>JAPVLO010000187.1:0-1468608 GCA_027257055.1 Cephalopachus bancanus
TTGGCTAGGTCCCACAGCTCTTTTTGGAATAAAATCTCATTCCTGTCTTAGTATGCTCAGCACTTCTTCCACCAGATTATACTGTGGCAACCTGAGTTACTGTTCTTGTGGCCAGAAGGGTGGGGATAAGGGTGGATCTTAAAGGAGGTACATATTGTTTTCTTTTCAAGACAGAGCCTTTTCACCTGAGAGTCATTAGAGAGTGCTAACCTTCAACAGGGAAGAGTTGGACCACTTTTGAGGACTCAGAGGATTCAGGATGATTTGAGAGTTCGCAAGTTTTGAGTGTATCAAACCAAAGATCTTATCCCTTTAGAGTCCAAGTCCATTTTATTTTGTGGCCCCTCAAACTTGCCAAGATTGAGAATTCAATCTTCTTCAGAGCTCTGATATCTTTGTAATGAAGTTCTGAGCATGATTCCCAGTCAGTCATTTCTATCTCCAGATACAGGAGGTGAGACCCTCGTTATACGTTGCCAAAGATGTCCTGAGTTTACATAGCTATCCTTCAGTTGAGAATCAATCACTCTTATCCTCTGAGTTTTCTCTAATAATACCTCTATCCCTCAGTCTTGTTATGAGTTGAATTATGACACCCAACATTCCTATGTTGTAGTTTCAAGCATTGCTACCTCAGAATGTGATGGCATTGGAAATAAGGCCTTTGTAGATGGAATTAGTTAAGAAAAGGTTATGAAAGGTTGGCCTTAATTCAGCATGACTATGTCTTTATAAGAAAGGGAAATTTGGACCTGGTGGGGGGGATGCCAAATGAAGATAAAGGTAGAGATCAAAGTGGTGTGTCTGCAAGTCAAGGAGCATCAAAGACTAGCAAACCACCAGAAGCTATATGAGGGGCATGAGAAAGGTTTTCTCTTAGATGAAAACAACTCTGCTGACACCTTATTTGAATTTCTAGCCTTCAGAGCTAAGTCTGTAAGTTACTGTTGTTTGCACTACTTAGAAAAAAGCAGTCCCAGAAACTAATGTATCCCCCAAAGCCATTAATTCCATAGCCCTAATATTTACTCATTTCCCTTAATTTCTCAAATGCCTCAGTTTTGCCCCTTCCAGTGCACCATTTCTAAACTAGATTCCACCTGAGTTCACCATTCATGAAAGTGTTAACAATTGCACTGCAACAATTTGCCTGGGGATATTCATATTTTTCCTACCTCCAGTGATGGAATTCTGATTGCCAGTGTCTGGCATGTGATTCAGCTCCAAAAATCTCATTTTGGAATATGCTTCTTCAATCCGCATGTGAAACACATACTCTTAGGCTGGGCACCCTAGAAAAGACTTTGAGATGCAAGTGTGCCTGTAGGACGTTTATTGGGGAGCGATCTTGGGTTCAATACCTGTGAGGAGGAAAGAAAACAGGATTGCACAGAATTAGAAATGTAACTGTAATGCAGTGGCAAAACCTTAGCCAACTCCACAGGGATTTCTGGAGCTAGGAGTGCCCTTCAGAGTTGTTCTGAATTGAGACAAGTGTGTCAGGCTTTTACAGACCAGCATCGACTTGGTATTGAATGTGGGCTGCCCCTGGGGGTAGGGCTGAGAGCTGTCAGCCCCAACACTCCCAGTGCTAGAGATGAGTGTCTCCTTCTGACGTGGGGAGTCTGGCCAGCACACAGTGCCTATTGCTCTTTCCATTAAAGCACATAGGAATACTTGATAAAGTAGAATAAATATCCTTTGCATCCACTGTGAGACTTTTGATACATACGTGGCTACCTGAGTCATCGTCTTTCTCTTTCTACCCAAGACAACATTTTTTTTTAAAGCAACAGGGATGACAACAACTCACAAACCCTATTTTTTGTGAAATTAGAAGATGGGGATGTTTTCACAGAGTTTAATATAAATACAGTCTTCACAAAGCACCCACGATTTGACAAAAACCTCAAAAGAAGTGAAAAAAGTACATTGAGCAGTGAGAAGCCCTAGGATTGATGGATCTAAAAAACTACTTGTAGAAACACACTTTTAAATAGGAGGCTCACCCAAAATGCAGAAGACATAGCCCTTGTTTGCAACCAACAAGTACAGCACGCTGAAGGGCAAAAGCCACAAAAATATGCTTTGTGAAAGTAAAATACTCTCCATTAAGTGTAAAAGTATTCTCCATTGTTTGCCAAAATGTAGCAGGAAATAGTGTAAGGTTGAAATTGGGCAGGTGAGGTTCCAGAGGCAGATGGCAGTGGAGCCAGTTGGACTGTGTGAGTCCTGGCGTGAGTGAGTGAGTGTATGGAAAATTTTGTGCGTGTGCTGGTGAGCAAGTGGGCATGTGAGTAGCTGACTGAGTGAGGGCTAGGGAGCTAGCGGCCAGGGCTCTCCTGGTGCAGTGGCTTGTGTCACAACTGCTGGACTTGGACCTTATGGGACACAGAAGACGAGCGCCATTTTCTTCTTCTTTTTTTTAATCAACAAAACCTTTCCTGAGAAGAAAATGCTGGAAGAGACTGTCTAAGTGGGGGCTCATGAGCAAGTGGCCAGGCCCCTGGTACAATAGCTGGTACTACAGCATCTCTGCTTGGTCCCTGGCTCTTCCCGGGTCACAGAAATCAAGCACCATTTAAAAAAAATTGGACAAAAGTTCTCCTGTGAAAAGCAGTGGGGAGAGCCTATCGCCCCAGGCTCTCCCTCACCATTGCAGCAGGAGAGATTGCCAGCTTCAGGCTTTGCCTCACCACTTCAGCCCCTGGCAGGCACTGATAGCAGGGGCTGCAGAGGAAACCAGAGGCAGAGTCCCACAAAAGAGGGCAAGAGAGGCACCCCACCACCATCTTGAAGGGGGAGCAGGAAAGTGCTCCGACTTGCTCACCATGGAGCAACAGATCCAATCTCTGTGACTGTGGATCCACTACTCAGGAACTGATCATGACACAGAGGGAATATCCTGAGAGCACAAACTTCGGAGGACTCCAAAGAGATCAGTGGTGACTCCAGCACTGTTCCACACCCCCTCCTCCCCAGCAATCCTCTGAGCATCAGACCCACACAGCTGGACCATGACTGAGAGGGACAAACCTAGGCAGAGTCTGGATGTCAGTCTCAATAGGAGAACTCCATTCCAGGGTAGGCATGGCTGGGGGACCTTCAGAGTACATACCAGGGGAAGTGACAATCCCGCACCTCCCCACAGGAGGAGATCTCCCTGACCATACCAGAGAGGGAGGGGAGAATTGCAGCCCCACCCACCTCCTTCCCTGCTCCTGACTCTGAGGAGAGAGTAAAAGAGGTGGCTCTGCAGGAAAGACCTGATTAGAGGAACAATTACAGAGCCTGCCACGAGAGGGCAGATCTTTTTTTTCATTTTTTAAAAACATTTTTAATTAAAAAAATTTTTAATTCTTTGACTGCTAGTTCATCTATTTTAAAAATATTTTTCCTTGTGCATGAATGTGTATGTGAGGGTTTCATCTGCATTCCCCCTCCCCGAAATTTTTTTCTTTTCTTTTTCTGCTTCTTTCTTCTTTCATTTGTCGTTTTTGGTTTATGTGTGTCTGTGAGGGATTAAGTGTTCATCTTTCAGTTTTGTTGTTGTTGTTGGTTTGTTTTTGTTCTTCTGGGTTTTTTTATTTTTATTTTTTATATTTTAAAGAGTGTGTCAATATATGTGTGAAGGTTTGATCTGAATTCCCTTTTTTTTTTGGTCTTCCTGGTCTTTCTGTTTTTCTTCTCTATTCACTTTGTGCTAGGCATGTGTGTGTTTTTAGTTTTCTTGATTTTTTGTTATTGTTGTTTGTTTTGTTTCACTTTGTTGTTATTCCAGTTTGTTTTGGGGTGTTATTGTTGTTTGTTTTGTTCTACTTTGTTGTTATTCCAGTTTGTTTTGGGGTCTGTGTGTGTGTGTGTGTGTGTGTGTGTGTGTGTTCAATTGTTTTTTTCATTGGTTTCTGCTTTGCATTATCATATAGAGTGGTGGTGGGGAGTAGGTCTCAGGGAACACGTAATAATTTGTAGTTTCTGAATCCTGGTGCCCCATTCCCTACTTTATTCAGATTTCAAAAACTACAGAAGACATCAAAGCTTTCCATCCACCCTCCTATTGCAAAATAGAATGAATCCAGAGCCCAGATCAGGGAAGAATAGAGGACTGAGCAAACATCAGAAGGGAAGGCTTCTCCCACTGACACCAAATAACAGAGCAAAAGAGAAAAACAAGAGATATGTCACAACCAAAGGAAGTCCACAGATAATTTTAAGTGTACCAGAGAGAAAACTCCTGAAAAATCAAACCTTGGTGCCCAAACAATGGAAGTCACCAACAACTGGCCCCAGAATACCACAGGGATTAGGAAATGGATGGAAAGAGTGAATAAAACTCAAGAAAGACAAGATACAACACTGAAAGAACTTGTAACAGAGATTCTAGCAATAAAAAATTTCATACAGGAAATAAATAGCAAGATGACATGCATGGAAAGCAGAATTAATCTAGCTGAGAAAGAATCTTAGAATTTGAAGACCAGAACATCAAATTAACCTGATCTGTAAAAAACATAGAAATAAGATTCAGAAAGAAAGAACAAAGCCTACAAGAGATGTGCAATTATATCAAGAGGCTGAACTTGTGCCTGGTTGGTATCCCAGAAGAAGAAAGGGAAATTGAGAACAACTTGGAGCAAGTATTCCAGGAGGTAATCCAAGAAAACTTCCTTCATCTCACGAGAGATAAGACCAGCCAAGCACAAGAGATACAGAGGTAATCCAAGAAAACTTCCTTCATCTCATGAGAGATAAGACCAGACAAGCACAAGAGATACAGAGAATTCCCACAAGACATAAAATGAGAAGACCAACCCCTAGACACATGGTAATTCACCTACACAAAGAAGGCACAAAAGAAAAAAATCCTACAGGCAGTAAGAGAGAAAGGTCAGACTACCAATCTTGGGAAAACCAATCAGAATAACAGCAGACCTTTTGGCAGAAGCACTAAAAGCAAGAAGGGACTGGAGCCCTATATTCAAAGTCCTCAAGGATAAACCATTTCAACCAAGAATTTCCTATTCAGTCAAACCCAGCTTTGTCAGTGTTGAAGAATTAAAATCCTTCCCAAACATCCAATTCCTAAGATATTACGTAGCTTCCAGACCAGCTCTACAGGAGACACTTAAAAGAGTATTAAGCACAGAAGAAAGGAAAAAAAAAGAATGATCACACAATCCCCAAGAGAATAGCAGAGCACAGAATCAACAGAGAATACGGCGCAACAAGAAACTTGAAAACACACACAAACATCCACCCCAAAGTCAAAAGAAAACAAGCAAACAACAACAAAATAACTTTATAAGAACCTCATGACAGGGAGAAACAATCACATTTCAATAATCAGCCTGAATGTGAATAGACTAAATGCACCACTGAAAAGACACAGAATGTCAAACTGGATAAGAAACCATGACTCAATTATTTGCTGCATCCAGGAGACTCATCTTACTACAAGAGATGCACACAGACTCAAATTTAAAGGATGGAAAATGAGTTTCCAGACAAAGGGATCATGAAAGAAGGCAGGAGTTGTGATCTTAATATCAGAATACATCAACAAGGATACATCAACAAGAAATATTCATCCTAAACATATATGCACCCAACAAAGGAACACTAGCATTTATAAAGCAATGACTAAGTACACTAAAAAAGATATTGGCTCTAATACTATCATAGCAGGGGACTTTAATACACCACTAACAGCCCTAGATAGATCATCCAGGCAAAAAAATCAACAAAGAGATTCCGAGCCTAAACTTGACACTCAGCCAAATGGATGTAATAGATACCTACAGATTATTCCATGCAACAACCTCAGAATATACATTCTATTCATCACCACATGGAACGTACTCAAAGATTGATCACATCCTTGGCCATAAATCAAGCATAAACAAATTCCATAAGGTTGAAATCTTGCCATGCACATTCCCAGACCACAGTGGAATAAAAATAAATATCAACACCAACAAAATTTCCCCAAAGGCCACAAAGACAGGAATACTAAACAGCATGATGCTTAACAACTACTGGGTCAACAATGAAGTCAAAGAAGAAATTGAAAGATTCCTGGAAACAAATGAAAATGAAGAAACATCTTACCAAACCTCTGGGTTCCCCTGAAATCAGTTCTCAGAGGGGAATTTATATCTCTATGAGTACACATCAAGAAAACAGAAAGAAGTGGAGAGCCTAACAAAACACCTAGGGGAGCTGGAAAGAGAAGCCCATTAAAACTCCAACTTTAGCAGAAGAATCCAAATCACAAAAATAAGAGCCCAAATATGGTACATAGAAAACAAAAATATAATAGAAAACATCAACAAAACAAAAAGCTGGTTCTTTGAAAGAATTAACAAGATTGATGGACCCCTAGCCAGAATGACCAAGAAAAAGAGGGAAAAAGCCCAAATAAACACAATCAGAAATACAAAAGATCAAATCACAAATGACCCCAAAGAAATACAAAAGATTATCCGAGATTACTAGCTACACCTATATGGAAACAAACTTGATAAACTAAATGAAATGGAGGACTTTCTGACATCACACAACCTCCCAAAGTTGAACAAGAAGACATTGAGATGCTAAAGAGATCAATAACATCCAGGAAATTGACTCTTTCATATGAAAACTACCTACAAAAAGAAAAAAAAAAAAGCCCTGGACAAGATGGCTTTCCAGCAGAATTCTACAAAATGTACAAGGAAAACTGATACCAATCCTATTGAAAGTATTCTGGCAATTGAGAAGGATGGAATCTTCCCAAATCTTTTTACGAACCTAACATCACACTGATACCCAAGCCAGGTAAAGATCCAACAAACAAAGAGAACCATAGGCCATTATCCCTTTTGAACAAAGATACAAAAATCCTCAACAAGATTCTATCAAATCAGATTCAAAAACACATCTCAAAAATCATCCACCATGACTAAGTAAGCTTCATCCCCAGAATGCAGGACTGGTTCAACATTCACAAGACCATAAATGTTATTAAATACATCAACAGATATAAAAACAAGAACCACGTGATTATATCATTAGATGCAGAAAAAGCTTTTGATAAAATCCAGCATTCCTTCTTGATAAAACCCTCAAACACCTGGGCATAGAAGGAACATACCTCAAAATAGTAAGTGCCATTTACAATAAATCCACAGCTAACATGTTGCTAAATGGACAGAAACTGGAAACATTTTTCCTGAAAAGTAGAATAAGACAAGGATGCCCACTCTCACCTCTCTTGTTCAACATTGTGTTTGAAGTCCTAGCTAAGGCAATTAGATAAGAGAAGGAAATAAAGCGTATCCAAATAGAAAAAGAGGAAGTCAAGTTATCCCTCTTTGCTGATGATATGATCCTATACCTTGAAAATCCAAGAGAATCTGTCATACACCTGCTTGCACTGATAAAGGACTTTGGCAAAGTCTCAGGGTACAAAACAAATGTATAAAAGACAGTTGCATTCCTATACACCAACAACAAGCAGGCTGAGATCCAAATTAAAAGCACAATCCCATTCACAACAGCCACAAAAAAAATGAAATACCTCAGTATCTTCCTAACCAGAGAAGTGAAAGACCTTTACAACGAGAACTACAAAACACTGCTCAAAAAAATCTAAGAAGACACAAACAAATGGAAAAATATTCCATATTCATGAATAGGAAGAATCAACATTGTTAAACTGTCCATCCTACCAAAGGCAATCTACAGATTCAACGCAATATCCATTAAGCTACCAACATCATTCTTCTCAGACCTGGAAACAATACAGAAATTCATATGGAACCATAAACGACCACAAATAGCCAAAACAATCCTAAGCAAAAGAAACAAAACAGGAGGTATCACATTTCCAGACTTCAAAGTTTACTATAAGGCAACAGTAATCAAAACAGCCTGGTATTTTGTACAAGAACAGGCATATAGACCAATGGAACAGGATAGAGATTCCAGAAACAAAGCCTCAATTTCTCACCCAGCTCATCTTTGACAAAGCCTTCAACAACAAAAACTGGGGAGAGGAGCAGCTATTCAGTAAATGGTGCTAGGAAAACTGGCTGATCACATGCAGAAGATTGAAACAGGACCCTTACCCATCACCATACACAAAAATTAACTCTAAATGGATCAAAGACCTAAACATAAAACCTCAAACTATAAGAATCTTAGAAAATGCAGGATACACCCTTATGGAAATTGGAACTGGCAACCAATTCCTATTCAGAACCCTAAATGCCCATACCTTAAGAAATAAGATAGACAAGTGGGAACTCATCAAACTAACAAGCTTCTGCAAAGTGAAAGAAACCATCAAGAAAGCAGAGAGACAACCCACAGAATGAAAAAAAAAAATTTGCCAACTTTGTATCTGACAAAGGCCTAACATCTAGGGTTTACAAGGAACCCAAACATACCGAAAGGAAAAAAACCAAACAGCTCCATTAAAAAGTGGGCAAAAGTCACGAATAGACATTTCTCCAAAGAAGATACATGGGCAGCCAACAGACACATGAAAAAGTGCTCAGTCTCACTCATCATCAGAGAAATGCAAATCAAAACCACTCTGAAATATTACCTAACCCCAGTAAGAATGGCCATCATTAATAAAACAAACAACAACAGATCCTGGTGAGGATGCAGAGAAAAAGGAAGGCTTCTACACTGCTGGTGGGAATGCAAACTAGTGCAACCTCTTTGGAAGAGAGTGTGGCGATTTCCGAAAAAACTAGAAATTGGCCTTCCATATGACCCAGCAATTCCTTTCCCTATTGGGAATACACCGAAGCTATATATATACTGTAATTGTTCTACAAAAAAGATACTTGCACACATATATTTGTTGCAGCTCTATTCACAATAGCAAAAACATAGAACCAACTATGTTGCCCATCGAAGCTGGACTGGATAAAAAAAATGTGGTACATATACACAATGGAATATTAGGCAGCCATAAAGAAAGACAAACATATGGACTTTGCAGCAACTTGGATGGATTTATAGTCAGTCATACTCAGTGATCTATCACAGAAACAAAGAACAGAGTACCATATGTTTTCACTCATAAGTGGATCCTGAACAAGTATAATACTATAAAACAGGGATTGGCAGTTGAGGGAAACTGTCAGGGAAGGGAGGGGCATACCTCATCAACCAGGGTACCCGCATAATCAATGTTTGTATACCTAACCCTGAATTGTACCCAACATCATTATAATAAAAAGAAATTGGGCGGGAGATACAAGAAAACGTTACAAGAAGCACAGGGAATAAGAGTACCAGTGGTAGTGGATTTCAAACAGTCCCAGGAAAAAGTGCACTTTCTAAAGGTGAGGGGCTCACTCTGAATTGTAAAAGCAATGCTTATTTACAAAAATGTGTTGGTGCTTGGGATATTGGCAGAAGGCCTGCCTGCAAGGTATTTTTTAAAAAATATGTATCTTTAAACAGGCTTTATTTTAAAAATAAATTTTAGAGCCGGGCTCGGTGGCTCAGCCTGTAATCCCGCACCTTGGGAGGCTGAGGTGAGTGGGTTGCCTGAGCCTGTGGGTTTGAGACCCACCTGAGCAACTTGGTGAGACCTCATTTCTACAATTAAAAAAAAAAAAATTAGCCGGGTGTGGTAACGCGGGCCTGTAGTTCCAGCTACTGGGAAGGCTGAGGTGGAAGGATCGCCGGAGCCCAGCAGGTCGAGCCTGCGGTGGCCGGGAGAGGCCACTGTACTCCAATCTGGGCAACAGAGTGAGACTCCAACTCAAAAATAAATAAATAAAATAAAATAAAACAAAATAAATTTTAGGTCACAGCAAAACTGAGCTGAAAATACAGAATATTCCCATATATCCCTTGCTCCACACTTGTATACTTACCCAAATATCAACATCAATGCATCAGAGTGGTGCATTTGATGAGCTGATGACCCTACGTTGACACAGTTATCACCCAAAGTCCACAGTTTACATTAGCACCAACTCTTGGTGTTCGTACATTCTATGGGTTTGAAAAATATATGAAATGTATCCACTATTACAGTGTCATACCTAACAAAAGCAAAAAAATAATAGATAAAAATCCTGTACACTCTGCCTAGTTATTCCCTCCTCTTTGCTTATGCCTGATGATCACTGATCTTTTTACTGTCGCCCCAGTTTTTCCTTTTATGGAATCTCATATAGTTGGAATCATACAGTATGAAGGAGTTTCAGATTGGCTTATTTCACTTTGGAATTTGCATTTATGGTTTCTCCAAGTCTTTTCCTGACTTGGTAGCCCATTTCTTTTTGGTGCTGAATAATCTATTGTTTGGATGTGCCATTGTTTATTCATTTGTTCACCTATTGAAGGTTATAAATTTTGGCAGTTATGAATAAAGCCCCAATTAACATCCATATGTAAGTTTTTGTATAGACTTAACTCTGCAACTCATTTGGGTGAATTCCAATGAGTGTGAATACTGGATTACATGGTAAGAGTATGCTTACTTTTGAAAGAAACTGCCAAACTGTCTTCCAAAGTGACTGCAGCGTTTTACATTCTCACTGGCAAGGAATGAGAGTTCCTATTGCTCCACATTCTTGATAGCATTTGGTATTTTCAGAGTTTTGGGTTTTGTCCATTCCAATAGGCACATGGTAGTATCTCATTGTGGTTTTAATTTGCATTTTCTTGACCTATGATGTGGAGCATCTTTCCAATTGCTTATTTGCCACCTGCATATCTTTGTGGAGGTGTCTATTAAGGTCTGGGGCCCGTTTTAAAATTAGGTTGCTTTGTTTTCTTATTGTTGAGTTTTAAGCATTCTTAATATGCTTTGGATAACAATTCTTTATCAGAAGTTTTTTTTTGCAAATACTTTCTTCCAGTGTGTGGCATGTCTTCTCAATTTCTTGACATTGTTTTTGCAGAGCAGAAGTTTTTAATTATAACAAAGCCTGGCTTATCTTTTTTCTCTGTGGATTGTGCCTTGGCGTTATATCTAAAAAGTTATTGCCATAACCAAGGTCATCTAGGTTTTCTTTCATTATCTTCTAGCAGTTTTGCTCTTTTGCATTTCACTTTTAGGTCTATGATGCATTCTGAATTAATTTTTGTAAAAAGTGTAAGTTCTGTGGCAAGGTTAATTTTGTTTTTAAATGTAGAAGTCCAGTTGTTTCAACACCTTTTATTTCAACACATTTGTTCCGTTGTATTGTCTTGGCTCCGTTGGCCAGGATCAGTTGACTATATTTTTTGTGCATCTATTTTTGAACTCTCTATTTTGTTCCATTGCTCAATTTTTCGTTCTTTTGCAAAGACCACACATCTTGATTAATGTAGCTTTACAGTAAGTCTTGAAGTTAGATAGCATCAGAACTCTGACATTGTTCTTTTTTTAAATTCAGTGTTGGCTATTTTGTGTCTTTGCTTCTTCACATAGATTTTAGAGGCTATTTGTTGATAGTTCCACATGGACAACTGCCTAGACACTGCCCAGTGGTACACTGGTGAAATCCACATGGAGATTTGCAGGCGCTGTGTTGCTCCAGTTGCGCCATCCTGAAAACTTTGTCCCAGTGGGCTACATCCTGCTGTCAGCTGCCAGTTATAAGAGGGAGCTGGAAGACCAGATACTTTCACTTACCTCAGGGACAAATACAAGTGCTGCCATGGCAGTTTCTATCTGGGGCAAACTGGCAGGAGGACTTGTGAACATTTATGCAATCATAGACAGATCGTTAAGGCAAAAAGCTAACAAGGGGATTGAGAACCTTAACTCAACACTTGACCAATTGGACCTAATAGACAGAACATTCCACCCAACAAGCACAGAGTATATATTCCACTAATCAGCACATGGAATATACCCTAAGACTGATTACATTCTCTGGCATAAATCAAACAGGCATATTCCAAGATCGTTTACATTCTCAGGCATAAATCAAAAGGTTGAAATAATACCAAGTGTCTTCTCAGATCACAGTGGAATAAAAATAAATATCACACAAGGACTCTCTCCCCCCCCAAAAAATACATGGAAACTAAACAATATGCTGCTGAATGACTTTTTGGGTCAATACAGAAATGAAGATAGAAATAAAAAAGATTCCTGGAAACAAAAGAAAACAAAGACACAACATATCAAAATCTCTGGGATACCATGAAATCAATGTCGTGAGGGTAGTTTATAACATTCTGTGCACATATCCAAAAAACCCCAAGCCTAGCAGAGGAAAAGAAATAACAAAGATCAGAGTAGAACTAAATGAAACAGGATTAAAAGAATACAAAGGATCAGTAAAATAAAAAGTTGTTTCTTTGAAAAAATAAAGTTGATAGACTACCAGGTAGTAGAGAGAAGATTCAAATTCGCTTAATCAGGCTGAGCATGGTGGCTCACATCTGTAATTTCAGCACTTTGGGAGACTGAATGAGAGGATTGCTTGAGCCCAGGAATTCAAGACCAGCCTAGGCAACATAGTAAGACCTTGTCCCTACCAAAAAAGAAATTGCCAGGTGTGGTAGTGTGTCCCTGTAGTCTCAGCTGCTCAGTAGTTCAAAGTAAGAGAATTGTCTAAGCCCTGAAGGTTGAGGCTGCAGTGAGCCATGATTGTGCTACTGCCCTCCAGACTGCGTGACAGAGTGAGACCATGACTCAAACAAAACAACAACCACCAAAAACAAATTAGCAGAATCAGAAATGAAAATTGAGACACTACAACCGATACCACAGAAATACCAAAGATTATCTAAGATTATTATGCGCACCTCTATTCAAAAAAACTAGAAAATATAGAAGAAATTAATGCATTTCTGGTAGCATATATCCTCCCCCCAAAAAATTTGAATGAGGAAGAAATAGAAACACCAAACAGATCAATTATGAGTAGCAATATCAAATCAGTAATTAAAATTTCCCAGCAAAGAAAGCCAGACAAAGAAAGCAAGCAAAGAAAGCAAGCAAAGAAAGCCAGCAAAGAAAGCAAGACCAGACAAGTTCACAGTCAAATTCTACCAGACTTTCAAAGAAGCACTGTTAGCAATTCTGCTGAAACTATTTCATAAGAATAGGAGGGAGGGGATTTTCCCTAATTCATTCTACAAAGCTGGTATCACCTTGATACCAAAGCAAGGAAAAGACACACACACAAAAGAAAACCACAGACCAATATTCTTGATGAACCTAGATGCAAAAATCCTTAACAACATACTGGCAAACTGAATCCAACAGAACATCAAAAAGATAATTTTTTAGTAAACCCATGATCAAGTAGGTTACATCCCAGGGATGCAAGAATGCTTCAACATATACAAATCAATAAATGTGATCACCACATAAACAAAACAAAAACAAAAACTATATGATCATCTCAATAGATGCAGAGAAAGCATTTAATAAAATCCATCCTTCATGATAAAAACCCTCAATAAAATAGGCATAGACAGAACATGCTTCAAAATAATAAAAGCCATATACAACTTATAGCCGACATCATACTGAATACAACAAGTTGAAAGCATTTTCTTTCAAAACTAGAACAAGGCAACAATGTCCAGTTTCACCACTTCTATTCAACTTAGTACTGGAAGTCATAGTCAGAGCAATCAGTTAAGAGAAAAAATTGAAAGATATCCAAACTGGAAAAAAATTAGTCAAACTATCTCTGTTTGCTGATGACATGACATTTTACCTAGAAAACCCTAAAGACTCCTCAAAAAGACTCCTAAACTTGATAAACAAACTCAGTAAAGTCTCAGGTTACAAAATCAGCACACACAAATCAGTAGAACTGCTATGCATCAACAGCAACCAGGTTGAGAATAAAATTAAGAATTCAATTCCACTTACAATAGGGGCTAAAAAAAAAAAAAATCTAGCATTATATTTAACCAAGGAAGTGAAAGATCTCTGCAAGGAAAACTCCAAGACTCTGATTAAAGAAATTATAGTGAACACAAACAAATCAATAAACATCCCATGTTTATGGATTGAATAATTAACATCGATAAAACGTCCATACTACCCAAAGCAATCTACAGTTTCGATGTGGTCCCTATCAAATTACCAATGTCCTTTTCCACAGAATTAAAAAAAAAAAAATCCCTGGGATTAACGGTAGTCGATATCTGTCTGGGGATGGGGGGCACACCTCATCAACAAGGGTACCTGCACAATAAATATTTGTATACCTAACCCTTAACTGTATCCCACAATTTTAAAATAAAAAAGATGTTTTAAAAAAATCCCAAAATCCATATGGAGCCAAAAAAGAGCCCAGATAGTCAAAGCAATTCTAAACAAAAAGAACAAAGCTGGAGGCATCATATTACTTGACTTCAACACTTAAATGTCAGATCTGAAACCATAAAAATCCTGGAAGAAATGCTGGGAGAAACTTTTCTAGACATTGGTCTAGGCAAAGAACATATAGCTAAGACTCCAAAAGTAAAAATAATAAAAAACAAAAATACGTTAGTGGGACTTAATTAAACTAAAAAACTTCTGCATTGCAAAAGAAATTGACAGACTAAATGGACAACCTACAGAATAGAAGAAGTTATTCTCAAACTATACATCCAATAAAAAACCAATATCCAGAATCTACAAGAAGCCCAAACAAATCAGCAAGAAAAAAACAAATAACCCCATTAAAAATTGGGCAATTGACATGAACAGACATGTCTCAAAATAAGAGAGCAAATGCAACAAACATGAAAAAATTGCTAAACACCACTAATCATCAGGTAAATGTGAATTAAAACCACAACGAGATACCACTTGACACCACTCGAAATGACCATTATCAAAAAATTAAAAAACAATGTATGTAGGCATGGATGCTGTGAAATGAGACTGCTATTATCCTGTTGGTGAGAGTGTAAATTGGTATAGCCTCTGTGGAAATCAGTATGCAGATTTCTCAAAGAACTAAAAATAGATCTACCATTTGATCCAGCAATCTCACTTGTTGGTGTCTACCTGAAGGAAAAGAGGTCATTATACAAAGAAGACACCTGAATCCATATGTAAAGATGGGGCATCAACCTAAATGTCCATCAATTGATCAGTGGATACAGAAAAGCCCAAACTTGTTCAACACCATACAATATAATCATATAATGGAAACCACTTGTACTCCTAAAGCTATTGATGGTTCAAAAAGATTTAGAAAAATATAAAAGAAAAAATAAAATATGACAAAAGTAAGCCCAAATATTGATCATATTCATAATTTTAAATGGGCTTATTTTATCTACTAAATAAAAATGTTTTCAGATTAGTTTACAGAGCCAAATTAACTTTTCAATTTGTTGTAATGGATATATTCTTTGAGTGCCCATGATCTACTGAATTAGAAAAGTTGGAAGTGAATTAATATGTGTTTTAACCAGCCCTTCAGGTGATTCTGATGGACACTAATGTTTGAGAGCCACCACCCTAGAGAAGAAACACATGTGCCTTTAAAGATGCATCTACAAGAATGTTTATTATAAATTTATTTGTAATAGTATAAAAATTAGGAGCATTTAAATATTTAATAGTAGACAGAATACGCAAATTCTGGTGTAGTCTACAATAGAATACTATTCTGAAGTTAAAATGGTAATATGAATAAATCTTCAAAAGGTAACACTAAGTTAAAAAAATAAGGACCAAGAGGCCATCTATAGTTAGAAAGCCTTTATAGAATGTTTAAAAATGGCATATTTAACTTATGAATGTTTACACTTGTTTTATACTACCAAAGTGTAAAATATGCACTTGAGTGATAAGAACTAAATCAGAATAGTGGTTACCTCTTAACAGGGAGGGCAGAAATAAGATGGGAGAGAGTTATACAGGAAACCATTTCTATTTGTAAACATATTTCATAAGCTATGTGGTGAGTACTCAGGTGGTTGTTACATTGTTTTATGATTTTTTGTATGCTTAAAATAATTCTATTAAAGAGAGAATAATTTTACATGCAAAACTGGATCATACGGGGATATCAGGTGGGCACTAAGGCAAACTGAGAATCTGTGCTCTAACCAAAGAGGCTCTTCATCTACTCAGCGCCAGCCATTGGTACATGCAGGAATGCTCACCTAATCGCAGGCCTTTCAACTTTTCAAGCACAATGAAAAATTAGGACTGTTACATGAAAGCTAATTCTTGACTGTAAGGAATTGAAAAGAAATCCACTTTGCAGATCTAAAAAGTGGGATTTAAGCTAGTTTCAGTTGGTGCATTATTAGTTTGCTTCCTCTTCTATAAATAAGCCAACTCTAAGGCATTAAAAGTTTAGGACAATCTCATCTGATTTCAGATTCGTCTTGTTCTATAGATACACTCAAGTTTATTAAATTGCATCATATAGGCCGGGTGAGTGACTCAAGCCTGTAATTCCAGCACTTTGGGAGGCGGAGGCAAGAGGATTACCTGAGCTCAGGGGTTCAAGACCAGCCTGAGCAACATGGCGAGACCTCATCTCTACAATAGATCAAAAAATTAGCCAGGCATGGTGGCACATGCCTGTGGTTCCAGCTACTTGGAAGACTGAGGCAGAAGGATCACCTGAGCCCAACTGGTGGAGGCTGCGGTGGCCATGCACATGCCACTGCACTCCAGCCTGGGTGACAGAGTGAGACTCCGACTCAAAAAAAAAAAAATTGCATCATACAGCTATGGTGTTTTAAGTATGATAATGGGTGATGTTCTCCAACTTGTGTGCAGCGGACTGCAAAGCTTCAATTTGCTGGTCATTGAGTTCAAAGGGAAGAGTGATAGGGTATAGTGGGGGGGTGTAGACAAGGGCTGGATATTGTTTTCTTGTATTAGTTTATATGATTATTCAAAGAGTCATATATTCCCAGAAAGAATTAAGTGCTTCATATGGCTTTAAAGATAACATATAATCATGTAGTGATAAACTCAGACTGCCATACGTCTGTGGTTTTGAATAACTGTTTTACTTTCCTCTCAAGCTCTAGTTTTTCCTGGAGGAATATACCACATCTTGGCTGTCCTATCACAAGCATTCAGCTCCATCTCAGATTCATTAATATTTATTTAATTAATGAAAAAGTTAACAAACAAGCAAACAGATATATAAAATGAAGCACTTAGGCTAAAGCCATATGGTGTGTTGTGATACATAATGCTGCAAAAACATTTCTCTCCAAATAAACATTTAGAATATGCATTTTATAGTAAAACCAGAAGATGGCAATAGAGTAATATAAATCTAAGTACTTGCACTTTATGTAGTTTTTGTCCTTCAGTATGCTTATATTGACTATTTCAATCTTTTGTTTCCCTACTTCTGCAAATACAATACAATAAGCAAGTGGGCTGAAACATGCTTTTCTTAAAAAAGAAAAAGTCAATAACAACAAAACCCCACATAGCATAAACATTCTCTTGCTGTGTGCAAAAGAATATTCAGGAGCATTTGCAAGATCTTACTGAAAGTTGGTGAGAACACACAAAAAAGTGATGATTGCCCAGAGAAAGTGCCACACCTCACAATAACAGAAGCTTACAGGTAATTCCCTTCAGCACAGAGGTTAAGTACTTCGGCTTGTTGAAAGATTTGGGATCATTCTTGAATTTTCCATTTATAGGCTCTATGATCGTGGGCAAGTTTTTCTTTCTAACACTTAATTTCCCCTTCTGTAAACTAGGAGTAATAATAATAGCTATTTTCTTGAGGTGATATGATAAATATTAGATGAAATGACACATTTAGCTGAGTGTCTAACATGTAATAGGGAGCTAAAAAAAGTCAGTTATTACTGTTGTCACTACATTTGGATGAAAGACACTTGCTTTGTATCAGTTTTGAAAGAATACTAACCATTAGATCATGTCAGAATACTTTTTGTTGCTTGTTAAGTAACTGAAGCAAAATAAAAGAGAAATAAAAATTTCCACATGCAGGTTGTGAATTTCTATTACAGAGGATGCTAACTAACTACAGTTTTTATATCAGAGGTAAGCAGAGATTGATGTTTTATTTAGTTTCCCTTTCTTTGCCATGGATTTATTATCCATGTATTAAATCTCTGTATTAAATCTCCTCTAATCAGTTATTCTAGTAGATACAGGCCCATTTTCACTCATTGATGACATGATTGTAGATTTATAGAGCAGGACTCTGTGAAGTGATCTTATTTGTGGCCATGATGGCAGTAAAAATGTCACTAAACCGAGCTCTTTCCATTGCTAGACCTGAGATATCTGGTATTCAATTGAAACAAGGTTGTTACACATATAAAGTTTTGCATATTAATTTGAATAAAATAGAAATTTCATTCAGATAAGTAGAGGGATTCCAACCTCTAACTTGAAAGAGAGAGAAATGCCACTAAGGATAATTTGCCTTCACAGAAATCTGTGAGCCTGTAGAGAAAAACCAGCGTCATAACTGACAATTTCTTTCATACTAGTTCAAACCAAGATGAGAGTCAGTGAACTGCAATACATAGAATTATCACATTCACTGTCTTATAGACGTGGTGTTACCTGGTCTACCATTATTTTTCCTGTCTTTGGAATCTAGACAGTACCACACACTGATGCTAAGTATTTCCGTTAAAAAACTAAAATTCTACCAAGCGAGTGATGCTCATCTCTGGCTGCACATTGGTAACACCTGAGGTTTTTAAAAATGTCCAAGCCAGGATTCCATTCCAGATCCCTTAAATCAGAATTCTGGAGGCAGAAATATGAATTATTTAAACCAAAAATGTTTCCTAGGTGATTCTAACATGCACCCAGGATTGGGAACAACTGAGCTAAGTGTTAGGAATTTAGGTTAGACAATCTTTCCATCAACTCCGTGTCTCATTTCCTCTACTTCTCTTGCAAATGCTTTCCATCCTTTTCAGCGTTTGCTGCCCATCTTTTAGTAAGACCTACCTCTGACTTAACCATCTGATGGGATTTTCCCAGTTCCCTACGTCTGTACTCCCTTATGACACTCTCCTCATCTCAAAGGTGGAAGTGTCTTCCCTTCACTCACCCAAGGCTTTCTTCTCCACCTTGAATACTTCAGCTTCCTTCAGAATCACGGTCCTCCAATTATTCTCTCTGATCTTGGATTTTTAGTTAAGGCTCTACAAACTTTTACGTGTCTTTTATGTGCTTGCTGCTAGGACTACAAATGAGAATGAGATAGTCAAGGAGGAGTCAAGAAAGGAAAACATAAATATAGACCTAATTATACTGTGATGTGATTTGGGCAACAAGGGAAAGAACACAGAAGCAGCAAAAAGGAAGAGGTTGACAACCTTTCTGTACCTAATTTCTCCTTTGCTGAGAAAAAAGCTCTGTTTTACATATCCTAAATGCGAACAACTTTCCTTTGATTCTTTTGCAATGTGAAATTTTATTTATTTATTTTATATTACAGATGTGGAGTATAATTCTGGGTTAGCTATATAAGTGGTTATTGTACAGGTGAAGGTTGGGCCGCCCATTGGTTCTCACTTCACGTGGTTTGGGAACAGGTACCCTTACTGGTGTTGTGTGCCTCCCCTCGCTTCCCTGGCAGTGACCTGCTACTGCCAATCCCTTTTCATGTAGTATCATGATAAATGTTCAAGGTCCTCTTATAAGTAGAACATGTGGCACTCGGTTCTTTGTTTCTGTGATAGATTGCTGAGTATGAAGGACTCTAAATCCATCCAAGTTGCTGCGAAGCCCATCATTTTGTTCTTCTTTATAGCGGGGTAATATTCCATTGTGTTTATGTACCACATTATAAAAATTATCCAGTCCACTTTTGATGTGCAGCATGGTTGGTTCCATGTTTTTGCTATTGTGAATAGTGCTGCAATAAACATTTGTGTGCAGGTATCTTTTTTGTAGAATGATTTGAGTAGCTCGGGGTTTATTCCCAGAAAGGGGGTGACTGGGTCATATGGAAGGTCCATTTCTAGTTCTTTAAGGAATAACCATACTGTTTTCACAGAAGCTGTACTTGTTTACTTTCCCACCAACACTGTAGAAGTGTTCCCTTTCCCCCACATCCTCTCTACCATCTGTTGTTTTTGGAGTTATTGGTGGTGGCCATCTTGACTGGAGTTAGGTAGTATCTCAGTGTGGTGTTAGTCTGCATTTCTTTGAGGACTAGTGAGGTTGAGCATTTTTTCATGTATCTGTTGGGTGCTCGTATGTCTTCTTTTGAGAAATGTCTATTCATATCTTTTGCCTATTTTTTAATAGGGCTGTTTGTTTTTTTTTCCTTTGGGCACATTTGAGTTCCTTGTTGATCCTGGATGTTAGGCCTTTGTCAGACATACCATTGGCAAATATTTTTTGCCCATTCTGTGGGCTGTCTCCCTGCTCTCTCAATGGTTTATTCGGCTTCGCAGAAGCTTGTCAGTTTGATGAGGTCCCACTTCACTTGTCAATCTTATCTCTTATGGCATGAAACATTGGGGTCTTAATCAGGAATCGGTTGCCTATTCCAATTTCTGTAAGGATGTCTCCTGCCTTTTGAAAGGTTCTTATAGTTTGAGTTTTACATTTAAGTCTTTGATCCATTTGGAGTTGATTTTTTGTATCATGATAGGTAGGGGTCCTGTTTCATTTTTCTGCATGTGGTCAGCCAGTTTTCTTAGCTCTATTTATTGCACAGGTTCTCCTCTCTCCAGTGGTTATTGGTGGAAGCTTTGTTGAAGATGAGTTGTTTGAGAAATTGAGGTTTTGCTTCCAGAATCACTATTCCATTCCATTGGTCCGTATGCCTATTCCAGGCTGTTTTGATTATTGTAGCCTTATAGTAAAGTTTGAAGTCTGGAAGTGTGATACCTCCTACTTTGTTTCTTTGACTGAGGATCGTTTTGGCTATTTGTGGTCACTTATATTTCCATATGAATTTCTATATTGTTGTTTCCACGTCTGAGAAGAATGACGTGGGTAATTTAATGGGTATTGTGTTGAATCTGTAGATTGCCTTGGATAGGATGGACATCTTAACAACATTTATTTTTCCAATCCATGAGCATGGGTTATTTTTCCATTTGTTTGTGTAATCTTTGATTTCTTTAAGCAGTGTTTTGTAGTTTTCATCATAAAATTCTTTCACTTCTCTGATTAGGAAGATACCAAAGTCTTTCTTTCTTTCTTTCTTTCTTTCTTTCTTTCTTTCTTTCTTTCTTTCTTTCTTTCTTTCTTTGAGGCTATTGTGAATAAGATTGTGCTTTTTATTTGGTTCTCTGCCTGTTTGTTGTTGGTGTATAAAAATGCAATTGTCCTTTGCACGTTGATTTTGTACCCTGAGACTTTGCCAAAGGTTTTTATCAGTGCAAGGAGGTTTTTGACAGATTATTTTAGGTTTTCAAGATATAGGATCATATATGGCCAGCAAAGAAGGATAGCTTGACTTCCTCTTTCCTATTTGGATACCCCTGATTTCATTCTCTTGTCTGATTGCTCTGGCTAGGACTTCTGATTATCTCTTCATACTCTCAAAAATTTAGTTTGTCCCAAACAATTCTTATTATTTAACCTTCTGAATTAGTCTGTTAGTCTTCTCAACAAACATTTTCTGAATGTCTACCAGCCACCAGGTACCCTGCTGGTCACTGGGGATACAGTAGCAAAAAAGATGATGTCGTCACCTTTTTCGTGAAGATTACCCTTGAAAGGAGTTCTTGATTTATTACAATATTGCTGCCATATTTTAGATACCTGGTCCTCAAAGATTAAAATAATAACTGACCTCTCATTCATTCAATAAGTCCCTAACTCTGGTATGACTGGATCATGGTCATGTTCTCCCAGCTGCTTTTCAGTTTCTTATTTTTCTTAAAGTATTCTCAGAGCTTCACTCTATACTTTTCTGTTCAAATACCTTCAGTGGTTTCCATTTCACTTAATGGGTATTGCACTGTTCAAACACTTTCAGAGAGTTCAAAGCCCATAGGCTAAAATGCAGAGTCCTTCACGCTGAGGTCCCACTACCCTCGCCAGCAGTCTCTCGTGCTGTTCTCTTTCATACACATTCCCACACTAACCAGACTAGTCTCCTTGCGGCCCCAAGAGCATACATGTCACATTCTTGTCTCTGGGTCTTTCTCTTGCCCTGGTTCTGCAAAATGTTCCCTTCCACTCCTTTTCTTACTCTTTGGAACCCAAGCCACCCTTAACAGCTCAGCTCAAATTCTTCCTCTGTTTTTAACTCTCTCTTCTTCCCCACTCTACATAATTTTCTTTACTTGGGAATTGCTATAAGGATTTGCTGTTGCCACTTTTTCCTCCTAGAGCTTTGTGATAATCTCCTATTGCATCTATCACATGCTATCTGCATTTGCTTTTCTGGAAGCAATATTGTTTATTCTTTTCAGAGATGAGGTTTTGCTAGGTTGTCCAAGCCAGGGTGCAGCCGTTCTTCGCAGACATGGTCATAGCTCACGACAGCCTTGAGCTCCTGACCTTAAGAGTTCTTCCTGTCTCAGCCTCCTGAGTAGCTGAGATTATAGGTACACCCAACTGGGTCCTGTCCTGAAAGTGATATTATTAATGCCCAAGACCAACAGCTTCAATTCACGCTGTTTTTTCTACAAGATATGTTCTATAATTGCTCAAGATTACTAAGTTATTTCAAATTATTAGGTGTTCCTATACTCCGTTATGAGAAGGATGAAGTGTATACATAAGTCATTAAGCAACTAAGAACTCGGTATATGCATTACTTTAGGAAACTTAACTATTCATAAAGTCAAAGAGAATTACATTATGGGCTTATAACTTTTCACGTTAGTCAATTGATGGGATTTTTGGATTACTTATTATTTCCATTTGAAATTGGTAGGTATTAAGAAATCAGTATATACATTGAAGTATTCAAAAGTAAGAGTATGATGTCTGTGACTTACTCCCTTATGTGTGAATATGAACAACAATGAGAATAATAGAGTAAATTTAGAAAAAAAGGTTAATGGCTTTGAATTTAGTGAAAGATAAATGCAAATTTTCTGTAAGCTTGAAATTGTTTTATGATAACATTATATTAAAAATCTGACATGTAAATATATTTCCTTCAACTGTTTGGGTTGTGCATAATGCCAAAATAAATTTCCTTGAATATTGATAAATATAATTTTAAAACATGTAATCCTTTTAAATCCTTAACATTCTTTAAAATGATTTTCCTAAAACTCTTAACTAAAAACAAAAACAAAACATATTTTTCATCTTTAAAAATAAATTGGGTCACTAACTGTATTTTTCTGCCCCAGATGAATATTTTCCAGCAGATTCTTATTGAGCATCTACTTTGTGTTAGTTGCTGTTCAAAGCACCAAACAAACTGAGGTTCTGCCTTTATGTAGCTTATGTCCTGCAGGTGGTGTTGGTGAAGATAATACATAAGCAAATAATGGTCTATCTGAAAGTGATAGAGTCTAAAAGAATAAATGTTGCAAACAAGGATAGCTAGTTAGGGTCAGTGATAAGGTTCGTCTGAGCAGAGACACAGGGGAGGGGAGGGAGGGAGCCAAGAGAGTAACTCAGAAGAACTGTCTAGGTAGGAGAATCACTGGGTTAAATAACTTGTGTGCTCACCATGTTCAGAGCAGCGAAGAGACTAGAGTGGCAAGAAGAAAAACATGAATAAGAATGATTAAGGGATGAAGTGAGAGGTGTAGGAGGAGTCAAATAATGTAAGACCACACAAAACACTGCAAGTCCTTTCACTATTATGCTGAATGAGTGGGGAATGCACTGGATGATTTTGAGCACGGGAGGGAGATAATCTGATTTGAGCTTAAAAAGATAATTGTGGGTGTGTTGTAGATGACAGATTGTTAGGCAGGTGGTATAGAAACAAGGGGAGGAATCCAGAGGCTATTGCTATAATCCAGTTAAGTTATGGCAACTTGGGAACCAGGGTGCTGGCTGTAGAAGTGGGATGAGGAATGGTCACAGTTTGAGTCTATTCTACAACTAGAATTGACAGGTTTTGTTAAAAGAGTGATTGTAGAAAGTGAGAGAAAGTGACCAAGCAAAAATCATTTCAAGGTTTTTCACTAAGAGGAGGAAAATCATTTGAGGAGGAGGTTTTGGAGGGGAAGCCAAGATTTTATTTTGAATATGTTGTGCTCCAGATAACTATGAGATACCACATGAAGAGGTTGACCAGGAACTTTTTTATATGAGTCAGGAGTTCAGGGAGAGAACTAGGCTACAGAATTAATTTGAGAGTTGTCAGCATATAGATGGCACTTAAAGTTGTGAGACTGGATGAGTTCCCCTAGGAAGTGAGTGAAGAGAAAACCAAATGGTTGAGGTCAGGAAAATAAAGAAACTTTCAGGAGATAGGAGGAAAGCCAGGAGAGCATAGATTTCTGAAGACAGTGTGTCAAGAAGGAGGGCTTGATCAATTTTGTGAAAAGCAAATGATATAATTCAGTTAAGAAATGGGGATGAATTGTTGTTTTGTTCAGAGCAGTTTTGGTGGAATAATGGGCGTAAAAGCCTAGTAGCTTCAAGAAAAAGAATGGGCGGGGGGGGGGGTAGAATTGAGGAATTTTTTAAAGAGATTAACAGTAGTCCATTCTTCCACAAACTAATTTAAGAGTATTGCTGCCCATCATTGCTACATTAACTGCAGATGAAATATTTATAAAGCAATCTATATTTTCCTTATGAAGCATAGATTTTTGGTAATAATTTTAGTAGACTGTTCTAACAAAGTGTGATCCAAGACATATTAAAGCAATTCATCTAAAAGGATGATGTAAGAACAAAAATGTTTTTGTAGCTATGTTCTGAACATAGTTATCTGATTAAATAAGTAGTATTACTTAAGATAAGACAGGAATAGCAGGATATCCTGCTGAAAATTCATGACTCACTTAAAAGTAAATCAGAGTTTCTTTCATACCAAATGAGGATAAGTATTGAGTTACATGGATTCACTTTCAAATGAGACATCTGAAGAATGATTTCTTCTCTTAGATTTAAACAACCCAGTTTGATAAATACCACAACTTGCATGAACCTCAAGCAAATTTTCCTGAGTTAAAAAAAAAAACCTAGATGATTCTGCTTTGATGGCATTCTTGAAATAACACAGTTGTAGAGATGGTGAGTAAATGAGGGTTCTAAATTTGGAGAGAAGAGTGGGTGTGGCCATACAAGGGGAGACTTGGAGTTATGAAATAGTTTTGTATTTTGATTGTGGTTGCAGTTACATAAAACCACACATATGATTAAATTGCATAGACCTACAATCACACACACACACACACACACACACACACACACACACACACACACACACACAAATGAGCCTACTTATAACTGGTGACATCTGAATAAGCTCTGTAGATTATACTCATGTCCAATTCCTGGTTTTGTTATTGTACAATAGTTATGCAAGATGTCAATACTGAGGGAGGCTGGAAGAAAGTTTCATAGGCTTCCCTGTACATTTACTTGTAATTTCTTGTAAATTTACAAAAATAAAACATTTCCAAAAGTCTCACTAGATCTACCAAGAACTAAGAAACAAAACAAAGCAAAATTCACAGGAACCGATGGATGCATAGTTGCAAAATGCAACAGTAAATTGTGGGAGAAAGATGGTATGAAATTTATTATTATTAGTAGTAGTAGTAGTATTTTTGAGATAGAATTTTGCTGTGCAGTCCAGGCGGATCTCGAACTCCTGGGATCAAGAAATCCTCCCACCTTTCAAGTAGCTGGGATCACAGGCACACTACTGTGCTTGGCTTGAAATGTACAAGTTACTCTTAAAGAAGGCTCTCCTATTGTTTTGGCTTCTGTGATACAACTGACTGGTCTCCAGTATACTTTTTGACTGTTAGCACACTATGAAATTACTTTTAATACTTTCTACATGCTTGTCTCATCAGCTCATCCTGAACTGGCTTTTTGCGGGGGAAGGGAGCTACATTCTTGACATAATTTCCCTTAGAAATAGAGTCCATAAACTACATGTGTATATGCAGTAAAATTGCTGATATTTCCTTTCAGGGGACAGTGATGGTGATGCAGCCCATTTTTTCATGTTTGCCTTGACTTTTCAAAAGTTGAGAACTAATACTAAAAAATACAAAAGATTTACATACAAGAGCAAAGGGAATTACTTTCTTGCATGAATAGATAAGTAAGACACAGATTTTCTCAAATGTAGAGATTAAAGAGGGGTATTCTGTCACTTGGTCTGCCCATGGTTTTCCTGTGGCCCTCTCTGATTCAGTCTTTCAGTAACTAACTATACCAGGTTACCATTTGACATCAGTCAGCTTACTGGTTTCTCAGAGAAGCCCACCTCTGCGTAGCCCTCTTCCGACAACCAAAAGCATCTCTCTCCTAGAAGAATTTCTCTTTAGTTTCACTTCAAGTGTTCTTCTAGGACAATTCTGTCTCTTCAGTTTCACTAGCCACCCACAGGAGACATGAGGAAAGGTAGCTTTAGCAGGTCCTAGAACAGAACCAAGATTTTCTTAGGGAACTCTCTCTCTATCTGCTGACAAGACTATGTCCCAGTATTTGATGGCTTGTTTTTATTTAAATTCTCACAATCATAGGATTCAGAAGGAAAACAATGAAGTTCATACAACTGGATAGAAATGTGTACAGGGTTTCTTATTTCCCCTTTAGTGCTCTTTCTGTATGTCTTGAGGTTAGGTGATGAGCTGTGCATATAAATTATTGCTGACATTAGCAAGTTATATAATAGATCTTAATGAAAGGAAAAATTGTATTTGAAATTCAATTGGGGACAGAAGTACTTTCTGAAATGTGCTAGCATGAAGGGAAATAAATATATATATTCCCATTTGTATGTTTTTTAAATACCCCGCATAAATAAGCATCATTATATGAAGAATTTTTCACTATAAACCTTTCTAGGTCTTTGTGGCTGGCAGCTGATAAGAATGATATAAGCACATGTATCTGGTGCTTTATAGTTTCTCAATTAGTTTCATTCTCAACGATATTATAATGATCATGTGAAACAAACAGAATTGGTTTTGCTATCATTTTGTAGGCTAGGAAATTGGACTGTGGTCAGAATCAGTGACCATAGTTGAATTAGAATCTAAATCTTCTGATGTTGAACTTGTTGCTCACTTGACTAAATAAAGAAAAGCACCACTCCACTCGGGACAGCAAATGTTGCCTAAAGATCTGTGCAGGAACAAGCTGTGTCTCCTTGCCTGCTACCACCTTTCCATCTAGACCCAGTGCAGCTTAAGGATAGGACAATGTAACCCAAAGTGAAGTTTGGTTCATATCTGGCAATATTTATCATGTGATTTTGCTTCATTTTATGGAATAAGGTATTATTAAAATATACTATATTATTATAGAAACCATTTCATAAAAACTTACATTAAACATTCAAATACCGCACAGTAGAAATTCTAGTTTCAGTCTAAGGGACACTAATCTGTGTCTGATCATATCTGGCAAATTAGGTGAGAGAGCTTTCCAGAACCTCCTTTGATGAAGACTCCTCTTTCCCAGGAGTCTTCTGGGAAAAGTTGTTGGGGAAAAATAAAGTAAGATTTGATGCATTTGATTAAGTACATCTGATTACAACAGTCTTAGTTCTTGGTTCTTGCGGGTTTGCTTCCTCACCCTAGCCCCACGAAATGAATGTGTCTGCTTCAGTCTGCTGTCAGCTTTTGAAGCATGATTGTGCAAATTAGAAAAAAAAGACCTCCTTTGGGCAGATGCAGCCCCAGAGCACAAGACCTGGTGGCTAAGCACGATGATCTAGTTTTTGTGGGAAGAAAAAGGCTTCCCGTCCTTCAGGGAAGCGTAGCCCCTTAGCAATGGCTTGGCCAACAGTACATCCACTAGCAGCCCCTACTGAACTCTTCTTGTGTCCAACCTTTCTGGGCAGAATACAAAAAAAAAAATTTGACTGTAACAAATTTCATTTAAACTGTGAAGATTGATCATATCAGCAGCACTGTGTAGGAATACTTTATAGAATTTAACAGAAGGGGACAGTGGCATTGTGTCTTTTTGTAAACAGAAACCTGTTGTTTTGAACATCTTTTTTTATATCAATATTTTTTATTTTGGTATTGTGGGGTACAGTTAAGGGTTAGGTATACAAATATGTTTCATTCAGGCAACCTTGTTGATGAGGTGTGCCCCCCCACCATCCCCAGACAGATATTGACTACCGTTAATCCACCTCTGTTCCCCTCCCCTTCCATAGTTTCCCACCACTGTCAGTCTTTTTTCTTTTTTGCAGTATTACGGTGGATGTTCAAGGTCCGCTATATGAGTGAGAACATGTGATACTCAGATCTTTGTTTCCGTGAGAGGTCACTCGGTATTATAGACTCTAGTTCCATCCAGGTTGCTGCAAAATTCATGATTTTGTTCTTTTTTTTTGGCTGCGTAGTATTCCATCGTGTATATGTACCACATTTTTAAAATCCAGTCCTCTTTTGATGGACAGCATGGTTGATTCCAGGTTCTTGCTATTGTGAACAACGCTGCGATAAACATACGTGTGCAGGTATCTTTTTGGTAGAGTGATTTGAGTTCTTCAGGGTGTATTCCCAGTAGGGGGATTGCAGGGTCATGTGGGAGGTTGATATTTAGAGCTTTTAGGAATCGCCACACTGTTTTCCACAGAGGTTGCACCAGTTTTTACTCCCACCAGCAGTGTTGGAGTGTTCCCTTTTCACCACACCCTCTCCAGCAATTGTTATTTTTTGAGTTGTTGATAATTGCCATTCTGACTGGAGTTAGGAGGTATCTCAGAGTGGCTTTGATTTGCATCTCCTTGATGATTAGTGAGGTTGAACATTTCTTCATGTGTCTGTTGGCTGCTCGGATGTCTTCCTTTGAGTCTTAAGAGACTTCAGTGATTCACCAGGATAGTGGTGCCCAGCAGACAAGGCCAAAGGGAGTGGATACTAAATTATGGGTGTGCACCAGATGTTCTGGTGCCCAATAGATGCTTGTGGAAAATGCCAATTACCCAGCAGATTTGGTAGTACTCAACAGGTGCCACCAAACTAGGGCACAAGATGGTTCCTACTGGGAACTCAATATGATTGACAGGAAGGATATATATGCATATCAGTGAGACAATCCCGGGACTCTTGGAATCACTTATTGGGGGCAGATCGATGAGATGGCCCTAAGGGGGAAGGAATGTTAAGGAAATTTGGTTTTTTATTGTTATTGTCAGCCCACCTGTTTCCATGATCTGGGGAAACTTGTAGTAATTCACGTTACACAAATGAAACATTCGAGATACACTATTTAACGCAGTCTATCTTTCATATTTGTTTAAGGTCAAATATTTTTAAAAATTTAGAAATTAAAGTAACAAATCATCCAACATCCAAATCTTCCTATGATGATGTCTTAATATAAGAAGAAATAATTTTCTACACTTCATAAGTAACTTTAATAAAAGTAAGCTACTTGAACAGGCGCAAGTTGACAAAAAAGATAATTGGAGTGGGGTGGAGGGGATCTCTGAATAAGTGAGGTGCAAATAATAGACTTTAGACTATAACTGGTCAAATTCAATGAAGAATAAAATGACCCTTTAGGAGATGAGAAAATCACTTAGAAAAGTTCTTTTGATATTTGATTTAGTAATTAATTCTGCAGTGAGATGGTATGATGCCATACTAGGCAGTATATAGCAGGCAGTCATCATCGCCTCTTTATATGAAAAGGCAAGATAACAAGGAATTAGCTCCCTAAATTAACTAAATTTGAGTGGGCTGGACTTGAGGGAGAAGCAAAGAAACGGCTTTATTCAGCCTCACCACTCCCCTTTACCATCTCTCTGTTGATTATCTTCCCTCCTGGATAAAATCCTCCCTCATTTACAGTGAATTGTCTAAACACACCCACACACACACACCTCCCTCTCCTCTTACTTTTAGTTAAATGAAAAACCTTATTTTAGCAATGAAAATGCCCCACTCATTGTGAGGGTCCCAAGTCCAGTGCAAAATATCTCCCCCTGACCCTCACTCACTCCTGAACACCTGAGTGAAAGATGGGCTCAGCCTTTTCTGTCTTCCTCATTCCTATCTGATCTTCTCCCTAGCTGCTTTTTCTGACCCTGGATGATCATCAGCCTGGGGTGTGAAGTGGGGAGAGGATTCACGGAGAAGGGATGCAGCTTTCAGTGGCTGGTGTGCTGTGGTTGAGCTTTGTTTCCCTCTGGCTGTGGAGACACTCATTTGATGATTTGGATTCTGGCTTTCTCCAGCTCCCTTCTGAGCTCTCAGTCCCAAACTTCCAAGTCCACTCACATAGGCGCTCTCTGTTTGGGGGAGTCCCCCACCCCCAGGCAGTCCTCTGGAGTGGGATTCAAAGAGATCCCAGATGGCTGTCTTTACAGGTCCACCCGGCCCAAGGCAAAACTCTGCCCTCTTGCCACCCCCAGGAGGCAGTACAGTTTTTGCCAGTGTAGTCTTTTCTTCTTTTTGCTGCCTTGGAGGCACCCCCAGGCACAGCCTTTAAGCCCTTTTAGACCTTTTCAGGTTGAGTCAAGACGGAAGGCCTTAGTCTCCCATAACCTCACAGGCTTGTGCCAAGTTCTTTGAATGGCCTCTTGCCAATCCTCTTGCCTGGCTTGATGCCAGTGGATGTGTTGAGGTGTGAACGCACCCTAAGAACTCTCCTCCATTCTCAACAGACACTCATTTATGTTGTGAGGCAGGGAATTTGTTGCTGCTCTCGGATCTCTTTTCCTAACCTCTTATCAAGTCCTGCAGAGGTGTTCCGATGCCACGCTCCAACGTGCTGTGCACGAGAAGGTAAGTTTTGGGAAAGTTTCTGTAGTTTGCATTCGTGTGAACAATAGGAAGTCATTATTAAGGTTTTTTTTTTTTTTTGAGGATGGTCATGATAAGAAGTCGTTAAGAAAACACTGTGTTTAGCTCTATTAATAAGGTGACCCAGTTAGTGTCTGTGTGCCTCTCCAAACCTATTCTCTGACCTTTCTTTCCTTACTGTGGCCAGGGAGTCTGATATTTACAGACTCTAATATCTACACTACCTTGCCCTTTGGCTTCTGGTTGGATTTTGTCAATAGGAGGCACTTGCAAGAGATGGGAAGATGGAAAGTGAGAGAAGACAGAATATTCTCTGTTGGCATCTGGGGTGATAATGGTTTCCTATTGTTGTCGGTTCTGGATACTTTATTCTCTCTCTCTCTTTTAAAAAAGACTCCTACCCATACCTCTGTAAATAATGCCTTTATTATCTTCTCTTAAATAATTCCTTCGGGGTGGGTGTTTGTTTGCTTCCAGGAACCTGAGATTTTATATATGCATACACTTATGAGTAAAATGTTTATATATAATATACAGAGGTATGTATACTTATTTAAAAACATTTTTCTATACAAAATAGCTAAAGTAGAAGAAGTTTAAAATGCTCAAGGTGGTTATGGGGATGAACTCTGGAGTCATCCTGGACTGTCCAGGCATCCCAGCTGTGCTAATTCCTAGTTGTATGTTACTGGATAAATTACTTTATCTCTTTAAGCCTTTATTTTACCATATATAAAATGGAAATAATAATACTACTTCGAAGAATAATTTTAATGATTAATGACTAAATAACTTTAAACTGCTTAGTACAATTCACATTATAATAACTATTTCTATTCTTATTCTTTAGAACTATTATTTACTGTATCTCCAAACAGTAAAGTATGAAAGTAGTTGAAGCCAAAGCCTTATCGAAAACCAAATAATCAAAAGAGTTGCTACTGAAGGTTCCTTGACTTGCAAGCCATAGAATCTGATTGGTTCCCTTTTGGAGAAATGAAAATTAATGGACGGATATGAAGGAGCTTGCAGAACAGACAAGATTGTGGTAATTCTCTAAGGAAGATGATCTCTGGAACATTCATCCCTGATACATTTTACCTGACTGCTGCTCAAGAATAAATGACCTCTAATCATTTCTTCTGTTATGGAAGCCCTTTGCCAAAGAACTCAGACTGCAGAAAAGACTGTCCAATTGGTATTGAGGCCACATGTCACCTGTGACGGTTAATTTTGTGTCAGCTTGGCTAGACTATGGTAACCAGTTGTTTGGACAAACGCTAGTCTAGTTGTTGTTAAAAAGGTATTCTTTTTAGATTGAATAACGTTATAATCAGTTAACTTTAACATTAAATCAATCTCACTAATGTGGGTGGACATCAACCAATCAGTTGAAGATCTTTTTTAAATTTCTGTATTAAAGATGTGGGGTACAACTGAGGGTTAGGTATACGAATGTTCATTATACAGGTACCCTTGTTGATGAGGTGTGTTCCCCCTCTCTTGGTAGTTTTCTACTACTGCCAATCCCACCCCTGCCTCAGGCTTTTTTCCACTACTGCCAACCCCTTTCTTACAGTATTATGATAACTGTTCAAGGTCCGCTTATGAGTGAGAACATATGGTACTCTGTTCTTTTTTTCTGTGATAGATCACTGAGTATGATCGGCTCTAAATCAATCCAAGTTGTTTCAAAGTCCATGTTTGTCCTTCTTTATGATTACATAATATTCCATTGTGTATATGTACCACATTTTTAAAATCCAGTCCAGTTACGATGGGCAGCACAGTTGGTTCCATGTTTTTGCTATTGTGAATAGTGCTGCAATAAACATGCGTGTGCAGGTATTATTTTTTTGTAAAGTGATCTAGGTTCTTCCGGTATATTCCCAATAGGGAGGTTGCTGGGTCATATGGAAGGTCAATTTCTAGTTCTTTCAGAAATCGCCACACTGTCTTCCAAAGAGGTTGCACTCGTTTGCATTCCCACCAGCAGTATAGAAGCATTTCTTTTTCTCCGCACCCTTGCCAGCATCTGTTGTTATTAGTTTTATTAATGATGGCTGTTCTTACTGGGGTTAGGTGGTATCTCATTGTGACTTTGATTTGCATTTCTCTGATGATGAGTGAGGCTGAGCACTTAAGAGCAAAGGCTGAAGACCCCTGAAAAGAAAGGAATTCTTTCTCCAGACTGCAACATGGGAATTCTGCTTGAGTTTCCAGCCTTTGGACTCAAGATTGCAACATCAACTTTTACCTGAATCTCCAGCCTGCTGGCTTGCCCTATGTCATTCTTTTTTTTTTTTTTTTTTGAGCATTCCAAATTTAGGAATGTGTTCTTAAAATTCTCACTTTTTCTCCCTCCACAGAAGCATACACACACATCTGTATATAGAGAAGTGTAAGTATATATATGTGAGTGTGTGTGTGTGTGTGTGTGTGTGTGTGTGTGTGTGTGTGTGTTTTCATATATATCTATATCACGTTGGTTCTGTTTTTCTGGAGAAATCTGACCACTGCACCATGTCTTGCATGTAATCTGAACCATGGGAGAATGTCTCTGGAGAAAGACACAAGACTTCTTTGGCTTAGTTGATGGGAAAGGAGAAAGCAATTCTATTTACTTTCCCACGGCAATGGCGGGGGAGGTAATTACTCCAAGAAAATTAGGGTATGGTTAAGAAGAAGGAACAGATGTTAGAAAGTCCAAAAGCCCCATATCCTCCTCAGACATTATCTCTGCCTTGCCATAATTTGTATCTCAGCTAAAATAGAGAATGTAACTGGTCTAATCTAGTCACAAGATAGAAACTCAACAATTATTGTCATGCAACAGAGACAGAGGAATGTGCTGAAGAGACTCTTCAACGAAGTAAAAATGTGTGTTAATCCTTATCCTGTCAATGCAAACTTGGGCAATTCTCTAACAATCCCTGCCTTTAGTTTCCTGCCCATCTGAAATTATCAGGCAAGTTAGATACTCTCAAACATCTTATAGAAACGACTTCTTTTGGTATTTATTTTTCCACATAATAATCTATATCCATGATAACTCCTTCTCATTCTAAATTTTCTGAGCAGCTCTCACAGGAAAACTTACCCGAATTTCTTAAAACACTTAGTCAAACAAAACACCCAACAACATCCTTAAGCTCGGTTTACCTTGCAATTATTTCTGCCTGGGTCTGTTTCCCTACCTGGACTGTTAATTTCTTAAGAATAAGACCATTTTTTATAAACCTTGGGACTCCAGGCTCCAAACTTGGAGTGTAAGAGGTGCGTTGTAGATGTATGATGATAGGAGAGGAAAACAAGAAGAGAGTAAAATTCATAATTCCCACTCTAATATTATCACAAAATTTCTATTTCCTGTGCTTGTTATCTATCAGGAAAGTAAATCAATTTCTTTTAGTCAATCAGTTTATTTCAGTTCACCAATATTTCCTGATCATTAACTATGTGTTACATTGTCAATATTGTTAACTGTGTAATATATGTGTCCTAAAAAAGCCACAAACTATTGGGGAAGAACAAGAATTAACAGACTATAAATATAAATGCTGTGAGGACACACAGATGCTCTGGGGATGAAGAAGAGATGGATTAGAAACACTTTCAATGAAGAGGCCATATTAAACCTGGATATAGAAGGTCGAATGGATTTCTTCATACGGGGTAGTAGGGAAAGGGGACATGACAGATGAAACAATATGAACAGGGCCATGGCATTCCAAGTTTGGATGTTCTGTAGGTTTCATAATGGTAGTAACGATGGGCAATATGTATTGATAGCCAGGCACTGTGCTGATTGCCTTATGTGGACCATCCCAAATATCATTGACTCCCTTGGATAGAAATTTTGTCATCATGATCATCATCACCACCTCTAATTTATAGCTGAGGAAACTGGAGTTGAGTTGAGTAACTTGCCCAAATGCACAGGACAAGCAAGAAGTGGAGTTTTGAACCCGGCAGATATGAGAACCTACGCTTAACCACTACACCGTAACGTGGATGTGTTAAAGCAGTTAGAGCTTTTATGCCTTATCATTCGGAACAAGGTAAGTCAGCCACCTGCCTCTTTCACTTTCCCAAGATAATCCATTTGCACTAAGCACAAGCTAGTCATTTAGAAACTTCTGCAGACTTCACAGAGAAAGCAAGGAGAGGTTCCAGATTATAGGTCCTATAGCAAATAACTTCAAAATTCCCTTCAGACTCTCTTTGAAAGCCCTCTTTGCCTATTCTCTCTCTCGTTCTCTTTGTCTCTCTCTGTTACTTAATGCAGCTCTGTTATAATAAGTCAAATTTGCATGCCCTACTCATCAGCAAAACAAACAAATATCCAAAACAAAAGCCTGAAATTAATTGGGCCTACTTTTCTTAGAAGACAGTTCAGTAATTTTGAGATTGGATTCTGTGTTACACGCAGCATATTAAAGCATTTCTTAAAAACATATACAATATGCTTCCCAAGAACAGTCCTATGAAATATGTTTCTTCATCTCTTTACATCAAACTTGGTGGGCATGGTTAAATGAACAAGGAGACTGGAAATGGTAAGAAACTATCCTTTCACGTGTTGGCTTTGTCTCCTGCCTGATGGAATATGCATCGGATTAGAGGTGTCTTCCTGACAGTGACCATCTTTAGTTTTAAATTATTTAATAGTCGTCCTGCTCCAAAATAGCACTATTAAAAGGGGACCACCAAAGCACTTACGTTTCATAATTAGAGCTTGCAAGGTGAGATAAATGTCAGTAACTAGGTAAACTGAGAATTTTGCTTTGGAGGAGGAGAGCTTTCATCCTACTTTTTGAAACATGCTGACCCCACTCCCACTGTCCTCCACTTTCAAAGTCTTGGGGTCCTCGCAATGACATTGTCAGAGAAGGCACTGCCTGGTGCTGCTTCTGCAAACTCAGCTGTCCCCTATTGGCTCTGCCTCCGTTGAGTCACTAGGGACCAACTTACGTTTCTCCTGTCCTCAGGCAGGCGGTTTTTACAGCTTTCTAGGGATTCCTTAGAAGGTCAATGCTTATATTTTCCTTTCCAAATTTATTTTATCCTTGTCAATATAATATCGTGTATTTTTTAGAATGACAGACAAACAGGTGACTCCATAAATGTGGGTAAATAGTTTATAGGAGTGAAAGTGCTAATAGTTCACTAATATTTTTATAGTAAATTCTGAAGGTATCTTTTTGAGAGAACTCATCACAAATATATGTTAATTTATTTAAAAAGAAGAGTTAATCAGGGAAACGAGAGGTGGGTGCTATAGTTATATACATGTTTATATAGTATATAAATACTTATAGTACATACACATACACACAGTAGCTGAAGCAAAACTTATAATACAGAGCAGTAACTTACGCATAGTTATCGGAATAGTAGCTAACACTTAGAGATAATTACTATGCAAGCCAAATGCAGGTTAGTTCACCTAACATAAACATCATTGAATCCCCACCATTTCTGAGACGGTAATACTATTCCTCTTTTTATAGAGAAGGAAACAGAAATTCAGTGAAATAAAGCTATTTGCCTTTAATCTCTTATCTTAAATATTTCTGTCTAGCCCATAACTTTGCATAACACACTACTCAAAGAGCAAAACAAATGCGACTTTCCTCAGTACTTTATAAAGTGGTAAGTGAACCATCATTTGTTCAATAAATATTTAATTTATAATTGTATATTCCACCTCTTTCCAAGAAGAATAAAGAAACATATAAAGCAAATAGAGTAAACTCAACAGGCTATTAAAGGCAAAGGAAAACTAAGTAAAGGGAAAATAAAAGCAAAATAGACGGATCAAGAGGAATAAAGTTACTATAAAGTGTTTACAAAAGTTGTATTGCAAATTGACCCAAAGACTTAAATAAAAGAGAATCTTTCTTGACTTTTAGCCTCAGTGTTAGGTTATACATTCCTAATACTTTATATATGTTTTAAAATTTTGTTGTTTTATTTTAAAATTGAATGTTTAATCAATCAACATGTTTAATCAACAAATATATGTTTAATCGATCAATATACTGATTTTCTGCTTTGGTATTCTTTTATTTATTTATTTATTTATTTGAGTTGGAGTCTCACTCTGTCGTCCAGACTGGAGTGCAGTGGCCACTCCTGGCCACCGCAGCCTTGACCTGCTGGGCTCCGGTGATCCTTCCACCTCAGCCTTCCAAGTAGCTGGAACGACAGGCGTGCACTACCACGCTCGGCTTATTTTTTGATTTATTGTAGAGATGAGGTCTTGCTGCCCAGGCGGGTCTCGAACCTGTGGGCTTAGGCAATCCACTCACCTCAGCCTCCCAAAGGCACGGGATTACAGGCTGAGCCACCGAGCCCGGCTTGCTTTGCTATTCTTAATAATTTTTAATCTTTGTAAATTTCCATTAAATGTCTGGAACATCCACATCTTATCAATACCTTAAGCACTTTCAGCTTTCAGTTTTGAACTGTCTTTATACGCTACATAAAAATTTCAATATAATGTTCAAATAATTATGAAAAGACAATAGTCAAGCAATTCACTGCACAAACCCAGATGGTTTTGCTGGTAAAAGTTGAACTGTTAGTTTGTAGGAAATGACACCAAGAGCTAGATGGTAACAGCTATTTGACTGGAAGCTAAAACAAAAGGTTAATTTAGCATATGGGAGGTGACTAAAGAATGTCATTGAACAGTGTTCAAAAGAGTAAACTGAACAAAAGTTAAACCTCAAAGACTCCCACACAGAAATTCATGTTACAGATTCTTGAGCAGATGCTCAAGGTGGATTGCAAACAGATGACAACAAAGAGACGTAATTATTTGCAAGGTTTACAGTGTTATGAAATTGGAGACACAATTCATTGTTTAAGACAATTTTTTTCTGGTTCTGAGAGAGATTTCTCAAAGGGAAAACCTGTGTGACATAAATGCTTAATTTCTCTTTCTTTAAAAATCAGGAGGTTGCCATTTGGGAGAAATGTGTTCAATGTGTGTAATTGTTTTCTGTTCTCCACAACCTCTCTAATAAAGTTTGAAATGTATCGAGTGACGAGATTGACTTCTAAGCCTGTCCAAGATTCTGGGAATAAACTTGTGTTATGTACATATATATATTTTTTGTTTGTATTCAAGCTGAGTGTATTTCAAGAGAAAAACAAGACACTAAAGGATGTCATGGTTCCACAGTCAAGGAAAGACGAATGGGGTTTTCATTTTAATTCTGGTTATACACGGTATTCTGAAGGGACTTTCAAATGCCAGTTTTGTCTCTGAAGTAAAGAAACTCGCAATAAAAGGGTTCATTTTAACATTATTATTCCTTTGGGGGGGTCTTCATATTTTCTATTATGTTATGATGACACTTTTCAGTTTTGATCTTTCTTTTTCAGTTAGAACAGAAAAAAATATATAATTTTGGTAGTTTAGAAAACTTCAGTGCATTCTCTTTTTATCCAGGCTTAGCAGTCAGCAAATAACTTGCAAAACTCAATCTAAAGCTTTGTGAATTTCAAGGGAAATTAAATCTGTTCCTGATTTAGTTATATATTACTCACTGAAATATTATTTGGTAGCAAATGCTTGATGTCCAGAAAACTTATGATCCATTTTATCATCTTCTTTATTTCATCCAGGAAGTTGACTTCCATGCATAGCAAATAAAGTTTATATTTATAAAAATGAAGCCGTAAAGTCTATCAATATGTTTCTTATAATTTATGCTGCCAATATTTCTAAACAGATTTGATATGGCTTACAATAAAATAGCTTTCAATAGGACAGTTAAAAAATAAAGGTTAAGAAGTAAGATAAAACTATATAGAAGAAATACAAAAATAATTATATGGGGAAAATTACAAAACACATTAAATTTGTTCTAAGCTTCCAGACTGCCAAGGCAAAAGTCAAACCAAATTATTATACCTGGAAGTGAAGCCTGACACTTTGTTTTAGGATCATCATGGATAGTGCACATGTCACATCACAAATGCAAAAGCTAAACAAAGAAATCTATAAACCAGTAACACCTTGTCCAGCAATAGTTTCCAAAATAAATGAAAACTCAGTCTTTCTTGCAAAGTTCTTCCTAACAGAAATAACTTTATTCCTGTCTTTTGAATCATATGAGAAGGTTGCTCTGTGTATGTGTGTTTTCACTATGAACAACAAAGTGAAAACTGAATAGCTTTGGTAATTGTGTGAGATTTTTTCATAAAATATGTATTTAATTTTATTTGGATAGACTTTTTTTAATCTAAATTTCTTTACAATCTTTTTTTTGAAACAATTTTTTTTTTTGAGTTGGAGTCTCATTTTATCGCCCAGACTGGAGTGCAATGGCACACTCACAACCACCACAGCCTTCTTCTACTTCAGCTTTCCAAATAAATGGAACTACAGGCGTTTGCTACCACACCCAGCTAATTTTTTGATTTTTTTGTTTTTATTGTAGAGGTGAGGTCTTGCTAAGCTGCCCAGGTTGTTCTCTAACCTGTGTTCTCGAACCTCCCAAAGCACTGGGATTACAGGCTTGAGCCACTGCCCCGGCCAAATTCTCTTTTTAAAACGCTGTTATTGCTGAGTTTTCCTTGATCCTAGTTCTACTAGTATTATCGGTTTTAACAGTTAACTGTAACATTTATTTTATTTTTTAATTGCAAAAGCAATATACCTCTCATTGCAAAAATATCAAAAATGACTACACAAAGTAAAGAAAACATACAAAGAAACAAACACAAATCTTATTATTTTACCTATCTATAGATAATCATTAATAGCACTTTGGTATGTTTCTCAACCTTTGTGATTGTGTGTGTATATTTTGTAGTATCAGGTTTAATCGCTAAAACTAAAGAAACTTGAATTTGGATTATTGAGTCAAATGTCAATTGTGAAAATGCACTAATTTTACTAGATTAAATATTTACAGACTTTATTTGCTATGTGATGTTTGGGGCCTACAACTTAAGGAAAATTTGACAGATAAAGTCAGATTTTGTATATTGGTAAAGGGAAATACACGACTGATTTGAATTACTTATCTGTAGAGAAGAAACAGTGATTGAAGTTAACATATATGAAAAAACTGGCTTAACCTCTTTCAGTTTTCCCCCTCAACTCTCTCCGATCTTTATTTCCCTAGTCCTCTGTCTCCCTTTGCATTACCTATTCTCTCTGCCCTACTTTGCAATATTGTCCTCAAAATAGTTGACGTTATTACATTGCTGTAATAGACTCATTGAGGAGAAGAATTCCTAGACTCTAGGCACAGCAATTTCCTTGCATGTGTACCCTTCCTTTCTCCCTATCTTTTGTCAGATGTCACAACTTTCACAATTATTTCCAATTCTAATCAACTGCAACATTCTTTCTTATTGAACTTGGGCACAGTCACAAAATCCTGGTTAAAACAGTTCTAGAAAACACTACCCATTGAAAAGGATTTACACCCATTTGCTACTGGCTCCAGAAGGTGGATATATGCTTCAGGATAATCTTACTAGTAATTGTAGGACTTTTCACTTATCAATATATTCTGTGTTCGGTAATTCATTATTGTGTTCATTCGATCTTTATTGGACACCTATTAAGTTTTATTATTCTGCCAAACATCCGAGATACAAGTGTCAATATGACATGCTTCTTGCCTTCCAGAAAAGCAGGTGGAAGAAATTAGGAATAGTTTCATTCATACATTAGTTTAGGCTTTGAAAAACATTTATTTAGTGCCAACCACGTGTCAAGTACTTGTTCTACGTTTTGAGGATGCAAACATGTGATGCTAACAAATAAGTAAGCTGTTTTATAAATATAATAGCAAGTATAAAGTGCTATAGGCACACATCGGTGGGTGTTTGTGGGTGGATTACGGGAGGAAAGGTCAACAGGAAGAGATGATTACCTACAAGATGTGAAATCATTCTCTCCATAGAAACTTTTATAAAAATTTCAAGAAGTTATGATTTTAATAATTGCTACCTTTTATTTAGCTATCGCAATATTTTTCTTTCTTTAGCTATTACAATATTTCAAGCACTTGACCTGTTATTTCATTTAACATCACTGCAGGGCTTTGTAAGTATTCTACTTAATCTATGATATAATTAAGTTTACTCATCTAGGATGTGACAGAACTGACTGAAACTCAAGTCTGTGCTCTGACCCAGAACCACACCATTAAGCATGATTGTGAAGAAAAGAAGTTAAGAAGAAATACCAGGAGATATTGACATGCTACTGAAAATATTCCTAAAGGGCCTTGTGTATCTTGATGAACTCTGACTTTCTCCTTTAAGCATAGGATGTTATTAAAGCTTTAAACCAGATGAATAACACTAGTAGTTTTGATATTTAGAGGGGTGAAATTGGAAAGATTGCAAAAGTAGAAATTAGACCAGTTAATAGTTTGTTTCCATAGTCTGAGGGCAAGGGTAAATGAAGTGAGTGTGAAAATGGAGAAGGAAACCTTCAGGGTAGAATTATCAGGTTTTGATATTGAACTGATGTGGGGGGAGAGAGAGACATATTGAATGTGATTCCCAAGTTTTTGACTTGGGCAACTAGGTGGATGTAGGATAAGGAATGCAGGAGAAGAAGGAAGAGTAGGTTTTTGGAGATGATAATTACTTTGATTTGGGATGTGTGAAAACCGAGATGCTCATGGATGTCCTGTAGAAATGGTGGTCTGGGAGGTGGTGGGTTGGCTGAATTTAGTGCTCAGGATAAGGGTCTGGGTAAAGACACAGATCCGACTATTACCAGCATTGAATTAAATTTGTAATTGAGAGAACAAGAAAGTATAGAATGAGAAGAAAGGAGGGCAGAGCACAGAATATGCAGAATATTGGAAGGGAGAACAAATACACAGAGAAAGGAGGGAGAGAGAGAGAACACACACACAATCAGACCTTTAAAAGTCAGAAAACAGTCTTTCCTCTGCGGCCAAAGAAGAGAATGACAAGAAGTCATTAGACTGATGAATGCTGTGGAAAATTTGAGAACTGAAAAAAATCTTTGGACATGATCACTCATTTTTTCCTAAGAAAATGTAGTTTCACTGTTTAGAGCAATAAGTTTTAAAAATTTTGTTTTCTCGTTGTTGAGTTATTAGGACATGATGGAGACTGGATATAGTTAGTACAGAATATTCTCTTGAGATCTGTAATAGTAAAGATAATTAGTAGAAACTGAAAAAGTAGGAAATAAGTCTCAATGTCTGTCTTCAAGGATCTTATTCCATTTGTTCATATCTATATCAATATTATATGTTAATATTCATATCTAGTAAGGGATATAGATAATAAAAAGCCCAGGTAGTTAAAATCTAGGACAGTGCGTGCTATGGTGGTTTAACACAGAAGGTGGTGGGAGAACGGAGGAGAGGTATGCAACTAAGTGTAGACTGGAGGACATCAGAGCTTTGACTGAGGTCTGAAGGCTGAGCAAGAGTGAGTCCAACGAATAGGTTCTTAAAAGAAGTTCCTTTGAAGAGGAGGAGTAGCATGTGGAAGTTTCCAGAAGTGAGCAAGTGTGAAAAGTATGGGCAGCTTTCAGGAATTCAGTATTTTGTGTTGAACACATTCAAAATGGGCTCTTCTAGCTACTGGAAAACATACCATAAATTGTTGTTACCCACAGTCACCCTATAGTGCTATAGAATGCTAGAACTTATTTTTCCCTAGTTGCACTTCTGTATCCTTTAACCAACTTTTGGCTATTTCCTCTTCCCTCTCCACCTCTAGTAACCACTATTCTCTTTACTTCTATTTTTAAAACTTCCACATGAGCTGGGCTCGGTGGCTCAGCCTGTAATCCCGCACCTTGGGAGGCTGAGGTGAGTGGATTGCCTAAGCCCGCAGGTTCAAGACCCACCTGGGCAACTTGGTAAGACCTCATCTCTACAATAAATCAAAAAATTAGCTGGGTGTGGTAGTGCGTGCCTGTAGTTCCAGCTACTTGGAAGACTGAGGCGGAAGGATCGCTGGAGCCCAGGAGGTCGAGGCTGCAGTGGTCGGGACCGGCCACGGCACTCCAGTCTGGGCAACAGAGTGACTCCAACTCAAAAACAAAAACAAAACCAAAAATCTTCCACATGAGTGAGAATATGCAGTGTTTGTCTTTCTGTGTCTGGTTTATTTCACTGAACATAATATCCTCCAAGCTCATTAGTGTTGTTGCAAATGACAGAATTTTGTTCTTTTCTCTGACTAAATGATATTCCATTGTGTATAAATAACATGTTCTTTATCCATTCATCTGCTCATGGGCACTTTGCTTGATTCCATATCTTGTCTATTGAGAATAGCACTGCACTAATCATGTGAATTCAGATATGTCTTTGATGTTATAATTTCCTTTCCTTTGGATATATACCTAGCAGCTGATTTACTGGATCACATAGTAGTTCTATTTTTAGTTTAGTTTTGTTTTTGTTTCTTTTTTTGAGTCGGAGTCTCACTCTGTTGTCCAGGCCAGAGCGCCATGGCACTCTCACAGCCGCTGCAGCCTTGACCTGCTAGGCTCAAGCGATCCATCTGCCTCAGCCTTCCAACTAGCTGGAGCTACGGCGGCCACTCATTCCCAGAGCAAGACAGACTCTATTTATAGAGCCAGTTCCAAGACAGCATAGGACAGTAGCCCCATGGGCCACAGGAGGAAAGACACCGTGTTGACTTCTTCTCTGCGGGAAGCACAGTTATACGGACTCTAGACTATTTCCTCAGTTGGGCTTAGTGACTGTGAGGCCTGCAGAGGACCCCCATGGTGGGGTCTATCGCTGTCCACTGTGTTGCTCAGTGCTACCGGGATTCCCTTGCTTACCTCCTGGCTGAAGGGAGCTCTTCTTGGTTCCCAGCTGCTCCCAATTGGGATGGTTTGGTGGGGGCCTGGTGTTTCCTTCCATTCTCTATGCTGTCATCCTGAGTTTCTGTGTTCACCAGGAATTTTGTTACTCCTCTGAGGCATTTCAGCACTTTCCCTCAGTTATTTTCACTAATATGTAGTTGTTTATTCCTTGTTCTGGCTGTCTTTGTGAGGGAATGAGTGTTCTAGTAAGCCATGTTGCTCACATTTTTAATTAGTTTAATTATCAAAACACCCCTTTAAAATTCCATTTTGTAGAAGATGAACCTGAAAAGGTCAAATAATTTCCCCACTGTCATACAGTTCAGAAGAGGTAGCAGTAGAATTTAAACCTAAACCTGACCCCAAAGCATCCGTTTCGTAGGGTATGATTTGATTGCTCTAAAGAAAGTCTAACAGATGAAAGTGGACAAGTAAACAGAAGTAGGTATATGTTCAACATCTGGATATTTTTGCTGAATTATAGTTCAAGTTGAACTTCACCAGTTGTCATACAAATAATTACCATGAAGCGCACCTTTATATGTATTATGGGTTGAGACTTTAACACAGTTTTTAAAAAGTATAAATATATTTCCCCCAATAACATTGTACTTATTCTCACTTTATACAAAGAATATTGTGAGATGAGTTAATTTTTTCCTTCACAGGCTGGTGGAAGACCATAGGAAACAACAATCTTTTTGTCGTCTTTTCAAGGATAGAAAGAAAAGTCTAGGCCATGCTTGGTGGCTCATGTCTGTAAGCCCAACACTTTGGTAGACTTAGGCAAGAGTATTGCTTGAGCTCAGGAATTTAAGACCAGTCTGGGCAACTTGGTGAGACTCTATCGTTATATAATAATAATTATAATAATGATAATAATAATATAAAAGTATAACCTACATGCTACTAGAATTCTTTGCCACCTATGCTATTACTGACCAACAAATTTGCTAATTATTTTAAAAGTTCAAAAAGATTGGTAGCATTTCTGGGAAACTTCAAGATCTGCTCCAAAAAATCTGAGCATTATCCCGTCTCAAAAAGCCTACCTCTATGTTTGTGGGCCTTTGGCAAGAGTACATATAGAGATCTGCTTACCATAAACTTAAATATTTATTATCCATCAAACTAACAAGCTGTTAAGTAATATATACTTCCCTTGACAAATTATAGCTTCATAATAACATAGAAGGACAGGTTAGAATTCTTGGACTCCTTGGTGATCTGCCCCAGAATAGAGTGACCTTCCGTCTTCCCACTCCCATCTCCAGCTTCATCCTGTACTGCAGGGGTCTTGTGGATAACTCCGTTCTTACTTTAAACAAAACAAAACGGCTGGCTTTGGCATGTCTTGGTCTTAGGGTTGAATACACTCGTAGCAGTCTTCCTTTGGGAGAATGGACCTAGGAAGAATCCTGCCCAGGTCCTAGAAGAGAGCTTGGAGATATTCAGTCAGGGAAGTCTGGGATCCTAGGAACCCAAAGTGTGGAATAGGAGTGGAGGCATGAGCTCTGGAGTGGCGTGCTCTATTTCTGAGTAGACTCCTTGGCGTTGTGGGTATGTGACTGAGCGGGGAGGACTCGAGGGGCTCCCTTTAAAGCCTGAGCCACATTGTCCCTGGTCTAAGAGTGCTACTGCTTCTTGGTTTCGTGCAGCCATAGTGGAGGAAGATGAGTTCTGGCTAATCACGTTGCTGGCAGATGAAAGACAAGGTAAGGAGTAGCTAGTACTTCTTCCTACTAATTATGAATGTTCAGCTAAGAAAATCTATCTTGGAATGAAGTGTCTGGAAAAATTTCCAGCAGATCTTTGGAACCTGGAACCCCATTATGCTTTCCTTTGCACTGACTTTTCTTAGCTGGGGGCTCACTCATCAAACTGTAAAACCGTTGCCTGAATTATTTCATCTTGTTCTTTTTTAGCTTTGTTATCTTGATAATTCAAGGGAGTGTAATTCTTTGACTGGACTCCAAATAATTGCGGTTTAATCTTCGGATATAGTCTTGGTTTGCTGAGTAGATCTATGGACTTACGACTTTCTCTAGATTTAGAACTTAGAGTAAGATATTTTTCTTTATTCTGTTAAGTCTCAAGTTATATTTGCCACCACAGAAAAATAAATAAAGTTATACAAAGATACATTATGAGTTCATTCTTATATTACATTTTTTGCAAAATTTTATTGTGAAATCTGAAAGTAAAATTTTAGTTCCCCAATGTAATAATAATTATTTACTTCATTCATAGAGAAGAGCATTAAGTTCCTGCATGCCCTTTAAGTTTCAAATATACTTTCGAGGCAAAAGTAACTATAATATTATATTTTTTCAGAAAGGTAACTTGAAGACAGTTAAAAAGGAAACTTGAAAACGCTTGCTTACGTAACGTAGGCTTTTCAAAAGTTATTTTTAAAGACCGAGGAATTAGGCACCTGTCGGTTTTTGCCAGCTGGTGTAGATGTTAAAAATTACTGTCACTCTTCTGCCAACTACTCTATTTTGCACCTGCTGCTACTTGAGTTATGGGCATTTCACACATGATAATTTAATAGGGTTAGTTCCCATGACAGTGTACTTGATGTTATTCTATTGGGGGTTAAAGCAGTTTTAAAGGTCTTGAGGGAAAAGCAATAAATATAAAGCTTGAGACTAAAATTTTAGTGCCTTGTAGACATCACATTTTTTCAAACAGAATGGACATTTATCCACGTATTCCAAAACAAAAATAAACCTTTTATGATTGGACTATTTGTACCAGCAACCTTCTCTACATGGTAATATTTGTGATAAAAAAGTTTAAGTTGCCTAATGTAACAATTGAAACTAAACATATATTAAGAACTGCACCATTCGATATGGTAGCCACCAGCCAAATGTTGCTGTTTAAAATTTAAATGAACTATAATGAAATGCAATTAAAATTCAATTCCTCAGTCACACTAGCCACATTTCAAACGCTCAGTAGTCACATGTGACTGGTGATTACTGTATAGAACAAAGAAGATACAGGTTTCCATTTTCACAGAAAGTTGTATTGGATGGTGCTGTATGACATTTCCAGTTTCTAGTCTTAGGCAAACTTGACCTTAGAGATCATGAGATTGTAGTGCATTTTCCTTAAAAGAGTGATTGTAATGTTGCAAAACCATCTTGACTACTAACGCAGAGGGAGGTTGAAGTTGAAGTTCTACTACTGGAATTCAAGTGACCTTTGCCATATGGAAGAAGTATGTTGATCTGAAGTTCTTAACGCTAAAAAAAAAAAGTTATTACAGGTAGGCAGATATTTTCAGAGATTTCATAATCCCGTATATTACAATTATTTTGTTTTAGGGAAGTGGGTGAACTATTTACCACTCATCCCTTCTAAATGTTCAATTATTAACTTTCAGATTCTGTTTTAAAGGAAAAGTGATACTTGACAGCATCCATAGTACCTGATAGCATTCTGAGATGATAAAGTAAGTTTATACTATGAATTCTCCTGTTAATTAGTCATACTACTTTTGACCTGTATTAAAAGATTTGGGGGCCGGGCACCGTGGCTCAAGCATGTAATCCCAGCACTTTGGGAGGCCGAAGCGAGAGGATTGCCTGAGTCCAGGGGTTCGAGACCAGCCTAGGCAAACTTGGTGAGCCCTCACCTCTACAATAAATCAAAAAATTAGCCAGGTATGCGCCTGTAGTTCCAGCTACTTGGAAGGCTGAGGTGGAAGGATCGCTTGAGCCCCACAGGTTGAGGCTGCGGTGGCTGTGAACGTGCCACTGCATTCCAGCCTGGGCGACAGAGTGAGATTCCAACTCCAAAAAAAAAAAAAAAAAGATTTGGGGGCATGGGCATGCTGATGAGAGTAAATCATAGTAGAAAAGAAAATATTAATAAACAGGATCTTGGGTTCTTAAGCAACAATCCTTTCCCAAGAGAATTTGTTTTTAAGTAACAGCTGAAAGATCATTTTACATCTTATCTTTGAAGTCATTAAGAAAAAAGTATCAAAGGTTTGTTAGAATTTCGAATAGGCCAGATTGTTGCTAAAAGTGAATTTGAACAATAGATCATGAACAAAGTGGTCTACACAAATCTGAAGAAACCATTTTCACCTTAAATTGCCTTGCGTTGATAGTATGTATTAAACTGTCTCTGATCCAATTTAAATTTCCTCAGTGTCCGTTTCACTTTTATAATAATATAGGATTATCTTTATCAATTTGTTACTGCTTTGTAATTGCAGTGATTCATTCTTTTAAAAGCTTGCAATTCATCAATATTCTGTACGTTTAACAAAATAATTGAGGTTTTGAAATTATTTTCATTAAGCAAGAAAATGAAAACACGATGTGACTTGAACAGTTCAGACTGACTAAAATTATTTATTGATTTATCATCTTAAGGATGTGTGTTGACCCTGGTAGATAATAAATAGTGGTGCTTGGATCTGAGATTGTCAATATTCTATTCTTGTGTAGAGTGGCAGACACTTGGTTAGTGTGGTATGAATACAATCCAGATAAACACTCAAGGTATATAAAAACTGAGGGAATCCTTAGTCTCAAACTGTCCATATGGTTTTGCTTTTCTAAATGATGGGAAAAAGAGCTGGACAGTTAGTCATGGGTGTGATTAAAATAAGCTTCTAGTCAGTCTTCTTTAAAATGCTTGTTCTGTAAAGGAAAAGGGAAAGGGAATTAGACATTGATTGCGTCTTCTCAGAAAGAAAACTCAGGAGGACATAATGTAAAGTGCAAAAAGAGATCTAGCACAAAATGTATCAGCACTTACAAGGTAGGCCATTTCCAGGCTATAAGAAACTGATTGCAAGTGTCTGAATTTGAACTGCTATAACATGATTTTATAGAGGCAGTCATAGTTGAAAACCACGTTAGTTATTTTAAAAAGTTAGGCCTGTGCTTTGAGTAGTGTTTTGTTCCACCTAAATTCATTAGGTAGTCTATGGTTTTTTGAGTCCACACTGCATAACTGTAGGACAGTCAGAAAGATAGATAGGGTTTGTGGATGGAAGCAGTGTTTGCTTATACACTTACACAACTGCTTTAATACTAAATAGACAATCTCAAGGAATTAATGTTTTCTGATTAATATGAATATCTCTGTTAGGAAACTATATTACTTGTATCTACAACATATAAAATAAAGCTGTTAAATTTTTTTTAAAGAATACAGTATCAAGAAAGACATATATTAAAAAGGGAACAGGTATATACCTTAGAAGTGCCATTCAGATAGACATGATATGCTTGACAAAGGCTGTAGGGGCAATACAGACAATTTAGAGTTAGAAAACAGGCAACTTTCATACAAGAGAGGCTTTGCAAGTTAGCTCAACTCTAATTATTCTTAGCTGTAATGGTAAAGTTTATTTTCTTATGCTCTGTACAGTCCATGATTCTTAATACTATATGACCTTTGCCCTGATTTTATAAATTTATTTTTTTGAATAAGTGGTATATCCACTTATTGTCTATGCTCCTAAAAACCTTTTTTACACAAATAGTGGCATACTCTACATACTGCTTTGTGCTTCCTTTTCTCAACAAATAATTTATCTTGGAGTTATCACCATGACTGTGTACAGGAGTGTTTTCTTTCTTTTTAGGGCTGCAGGGAATTTTTTTGTGTAGATGTATCAGATTTTGACACATTGTACATAACTGGACATTAAATTGTTCATATATTTGACTATTCTGAACAGCACAGTACAGGAATGGATAACCATGCATACACGGTCATTTCACTAGAGTCCAAGTGTATCTAAAAACCAAGTCTCTTTAAGTAGATTTGCTAGAATTAATAGTATTATATCATCATCTAGACATTTTAATGATATACGTTCCCTCCCGTAATATATAAGATTGCCTGTTTCCATATACTTTTCCCAATCCAAAAAGTGTGGCCAAACTTTTAATCTTTGGCAATCACATATTTAAAACATATCTCAATGTAATTTGCATTTATTTTATTATTAGTGTTATACAAGGGGGCACCCCAAAATAAACCTGGAATTTATTTATAAAAAATTATGTATTTATTCTTACATGTTTAAATTTCAGTCACCTTCAAAGTACTCTCTCTTTGATGCAACATGTGTATTGAGATGCTTTTTCTACTGCTCAAAACAGTTTTGGAATTTGTCAGTTTTGATGCCTTTCAGCGTTTCTGCTGTTTTTGCTTCACTTCTTCCATGTCAGAAAAAAATCATTTCCCTTTGAGGACTGTTTTCATCCAGAAACAAGCCCAAGTCACTCGGGGCAAGATTGGGTGAATAGGGAATGGTGCAGCATGGGGTCATGACGTTTTTGGTCACCTGTTTCCCACAAAAAGATTCTTTGAAGCCAAATTCAACCTCTGACAAGAACACTAGCTGGTACCTTGATGCCGATGGGTTCCTAGAACACTTTTAACTAGTGGGGGAAGATTGTATTACCAGGGGCCCATCCTTCAAAAGATAATTCCAGGGTTTTTTGGGTCCCCCTCATATTCATATATATTTTTATTTTTTCCTTTTTCTTCCCTATGAGTTGTCAGTTCATGTACTTGCTAATTTTTCTGTTGAATATGTTCTTTAATTAATTTATACTAGTTCTTTTTTTGTTAAGCAAATTCACTCTTTCAGATATTGATTGCAAATATATTTTTTCTGGTTTGTTATTTGTCTTTTGATTTTGCTTCTGGTGGCTTTTGTCATATAGATTAAAAAAAAAAATTATTTGGGCCTGGCGCGGTAGCTGTAATCCCAGCACTTTGGGTGGCTGAGGAGGGAGGATCGCTTGAGGCCAGGAGTTTGAGACCAGCATGGGCAACATAGCAAGACCTCATCACTACAAAAAAAAAAAAAAATAGCTGGCATGATGGTGCTGACCTCTAGTGTTAGCTACTCAGGAGACTTAAACCAAGGAGTTTGAGGTTGCAGAGAATTATGATCATACCACTGCACACCGGCCTGGGTTACAGAGTGAGACCTGTTTTTTTTTTAGAAAAAATAAATTAATTGACGAAAATAAAAAATGGTTGAACTAAGCTAAATTTTCTATGCTTTCTGTATTTTGTGTCACTGTTAGAAAAAAACTTACCCCTCCAGGGTTTTAAATTATTTCTCTTATACTTTTAATGTTTTTAGCTTTTACATTTAAATTTTTGACCCATTTGAAATTTATCATGTTTCAAGATTCTGATTTGACTTTATTCTCAAAATGATGATCACGTATTTAAACAATATTTAGTGAATCATTCATCTGTGTAATGTACTTATGGCAATAACTAAATGTGAACTGTTGTTTATGGGAAAATAGTGAAGTTTAATCAAGATTGTCATTGAAGATATGCTTGGCTTTCTCCTCTCCTCTTCCCTCCTTTCTATGCTTTTCTTTTTGTTTCTTTGCTTTTTCCTAAGTTGTGGGTCTTTATAAGCCCATGTTTATACCAAAGCTATTAACATAAGTTTATTGAAATGTGACTAGATTAGTCCTCTTTGGGGATAGATAAATTTTTCCATTTGGGGGAAAATTTTTTAATTTGCAAATTATGTTATGAAACTTTATTTTCCATCTTTATTTTGTGTAGTGCATTGCTTTTACACTTTCTGAGTAAATCAACTGTAAATTGGTAGTAGTAATTAAACGATTGGCTGCTGTAAGATAAATTTCATTTAAGCAAGAATACTAGACAAGAAGAACTAAATTTTAGCAACAGCCTGCCATTTATGATTTGACCTTCATGAAGTAACTAAATCTCTTTGGCCTTCAGTTTCCTCATTTTCCTAATGGCTTGCTACTAGTCAATGACTTTGAGATCTCTCAACTTTAATATTCTATTAAATTTGATATTGATACAAGCCCTGTCTATCTCACAAGGGATGTTCTAAAGATCTGACAAGAAAATACATGTGAACACACATTTTAAACTGTAAATCAATGCATGGTATTGCTAAAACATACTGGATTAAATCTTAAGTATTCAGATCTTCACGGGCATCTTTTGTTAGAGTTATTATGCAATGATTGATGCATGTATGTCAATCAGGCAAGAAGAGGAAAAGGAGCTAAGTACAAAAGAGACTATCATCAACCCAATCAGTTAAGAGTTGCTGTAACCACCAGTGCACATTGATTGTACCTTCATAGTTGATGCAGCCATTGGAGTCTTCCTGCCCTTTCATCAGCGCTTCAACTTCTTCCTCTTTCATCTTTTCACCTGACGAAACAAAACTTTCCCTTCAGAAAGACGGCCGCGTGATAATTTCATCATTCCGCCATAGGTGATCTGTCAGGGACTCCTAGAGACTATGAGAAGACTCTTGGAGCATAGGAACTGTGCCTGCCCTATTCCTGGCACTTAGTGTTTTTTAAACAAATTGTTTTGAATGAATTAAGTATACATGATCCCTGGTCATGCAAACTATATCCTATAAGAACACAACCCTTTATTTATGCAGGACCAGTATTTCAAGTTACCATTTCCCTAAAATAAACTCCCTGGCACGGAGACCAATTGACATGGTCATTAACTTCTGACTATTTTTTCCATTTTTAAAAAAGGATGATTATCCTGTCATGCTCTTTTCTATATACTCTGTCCTATTAAGCCCACTGAAATAAATTCTCCTTACCCAGGGTTGCTAAAACATGGCGGAGTTCAGCACCCATGACTGTGCCATTGCCTTCCTTGTCAAAGACACGCAGACCCTCAACAAAGTCTTCATAGGTGCCCTGGTCTTTGTTGTTGGAAATTGCTTGCATCATGGGCAGAAATTGTTCAAACTCAATTTTCTTGGCATTCATCTCTGTAAGAAATTGCAATGTTGAGAGTTATTAGCTACCACAAAATAATCTCTAAGCTACAAATTAAACTTGAAAGCTTATTCTAGAGGGTCTGAAAAATCTGTACACAATTTAAATTTCAGCTGGTAAACTACAAGAAGAACAAAAATACAGCCATGAGCTCTGGGATTTCAGTGTCTGAGCTTTTATCCCCAATCTACCATTTATAAATATGCGGCAGTGGGCAAATTTATTAACCTCTTTGTGCCTCAAATTTTTTCTGTAAAACAGAGTTATCATATATTGTTATTGTGAGAGTTAAATGAGTCAATTAATGCAAGCAAAGTTTACTATAATGCCTAGGACAAACCGAATGCTTAATAAATGTTAACTACTATTTTATTAGTAGTGTTTTTTAATATTTCCCATAAAAACTACAGAAGCAAAAGAAAAATATACCGAGAAACAACAAATCCAGTAGATATAAATATAATGAAACTTAATTGAACTTTTGTTCATAATCCACTTTTGTTTCCAGCTTTTATAGAGCCTTCAATTCCTTTAAAATTTGAGTACATTTAAAAAGAAGCTTAAAAGGAGTGTGTGTGTGTGTGTGTGTGTGTGTGTGTGTGTGTGTGTGAAATATTCTGTGATCTCCTGCCTTCTTTGTAATTTAGAAACCTGGAGATGACAGGACTTTCTTTAGTATCTTCTGACAAGGTAAATCTTATTCATGACAAAGGTACAAAATAGACTATCCAGATGTGTGCAAATAGGTAAAGTTATGTGCTCTCAAAAATCAAAATTTCTTTCCCTTCTCTCACAGAATATAAATCTACATTTCTATTGATATCAAATTTCTATAATGTGTCATTTCTATTTCTACATTGAAATTCCACCAAGTAATACAAAAGAGATTAAATTTGAGTGGTGAATAAATGAACATTTGTCTAATAATTTCATTAAAGATAGATGTTTGGTAAGTTAGAGAGTGATATTTAAAAATAAGGTTTGATCTGCTGTTTGCTCACTTTATCTCATGCTCTCCACTACTTTCTGCATGATTTACCTGGAAACTTTCTTTCAAAGAAAAGGAAGTCTGAGGAAAATCTCAAGAGACTGATTTTGAGGTAAGTTTTCTTGAATCAAGGCAACCCCCCTTTTTTAACAAAGGAAAATCTCGAAAGCATTTTCAGTTTTCAAAGTAAAAAAAGATTATTTGTTCTTCCTCTCTTTCTTTTTCTTAATGACAAAGATAAATAGCCCATATATGTACTTGAAAAATTTTAAAAATTCTTTTGAATCGATACATGATAATTGTACACATTTATAGGTTACAGTGTGACACTTGGATACAAGTATACAATGTATAATGATTAAATCAAGAGGATTAGTCGTCACCTCAAACATTTATTAATTTGTGTTGAGAACATTCAAGACCTGCTCTTTTAGTGACAGTAAGTCCCCTACATACGAATTCCATTCTGAGAGCACTGGGTCAGTCTAATTTGTTCACTAGCTCATGGAAGTCAGCCTAGATACCCAACTAACAAAGTCATCTATCCAGTACCAGGGGCATCATCATTGCTTTTACGCTTGGTTCCAGGCATCCTGGGCTTGAATTAAAGAGACTATACTACTGTGCTCTATATAGCAGCAGCCCTCAACCTTGGGCTGTAGACCAGTGCTGAACCAGGCTGCACAGAAGGAAGTGAGTGGCTGGCTAGGGGAGGTTTGCTTGCTGTCAGAGCAGCCACGGCATTAGATTCTCATAGAGTGAGAGCCTTATTGCGAACTGCGCATGTGAGGGATCTAGGTTTCACGCTCCTTATGAGAATCTAATGCCTGGTGATGCCCTACCTCCTCCATGGAAAAATTGTCTTCCATGAAACTTGTCCCTGATGCCAAGAAGGTTGGGGACCATTGCTATACAGTACTGTAAAGTACAAAAAATCACAACCACTTGTAAAGGATGTATGCATGTGGCAATGTATGCCAGACACATGAACTAACTTATGTGATTGGACATGGCAACTCATGTTTGCATCTTTGAAAGTTTGTAACTTGAAAGTTCATATGTAGGGGGCTCACTCTATTTTAAATTATGCAATAAATTGTTGTTAATTATCATCTTCTTACAGTGCTACAGAAACTAGAATTAATTTCTCCTATCTAGCTGTACTTTTGTATCCATTAACCAACCTATGACTACTCCTCCTCTCTCCACACTTCCCTGTCTCTAGTAACCATCATTTTACTCTCTACTTCTATGAGTTCAATTTTTTTTAGCTTCTGCATGAGTGAGAACATGCGATATATATCTTTCTGTGTCTGGCTTACTTGACTAAACATGATGTTCTCCAGCTCATCCATGTTGCAGTGAATGACAGAAGTTCATTCATGTGTACAAATAAATAGTATTCCATTGTGTATATATGCTCCATTTTCTTTATTAATTCACCTGTTTATGAACACTTAGGTTGATTCTATATCAAGGCCATTGTTAATAGTGTTGTGATAAACATGGGGGTGCATACATTTCTTAGACATATTGATTTACTTTCCTTTGGATAAATACCCAGTAGTGGAATTGCTGAATCATATGGCAGTTCCATTTTTCGGTTTTTAAAGAACTCCCCTGCTGTGTTTCATAATAACTGCACTCCTCTACATTCCTACCAACAGTGGGTATGAATTCCCTTTTCTTTGCATCCTCCCCAGAATTTATTTCTTTGTCTTTTTGATTGTAGCCATTCTTACTGGAATAAGATGACATCTCATTGTGGTTTTCCTTTGCATCTCCCTGATACTTAGTGATGGGGAGGAATTTTTCATATACCTGTTGGTCATTTGTATGTTTTCTTTTAAGAGCTGTCTATCCAGTTCATCAACTCATTTTTTAATCCAATAATTCTTTTCTTTTCTTTTCTTTTTGCCATTGAGTTGTTTGAGCTCCTTATACATTCTAGTTATTAATCCCTTGTCAGATGAATAGGTTTTAAATGTGTCTTGACTTTCTTTTTAGAGTGGCATTTTCCAATAGGCTATTATACTTTTCCATACTCCATTGGGATTAAAAATAGTTTTCTTGTTCTAGACTAATTACTGGATTTCTGTATTGAATAAAGGGCTTCTGCAATTTTGCCACTTACATATTTCACTGATTTTTGTCCCAGGATGTATCTTGGGAAACTGAACACAAGTTTGGCTTAGAATTTGAAAGGTTTTAAAAATTCTTTGAAAGTAGAAAATACTCTTATTAAGAAGTCACTCTGTCTATTCCTAGTTAAAATAGCTGACTTTTTTTTTTTTAAAAAGATGGCCATACTGGAAGGATTGCCTGAGCCCAGTGGGTTGACACTGGGGTGACTGTGAGCATGCACTGCACTCCAGCCTGCGTGACGGAGTGAGACTACAACTCAAAAGAAAAAAAAAAAAAAGATGACCATAGAAGCAGGATGTCAAAGGGAGGAGCACAGAGCAGTTAGCTTGCATTTTTCAGTTGCTTTGAAACATTGCAGTTTCATTTTCACAGATTTTATTAGAGTAGATCTCTAGAAGTGTGCCACTGTCATTTATGAAGAATTGTCAATAAAGTACATGATGTCTTACTCATGTTTCACAATTTTTGTCAACATGTATTTTTGCCTTCAAAGGTTTGAAATCTGAAAGGTGTACAGATTTGGAAATTGTTTTGTTTTCGTAACCTTTAAATTATGACATTAGATATGATGACAATAATGGCGTTAGCATCAAATATTATTTCTTTTACTTAGCATGGCATTTTATCATGCTTGCAAATTCTCAAAGGAAGGCCAACTTATTTTATGAGGTAAAGACTCAGGCTCTAGATGGCAAAGAGGCACACATACCCCAACCAGAAGTAAGCTCAACTCTGCCATGGGAAACATTTCTCAATAAATCTCCTCCTCCCCTTCTATCTCTCTCTCTCTCTTTCTTTCTTTCCTTTCTCTCTTCTCTCTCTCTCCTCTTTTTCTCTCTCTTCTGCCCCTCTTTCTGTCCTTCACTTCTCTCTCTTCTCTCTTGTTCTCTTTCTCTCTCCTCTCTCTCTCTCTCTTTACACACACACACACACACACACACACACACACACACACACACACACACGCACAAATATCCGCACACTTCTCTTCTTGGAAAAACTGATGTGGTTACCTTCATTGCTGGGGTTTCCCAGAACTTTCCTGACCTCCGCATTGGTGGGATTCGTACCCAGAGCCCGAAGGACATCACCGACCTGGCTCAAGGTGATCTTGCTTTCACCTGTTCTGTCAAACAGGAGAAATGCCTCCTTGAAGTCTGCAAAAAGCAAGAAGCATTAGAGTGTTTTCTTTTCATCTTCTGATTTATTAATGAACCCTAACTGTGTCAAGCATTCAGTTAAAACTCTTCACTGTTTTACAACTCTTGCCAGTCACTCAAATTGTTATCTGCGGATGCTTTCTTTTTTATCTCAATCATCGGCCAATATTTTGGCATTTCACTTTTGGGTTATTTTAAAGCAACAGTTCCAACTTTAAATCATATGTTATGGTTCATCAGATACGTAAATTGGAGCTCCTAGTTATATTTGTTCATATTTCCTTTGCCTGCCTGGGAAGCTGGACTGGGTTAAGAAATTCTGAGGCCTTGAGAAATCTTAACAATTCCTTATATAATTACCAAGATGAATTAAAATATCAAGAAAACAAATTTTCGATTAGAGTTGTGGTATGTGTGGTTTAACTCAACTTCTCAAATTATATGGAAAAATTTTTTCTTGATGCACAAATTTTCTAGGATGTCCCCTTAACTAGTTTTCTTCAGGAATAACTTCACTTTTCAGGAAAAATTGAGGAAGGTAAGACAAATGTATACGTTCTATAGTATAGTCACCATCTTAATATGTGACTTACAGGCTCCTAGTATAATCAATTCAGAAGGCAAAACATTTGCTTGGTTCTGTTGCTGTGATAATCTCTTTACATCTTACTCTTCTTTCAGATATACATATGACATCATGTTATCCTATCAGCTTTGGAATTTAAGCATTTTAAATTCAAATTCTGTGAAAATAGTTGTCGATTCACAAACGGTTGTAAAAAATGATACATAAAAATCTCTTGTATATTTTGCTTAGTTCCTCCTAATGGTAACATTTTGCAAAATTATAGTATATTATCTCAACCAGGATATTCATCTTGATAGACTCCAAAGATTTCATTTGTATTTTTCATTTACTTGTACTTACATGTGAGTGTATGTGTGTATTAAGTGCATATTTTAAAGTGTTTAAAGCATATAAATGTACTTATCATAGTCACTCTATTGAAAACTTTCCCTTAATTTTGTGATTCTGTTTTGATAGAACTGATTTTGACTTTCAAAATTACAATGACAAAGAATTTAAAAGTACATACCAAAAAGGCAGGAAGGGGTGCTACTAGACCATTTTAATGGAAAATTCTAAACTCAACTAGATAAAAATTTGGGGAAACTCAAAAGTGTAGATGACAACTTGTTGGAATTAATATCAACAATACTCAGAAAACCATTTATGAATGAACTGGAAGAGGCAAAAACATTCTTTTTAGGCTATCAGTGGTCTCAGATAAAAGAAGCTATCTAGATAGACCACTCAGTAAAACACTCTCTCTTACTCTCCCTCCACCTCCTAATCTAAGATTGCACCAGGCAGTATATTCACAGTTAGCTATAGATCATGATGCCGTTGTTTGCTAAAATTTTTCCCTCGAATTCTATGCAATTTGACTATAACAAGTCAATTGCCTAAGATAATAAACATGCTGCAGGCATGCTGTAGGCATGTCGAGTCATTAGTCAAATATTATTTTTCATCTTTCTAAGGGGCATGGGAAACCGAACTATTCTTGTTACTGGCTCCAGGCTTTCATGCAGACTGCCCAGCGGGCTCACTATTACCCTGGTCAGATGACCATGTAGAAATAGGATTTTATGGCTGTAATAGAATCGCTCTGACATTAACGTTTTTGGTGATTTAAAGGCAGAGGCCAGAAGGAGACTGTTTTTCTTACCTTAGATTTTTAACCCAAGTCTTAGTTATTTTCTTGAAGAATTTAGACCAGGTCTGGAAAACTACTTCCCAAGGACTGGCTGCCTGTTTCTGTAAATAAAATTTGATTGGGATACAGCCATGCCCATTCGTTTATATATTGTCTGTGACTGTTTTCACACCTTAGTGACAGAGTGGAGTTGTTTTCACAGAGACTACACTACCCCAAAGCCTACTGTACTTACTAGGCCCTTCAAGAAAAAGTGTGTGGACCTCCGGTCTCTAACAGTTCTAGAAATGTTTGGTAATGATGGAAATGTTCTCTGGGCTGCCCCCAAAAGCTACTATCTGTTACTCTTGAACATCAAAAGGTAACTAGTGCAACTGAGGAAATTGATTTTTGGACACATGTATCTTTAAGTAATCAAAGTCTAAGTAGCCACATGTGTTCTATGTTCTCCTGAGACAGCATAGGACTTAGATCTTTAGAATGCTACGCTTTTCTAGTTATTTTTCCTTTTCCCTTTCCTTCACTCCTATGATACATTCAAATAGAGTAGCCATGAGCAAAATTCTTTAATCATTAAGCTAGAACACAAAAGAAAGAAATATTTCATTTCTGAAAACATAGAATTTTCATTTAATTGTAAATGCTTACATTTGTTTTCCAGACCCAGGGAAAACCTGTCCCTTACACCCATCTGTCCTGAACTTTTGTGTCTAAAACCTATTTCACATGTGGAGTCATAGGTTTAATGATCAACAGTAATTCCTTTTGTCTCGGCAAATGAATATAAGACTTCCGGTGCTGGGTCCTACAGTGGTTTGGCAACTGCAATGACACCGTAGATTAGATATTTGAGAGGACTGGAATGTAGTAGCTGATAATGTAGCAGCATCACAGTCAGTATGCATTAACAATCAAACAAACTATCATAGAATCATCAACTGTTTTCAATTAAAAAATCCTTCAGGGTATATGAGTAAATTTCAAATGACCTTGAATTATGAGTCACCAAATAATCTAGTCTGTCTTCATGAGGCCATTAACCATGGTGTGGATACATATGAGTCTGTACTATGGCAAATATCCTTGTTTCCTTGATCAATGTTCAAATATCAACTATTCCAGGTACATAGGCAGATTGAATAATATGAAATCCTTTAGGCAAACTATTGCATATTTGAATAGGTCCTTATTAATCACTCATAATTAGAATTATTTATATCTTATAGAGTAAAATATATAATATCTGCATACTTATTGTGACCAATGTTTTAACTTATACAATATCATGTAACTGAATTTCTTCTCCTCCTTCCTTCTGTAGATGTATTTATGTCTCAGTTTATTTAGATATGTGACATTTTCACTCCACAACACATTCCTCCCTGCCATGATCATATAGTGGTTAGTAAAGGACAAAACAAAACAAAATAAAAAACCCTAAACATTTATTCCTACAATTCCAAATGAAAACATCAAGCTACCGTGGGATACGGGATCACTTGACTCCAAAGACCCAAAGGGAAAAGAACTGAAGTATTATTCAAATTCTCTTGAACCTTAAGAGTTTGGAGTCTCCTAGCTAGTAATTGTTTTTATGAAATACACTTTTAATCAATTGAAACTAATACCAGATTTTGATTATGTTGCTAATTCTTTGGGTCTTTGAGCAAGAACTGTCACCTCTCCGGAAGTCTGTCCTGCATCTCTAAAGAGGAATTGGACCAGGAGATAGCTACTGTTCCTTCCACAGTTCTATGATAAATCACTCCTTCATTTCTGTCTCTGAAATTATTCTGCAACGCACTCTGACACCTATCAAAATTATATAGATTTGATAATTGGACAGTTTTATAATTTTTCAAACTGAACAATTCAGATATGTCAGATCTTTTTAGGAATCAGATTAGCAAATTTGCCATCTAAAATCTCCGTCCTGCTAGAAGCCCAAACCTCACCTGCATGTAATTTACTTACGTAGTAAATCCTCACATGTACCCCACAATTTTAAAATAAAATATTAATTAAAAAATCTACATCCTTTTTGGGTATTATATATATGTACTTAGGAACATAGATAAAGTATTACCTATTGTATCAAATTAGTTTTATTTAGATATCAATAAATAGAAGGACCGATTTTGTGGTGCTTATCATTTGTCTGTTAAACCTTTGATTACTGTTTATGAGCAAGAGTTTCAGGTTGAGCTAATTTATATTTAGAGTGATCGAGAGCAATTTATATTTAGAGTGGCAACACCAGTGGGGATAATTAGGAAGAGCTAATCTCATCCCAAGGGAGTTGGTTTTCTCACATGCCATCTTTATGAGTGTGCACGTTTAACAACTATAGTTTTTAAACTTACCATCCTGCTGTTCCTTAGAGAACTCGATCTGTTAGAAAGAAATTAACCACAAAGAATGTTTTAACCAAACAAAAATGTTCTGATGCTCAGCTCATTCCCTGAAAAATCTTCAAAGTAAGCTCTAAAAGTTAGCCTACTTTTCAGATTTCAGGCATAGCTTGGACACGAACAGGTTGAGCCACAAAGTAACATGCCTTGAAGGTAAGTTATATTTCAGAAACTAGGCAGTACTATGCCTGCTGCAGAGAAGTTCAATCCACTTACCAGCAATCTGGTCAGCACTGAAGGACTGCGGTGGGGAAGGAGAGAGAAAGAAAGAAACAACGAGTACTCTTTCAAATGCATTGACAGAAGAATGAGTGCTGTCTACTCTGAGATTTGTAGGAAGCCATGTAGATGTCTTGGCATAAGAAGGTTGCCTTAGGGTACTTTTGAATCTAGGAACATAACAATCTATTGCAAAATACAATTAGGGAACATCTCTCTAGCTCTTAATCAATAATTTAACAACTGCTAAATTAAACACTTCCTCAAACATTATAATACTCTATGGTGTATTTAAGATATACCTAATAAGATATGCTCTATTAAAAAAGTATAGACACACTGCATTAAAAAGACTATTTTAAGTCCTTCTGCTGTTTAACCAGTATATTTTTATATTAGTATATAAAACCCAATGCATCAAAAGCAGTTTACTTAATTTTAGCTGTCAGCATCACAGATTGTATTTCAAGGTATAATATTTTGCTGTAGCTGCAGGGTTTTTTTTTTTTCCTAAATTTAGATATAATAAACCTTATGTGATATAGCAAGAGATGGTGAAGCATAAATTACAGGTTTGGGGATTAAGATGTATTTTTTTTCGGTTGGTATAACAGCTCTGATTCCTCTTTTCTATCCTCAATGCACCTCAACAAAGACCAAAAGTAATTTCTAAAGACTCATATTGAATATGTTCTGTCCTCCGTTTCATTCCTTGTCTGCCTTTCTTCTCAGTAAGATTATATTCACTATCTATATCTTCCTAGAAATGACAAATAGCTTTCTTGTAGGACCCACCATGATGGAGCGGCTGGGCGGCAACACAACGGGAAGGTAGAAGAGTAAGTTGAGGGCTGCTCCCGTCCCTGAGTGGGGTCCTCCCTTGCTGAGTCTTCCTTTTATTTCTGGACAAGCTGTGACCTCACAACTAGCATCAGGTGTCGGAGAGAAACTGCCACTCCCCCTGGAGAGTTCTTTAGCTTTCTTAGGGCAAAGGGAAAGACAGATCTGTATCCTGAGGGCTATTTTTAGGTGACCAGAACCTGGGAGTGTACAGCCATAATGAGATGGAAGCCTGTCAGGACTTTTATGGTCTCGATCCCCAAGATGTTCCCCTGGAACGTCTTCCTTTAAGAAGCTTCCTATTTGTTCAGCGGCAGGGGAGCATGGCATTTTTTTTAAGGTCTTGGACTGGACCCTTCTTCTTGATGAATTATAGACTCTGCAAGTTTCTAGTCAGCAAGTTTTGGTGTCAATGCCACTTTTTAGATGGGACTGGTTTGGGGTTTCAAATGACAGCTGCTACAGAAGGAACATCCTCTGAAGCTCTGTCCTTTATGGTAAAGTTCAGAGGACTTGAAAAGGCCATGCACATTCTGCATGTTTCTTACAGTACACTCAAGTGATGACCTGGTCAGGTCTTGCAATTTCCATTTAAAGACCCCTCTTTTGCAAATATGCTCAGGAGCATAATCTAAGCCAGGGACGGTTTTGAGCTCCATTTTTCACCATCTTTCCTTAGTCTGCTGATATTAGGTCTGGGTATTTTCCTTCCTCCCTCATATTTTTGAATTTCAGTTCTTCTAGATGGGGAGGCCCATAGACCTTTTTTTGCGTTTCTTATCTCTTATTCTATACATATTATTTTTAAATTGTGCATATGTTCTTACTAGAACATGCTGATTCTGTTTTCTGCCTTGGCAAACACTCTACAACTCAGTGTCCAGATTGAGAAACCAAAGGAACCCAAAGCTGGGCTTGTGGAATGCAAAATTGCACTTCAGAATTTTAAAGGTATCTAAGGAATGGGCCAACAGTGGGGTTCCATGGTGGCTTTTCTGAAAATGGGGCAATGCCCTTCCTGAAATAGTACTGGAAAAAGTGGTACAGGAGAAGATCGGTCCTAGGATATCCACTAAAGTTTATACAGTGCCTATTCGTTTTCCAAGTATTTAAAGCAGCTCCCAGGCACAAAATATGTTGGAGATGAATTGTGACTTGAGTGTGCTGCTTCAGCTGCTGTTTTTAAGGGACATGGTCACAAAAAACTTGAAGTCTCCCCTAGGAGCAAGATGGAGTATGCTTTGTAGCACCCCCTCAAACCACTCCAGAAGAAATCAACACTTAAACGCATACCGCTTTTGCCTCTAAGTTAACGAGTAGTGAAAAACATCTCATGGGATCATGGGTTTCAAAATGAAGATGGAAAGTATTATTTTAAACAAGTGTACCTGCATAATCAACATTTGTATACCTAACCCTGAATTGTACCCCACGTCTTTATAATTTTAAAAAGTGTTATTTTAAAACGATTAGCACCCAAATAAATATACTTTTATAAATAAATTGACCATGGACATTTTGAAAAGTCACTGGGAAATGGAATTTAATAGGAGAATTTAAAATGCTTTGGATATTTGGGGGAAATTGAAGTGAAGGAGAAAAGTGGAGATTTGCAACCTGTGACAGTTGTGTAATTTGAAATCTCATAATTTTTTATACAAAAAACACTAGAAGAGAACATGTTTTCTTTGTGCTCTTTTTAGTTTGTAATTATATTTATGTAATTGTGTCACTAAATTTGAATTGCCCTATGATAATTATTGATAACTGGCATATAACTTTAGTAGAGTTAATAACTAAAAATAATACACAATTAACCATCAAAGTCACCCTACTAGAAATAATCATCTTCATATTTTATACTTCTTTTCAGGTAGAAAAATGTTTCCTTATTTACATATAAAATATGATCAATTTGCATAAAATCTATTGGATAGACTGGGAAGTCAGTTTAAGTGAATGATAAATGTAAATAAGCTATTTCTAACTACGTGGATATCATGTAAAGTTTTATTGCTATTAATATAGAAGCAGTAATGTGGTAGGTAATTGTCAAACTCTCTCATCCTAATCTTTCTCCATATCTTTATCACATAGAGACAGAAAGTTTAGATTTTTTTGGACCTATCAAGAATCCGAATAAATATTTGAACACTTTATTTGACAACCATATGGAAGGCTACAGAGTAGCTTAGCCTAGAAGATTAAATTATATTTTTAACTTTTTTTGATCCAAATACTATGTGAAGGCAAAGAGAATAAACTATAGTTTAACAGTTAGACGATCTAGATTAGGTCTTATAAAATAAATGGGAAATGCAATCTATTCTCTGGCACACTTTTAAAAATTACTAAATCTCTCTTCTGTCATTCCTTGGTGTTATAATGATGAGGTAATCAGCCCTCTGAACAACGGCATGGGAGGAATACACAATATCAGCTGATTTTGGCCTTAGTTTATTATGCCACCATTTGGTTTGTTTTAAAAACTGGATTTAAGTCTCATATGTCTAAAATGCTCTCCTCCCATTGTTCCTTTTTTTAGGCATTAAATATTCTTCAAAGCCCTGAAAAAATCTCTTCCTGTTGAAACACCTTTTCCTGTATATGTTCTGCTTAGCTCTTTCTGTCCCTGAGAGTTGTTAACCTTTCTGACTGTATCCTGCTGGGAAGCATAGACCATTCCTAAAAGTCTTTTGTTCCTGAGACCGACCCAGGTGTGGGCCTGCCCTGATGACTCCCCCTTGGAGCACTGCCTCAGTCTTATTCTGAGGTTTTATCCACTATAGCTCAAAGAATATCTTGACAATATGAGATGCTCAATAAATTTTCATAACATGAAAATCATTAGAACATATGTATACTAAATTCCTCCTTCAAATAAAGTCTTCCTCTTAAATATTATGTTCTCTGAGGAAAAAGACTCCATTTGTTTCTTCAAAGAGCTTACATTCTAAAGGAGGTATACACAGTCTCCTTCAAGGCTGCATATCTAGTACCTAAAATTGGCTAGCTCTTCATAGGCATGTTTATTTTGAATTACTGATATATGTACCGTTATATTTCTAGCACCTTTCCTTAGATATTATATAAATATCTGTGATCTGGACTTCTAATTTGCAAATCCCCAATTTGTTTCTTAAAGGCTATTTTTTATCCTCACCTACATACCTATCTTAGACTGTTAGTAAAATACAGATAGTCCACATTTTTATGATTCACATGCTATCATTTCATGTTGGATTTAGTAAGTGGAAGTCTATAGCATACCACTATTAAAAAGATCTTTTATTGCAATGTTTTACAGATCCTTTTTCATTTTGAGAAATCATGCGATTTGGTTAACTGATTAAAGACAAGATAAGGTTTCTGGTCAATGGAAGGAATTGATTTATAAGAAAAATATTAGAATGCTGTGAATCAAACTGACTCTGGAACTGATCTGTTAAGCCTTAGTCTAGTAAAGGAAGAAGAGCTATAATTAAAGACGGTCTGGGGACATGGGATCATGGCCTGCAGTCTTCAAATAACTTCATCGTCTCTGCAAGATACAGTGGGGACTAATGACTGATAAGGCTAATCAGGGTCAGTTTTCAATCAGGAGAACATTGCTGTATCCTCTCTGACTTCACACCTGGCAGAGAGACTGAAGACCTGATACATTTAAACCCATAGGAGAAACTTAACCTAATTTTCACTCCAATCTCAGAGTTTCTGGAACCCACACTATAAAGGCCAGCAGAAGCACTATTTTGGAACTCTTAGAGTTTTGTGCTTTAGAATAACTCACTCAACGTAAAGGGAAATACATATTTTTTCATTGCATTTTTGACTTCAACAAAGAACTTACTCAGGCTGGTTACTCTGGTATAAACAGAGAAATTAGGAGTAAAGAGAATAAAATACCAGCCCAATTTCTCTAATATTAGGGAGATTACTTAGTTAGATTGTATAGGTTGATCTGAACTGTGATAAAACTTGTAATTCTCTGCTCAGGAGCCCTGGACTAGCCAACTTAATTTAGTCAGTGAGAACAAAGACTTATTAATATCGGCGGCTCAGCCTGTAATCCCGCGTCTTTGGGAGGCTGAGGTGAATGGATTGCCTGAGCCCGTGGGTTCGAGACACGCCTGGGCAACTTGGCGAGACCTCATCTCTACAATAAATCAAAAAAAATTTGCCGGGTGTGGCAGCGCGCGCCTGTAGTTCCAGCTACTCGGAAGGCTGAGCGGAAGGATCGCCAGAGCCCAGCAGGTCGAGGCTGCAGTGGCCGCTCCCGGGTGACGGAGTGAGACTCCAACTCAGAATATATATATATCACAATTCAGATTTACTAGAATTAAGAGAGGTCTAAGTAAATTTTTATAAAAATTTAAAATTGCGATCCAAGTCTATACTTTTTCAGTTTTCTCATTAGCTTTTCTCATAAATAATAGTTGATAAAAACTTTGAGATTTCTTGAGTTGGACTTTGTCTCCTTAGCACATTTTTTGCATGTAATTTCTTAAAATTTAAATGGTGCTTTTGTTCCTTTACCTTTTTATTTTTAAAATGTGAGCATTAGAGCAATTCTTTGTGTGTGCATTAAAACATTATAACTATCTTCTTCTTTTCTACTTTTCTAGACTAAAAGTTCCTTTTGTGACCACGGGGATATATGAATATTGGCATTGCCATTCGGGAGTTTTTTGGTGTAGTGGAAAGTGAACCAGACTGGAATTTAGTTCTGATTCTTTTATAATAAATCATGTGTCATTTGGTTAAATAACTTCTTTTACCCAGGTCATAATTTTCTCAATATAAAATATTATATACTACATGATTTCTAGAGTTGCTTATGGTTCTATAATGTTGTGAGTTTTTAAAAATCTTTTTGTTAGTAGAATCCACCTCGACTTCCTTTTTTAGTGGAAAGGGCAGGTGCCTAAAAGTTCAATAGATAATATTATTTTGAAGTAGCTTAAAGAGGAGCTAAAAATATAATTTCATAACATCATGTTCAAGTTAGTTGAATTTTTTAATAACCAGGAGACAGTATACCAATGGGTGTTTAACAGGCACTTCCACAGTGGAAGAAAGAACAAAGAGTTGGTAAGATGTGATTTTATCTTTAGGGAAAATTTTCTTTCGGGCGTCACCTCACTATTATTAATTTATGACCAGAATAGTCAGGATTTATAATCCATATAATATAAATTTTAGCTGGTTTAATTGAAACCACTACTACTTTATTATTGTACTTTTTGCCCTTCAAATTCTGTTTTGGAGTGAGAAACAAACTACAGAGGTTGATGTTGAAAATACTATAGACGATTCTATTTTTTAAATATTTTTTTAAAGATGTGGGGTACAGTTTAGGAAAACGATTCTATTTTCATATGAAAAGTATTGCAGTCTGAAGAAAAGCAGAAGAAAGTGTAGCATCAGCAGACTAAATATAATCCTTTCCACCATGAGTCAGATGGTGCTTAATACTGGGTAATTATGGAATGAGATCTAAAGACAAGTTGCCAGGGGCTTCATTTGCAGCACTAAATAATGTTGAGAGCTAAATCTGGCAGTGTCACTTTGTAGTCTCCTTGTCTTGCAAAGATTTTTATTTTATTTAAAATTAAAAGTACTATTTGCTATTAATTGGGGAACATATCTCTTCCTTTCCAAACTGCATTTTACTTTGCAAAGACATTATCCAATTACATATAATTCAGAATGTAATTCTAGAGAGAGTAACCAAATGCCCTATAATAATTTCCACTCCTTTACACCTGTTCTCTTCTGTTACAGCTCAGTTATTTGAAAGAGGAAATGTGATACTGATGCCTAATGGTATTCTAAAATAATTTTTTATTTGCTCCTGAGGTGATATTCATGCTGCAAATAAATGAATATTGTAATTGGCAAATATTACATTTGTATTAAAATTAATTTGTACTGTTGAAAAGCCAGAGTAAAAGAACATTTAAAATTTAAAAATTTAAAATTTAAAAATTACATTAGGAAAACATAGAAACAGTTTATAAATGTCTTCACCCATTCCTAATTAGAAATGACTACATGTGTTTTTTTCCTCAGAGTGGTTAGAGTTAAGATTTGAGCATATTATACATGTGGCATTATATTTTTGCATGTAATTCCAAAAAATATTAGTTGGGATTTCCATCTTAAATTATGCTATTCATTTGTAAACAATATAGAGATCTCATACCCTTCTCAGAATATCAGCTTGATGGCAAATTTGAAGGTTAGGGTTAGGTTTGATATGTGTATAATTCAACAAAAACAAAATTATTAAAAAATACTCTCAGTTTCATTACATTTTAGCAGCATTTAAAAATATTCATTTTCCATTTGCAACTTATAATGAGAAACTGGAACAGTGTCTTGCAGTCTTTCTAGTTCCTGTTATTTCATCCTCCTTTGGTAAAAGAGAACACCCAACTTGTCGGCAACAGATGCAAAGACGGGGGATGGCTGAGGAGCACAGAATACTACTGAACTGCCAAGGTCAAAAGTTTTGGTGAACTTGCTCTGATGTGCACCTGTCACCCCCTCTTCTGGCCACCCAGGATCGTGCAGGGCACTCTACCTCATGCCCTTACGAGTAAAGGGCTCCTTCACACATTCTTAGAGACAGCAACTTGCTCTTTGTAAACAGAAGGCAGCTTAAAACAGGTGATTCTGGATTTGGCCTGCTAAGTTAAATCCTAGCTGTATCCTGGAACTAGTTAATCGATTGTATGCACAACACTCGACCTCTCTTAGGCCCAGTTTCTTTACTTTCAAAATGAGGCAACAACATTGGTGTAGTGTGGTGAGGATCAAAGAAGATAACACCAAACAGAGTAAATCCACAATGAATATTTTTTGCTATTATTACAAAGAACTTCACAGTTTTCAGAGTATTTTCTGGAACATAACTTCACTTGATTTTCTCAGAAATTCTAAGTGGGACTGGGTTATCTTAGCCTTGTCAGAAATGAGAAGAAAATAGTTTATAGATGAACACAAACAGTCCTATAGCTGGGCCAAAACAATGTGATTGTCACTACACATACAGCTATTTGCCTCCCCTGAACTCAGTCTCATCAGTAAATAAATGTATTTGGGGGCACTAAATTGAGAGTTTAAATCTTCCCAAGCATGTGGTCAATTGTTTCTGTGAGAGGTTTTGTTTTTGTTTTTGTTTTTCTCTTTAAATTAGGTTTTCTTTTTATATAAGCAGAAGTGGACCATCTAGAAATATTTCAGGTTATTTAAGTTGTCAAGTAGAATATGAAACCAAATTTGTACCTACTGTCAGAGAATGGACTTAATTGTTTGGTGTTTAATGAAAACAGTTTCTACGCAGGATCCCAAGAGACTTCTAGAAAAGGGGCAAAGACCTAATATTAAGCAAATAAAACTCATGTTGCAAACAGATTATACAAAAATTTGATTTATACTACATTTCTCTTTTTTGATATTTGGCAAGTGCAGATTTAACAAAAGGTAGCCACATCCTTTCTCTGTATAGGACCAGTTATAGTTATGCAAACAAAAAGCATCAATCTTATAAAAAATCCCAGTATTTAGCTCTCAAACCCTAAACCATTGAGTTGAATAAGAATTAAAGAGGGTTAAAAATAAAAAGCTGGCCGGGCGCGGTGGCTCATGCCTGTAATCCCAGCACTTTGGGAGACTCAAGCAAGAGGATCGCCTGGGTCCAGGGGCTCGAGACCAGCCCGGACAACTAGGTGAGCCCTCATCTCTACAATAAATCATAAAATTGGCCGAGCGTGGTAGCCTGCGCCTGTGGTTTCAGCTACTTGGAAGGTTGAGGCAGAAGGGTCCCCTGAGTCCAGCAGGCCGAGGCTGCAGCGGCCGTGAGGATGCCACTGCACTCCAACCTGGGCGATGGAGTGAGACTCCAGCTCAAAAAATAAAGTAAGCTAATGCCACATTCCAGATATAAGGAAGCTACAAGTACATTAAAGTTAATTTCACAATAGTAGGTTTAACCTAAAACTTTTCCAAAAGCTTAACATATTTGATAGGGTTTCTGTCAATGCATTCTGTACTTTTACCACTTTTTGTAATATCGCCCACAGGATCTAGTCAGTGATGACCAGACCAAGTGGTGAGTACAATGAAAAGGGAAATTTCAGCAGCACAGTGCCATCACACCACAGCAATCCTGACATATCAGCCAATCCATGCATCATGCAAAAAATTCATGTACACATTAAAGAACTTTTAAAATCTACGCACGTGGCTATCTCATTTCTTATTGATTTTCCTTATTTTACCTGGTTGCAATTTTGGGCAACTAGCATTCATTCTTATGTTTTCACCTACAACCATACTTGTAGTGAATTTTGATTTCTATAATTGTAATTCTGTGAGGCAGTGTTCTTTTAGTCTGAGCATTGTTGTTGAAAGGCAGAGCGCACTTAGAACCACCAAGGACAGTAACTTTAATGTTCAACTATCAGCAGGCCTTTGTTTTTGAAAGTGGTACTGAGAAAATCCATGGGGATTGAATGGATTGAATGGGGAAGAATTCCCTCCAGTAGTGTCAAAGGTTTTATGTCATAATAACTGAAGAAATGTTGTAAACAAACTACCAACAAACCAGGATATCAGATTGGAAAGCACGTTTGAGCAGCAGATAAAAAAATAATATTCAAGATTGTTCAGGGTTTATGAAGAGTCAAATATAAGACTATTCAGTGTGTATATTGTAAGATGGAATGAAGGTATTAGCTGTAAATAGAATTGGGAAATTAAAATTTACTATTACTATGACTAGCACTACACAAAGACAGTTAAACTACAGCATTACTAAAAGTCTAAAGTATAGCAAGATTTGTGATCTTATATGATTTATGAAAGAAAGCTTATAATCCAATTAAGCTTTGTTCTTTATCGAATTTTCAGAAAGTTAATGAACACATATAACGGCTCTATTAATTTCTTTAAAGGTCATTTTCTTTGCTTGAGAAAAGTTTATACATTTTATGAGATAATATATCTAGAAACATTATCAAGTGATTAAAAGCATCATGATAGGAAACGTTTTAATGTACATTTTAATTAAGCCTGTTATCTATTGAAATAAAGTTATAAAATTCTCAAGTTGCATCATATTCTTTGACAATCTAGAGTATTTCTAAATACACATTTATTTCATATTAATTAATGCAAAGTATTCATTGCACAAGATAATAAATGAAGACATTTCAATGCCTTTACAAAATTATGTTAGATTCAATTCTTATCTTTTTTCTCTCTCTGTTAGAATTGTACCCCTTAGCCGGGCTTGGTGGTTCAGCCTGTAATCCCGCGCCTTGGGGAGGCTGAGGTGAGTGGATTGCCTGAGCCCGCAGGTTCGAGACCCGCCTGGGCAGCGAGACCTCATCTCTACAATAAATCAAAAAATCAGCCGGGCGTGGTAGCGCGCGCCTGTAATTCCGGCTACTGGGAAGGCTGAGGCGGAAGGATCGCCGGAGCCCAGCAGGTCGAGGCTGCGGTGGCCAGGAGTGGCCACTGCACTCCAGTCTGGGCGACACAGTGAGACTCCAACTCAAAAAAAAAAAAAAAAAAGAATTGTACCCCTTAAATGGAAGGTAAATATTAATTTCTTCCTGTTTCTTCAAGATTCATTTAACTTCTTTTTGATATGTGTCCCTTATTAGAATCCATTCCATCTCTTGTCTTGCAATGAAATAACTAGGATGGGGCATACTCTATCCTTATAGAAACTCTCCAGATATATTTCTTTCTTTTCTTAGCTGTCCTAGCTCATTTAGTAGCATCAATTCAACATATAGATAGAAAAATAAACACATTTTCAAGATTCTGGAAAGAGTCACTTCTCTGCTATGAACATGTAATTGGCTTAATTTCTGGATTACAAAGTACTGTTTTGTTTTTTCTTGCCTATTTCTCACATGCCAAACTACATTTTTATTTATGTACTTATTGTTATGCAGTTCTTTGGGAAGGAAAATTGTCTGTTTTCATTATTGGGATACATTTTCTTTTTAAGTTAAAAAAAGGTTCATCTTTTTTTCCTTTCCAGAAGCTTATAATACCAGATATGAAGAGATGATATTATAATTAATCGCAATAAATATAAAGAGAAATATCTTTGACACACACATTCATATCTCTAAAATAACTATAGAGTGAAGAGTTAAAGAAGAAGAACAATCAGAATTACTGCTGTGACTGTGCATTCACTGACTGTAGAATGTGGTCAGTGTGCATCTATAAAGACACATGAACTAGGATTACTGGAGGTAAAAAGTTTGGTTTCCTCTTAATGGACCATATGCGTGTAGTCCTAAGGATGGAAAAATATTCCTTAGAAGATCTGACATGCATGTCCATCCTAAATTGATGTTCATTAAGAATAGTTCTTAATCAGTATTAGATTCTGTGACCAACTTTTTTCAAATGTGACTTCAGGTACCCGTAAACTAAAGATTAAATAATTTGTGATAACCTACTTCTACTTTAAAAATAAAATTTCACATTTTACTGTAATGCTATAGAAATTATGAGGGCATCTATTTAATTTCCTCACATATATCTACAGAAGATCTAATTCAACCTTTATTACAGGTATTTATTTAAAAGTCTATAATTATACTAAAACAGTAAATAAAATGTTTATTATGGGTCAGCATTAAAGTTGAAAGTAAACATTAAGTTGACAAAATTAAGGTTTATTACGTATAGAATATTTGACTGAAGTAAAAAAGATCACCTCATGGGGACTTTCACCCATTAGTTTTCCGTAAAAGGCAGGGTTTCTTAGATGAAAATGTTCTAGTTGTCATTTGGACCAATCAGAGTCCAGTAAATGAAAAGAAGGGGCACATTTAATGGGTCACATTACTCAGTGGTAACAAGCACATACGTTACATCATTTTCCCAAAAGCAGATAATCTTTTGACAGTTAAGAACTTTGACCACAACAAAGTGTTGTCACAAAAATCAATCACATTCTCCTTAGTTCAAGATCAGTACACAAAAGCTCAAAGACATAAGCTAGAAGCCATATAAACACGTTTTACAATTTTTGGAATTTCATTTAGAAGCATTTCACAAATTCTGAATTAAATACTGTATGTAAATAAACAAGATGATGGTTAGTCACTGAAACACTTGAGTGCATAATGTTCTGCACTGAGATCTCATTTAGTGTTGTATCAAATTTTATTGAGCAAAGTTGAAGGGGGATTTAACTTGTATTGCAAAAATCTTTTTCAGATGAAACAAAGCAGCTGTCAAATGCATCTAGTACAACTGGGCAATCAGCTGTTTTTAAACTTGTGGAAACAAGTAGGGACTAAAACTTTATTTTTTATGTGGTTGTAAGGTAAGGGATCTAGCTGCCAGCGATATTTTATTTTTTAAAAAAACTGTTTAAATACTTGTAAATGCAACCTTTACACTTACATACTTTCCCCCTAAATTGTGCTTTGGCAATTTAGGGAAAAATTGGAAACCAGAAAACAAAAAATTTAAGCAAGCCCAAGTTCCACCTATCAAACCATACTGTAATAATTTCCCAAATTATAAGTTGGAGTTTATTTTTCAAGCAAGACTCTCTTCTTCCAAAATCTACCAGTTCACTGAGCAATGTCATCACTCTCAATGAAAATTATACCCCTTTTCAAGTTTCCTAGGGTTCCCTATGATTGAAAGGTGTTTCAGTGACCAAGCAATTCATCCATTTAGTTACCTTAATGGAAGAGAGGTCAATTTTTTCTTCTTTGGGTTTGGCTGGGGCAGGTGCAGGTGCTGGGGCAGGGGCTGGGGCAGCAGCAGGTTTCTTCACGTCCTTCTTTGGTGCCATTTTGTTTAAAAGGATGGGTTAAAAAAAAAAAGAGTTCCTCCAAAAGAACCTGTCAAAATAATTTTTTGGAAGAGGAGTGGTGGTCAGGTTGATCCACAGCCCAGTGTCTTAGAAGGTGGACCCAGAGTGCTAAATGGTATAAGGGCATGCATATATATTTCACTTAGTGCCTAATAGAATCTTGACACAAGCTGCTGGATTGGACAGTTCGCTAGTCAAGGGGGATGGCATTCCGGCTCAGACTATAAATGGAATCTAAAGGGTCAGGGCTTCATCAGTTTTTTTTAAACTCCCCTCCCCTTTTCTTTCCCCACCTTCATATGTAAAGGAGAAGGAAGTATGATGAAGCTAGCTTCAGATCCTTTGGTGACAGTAAGGTAGATTTACTGTACTTTTTCTTGGTAGAATTACAGTTCTGCTGAAGTTGTAAATCTTTTTTTTTTTTTTTTTCCCTTGCCTAAGAAACTTTACTGAAGGATTCTATTTCAACTTGGAATTTTGGCAGGGAGTATCACCAACTTTCACCCAGCTTCTTTGCTCATGCTCCTCCCTTCTCACCATAATTTGGAAGAAAATGTTGGTCAGCAAAGAGGTGGTGGTGTTTAAAAATAAAAAGCAGACATATATGGAAAGCCCATCAAGTCTTACAGTGGGTTCCCTTCTAGGGAGCACAAAATCTGGCTGGAGCGTGCTCACTCTCACTCTCTGTCTCTCCCTCCTTTTCTTTTCTTAATTGTAGTAAACTCTTATGCTAAAAAAAATTAAAAACTACTTCCTACAATTTAAGTTTCTTGTATAATTTAATAAAGCATATCAAATGGATGGAAATGACAGCAATAACTACTTTCTTGCAAAACAACTTTTCTAATAGCAAAGTAGCTTTCAATAAAAGTAGCTACTTCCCCATTTTACTTTCTAAATGACATAGTCTAATTATTTACTATGTAAATCTTTTATTTCTAGTAGGGAGACAAAATGCATTTTTTAGAGAGATAAAGAGAAAGAAAAGACTTTGATTATTAATACTGTGCAAGTTTTTGTGAATAACTTGAAAGTTTTTCCTTTTCTGTCCCCGGTTTCCTCAGTTTGCAAAGCAAGACTCATATTAAGGAGTAAGATAACCAACAGGCACTTTATAACCTTGGAAGTGGCAAATTCTGCCCAGAGAGAGGGTTACAATTTGTCATCAGTTATTGCCCAGTACCACCCTCTTTTCTGTTGTATTAACTTATGAGTTGAAAAGCAGTAGTTTGGGATTTAAAAAGCATATTTATACATTATATATATATATGAGTATGTATTCACACACATATACAAACATTTATACAAATATATGTAAATATTCATATTATATATTCTAACTGTTAAATATAATTGTGTTTAAAGATAGACATTCACTAGCTACTTCCTGTGGGTCCAAAATAAGAGTGTTCCTCAACTTGGAGAAAGTCACAATGTTTCTCCATATGTTACAACTAAGAGAGAGATTAAGATTCTCATATCAATAACAATTCATCTAAGTCACTATTGACCCACAGTTCATGTCTTCTATTTTGTGTGCTGATTTTATTTTATCCACTTGTGTTCAGGAAACTTATTAGCTTCCTCTCATGTTGCCCAATACAAGGACTCAATCATTATCTAGATTTAGCTATAAACACTCATTTCTCACATGCAAGCAAGTCATGAGAATCTGAACATATTTTATCTAAGGATATTACCTCATAGTTCAATTCTATGTTTATAATGGAAATACTTTTTTGTAAAAAGCAGAAATTTGTCCACTAGCTTTTCCTTTGGATCATCAAAGGGCAGATGGGATTTTCTGCAGTCACTGAGAGATGGATAGGCTCTTGCATAGCTGGCTTTTTGGTCAGGTGTTTCATAGAAGAAATGCTTAAACATGTTCACAGTTACAGTGATCATAATAATAAGGGATGGGGAGCAGTGGGAAACTGCCAGGGAGGGGAAGGGCGCACCTCATCAATAGGGGTGCCTGCATAACCACCATTTGTATACTTAACCCTGAATTATGCCCTACATTCTTAAAAAAATTTTTTTTAACTGTTCACGATTTATAACACTGGTCTTTTTGAAATGGTTAGTCCTACTGGACACAACGTATATGTATGTCACTGAGGCATTATTATTTACACACAGAAATTACACATGGGCAAAGAATTTAGAGGCGTTATGAAACTATGATCCTGAGTAATTTGATATGATAACCAGAAACAAAGTGAGATTTCTTTCTTGGCCAACCCTCCTCCTTTATAGAGTGCTATGTGACAGGACTTACTTGTGAGGAGAAAAAAGGACAACAGCTGAGGAGGACTCATGTTCTTGGTGACAGCTGACATGCTCTATGCCCAGATCTTCCAAGTGTTCCTCATGTGTAACAGTATCACTGGCTGTATACGTTTTTTTAGTTGCTTATCAAAGCACAGGAGATGGCAGAGAAGGGACAAATTCATTACTAAAGGTGAACCAGTTTTGTTCTGTCTTCTAATCCCATTGTGTTTTTTTAGGAGGGTATTTTGTTTTTTACCTCATAGTTAGGGTTTATCACACATTCATCTGCTTCTTATATGATTGCATAGGCTTTTAGGTTCTTTTGATTAAGATAAAATAATTGTCTTCTATTTGGAAACGTTGGGCCAGGGAAATTAGAGCAACCAGTATTTCCCCTTCATTTCACTGACAGGCACCTACAGGGATTTATTCATTCCTCGTATATTTATTATATTTTGTGCGAGGCTTTAGGATTACTGGCCAAAAGAGATGAATTCGGTTCTTGTTCTGAAAAGTTGAGATAAGTATTTGAAAGAGGATATAAACAGGAATATGACAACATGGGTGTTGGAAAAAAGGACTTGTAAACATCAGCAAAGTCCTCGCCAAAGAAGGGATAATTGAGTTAAGAACCAAAGGAAGAGAGGAATTTACAGGTAAAGGGGGAGGGGAAGAGAATTTGAGGCAAAAGAAGCAGCAGTGTATAAGGAACCTTACAGTATTAAGGAACTATTGCATAAAATTAGGGGGAAAAAGTTTAAGAAGGGTAAAATTACAAAGTAGATCAAAAGTAGCAGTATCAATAGTCCTTCCTGCCTAGCCTACAAAATAGTTCTCTCTGTATATAAAATTTAAAAACTTATCTGCTATGTCTGCAAAGTAAAGTAGGGATCCCACCTATCCAGCAGACTGGAATAGCAAGTAGGTGACAAGCAAACTAAACAATCTTGAGAGTACGAAGTTCATAATAGATTGTATCAGCTTTTTTTTAACACTCTTGTGAGGAAGGAGGAGTTAGGAAATATTATTACCACTTTGTAGTGAAAGCATTGAAGAAGGACACTGGCCAGGAATTCAAGGTTTAATTTCTTGCCTTCTCCCAATCATTTTGCCCAAGTAATCGAAATTTTGGTGTCTTCCTTTCAGAAGCAATTCATTAAAATCAAAGACATATTTTATATATCCTCAAATATTGGGACAATTTAAAATATGCTGTAAAGTCTTATTGAGTTAGAATTGAATTTGATGTCATAAATCATTTACACATTCCTGAAAAAAAGGGATTGTTGCTTAATTAAGCACTTAGCACAATAATTGTGAAAATCTGGAGTTCTTGACATGAAATGTCTTTTTTATTTGAGTGATTCTTCTTATTATTATTGTTTTCGGTATGAGATATTCTGTTAGGTTTAAAAACTTGTATCAATTCCCTTTGACATACCTCTCTGGCAAAATAAGAATTAATTTGGGTGTGAGAATTAACGCATGTGTGTCTTCGTGTGCATGTAAACACCAAGATGCTAATAATTAACTCTTATTTAAAGCTTAGGGTTTTTTCCTCCCTTAAACAAATCCGCTCGTGTGTTTGTGATAACGACTTGAAAACTTTCCAGTGAAAGTGATAAGCACTTGGAATAAAGGGCTTTCATGTCATTCCAGGCCACAACAGCCTCCTCCTCTAGATTTTAGCCCTTAGTTGACACATCTACTACTCCCAATAATTTGTTTACCGAAGCTTTTTTTTGAATCAGAGTTTATTTCCTCCCCTGAGCTGTCTACAAATCGCAATACACATTTGGTGGATGAAATCTATATAGAACTCATATCTTCTTATTGACTTCTTCCCCCTTAACAAATTGAGTAAGCAGTAGAGTTCGTGGTTCTAAATATCTAAAGCCCTAATAAAGAGCATTTATTAAAACGCATACTATTCTGATTTCATGTCACCTCATCAGGAATCAGACTGCATTTGTGATTGATTCAGAGAATGATTGTGTGGTTCATAAAATCCAACCTCAAAGTTGAAGCAAGTGGTGAGTGGTTGAATTATTCTTCCATTATAATATTGAATTGGGAGATCTGGTCTATCCTTAACTAGTTGTGTGACTACCGACAATTATTTTAGCTTCAGAGAGGCTTAAAAACAAAATTAAAGGAATGAATAGGGTAAGATCCAGTGTTTCTTTTTACTGCAAGGTTCTATGTATTAAAAAAAATTATTATTATTATTAATGGCCATCTGTTGAGGATTAATGTATCTCATATTCTTTGATTTGTGTGCAATTAAAAAAATTTAAATATGTGGGGTACATTTCAGGGTTAGGTATACAAATGTTCATTATGCAGGTAGCCTTGTTGATGGGGTGTGTCCCCCCTCCCCTGGAATTTCCCACTACTGCCAATCCCTTTCTTATATTATTACGATAATTGTTCAAGGTCCATTTACAAGTGAGAACATGTGATACTAGGTTATTTGTTTCTGTGATATACATCCCTCAGTATTATGACTCCAAGTCCATCCAAGTTCTTGCAAAGTTCATGATTTTGTCCTTCTTTATGGCTGTGTAATATTCCATGGTGTACCATGTTTTTTAATCCAGTCCTCTTTCGATGGGCAGCACGGTTGTTTCCATGTTTAAGAAGACATACGAGCAACCAACAGATACATGAAAAAATGCTCAACCTCACTAGTCATCAAAGAAATGCAAATTAAAACCATACTGAGATACTACCTAACTCCAGTCAGGATGGCCATCATCAGTAACTCAAAAAACAACAGATGCTGGAGAGAATGTGGCATAAAGGGAACACTTCTACACTGCTGGTAGGAGTGTAAACTAATACAACCTTGGTGGAAAACAGTGTGGTGATTCCTAAAAGATCTTAAAAATAGACCCCCATATGACCCTGCAATCCCCCTTCTGGGAATATACCTGGAGAAACTCAAATCATTCTGTGAAAAAGATACCTGCACACGCATGTTTATTGCAGCATTATTCACAGTATCTCATATTCTTTAATCCCCACAAAAATCCTGAGGTAGGTATTATCATTTCCACTTTATAGATAAAAAGACTCAGAGAGGTAAAGTAACATGCTAGTTACACACAGTAAGTGTCAAAACCAGAAATCAAATCCAGTTTTAATGCCATCTGAAGCCTAAGCTCTTACCCACTGCTTCCTACCAGCTAAGGAAAGGATAATTACATGTCCGAAACAATAGGGATCACACCTCAGCCATTTAGTTATAATCGATTTAAGTGCTACCTTGTAAAAAATGATCCAGTTGAAGGTTGTGTTTCAGAAGAGGGGCTCAAAGAAGGAAAAGAAGCTCTGGAATGTTAGCGATCTTGCAGGTACTGGGAATTACCAATTGGAAGAGTGCACTGTAACTAAATGTTAATAAGCCCGGCACTTATTATCTGAGAAAAGTGTACATATGCCATTATTCACTAATGAAATCATCACAAGTGGAATTTACAAGATGAACTCCTAGTGATGGTCATCAAGTCTGGATTTGATCGAGCCCCCACCTGTCTCCCTGATCTCCTCCTATAGTTCTCTCTACCTTGCTGGTCATATTCTGGTCACCCTGGCCTTCCCTCTTCAGGGCCTTCACTGCTGTACCACTTTCCCAGCACACTTTTCCTGTACATTCTTTCATGGTGGCTGCCAAGATCATTTGGATTTTTTTTTTTTTTGAGTTGGAGTCTCACTCTGTTGCCCAGACTGGAGTGCAGTGGCTGCTCCTGGCCACCGCAGCCTCGACCTGCTGGGCTCCGACGATCCTTCTGCCTCAGCCTTCCAGTAGCTGGAACTACAGGCGTGCGCTACCATGCCTGGCTAATATTTTGATTTATTGTAGAGATGAGGTCTCACCAAGTTGCCCAGGCGGGTCTCGAACCCGCGGGCTCAGGCAATCCACTCACCTCAGCCTCCCAAAGCACGGAATTACAGGCTGAGCCTCTGAGCCTAGCTGTTCATTTGAATTTTAATCTAGATGTTGCTATCAGAAAGACCTAACCCAATCATGCTATCTCAAGCAGCTTCCACCATGGTCATTTAGCCTAGCATCCAGTTTGATTTTTCTCATAGCATTTACAATTTTCAATTTTTGAAATTTATTTGTTTTCTAATGTATTTCAGAAGTGGGCCATCTCATCAGAAATTCATCTGTCTGGTTCTCTACTGGTCTCCAGCTCCCAACTTATAGTAACCTCAAAACAAAAATTATATAATAGAATAGATGAATAAATTAATGAAATAATATTATGAGTTTTGGTGTTGCCAATCACAATGAAATGATTTGAGACAGTTTAGAGTTCTAAAATTTGAGCAACAGAAAGAACTTGGATAGCTAGATGAGAAAAATGAAGACTAGAAGCAAATTGACTATATGAACTTGTTTTGAAAAGACAAGAGCTTTGGCATTATTTCGTTGAAGGAAGAGAAAAGGTGGCTTAAAAGCAATTTTAAATACATAAAATGTCACTATTAAGAGAATAGACAGAAGCTGCTCTTTATATGATATTAACAGGGATGAGTGAAAGAATTTTCAGTTAAAAATAAGCAACTTACTAACTGGGGATTACGAGACATTTAAAAAATGTTCTGAAATGCTGTTAAGGGTTTTCTTTTGATAATAGATGGGTATTGAAGTACAAGCTTGATAAAGAACTGGGATTAGATACTAAAGATGATTTTAAAAAATATATTTACACTCCTTTCATCATTAAGTTTTCAACCAGTGCTGTTTCTTTAACACTCAAGAAGTCCAATTCTTGGGTAAGTGAAGACTAGCATTATTTTTCTCCTTTTGCTCTTAGAGTTACCTTGTTATAAGGTCATGATGCATCCAGAGCCAAGACGAAACCAGTGTGCAGGAATCTTGTCTTATGAAGGAGATAGTAAGCCGTGTGGAAACAGAGTCAGCGTGATTCTTTACATGGTTAGCATGCTACTTCCCTTTGAGGTGGGGGTGTAGGGTTTCTCAAGGAAGGACATTTATGGTGATTAAAATTGCTCAGAGATTACTTCATTGTGTAATTCTGATACTGGAGTATGTCATTCTGGCAAGAGGAGGCATATGAAAGGGACAGAAAATCCCAGACGATGGCATGGAAGGGCACACCATGCACAGACCATCTCAAGAAAAAAGGACAGTAGTCATAAGAGAACAGTCACTTAATGGTCAGATTCTGGGTCAGAAATCTTTCTTGGTTACCTCCTGAGATGGAGCTGACAACACGCATATCCAACACGGATATGCCCCTTAACCCACCATCCATCTACAATATTTAGTATAGCGCCAAGAATGAACTGGCAAAAGAGATTTTAGGAGCTAATCTTTTTTTTTTAACTGGTAAATTTAGTGACAAACTCCTTCTAGGACAGAAAGGTTAGGAAGAAATACGAAACATGTACATATTTTAAAAGCCAATGACTTCACTTTTAGGCATATGTGTCCATATATGCATAAACATGTACCTAAACATCCTAACAGCAATATTCTTAACAGCACAAAACTGGAAACAACCCAAATGTCCATCAGCAATAGAACAGAGAAAGTATAGTATTTCCATACAATGGCATACTACACAAGAAGAAGAATGAACAAACTACAGGTATATGTAACAAGACGGATCATTCTCACATAGTGTGATTTTTCCACTGATACCGAGTTCAAGACCGAGAGAAACTAACTAATGGCCTTTGAAGTAGACAGGAAGGTCATTACTTCTGGAGAGGAGGCTAGGGTAGTGATGGTGAGTGAAAGAGCAGGAGATTACATTTCCTGAATATGCTTACTTTGTGATAATTCATTGAGCTGTTTAAGATTTTTGCATTTTTAATTTTTTTTAATTTATTTTATTTTAAAGATGTGGGGTACAATTCAGTATTAGCTATACAAGTGGTCATCATACAGGTAAAGTTTGTGCCTCCCTTTGGTCCCCACTTTGCCTGGTTTGAGATTATTGATGTTGGGTCCCCACCACCATGCCAGCAGTATCCTGCTACTGCCAATTCCCTTCTTATAGTTTTGTGGTAAATGTTCAACAGGGTCTGCTTATGAGGGAGAACGTATGGTACTCAGTTCTTTGCTTCTGTGATAACTCACTGAGTGTGATAGACTCTAAATCCATCCAAGTTGTGGCAAAGTCTATAATTTTGTTTTTATTTATGTCTGTATAATATTCCATCATCTATATGTACCACTTTTTTTTTTATCCAGTCCAGTTTCGTTGGGCAGCATGGTTGGTTCCATGTTTTTGCTATTCTAAATAGTGCTGCAATAAGCATAAATATGAGTGTATTTTTATGGTAGAGTGATTTAAGTTTTTCATGGTATATTACTAGAAGGGGGAATTGCTAGATTATATGGAAGGTCGATTTCTAGTTCTTTTAGGAATTGCCATACTTTTTTCCACAGAGGTTGAAGTAGTTTTTATTCCCAGCAACAATGTAGAAGTGTTTTCTTTTCTCCACATCCTAACCAGCATCTGTTGTTCTTTTGTTTTATTAATGATGGCCACTCTTACTGGGGTTAGGTGGTATCTCAGTGTGATTTCGAGCCAACGGACACATGAAAAAGATTTTTGCATTTTTAAAAAATATGTGTTACACTATAATAAAAGGTTTGATAAGGAAAGTGAATAATACTGCCCTTCAAATTAAAATGAATGACATTGAATGGAATTAAAGGACAGAGAGAAATAAATGGTTGTCCAGCCTGTTTTAGGGGCTTCAGCTAGCATGACTCTGGCTGTTTCCATTTGGAAGATGGCAGCAACTGCAGGGACAAGAATAGCCCGTGGCTGACAGTACATTTGCTTCTATTCATCCTGGTCAAGGTTTTCTAATTTGGGCCCAAGAAGAGTATGCATGTCTCCAGGAGGCCACCCTACGGCACGTGAGGCATCCTCTAGGGACTGGTAGCCTCAGTCCTTGTGTTTGGAGCAGTTCTACTAGATGATGGACAGCACAGAGGGCACACTTGTCCTGCTGTAAACTGGAATAGGATTCAAAACATGCGAGACACCTGCTCCCTTGTAATTATACATTGCAACTTGAGGTCGCTAGCTCTTTAATTTGCCTGATGCATTCTTTCATATCAAATATGTGTGGGCATTTCTGACATGGAGGAAATTGGGACCAGCAGAGCTGGGAAGAAGTCAACATAGAGTGGCAGTGGCCCTTGTCTCATCTTTTAATGAAATATTTGTAGTCAAGACCAAGCACACATATTGATTCTCATCAAGTGGGATTCTTTACAGAATGAAAACATTGGCTTCCCTGGAGGTGAGCCCCGTGGGACTGTTTTTGCAGCACTCTTTCAAATGAACAGATTAAACCTCTCATAACATGCTTTTTCTTTTTTTTTTTTTTGACACATTCGTACTGTATATATTAAAATCCTCCCTGATGCCCTTTCAGCAGTTAGGATTCTAGTAGCTTCAGCATACCACCGTCTGTGTACCAGCTGGCAAAGGCGATTTTTTTTCTCCCTGGAATGTGTGAAGGAAGAATTATATTGCTGTTTGTTGAAATGGACTGTGTATCTCTCCTAAGTCCCATTTCAATAATCTTCTAGAAGCAAGAATGAATTTGGGATTGGAAAGGCCATTACAGCATGGCTAAATAAATAGCATGAGGTCCCTCAACACCTGGCCAGCCCGCAGTTTTACGCTGTGACTTGTAGGCATTCCGTTTCACAGTCTCTTTCTTCAGCAAACAGAGTCTGAAAGGTCTGACACAGAAACAGAATTTTAAGTCTGAACATTCAGGAAACGTGGTCTTTGAACTCTAAGGATGTCACATCATCCCTTGAGAAGTGCCAGAAACTTCCCAACTAAAGCTTTTTATATCTCCAATAACAGTTAAATCCAATATGCCTTAGGTTTCTCTTCAAATTCAGTCTTTTGAGATGTATAGGTATTCTTGTCGATTTCTTTTGTTGCTGTTATCACTTTTTAAAAAATTTTGTAGTTTAAAGATGTGGGGTACAATTCAGGATTAGGTACAAAAGTGGTCAAAATACAGATAAAGCTTGGGCCTCCCACTATCCCCACTTTGCCTGATTTGAGAGATCGTGTACCCTTATTGATGTGATGTGCCCTCCCCTGGCAGTGTCCCGCTATACACCTATGATGGCAGACAGTCTTCAAGGTGTACAGAGAACATCTACAGCACTGTGTGTTGATACTGCAAGTCTGGAAATCCAAGGTATCCTAGCAAAGAAAGAAAAACCATCTGGCGGGAGAATGGAGGATGAGGAACCAACAGGTTTTGAGTGCTCGAGTCTGATGCTTGGCTTAATTCCATGTCTTCCCTCCATTTGTAAATATTTCTTTAGGTGTGAAGAAGAAGAATGTGGGTGAGAGTGGATTTATTTTTATAGTCCATCTTCTCACACTTTTTTTCCCTGGAATGTTGATGAGAAGTTGATGAGCTCTCATCTCATTTTATGCTAGTCTGCCCTTCACATGTTGGATTTCAGCTATCTTGCCTTCTTCAGTTCATTTATTCTTCGGAGGTGCTGTTTTTTGCTTCCTGGATTGCTCTTCCAATCTCTCTTTTAATGGCTGTTTTTCCCCCCTATCTTTCAAGTCTTTCTGTAGAAGTATGTGCCCTCTTCGAAGAGGAGTTTCCTATCACACCGTCTAACGTGGGCTCTAAGCCCCCATTCTATCTTGCAACGTGTCATTTGGTGGTCTCAGGGTATTTATTAGAATTTGAATCATTTGTTTACTTGATTGTCACCCATCTCACTTACTATAATTTGAATTTCATGAGACAGTGCTCATGGTTATACTGCCTACTGTTCTAGTGCTCGGAACTCAGCACAGTATCTGACGCATAGTTTGCTCAATAAGTTTTTGTTAAAAAATGAATAAATGAAATAATAAACTCATTTTGGCTGATATATTTTCTTTCTTTTTTATTAATACATAATATTTTACATATCTATGGGGTACATGTGAGTGTTGTTACACGCACAGAATGGGTAATGATCAAGCCAGGGTATTGGGGTATCCATCACCTTGAATATTTATCATTTCCATGTGTTGGTAATACTTCAAGTCCTCTCTTCCAGTTACTTTGAAATATATAATACACTGTTGCTAACTATAGTCACTCTACTCTGCCATCGAACATTAGATCATATTCCTTCTATCTAACAGTATGTTTGTACTCACCAACCAATCTCTCTTTGTCCCCTATTCCCATCCATACACCAATCCTAGCCTCTGGTGGATATCATTCTAATATCTACCTCCATGAGATCAACTTTTTTAGCACCCACATATGAGTGTTTTTCTGTGTCTGGTTTATTTCACTTGACATAATTACCCCCAATTCAATCCATGCTATAAATGACCTAATTTTATTTGTATATATTCTATATATAATATATATTGTATATATACACATACCATATCCAAAAATTAATTTGTCCTCTGATAGACACTTAAGTTGATGCCTCATCTTTGCTATTATAAAAATGCTGCAATAAAAATGTGAATACAAGTATCTTTTTAACAGATATACTGATTTTCTTTATTCTCTGGCTACATACCCATTAGTGGAATTGCTGGGTTGTATGGTTGTTCTGTTTTTAGTTTTTTGAGAAATCTCCATACTGTTTTCCATAGTGGTTATACAGTAAGTATCCTACATACAAATGCGTTCCATTCTGACAGTGCATTCGTAAATCCAATTTGTTCTTAAGCCCAAAAAACCTAGCCTAGATACTCAACTAACACAATTATTTATACAGGACCAGCTACATCACTGCTGCTTTTATGCTTGCTTCCAGACATCCTGGGCTTGGAATAAAGATACTGTACTACTATACTTTATATAGCACTCTACAGTAAAGTACACAAAAGCACGACCACTTGTAGAGTATGCACACACATGAACATGTACTCCAGACACATGAACTAACCTATGCGATTGGACATGTGAGTGCACGTTGGCATCACTGAAGGTTCACAACTTGAAGTTTCGTACATAGTGGAAATACTGTACTAAAATATGTTTGCAGCAATCGTGTATAAGAGTTCTCTTTTCTCAACATCATTGTCAACATCTGTTATTTTCTGTCTTTTTAGTAATAACCACTCTATCTAGGGTAAGATATTTCATTGTGGTTTTGATTTGCATCCCCTGATGCTTAGTGATGTTGAGCATTGTTTCATCTAATGGTTGGCCATTGTATGTCTTCTTTTGAGACATGTCTAATCATGCTCTTTGCCTACTTTTTTTCACGTAAAAATGTTGTTTTTATTTTCCTTTTCTAGATCAATGTGAGGGTAGATTTTTAGAATATGGGTTTCTTTTTAAGACACTTAATGCAGATTTATCCAGAGAATCCCTGCAGCCTGAAAATCTTTGGAAGAATCCTACAAAGCAGTGTAGAAGAAATTTTGTTAGGTCTATATATCTACAACACATAACTGAAGAGAAACGTGTTTGCTGTAGACAATGTTTTCTTCATGAGTTTTACTCTGTGTTGCTTTAGAAATTGTGGTAATTTTACATATATACTCTATGTGATGTAAAACAGTTTCTTAATTTGTAATCAAATCAACAGGATAAGATTTTCATCCAAATTTTACCAAGAATAAGACCTATGACTTGCATTACATGCAAATTTTCTAAGTTTGAAAATAATTTCTTATTGCTACAGTTACTGATTCTACTCATTTTCTAAGGTGAATGTAGCAATTATCACAGACTGAATGTCTTTAATAGCAGAAATTTATTTCCTACAGTGCTGGAGACTGGAAGTCTAAGATTGAGAAGTTTGCAGGATATACTCACAGGTATTTTACTCACTTTATAATGGGATTATTTGTGTTTTTAGCTGTTGAGTTGCTTGACCTTTTTTTATATGCTGAATATTAGTCCCTTGCCAGATAAATAGTTTGCAAATATTTTCTTCCCTTTGACAAGTTGACTCTTTACACTGTTTATTGTTTCTTTTGCTGTTCAGAAACTTTTATTTTAATATAATCTCATTTTTCAATTTTTGTTTTTGTAGCCTTGTTTTTGAGGCCTTAGTCATAAAAATCTTTGCCTATACAAGCATCATGAAGAGTTTTTTTAAAAGTGGCTTAGTGGTTTTATATTAAAGACAACATATGATTATCTTTAATGCATATTGAGTTGATTTTGTGTGTGGTGAGAGATATGGGTCCAGTTTCATTTTCTGCATATGGGCATCTAATTTTCCCAGCACTATTTATTGAAGAGATTGCCCTTTCTCCAATATGTGTTGCTTCTTCTTCTTTTCTTTTCCTTTCTTTTCTTTTTTTTTTTTTGAGTTGGAGTCTTACTCCATCACCCAGGCCGGAGTGCAGTGGCACACTCAGCCACGCCAGCGTCAACCTGCTGAGCTCAGGTGATCCTTCTACCTCAGCCTTCCAAGCAGTCGGAACTACAGGTGTGCGCTGCCACACCTAGCTAATTTCTCGATTTGTTGTAGAGATGAGGTCTCGCTAAGTTGCCCAGGCTGTTCTAGAACATGTGGAATCAGGCAATCTGCTCACCTTAGCCTCCCAAATACTGGGATTACAGACTTGAGCTACTGTGCCCAGCATGTGTTTTTTTCTTAAAATCAACTGGTTGCAAATACATGGATTTATTTCTGGATTCTCTATCCTGTCTCTGGTCTATGTGTCTGCTTTTATATATCAATATTGTTTTAGTTTGTGATATCTTTTGAAGTCGGGTAGTGTGATGCCTCCAGCTTTGCTCTTTTTGAGCAGGATTTGCTCTTTTTTTGTGCCATACAAATTGTATAATTTTTTTGTCTAGTTCTGAAAAACGATGTTGGTATTTTAATGAATATTACAATGACTCTGTAGAGTGCTTTGGGAAATATGGCCATTTTAACAATATAAATTTTTCCAATTCATGAGTATGGGATGTATTTACATTTATTTGTGTCTCTTTAATTTCTTTCATCAGTGCTTTATAGTTTTCCTTGTAGAGTTCTTTCACCTCTTTGGTTAAATATATTCCTAGGTATTTTATTTTCTTTTTGTTACTATTGTAAATGGGATTGTCTTCTTGATTTTTTTTCTCAGCTAGTTCATTATCGGTGTAAAGAAATGCTACTGATTTTTATATGCTGATTTTGTGACCCTTCACTTACTGGATTTGCTCATCAGTTTTAAGAAGTCTCTCTCTCTCTTTTTTTTTTGGTAATATTTAGGTTTTTCTAACTATAAGACCATATAATCAGCAGAAAAAGACAATTTGAAATTTGATTTCCCTTTTTCCAATTTGGATGCCATTTATTTCTTTCTATTGCCTGATTGCTCTGGCTAGGACTTCCACTACTATGTTGAATAGGAGTGGTAAGAATGGATGTCCTTTCTTGTTTCATTTCTTAGGAAAAAAGGCTTTCAGCTTTCCCCCATTCAATATGATATCAGCAGTGAGTTTTTTCTTATATGGCCTTTATTATGTTGAAGTACATTTTTTCATGGCTAGTTTGTTGAGAGTTTTTATCATAAAGGAATGCTAAATTTTATCAAATGCTTTTTCTGCATCAAATGAGATAATCATATGGTTTTTGCTATTCTTTCTGTTGATGTGATGTATCACCTTTATTGATTTGCTTATGTTGAACCCTCCTTGATTCATCGGGAGAAATCCCACTTGATTTATGGTATACAATTTTTTTTCATGTGCTGTCAGACTCAGGTTTGCTAGTATTTTGTTGAGGATTTTGCATCTGTGCTCATCAGGGATTTTGGTCTGCAGTTTTCTTTTGGTGTTGCATCCTTGTCTGGTTTTGCCATTAGAGTAACGCTGACCTTGTAGAATGACTTAGGAAGAATTCCCACTTCATCAATGCTTTGGAATAATTTGAGGAGAGTTGGTATAATTTTTTTCTTGAAAGTTTGGTAGAGCCGGGCTCGGTGGTTCAGCCTGTAATCCCGCGCCTTTGGGAGGCTGAGGTGAGTGGATTGCCTGAGCCCACAGGTTCAAGACCTGCCTGGGCAGTGAGACCTCATCTCTACAATAAATCAAAAAATCAGCCGGGTGTGGTAGCGCATGCCTGTGATTCCGGCTACTCGGAAGGCTGAGGCGGAAGGATCCCCGGAGCCCAGCAGGGCGAGGCTGCGGTGGCCGGGAGCAGCCACTGCACTCCAGTCTGGGCAACAGAGTGAGACTCCAACTCAAAAAAAAAAAAAAAGAAAAAAGAAAGAAAGTTTGGTAGAATTAGGAGTGAAACCATCTGGTCTTGAGCTTTTCTTTGTTAGGAGTCTTTTTATTACTGCTTCAAAATGATTACTTTCTATTTGTCTGTTCAGGTTTTCTGTTTCTTTCTGATTCAATTTTTCTAAGATGTATGTGTCTAGGAATTTACCCATTTTCTCTATGTTTTCTAGTTTGTTGTTCCATTGCTGTGCATAATAGTCTCTGATGAACTTTTGTATTTCTGTGGTATCAGTTGTATCTTATTTTTCATTTCTAATGTAGTTTATTTGGGTCTTTTCTCTTTTTTTTCTTGTCAGTTTGACAAGTGGTTTATAAGTTTTGTTCATCTTTTTTAAAAAAACTTTTAATTTCATTGGTTCTTTGTATTTTTTTAGTCTCTATTTTGTTTAGTTTTGCTCTAATCTTCTTTCTTTCTACTAATTTGGGGTTTATTTTATATTGATTTTCTAGTTTCTTGAGGTACAATGTTAGACTCAATTTGAAATCTTTCTACTTTTTTGACATGGGAACTCATTGCTATAAACTTTCTTCTTGTACTGATTTTACTCTATCCTTTAGCTTTGGTATGTTGTGTTTCAATTTTCACTTGTTTTAATAAATTTTGTAACTTCCTCAATTTCTTTCTTGACCCAATGCTTATTCAGGAGCATTTAATATATATATATAAATCACTTTTATTATTGTTGTTGTATTTTATTTTTCTGAAAGCAGGATTTATTGAGAGGACAGAAAAGCTCCCAGAACAGGAGAGGACCTGAGGGGTTGCCTATTATTTTTGTTTTAAAGATGTAGGATACAATTCAGGGTTAGGTATGTAAGTGGTCATCATGTATGCCCCCCCCCAGCAGTGTCCCAGTGCTGCCAATCCCTTTCTTATAGTATTATGATAATTGTTCAAAGTCTCTTAAGAGTGAGTACATGTAGTACTCAGATCTTTGTTTCTATTAGAGATCACTGAGTATTATGGTCTCTAAATCCATGCAAGTTGCTGTGATATCCATAATTTTTACATGTATTTGTACGGTTTCCAAAGTTCCTCTTGTTGTTGATTTCTACATTTATTTCACTGATTTCTGAGAAGATACTTAAAAGATTTTGGCTTTTAATTTTTTTTTTTTTTTAAGTTGGAGTCTCACTCTGTCGCCCAGACTGGAGTGCAGTGGCCGCTCCCGGCCACTGCAGCCTCGACCTGCTGGGCTCTGGCGATCCTTCTGCCTCAGCCTTCTGAGTAGCCGGAATTACAGGTGTGCGCTACCACACCCGGCTGATTTTTTTATTTATTGTAGAGATGTGGTCTCGCCAAGTTGCCCAGGCGGGTCTCGAACTCGCGGGCTCAGGCAATCCATTCACCTCAGCCTCCCAAGGCGCAGAATTACAGGCTGAGCCACCGAGTCCGGCTTTAAAAATTTATTGGGACCTGCTCTGTGTTCTTACATATGGTTTACCCTAGAGAATCTTCCATGGATTGATGAAAATAATGTGTATTCTGTAGTTGTTGGATGATATATTCTGCAAATGTCTGTTAGGTTCATTTGGTGCAATTTAAATTCAGTGTTTTTTTCAATAATTTTCTGTCTGAAAAGATTTGTCTAATGTTAAGACTTGGATTCTGAAATCCCCAGCCATTATTGTATTTGAGTCCATTTCTCCTTTTAAATTGAATAATATTTGCTTTATATATCTGAGTGCTTCAGTGCTACACATATGTTTAAAATTGTGAATCTTCTTGCTGAATTGATCCCATTATCTTTATATAATGACCTTCTTTGTCTCTTTTTGTGACTTAAAATCTGTTTTATCTTATATAAATATAGCTACTTCTGATCACATTCAGTTTCCATTTGTATAGAGTGTCTTTTTCCATTCCTTTGCTTTCAGTCCTTATACATTTTTACAGATAAGATGAGTTTCTTGTAGGCAGCATATGGTTGGGTAATTTTTGTCTTTTTGCTTCTGGGTATAGGAATGCTTAAGAAACTTAAGCATTTCTTGTAGGACAAGTCTAGTAGTGACAAATTCCCTCTGCTTTTGTTTGTTTGGAAAATACTTTATTTCTCCTTCTCTTTTATTTATTTATTTATTATAAAGATGTGGGGTACAATTAAGGGTTAGGTATATAAACACCGATCATGCAGGTACCCTTGTTGATGAGGTATGCCCCTCTCTCCCCTAGCAGTTTCCCTCAACTGCCACTCCCACTCCCCCCACCCCGCTCTTATAAAGCATAATTTTGCTGGGTCCAGTATCTTTGTCTGGCTTTGACCCTACAAGGCCCCAGGAAAGTATACTTTCTGTTCTGAGTTGGGCTCTTGAAATGACCTTGTGCAAGTTCACTCCCTGGAGCAGCGCTGTTGTGTGATCTCCAGGTAGCTCCCTGTATTGATTTGAGGGCTGTGCAGGTCTAGGGGCTCTTCTTTGACTTAAGTTGCAGGAGTTCATGACGGGACTGTGGTTACTGGAGTTTTCTTATTTACCCTTTCCCTGCATTGGAAAGTTTCTCCTGACTCCCAGCCAATCCTAACTGAGCAGACTACCTTGCTTTTCTCTCTGTCTTTGTTTTAGGTGTCTCCTGTCATTTTTTGGGGGGGGGTTAAATTTCAGTGTTTTCTTTTTGGTGATCTATTGAAAGTGTGATTATCTACTCATTATTTTGGTTCTTCTTAGTGTTCAAATGCATATTTTTGAATGTGGTGAAAAATCTGACTGGTCCCTCCCTCTATGTAGAACTATATTCTGTGGTTTGAATGGAATGTTCCCTCCAAAACTCATGTTGAAACTTAATCCTCAATGTTGCAATACTGAGAGTTGGAGCTTTTAAGTGGTGATTGAATCACGAACGTTCTGCCTGAATGAATGGACTAATCCGTTTATGAATTAATGAATTAATGGGTTGTCTTAGGAGGAGAACTGGTGGCTTAATAAAAAGAGGAAGAATGACCTCAGGTAGCATGCTGAGTTCCCTTGTTGTATGACGCTCTGTGCCTCCCAGGATGCCATAGAATCCCTGCCAGCAAGAACGCCCTCACTAGATATTCCTTCTTGTCTTTGGACATCCTATCTTCTACAACTATAAGAAATAATTTTCCTTTCTTTATATACTCAGTTTTAGATATCCTGTTATAAACAGCATAAAATAAACTAAGACATTATATTAGGTTTTTTTCCGAGACCAGTAACTTGGATGTTTTCATTATGGAAGACTATTATATAATTGTCTATACAGAAAAAGTAAAGAGAAACATTCATTACAAATTTAGAAAAAGGGAGAAAGAGAGTTGGTCTTATTTTCTCTCTCCAATCCTGTATTAGTCATCTATTGCCACATAACAAATTACTTCAAATATTATCAGGTTTGAATAGAATGTCCCCTCCAACACTCACGTTGAAACTTAATCTCAATGTTGCAATATTGAGAGCTGGAGTTTTTAAGAGGTGATTGAATCATGAAGGTTCTGACTGAATGAATGGATTAGTCCATTTATGGATTAACAGCATCATTATCTCACAGTTTCTGTGTTTCAGAAATTGAAGACCAGCTAAGATGAGTGTTTCTGATTCAGAGTCTCTCACAAGATTGTAATCAAGAGGTCCTCTAGGGCTACAGGCATCTGCAGACCTGACTGGGGTCTGCAGTCACATAGCTGGAAAGTGCGAGCTAGCTATTGACCAAGAGTTCAGTTCCTTAACACGTGAGTATCTTTGTATGCTACATGAATGTCTCCACAAAATGGCAACTGGCTTCTCCCAGAGACAGTTATTCAAGAAATTAAGCTAAAGATGCAAAATCTTGAATTACCTTGTTTCAGGAGTCAACACAATATATTTCTCAATATATTATATTATTAAATGTCAGTCTTATTTGATGTTGGAGGGGACTATAAAAGGGGTGCATGCATGTGGGCAGAATAATTTGAGGCCATTTTCTGGACTTTCCACCAATCCCACATAGTTGGGGTTTTTGCTTTATGGAGTTTTTATTCTGTTCCTTTCCTTCAATCAGTCAACGGCAACATACAAAATCAAATACTAGATACCCCAGGACATGTAGACACTGTTTTAGAGATCTGCATGCAAGAAAATAATATCATTCGTGCTTGTTAATAATTTCTGCATGCATGGACATCTCCTTAGGCCTCTCATAGTACTTGGCATAAATGTCAAATACATAGAGGTCTCCCAACAAATATAACTTATTTGAAAAAGAGTATGAAGGAATAAACAGAGATTGATTTTTTTCCCCTCATAAAACTAATGTTGACGTTGTGCTGTGACATACATAAGCAATTGCCAACCTTTAGAAAATACACATTAATTTTAATAGAAAAAATACAACACACTATTCACTTTTACTTTTTATAGTGTAGATAGATGCCTATCAGACTACCAGACTTGAAATGCACTCAACATCAGTCAGATAATTCTTTCATTTTAACTCACAGATAGTTTTATTCTTTTATTCATATCTGGTTTGAAAAAAAGTATTTGCATTTGGCGAAGTTTATTCCAATCATTAACTTTAATGCCTAACACACAGAATGGGTATTTTTGATCCTATACCCATTTACCTTAATTATAATCTATCACCAAAACTATTCTATAAAGGGTATTCCTCTGAACACAATTATTATTATTAAATTCACACCCTGCCTACCCGTAAAATGCTTATGAAATTTTAAAAATATTTAAAATTCAATAATACCTACCCAAATTGTCATTTCTTTTAAAGACTCAAAAACTCTAAGATTCAACTTTAGCAATAGAGCACAAAGAGGAATTTTATATCCTATGAATGCTAGTAATTATGATTCTCATTTAAGTGATTTTGTGGCTAGATTTTGAAAAAGAAAAAGTCTAGAGTGCTACCAGAAAATTAAAATTAAGAACTCTCATCCAGTGCTTGTGAGAGTATACATTTATGGAATAACTAATTGGTAGATAGATTTGACAATATTTAGTGGAGTGGAAATTGCACATATTCTATGACTCATTCATTCCAGTCTTGGGTGTATATGTTAGGAATACTCAACCACTTGAGCAAAATAGTGTGTACTGCAGCATTGTTATAGTAAAAAGTTTGGAAAGCCAAAAAAAGGTGAATACACAAATGGATACCAACAACAAAAAAATCACTACACAATTTGAAATATTTATATAATTTATACCATAGAATATTCTACAGAAGCAAAAATAAATAAAATAGTATATATATCAACATACGTGTCCCACAAAAATTGCATTGACAGATAAAAAGCAAATTTTTGAAGCATACGTAGCATATCATTCCATTTGTATATCTTAAAGCATGCAAAACAATATTACCTATTGTTTAAGGTTTAAACAGAATAAAAGTGCAAAAATATCAATGAAAATGATAAGGCCCAAATTTAAAATACATATCTTCTCCTTTTTGTAGGAAGGTTTTGAAAGAGTAAATGGGTTTTGGGATAGGTAGATAGGGGGGCTTAAATATATTTGTAATGTTTTATTTCTTGTGCTAGTGGCATAAATATACTTATATTTTGTAGAATATTTGAACATTTAAAAACCCAAATAAAGTCTGAAAGTTGGGATAGAAATATAACAATGTTCAATGTGTGCAAACAACATTTTATGCAATATTATTTTATTAGCATTTTCATGTATTTACTTATTTTTTATTGTGTTTCATTTTAAAGATGTGGGGTACAATTCAGTATTAAGTATACAAGTTGTCATCATGGCAGGTAGAGTCTGGGTTTCCCTTTGGTCCCCACTTTACCTAGTTCGAGATCAGTTTTTCTTACTGATGTTATGTGTCCCCCTTCCTCCTCTGGGAGTGTCCTGCTATTGCCAATCTCTTTCTTATAGTATTATGGTAAATGTTCAGGGTCTGCTTATGAGTGAAAGCATGTGGTACTCAGCTCTTGGTTTCTGTGATAGATCACTGAGTATCATAGACTATAAATCCATCCAAGTTGCTGTGACACATTTTTAAATATAGACTTCCATTGCTTCCAACATTGACTTCACTCTTCAGTCATGTGATTATTTTGTGAACCTTCCTTATTTCCTTCTGTTAAAATTAGTTGGTTTCATTAAGTAGGTTTGGCCTAATATACTGTTTGACTCTAATGATTGACTTAGGTCTAAAAATTTGAGTATTAAGCAGAAAGGCTCTAAGATAGGAATATAGATTTGCAAAGGATAGAACTAGCCTCTTTAGAATTTCTAAACTGCTACCTCCACATATTCTCAGTAATATTTATAATACAAACATTCAATAATTATTTAAAGCACTTCTGCTTTTTCTGTTTGCCTCTTAGTGTTGCAAAAGCAAGGGAGAGCTGAAGGAAGGAAAGCTCTGAGGGAGGCTAGCTTTTATCCTATAATGTAGTTGCAACACATTTACCACTAGGCAAGTACTTAGATATTTAAAGATTAGATTTTGGTAAGTGCTTTGGAATGTTCTTCATACAGTCACTGATAATCCTACCCTCGGAGAAATACAGGTCTTGATCCTCGGCATTGGCTATCTTGGAATGGTTGCATTATTTTAAGTTCTGATCATTACAACTAAGAATCTATGATCTCTAGGAAATGACTCCTCAATCATAACAGAATAAAACTTACAGCCTCCAGCTTTCAAAAATACAGTCAGAGAAACCCCAGTAAATAAACAGCAGCAACAAAAACAAAACAAACCTAGGGGATAAGGAAGAATACATTCCGGGTGCAAGAACACAGTTGTTTCGTTGTTTATTAAAGTATTGGTTCTCAACTTTGACTGCATATTGAAATCACTTGGGGAGTTATAAAAAAATGCTGATGCCTGATGTCATTCCTGGAGATTCTAATTATTTGCTTTAGAGGCAGCCTGGGCATCAGAATTTTTAAAAGTCTTCCAGGTGATTATAATGCATAGTAGAGTTTATAAATCATTGCATTAATTTAAAAAAATTCCTTATGGAAGAGCCTCAAAGTACGATACAAAACTTACTGACTCCTAGATCACATATAGTACTAAGCATGGTTGAATCAGTTCATGCAGACTAAAGGTAACAAATTAAGATTCAGGACCAGGCCCAAAGGAGACAAAAATGTCAGTTCGCGGCTAGAATACAAGGGAAGAGTGATGTCCATTCTTTCCTTTTATGTGAATAGAAGCAGTCACTTATTAACAGAGTTCCTGGGTGTTAAGCATCTGTGAAATTGTATCATAATGAGTACTTAACACTACTTTGGCAATAGTGAATGCTTAATACACACTCACTGAATAAGCAGATGAGCAAAGGAATAAAACGAAAAATACTGAAATACTTGGTGAAAAAAATCATGCCCATGAGAAATAAAATCATCTAGCAATGTTGTAACACTTCTGAAATAAGTTAAGAGTCCCATATCTGTATTCTATTTATTACCCTGACATTTGTAGACAAGAACATATATCCTCGTTATGATGATTCTCCATAATTCTAAGCAAGAATGAAGACTGTTTCTCATCTCAGTTCCAGTTTGAACTTACTTATCATGAAGTTCTCTTCCAGGAAGTTAAGACAGAGAGCACCTTTCTTTACAGCTGTCCCAAGATCAAGAGATTCCCAAAATAAAATTAAGCACTGAACATTCAAGGACACTATAAGATGAGATATGCTTCCTTTTTTACTTTCTCAGCAATACCTTAAGAATTGAAAAGAACATTTGATGGATGATAGTTCTGGGTCTATTTTTAATTTCCTTACCAAGTCAGAAAGCAGGTTCTACTCCCGACTCCCTCATTCTTGTGCTCTGCCCTCCGCCCTGAATAGTTGTAAACTTGTTCACAGAGAAGACGTACTTTCACTTTGAGACAGCTGCTAGCTTCCTTACATCAATTCTGTTCTGTAGTGCACATGTGAAAAGAGACTTCATCTCAGGATATTTACACCACTTAGTTTGAATTACATGCTTCTTAATCTTCCCCAGGGAGGCAAAAAAGTTAAAGTGCCTGATTCTCTTATTCCACTGCTAAATTAATGTTGCACTTGACTGGTTTCCATTTGACTCATGAGGTGCGGGATTAGATAAATTATTTTCAGCTAACAAGCAAGAGGCTCACACCAAAATATATCGGTGCCTAAGTCTGTCAGAACAATAGGAACAGAAAAAAATATAAACTAAGGAAATATTTTTGGTTGAAATAATTTTTACTTCTTTTGGGCTTTATATGATACCAAATGCAGTATTACTAGGTTACTGTTTACTTTGGAACTCAAACACAGAGGAGAAGAAAGGCAAGGGAATTTTTAGTTTTTTACCTTGAAAATATAATTACAAGGGGCAAAATAAGATGACAGAGTAAAACTTCCCAGCAATCACTCACCATCCACAGAAACATCAATATGAACAGATATTCACTCACAAAAATACCTGCACAAGAGCTAAGGAAACCAAATGAGAGATCACAGTATTGTCTGTAATACAATAACAAGAAAAGATGCATCGAAGAGGGTAGGAAGAACAGTCAACTTTACCTGTATTACCCCTTCCCCAATTCCAGGCAGCATAATGCAAAGAGAGGTACTGTCTAGTTGGGGAAAAAGAGGAAATTGATGACATAACTTACCTCAATCCCCAACTTTGGAACCACTACAGTAAAACTCAGAACGAGGCAGACTTTCAAGGCCCAATATTTGAGCTATTAGTTGAAGACTGCACCTCTCTAGACTTGCTCCAGCACCAAGTGAAACTACATAGCTCCAGGTAAGGCTTGCATGGAGGACCCAATCCCTGGCCTGCACCACTACTGGGCTAACAACAGTGGCCCTGAACTCTCGACAACCCTAAATGGTAGGCAACCCTTAGCACCCTGAGCTTATTCCTCAGAGAGGATCCCAAAAGCAACAAAAGAAAAAAATAACATATAAGAAGTTCCAAGACATCTAGAAAAAAGACCTCAAAGCAGAAATCTTATAGGCAAGTCCTGAAGAAATTACCAACCCAAAATACTGTACCCAACAAATCTCCCCATCAGAAATGAAGATGAGATAAAGGCTTTCCTAGACAAAAAGCTGAGAGAATTCATCAACACCAGACCTTCCTTACAAGAAATGATGCTGGGCTCAGTGGCTCAGCCTATAATCCTGTGTCTTTGGGAGGCTGAGATGAGTGGATTGCCTGAGCCCGCGGGTTCAAGACCCGCCTGGGCAGCGAGACCTCATCTCCATAATAAATCAAAAAATCAGCTGGGCGTGGTAGCGCATGCCTGTAATTCCGGCTACTTGGAAGGCTGAGGTGGGAGGATCGCTGGAGCCCAGCAGGTCGAGGCTGCGGTGGCCGGGAGCGGCCACTGCACTCCAGTCTGGGCGACAGAGTGAGACTCCAACTCAAAAAAAAAAAAAAAAAAAAGAAATGCTAAAGGAGTTCTTCAAGGTAAAAGAAAAGAATGCCAATTAGTTATATGAAGACATTGGAAAGTGCAAAGAATTTTACACTGGTAAAAATAAGTACACAGTCAAATGTAGAATACTCTAAATTTGTAATGATGGTGTATAAATTACTTATATCTTTAGCATGAAGACTGATAGACAAAATTATTAAAAATGGGATATGCAATATAAAATGTTAATTGTGAAATCAAAAATTCAAAATGTAAGGGAGGGAGTGGGGTGCATGTATACAGTGTATACAGTTTTTAAAAAGAATTCAAAGTTTAAAGCAAATGTTCATAACTATACATGCTCTTTATAAGCCAAAAGACTTAATTATATGATGCCTACAAGAGACTCACTTCATTTATAAGAATACATGTAGACTAAAAATGAAAGGATGAAAAAAGCTATTTCATTCAAATGGAAACTGAAAGAGAGCAAGAGTAGCTAAACTTATATCAGACAAAATAGACTTTAAGTATAAAAGTACAAAAAAAGACAAAGAAGGTCATTATATAATGATATAGTGTCCAATTCAACAAGAGGATATAATAATTATAAATATTTATGCACGCAACCTAAATTGATAGGATGCAAATATTAGTAGATCTGAAGGGAGTGTCAAACTGCATTACAATAGTACTAGGGAACATCAACACTCTGCTTTAAGCAAAGGACAGATCATTCAGGCAGAAAATGGATAATAAACTGTTGGATTTAAACCACACTCTAGATCAAATGGACCTAACAGACATATGCAGAGCGTTGTACTCAACAGCTGCAGAATACACATTCTTCTCAGCTGTACATGGAACACTCTCCAGGATAGATCATATGTTAAGTCACCAAACAGGTTTGAAAGTTTTAAGGTTAAAATCATATTAAGAATCAGGAAAGACCATAATAATTTTAATGATATAAAAATAGAAATAAATTACAGGCGAAGCTTTGAAAAACTTACCAATCCAACTCATTGGTTGTTCAGCTTGGTCCTGAACAATCAATGGGTCAATAAAAAAATTTAAAAGGGAAATTAAAACTTTTTTTGAAACAAAGCAAGGTGGAAATACAACATATAGTAAAAGCTGTTTTAAGTGGGAAGTTTATAGCATAAATACCAACATAAAACAAGAAATATCTTAAATAAACAAGTTAATGCTGTATCTCAAGGGACTAGAAAACCAAAAACAAGATCGTAGAAGCAAGAAAATAACAAAGATCAGAACAGAAATAAATGAAAGAGTAGAGAAAGGCAAAAGAAAAGATTTTTTTTAATGGAAGAGTTCTGGTTTGTATTTTGGAAAGACAAACAAAATTAACAAACATTTAGCTAGACTAAAAAGAAATGAGAATACTCAAGTAAAATAAAATTGAAAATGAAAAGCCGGGCTCGGTGGATCAGCCTGTAATCCCAGCACTTTGGAATGCTGAGGTGAGTGGATTGCCTTAGCCTGCGGGTTCGAGACCCACCTGGGCAACTTGGCGAGATCTCATCTCAACAATAAATCAAAAAATTAGCCGGGCGTGGTATGCCCGCCTGTAGTTCCAGCTACTGGAAGGCTGAGGCGGAAGGATCGCTGGAGCCCAGCAGTTCGAGGCTGCAGTGGCCGGGAGCGGCCACTGCACTCCAGTCTGGGCGACAGAGTGAGACTCCGACTCAAAAAGAAAAAAGAAAGGAAAAGAAAATGAAAAATGAGATAGTACAACTGATACAACAGAAATACAGAGGATTATAAGACAATCATTAAGTTATATGTCAATAAATTGAATAACCTAGGGAAAAATGATTAAATTTATTTCTCTTCTCTTCTCTTCTCCCTCTCTCTTTTTGAGTCAGAGTCTCACTCTGTTACCCAGGCTGGAGTACAGTGGCACTATCATGGCTCACCGCAGCTTCAACCTCCTGGGCTTAGGCAATCCTTCCATCTCAGCTGCCAAACAGCTAGGACTAAAGGTGCACAGCACCATGCTTGGCTTTTAAAAAAAATTTTTTTTTGTAGAGGCGAGGTCTCGCAATGTTGCCCAGGTTGGTCTCAAACTCCTGGGCTCAAGCAAGCCTCCCATCTTGGCCTCCCATAGTGTTGAGATTACAGGCATAAGCCACTGTGCTCGCCAGTTAAATTTTTTGATGCATACAACCTATAAAGATTGAATTATGAAGAAGTAGAAAATTTTAGCAGACCACTAATGAGTAAGAAAATGGAATCAGTAATACATCTTCCATTAAGGAAAAGCCTAGACTTATGACTTCACTACGGAATTCTACCAAACATTTAAATAACTAATACAATTTTTTTCGAACATTATAACCCAATATCTGTGATGAACATGGATGCAAAACTCCCCAAGAAAACATAGCAAATATAATTCAGTATCACATTTCAAAGATTATTTACCATGATTGGGTGGAATTAATCCCAGAAATGCAAGGATAATTACACATACATAAATCAATAAATATGATACCTCGCATTAACGGAATGAAGGACAAAAATCATATGATCATTTAATAGATGCAGAAAAAGCATTCAACAGAATTTAATATATTTTCATAATAAAAACTCTCAACAACCTTGGTATAAGAAGAACATACTTAAATATAATAAAAGCCATATTTGACAATCCTACAAGTAATATCGTACTTAATGAAGAAAAGTTGAAAGCTTTTTTCCTAAGATTCAGACCAAGACAAGGATGTCCACTCTCACCACTTCAGTCAACATATTACTTGAGATTCTAGTCAGCAGTTAGGCATGACAAAGAAATACAAGACATCCCCATTGGAAAGGAAAAAGTTAAATTGTCTCTGTTTGCAGACAACATGATTGTATATATAGAAAACTCTAAACACTCCACCAAAAACTTTTGAAACAAATAAACAAATTCAATAAATTTGCAGGATACAAAATCAATACACAAAACTAAAACTGTAAAACTGCTAGAAAAAAACAGAGGGGGAAGCTTCATGACATTAATCTGTGCAATACATTTTTTTGATATTATCCCAAAAGCACAGGCAACAAAACAAAAATTGGTAAATCAAATTAGATCAAACAAAAAGCGTCTGCATGATCGAGGAAATAACAGAGTAAAATGACAACATACCAAATGGGAGAAAATATTTGCAAGCTTTACATTGGAGGATAGGGGCTAATTTCCAACATATATAAGAAATTCAAACAACTCAATAGCAACAAAACAAATAACCCCAATTTAAAAATAAGAGGAATTAAACATTTCTCAAAAGAAGACATGAATGGTCAACAAGAATTTGAAAAAGTGCTTGACATCATTAATTATAAGGAAAATGCAAATTAAAATCACAATGAACTATCACCTCACACCTATTAGAATGCCTATAATAAAAAAAAAGACAAATGATAGCAAATGTTAGAGAGACTGTGAAGAAAAGGGAGCCTTTGCATACCATTGATGGGAATGTAAATTAATATAGCTATTATAAAAACTGTAAGGGAGTTTCTCAAGAAATTAAAACCTGAACTACCTCATTCAACAATTTTACTTCTGGATATATATCCAAAGAAGATGAAATCAGTATGTTGAAGAGAGAGCTTCACTCTCAAGTTTATTGCAGCATTATTCACAGTAGCCAAGACATGGAAGAAATTTAAGTGTCCATCAAAGGATAAATAAATAAATAAAATTATGTAATTTTAATTTAGCCTTTAAAAGGAAGGATACCCTGTCATTTGCAACAGCATAGATGAGCCTGTGGACATTGTGTTAGGCAAAATAAGCCAGATTCAGAAAGACAAATGCCACATCACGTCACTCCTGTGTGGAATGTATATTGAATGATCTATCACAGAAATGAAGAACTGAATACCGCATGTTCTCATTCATAAGTAGGACTGGAACATTAATCACATTAGCACAAGGGAGGGAAGGGCAGTTACTGGGTACTGCCAGTCAAGGGGGAGCATGTAACAACACAAAGGGTGCCTGGTTCTATGCTGGGGCGAGTAAGGGTCAGTTGGAGGCCCAGACTTCACCTGCATGCATCCCGTTTGTGTAGTTCCTCCTTACTTGTACCCATCTCTATCATAAAATAAAATAAAAATGTTAAAAAGTTGAACTAATAGAAGTAGAGAAAAGAAAAACGGTTACTGGTGACTAATTTAGTGGTGGTTGGTGTGAGGAGAATGTTGAGGTGATACTGGTTAAAGGAGGGAAAATTTTAGTAAGATAGAAGAAATTAGTTTATGAGATCTATTGTATAACATGGTCACTATAGCTAGCAATATATTATGTTCCTAAAAAATGACGACAGTAGTTTTTAAGTATTCTCGTCACAAACATGACAGCTTTGTGAGGCAATGTATAAGGTTTTGGGTTTTTTTTAAAATTTCTATTTTAAAGATATAGGGTACAATTCAGAGAATGTATATGTTAATTAGCTAGAGTTAGCCCTCTATAATGCCTAAGTCCTGGGCAGCGAGACCTCATACAATAAATCAAAAAATCAGCCGGGCATGGTAGCGCATGCCTGTAATTCTGGCTACTCAGAAGGCTGAGGAGGAAGGATCGCCTGAGCCCAGCAGGTCAAGGCTGTGGTGGCCGGGAGTGGCCACTGCACTCCAGTCTGGGCGACAGGGTGAGACTCCAACTCAAAAAAAAAAAAAAGTCTTATTTTTATGCTAAACAAAGATTGAAAGTTTTAATATGTAAACAATAATGGGCAAACATTCAATAACATAATTCCTTGGGTTATTATTTTCCACAATTTTTTTACTGTTTACAAAATTTATAACTGCTCATTGTAAAACATCGAAATACTGTAGAAGCTTATAACCTAGGGTAATTTTTTCATAATTTCACTCCCAGCAATAATAATTTAGCATATGTTTTTCAGGTTCTTTCATACATAACCTAATGTATATAAAAATAATAACTTTTTTTATATAAACAAGGCTGTGCTTTACATATTGTGCAAATTTCTTTGTTTCTGTTCACAACACATACTTGCTATCCTTCCATTCACACTGGAGTGTGTCGTATTGCCAATTCCATGTCACAATAAATGTGTGTCAAGTTTTTATGTCTCCGTTGAATTCAAAACTCTACCCTCAGGCACTTAACTGAGAATAGATTTTATTCTCATGATTGTTTGCATTCATAGAAATAATAGCCTAATTCCATCTGTAAAGGCAACACAAACATGTCCTGAACACATGCCATATGCTGTTCACGGAGCTGACACAAAAATGAAAAAATTGTGTTCCTACTCACAATAAACAACTGCAGGAGATAGACTGATGCAAGAGAAACTTCATTCTAAAACGATTATGGTTACATTCCACAACAGTCGTCTAAGTGAATTTGCTTAGTAGGACAGAGGAGAAAGAGACTGATTCTGACTGAAGGGAATGGGAAAAAACATTGCAAAGGAAGCATACTTTGAATTCAATTTCAAAGATGGTGCTGGATTTTGATGAATGGATAAGGAGAAGGTCTGGTGGAAACAGTATAAGCAAAGCATCTAATTCTGAAGTACATGACACACTGAAGAAAGCATGCGCATAAAGAACATACTGAGAGGGAGAAGTAGAACATACGCTGGAGAAATCTGCTGGCTAGACCAAAGAGGCTTCTAAATGAAAGGGTACGTCGTCTGGTGTCTGATGTAGAGGACATGGAGCCTCACAGATAGTTTCTTATCAAGAGGTAGACTACATCTTTAGCACATAGCTCTACTAATGAACATACTGTGTTGCGTGGTGATTGTAGATATGGCTTGTAAATATCTTTCATAAGATCAAACAGACAAACAGGTCTTGTGGAATAAGAGACCGTTACTTATTCATCTTATTGAGAGAAGTGTCATGGTAAGCATTCAGTTTTGTTAAATGAATTTTTTTTTTTTTTTTGAGTCGGAGTCTCACTCTGTTGCCCAGACTGGAGTGCAGTGGCCGCTCCCGGCCACCGCAGCCTCGACCTGCTGGGCTCCGGCGATCCTTCCGCCTCAGCCTTCCAAGTAGCCGGAATAACAGGCATGTGCTACCACGCCTGGCTGATTTTTTGGATTTATTGTAGAGATGAGGTCTTGCTGCCCAGGCGGGTCTTGAACCTGCGGGCTCAGCCAATCCACTCACATCAGCTTCCCAAAGGCACGGGATGACAGGTTGAGCCACTGATCCTGGCTGATTTTTTGATTTATTGTACAGATGAGGTTTTACCAAGTTTCCCAGGCGGGTCTCGAACCCGCGGGCTCAGGCAATCCACTCACCTCAGCCTCCCAAAGTGCGGGATTACAGGCTGAGCCACTGAGCCTGGCTCTCCACATTACTTTCTAACAGAAAATCTTGTACTTAGAGTGCCTGAGTTATGAGAGTTTATGTTAGAACACACTTATTCTAAAAAATTACAGTTGACCCTTGGACAACATAGATTTGAACGGCGTGGGTTCACTTATAGGTAGATTTTTCTCTGCCTCTGCCACTCTTAAAACAGCAATTCCTAGCTCTCTACTTCCTCTTTCTCCTCAACATACTCAACATGAAGTTGATAATGAAGACCTTTACAATGTTCCACATCTGCTTAATAAACAGTGAATACATTTTATCTTCCTAGTGATTTTTAAATAACATGTTTTTTTCTGTAGCTTACTTATTGTAAGAATACAAAGTATAATACATATATGATATGCATTTATTGACTGTTTATGTTATCAGTAAGACTTCTAGTCAACAGTAGGCGATTAGTAGTTAAGACTTTGGAGAATCAAAGATTATACACAAATTTTTGATTGTGTAGAGGGTTGGCACTCCTAACCACCATGCTGTTCTAGGGTCAACTGTATTTGTTATCTGAATTTCAAACTTAACTGAGTGTCTTGTATTTTTATTTGCTAAATTTTGCAATTTTACTTATGCACAGTTAGTGTTCTCTAGCTGAAAACTTCTCTTCTTTTCTCTCACTTTCTCTTTAATACTTGAAGATGCAGCTTCTGCAGGTTAGATCTGCCAGGAGGTGTTGTGATACACCGTGCACAGAATGTGATAGAAGCTTCTTTATTACTTTCTTTAAATGCTATCAAACCCCATATATTTGGGAAAAGAGATTGTGATTCTGTTAATTTTTAAAAATTTATTTATTTATTATAAACATGCCGGGTACAATTCAGGGTTAGGTATTCAAACATTGATCATGCAGTTACCCTTGTTGATGAGGTATGCCCCTCCCTCGCCTAGAAGTTTCCCCCAACTGACGATCCCACCTCCCTTCCCCTGCTACTGCCAATCACTTTCTTATAGCATTATAATTGTTCAAGGTCACCTTATGAATGAGAACATAAGGAACTCAGTTCTTTTTTTTTTTTTCAGAAGACAAGACTGACGAGTTTTTATTTATTCAAAGGTACATTTGCAGGGGCAGAAAGAGGCCACGGGTAATACTGTTAAACAATTTTTAAAAAAATCAAACGTCTCCTTACCAAGTGCTGCACTTAATGAAAACCACCTAAGACAGAAAAAGAGACGAGGACCACAGAGAACCAGTCACCCAGAGCTGAACCCTGCCACAGAACACCTCCTCTCTACTGAGTCATTGGGCACCACCCCGGAGAGCAAGTCACCGTGGCTGAAGTGGCAGAACTGGAGGTGCTGTCAAGAGCCAGCAGACTCGTTGGTCACATGCACCAAACTCAGTGAGGCACTTAGAGATGAGGTGACTGTGGACAAAACTTCCCAGCAGGATGAAAGTGGGTCACAGCCCTTGCTTTACTGGAGGGGATACCCTAGGGCAAGTTATCTGATGTCCCCTAAGCAATCCCTTCAGGTCCTGTCTCCTGGAGTCTTCCTTATTCCAGCAGCAAAAAGCAATGAAGACAATTAAATCAAGCCCCACAGTTCACTCTGTCTTCTTCCCTTCAACATTTTTACAAGGATATTACAAAGGTGACAGTTGTGAGCTTAGGATCTTAGATGCTTTTCGAGGTTGAGAGGTGTAAGACGGCAGTTTTCGGAATTTCTTTCATCTCATGGCACTGATTCAGTTTCAGATGACTGCTCCTCCACTTCTTCTCTCCCTCCACCTGTGTCCCTCACCCCAGAGAGACATACCGGCACCCAACAGCTCTAGCCTTCTATCTGTATTGGAATTTCCCAGCAGAAGAGATTTTGCCCATTTTCAGTCTGAAGTTGCCACTTCACCACCAGTTTTATAGAGGGGTATTCAGTTTTCACAGGTGGTTTATTCAGGTAGCTATAGATCTTGTCTTTTGGAATGGGGCAGTTGATTCCACTCTCGTAGCCATCAGGCTCAGGAATGGGAAAGGGAACTAGGATGCCCATGATGATGCCATGCACCATGGCCTTGCTGGTTTTAGATGGAGTATTGCTGCTGAAGGTGACATTGACACTGTAAGACTGCCCTTTGATCAGCTGGCAGGGCTCGGTGGGTTCACATTCACTTCCATTATAACTTCAACCTCAGAAATGCAAACTTTGAAATGCACGGGCTCGGCCTGGATGGTACCCAGCGCCAAGAGCAGCAGCGCTGCAGGAGGCATTCGCATCACAGGACAGGGTGCAAGCTCGGGCGGAACTCAGTTCTTTGTTTCTGTGATAAATCACTGAGTGTGATTGACTCCAAATCCATCCAATTTGCTGCAAAGTTCATATATTTGCCCTTCTTTATGGCTGCATAATATTCCATTGTGTATATATACCACATTTTTTTTATCCAGTCCAGTTTTGATGGGCAACACGGTTGGTTCCATGCTTTTGTTATTGTGAATAGAGCTACAACAAACATATGTGTGCAGGTATCTTTTTTGTAGAATGATTTGAGTTCCTCCAGGTATACTCCCAATAGGGGAATTTCTGGGTCATATGGAAGGTCAATTTCTAGTTCCTTCAGAAATCGCCACTCTGTCTTCCAAAGAGGTTGTATTAGTCTGCATTCCCACCAGCAGTGTAGAAGTGTTCCTTTTTCTCCACATCCTCGCCAGCATCTGTTGTTGTTTGTTTTATTAATGATGGCCCTTCTTAAAGGGGTTAGATGATATCTTTTAAAATGGATAACCACATGTAATATTAACTCCCTCTCAAGAGATTGGTTAACATAAGACATCCTGAAATTTGACTCAACCCTGTGATCAGAGTAGCCATTGTGAGGCAGACTGAAAAATTATACCCATTGTCTACTTACTGACACTCATAATGAAAGTTTTTATTTTATTTTCTTACATAGGAAAATTATAAAGGATTTTATGCATACAGATATATAAGGAATAATGTTGAAAAGAGTTAACTCAATTGACTTTCAGTTTCTAGTTTCATATAGAGCTTGGAAGTAACCACCTTGTCCTAACAAGTAAAAAGTTGAACAGGATAAAAGAAAAATCAACAACTCTTCTGGATCTATAAAAGAGGTGAAGACACAAGGCAAATCACTGTCCCCAAGACTGGAGAGAGAAATAGACAAATACAGAAAGTCATGGCTTACAACAACAGGGACTCGTGAGCAGAGATTATCACAGAAATCAGTGGAAAAGTAGGAAAAACTGAACTATAGTTGACAAATTGTTGGAAACGCAATATAGACAAATTTGTGAGATAAAAACCTCTAAAGGGTCCAGTCTTGGGCAATGCCCGCACTTTTGTTTTACCTTCAGAAGCTCAGCCAGGTTCTCACATATTTATAGGAGAGAAGTCCTATCACATTTTCAGTCAGGGAAGAGGAAGAAGGAATCAGTTTGAAATATAATGTAACACTTAAAGAAATCAGTTTGAAATATGATTAAACAAGGCCTACCTCAGGAAAAGCTACTAGTTAAACTTCTATGGTATTATCGGAGCCAAATTGACCTAAAAGAAGAGAAATACCCAACTCCAGCCTGCTCTAGCTATTCTGTTGCACCTAAGAGGGCAAACAAACAAACAAACAGAAAAACAACTGAGAGAAACACTTGTGAATTCCATAGTTCACCAGCATAAATTCACTAAAAGACTGAGACATAATCACAGGACTATAGAATGTTTTCTCTCCCCAATACCTTCTATCATATTACTAAAGGCCTACTTATAGCAGTTTCTTTTGCTTGGTACATCAAGTTTGAATAACCATAATAAAAGTACAAGGCAAAAATCACAACTTGAAGAGACAGAGCAAGCATCAAAATCAGACATGGAAGGGATGTTGGGGTTATCAGATCAGAAATTTAAAACAACTATGATTAACACGCTTAGGGCACTAATGGAGAAAGTAGACGGTAGGAAAGAACTGATGGGTAATATGAACATAAAAATGGAAACTCTAAGAAAGAACCAAAAAGAAGGGCTAGAGGTTAAAACACTGTAACAGAAATGAAGAATGTCACTGATGGACTTATTAGTAGACTGGGCATGGCTAAGGAAAGAATCTCTGAGCCTGAGGATAACAGAAACCTCCAAAACTGAAAAGCAAAGAGAATGAATACCAAAAGCAAAGATTAAAAAAAAAAAAGAATAGAATATCCAAGGACTGTGGTGCAACTACAAAAGGTGTAACATACATGTAATGGAAGGGCAGAACGTGAAGAAGAAAGAGAAAAAAAAACAAAATAAATATTTGAAACAATAATGACTGAGAATATACATGAACAGCATATAGATAAAAAACCTACACCTAGACATAACATTTGCAAACTACATAACAATAAAAGAAAGAAAAATTCTGAAAGAAGACAGAGAAGAAACACCTTACCAAGACAAGAACAATGATAAAAACTACTTCCAACTTCTCCTCAGAAACTGTGGAAACAAGAAGAGAGTACAGTGAAATATTTTAATATTTAAGACAAAACATTCACCAACAAGGAATTCTGTACCTGGTGGAATTCTCCTTCCAAGGTAAGGTAGAAATAAAGACTTTTAAGACAAAAAATTGAGGCAATTTATTGCCAGTAGAACTGCCTTGAAAGAAATGTTAAAATAAGGTTTTTAGAGAGAAGAAAAATATTATAGGTCAGAAACTTAGATCTATATAAAAATGAAAAAGCATAAAAATGAATAAGTAAGATAAAATGAAAAATTATTTTTCTTATTCTTAATTTATCTCACAGACAAAAGTTCCAAACAATAGTACCAACAATGCATTTGATTATGTATGCTTCTATTAGATTTATAATTATGTATGCCTGTATATAAGTGAAATAAATGATAGCAATTATACAAAGGATGGGGATAAGAATCAGGATGATTTTGTTAATATATTAATAAGTTACTGCTCCTACTTGTGAAGCTAAAACCATAAAAGGGTGAAAAAAGAGTTAACAAAATTACAATTCAAGAGAAAGGGCAACAAACAGAAAATAGCAACAAGCATAATAGATATTTATTCAACCATATCAATAATCAATTTGAACATCAGTGGTCTAAATGTGCCAGGTAAAGGAGATTTTCAAAGTGGAAAAAAAAAAAAAACCAAACCCAACATATGTTGCTTCCAGAAATCTACTTTAAATATAAAAACACATATAAATTAATACTAAATAAATGGAGAGGAACGTATCTTGCCAACACTAATTAAAAGAAAGCAAAAGTAGCTATATTAATTTCAGACAATACAGACTTCAAGGAAAGTTATTAGGAATAAAGAAGTATATTATATAATGATAAAGAGGTCAATTTTCCAAGAAGGCATAGCAATCTCTAATGCATATGTGCTTAACAATAGACTGTCAAACCATGTGAAGCAAAAACTGATAGAATTGCAAGAAAAAATAGATTAATTTCCTATCATAATTGGAGACTTCAACACCCCTTTATTAGAAATGGACAGATCCAGCAGGCAAAAAATTAGCAAGGCCATGAGTGAACTCAACAACACCATTAGTTAACAGAATGTAATTGACATCTATAAACTTCTTTATCCAACAACAGTAGGATACACATTTTTCCAAAACTCACATGGTACATTCACCAAGATGAACCATATTATAGGCCATAAAACACACTGCAACAAATTTAAAAACTAGAAATTATACAATGTCTCTCTCAGACTGCAATGGAAATCAACAACAGAAAGGTAACTAAAAAAAAAAATCTCAAAATATATGACAATTAAACACCACACTTTTACAAAACAAATGGATTAAACAGGAAATCAAAAAAGAAATTTTAAAAATGTTTTGACTAAATAAAAATGAAAACACAGCGTATTAAAATTTGTGACATTCAGCAAAATCAGTGCTTAGAGGAATGTTTATAGCATTGAATACATATATTAGGAAAGAAGAAATATATAAAATCAATCATTTAAGTTTCCATCCTAAGAAACTAGAAAAACAATAGCAGATTAAATCCAAAGTAAGCAGAAGAAAATAAACCCATGAAATTAAAAACAAAAAATTAGTAGAGAAAAATCAATGAAACCCAAAACTGGTTCTTTGAAAAGATCAACAAAACTGATAAAACTCTAACAAGGCTAATTATGAAAAAAAGGAGAACAAAAATTCCTAATATTGGAAATGAGAGAGGGGATTATCACTACACCTTCTATGGACATTAAAAGGATAATAAAGGAATACTATAAACAACTCTATGTCATAAATTTTTTTCTAAGTTATTTGGTAAGATATTTTATTTTTGTTTTTGTTTTTTTATTTTAACAATGTGGGGTACAATTCAGGATTAGATATACAAATGATCATCATACAGGTAAACTTTGATCCCCACCTTGTATACCATAGATTTCATAACCTACATTAAATTGACCAATTCCTCAAAAGACACACAATCTGCCAAAATGCTCACAAGAAGAAATAGGTAATCTCTATTGGTCCATATCTAGTAAACAAATCAAATCAGGGCCTCCTGGTGCTTACCACGGCTGTGTTCTTACACTGACTGTATAGAAAAAGGAAACAGAGCAAACCTACCCTATATATGCCTCAGCCCAGGCCCTGTGTTGTGAATGGAGAAAACATGGAGTTGAAAGAAAAAGGTAAGTGAATCCATAATGGATAACCTTTCAGAACAGAAAGCATCAGGCCTAGATGGGTTAACTAGTGAATTCTACCAAATATTTAAGGGAGATATTATACCAATACTTTACAGTATTTTTCAGAGAATGGAAGTAGAGAACAGACTTCTTAATTCATTCTATGAGACTGGCATACCCTGAGATTGAATCCATACCAATATATTACAAGAAAATACAAACTAATATCTCTCATGAATATAGATGCAAAGATTATCAAAACATTAACAAATCTAACCCAATAATATTTAAAAATAAATATACACCATGACCAAGTAGGATTCATCTCTGTTATACATGGCTGGTTTAATATTTGAAAATCAATTAATGCAACTGATCACATCAACAGACTGAAAAAAGAAAAAAACACATGATCAAATCAAGAAGTGCAGCAAAGGCATTTGACAAAATCCAACACCTATTTATGATAAAAACTATGAAGGGGAACTTTCTCAACTGGATAAGGCATATCTGCCAAAAAAACGGTTATGTCATATGCAATGTTGAGAAATTTGAAGCTTTCCTGCTTAGACTAGGAAGAAGGTAAGGAGACCTCATTACTCTTTTTCAACATTGCATTGAAAGTCCTAGCTAATACAATAAGACAAGAAAAGGAAATAAAAGGTATACAAATTAGGAAAGAATAAATAAAACTGTCTTTGTTCACAGACGAAATATTCATATATGGAGAAAATCCAAAAGAATTGGCAAAAATCCTCTGAAATTGGTGAGTGGTTACAGCAAGGTTGCAGGATACATAGTAAACAAAAGTCAATCACTTTCTTATATACCAGCAAAGCACATGTAAATTTGAAATAAAAACACAATCCCATTTACATTAGTACTTTCTCACATGAAACATTTAGGTAGATATCTAACAAATTCGTATAAGATTAACATGAGAAAATCTACAGAACTCTGATGAAAAAACAAATCAAAGGACAGCTAAATAAATAAAGGGATATTCTGCTAGGCACAGTGGCTCACTCCTGTCATTTCTGCACTTTGGGAGGTGAATGTGAGAGGATTGCCTAAGTCCAGGGCCTCGAGACTAGCCTGGGTAACCTGGAAAAACCTCATCGCTACAATAAGTTCAAAAATTAGCTGGGCTTGATGGTATGTGCCTGTGGTTCCAGCTACTTGGAAGGCTGAGGCAGAAGGATCACCTGAACTGAGCAGGCCAAGGCTGAGGTGGTTGTGAGCACTCCAGCCTGGGTGACAGTGAGACTCCTACTAAAATAAAATAAAATAAAAGGGATAGTCTATGTTCATGAATAAGAAGACTCAATATTGCCAAGAAGTCAGTTCCTCCCAACTTGATCTATAGATTCAATGTAATTCCAATTAATATCACAAGTTATTTTGTAAATATTGACAAAATGATTCTAAAGTATATATGGAGAGGAGATAGATCCAGAACTGCCAACACAATATTACAGGAGAAGAACAAAGTCGGTGGACTAACACCACCCAAATTCACAACTTACTATAAAGCTACAGCGGTTAAGACAATGTGGCATTGGCAAAAGAACAGGTAAATAGATCAATGGAACAAAATACAGAGCCCAAAAATAGACCCACATAAATAGAGTCAACTGATCTTTGACAATGGAGCAAAGATAGTTTCTTCAACAAATGGTGCTGAAACAATTGAACAACACAAACAGAAAAATGAATCTAGCAAAAAGACCTTACTCCTTTCACAAAACTTAACTAAAAATCGATCATAGACCTAAAGACAAAACACAAACTTATAAAACTCCTAACAGATGACATGGAAGAACACCTAGATGTCCTTGAGTGTGGCAACAGCTTTTTAAATGTGACACCAAAGGCACAATCCATGAAAGAAAAAATGGATAAGCTGGACTTCATTCAAATTAAAACGTTTACTCTACAAAAGTCACTGTCAAGAGAATGAGAAAACAAATTACAGACTAGAAGACATTTTTGCAAAAACCTTGTCTGACAAAGGACTGTTGTCCAAAATATACAAAGAACTCTTTTTTTTTTTGAGTTGGAGTCTCACTCAGTCTCCCAGACTGGAGTGCAGTGGCCACTCCCAGCCACCGCAGCCTCCTCCTGCTGGGCTCCGACGATCCTTCCATCTCAGCCTGCCAAGTAGCTGGAACTGCAGGCACGCGCTACCACACCTGGTTGATTTTTTGATTTTTATTATAGAGATGAGGTCTTGCCAAGTTGCCCAGGAGGGTCTCGAACCCACAGGCTCAGGCAATCCACTCACCTCAGCCTCCCAAAGCGCGGGATTACAGGCTGAGCCACCGAGCCTGGTACAAAGAACTCTTAAACTTAATAATGAGTAAACAACCACAACCTGATTAAAATACAGGCCAAAGACCTTAACAGATACCTCACCAAAGAAGAACTACAAATGAGCATATGAAAAACTTCCACAACATGTTATCAGGGAAATGCTAATTAAAACGACAATGAGATACCTCTGTATACTTATTAGAATGTCTCAGATTCAAAACACTGGCAATACCAAATTCTGGCAAGGAAGTGGAGCAATAGGAACTCTCATTCATTGCTGGTGGAAATGCAAAATGGTATAGTCACTTTGGAAGACAGTTTGACAATTTCTTAAAAACTAAACATACTCTTACTTTATGAACTAGCAATTGTGCTCCTTGGTATTTACTCAAATGAGTTAAAAACCTAGGCCCACATGAAAATCTGCCCATGAAAGTTTATAGCAATTTTTTCATAATTGCCCAAACTGGGAAGCCATCAAGATGTCCTTTAGTAGTTGAATGAATAAATGAATGGTGATATGTTCAGAAAATGGAACATTATTCAGAGCTAAAAAGAAATGAACTTTCAAGGCATGAAAAGACATGAAGGAATCTTAAATGCCTAATACTAAGTTAATAAGCCAATCTGAAAAGGCTACATACTGTATGTGTCCAACTATATGATAGTCTATAAAAGGCAAAGCTGTGGAGACTAAAAAAACCCTAGTGGTTGCTAGGGTTTGAGATGAGGAGGGATATGGAGGATGGAAGATATTTAGGGCAGATAAAATATTCTGTATGATACTGTAATAATTGTTACATGTCATCATGCATGTATTCAAATCTATACAAGGTACAACCCCAAGAGTAAACTTTAATGTAACAACAAACTGGGTGATAATGATGTGTCAGGTTCATCAGTGGTAAGAAATATATCATGCTAGTGAAGGATGCTGATAATGAGAGAAGCTATGTGGATGTGAGGGCAGGGGATAGAGAGAAAATATGTATGCCTTCCTTTCAATTTTGCTGTGAGCCTAAAGCCTCCCTAAGAGTAGTCTTTTTTAAAAAGGAACTCTAATAAACTAGTCATATACTTCTGCATTTTGCTATGTGACATCTGACAATTAAGTTCACAAACTCGTCCTAGAAATGCTATATACCTCATTGCTGAATATCACTATGGCCATCTTCAAACTACTCCCCTTGGGAAGCTATGCACTGACACCAGAGCCTAGTTCACTCATCAAAGAAATTTTGGAAACTCTTTTTCTGGAATGACCATCAGAGCTGTCAGCGTATTACCCTTGATGTCCTGAATGCCATCAAAATGTCTTCTTTTCAAGATTGCTTTTATCATCAGGTAAAGAAATAAGTCACTGGGGGCTAGGTCAGGTGAATAGGGAGCGTGCTTCAATAAAGTTTGTTTAGTGGGTAAAAACTCCCTCACAGACAATGCCATGCAAGCTGGTTCATTGCCGTGTGCAAGAGTTCCTTCAGGACCATTTTGTGCACACCATTCCCATGCCAAGATTTTCAGTTAAGATTTTCCTAACTGTTCCTCTGTCAATGTTTATTCTATTTTCTCATAGTCAGATGACAATTTTGACACAATTTGACAAATTTTCTTCAGTTCTGCTCATTACTGGCCATCCTGACCTCTCTTCATCGGTGATGCTTTCTCTCCCCTCAGAAAAACTTTTAATCCATTTGTACACTGCCATTTTCTACATGGCATTATCTCCATAAACTTGAACTAACATGTCCCTGATTTCACTTCCCCTCTTGCCAAGTTTAACAAGAAATTTAATGTTTGTTTGTTGCTCTAATTCAAGCTCTGCTATTCTTGTGACAGCACACAAAAACAAGTAACAACAATAATGAACATCACCCGACAAGACACCACCACACATTGACACAAACACAGCTATGAGGCACTGACATTCTAAGGTTATGAAACCTTACTGAGTTGTTTGCACAGTGCTGCCAACATAAGCGCACAGTGACAAGTTTGTAAACTTTTTTTTTCCAACGAAGTTTATTAGAGAAAGAAGAGAGGAAAGAAAGGGAGACATGCCAGATCTGGCATGAGTGAGAGAAAAAAGTCTGCAAACTTGATTGTCAGATCTTGTAGACACATTGACACATATTGCTGCAATTTATTTGTTTTTCACAACTATATAATATTTCACTGTACAATTACACTGTAATTTATCCAGTCTCCTTCCAATGCTGAGTTGAGTCTCCCTGTAGATGTGTCCTTGTATATGTGCAAGAGCTTCTTTAAGGAATGCAGAAAAGACTTCTTGGTCCATAGGGTTCAGACATCTCCAAAGATGGATCTCATACGTTTCTGTTATTGTATAAGAGTTTCTGATGCTACAAATTCTCATTGAAACTTGAAAAATTCAGACTTTTGAAATATTTGCCAATCTACATGAGTATAAATTAATATCTTCTCATTTTAATTTGCACTACAATTAGTAGTGTGACTGAGTCTTGTTAGTAATATGTTTACTAGAACATTCTGACTTACCTTTCATAAATTGCCTATGTAGAGTCTTGGCCCATTTTATGTCTAGTTTTTTATTTGTTTGGTTGGTTTTTATTGTTCCTTTGAAGGAGCTCTTATATGGCCTGAATTTAAATAACTTTGATATGGTTTGTAAATATCTTCCCTTGGTCTGTCATGTATCTTTTCATTCAGGTGTTGTTTACAAGTTTTAAGTTTTAAATTTGCCAAATTGATTAGTCTTCCTTTACAGTTTGTGCTTTTTGTTTAAGATATCTTTAAGTTTAAAAAAATGTTTTTCCAAACCAAGGTTTTAAGATTATTTTGATATATTTTCTTGTATATGCTAATATTCTTGAATATGACGTAAAATGGATATTTTTCTCAATAATATGTCTTAAGACTAGCTATTGACTAGTTAATTTTTTTCTACTGACTTGTAACAACACTCCTAAAAATGTTTCCATACATCGGGAAATCTGTCCCTGGAATTTCCACTGTGCTCCTTTGGCCTATTTTTTTTACTTCTGAGGTAAAATCTTGAAGGATAATCACTATAGTTGTATAATAATGATAGTAACATATATAATAATAATTTTCTCAGTGATTCCATTTTGGAGAAATATCCTATTAAAGTATGTTGATGGCTATGGTTAAATTAAAATACATTTAGTATTAAATGAATCTCTCCACAGAAGAGATGAAGCACCTCTTTGTTCCCTCCAGTTCCCTAAATGTATAAGATAAAGAAAAAATTAGACACTTGACTGGTTAGATCTTTTTCTACAAATTCAAACTTGCCAAGAGTACTTAGCATTCCTGAAGGTCACTGCTGATGAACAACGTGAAATCGGGCTATATTAATATTCACACAACATGTCTATGCTAAGTGACAAGATTGTAAAATATTCCAGAAACCAGCCTTGTAGTGGTTTCTGGTAGCATTAAGTGTTTCCAGTAAAATTCCATTAGAGAGAGGAGATTACTGTCACTAGTAACAACTTCATACATTTCATCTCACTATAATTTTAGAAAAGCATGAATCTAATGCATACAAACCTTTCTACTGACTTCCCCTGAGAAACTTGAACACTTACATACACTTTTACCTTCTTTCTCACTTTCCAGAATTTGTTGATATAATCTGGAATTATAGATCAAGATTATTGTTTTTATGCATCTTCTTCAAACACCATGTCTGAACATTAACAATACTTATTTGCATAATTCTGAATTTTATTTAATTTGTCATGACTTTCTCTTCTTCAAGCTCTTTATTCTGATTTGGAAGGCTTACATACTTGAATGAAAATGTCAAAACAGGTTTTCTGGAATACCACATAACCAGACAGCCTTTGCGTGGGAGTTGTGGAAACTCCATGTGGATTCCTGCATCCATTGGGAGGCTCAGGTAAAACTGAGGTTCTTCCCACGGTTGTTGTTCCATCTCCTTCTCATCTCCACCTCACCCTCTAACTGAAGGGATTTTAGTGGAAATGGCAGGGAATTGATCTTTTCATGTGGTTAGCTTCTCTTCTGCCTATGACAAGTGGTGACATTCGTAAAGTTATGAAGCTTTCTTGGAAGGCATTAGTATTTAGTGTGTAGCATGGAGCTCCCTAGACAAGCACATTCTCTTTCTGATTGTCGCTTTTGAGGCATTGCAAAGTTCTCTTTCAAATACAGTACCATTGCATGTAATCGAAGGCTGTTGCAGAATATGGTGAGACTTAAAATGGTATTGTGTGATTAGTTCTAAAGTATATTTTGCTGTTTGTAAGAGAGACTTAAAGGGAAAAGGGACAAAACTTCAGCTATGGTATTAAAATAATAACCAGCTGAATGTTCCTAAACCTTCTTTCCTGAGTCTATTTGTGCTCTGTTCTCAGAAAATATGGGAACAATGTTCTTTTCTCCTAAGCAGCACAGAATGAAGCATTTCAAGGGAACAGTCTAAGAAAATAGGATTGAGGACCCTGAACAATTACCACAATACTGTTAAGAAAGGGATTGGCAGTAGCAGGATATGGGGGGGGCTACATAACATCATTAAGTGTATCTGATCTCAAACCAGACAAAGTGGGGACAAAACGGAGGCCCAAACTTTACCTGTACGATGTCCATTTGTATGCTGAATTATACCCCACATCTTTAAAATAAAACATAAAATGGAAAGAAAATAGGATTGAGGAATGCTTGTGGCAGTGAGACATCTGGAATTGAGAAGACTTTCCTACTGGAAATCTGTATGTATGTATGTATGTATTTATCTATTGAGTTGTAGTCTCACTCCATTGCCCAGACTGGAGTGCAGAGGGACGCTCCCGGCCATGGCAGCCTTGACCTGCTGGGCTTCCGCGATCAATGATCCTTCTGCCTCAGCCCTCCAAATGGCTGGAACTACAGGCGCGTGCTACCACACCCTGCTAATTTTTTGATTTATTGTAGAGATGAGGTCTCGCCAAGTTGCCCAGGCGGGTCTCGAACCCGCGGGCTCAGGCAATCCACTCACCTCGACCTCCCAAGCCACCGAGCCCGGCTTGCATTTTGTTTTTTAAATACAATTTAGTTTGGGGGCTATTAGCTGCCTGATCTCTATGAAATATATTCTGGAAGCTGAAGCCACCCATTTAATCATCATTTTAACAAATAATAATGATACGATTGCAATAATAATATGATTGCAAAATATGTAAAATTTTGTACCCTCAATGGCAAATTTTATCAGCATATCTTCCAGTTCATTTTTATCTGTTGTAACTCTTATTCAGACAGATTTTAAATGGCAAGAACCACAAATCATCAACAGGGATGGGTAGCTAGGGTAAAGGTAGCACTAAACTAGTCTACAGGTGCAAACTGGAATCTTGAGGACCACTACCGCACAGGTGCCCTTTTTCTAACCTTGAGGAATTTGCGTACCTTATTGCTCTAGGCATTTGCATACCTTCCTGCTTCCTGGAGATTGGACCCTAAATCTCTCCTGGTTTCATTGCAAGTCTTGATGACTCTTTTAGCTAGATTTGCATCTAGATGAAAAGGAATTGCTTCTGTTGCCCTTCAGCCAAGTTCCTTATGAGACTTTGGAGTTTACCTGCATTGTTAGAGAAAGAGGTAAAGAAAAATGCATGTGTGCGTGCACACACACACACACACACACACACACACACACACACACACACACTACAGAGGGAGAGGAAGAGCAAGGCAAGAGCAAGAGACAAACAGAGAGATCCTTAATTGTTTAAACTGGCCTGAACCTCAGTTTCCTTTTTCTGACTGTACCCAGATCTTGTCTGACATCTAGGGTGCAAAGGAGAGGAAAGATACCTCCAGGCCTGTTACTCTATGGGCCAGCTGCAAGGGAGAACGAGGAGGACAAGAGAAAAAATTACAGTGTGTGGGAGAATTCTAAGAGGAACAGAGTTTTGCATGAAAGTACTTGCCTAGGGCCTTTCCACTAAATCTTTATGACTTAGTGCAGTGGTTTGTATACCTGTCCCTGATGACTTAATGGCATACACAAAGAGTATGATATATATGTTTAGTTTAATAGAAACCCTGGGAGAAGACATGCTCATTACATCAGTGGTTTTTTACCACTTAGAAAACCCTAAATATTATCTATATGCAGATGATAAAAAAGAAAAAGAAAACCCTATGCAGGAATCCACACTCCAGATGCAATAAGTGCTGTAAATATTGCTCTCTGGGCACACGCTAGAGATTTAGCTTGTATGAGGGAAGTTAAAGATACTTTCTCTTTTTTTTCGAGTAGGCTTCTCACTCTGTCGCCCAAGATGGAGTGCAGTGGCCCACTCACAGCCACTGCAGCCTTGATCTGCTGGGCTCAGGTAATCCTTCTGCCTCTGCTGTAACCACAACCATGTGCCACTAGATTTTGGAATTTCTTTGCCTTTAGGAAAAAGAAATGATAAACCCAAATACCAGAAAAGGGTTAATGTAGGAGCAATTTTTGACAAGAACAAGCATAATCCCTGTGAACAAATTGGCAGAAAATCAATGACCAAATACTGGTTTGCAATTACTCAGGAGATTCTATACCCTTGAGGGGGGGAACCAAGTATAATTTAGAAGCTTAAATAATATGCTGCTCTGTATATTAAACATTTTTATGTATTTGTTGTCTCTTTGGGAATTATTTTCTTTTCCCATGTGAAGAAAGTTGTGGTTTAAGAAATTTTTGTAAAATTTGCCTGTGACTTAAAAAAAATTATTTTCATGGAGTCAACATTTTGAATCTGGAAAGAACCTCAGAAACAATTAAGTCCATCTCTTATTTTATAGCTAAGAGGTTTGTATTGAAACAGTATATACATTGCTAGCAGAAGACTGGTATAATGGCAGCTAATATTTCAGTACTGATTCCAGTACTTACAGATTATATGATTCAGGGGAAATTTCTTGACATCTTTGGGTTCCCAGATTCCTCAGTTGTAAATCAAATATTGACACCACTCTAGAGTGGTGGTGGGTGTTCAATGAAGTACGTGAAACCTCTCGCACAGGGCCTGGCTTCCTGGCTTTAGTGAGTATTCAATCACACTTTTAAATTTTTGGAGGGCAGGAGGTTAAGCGAAACGTGCAGACAGCTGACTGCTGTCATTTTTCTGCAGGGAGTTAGGAGAAAGAGCTGGGTAGTGCTTACTCTCCCATGTTTATCCTTCCCCCTTCAGTTTTCTTCCTTCCCACCTTCTTTGGAGTCATGGCAAGAAACTACCAGTCCCTGCTTCTATAGGATTTGCCTGAGCCTTTGGCTTCAGAGGGCCTGAGCTCAAATATAAAACATGACAAACAAATCTTGAATAGCCACTTTACTTGGAAACCATTCAAGTGGCTTCCAGAGAAGTCATAGGGAGGCCTTCTGAGATGTCAAGAGTGTTCTATATCTTGGTCTAGGAGGCAGTGAAAATCCACTGTGCACATTATAGAAGCTGTACCTAATAAAAAAACGCAAGTTAGAAAAGTGACTTGTTTTTGTTTTGGAAACCTATCTTTTTACTTTTTAAATGACTGAAGAAATGGATTCCTTTAACTTCAGTTCTAATTTTTGTTTCCATTTATTGACAGTTATTCAAAGTTCATACATATAAGGCAATATATTAAGGCAAAGGTTTCAAACAAAGACTTCACCAGGACCTAGAAACACAGTGCCTTTCAGACTCCCTACCTAGAGAGAAAACACCTGGCAGGGGAAATGGAAATTTTGGAGGTGAATGAAGTGAAAGTAAAAGTTATATTGTGCTGGTCCATTTCACCCATGACTCTCAATGCTCTCTGTCAACTATAAAGACAAATATATTCACTTTTTTTCCCTCAGGACTTGGCATAGCGGCAGGCACATAGTAGGATTTTAGGAAGTTGAATGACCACACATCCTGGGAATATCCTGATTTGTGCCCTTTGTTCACACTTAATTATCAGTCTTGCTCTTTTCATTTTCAAAAGTTTCTTTGTTGGGAAGATAAATTATGTGGTCATTCTATCAAGAAGTGTTAGTGTTTATCAAAGGGAGATAGAGTCCTGAATGGGAATAAAAACAACAGACCAACTTTTGGTACATTATATGATGTTAAAATAAACCACTTAATCACACAAATATAGTTTCCTCAGTTTTAAATTCTTACAAAATGTCTACATTTTATTTCTTTTCTTTTTTTTTTGAGTCAAGATCTTATTCTGTCACCCAGTCTGGAGTTCGGTGATATAATCACAGTTTACCATAGCCTCGACCTTTTGGGCTCAGGAGACCACCCCAGTAGCTGGGAATACAAGTTCACACTCCTCTGCCTGACTTATTTTTTGACTTTTTTGTAGAAACAAAGTCTTGCTATGTTGACCAGCCTGGTCTCAAACTCTTGGGCTCCAGCAATCCTCCTACCTTTGCCTCTCTAAGTGCTGAGATTATAGGCATGAGCCACCATGCCCAGCCCTGAACCATTCTTTAATGGGTTGAGAAATAAAAACAGGTCACTAAGTCATAAAAAGAAGCACTTTATAAAAACAGTGTTGTCCTTTAAGCACTAATTAATTAATTCAATACAATTTCCTGACTACCTGCCATGTTCAATGCCTGACATATGAATCCAACACTAATAACATAAAGCCAGTACCCTTTGCAAGCACCCTTGTAAGATCTTGGACTAATGCCAGAGATGTGTGTGGCAACATAGCTTAAGTTACAAGTGGATAGGAAAAAACGATTCTATTTTAAGTAGGCTACAAGTAGAGACTACATGGAAATATTTCCAAAGTTACTGATTCTGAGTTCATTGATGAAGAGCAAACTGGTGTTCATTAATTCTGTGCTAATCTGTACAACTACATAATCATATTGATTTTTTTTAAAAGCAGAATTTATTAAGAGGACAGAAAATCTCCCACAGTGGGAGGGGACCCAAAGGGTTTGCCCCATACTGAGATTTTTTTTTTATGTTGCTAGTAACCAGACATTGCACATCACCTCTGAATACAGTTTATTCCTGTTTCCAGGTGGAAAGAATTTTAACTTCTCCATAATCTAAGGAGCTTTTGACAGGTAGATCATTGGTAAAATAATTTGATCGGCATATATATTCCCTAGCCAATAGCCGTGGTTCGCAGTTTACAGCTAGGTAAGCAGAAAGGAAAAGGCAGAAGACAAGGCTAATCGCAATTGCCCTCTTTTTCTTTTTCTCTTTATTCACCTGCCTACATTTTTTCTTGTTTTTGAGGGCAATATATGAGATTGCAAAGAAAACCTGTTTCATGACGCCACTAGATCAACTGAAAGAGAAGATCCCTAGTAACCCCAGAGCAATGTCATTTGCAGGTATTGTGGTTATGAGATTTCACCTGCCTTTAAGAATGCCAAGGACAAAATACACAGGGAAGTAAAAAAAAAGAACTGAGCTAATTATCTGGGGCTATACATCAACATTTGTCTGGACCATATCAAATTACAGTTTTGTAGGTGAAAAACAGCAGAATATCAGAAAAGTAGTATGATAGATTAGAACTGTGATGAAAGAAAATTTGTGATTTGAGTAGTCACTCCCTTCAAAGCTAAAATTGGGTATCGTTCTATGGCTCCACACTTTATTTTGTTTCTGTAAATAAAACCAAATTCTATTTATCCAAGTTTTATATCTTGATCTTGCAAAAGACCATTTTCACTCTAAAAATTAACTTCACACCCTCTCTCTGGCAGTCTTAATTTACCTTTGAAGGGAGATGATCTTAAGCACGCCCAGACAAAGCGGTGGCGTTTGTGATGTTACAGAACAGCTGCACAATTGCTTTGCTGGACCCTGAGTGTCCCTTAGGAGGAATATGACATGTGGTGCTTCTACTAGAGGAAGATTCTCTCAGTGATAAGGCAGCATAGCCTTCACCAGTGAGAAGGTGCCAGGACTTTAAAAGGAGCAAAGGGACTTGGAGACCAAAATAAAACTAAACCAAATGGTGGAAACATGCCCAACTCCTTAATTTATCTGATTAGAGCCAATAGGCGCCACCTTGTAGAACATTTGCTTCCGTCCCAAATGCCATTAAGGCAGCAGTGGAACTATTTCTAGGCTTGGCTCCAGATTGATGGGGGATGAACTAACAGTGGATTTGGTTTCAGCCTAGAGTCGCTGTGAAATGGTGACAGACTGCAGTCATTGCAAAAGCCTTCAGGTATCAAGTGTTCTGAGCACATACCTGTCTGGAGGAGACAGCCCAGCACGGAAAGAACATTCCTCTAAGCCCAAGTCCAACCCAACTCCAACTTTTGCATGACTATGCTTTATTTTTTTAGTACAGAATCATGGTTGCTCTAAACTTAAGAATTCTCAGTAGAGATTGGCTAATATGGACTAGGATAGCTTATGTGGAACCATTGTTTCTTTAAATTGCACTGTGTTGCTGTGAAGGGTACACAGAGGGACAAAACTATCTTTTGCTGTACTGGGATCTGGTATAATAATTACCAGAAAGAGAAAAAAATAGAAATCTTTGTTCTCAGGCAGTGAATAGAAATCTTGACAACACTTTCCAAAGACAGTATTGTATGCCTGTGCTCAGTCTCAATCAATCTACACTAGCAGTATATCTTTTCTTATTGTTATTATTTAAAAAAAATTTTTTTTACCCTTCTATCAGCATTATCTTATGTGTATTCTTGAAGTACTCTACTTCTTTGGGACAGACTATTCACTCATTTGCCAAAAAGGCAGATCTCTAGGAATCGTGAAAGTGCTTACATGCTATGAGTATAAATATAAAAATACCTTTAAAGATTAAGGTTGCAGTATAGAGAATTTTTGTCATAGAAACCTTTCCCAAATTAGTACTTTCAATTTTTTCTGTGACTGATCAATATTATCAACTCCATTTTACAGAAGTGCTGATGATTTTTCTAATAGCTTAATTGAAATGTTTATTGAGTACCTATGCTAGGTACAGAAGCCTATCCAGGTTTGTTGGATCTGAAACTTGATTCAGGGGACCCACTTCACAAAAAGAAAAGAATTATAAATGTAAAATTAGATGCAAAGTGAATATTTATGAATGAATATCACTAGAATGAGAAAAGAAGCTATAACGAGTTACTAGAGTCTTAGAGATTTAAGTCCCTTTCTTCTGAGCTTTCTTTAGGCAATTTATCAAAATTGCTTACATGGAAACACTTTTGATGGAAACCTGACTTCCCTTCCTTACGCTGACAGACTATCCTACAGCTTCCAGTAACTCTTAGCACTCAATGGGGCCTGAGTAAAAGTGAATTGCCCTAAAACTTAAGGTTTACGAAGCTTCAAAGTAAATCTCCCTCTGACTAAATTCTTTAGGAACTCAATACACATATGACAGGATTCCAGACCCAAGTAAATTACAGTGACTTACAGCCATTAGGCCACCTAAGAAAAGAGCTCTTTGGTATTGTTCATTCACCTGGAATAGTTCCACAGACAAGCAAAAGGATTCGAATCAATATTTTTTTGGTTAAAATTTTAATTTATCAATAAATTTAGACTTCCAGAAAAGTTGCCAAAATATTTTGTAGAGGGTCTGTGCTTCACCCACCTTCCTTAATGTGAATGCCTTATAATGGACACTTGTTAACACCAGAAATTAATGTTCTTATAATACTATTAACTAAATTGCAGAGTCTCTTTAAATGTTACTACATTTTTATCAAATTGTCACCACACATTTATTTCTGTTTCAGATTCCAAGGCAGGATCCCACCTTGTGTCGAGTTGTCAAATTCCCTTAGTCTCTTCCTATTAGTGACAGTCATTCCGTCTTTTCATAACTTTCATAATCTTGATACTTTTAAAAAGTACCGCTCAAATATTCTGTAGAATGTTTATCAATTTGTGTTGTTTGTTGCTTTCTCATGACTAGATCAGAGTTATGCATTTTTGGCATGATACTACAAAAGTGATAGAATGCTCTGGGTCATAGCCAACATTCCTATTTATTTTCTTGCTAAATGGTCCCTACACATTTCTCAAACGTTTTGTCTTCAGATGCTCCTTCAGGCTGGCTCCTGTATTCTTTCAACACGCCTTCATCCTTTTTTCCAAGCATTTCGTTACTTTGTGACATCAAAAGCATACCAAGCTCATTTCGTATTTTTCTCTTCTCCACTCTGGAATCAATCACTTCCCTAGGAAGCCTGATATCATATCTTTCTGATTAGTATGTTCTTCTCTCTGTTCCTAAAATCCTGGGCCTTCAAAGGGTTATTTTCTGAGACAACTCCAACAAGTTCATTATCAATCGCTAGGAGTGGGCCTGTGTATGCCTCTTTCAAACTGTAGTTGCAAAAGAGCCTTGGATGTGGGTTCTGTCTCCATTATCAAAGGCCACGTGTGCTGGCCTCCATCGGAACATCCAAGCAAGTCCCTCAAGGCAGTTGAACTAGGTCATCCTGGACATTTTCCTCCTCTCCTCTCCCATGTCCAACAGGCTGCTTCCGTCCATTCTGTCTCACACGTCTGTCCCCACCCTCCGTCCTTACTGCCACTACATTGGTTCTGGTGCATCCCAGGGCTTCCCTGGCCCGTGACGCAGCCTCCTAATGGTCTTTCCACCATCAGTCTCCTTTCTCCAACCCATCTTCCACACAGGTGCATAAGTAATCTATCCATTTGCAAATCCAACCTCACTGGTCACTCTGCTGAAGCTAGACAAGGATGTTTTTTGTAAACCTATCGTTGGTGGTATAGTCTGTCACATCAACTGCAGTGGTTCTCAAACTAACTGTGTATGAGAATCGCCTGCAGGACTTGTGAAAACACAGATTGCTGTGTTCCACCCCCAGATTTCAGAGCTGGTAGGTCTGGGATGGGATCTGAGAACTTCTACCAACATGCGCTTCCAACAAATTTCGAAGCAATGCTGATGACGATGCTGGTTTCAGAAGACCGCCGACCAACAAGATTATATCTAAACTTCTTATCAAGAAATCAAGTCCCTTTCACAATTAGGTGAAATTTTCACAATATTCACATTTTTTTTCACAATGTGTACCTCCCACCTGTCCCTACACTTTGCTCAAACGTGTTGTCTTTTCTCGTGTTTTTGCACTTCCCTGTTCCTCCTTGTCACCTACATTTTTCTTCAGTTTGCAGATTTCTATACCCTCTCTACAGCCCTTCCTATTCCTCTAACCTCAGAAGGATGGTATCTTTTCTGGGGCCCAACAGTATTTGGTGAAGAACTTACTATACACAATACAACTTGGTGTTAGTTTTAGTCATTGACTCATTTGCTTCTCCCAGGAGTTCTTGAGTTTTCTAAAAGCAGGGCTGTGCCAAGGTTTTATATAGAGAACCAAGGTTCTCTAGCCCCCAGCCCTCATGGCACCCAATGCAGAATAGGCACTGAATAAATGCTGAATGAAACACAACCTTTTCAAGGAAGGTACACTAGAGGAGGTAAATAGGAGTTTCCCAAATCACTTTCAAATGTATTCCTATTATATTACAGGTGTCAAGGATATTTTAAATGAGATAATAGCTTAAGATATGGAATTAGCTAAATAGCAAAGGGACTCTGATCACTTATTTAAACCAGGAAATTCTAATAAGTGTCCTCATATAGTCTGGGATAGGCCTACGTGGTCTGGCAACATTGCATGAAGCTCAGCAGAGATTTCACAGTTCTGCTGTGATCCAGGCTGGTAATTCTGCCCTCTTTTCTGGGTGGGCTGTTAATCGGCCTACTGAAGAATTGCCAATCCCCCTTTGAAGCCTAATTTTTGCTGTTAACAGATGTCACCTGCTACAGTGACCACTCTTTGTCTTCTTAACTAGTCATACCCACCTACCTAACTCTAGAACCAGCGTTCTTAACCAAACCTTGGTGGTCATTGAAGAGATTTGGTGTTTATGAATAGGATGGAAAACAATCACATGTTAATTTTCACTAAGTTAAAACTGAAACGAAGCATTTCCTTTACTTGATGATACAGGCAGCAAACACAGTTGTATCTGGAGTACCTGAGACTTGGTCATTTATAAAAATCATCCATATTTTTATACTGCACTGCAGCATTTATTTCTATTCATCATGAATTTGAGATTCCAATCATTGCTAGATACACTACTAGATGTTGTTACTATATGTACTAATAAAGAAACAAATACACTGCTACATCACACAAAGATATTTGGTATCTTTATTTCAATATAGTTTATTTCCTTTGCATACTTATATATTACAAATGTTATTTACATATTTAAAACAAAAATTTCTATATATTTTATGTTGCATATTTAAAACATTATTCTACAAAGGATCCTTAGCTTTTTAAATTTTTGTTTTTAGATTCGAGGGATACACGTGTGTGTTCGCTACATGGACACATTGTGTGGTGGTGGGGATTGGGTCTCAGGTGGCCCATTTTCCGGATAGTGAACATTGTGCCCCATAGGTAGGTTTTGAACCCTGACTCCTCTTCCTCCTCCCCACTTACTGGTGTCCCCGGTGTCTATTATTTCCATCTTTGTGACTGTTTAGCTTCCACGTATGAGTGGGAACATGCGGTGTTTGGTCTTCTATTTCTGAGTCAGTTTACTAAGGATGATGAGCTCCAGCTCCACCCATGTTGCTGTAAAGGACGTGGTTTCATTCTTTTTTTATGACTGCGGGATCCATAGCTTTTAATGTGTACTTAATGGAGCCCATGACACCAGGGAGGTAAAGAACCCCCACTGTAGAAGGCCAAGTTAGGATTGAATTCTGTTGACATTTACTGTGTAACATAAGTTTGGTAGGAGAAGTTTTAAAAAGCAGTAGAAAAAAATTCTCTCCGGATACCCAACTTGCCATTTAAAACTTCATAAAATAACAGCATGGTTAATGAATGATAGTGGAACATTTTCTTCTATTATTGTGTACAAACTGCAAGAGAAACATGCTTTGATTTCTTGGGCTACATGCTCACAGTGAAGTAATAGTTAAGTTAATCTCTAAAATGTCTCATCTCATTATAGACCTATGCACTAGTCTCTTTCAATTTGAAATTGAGCTTCAGGGAAGATTAAATACTTAGGTATTCCAGTTTGTGTAAAATTTCTAGATCCATACAAATTAAACTTCCTCTGTCTAAATGACCTTAATCATTCTAATTTAATGAGATGGAGCTTATTTTCTTTTGACAGGGCTTGTCATGTTGAATCTTACCCACGAAGATGAACAGCATGCCGAATGGGTAATAAGTATTCCAGATGTTGACTTGCTGCTTTCCAGCAAAGTTATTAATAAAAGTCACTTGCTTCTTGTCTCTTTTTTTTTTTAGCTTCTAATACGACTGAGAGTATAAACTTCTTTCTCTCCTTTAGGATAAGGTAATTTAAAAGTACAGTCCATGGGCTGTTGCAAAGAAGCTTGGTTTTTATAAAAGTGACTATCCATCATGGGTACGCTTAGGGTGATTTGATAATTGATGGGACTTGGGGGGGGTGAAGGGGGATCTGAAATAGATCTGATGGAGCTCTGAGGTTGAGGTTGTGCACGTGTGGGAGAGGATTGAGCATTCAAAGAGTTTAATCTACTTTTGGCTAGAACTAAGAATAAAATGGGAATAACTATCAGAATAGCACTCGATTAAAATAAATGGACCTGCCCTAGTTAGAGCGTGGTGGGAAGCCTGAGGCTCTCTCGATTCACCTTCTATGCATACCTCTGCCTCATCTCTGTGGCAGCACCTTGAGGCATGCCGTAACCACCACGGTCCTTGAGTGGGAGTCCATGTTCCTGTCCTCAGGGAACTGAAAGGAAGCTGTGCTTGGAATGGACGGAGGAGAACTCTGGTGGCTGGAGGGGAATAGAATCCTGGAGAAAGATTCAGAACCCAAAAGATACAAGACCTGATTTCAGGATATCATCTAAAGAAAGACATGCCTTTTAAGACTTACTAAAAAGATTTAGTTTTTCTTAGGTATAAGCAAATTAGATATTCAGAACTAGGGAAAGTCTAATCATGATAATAATAATGCTGAGTATAGTAGTTTACCAGGGTAATGCCAGCATGAGTCTCTTTCAAGACACTTTGGACTTGATAAATTTTATGTGAATTTTCCCTCAATTAAAAATATTGGGCTTTCTTTTACATTGCTCTTTCTCTTTTTAAATTTAAATACATAGAAAGGCCTCTGCATTTCTAAAATTATACAAGGAGGGTTTAATATTTTTTTGGTCTACAAAATTGGCAAAGCGAAATAAAATGTTTTTCAGAAAAGTCCTATAACACACATTTTAATATGCTTATATATACAGTATGTCCCTCATCTTTTATGATTTGGGTTCTAGCTAATAATAACCTGACATCCAGATTAAACCACTTTGAACTTCAAAGTGGAAGAACTTTAGCATTAGCACTGTGTTTGTTATGAAGTTAATAATTGCAGCATTTCCAATACGCCTGAATGGTTACGTAGAATGTGTTGATGTAGACGTCATTTCCTCAAATAGCAACAAGGAAATGCAATTCTGGGTGCAAGTACTTTTCTCTCCTAACATCTCCATTAAATTTTCAAGTTCATTAACAATGAAAATTATTAAACTAAGCTCTACTGACATCTGCTGGACAAAAATCTATCTTAACTGGACATTTTTAATAGCTAGGTGGTTACTATTGATTTGTTTGGGAAGCAAGGCTATACTAAACGAAATAGAAAACATTACAAAGTTAAACATAACCTCATTCATCAGTATGAAATACATCTAAGTAAAGATTTCTAAGTTCGTTTCTCTAGCTGGTGAAATCATTTTTCAGTTTGGTGGTTGAATCCATATTCTGTGCACCCTCCATGTGCTAGACACTGCATATACACCTTCTATGCATACCTCTGTCTCACCTCTGTGGCAGCCCCTTGAGGCATGCCATAACTACCCCGGTCCTTGAGTGGGAGTCCATGTTCCTGCCCCCAAGGAACTGAAAGGAAGTTGTGCTTGGAGTGGACAGAGGAGAACTCTGGTGGCTGGATAGGAATAGGATCAGGGTGGACAACAGGGTCCTTTCTTACAAGGTGTGGAGAATCTGGTGAGGAAGACATACTGTATTTCTATACAGATACTTTAGACTTATATTATCGCTGGGCGCGGTGACTCAAGTCTGTAATCCCAGCACTTTGGGAGGCCAAGGTGAGAGCATTGCCTGAGCCTGTGGGTTCAGGACCAAACCAGGTAACTTGGCGAGACCTCGTCTCTACAATAAATCAAAAAATTAGCCAGGCATGGTAGTGCACACATGTAGTTCTGGCTACTTGGAAGGCTGAGGCAGAAGGATCACCTGAGCCCAGCAGGTGGACACTGGGGTGGCCGTGAGTGTGCCACTGCACTCCAACCTGGGTGACAGAGTGAGACTTTGACTCAGAAAAAAAAAAAAGAATATGAAGAAAAAGAAAAAGAAATATGCTACCTGGGCTGCTTCCTCTCAGCAGCACAGTGTGTCATGCTACACCCATTGTTCTAGAACATGCTTGTGGAGAGAAAACACCAGAACTGGAAGGTTTTGACCATTAGGCAATGCAGACACAGTGCCTTGGGCGTAGGAATTGTTCCTGGGATTACACATATGTGCGTATATTCTAAAATACAAGAAAATAGACAATTGACATCACTAAATATTAAATGCCTACAGAAAATACAATGTTAACCTATTTTTAAAGATTTAGTATTTTAATTTGAGACTATTTTGCTTCTCAGGAATTCCTAGTTACATGTAACGAGTTCTGAAAAACCACAGCCAATTATTAAATGCATTGAACAATGATTTGTCACAAACTATTGTTAAAAGAAGTATTATGAAACTCTTTTAAAATTTATAAAAATTTTTATAGAAAAAATGAAAGTGAAATGTGCATGCACATGAATGTGCATGAGATGATGTGGGGAGAGCTTACAATTATTTTTCTCATGGCGTTAGAACTGAGCTAAGATTGAAGCCAAGAAAAGGGATCAGGATGTGCATGAACTCAGCGAGAGAATGTTCTAGAGGCAGAAAGAGGGGCACTGTAGATGGAGTAGGGAAAAGCAATGACTGGGTTTGAAACCATGATTCTCAGACTTAACCACGATGGGCATCGCCTGAAGCCCTTGTGAACGCATGTTGTTGGTCCCCGCCCCCAGAGTTTCTGACTTAGCAGGAACAGAGTTGGATCCAAGAATTTGCATTTCTAGCAAGTTGCAAGTAATGTCAGTCAGAAAATTCGGATAAAGGAACAACTGAAGAAATGGGAGATAGAAAAGATAACAAAGCTGGCTTTTTGAAGGAAGCACAAGAAAATCAATCAAAGCCAAATCCGCAGAAGGCCTTCTAATACATTGCAATAAAATGTAAAAACAACTGTTTTTTAATTTTTTAATATGTGGCGTACAAGGAAGGATTGGGGACATACCTGGTTTACAGACAGGTGACGTTTGGGTCTCTCATTGGAACTTAGTTTGCCTGGATTAGGATCAGGTGCCGTTTTGATATTAAGTGCCATCCCCCTACCCTGGCAGTGTCCTGCTACTGCAATCCCTTTCTTGTAGCAATATGCTAGATAGTCAGGGTCCACTTATGTGTGAGAATATGTAGTACTCAGGTATAGCATTTTCTTATTTTAAAATCAACAAGAACTCAAGTTAAAGCATTGAAGGCATCTAATGATAGATCTGAGTACATTTTTCACTGGCTGTTTTTTCACTTTTTAAATTTATTTTTGAAAATTCACTTCATGATTCTGTATTACAAAAGTCATCGTAACAGCTAACATGTATTTCACATGTAACATGAGTTAGACATTGGACTAGACACATTACATATACACACATCCCTATTCATATATAATTTTTATCTCTAGAACAACAGAAACAGATGGATTAAGCTTTTGAACCACAGTCTCAAAGTTAGTAAGTGGCAGAGCCAAGATTTGTATTTAAGCATTTTGACCACACAGATTTGTTTTAAAGACTCTACTTAGGTTATTAGATGTTTAAATGGATGTAGAGTGGAAGACTCACTTAAAAAAAAAACACATTATTTTGACTCTTCTATCATTCTGTTAAAATGATAAGATTGTTGATGCATATTTTGAGACTTTCTGATATAACATTTTTAGGCCATGCATCACACTTATAGTCAACTTATTAGAATTAGGTACTCTATAACAGAATATTCCTTATGGTATGCTTAATAGTTTAGTGAAAATATTTAAAATGATATTGTGACATTACCTCTATCAAAAAGAGATTATCTTACTCATTTTTAAAAAATAACTTCATAGTTCTAATACGGTCTTTCATAAAAATGTAAAATCCACGTCTGTTAATGAAATTCAATACAGTATTTTCAGAACCCCATTCAAGCTGGAGCTTGAAGATGACCACTTCAGCACAAACTTCTCAGTGTATGGCAAGTATTGTGATGTTCAAAGGGGTGAAGTGATTTTTAAGTGTACAGCACAATATTGTTAACTATAAGCAAAATGTTGCACAGATCTCCAGAACTTTTTTATCTTGCATGGCTGAAACTCTATATCCACCGAACTCCTCATTTTTCCTTCCCTCCAACCCCTACAAGCCATCATTCTGCTTTCTTCTTCTATGTATTTGACTGCTTTACATGCTTTCGTTAGATAAGTGGAATTATAAAGTATTTGTTCTTCTGTGACTGGCTTATTTCACTGACCATAATGTCCTCAAGGTTCACATACGTTGTAGCGTAGGTCAGGATTTTCTTCTTCTTTATTTATTTATTTAATTAAATTTTATTCCTATGTAGGGATATGGGGCACAAGTAAGGATTAACGACACAAGGAGGTTGCCTGCAGGTATAGTTTGAGTCTCCTCCTGGTTCTTACTCCCCCTGGTACAGAACCAGGTACCCTTTGGGTTGTTAGATGTCCCCCATCTCCCCCGGCAGTACCCAGCCACTGCCAATCTCTCCCTTGTGCTAATGTGATTAATGTTCGTGTCCCACGTATCAGTGAGAACATGCAGTATTCATTCTTTGTTTCTGTGATAGATCACTTAGTATGATGGTCTCCATCTCCATCCAATTTGCTGTGAAGTCCATGATTTTGTCCTTCTTTATGGCTACATGATACCTCATCGTGTATATGTACCACATTTTCTTTGTCCAGTCCACTTTCAATGGGCAGCATGGTTGGTTCCATGTTACTCCTACTGTGAATAGTGCAGCAATAAACATGCGTGTGCAGGTGTCTTTTTTGTAGAATAATTTATGTTCTTCTGGGTATATTCCCAGAAGAGGGATTGCTGGATTGTATAGAAGGTCAATTTTTAGTTCTTTTAGGAATTGCCACACTTCTTTCTATAGAGGCTGAACTAGCTTTCACTCACACCAACAGTGTAGAAGTGTTCCTTTTTCCTCATCTGCGCCAGCATCTGTTTTTTTTTTATTACTATTATTATTATTATTATTACTATTAACCTTACTGGAGTTAGGTGGTATCCCATTGTAGTTCTGATTTACATTTCTTTGATGATTAGTGAAGCTAAGCACTTTTTCATGTATCTTTGGTTGCATGTATATCTTCTTTTAAAAAGTGTCTATTCATGTTCTTTGCCCATTTTTTAATGTTTTTCTCCTTTCATTTTGTTTGCCAGATACATGACCAGTAAATATTTTTCCTATTCTGTGGATTGTCTCCCTTTTCTTGATGGTTTATTTTGCTGTGCAAAAGCTTTTCAATTTGATGAGGTCCCACTTGTCTATCTTAGCTTTTATGGCATTCGCTTTGAGGGATTTGGCCAAGAATTCATTGCCTACTCCGTTGTGCATGGGGGCATTTCCTACATTTTCTTCTAAGATTCTTATACTTTGAGGTTTCAGGATTTTCTTCTTTGTATGGCTGATAATATTGTATTGCATGTGTATAACACATTTTCTTGATCCACTCATCTACCGAGTATTTCGGTTGTTTCTACTACTTGGCTACTGTGATTAATCTCCAAGTGACATGTAGATGTCTCTTTGAGATCCTAATTTCAATTCTTTTGGAAAAATACCCAAAAGTGGGATTGCTGAATCATGTGGTAGTTCTATTTTCAATTTTTTGAAGTATCTTCATACTGTTTTCCATAGTGGCTCTACTATTTTAGATTTCTACTAACAGTGCAAAAGGGTTTTCTCTATGTCCTTCCCAGTACTTATTTTCTGGGGGTTTGTGTTTTGTTTTTGGGTTTTTTTGCATTAAAAAAATGATCATCTTAATTGGTGTGAAGTGGTAACTCATTGTAGCTTTGATTTGTATTTCTGATAATTAGTGATGTTGAGTATCTTTTCATATATCTGTCAGTCATTTGTATGTCTTCTTTTAAGAAAGATATAAATTACCCAGTGTACGATTTTTGCTATAGCAGCCCAAACAGACCAAAACATCCCTTATCAGACCCAGGCATACCTTAGATATTGTGGATTTTGTTCCTAATTACCTTAATAAAATGAATATTGCAATAAAGTGAGTCATACAAATTTTTTGGTTTCCCAGTGCACATAAAATATATGTTTACGCTATACTGTAGTCTATTAAGTGTATAATAGCATATCTAAGAACAAATGTACATATCTTAATTAAAAATACCTTCTTGCTAAAAGTGCTAATGATCATCTGAGCCTTCAGTGAGTTGTAATCTCTTGCTGATGAAGGAGCTTGACTTGATGTTGATAGCTGCAGACTGATCAGGGTTGTGGTTGCTGGAGGTTGGGGTGACTGTGGACATTTCTAAAGATAAGACAACAATGAAGTTTGCCACATGGATGGACTGCTTCACAAAATATTTCTCTGTAGCATGTGATGCTGTTTAACAGTATTTTACCTACTGTAGAATGTCTTTCAAAATTGGAGTCAATCCCCTCAAACCCTGCTGCTGCTTTATCAACTAAGTTTATATAATATTCTAATTCCTTTGTTGTCATTCCAGCACATTCACAGCGTCTTCACCAGGAGTAGACTCCATCTCAAGACACCAATTTCCTTGCTCATCCATAAAAAAGCAACTATTCATTTGCTCTAGTTTCATCATGAGATTGTGGCAATTAGTCATATCTCCGGTCACCACTTCTAATGCCAGTTCTCTTGCTAGTTTCACATTTGAAATGACTTCCTTTACTGAAGTCTTGAACCCCTCAAAATCATCCATGAGGGTTAGAATTAACTTTGTAAAAATTCCTGTTAATGTTGATATTTTCTCCTCTTCCTATGAACCGCAATTGTCTTTAATGACACCTAGAATGGTGAAGCCTTTACTGGAGATTTTCAATTTACTTTATCAAGATCCCTCACAGGAATCACTACCTATGGCAACTGTAGTCTTATGATATGTATTTCTTAAATAATAAGACTGGAAAGTACCAATCACTCCTATGTTCCATGGACTGCAGAATGGATATTATGTTAGCATGAGTGAAAACAGCAGTGATCTCTTTGTACATCTCCATCAGAGCTCTTAGGTAACCAGAGGCACTGTCAAAGGACAGTACCCTTTTAAAAAGAATTTTCTTTTCTGAGCATTATATCTCAACAATGGGCTTAAAATATTCATAAAACCATGCTGTCGACAGATGTTCTGTCATTTATGCTTTGATTTTCATTTGTGGAGCACAGGCAGGCAGAGTAGATTTAGCATAAGTCTTAAGGGCCCTAGGATTTCCAAAATGGTAAATGACCACTGACTTCAACTTCAAATCACCAGCTCTGCATTAGCCTCCATTAAGAGAGTCAACCTGTTCTTTAAATCTTCAGAGCCAGACATTGACTTCTCACTAGCTATGAAATTCTTTAGATGGCATCTTCTTTCAATATAAGGTTGTTTTGTCTACATTGAAAATCTGTGGACACCCTCATAAATTATCTTAGCCCTAGGATTTTCAAAATGGCAAATGACAATCGACTTCAACTTCAAATCATCAGCTCTGTGTTAGCCCCTACTAAGAGAGTTAACCTGGTCTTTAAATCTTCAGAGTCAGACATTGATTTCTCCTCTCTAGTTATGAAGGTCTCTAGATGGCATCTTCCTTCAATATAAGGCTGTTTTGTCTACATTGAAAATCTGCAGATACCTTCATAAATTATCTTAGCCCTAGGATTTTCAAAATGGTAAGTGACCATTGGCTTCTAGTTCAAATCACCAGCTCTGTGTTAGCCCCTACTAAGAGAGTCAACCTGTGCTTTAAATCTTCAGAGTCAGACATTGTCTTCCCCTCTCTAGCTATGAAAGTCTCTAGATGGCATCTTCTTTCAATATAAGGCTATTTTATCTACACGGAAAATCTGAACACCTTTATAAATTATCTTAGCTAAATCTTCTGGCTAGCTTGCTGCAGCCTCTGCGTCAGTACTTGCCACTTCTCCTTGCACTGTTACGCTCTGTAGTTGGCTTCTATCCTTCAACCTCATAACCGCCTCTGCTATCTTCAAACTTTTCTTCCACAACTTCCTCACATCTCTCAGCTTTCATAGACTTAAAGAGTGAGGGCTGGATTAAGCACTGACTTCAAGGAATGATGTGGCTGATTTGACATTTTATCTAGACCCCCAAACCTCTTCCCCTCTCAGTAGTAAGGCTGTTTTCTTTCTTACCATTTGTGCACTGGAGTAGCATTTTTAATTTTCTTCAGGAGTTTTTCCTTTGCATTCATAAGTTAGCTAAGTGGTGCAAGAAGCCAAGTTTTTGACCCAACTTGGCTTTAGCCATGCTTTCCTCATTAATCTGAATCATTTTTTACTTTTGATGTAAAGTGAGAGATGTGTGACCGTCTCCTTTCACTTGAACATAGAGAGGCCATTTCTGGGTTATTAAATGGCCTAATTTCAACACTGGTATGTCTCACGAGATCGAGATGCCTGAGGAGACACAGAGAGATAGAGGGGAATGGTCAGTCGGTGGAGCAGTCAGAACACACACATTTATTAATTAAGTTTGCCATTTTATATGGGTGTGGTTTATGGTGCCCCAAAACAATTACAATATTAAATATCGAAGATCACTGATTCTAGCTCACCACAACCGGGATAATAACTATAAAAAAAGTTTGAAGTATTGCAATTACCAGAACATGACACAGAGACACAATGTGTGTAAATGCTATTGGGAAAATGGCACTGATATACTTCTTGATGCAGGATTGCCACAAATCTTCAATTCATAAAAGATGCGCAATAAAGCAGAGTGCAATAAAATGAGGTCTGCCTGTATAGGATTGCTACTAATTTCTCCCTTTTCATAGGTTGTCTTTCCAGTCCACAGATGGTTTCCTGTTTTATACAGCTTTTTTGTTTGATGTGGTCTCACTTGCCTATTTTTGGTTGTTGCCTGAGCCTTTCTTGTGATATCCAAGCAGTCATTGCCAGAACAATGTCACAAAACTCTCCCCCTTTGTTGTTATCTAGGAGTTTTATGGTTACAAATCTTGTTTGAAGTATTTCATCAATTTTTTTGTAGTAGGCTTTTTTTGGCATGGTATACGATGAGGCTTCTAGATTCGTGATTTTGCATGTGCAAATCACATTTTCCCAACACCATGGGTCGAAGAGGCTATCCTTTCCCCATAGTGTAGATCGTGTAGTCTTGGTACCCTTGCTAAGTCACTTCTCATCCTACCTGTGTGAATTATTTCTGGGCTCTCTATTTTGTTACATGAGCTATATATTTGTCATTATGCCAGCACCATACGGACTGTTGAGATTCTGTAATATGTTTTGAAATGGAAAAGGGTGCTGTCCTCCAGCATTGTTCTTCTTTCTCAGGATTGTTATGGGTATTTTGGGGTCTTTGTGGTTCCAGCTATTGGGAGGAAGCCTAGAACTTATGTCTAAAAAATTGTGTATTTATTCTTGCATGTTTAAACTTCAGTCACTTTCAAAGTATTCTTCGTTTGATGCAATATACCTATTGAGATGCTTTTTCTACTGCTCAAAACAGTTTTTGAACTCATCAATTTTGATACCTTTTAGTGCTTCTGCCGCTTTTTGGTTTCACTTCCACATCAGCAAAACATTTTCCTTCTGAGAACTTTTTTTTTTTTTTGAGTCGGAGTCTCACTCTGTCGCCCAGACTGGAGTGCGGTGGCCGCTCCCGGCCACCGCAGCCTCGACCTGCTGGGCTCCGGCGATCCTTCTGCCTCAGCCTTCCAAGTAGCCGGAATTACAGGTGCGCGCTGCCACGCCCGGCTGATTTTTTGATTTATTGTAGAGATGAGGTCTCGCTACCCAGGCGGGTCTCGAACCCGTGGGCTCAGGCAATCCACTCACCTCAGCCTCCCAAAGGCGCGGGATGACAGGCTGAGCCACCGAGCCCGGCTGTGAGAACTTTTGCCATCTGGGGAAACAAAAGTCGCTCGGGAAAAGATTGGGTGAATAGGGAGGGTGAGGCAGGGGAGTCATTCAGTTTTTGGTCAAAAACTACTGAACACTCAGCACGGTGTGGGCAGGTTGTTCTTACAAATCACCCATCATAATATAAGTAAACATGTTGAAAGAATTTCAAAAAAAATTCACTGACGTTAGTGCAACCTCTCACAACAAAACTAGCTGATAACTAGAACACTTACCTACCAGGAGAGGTCTGTACTATTAGGAGTCCACCCTCCAAAAAAAGATTCAATTTGTGGGGGGAGGCCCCCTAGTACATTTTAATATATATATTTTTAACATTTCTATAAAAAATGACACTGGTAGTTTGACAGTAATTGCACTGATTCTGTAGATTGCTTTGCATAGTATCAACATTTTCATAATATCAGGTTTTTCCAGTCTGTAAATACTAGATAGCTTTTCTTTTATTTGTATCTTTAATTTCTTTCAGTATTGGTTTGTAGTTTAGAATGCACAAACATTCAACTTTCTGAGTTTGGCTTATTTCTCAGTATTGTATTCTTTTTGGATGCTGCTGTAAATGGGATAATTTTCTTAATTTTGCTTTTGGGATGTTCATTATTAGTGTATAGAGATGTAACGAATTTTAGTTTATTGATTTTGTATCCCACAACTTTTTTTAATTTGCTTATTAGTTCTAATAGTTTATTTTGTGGAATTTTAGGACTTTCAAGATTATGTCATCTTTTATCAAAATCCAATATCCTTTTTTGATTAAAAAAAATCCTTGAGCACTTACCTCAAAATAATAAAACCATGTATGACAACCTGCAGACATCATACTTAATGGGCAGAAGCTGAAATTTGTATCCTCCTAAGAGCTGGAACTAGGCCAGTATGCCCACTTTCAACCCTACGATTCAACATAATACTGGAAGTCCTAGTTAGAGCAATCAGGCAGGAGAAAAAAAATCAGGAGTATCCAAATAAGAAGTTAAGTTATCCATTTTTACAGATAATAAGATTCTATATCTAGAACCCATAGAGCTTCTGTCAAAAACCTCCTCAAACTGGTAAATGGCTTCAGTAAAATCTTGGGATACAAAATCAATGAATGAGAAACAGTTGCATATCTGTCTATACAACAATGATAAGTAGGCTGAGAACCAAATAAAAAACACAATCCCATTCACAATAGCTACACACAGAAAAAAATACCTAACCAAAGAGGTGAAAGACCTTTACAATGAGAACTACAAAACATGGCTCAAAGAAATCAAGGCTGACACAAACAAATGGGAAAACATTCCATGCTTGTGGACTGGAAGAATCAATATTGTCAAGATGTCCATCCTACCCAAGGCAATCTACAGATTCAATGCAATTTCTATCAAATTGCCAGCATCAATTTTTTCAGACCTAGAAAAGACAATACGGAAATTCTTATAAAGCAAAGAAGAGCCCTAAAGCAACCCTCAGCAAAAGGAACAAAGCTGGAGGCATCACACTTTCAGGCTTTTAACTTTATTACCAAGACATCAGGATACTAGTAGAGGAATAGACACATAGACCAATGGAACACAATCTGGAAATAAAATCATGGATCTTCAACCAACTCATCTTCAACAAAGCTGACAAAAACAAACATTGGGGAAAGGAAATCATATTTAGCAAATGGTGCTGGGAAAACTGGATAACCACATGCAGAAGAATGAAACTAAGTCCCTGTCTACAATTATATACAAAAATTAACTCAAAATGGGTCAAGGGTTTAAATGTGAAACCTCAAACTATAAGAATCTTAGAATACAACTTAGGGAAAACCCTCCTGGACATCAGCCTAAGCAATGAACTCATAGCCAAATCCTCAAAAGCAAATGCAGCAAAAGCTAAGATTGTCGGGTAGGACTTCATCAAACTAAAAAGTGTTTTTCACAGCAAAAGAAATCATCAAGAGAGTAAAGAGACAACTCACAGCATGGGAAAAAATATTTGCAAGCTATGCATCTGACAGAGGCCTAACATTCAGGATCTACAAGAGACTAAAATGAATTGAAAGGAAAAAAAAATCATTAAAAAGTGGGCAAAGGACATGAACAGACACTTCTCAAAGGAAGACATTCAAGCAATCGACAAACATGAAAAAGTGCTCAGCCTCACTACTCATCAGAGAAATGTAAATCAAAACTACCATGAGATACCGCCTCACTTTGGTAAGTCTGGCTATCTTTAAAAAGTAAAAAAGCAACAGGTATTGGCATGGTACAGAGAAAAGGGAATGTTTCTATGCTGTTGGTGAGAATGTAAGCTAGTACAGTCCTTGTAAAAAACAGTGTGGCGTTTCTCAAATAACTAAAAATTGAGCTCCCATATGATCCAGTATTCCCACTTCTGGCATTATACCCAGAAGAGAATAAGTAACTACCAAAAAAGACACTTGCACACATGTGTTCACTGCAGCACTATTTATAGTAGCAAAAACATGGAACCAACCTGTTTGCTCACTGAAAGTGGACTGGATAAGGAAAATGTGGTACATATACATGATGGAATATTGCACAGGCATACAGAAGAACAACATCATGTCCTTGCCAACAAAATGGATGCAGTTAGAGACTATCGTTCTAAGTGAATTATCACAGAAACAAAAAACTATTCGTGTTCTTACCCATGGGCCCTGATCTCTGTTCACATGAGCACAAATGTGGGAACAACAGACATTGTACTCTGCTTAAGGAGGTAGAAAGGAAGGAGCAACAGAGGCATATAACCACTCACTGGGTATCAGGTCCACTACCGGGGGGGGGGGGAGAAAGCCCGCTATAAGCCTCAAATGGAGCTACACACAATTTACTTAAGAAGTAAATCTTCACATGCTCCCTATAACTCTAAAATTTTGCTAAAAGGTATGTCACCGGCAAACATAATTTTAGTTCTTCCTTTATGATTTGGATAACCCCTCCTCTTTTATTGCATAATTGCTCTGTCTAGTACAGCCAATGCTGTGTTGAATAGAAGTGGTGATAGTGGATAATTTTGTCTCATTCCTGATCTTAAAGGGGAAGATTTCAACTTTCTGCCATTGAGTATTAATGTTAGCTGTAGGCTTTTCACATATGGCTTTTATTAGGTTGAAGTAATTTGCTACTATTTCTAGTTTGTTGAGAGGTTTTTTAAAAATTATGAAATAATGTTAAATTTTGTCAAATGTTTCTTCTGTATCTATAGAGATGTTATGTGAATGCTATCCTTTGTTATGTTGAAGGATTCTTGCATCCCAGAGATAAATCCCACTTGGTCATGGTGTATAATACTTGTAATGTGCATTAACTTCAGGTTGCTAGTATTTAGTTGAAGATTTTTGTATCTATATTTATCAGAAATATTGGCCTGTAGTTTTATTTTTTTATAGTAGCTTTAGTATCAGTGTAGTGCTGGTTTCCTAAAATGAGTTTGAAAGTGGTTCTTCCTCTGTTTTTTGGAAGAGTTTGAGAAGAATTGGCATTAATTACTTATCAAATATTTTGTAGAATGCACCATTAAAGTCATCTGGTCCTGGACTTTTCCTTGTTGGGAGGTTTTGAATTACTGATTTTGTCTCCTTATCAGTCTTGGTAGGGTATATATTTATTGGAATTTACTTATTTTTTCTTATTATCCCACTTGTGTAATTGTTCATAGTGATCTCTTATCCTCTTAATTTCATGACATCAATTGTAATATTTCTTTTTTTAAAACGTTTTATTTTAAAGGTGTGGAGTACAATTCAGGGTTAGGTATACAAATATTCATTATGCAGGTACCCTTGTTGACGAGGTGTGTTCCCCTCCCCCGACAGATTACCACTGCCGCCAGTCCTGCTTCCCCACCCCCACCCCCAGGCAGTTTCCTGCTACTGTCAATCCTTTTCTTATAGTGTTGCAATAATTGTTCAAGGTCCGCTTATGAGTGAGAACATGTGATACTCAGTTCTTTGTTTCTGTGATACATCACTCAGTATTATAGACTCTAACTCCATCCAGGTTGCCGTGAAGTTCATGATTTTGTCCTTCTTTATGACTGCATAATATTCCATAGTGTATATATACCACTTTTTAAAAATCCAGTCCTCTTTTGATGAGCAGCATGGTTGGTTCCATGTTCTTGCTACTGTGAACAATGCTGCAATAAACATACGTGTGCAGGTATCTTTTTCATAGAGTGATTTGAGTTCTTCAGGGCATATTCCCAGTAGGGAGATTGCGGGGTCATATGGAAGGTCGATTTTTAGATCTTTTAGGAATGGTCACACTGTTTTCCACAGACACTGTACTAGTTTACACTTCCATATATCTTTTACTTATGAATTTACTTACTGAGTTTTCTCTTTCTTTTTTTAGTTTACCTAGTTAAAAATTTGTCAATTTTGTTGATCTTTCTAAAAATAAATTCAACTTTGTTGATTTTTCTATTATTTTCCTATTCTCTATTTTATTTCTGCTCTAATCTTAATTTTTTTCTCCTTCTCTGGGTTTAATTTATTCTTCCTTTTCTAGTTCCTTGAAGTGTAAAGTTAGATTTTTTTTTTATTTGAGATTTTTCTTCTTTCTTAATGTAGGTGCTTATCGCTACATAGCTTCCTCTTAGTACTGCTTTTCATGCACACCATAAGTTTTATTAGGTTGTACTTTTATTTTTGTATGATTTCAGTCTTTTTAAGTGTGTTAAGACTTGTCTTGTCACATAATATGTGATCTGTTCTGGAAAATAAACCCTGTGCCCTTGAGAAGAATGTGTATTCTGTTGTCTTGTGGAATGTTCTGTATGTCTATGAGGTCCATTGGTCTGTAGCATTGTTTAAGTCTTTTGTTTTCTTATTGATATTCTGTCTAGATGTTCCCTCCTTTGTTGAAAGCAGGGTATTAAAATCTCCACTATTATTGTGGTGTTGTCTATTTCTCCTTTTAGTTCTGCCAATGTTGCTTCATATATCTGAGTGCTTTGATGTTGGGTGCAGGCATATCTATTACTTATATTCCTGGCAAATCGACACTTTGTTTTCATTACAAGATCTATTTTTTCTCTTTTGACAGTTTTTTTCTTATAGTCTATTTGGTCTGATATATGTATGGCCACTTCTACTCTCTTTTGGTTACTATTTGCATAACATATCTTTTTCTGCTTCTTCACTTTCAACCTATGCACATCCTTAAATCTAAAATGAATCTCTCATGGACAGCATACAGTTGGATCTAACTTTTTGTTGTTGCTCTTTGTTTTTGTTTTTGACGGCCTTGGTTCACTTTAATTTTTTGTACGAAAACCCTATGTTGTTGCCACCGGTGGAGTCTCTGCACGGAGACTCTGGTATGGGTCTTGAAGCGATGGTCGGTGACTTCCTGATAGGGAGGCTTGGCGAAAACAATCTCTTTCCAGAGGTCAGGGGTCAAGCAGCTATAGTTCCAGAGACGGCTTCAAAGGTGGCCTTGACGAAGTTGCCCAGGGTGTCAGGGCAGTCCCTGGCCGAGGTGTGGCAGTCATGGATGCCAGCCATCACCTTCTTGGACACGGGGGCCAAGATGATGCCAGTGTTCCCGGGGGACAGGGATAAGGCACACCAGCACGGGGCCACAGCGGCCGGTCACCTCGCAAGGGACGGTGTGGGGCTTGTCTATCTGGGTCCCCCAGTAGCCTCTTCACCGGGACGATGGACAGCTTGGCCAGGATGCTGGGCCCTCGGAGGGCAGTGGCTACTTCCTTGGAGCACTTAACGCCCAGACCCACGTGGTCCTGGTGGTCCCCGATGGCAACACACGCCTCGAACCTGGTTCTGCTTCTGCACGGGCGTGATCTTCCAAACCTCATCCTTCAGAGGCGCGCCAAGGAAGAAGTCGATGATCATAGATGGCTTGATGGACAGGGAGAAGAGGTAGCTTTCTTCCAGCGACTGGGTCTTCATGTCCTTGACCAGGCGGCCCAGCTTGGGGACGGGCATCCACTCCTGGTCCTCGGCCTTGCCTCTGCGAGCTCCGTGGCCTGGTCCCCAACCCCGACCCCGACCCTAACCCCAGCCTCGACCCCGGCTGCTACCTTGGCTTCCCATTCCTGGGGCCCAGGGCCTCCCGGCCCGCCCACTGCACCGGTGTCATCAGCCATTTGGTGTTTTCTTGGCAAAGAAGTGGATCTTATTTTTTTAAATCCATGAAGCTACTCTATGTCTCTTGATTGTAGAGTTAAATTCATGTATATGTGATTATTGAAAGAGAAAAACTCACTCTTGTCATTTTGTTAATTGTCTTCTGTCTGCCTTCAACCTTCCGGATCCTCTTTTGCTGTTTCAATGAGTTTTTGTAGTGACATGCATTAAATCCCTTCTCATTAAAAAATCTCCTATAGGTATTTTCTTTGTGGTTATCATGGGGCTTAAAGTATCTCATCGTTACAAAAACGTATTTTAAACTGATAATTTAATTTCGGCCTCATACAAGTACTCTAACCTTTTACTTTTTACCCTTCAACACTTTGCTATTGTCTCAAAATACATTTTTATATTACATATCAATTAACATATTTTTAAATGTATGGTCTGTTATACTTTTGTCTTTTAACTTCTTGTTCTAGAAAACCATTTTTGCCGTTATAGCAGAATATCTAAAACTGATCATTTATGATCATCAGAAACGTATTGGCTCACAGTTCTGGAGATTGGAACTAATTTTGACGGTTTGGCACCTGGTAGGGGCCTTCTTGTGGCATCACCCCATGATGGAAAGGCAAGAAAGAGCAGAAGAAGGTCATGGTCGCCACTTACAGTGTTTCACCAGTCCCACCCTCCTCCTTTCTGAGTCTCTGATGTCCATTGTACCATTCTATATGCCTTTGTGGACCCATTGCTTAGCTCTCACTTATAAGTGAGAACATGTGGTATTTGGTGTTCTGCTCCTGAGTTACTTCACTTAGGATAAGGGCATCCAGTTCCATTCAAGTTGCTGCAAAGAAGACATTATTCATTCTTTTTTTAAAAAAGACGAATCCGTGGTGTGTGTGTGTGTGTGTGTGTGTGTGTGTGTGTGTGTGTAAAAAGTGTATATAACATTTTCTTTATCTATTCATTGGTTGACAGAAACTTAGGTTGATTCCATATCTTTGCAATTGTAAATTTTCAGTGCTTTGATTATGTAATCACACTTTCTTCTGGCCTACAAGGTATTATAAGCTGAGAAATCTCTTTATGGCCAATGGAGGCTCCCTTGTCCATGACAAGTCACTTTTCTCTGGCTGCTTTCAAAATTTTCTCTTTCTCTTTGACTTTTGACAATTTGCTTACAGACAGTTGTTTGTGATTATTCAACTTATGATTTTTTTTACTTTATGATGGCACAGAAGTGATACACATTCAGTGGAAACTGTACTTTGTGTATGCATACAACCATTCTGTTTTTCACTTTCAGTGTGGTATTTAATAAATTATGAGATATTCAACCCCTTATTATAACATAGGCTTTGTGTTTGATTTTGCCCAACTATAGGCTCATGTAAGTGTTCTGAGCATGTTTAGGGTAGGCTAACTTAAGCTATGATGTTCAGTAGGACAGGTGTATTCAATGCATTCTTGACTTACAATATATTTAACTTATGACAGGCTTATTAGGATAAACCCCATGGTAAGTTGAGGAGCATCTGCGGATGTGTCTCAATTAGATTTCCTTAGGATCTTCTTAGTTGGAGTTCACTGGGCTTCTTGAATCTGAATGTCTACTTCCTTCCTCAGACTTGGGAAGTTTTCAGCCATTATCTTTAAATAAACTTTCTACTCCATCTTCTCTCTTATCCTTCTGAAACTCCTATAGTACATAATTTGATCCACTCGATGGTGCCCAGCAAGTTCCTTAGATTTTCTTTTCTTCTTTTTGTTGTTCCTTTGACTAAATAACTTTTTTTTTTTTGAGTTGGAGTCTCACTCGGTCGCCCAGACTGGAGTGCAGTGGCCGCTCCCGGCCACCGCAGCCTCGACCTGCTGGGCTCCAGTGATCTTTCCGCCTCAGCCTTCCAAGTAGCCAGAATTACAGGCATGCGCCACCATGCCCGGCTGAATTTTTTATTTATTGTAGAGATGAGGTCTCACTGCTCAGGTGGGTCTCGAACCCCCGGGCTCAGGCAGTCCACTTACCTCAGCCTCCCAAAGGCGTGGGATTACAGGCTGAGCTGCCGAGCCCGGCTTGACTAAGTAACTTTAAATGACCTTTGAGTTCGCTGATTACTTCTTCTACTTGACAAGTCTACTGTTGAATCTTTCTAGTAATTTTTTCTATTCAGTTGTGGTATCCCTTAGCTCCAAAATCTGTTTTATATCTTCTATTTCTTTGTTGACATTCTCATTTTTAATGCATTTTGTTGTCAATTATTTTGAATTACTTGTCAGGTAATTCATATTATTTTAAATATTTTTGCTTGGCCTTTTTTTTCTTTTGTCACTTTAATTATTATTCTTTTTTAAAATTTAATTTAACTTAAAAAATTGTCAATAGCTTTAGGGGTCTGGATATTTCTGTTTTTTTAATTTGGGTCATATTTTTTTGATTCATGTGACCTAAAACTTTGTGTTGAGATTCATATATTTGAAAAAACAGTCACTTCTCCCATTGTTTACACACTGGGCTTCATGAACAATACCATCACCAATAAACCCGGCTAGATATTTTGGAAACGTCTGAAACCTTTTTTGGGAGGGTGAGAGGGATATACTTTCTCTGAGGCTGTGCGTATAATTCCTCCCTTAGTGGTGTGTTTTTTTGTTTGTTTTTGTTGCTTTTAAGGCACTTGTAATCTGTTATTCCCTCAGGTGTCTGTCTGCAGGACTGCAAGTTCTCTGGGTCTACAATAGCAATCTGCCCCGCACATGTTCTCCTTGGTCACCAGGCATCCAGAATATCCTGGCTCCCTGCCAGCACCCTGTATCGGAAGAGCTAGACACCAGCCACTTGGGTAGTTCCTCAAGAAGCCTGAATGCTAGACTCATGCCCCGTTCTCTTTGTACCTGAGGGCCAAGTCACAACTGGGGTGTTCTCTCACAATGCTGAGCTGTGCTGGTGTGGGCAAAATGAAATTGCTCTTCTTATCTACTTCAGAGCAGATGTCCTTGGCTTTGTGCTTGCCTAGGGTACTTCAACTCTGGAATTCGCATAAAGGTATTCTAGTTCCTATATTGTTAAATCAGTTTTTCTGTGAGGGAACACAAGCTGGAACCTCCTATTTCACCATCTTGCAAAGGTAAATCCCCAGCATCGCATTAACTGGGCAGGTGAGAACTTGTGAGATATCATACAAAAACATGCTGGGCATCCACTATTAGAAGTGGCAGAAAATACATTGATATATTTCACCCTAACTTGGATTAATTCTAAGTATAAAACACCCAGACAATATGCATATGTGGACAGGAGTATAGGATTATTTATGATTACATTTATTTGTACCAGGCTTCCAGTTTAGAAGTTGATGAAATATTTTTCCTATTTCTCACTGGGTTTTCAAACTTCCTGGATCAGACTTGCTCCTAAGCACTGAAGTGTTCCTGGATAAATGACCTCTGAGCACAATAGACCCACATTGCTTCATGAAATTTTGTTATAGGAATCATGGCAAATGGCAGATGATGGCAAATAAAGACAAATGACACTGCTAGTTTACATTACTCATAACATGCTAAGAAAAAGTTTGGGAAAGAGGAATGTGATTGATCTGCTTTTGTGTTTCCTATCTTTAAAGATTTGGTTGGCTGATCTTGGCTCCTTATGAGTTCTAAAGGAGGGACAGAGAGATCTAATTTTTTCCATATGAGTCTTGATGATTCTAGATGACATGAGTTAACTCTTTACTATAGATATCTTTCCTATGAGTTTAAGGTGACCAAAAGCTTATGACCCTTGGGACTGAAAAAATTCCAAATTATTGGCAATTTTCCTATTCAAATAACATACACATTATTTGTTCCCATTTATTTTCTTTCACTGCTGAAATCACCAGTACAGATTATCGGCCACCTCAAGACCATACGCTCTGCCTTGACATTATATAGAATTGTGTCACATCAGAAATCAGATCCCCAGCATTCCAGCTCTTTCATGCTCTTGCTACCACTGCATGTGACTCTTCTGATTTCAGTGTACATCAGTCAATTCTTACAAAGCATCAGACAACTCCTGACTTCACTTTCTCTCTACTTAGTTGGGATTCATGATGGGTCATCTAATCCGATGGTGCTCAAAATAGCCTCTGTGGCCACCATGAGCGTTATCTGGTAGGTAATTTGTAAGAAATGCAGAATCTTGGGTCATACCTGACCTTCATTTCGGAATAAATTTAACAAGATCCCCAAGTAATTTATATGCACATTGATGGTTGAGAAGCCCTGACTTCAAGGCTTCTTTAACACGTTTCCTTGACTCCCACACACTTCTCCCTTTCCCTTCCATTATTTCCCACAAGCCAATGCTGGTGTGGTTCTATAGGACACTGAAACAGTTTACATTCATAATCACATCTAAAGAGTCTTTCACAAGCAGGTATCAACACATCTTTCTAATCTTAAGTAGATGTTGCATATTCTAGCAACACGATATATTTTTCTTCAAGTTAATTGCTATGTAGGTCATGAATATACTGATGACACAGCAGGGTCAATGAACTATTTCTTCTAAAAATTTGCATTTTAGTAGAGGACGTCTGAAGAAAATGGACTTAACCTAAACTATTATTATTATCTTTTTGGTTAGAAAATATCATTTATTTAGAAAGTAAATTAGAGAGAGAAAGAGAGAGAGAGAGGAGATTCATGAGATTCACCTCCCCATGGGGGGGAGAGGGGACCAAAGCCAGGAAACACGGCAACAGCCATAGCTCGAAGAACACATAGCCACACCATGGCTTAGCAAGACAAAGGCTGCAATGGCCTGGCAATGACCAGCCTAAATTACTTATTTATTTATTTATTTATTTATTTTAAAGATGTAGGATACAATTCAGGGTTAGGCATACAAATGGTCATCGTACAGGTAAAGTTTGGGCCTCGCTTTTGTCCCCACGTCACCTGGTTTCAGGTCAGGTATGCTTATGGATGCTAAATTATGAATAAACGTGATGCTGGGAGTTTTTAAGAAGTTGTCCAGCAGAATGGAAGTAATTTGGGAGTGGCAAGGGACTTTTTGTCTACAAATTTCCCTCTCCCTTGCTCATCACCAGGGTGATTCAAATGAAAGAAGACTGGGTGTTTCTGGGCTGAGTAGCTTTTGTCTTCTCCCTGCAAGAAAAACTCCAGTATCTCTAAATATAAGCAGAAACTGCTGGCCACATGAGACCCAACGTCTGTGAAATTTATGGAACAAGGGAAAGAGTAGTTGGAGGGGTAACAAGAGTATGGTATTAGAATGTATGTCCTTGCAATTGCTTGTCTAGTCAACCGTCTTCTTCACCAGACTGAGTTGTCAGACCAGGGATCTCTAGCTAATGAACACAGGGTGCCCAGCCAGGTTCCTTGCACACAAACATAACACATGCTTACTGAATTTTAGGGATATGTGGTTTTAAGGCATTCATCACGGTGGGATTCATAAACATGGCATGTCCGTAGCACGTAAATTGGCAGTGCCAGCAGTTCAGATTATGTCAGCAAGAGGGTGCATTTTCATTTCGGAATGCTGAATCCTGAGAAAACAACCAACATTAGCCATCAGAGTTCACAGGGAGCCACATCGGTATTTTGGGGGCACAAATGCCTTCCTTCATATCCCAACTCCATCAGAGAAATTAGGCAAGTGTGACAGTACTTTACAAACAAATTCATCAAGAGTTATGCCTTTCCCCTCATAATGACTGAGTACCTCACAAATGCTTTCTCTAACACTTATTTGTCGAGTAATAGAAAACATTCATCGCAGACTTAATGTCACCATGGTTGTAATTTGCACGGGGATGAAAAGTTAACATCATGTAGAAATGTGAAATTAAACTGGTTGACTACGAGCGGTGGTCCTGCTAACTTCCATTTCTCAACCATCATTTCACCTCCTGGCTTACTGTGTTTGCTGCTTCCTCCCATCACTCACAAAATTGCCAAAGAAGTCCCTGCAGACGCACAGGATTTCTGGAAATGGTGTTTGGACAGTCTACAGAATGGGACCAATAAAGCCAATACATTTACCACGATTAAAACCTACAAAAAACCTGTGTTCTCTTGCTTTGTTAATTCACGCACAGCTTTAGAAGGAAGACTGTGAGTGTGGATGGGAAACAGAATGAGAATGCTCCTTTTCGGGGGACTGACTTGCAGGTTGTTCTGTTTAAGTGATGCTTATGAGAACAGAGAACACATGAGAGCTTTAATGATGTATCCACACTGGGAAACGATCTTGGGAAAGAGAAATGGCATAAAAATTAGTACTCTCTTCTATTCCGAGAGTAGGAAGAGAAGGAGAAAGGCAAAGGTCATTCACTCTTAAGGCAAAACTAGGAAAAAATAAATCAAACGATTGTGGGTAAGTTTTGAGAGACAAATGACTTCAAGTTTCCTTTGTTCACGAGATTACAACCGTGGTGTAATTGACTGTGCTTGTTGCGATTTTTCTTCTGGTAGGAAGGTGAGTCAGAGAGTGGTAAACTAGAGAGCAGTGCTAGCCGGCCTTACCAACACAAGTTAGTCTGAGAGAGAGCCAGTGGGACGTCTTCGGGCTCCATTTTGGAGGCTGTGTGACCTCTGCCAGGCACTGTGCTCTCCAGGACGACTTGTTGCCTACATCTAAGAACTTGCTATCACCGTATGTACCTTTACTTCATTTAATCAAGGAAAATAAAAAGAATGGCACATCTCCTCAGTACTGGAACTCATTCAATTAATTGACTAGGGGCATGAAGGACATTTTAATCATATGTACCAGGTGACAGAATGTAATTTCGAGATGAAAATAAGTATTTTCTAATTAGGCACATCACGTTTGTGCTGAGTGACACTAACTAGCAGTGTCATGAAAAGTAGTGGCACAAAGTCATCCCAGGTGACTGAGCAGAACTCTTTGCAATTGCTACATATAAATTTTGTAATTATGCCTCCTTTAATCTTTTCTAGTCAAAGTTCCTCTCTGAACTGGTCAGCAGGGAAATCAATTGCTAGAATTAGGTCTTGAGTTATGAACCTCAGTGTAGATTCTCACATGTATGAAATGGTTAATACACTGTTCTGCTTGAAGCCTAGTAGATTCCTTCTAACTCCATAATGATCAGACTTAAAAATATTCTCCTCTTATAAATCTCTATTATCAGACAGTAATGCAAATCTTGTTTGACTCAGCAATGAAGAAAAAGTCAGGAACAAACCTTAGAAAATGAGTGTAAAGAGAAAAAAAAGCATCATTTATCACTGAAGGAAAATATTTCTCAAGTTTGGAAAGAAGCAGACAAAAGCACATGACGATATATAGTCCCAATAAAATTTTATTGCGAACCAGTAAGTCAAATCCTTTACAGAACACAGAAATACATATGATCCCAGTCCTCCCCATTTAATGACTTACTGGTATAACACTGGGGTGGGTTCTCTGAATATCCCAAAGAGCATGCTTTATATCTATAAGACAGAAATAGTCCTTCTACAGCTCAACAGTACAGAAAATACAGAAATGGGTGCTCTGCCTTTTTTTAGGGGAAGCAGAAATGGAATCAGAATTCAGTAGGAGTAAGAGAAAGACTATGAGCCGGGTTCGGTGGCTCAGCCTGTAATCCCGCGCTTTGGGAGGCTGAGGTGAGTGGATTGCCTGAGCCTGCGGGTTCAAGACCCACCTGGGCAACTTGGCGAGACCTCATCTCTTCGATAAATAAAAAAATCAGCATGTGCCTGTACTTCCGGCTACTCAGAAGGCTGGGGTGGAAGGATTGCCGGAACTCACCAGGTCGAGGCTGCGGTGGCTGGGAGCGGCCACTGCACTCCAGTCTGGGCGACAGAGTGAGACTCCAACTCAAAAAAAAGAAAAAAGAAAAAGAAAAAGACTATAGATGAATTTCAGTAGCCACAGGAGTAGCAAATAATCGCTCTTGACATTTTGTACTTCAAAATTAGCTAGTAACAGGCAGGGTATCACATCAGACACAAATTAGCCTGAGCACACAGAAGTAGTGTATGTCTTCCAAAATCAGTTATTTAGGGAAGTGTTAATTAGGAGAGAAAATGACCTTAGATCCACTTTTACCTCAAACTCCACTTACCATGAAGGCTTTTGATGCCCAATACTTGGAACTGACACTAAAGATGAAAGGGAGCGAACGACTCAGGATGAAAGACCCACAACTCGAAGGAGACCAGAGTCCACGGGGATCCATGGAAATAGCCACAGGAAGGCTAACATTGTTTATATGATGAAAAATTAACTACTTCCAAGTTCTCATTACCACACGAACAGAAACATATGACAAGATAAATGAACACCGCTTGGCAAGCTTTAAAGGGTCTATTATCTAGTCTTGCATGGTGATAAGGAATGCTACTGAGTTTTCCAGGAAGCAACTTTTGGGAAGGTTTTTTTAACCATGAAGAAAAATATCTGAGCGAAACACGTCGCAGAAATAGAACTGAAACAACGATGCCCTTTCCTCTTAAAACTAAGAAAGTGGATGCAAAATTTCCTTCCGTCACTACCATATTGTTAGGAATTGCCTGTTTTTTGTAGGCTGTGTCCCAGCTTAAAATCTTCTCAAAACTTTCTTAGCTCTTACACATAATAAAACAAACAAGAGCACAAACATAAAGTCCAGTTTACTAACAGTTTTGAAAAGCTAAACAGACAAACTTGAATTATGTTTGTGTTGATGAATTTGCTAATGGATGACAGCAGCTAAACTGTTAATCCAAATATTAACAAGAATCTCAGTCAAAATGTTCTCCCTGCCTTGACATCTCCCGGTGGTTAAATTAATGAAAATGCTCGGGGAAGCACTGTGATCAACTCTCCTCTGGCCTCTAGCTAAAAGTTCAGGCACATATAATAAGGCATTTAAGTAAACTAAATGAGGTGTTTGTTTTTTTTTTTTTAGTTGGAGTCTCGTCCATCACACAGGCTGGAGGGCAGTGGCACGCTCACAGCCACGCCAGCGTCTACTGGCTGGGTTTTGGTAATCCCTCTACCTCAGCCTTCCAAGCAGCCAGAACTACAAGTGTGAGCTACCACACCCAGATAGTTTTGTGATTTACTGTAGAGATCAGGTCTTGCCTAGTTTCCCAGGCTGGTCTCATACCTGTGGGCATAGGCAATCCTCCCACCTAGACCTCTCAAAGTGCTGGGATTACAAGCTTGAGCCACCACGCCGGCCAACTAAACGAGCTTTATTCTTTGAAGTTGGACGCGCAGTCCAAGGCCAATGAGCTTTGCTGTTGCACTCCGTTTACTTCTTGCTGTAAATGCTGATGTCACTGACTAGAAACTGCCACAAGAAAGGCCCAGCCTGCCCACAGCTTAGTAGCGGCACTGCGGACATCTGAGAGGCACAAGCAAGTCCCAACTTACACAAGTCACAGGAGGACACTCTCTTAGAAGCTGAGCAGTGGGCTGCTTTTTCGATCCTACTGGCCTTTAAAAGGTCAGACCGTTTCCAATAATATTAGCTATTTTTGGAGCTGAACAGAAAATAACAGGGGACTCCTACCCACAGGACCCAGCATACACTCAGTGAGGACTGGACTCAAAGCTCCAATAAAAACAGCATGTTTTTGTGACCAAGAGAACTGTAAAATAGGCACATTTATATTCTTAGACAGTGTTTTTTTTTTTAAAGCTTCAAATTTTCCAAAATCTCATAAAGAGACAAATAGGCCTGGGAAAGGCAGCAGTGGAAGGAGGAGGAAGAGGAGCTAAGAGTCAAAGCATTTATCCAGGATCTGCAGCACTAAGGAGTCTTCGTCTACCATAGAACACCCGATTCTGTGGTCTGAGAAACGGAAATTGTTAAGCCTAGGACATGCAGAAATCCATTTGCTCTAAGCAGGAATTCTGGACTACACCTCCTAAACAAACAGCATTTCTAGCAAAAGTTTAGTGTTCTTGTTCAAGTTATTGGTTACATAGTATTCCCCCTTCCTATCCCCTTTTTTAAACAGAAGTAGAATGCTGTACTATTAAGGAAAATATCTTATGGCTTATACAAACAGTCAGAACTAAAGCATAGATATTGCAAAAAACACAAATCAAAGTTCAGGAGGTCAGTCAATCAGAGTGGACTGGAGTCCTTTTTTGAACATATTTACACACAGAAAATTAGCTTCTGATCTTACATGAATACTGAAAAACAAGCATATTTAAATAGACAGTTCCAAAACAAACTATATTAGAGAAAACAATAAACTGTTATTATTAGCTTATCTTGAACTAGCCTTCAATTCAGAATGTTCATAATGGCTATCATGTTTTAGAAGTTTTTTGATTAAACTGTTGGCTTTGCAAGCTTGAATGCCTTCATGACAAAAACAGGCAAATCTGAAAGTATGTTTACCTCTCGTCCAAATAGGCAACATAAATTTTAAAAAATAGTATTTACATCCTTAGTCCAGTTTGCAACTCTTGACATTTTTCTCCCAGCAGCATGCAGTTATATTTTTGTTCCTTTCATATTCAGCCACTTAGAGAAAAGCAAGTCATAAAACTGCCTGCTCACTTGTTGAAGGAAAAATACTCAAGAGATGTCCAACAATAGTCATGTATTTATTTTTATCTATAGCTTTTCTAAACTTTTTAGCACGGTAACAGATGGTTCTATTTATAAACCTAAACAAAAATACAATTTCCTCCAAGTTCTCAAATATACATATATGACCTCAAAATACTGTACATATTATCACTCACCCTCCCTTTAGGAAGAAAGTAAAATTCTAGTTAAAAGACTTCCTTGGAAAAAGTAAAACATAAAAGTAAATTTTTTAAAAAAGGAACCGAACTAAACATAAACTCTGAAAAAAATAACAAAATCAAGCACACAGTTTTGACTCAAGTTTCCTTGAAAAGCAATAGAAGCACTTAGCCAGTTTTGAATATACAGAAAAGGTCATGCGGTGACTAGCAGGAGATAGGCTTTCCTTTTACAGCTCAAATGCAGGGAACCTAGCTTTTGTGGGGACTAGCAGGTCAGCCAGGAAATATATTGTTCCAGCCATTCCTGAAGAAAAAGAGAGAGAGGCAAAAGTTATCACTCCAAATGACTCTATTTTTTGGCATCATCAACAGTACAATGCTAACGGCACTGGTGAAGCTGGGATCCGTCTATGCTGATACACATGCAACACTAGTGATCAGCAGTGAGGCACTCAGCCTTGACATCCAGGTGGAAGACAGGAGCCAGAATGGAGCCAGACAAGTTCTAGTGACAGTCTTGCCCTTTCCACATGTGACCTCACCATGGCCCTGTGGCCCCCTTATCCGTCTGAGCCTCGGTCTCCCCTCTGTGACATGAGGGTGGCAGGGCCTGGATGCTGCTGCTGGACAACTCACGACGGCATCTGCAAAACGCCCAGCATGTGCCTGGCTCCATCAGTGGGAGTCACCGGTATGACCGCTATTAGGTCTGGGGTGGCACATGTGCTAAATGATTTTTCACACTGATTTGTCACATTAGGAAATAAAGAAGTAATGGAAGAAATGACCATAAAATTAATTTTTTGATAAAACTCAAATCCAAATACCCTTATTACCAAGCAGAAAAGCAGACGCCAAGATTATCAGGCAAGTCAGTAACGAGTAAGAAATACCTTCAAAAAGGGAGAACGGGGTGTCCGGTGTTCTGCATCCATGTTCTCCATACTCCAAACACCATTCAGCAAACTGAAAATGAGACCAAGTTATATGACTATGGTGATTTCTTCCAGAGACTACCAAAAGTTAACAGAGGTTGTCCCTGTGGATTACTATGAAAAGTCAAAAACGACCTTCACGTCAGAGCAAGGGGATTAATGCAGAGAAATGGAAGGTCTGAAAGAGACTACGCAGCATGGGAGGAATTTCAAGAGCTGTCTGAGCCATGTATCTCCAGGCTTATTACAGAAGAAAGGACAGAATGAACATTTGTAAACCTAACCCTGAATGGTACCCCACATATTTAAAATGAAAATGAAAAAAAAGAAAAAGGGAAAATGGATAGCAGAGGTGGAATGCGGGAAAGACTACCACTACAAGGAGAAATTCTGGAATAATATCAAAGCATTTTCTCTCTGCGAGACTGGAGTATGAGTTTAAATCCCGCCTTCACTACTTAAAAAAGAAAGGCCGGGCTCAGTGGCTAAGCCTGTAGTCCCAGCACTTTGGGAGGTTGAGGCAAGTGGACTGCCTGAGGCAATCTCGTCTCTACAAAAAATCCAGAATTAGCCAGGCGCGGTAGCACGCGCCTGTAGTTCCAGCTGCTTGGAAGGCTGAGGTGGAAGGATCGGCTGCAGTGGCCGTGAGCATGTCACTGGACTCCAGCCTGGGCAACAGAGGAGTTAACACTCCAACTCAAAAAAAGAAAAAAAAAAAAAAAAGCCGGGCTTGGTGGCTCAGCCTGTAATCCCGCGCCTTTGGGAGCCTGAGGTGAGTGGATTGCCTGAGCCCGAGGGTTCCAGACCCGTCTGGGCAGCGAGACCTCATCTCTACAATCAATCAAAAAATCAGCCGGGTGTGGTAGCGCATGCCTGTAATTCCGGCTACTTGGAAGGCGGAGGCGGAAGGATCGCCGGAGCCCACAGGTCAAGGCTGCGGTAGCTGGGAGCGGCCACTGCACTCCAGTCTGGGCGACCGAGTGAGACCCCAACTCAAAAAAAAAAGAAAAAAGAAGAAAGACAAATAATCATCCGGTCTCTTTCTTTTCTTCTTCCATAAATGCTGCTGAGTAGAGTTATGTACCTTTACAAGAATGCTAATTTAATTGAAAGCGTTTGAAGGTTTTTCTTAAGTAGCTGTGTGTGTTATTTATAGACTCATGGTGCTGGAATAAACGGATCCAATCGAGGAACCAGAGCTTGTTCCACAACCCGGAAGAGCTGCTTCCTGTGTGGCGTGTCCGACTCCCACCTTGCAGGCCCGGTACAGGAACGCCACATCCTGCGTGAGGTTGTAGAGCGCGAGAAAGGCGTAGGCGTTCCCGGCGGCGCCGTGGCACAGCCCGTAGCCCTTCTTCAGCAACCCGTGCTGCCAGATCACGTCGGCACACCGAGCGGCATCGGAGAGATACTTCTCCTCTCTGAACACCTGCAGAGTCGAGGACATGAGTTTTATTTGACAGTATACCAGGGAGCGTTCTACCAACACCCCTTCCTGAGAGGCGAGGAGGAAAGACGGAGGGAGGGAAGAGGGAGAGAGGTGGCACAGCAAGAAAGCCTAAGGGTGAGGGATTTAGTGACAGACAGATGTGTTATGCTGGTAGTGACAGTCATTAAAACTGACTAGCTTTGCTTTTCAAGAAAACGTAATTGGGTGTGACCTTGCACGGACAGCCTGAGTTTTACATGCATGTATATGTGGGTGTCACTGATGAAGCAACATCATTTAACTTACAACCTGCTGTGATCATTAGTGATTTTCCAAAGATCTCATGCTGTCTTCTTTGGTAACTATCATGCCCTTCACTATTAGGATGTTTCTTTAAACAATGGAGAAAAAACTGTTATTTATTAATATACAAACTGATTATAAAACACTAGACTATGCCAGAAAGATAGAGATAGGCCATTAAAATCTTTTGTGGCCTCCTATACCATAAGCAAAGTCTTGAGAGATAGTCTGGGTAGATGTTTTTAATATCTCATTGCCACCTAAGTATCCTTAAAAGTAGAATAAGGTAGTTTAAAAAGTTTTTCCATCATATCCAATTTTCAGAAACACAGAATTTGATATATCAAAAGCTTATTTAGTTATGAGATGTCAGAACCTATTCATAGTCTGTAGACTTTAATTTGTTGACTTGGCACCCATAATGGTCACAGATACCTAAGTATCTTTTTTCCCCCTCAATTAAAAACCTTTTCTTCCTGGATTGCTGCTCCAGTACAGCAAGCTTTTTAGTTGTGACATTTGTGTTTTTCTGTGTGTATGGTAAAATACACATAAGAAATAGTTAACAATTTTAACCACTTTTAAGCATATAATTCCGTAGTATTAACTGCATTCATAATTGTGTATAATCATCACCACTATCTGCAAGACCTTTTCATCATTCCAAACAGAAAGTCTGTGCACATGAGGCAGAAAGTCTCCATTGTCCCTTCTCCACCAGACCCTGGTAACCTCTATTCGACTTTCTGCCTCTATGAATTGGCCTATTTTAGACATCTCATATTCACCATCACAAAAGTGGAATCATACAGTATTTATCCTTTTGTGCCTGATTATTTCTCTTGACATAATGTTTTCAAGGTTCATCCATGTTGTGATATGTATTACAACTCCATTCATTTTTATGGCTGGGTAATATTCCATTGCTTTCTTTATTGATTTATCTATGGATGGACACTTGAAATATTTGACTATTGTGAATAATGCTGCTTTGAATGTTGGCATACAGAATCTGTTTGAGTTCTTGTTTTCAGTGGTTTTGGGTACGTACCTAGAAGTAGACTTGATGGATCATATGCAGGAACATAAATAAATGTGATTACATGTGTAATATTTTTGGGAAACACCAAACTGTTTTCCACAGTGGTTGTATCATTTTGCACTCCCAAACACATGAGGGTTTTTTCTATTTTTTAATTGAGCTTCTAGGATTCTTAACTTGGCTCTGCCGCCTGTGCTATAATCTTGGCCATTCTGTCTGTTAGTAAAGCAGTCTACCAGTCTGTGAAATGATGTCTGCTTTGAGACAGACTGTGAGATTGAATTACAGTCCATTTAGCAAAGTGATCTTAGGTTCGACAAGAGATTTATTTATTGCTCCTTTAGGGATTATGATAAGATTAATTTTTAACTATTTTTGTTATTTTTTTTTCTAATTTATTTCTAAGATTGAACACGTAGTACCTTGTAGGCCTGGATGAGCATGTAGATGACCCCAGGGGCGCCGTGGCACCAGTGGACAAGCAGGTCTCGGTTATCGTCTATACATGGAGGGTAATTGCCAGAAGGGAATTTCAGCTGGCACACGTAGTCTACACTGGGCTTGACCAAACCATGTAACTTCATTTGACTCACTTGAAGACTGGGCTGAAAACAACAATGGGAATTATTAGTTCTGCTGAAGCAAACAGATCTTCCAGGTCTCAGGATATGTTTTAAATCAGAAAAAGAGTATGACCAAAAGGAAATGAAGGTCATTAAGAGGTCTCAATTTCATCCCATATTTTTCGCCTACTGGATGCCTTTATTTTAACCTTTGGTGATGTCATTTTAAAATTTTATATAATGGAACAAAGTAAAATCGGGCTATCAGTTAACTCTTGGGGACTTCTGTATAGATTACTTTTCAATATTTGTTGTTACCTACAAATACCTAAGTAATTTTCCTAAGTCAGTGCTTGAGAGTGTGAGTGTAAGAGAAGCTTCCCAAAGTTTCCATATGCAAAGTGTCGTACAGAGCCACAAAGAGATGAAACAGACAAACCAAGCACAACTTCCATTGTTACATTCAGAGAAGTAGTCGATATTTCCAGCAGAAGAGGACATTAACAAGATGGAGACCTGAGCCTGGATGCCAGACCGAAGCATGCCTCTAGATCAAGTCTTCCTGCAAAGGACTTGGGACTGCTCTCGAGCTCCTGGCCTCAAGCGATCCTCCTGCCTCAGCCTCCCAAAGTGCTGAAGTTACAGGGTGAGCCACTGTGCCTGGCCTAGAGACTGATCTAGACCCTAGATTATTTTGATACAACAATGTACAGATTTATAGGCCACACTAGCAGACTGTGTATGAGCCACCGTTTTTACACCGTTTTTTAGCTTCTCCCTTCGGTCCTGTTCCTAACGCAATGACTGCTCATGTGCTTCAAAAAATCCCAAGTGTTGTTCCGCCAGGCAGGGCATGGAGCATGTGGGGGTGAGGGGTGGGCAGTGGGGTGAGGCACAGGCAGCTGGTGGGACTTGCAGATAATTTCTGCAAGTGTCTCCTCAAACTTGCAAAAATTATCCAACTTGGCCTTAAAATAAAACTGCTTTATTTTATGTTGATATTTAGGTACCTACCAGAATGGACTTTCAGGATTAAAAATTAAATCATTTCAAATGGATCATAACCTGCAAATGGAAAAATCAATACTAGGGTTTTCAGATTTCTTATCACAGTTAACACAAGGAGGCAGAGTATGTCTCCTCATTATTTGTTTCAATGAAAGTTCAATGGGGATGTCTAGTCAATGACATGTATGATTCTAACTCACCTTGAAACTTCAAAAGACTTTCCCTTCCTGAAAACTTTTAAGAATCTACATCTACTACTGGGAATAGAGAGCCACCAAAGGAACGAACTAAAAAATTTAAAAAAAAATTCTAATTGAGAAGTGCAGAATAGAACAGTAGGTCTCTGACTGCCGTGAACAAAGTGTGACATTGCATTCAAAAGCAATAATAACCTTGAGTTTTTCAGCTTTGTTGTCCTTGTTTAGTCATAGGTAGAGGGCAGGTACAACACTGATTTTGTACCACAAGAGCCATTCAACCAGCTGTAGTATGTATATCCAAGTACTTATGTTGGACATGTTAATGACACACTTTTCTTTATGCCATATTATGGTTTTGGGGAAGATGGGGGGGAGAGTGTCTTCACTGTCATTAAAAATTCATTTTCTTTGCCATGAGTTTGTATTCACAGGTGCCAATTTCTCTTTAAGGAGAGCTTAACAAGTTCCCCAAAACGGTGCTCTCATGAGAAGTCCTCTTCCGACCTCCCCTCTCAAGTTATGTTTGCTGCAGTAAATTCGATTTGTCTTTAGTCTATTAGACTTTGGTTAATGCGCCCCAATAGTATCAGACCCTAAGAACTGTTGGGCATATTCAGCTATTTTTCAGTAAGTCACACAACCCACTGAAAAGTCTTTTCAGCTCTGCTCTCTAAGTGAGCCATAGGTAGCGTGTGCTCATTTGTTTTCTATTGATTCTGTTCTCACTCCTGGAATTTGCTTCAACAGGCTGTGCCTTTTAATTCAAAGCACTAGCTGAAAGAGAAAAGGAGAGCAGAAGGCACTTCATACAAAATTAACAGCCAAAAGACTTTCCTCTGCACAAGTGGCTCTGAGGCAAGTATGGGCGCCTCTAAATCAAACGTCATCTCAAAACACAGGGCTTTTATGTCTACACACTTGAACACGCACCTTGGCAATATTACCTGTGATGGTCTAGGTCAAGTAACTACAGGGAGAATAATGCAGTGGTTGACGGAATGATAAAACAGAACTAGAACAGCTGTCTTCTCACCCAGGATAGCACAGAGGTCAGGAAGCATATTTTAAAGTCTCACCTATATAATCACTCCTTACCTGCATCAGGTAATAATAAATTCCTGCCAGGCCATGAGCAGCTCCCACATAATATTCCTGGTACCATTCATACATCAGTGGAGACTTTGCCGTGAAGTTTCTCTTTCTAGCTAGGTTTTCTCCAGAGGTTAAAATGGTTTCACAAATCTACAGGAAGAAAACCGACTGTGAAAACAAGATAATTAGGATAAAAACCTTCCTGGTGGAGGTAAAGAATTGTTTGCTAAGAGGTACCAGGAACACAATGAATTCTTTTTTTGGCCAGGGAAGGACAGAGTTTAATTCTGCATCAGAGAAGTGGGTGTGACCGTATTCTGCCTAAAAGAGGGGGGATATGGAAAGGCCTAGAACTCTCTGCCCTGCAGCTTGCAAGAATTCACCTATGAAAGGAAAGCAGAGACTCCTCTAGGCACAAAAGGAGACATCTATCACTGGGAGGTTGGCTCTGGCTCTCATCTTCTGAAAAGGCCTCTAAACTCCCAAATGGAGCAGGTTGGCCTTCTGACTCTGTGTCCAATGGTACTCTGTGGAAAGGTATTGGCTCTCTGACTTTGCCTGACCTTTAGAAGTCAAAATACCCCTTCCTTCTACTTGGATGTGCTAACTGGAGAGACCAAAACAATAGTTGAGGCAGACAGTAAGTAAGCGGGATCCCAAAATACACAAAAACGCGGCACCTGCTGAATATGACTTTGCGGGATCTTTTCCATTCCAAAGTTCTTATTGACAAAAAGAAGAGCATAGATGTAGCCAATTCGTCCGTACAGCATCTCATTGGCATGGGGATCAATCTTATTCAGGTGAATAAGCCTAAAAATAAAAAAAACACACCCAAAATAATTAGAAAAGAATTGATTTATACTTAAAAATGGTATGTTAAAAAATACACACACACTAAATATATATTTTATGTCTGCAACATATATGTCATCTATATCTACATCTACATCTAGAATAATCAGGGCTTAAAGATTAACTCTCAATTAAATTTCTTCTGTTCACAATAGAACTGACAAACAAAAAATTCACAGAATGAAAATATACAAAGGCATGGCCGAGGTTACCGGACACCCCTCTGTTCCTCATGGAAGCATGCCCAAGCACGAGTATTTTGACAGCTGGGGTCAGAGGAGCAAGAACTATGGGCTCTTATTGACATTTAGTCTGGAGGAAGGGCCACAACAATACTCAAACGAGCCTCTGTTTCCACAGAGTGAAACTGCAGCCCAGTGCCGCCTTCCTCAAATCATGTCCCATTGTGCCGCAGGCCTACTTGAAGTGTCTGTACAGCAGGCTCACCTACCTCAGCGACAATAGCTGCAAATAGCACAAGGGGATGAGTCTCCGCCTCCCCAGTTTCCATGGTTAACATCCATGGTTACCAATTCTTGTATATTCCTAGAATTAGCTTATGTACACGCAAACACAAATATACCTATTTATAAACATAATATTCTACAGCTTGCTATTAACAATTCAGCTTGACAACCATTCCACATCAATACGTACAGGGTAGCTGCATTCTTTAAAGCAGGTGCATAGAACCCCATTAAATGGTCATACTGTAATTCATTAAGTACCCTACGGGTAGACTCGGTTCAACTTCTCAAAAAAAGTGATTTTCGGTTCTGGTTCAGGTAAGATGAAGTTAAACACACTCTACACCTCGTCTCTCCCTTGAAGTATAGCCTCGAAAGCTAGACAGATTATACAAAGCGGCTACTTGAGGGCCCTAGAAAGTACATGTAACAGGGAAAATGAGAAAGAGGATCAGAATTTGAAGCACCACCACCAACCAGTGGTGAGTTTACCATTTTTTCTCTCTGGCATTCCCCTGGTCTGGACTCAGAACAGCCCCAAAACTGTACAAGTGGGCACCAGTGGGCTGACAGAGAAGAAGCCCTTTAGTGCTATCTCAAGGAAGAACAGGAAAGAGAACTAACATTAGAGAGAATGGAGAAACCCTAACTTTTCTTTACCTCCCTTTTTCTTTTCTCTGCTATCTTGTGCCCCAAGCCATAAGCAATAGCAAGCCGGCAGCAGGTGAGAAGGCAAGGGGAGAGTCCCCAGGAGCCTAAACTGAGGCGGGAACTTCCTCACACATTAGAGGAGCCCTGGTCCCAGGCGGGTGGGTTGCTTGACGTCTCTCTGGCCTCCCTATCATCTGCCCTAGATGCAGGCACAGTCCTGGAAGTCCCATGGCAGAGAAGGGGAGCCAAAGCCCCACCTTTCTCGCCAGAGGACCAAAAGAGAAGCCCAGGAAACTAGGAATTAGGAGGAGATCACAAAGGGAAGTAAGCTTAGGAGAGTAACCATATATTTGCTAGTCTTCACTTTGAGAATGAATCTTTCTTGTTTTTTTGGGGGGCAGGAAATATGATAGGGAGGAAAAATGTCCTTGTTATTTTAGATGTTTTATCACATGAAATTTTTCTTTTTTTAGTTGGAGTCTTACTCTGTCACCCAAGCTGGATTTTAGTGGCACACTCACAGCCACCCCAACATCGACCTACTGGGCTCAGGTGATCCTTCTGCCTCGGCCTTCCAAGTAGCTGGAACTACAGGCGTGTGCTACCGCGCCCGGCTAATTTTTGATTTACTGTAGAGATGAGGTCTCGCCAAGTTGCCCAGGCTGTTCTCAAACCCGTGGGCTCAGACAGTCCCCTCACCTCGGCTTCCCAAAGGTCTAGGATTACAGGCCCAGTCAACACATGTAATAGTTAAAAGGACTTAAAAATATTTATTAAGAAAAATTCTGGGTTTTTTTCTCATACCAGAACAGGTAGCTCAGTAACCTGGGGACCTTAAGGAAAAAGAAAATCTGCTTACTAGATACAAACTTAACTGCTGTAGTAGACAGAATGAATGTCTCAGTTCTGATATAAACCTATTATCAAGTTTTAATATAAATATCAAATTGTATAGAATTTAGACATAAAAAAGCACTTTTTCAAAGAAGATTGAAACAACCATTCAAAAAGGAAATTACTGTTAATTAAGAAAACACTGTTCCATGGAAGTTTTACCCAGAACAATGCTTACTTTAACTCCAATGATGTTCCTGCTGAAACAAATGCTTGAACCACTGTACTAGAAACCGCCATTCCTTAATTTGCCAATGTTATGAGCTACATTTCCACTAGGTGGCGATATATAATTAGGATTCTAATTATTTTGCAGCCAAACTCATTTGCAATTTGGAACATTCAAAGAAGGTAGCAAATTCCTTTCAAACCCTTTTTTAAAAAAAGTGTTGCTCAGAGTATCTTATTAAAATAGTAAGAGTTTAGGGTAGTAAAGGAAGTTTTCCACTTTTTTTCTGGATTTGAATTCAAGTCACTATAATTAATTGGGTCTGATGATTACTAAAGGTAGAACTACAAGGTTTACATGCTGAATTCTCAAGATAAAATGAAGAAATGATACAATTTGTAAATCTGAATGGTTATTTTACACGTTTACAGAAACTCTCAAGCCCACATGTACATTGTTACATCTCCATTTATTTGTTTTGCTAAGTTGATATTAATAGCTACTCATCTTTCGAAGAGATAGGTGAGTTGCTGAAATGTCACTAAGGGGAAAAAAAGATAAAAACAGGCCAGCTCTGTTCCACTCCTCACGATACATCCTCTGGGTGTTATCAGGGAGAGGTTTTGGCCTTGTATTATCAAAAGGTTTGAAACTTTGAAAAAAGAAGTCCTTTACTGACTCATCACACCACAAAGAGAGAGTAAATGTCTCTGGACCAGAAAGCCAAAGTTTTTCAGCATTCTAAGTACTGGTCCCACAGCACTATATATGTCAGGCTAGCCATCTAACTGGGTTCAGAACTATTTGTGTTGGGCACCAATATCTGTGTGTGGGGGGGGTGCATAAAACAGACATGATGTGCTATATATACCAGGCCACAGAAAGAACCAGTGCTATTGCACTGTGCCCCCTTCACTCCCTAGGCCACTTGTAGGACAACGTGAACACATACACACACTATTTTTAGAGAGCTGTAGATCCTCTCGAGAAAAGTACAAATGTTCTCTCCACATTGAATACAATCTGGGTGTTTTATACACTTCTGGAAACCATACGATTCTCAAGGGCCCAAGGTTAAGAACCTCTACCACAGGGAAACACTGATTTTTTCGAATCCCAACTTCTTTGTCTAAGGATTAGACTTCTGATGACCTCACAGCTCAAAATTATGGTCTGGTCTCTAAAACTCAAAATTATGATTTCGAGAGATCTTTACATTAAGAACATGTAGAGAAAGTCAGTAGAACATGCTGCTGGCAGTGGAGCACAGAAGACCAGTGCACAGAGAACGGAGTGTCTGTTAGATCCCAAAGGATAGTCAAAGAAGAAAGAAGCTTTGGTGGAAAGCAGAACAAGTAGGCAGATATATTAAGGGACTGATGATATCAATGTTGGATTTCCCAAAACTGAGTTGAAAGGATTTACAGATTTTTCCTTTAAAAGTAAGATGTGAAAGATGAAATGAGCTCTGTCATTAACAGGTTATCCTTTTTTCTATTTTGCCATGAAATCCAAAACTCTAATAGTCCAACTGCAGCCACAGACAGTATGTGTTCCTATTATAATAAGTCCCCTATATACGAACCTTCATGTTGTGAACTTTCAAAGATGCGATCATGAGGTCACATATCCAATCACATAAGTCAGTTCACATGTTTGGCATACATTGTCATGTACATGCATCCTCTGCAAGTGGTTGTGCTTTTGTGCCCTTTACTGTATGGTACTGCATAGAGTACAGGTAGTACAGTCTCCTTATTTCAAGCCCAAGATGTCTGGAAGCAAGTATAAAAGTAGCGGTGATGTAGCTGGTACTGGATGGCTGACTGTGTTAGCTGGGCACCTAGGCCAACCTTGCTGGACTTAGGAATAAGCCGGACTTACAAACTGTCTTGGAATGGAACTCATTCGTCTATGGAGGACTTACTGCATAGCCACACTTTATATAGCCTTAACACGCCTATTGGCTGTAAATACTGTTGCGATGTCATACAATTTAAAAAGATGTAAGTAACAAAATCACACTTAGCTCCAAGATACTAACAAAAAAGGAAAGCCTTAGCCTCCTCTTCACAGCGTTTTAATTTTAATAAGCCAATCTTGATACACGGCATTATTTGCCAGTGTTGTTCAGAATAAGCCTTGGGGAGATCGTGAGGAAGGCTTGTGCAGGTGAACGAGGCTGGCACGTGCTGCTCCTTGGAAAAGCCATTTCCCCAGGTGTAGAAGATGCTGAGCAGCCAGGAGATGTGTACTTAGCTCTGGATAACACGTGTTTGAATACAAACCCCACTGTGTTTGAATCCACGAACCCTATTTTCATTGCATGCATGTGAACATTTCTCACATGGCAAACAATTATCATTTGGATGCACCTATTTTGGGGAAATGCTGATGTGTGTGTGTGTGTGTGTGTGTGTGTGTGTGTGTGTGTGTGTATACATATATATATGTATATATATGCATATATATACATATATATATATAATATTGGGATTACTACAATTTACTTTGGTGGTACTTAAGCTAGTGATTCATTGAATGAGAGTATCTTGTGGACCTCTAAAGCAGTCATGTGGCTAATGGCTTTAAGCTGGCTAAGTTAAAAAAAAAAAAAAGGTGATTTCTGAATTTCAAATTTGGTGAGCATGAAACAGTTTTTGTATTGGTTGGTGTTACTCAAGTCAACTGACAGAGAAGAAACACACTTTAATTAAAATTTGGGGAAATCGCTGTTTTGTTTCATCTGCCGTTTTGGTCAAGCTTATTGACAGGTTTTATTTTAAATGCTTGTCAGCTCTAGAGCAAAATGTTCAGTGTTTTTTCCTCTAGACACACTAAGTTACATGGTTTTTATTTTTAAGTTGCACTATGTAATTTCTAGCCTCTGATAAATGTATCATAGGCATGTATAAAACATGGTATTTTGAAAATGATCAATTATAACTTACAAATCATTATAGGCAGAGCAAAAGGCTTTTGGCCCACCCATCTTCTCTTTTCGTTACAACTTCCAGTGGAAAAGGCTAGTTACAATAAAAAAGTATCACTGTACAGGCAAAAATTGGGGGAGGAAGGAGAATTTTCCATATATGTTTGTGTGCATATACATTAAACAAAGGGGCATGAATGAGTGTTTCTTTAAATACAACACAACCACATCTTTAAAAGTCCAAAAGCCTATGGATGGAATATACACCATCACACAGGATAAGATTAGCCAAAGGGATCTCTGACAAACTAAATCAGCGATGATTATGTCATGCTAAGAGTAATTTATAAGAAAGAACAGTGGGAATAAAGCCCCAAGGTCAACTCAGGGGTGGTCACCAGTTAGTGCTGCTAGAGGTGTAACTCTCTGCATGGGAGTGTTAGCACACTCAGTGGGAGCCTAACAGGAGAACTGCATGGCAGCCAGATTTCTTGGAATTCTGTGCGAGTACTCAGTAAACAACAATTGCAGTTTACTGGCACAAATGTTTAGTAATTCTCCATCATTCGCCATCTTCCAGTGGACTGCTACGACTTATACGAACAACGGAAATGTGGACTTGCATGCCAACGCCAGAAAGGCAGTTTTGAATCGGTCCGCAGCCCCCTAGCGGGCTTCTCCCAGCCTACCAGCAAGAAGTGAATCACATGACACCCTTGAATTACTGATCTTGGAGAGCACCTTGGATTAGTCATAACATGATGAGGCTTTTGATCTCATCGACGATACTGAATTGATGTTTGAGCCGGAACAGGACAGTGACTAATATCTTGTGATAAAACAGGGATTATCAAAAAAGTAAAAATTAAACAATTAAAAAATAATTTTAAAAAAGGGATTATCGTGGTTGTTCCTTAATCACAATATAGGAATAATACGAGACTGGATCAGCTGACGATAGTAACATTTACCTGCTGAGAGAAAAGAAAACTCGCTGACTGTTCTTTTGCAAACACACGCAGAGTTAATGCTTAATGATGCCTAGACAATAATCCTCACAAAGAAACTTGATTACCGGGTGATGCAGTCCTCCGCCTGCTTCTCGTTGTTCATCCTGTGATACAGCACCGCGGCCACTGCCAGAGGGCCTGCATCCCCGCAAAGGAAGGTGATGGCACGTTTGGTCAAACAGTTCAGACTTTGCTTTACGTAGCCGTGTGCCATCTGGAGGTAGGCAGGGTCTCCAAACACATCATAGAGATGTAAGTAAAGCACAGCAATGCCTGAAACACAGGGAAAAAAACAAAGACAAGATGAAGCAAGGAATTATTTTTGGCGCGTTGCCTACTCAGCAGTGTTGCCTTTTCATAAGCTGTGGCAAATATGTAAATCATCTGAACGTTTAGGGGGCTTTTGTTCTAGACTCAGCTCTACTACTAAGTGGCTTGAAGAACCAGGCACAGGTCAATCACTTCCTTGTCCTCAGTTTCCACATCATTACAACTCTATTAAATAATAACTCTAAGACTCTGGCCAATAAAAAGACACACTATCTATTATTAATTCTTCTTGCACTCTGGCTATTGTGTTCATGTATTCTTGATGGTTACAAGGTCCATCATCAAACTACGGTTCCAGGTAAATAGTAATTTACTTAACCAATATTTATTTAATGAATAATTAACAAGAAATAGCTTATTCTTGTAAGCTAAAGAAATTCAAAGACTAGCGAATTAAAACTTCAATTTCTTTAAGCAAAAGATAATTTTTCATATGAAAAGGTAGTTAATATATCCAAATTTTCTACCCCGGTATCCTTCCAGGCAGGTATTATAAGAAAGTTATTTGATATCTGAGAAAATATATTCAATTCTTCATAGTTTTTTTTTTCTTTTTGAGGACCCAGCTGCTTTGGTAACTATAATGTAAAAGCTGCCAATGACTTTCGCCTTGGGCTGTACTTGATTCACTTCTTATTCTACTCTCAAATAGTAACTGAAGTGTTGTCTGCATGTCCTCATTCCACACGCCTGTCACAGTGGATAGAGCCTTCCCTCTGAAGCCAGCTGGTCTCAGGGTACACTCAACGATGTGGGGTAGGAAGTCTGCCTGCCTACAGCATTTCCAGAAACCTATTTTTCCCCTTAAAGTACATTTTCCATCTCATTTGTCGTTTTTAGAAGACACAGTGCCTCTGTTTAAATCTAAATTAATAGAGCCAAACTCTTCACGGATTTCAATGCAGTAAAAATGCAATCTAAAAAATTACTTTTCACTGTACTGAGGACAATTTTAAATTTAGATAGTTTTCTCATTTTGCATGGGTAATCTCCAAAGCTTTGTGCCACAGACAATTCAATCTCACATGCATATTAAGGCCAAATTTTCATTTTCTGCCAAAGTTAATAACCCTGTCTGCTCTTTCAAAGTGGCTCGGCATCAGTCATTCCAAGAGCTGATGATCAGATGCACCAATGCTGAAGGTTTGAAAACAAGTGTACAAAGCTTTGCATCCTTTTCACAAATGATCAATGTCAAGAGCTTCTTCTAGAATTAGGTCCTTAACAGGCTTCACCTCCATCCATATCACGCATCTGCAGGCGATCCGTTTAAATTGTTACCCTTTCATTTTGCCCTCCTATTCCCACTGCTGCCTGAACTTCCCTAATTAAGTTATGTAAGCACCAAAGCCCGAGAATGACATGACTAAGAACTGAGAAAATAAAAAGTGATTAAACACAAGTCCAGCGATTGTTTTCCTTTTCAGACCTTTGTCTCTCATTAGCAACAATTCCACTTGGCCTAAATATTTAACAAACTAAGCTTGTTATGGCTTGCAATGTAAGGTTTGAAAAACAGGTAATCATTTCTCAAGTCTCACAATATTACATTTAGATGAAAAACATTTTTTTTTCTTTTTAATCAGCAGAGAATTATCTTTCTAGTTTCTGGGACTCCACAACCTCAGGTTCCAGTTCTCCCGCCTCTTGTTTGGGCCTCAGTGTGGGCAGACCTGTCGCAAAACACCCATGGATGAAAAGGACTTTAAGTGATAAGTGCTACTGCCAATCAGAAAAATTCCCTGCACACGCTTATTATGATTCAGACCAGGTCAAGATATTAAGACAAAATGCATAAATCAAAGATATTTAATGCCTCATCAACTTCTCATCTTTAAGACCTCAAGTGTCCTAATTTTACAGAAAAATAATAGGGGAACTGCTTGTGGCCAACTATCTGAAACCTGATCTTTGTGGTTCTTAACCCTTGACAATAATCATGTACATAATATCACCTTTTCATAAATACCAAACACTCAAAGATAGTTGGCAAGGTATGAAATAGAAACACAACTTCAAGGGCTCTGTGGGAAAAATTAATCCAAGGCTAATAATATACAAGGGGGGACCCCCCAAAAAAATCCGATATCATCTTTTGGAGGGTGGGCTTCTTGTAGTACACTTGAAATGTGTTCTTCTGGCTCAAACAGTCCACCAAAGTTTTTATCTGGAAGTTTTTAAAAGGTTGTGTCACAATCTGCAGAAGAGATGTCCTGAGTTGGAGCAAGCAGGGTTCTCCCACATAGCGATGAGTGTTCAGCAGTTTTTGACCAAAAATGGTTAAGATCCCCTATGTACCACCTTCTCTATTCACCTGATAGCGACCTGAGTGACTTTTTTTTTGTTTCCCTAGAAAAAATTTCCTCAAAGGGAAACCATCTGCAGATATGGAAGAGATGAAACAAGAAATGGTAGAAACACTAAAAGACATCAACGTCGATGAGTTCAAAAACTGTTTTGAGCAGTGGAAAAAGGGTCTCAATAGGTGTACTGCACTAAGTGATGTCACTTTGAAGGTGACTGAAGTTTAAACATGTAAATATACACAATTTTTAAAAAAATAAATCCCATTCTGGGGGGCTTCCCCCTCATATTCCTTCAGTTCTGGCTTCAGATGAGGCTTTAAGAAACTCTTTCAATATAATTTTTATCAAAACATATATGCTCTTCATGGAAGAATCATATAGTGCTGCAAGACAGCATGGAAACACCATCCTGCCTCACCCTGTTCCTGCCTCCCAGAGGCAACCACTGTCAATAACTGTAACCATTTCCTCTAGCATTTGCCTCCATTCTTCTTGTGACTGCTCATATGCTATTTCTTGGTTGTTCTGTTTCAGACATTTTGATTCATATTCCACTCTGGAAGGTGAGGATTTGGCTCTTGCGATAGAGACCCCTAGGTGGTTCCCCAAATAGGCCTCCCTTTTCCCTCTGGTTATGCCCTAGATTTTATTAGCTGGGCTCATGGCTCCCTGGAACAACCTTCTTTGCAGCTGGGTATAGCAATATGACTATGTTCTGACCAAGGGAATGCAGCAGAAGTTGTGGGGGTGACTTTGGACAATGTCCTTGAAGGGAAGGGACTGCCCTTTCTTTCCTTTTCGACTTCCTGGTGGAATGCAGAGGTGATGGTGCGGCTGTAGCAGCCACCTTAGACCATTTGCTGGCAGCTCTGTGATGAGGATGACGGTTAAAGTCTCCAGACCAGAGCAGCCCAGATCCCAGGAGATTATGAGGCTGCCCTGCAACCCACGGATTACCTGCTTACACAGAAGATAAACTTCTGTGGTGTCAAAGCCACCGTGATTTCAGATGCACTGCCATACATGGGTAAGCCTGATCCTAAAAAAGACAGCTCTTTTCAAAGCTAGAAAGGAGAGCAGAAGCCGAATCACATAGGGTCTTGGAAGCCAGTCGGGACTTTCATTTAAAAGCACCATTTTAAGCATGGCAAGAACATCATTAGGCTCAAGTATTTTAAGTTCACCAGGATTGCACTGGAAGGCTCGGGAGGGAGTGCGCCAAATAGCGGACGCGAATGCAGTCAGAGGGATGCTTCGGGAACGGGAATGAGGGACACAGGGTGGGGTGCCAGGGAAATGGAATGAGAATGAACTGCAAAGGCATCTGTCTGGAAGGGCCGATCGGCAGAAGCTGGTGGGGGGATGACTGAGATGGGGAATGACTGAGAGAGAGATGTCAAGTGCCCGCCAATGTCTTATTTCCACAGCCAGATGGGCAATGGTGCCATTCACTGAGATGCAAGTATGACTTTGCTGTAGTAGTAGGTTTGGGAGGGAGATTACAGTTGTATCCATTCATAAACTCATCCTCAAATACGATTCTATTCTCTGAAGGGCATTTAATAAAATGGGGGGAAAAAAAACAAACAAACATTTCCACTGGCTTCTAGGATAACAACAGTCAAAACTGTTCACAAGGTTTGACACAGAGTAACATATGGAGTTTTATCTTTTTAAGTATTTTCTTCTTTTTATCAGAGTCTATTCTACTTCTTTAAAATATGACAAGAGTTATTTTCAGTCAAGTAGTCAGGCTTAAATACGAGTATCAGGTAAAACCTCCTCTAATATTGTTTGCTAAACAAAAGATAGAATAATGGAGATATGTTTCCTTCTACTACCTTTCCACCTTTTCTTCCAGACCAGATAAGATTTAAATGACTTGTAAAAATCTGCTCCAAACTGATTTAGATTTTAGAATCTTTTTTTTTTTGATAGAGACAATACTTTGCTCTGTGCTCAGGCTGGAGCATAGTAGTATGATCATAGCTCACTGCCACCTCAGACGCCTGAGCTCAAGCAATCCTCCCACCTCAGCCTCCTGAGTAGCTGGGACTACAGGTGCATGCCACCATGTCTAGTTAATGTTTTAAATTTTTTTGTATAGATGTACTATGTTGCCCAGGCTGGTCTCAAACCCCTGGCCTCAAGTGATCCTCCTGCTTCAGCCTCCCAAAATGCTGGCATTACAGGCACGAACCACCATGCCCAGCTTAGAATTATTTTAACTTCAATAAGTGGTGTTGGGAAAACCGGATATTCACATGCAGAAGAATAAAATCTGAACCTTATCTCACATCATACACAAAAATCAACTCAAAATAAACTAAAAATTTAACATCAGAAACTGTAAAACTACTAGAAGAAAGCATAAGGGAAAACAACACACCTAGACATATATTACTTTAATCTTATTACTCCTGGAAAGTGTTTGGTTCTTCTAGAATTGCAGAGTCCATAATGTTTATAGAAAATTAATTAAAAGTACACAAAATATAAAATTCAGTTTCTTAGTCACACTAGCCACATTTCCAATGTTCAGTAGCCACATGTGGCTAGTAGCTGCCAAAATGGAAAGGAAACTAATAACATTTCCATCACTGTAGAACATTCTAAGGCTAGTACTGCTCTGAAGACATGAAACAGATGTCATACTATATAAGAAGTTCAGGAAGTTGGGCGCTGCCTCACTGTTCATCCTAGGAATTCCTTGGTCTTGAATTGCTGATAACTAATTTACTTGAAAGGAAAAAAGTATACTATGAGGACCTAATACAACTCTGTTGTAATAAGAATTGGTCTAGCTTCCGCACATAAGCTCTGAACTAGATTTTTCTATTCTATTTCTTTCTATAGCTACTGCTCTGGGATGAGAGGGTAAATTATTTAGGGATGCTTCTAAATTTGTAATTTCCTTACTCAGCTACTTATCCCCAGTCATACTATAAATACAGCCAGCTGTTGAGACGTAATTAATACTAACTAAGCCTTTGAATTTCTGAGGGATCATTAGTTCTATTCATCTTGACCAATCAAGACCTTGCTGTGTCTCAAATGTTTATGGAGATAAAAATCTTCACAGATACATGAACTCCTCAAAACACTTCTCTGAAATTTTGCATTCCAGAAATTATTCCTCAGTACTTTTCATTCATTCTGCAACCAGCCTACAGTGATGGAAAAACCTTTGTGTATTTCCTTGCAGGTCCCGTTTAAAGATGCCCTTCATGTACTCTGGTAGGAAAAATCACATTCAGGTTTTGGATATGCCAGGGTCACTGAGATGCTTAGCCAACACGCAATAGTTCTGAATGACACAGAGACAGGAACTTCCTAAAGGAGGGACAGTTGGGTGTTGTAAGTTCAAATAAATTGTTCCCTATTTAAAATGTTTAAAGTCAATCAATTATGTTTTCTTCCTTTCAGATTTATGGAAAAATAAGTGAAAGTACTCTCTGATTAACTACATATGGTATGATCACATGTCTTTATCACGTTGGTACTTTCTAATATGTTCTTTTGTAACTGTTGCCCAAATTTTATCTGTGAATGTTTGTGCATTCCATTTCTTCAACAAAATTAGTTGTCTTTGGGCAGGATTCCCATTCCCAGTAACTGCTGTGACTGGGCACAGCACTCTTCACCAACTGTGGTGGTACACACTGCACTTCCCAGGACATCTGCCCAGCTGTCAGATGAAAGCTGGGCATTGTGAGCTGTGGCTTTCAAATACCCAGTGCTTTCCGACGCTTATCTGGGGAGAAAACTAGTCATGACTCCACACCTTTGATTTATCAATATTGCCCTAAACAAAAGAGTAGAAATCAAAGAGGGCAAGCAAACACTCTGAAGATGTGTCTTCTCCTTCATCTATTTCCAGAGCTGACTGTTCAATAGAGGATTTTTTTAAAACAAGGAAAGATACTCTCCTCCTCCCTCCCTCGGTGCCTCGCAGTCCACCAGCTATGCACTGGACATTGCAGTAAGTGCTGAAGTTACTAGAATGAAAACAACAGACTCAGCACCGGCTATCCTGGTGTTATCAGTAAAGTCAAATTGATTAGGTAAGTCTTCTTTCACTCTACCATTTATCCTGATCTGCCTTACATACACTTTCATCCTACGCTGTGTTTCAACCACAATGGTGGCGTCTAAATCCTATAATTATTTCAAGTCTGTGTTCTCTCAGTTGAAGATAAACTGCAGAACAAAGACATCAACACTATATGAACTGCAGTCAGGAAGGAAGCAGGAGACACTCTTGGCACATTCCTGTCTCTAGGAGTCACTGTGGAGCACTCTAACCAGTCTAGTTGTAGACCCCTGTTCCTTGATTCTTTCCAATTGTCCTAACAGCTCTGGCAGGGAAGGAGAGGTGCATCTCTGAAGTTGAAGGACACCACTCAGGGCTCAAATTAGACACTGAAATTCTGGCTCGGATGAAGAGCTACTTATAAAGAGATCAAATTGCAAAGAGAAGACACTTGGCCAGAGTGATTCCTTTCGAATGACTGGTGTCAGCAGTAACTAAGACCCATATGCTAAATCTGTAGCTCAAAGGCTATATGTTCGGTGGATCAGAGGAATGGCATCTTGAAACGCTCTGAAGACTGGCACTTAGAGCGCAAGTTAATATGACTCCAGGGATCATGCTGCATATCGTCTTATTTAAAATGCTACCTAATATTTGAATGTATGCCAATCTTAGCCTCATTAACTTTGTGACTTGATTACATGAGACTGGGTCAAGTCTTTTAGAACTAAAGCCCCAGAGTCCTGCGTGTGTGTCTTTTTAAAGTATGAGCTGACCGTCATTTCCCCTAGGAATCATCTCAGCTAAGAGTAGGAAAAAAGGGCAATTAAATGAGAGTAAGCCTTTTCCCTCATTCTCTTTGAAAGACATGAGTGAGATCGGCCATCCCTCGGGTTTACTTAAGTTTTCTACTATGTTATCTGCAAGGGAAGCAATCTTTTCTACTAAATGTTTGATTCTAACACAAGAACCTTTATCTGTTCATTTAATCCTGTATAATACAATTCTTTACCAGTTATTTGTGCTTTCCATTTCATAAAATACCTTAAAATGTTCTCCCCCATGAGAAGCTACAGTCGACCTAGACCCAAACTTAGACCAGCTCTATAGCAGGTGGCATTATGTCCTCTGTTGAGTCCCCACAGTTCTCTGGGTACCATCAGGAAACACTTAGTAGCTGTGGCTTTCAAACACCCCAGTGCTTTCCGACAGGCAATCTGGGGAGAAAACTCTTCATGGGGTACCTAAAAATCAAAATGCTTCTCCATGCTCATGCCATAAAGAACGCCTGTAGGTCTACCGGGAAAAGATCAAGGCTGTAAATTAACAATTCAAGTGCCTATTGCTGACACATGTCGTACAGCAGTATCATGATACATTATGCTTCAATGGACTACATTTTATAAAGGAGAATTATGGTGGAAAGAACCAAGGCTGTTCATTCAAAGTATCACTTATTAACAGCTGTAAGAGCTACCGATTGATTTCAGACTATGGATGATAATTCACTTGAGAAGATCTTCAACAAGCCTTTTCAAATACAAGCAATTATAAGGAAAAGCTTCTGTCTTGGTCCAATTAATTTTCTTTGTGAAACCATGCTGAATATATTAATTCAGGATTAGCGAGGGGAAAAACACCTTCTACAGAAGAATGCCAGAGATTTCATCTTTCTAGCTGCAAATACTCATAAATCTTCCTGGGTTTTACTTTATGTCCAATCCTAAGTAACATTTTTCCATAGATTTTTAAATGGTAATTACTCTTGCATGTCTAAAAAAAACCTTGTCTTCTTTCTTTCCAAATTCCTTTCATGCTTTATCTGGACTTATTCTGACTTTTATTTTTTTTTAAATAGGACACTTAAATATGGTGAAACAGTAGCCAATTTCTAAAAAGTTTGTACAACATGTGTATCATGTGGTCACTGCTCAAACCACTCCATCTTGTAGATTATGAAGTACATTTTCACTTATAAAATATACAGTACAAACCCAAATGTAGAGGTTGAGAGTAAACACACGTAAACACATGTAAACACATGTAAACACACACACACACACACACACACACACACACACACACACACACACACACACACACACACAAACACACAGACACCCTTAGGGTAAAGAGCAGGACCAAAGAGCCGGATGAGGTACTCTCAGCATTGTTTTGCTTCATTTTTCTCACCTGTGAAATAGGGATGTGAAGTCTCCATGCCATGAAGTTCTTTTGAGGTTTAGATTAGCACATTAATGCAAAGCACTTAAAATAGTGCCTGGCACATACCAAGTTATTGGTGTACATCCATACACATTTTTGTTGTTATCATTCAAATATGAACTATATTAACATTTCATTAACAGAAATCATGTTTTAATCTGTATTCCTCATTTCAAGATAAATGAATCCAGTGTAAAAAAACAAAAAGAGGCCGGGCTCAGTGGCTCAGCCTGTAATCCCAGTGCTTTGGGAGGCCGAGGTGAGTGGATTGCCTGAGTCTGTGGGTTCGAGACCTGCCTGGGCAACCTGGTGAGACCTCATCTCTACAATAAATCAAAAACTAGTCGGGCATGGTAGCGCGCGCGCCTGTAGTTCCAGCTACTTGGAAGGCTGAGGCGGAAGGATCGCTGGAGCCCAGCAGGTCAAGGCTTTGGTGCCGTGAGCATGCCACTGCACTCCAGTCTGGGTGACAGAGTGGATTCCAACTCAAAAAAAAAAAGAAAAAAAATTCGTGAAGCCACACCAGTAGATGCAAAAACCTTGTACTTTTAGCAAAATACCTTTTAATCTTGTATTAAAAATGCAGCTTTATGTGGGTACAGGATAGCTAGAAAAATAGCATACCCTTAGATTCATATGATTTGTGAAAAAGCAAATAAGTCATTACAATACAACTTAAAGCAAAAGAAGGCGAAGAATCTAAAACTGGAGAATGAAATGCCAGCAAAGGATGGTTTGATAATTTAAGAAAGAGGTTTGGCTGAAAAATGTCAATATAACAGGAGAAGCAGCTTCTGCCAGCCAAGAGACAGCAGACAACTTCTCAGTCACCATTAAGAAAATCATTCAGGAGAAAGGATACCTGCTCGAACAGGTTTTAAATGCAGATAAAGTGAACTATTCTGGAAAAAAAAAATAGCCACAAAGGCCATGTATTAGTAAGGAAGAGAAGCGAACACCAGGATTTAAGGTTGTAAAAGATAAACAACTCTACTGTTCTATGCAAAAGCAGTCAGGTTTATGATCAAGACTACCCTTATCTGTAAAGATGCTAACCCTGACACTTGATGGAAAAAGATAAACATCAGCTGCCGGTCTTCTGGTTGGTTATACAACACAGAAGGCCTGGACAACAAAAGCCTTGCCTTATGGATTGGTTCCACAGATTCTTTGTTCTTGAAGTTTGTAAATACCACTAAAAGACTGCCTTCTGTAGTTCTTTCAATACTGGATAGTGCCCTTGGTTACCCAGAACCCCAGGAGCTCAACACCAGAGGCACCAAAGTGGCCTCCTTGCCCCTAAACACATTTCTAACTCAGCCTCTAGACTGGGGGTCATGAGGACCTTTATGGCTCATTATACACAGTGCTCTATGGGAAGGATTGTCAGTGACATGGAACCCCAACAGAGAGACCACCATAAGAGCCTGGAAGATGTACACCATTGAAGATGCCATTGTTGTTACAGTAAAAGCCATGAAAGTCATCAAGGCCAAAACGGTCAATTCCTAGTGGAACAAACTGTGTCTAGATACTGTGCATGACTTCCAGGATTTACACTAATCAAGGGGATCATGAAAGAGACTGTGAATATGGCAAAACCAAGAGGTGATGAGGGGGGTGAAAGGTTTCAAGATATGAATCTTGGAGAAATTCAAGTGCTAACAGACATCACACCAGAGGAATTAACAGTCAATGACTCAATGGAGATGAGCGCTGCAAAACACCACCAGATAATGAGGACAATAGAGCAGAAGCAGAAAACAAACTGACATCAAGCAAAATGGCAGAAGGGTTCTGATTATTCAAGACTGCTTGTGACTTCCGTTACAACATGGGCCTTATATGATACGGGTACTGAAACTAAAGCAAATGATGGAAGGATTGGCAACGTATAGAAACAGCTTTTAGAGACATGAAAACGCAAAAAAAGTCAGACAGAAATCACAACAAATTCCAAAAAGTTACACCAAGTGTGGCTGGCTCTTCTGCCTCCCTTTCCATCTCGTCCACTTCTTCTGCCTTTGCCACCCCCAAGACAGGAAGACCAACTCCACTTCTTCCTTCTCAGTCCACACAACATGAAGAAAACAAGGATGGAGGTTTTTATGATGATCCACTTGCACTTAAAGAATAGCAAATATATTTTATTTTCCTTATGATTTCCTTAATAACATTTCTCTAGCTTAGTTTATTGTAACAATATAGTATATAAAATATATACAACATACAAAATTCGTGCTAATCACCTGTTTATGTTACTGGTAAGGTTTCTGGTCAACAGTAGCTGTTAGTAAAGTTTGGGGGGAGTCAAAACTTTGCACAGGGGGTTGGGACTCCTAAGCCCCAAGTTGCTCAAAGGTCAATTGTACTTATATAATTCTAAACACACATGAACATGTCATCTCTTCACTAGAACCCTTTCATTTTCAAGATCAACTGAGTAACGGAGATAAATTTAGACATACCATGAGCGAGGCAGTAAGAAGTTGGGCAGTCTAGTTTTGTAGTTTCTTTAAAGTCATGAAGTAGAAAAACAGACATATGACTATGGAATTTAGTATGAACTGATACAAGGTGTAAATTAAGAACTTTCAAATTCTGCAATAGTATATAAAATTTGAAAGCAAAAACGGGAGGGAAAGAACTGCTGAATCAAGCTATGAAAATACTAATGTTTCACAGTATTAAGTGTATAACCAATTGCAGTCTTGTCTTTTTTTTTTTTTTGAGTTGGAGTCTTACTCTGTTGCCCAGACTGGAGTGCAGTGGCAGCCTTGACCTGCTGGGCTCCGGTGATCCTTCCGCCTCAGCCTTCCAAGTAGCCAGAATTACAGGCATGCGCTACCACGCCCGGCTGATTTTTTGATTGATTGTAGAGATGAGGTCTCGCTGCCCAGGCGGGTCTCGAACCCGCGGGCTCAGGCAATCCACTCACCTCAGCCTCCCAAAGACGCGGGATTACAGGCTGAGCCACTGAGCCCAGCTTGCAATTTTTTCTAAATGTAAGTTTCACTTAGCTCTAGAAAAATAATTTATGATTTGGTATTCTTATAATATTTCCTTTCTATGGCAGGCTTTATGAAAAGACTATTACTTACTGAAATGAAGACAAACTTAAAAAAATAAAGGTGTTTTGAATCAAAATGCAAATGAATCTCCCTGGAAACAAGGAATAGGCAAAATATTGCTTAGCAAATTTCAAAATATTCCACAGACATGGGTAAACTTACCCTTAGAAGAATCCCCCACCCCACCCCCACTGGACAGAAGTTAGAGATTGTTTGGCAGATGGAAAAATTGAGGATCCCTGTCCAAATGCCTTGTGTAAAACATAGGGATGAGAAAAGATGATCATTTTTCTTGTAATATAGGAGGCATAGTAGAGATACTAGATCTTATCCCAAAATTCAGTTTCCTCTTTCCTTTAGTAATAGAACCCCAGCTAACAAACTTTATTTTCCATCTTTCCTTGCTAACAGGAGTGACTATGTAACTATGTTCTAGTTAGCAAAGTACAGAGAGCTGAAATGTTGAGTGAGAATTCCAGAAAGTCGTTTTCAATACAGGAAACACATCCTTTGTTGCCTCTTCTTCCTTCCAGCAGCCTGAAAAGTTAATGTAACAACTAGATCTTCAGTAGCTATCTTGATCAAGAGGTAAAAGCAGAAAGGAAGGAGGCTGAGTTCCTGTACAACACCCTGAGGTCACCATGTCAGCCCTGGACTGTCTCCCTCTGGCCAAGATGAGAGAAAAATATACGATCTTACACTGTTGGTTTATTTTCTTTGTTGGGGGAGTAAAGGCAGCTGAATCTAGTTCTATCTCGAATCATAATCCTATCTAAATCAGCAACAGCTGTCAGACCATACTTCTGGGAAATGAAATTTAACAAAACAAAATGTCAATCTGAAATTCTAACTGTAATAACCATGCAGTTTTCTCATGCTGAATAGTTAAATATAATGCATATTATCTAAAATGTATTCGTTTTGGAGTACACAAAATAACATACAACTACACATAATCATATAAACACTGTTTTGATATACAACACCAAATATTTTGATTGTGTTATTTGTTAATGCATTTTTTTGGTAATAAAATTGCAGTTATGAACAGACAATACTTTGTAAGCTATACCATAGTGGGAGAAGGTATTAACACTGTAATTTTCCAAAATCAAATCCGTTTCAGTTTCTTATGCAACTCAGAGATTTATGTTATTCAGATTGTCTATTTGAATACTGGCACAGGGCAGCGTTTCACTTATCAAAACACTGAAGAAGACAGTCTATTTTATGTGGGAATAATGGCTTTGTAACAGTGTTCAATGAGGAGACATTAGGAACCTTGCCTCAACAGCCATTAGCAAATTTATCTAAAAGATTTTATGCTACATCCTAAAACAACCAGCCACTGAAGACATCCTAAATTGCTTAGTATGCCAGTTTGCCTCAGAAACTTGCCATCTAAGCTTCTTTCAGGAGCCAGCAATGAGTATCATCAATACTTAAAGGATAGAAGGTTGAAGGACATTGGCATTCAAAGAAGATAACGCCAGAAACCTCAGATAGCCACAAAATTTAAACAACCTGCAGTTTACTTGGGAGAGAAATTTCATTTCTATTTCCAAAGAAAGATTAACTTTTGGTTTCTCAACTAGCTCTAGCAATATAGGGTCTGACTGATGACGTTTCCTAACATTGTCAAACCGTTAATCCAAATTTGAAATCAATCCCTACTTTTCTTCCCCCTAAAGCAAAACACCTTACAAAAAGTAGTAAGTTCGCCCGGCTTGGTGGCTCAGCCTGTAATCCCGCGCCTTTGGGAGGCTGAGGCGAGTGGATTGCCTGAGCCCGCGGGTTCGAGACCCGCCTGGGCAGCGAGACCTCACCTCTACAATAAATCAAAAAATCAGCCGGGTGTGGTAGCGCATGCCTGTAATTCCAGCTACTTGGAAGGCTGAGGCGGAAGGATCGCCGGAGCCCAGCAGGTCGAGGCTGCGGTGGCCGGGAGCGGCCACTGCACTCCAGTCTGGGCGACAGAGTGAGACTCCAACACACACACACACACACACACACACACACAAAAGAGTAGTAAGTTCATCTGAACAGGTGATCTGGAGTTTAAGTTATTCTTTTCACAATCAGTGCTGGAATTAAGGCTAGTGATCTGTTTTAGTTCTTTTTTGTTTTTGGCCAGAAGTAACAAAATAATAGAAATTCTAAGTATATTAGGAAGAGATCTATATTATATATTATGACAATGTGGCAATCAAGAGGAAAACTGAAGACAACCATGCATTGTACTTGTCCAGTTTTGTTCAAATCCTGTAATTTTAAATAAAGAATAGTAGCGTTCACTGATGAGATTAACCTACTAATTACACCATACCTGAACACAGTGGATACTCAATAAGTTAACAGCTGTTATAACGTTCCTTCTTGAAGCAAAATGCTTCCATTTTATTCTCATCTTAACATTTATTGTGTCAAGCTGCTACAATTCATAAAAAAATCATAAAACTGTAAGAGTCTGACATTAATTGTTAAAGTCTGACATAAATGGTCTGACATTATCTAGCCTAGTCTTCTTATCCCATAAAATACTGCTTTAAACATCCCTGAGATGATCATTTTCCTGTTTTCCTGATTTCATCTGCCTTCCCTATCATTAGAAAAACAGAGGATGGGCATCCTTTATATGAAATGCTTGGCACCAAGAGTGTTTTGGGTTTCAAGTTTTGAAATATTTGCTTATATTTGGCAGCTAAGCATCCCAAATATGAAAGTCTGAACTCTGAAATGCCTCAATGAACATTTCTTTTGAGTGTCACATAAATGTTCAAAAGTTTCGAATTCTGGAGCATCTTGGATTTCAGATTTTCAGATCTGGGATACTAAACCTGTACTAAAGAGGACGGCTAAGGGGTTGCTATTACTAAATTTCTCTCATAAACAAGCTTTCAGTAGATCATAGATTACCCTCCGCATCAGGATCACAGAGGCTTGTAAAAGGCAAACTCCTGGGTCTTCCTCAAGACCTATGGAATCAGAATCTTTGCCATGAAGCCATTTTTATGACAAGCATCACTGCCCTAAGATCAAATACAAATTCCTTACACTGCAATCTTGCTCCCCCTTGCCTAGTCTTCAGAGTAAATGAGAAACATTGAGTCTCTCTCTACACTGTGCTTTCTTCAAATTTATACAGCTGTTGTTGTGGCTCTCCACATTTGGTAAATTAACTGCAGTTCTTCCAACTTTTCTTCTTTAATCTCTCCCTTTCTCACCTTTTTGACACCAATGCACTATTTCTTCCCAAATCTTCTCAATCACGGAGACTGGCAAAACAGCAAATGCAAACCAACCAGCAATGACAATATGGAAGGATAAGCTTATGGAATCAATACTTTACAATGTGCTCCCATGTGGATCCCTGTTATGGGGTAACTGTTTGAAAAATGGTGCTCTGGGCAGGTTTTATTTCCTGCAGATATATCCTTCTTACTTCTGTTTCAGGCACTGTATTTTGGAACTCTTCCCACTGAAATTCCATCCAAATTAACTATGTGATGTTGAAAATCAATTTTTCTCCCCACAAGTACACCAGCCATCCAAATGTCAAACATGAATTACATGAATATGCTTCCTATGCTTTACATTCAGGGCACTATTAAAAATGCAGAAGGTATCATAGCTGGGTTGAGAACACAGCATTCTCCCAGAAGCAATTACTCATATGCAGATGCAGAAAGCATTTAAGGAGGCACCATTCAATCAGATAGCTCTCAGAAAAGAATGCTTTGGCTCCCATGTACAAGGCTTATGCCAGCTCAGTCAGCATTTCGTACCTGCCCAGCCAGTGTAGCCAGTGCCATCCCGAGGGTCTGCTGACTTTAGGCCTCTCTCCATTTGCTGAAGAAGCTCCCGAATCTTATTGGTCAGGCGTTGTGAGAACTCAGGAGTCAGCTGTGGATATTAAGGGAAAACAAATATTAAAAAAGTATGGGCCACCCCCTGATGGCCTCCTGGACTACAGGCTATTAAGGGTATGAAGCCATTTTATTTCTGCTCAGGACACACTTCTCTGCCTGAGAGACTGGGCAATTTATTACTATTCCTAAACAACAATAGTACATTAATGAAATTTAAAAGCACTTCTGCTTTTCTACTCAAGGAAAGAAATACTGTTGTAACTTAATTGTTTTACATAAAATTTTCAGTTAAGTACTAAAACAGACTGCCAATGATAAACAGACTCAGTAATTTTCCACCTAATAGGGATCATCTGTTATTTAATCAATATTTACTATAATAATAAAAAGTCACTTTATTAAATTAAGCACAAATCAAAAGATGTTTGCTGCTTTCAAGTCACTGGATTTCTAGTATTCAAGCAGTAGCACTGTCAAGTCCCTGAAGAAACATTCTCGTTGCTTTTGTTATTTTAAAAAAGTGGATAAAACACTTATAAAAAATTGAAGTAGCATAAAAAAAGCAAAACAAATTCATGTATACCAAGAGCCAAGCAGAGTGGAAAGAACACCAAACTTAGCATCACACACCCATGCCCAGCACAGTGCCTGGCAGATAGTTGGAGATTTATAAATATTTCTCAATGGCACACCTCATCAACAAGGGTACCTGCACAATAAATATCTGTATACCCACAATTTTAAAATAAAAGACATATATAATTTAAAAAAAAAATATATATATACATATGTGTGTGTGTGTGTGTGTGTGTGTGTCTCTCAATGAATGAGCCTGGCCACATTAGCTGAGTGATCCTGCACAACTCGCAGCTTTATTATGCTTCAACTACCTCTGTCAAGTCAGGATAATACCTGCCCCACCAATTTCTAAAGATACTTTAAAGATCAAATGATATCATGCGTTGCAGGTCTTTTTTTATTTAGGGCTGTAAATGTTGACATTTTTACTATTATATGACAAGTAATAATTTAAATATGGATGAGAAGTACACTAAGGCTCGGCGGTCAGTAACACCCACATGAAGGCCTGAAGAAACTGGGCAAACTATGAGGCCCATATACAATCATGACTTTGTTCTTCCCCAAAGCAACTGAAAAATATTTTTAAAATTCTGCACAGACTAAGTCATTAAGTGTCTTAAAAGTTCACTTTAGTGTATCCCTCGGTAATTTTAGGATCCTGCTGTGATTCTAAGACCTGCCATTTACAAAGCAACACAGTATCAAAACAATGGGAGGAACATTCCAAGGGAACACTTTATTTTACCAAGTAAGGACTGCAGAACCAAACCTAACCACCACTTGTTAGTACTAGAATCTCATTTTTTTAAATGGGCACATCTTAACACTGAAAAAAGTAAGAAAGCAGTATCAGCATGAATAATAACAATAATCGCAAAAGACATTAAGATTCACTTCAGAGGAGCCTCCCTAATAAGACAAATCAGACTCTCAACCACCCCTGGATTATTTATTCCGAAGCACCACTATGATCCCCTATTTCACACTCTGAAGAAACCACACTGCTTGACAGAAACACTCCCATTATTTAACAACTGTTGTAAGGAGGTTAAGACTTCAACACGACTTGAAAATACACTTAGTAAGATGAAATATACACCAATGTTACTATAAAAGGTCTATAAATCTCAACTAGATAGAAGATGGCATCTACACGAGAACATGTCAACTTCTGTACATAGATCATGTCTAATTTATCATCATGTCTGGCCTTCAAGAGTCCAAGAAGAATGAGAACATCTCAGCCTCAGGAAGGGAGATTCCTTTCTATTTGGTAGATACTGCATTTAATAAAGCGATCCACCTAAGAATATTGACTACCTGTGGTACACCACCAAATTACTCAAACTCTACCGATAATTTGAAGAGTCTCCAAAAGCCCCCCTTTTTTTTCCTGGCAGATGCCAGAAAATCGACCAATTCCTTATAGAAATCTTCGTGTTAACAAATTAAGGAGGACAGATCTCCGTGGCTGGCTCCTCTGTGTTCAACATTAAACAATTTTAGAACTGGTCTGCTAGTTTCTTTGGGGGATCTGTCCAAAAACTATGTTAGGCAATACATTACATTATTCTTCTTGGGTCAGGGTTTAAATTTATGAAATTCTCTCCTTAGAAATAGAGAGTTAAATTGACAGAAAGCATTTACTATCTAAGCAGCCTAATGAGTGAGCTACAATTTATTGAATCTTCTATCTAACATCAGGACACATCCTCAAACGGATGCTCTGCCAAGTTAGCAGGAAGCAGCATGTCTTTCTCCAGCAAGACAAGACTAGAGTTCACAGCTTCAGATCTGCAGAGCTAGGCAGAACGCAGGCCCAAATGGCCAAAGGGAATCCATCTGACAACAAGACCATTATAAAAGGCTTTGTTGGGGCGGCTCAGTATCGGTCTTAACACCCTAATCCATATACATTTTGGCAGCCCCCTACCCTCCACCTCTTCATGCCTCTCATCCCTCCTGCATTACTGACCCCAGCTGATCTATCATGACAAGTGTTTTAAGGAAAAAACCAACAGAACCATTTAAAGTTAACTTGACAGACAGGAAATGTGTGAGGCCATCGTATCACGTGTAAAATGCTTTTTGTAGAACTGGACAAGTCTTGAAGAAATAAACTAGCAAAATTAAAAAAAAAAGTTGAAACAGGACCCTACCTATCAACACACACACACACACACACACACACACACACACACACACGTGTGTGCACGCTTCCAATCTTAGTCTTAAAATGTCGGGAAACTAGGTCTTCTTTAAAAGGCCCATAATCCCTCTTAGCAGTTATGTTCACCCAAAGAGGTAGGAGAAAACAGAGTTCCCTTATCTTACATACAGGTTCTCTTTGGCCCAGCAGCTTGCAACGGGCTCACCAGCTTAATTTGTGGGCCCCCCCCCACCCCCGGCCCCAGGACTGTCCTGTGAAGAGTGGCAATGGTACCCAGAGCTTCAGGACTTCTGTGTCCTCAAACGCTCTTTGCACTGTCCGTTTAGAGACGGGCTGACCGCCCCCCAGCTTCCTCTCATGACCACTTTGGTCACACTCGTGTACAGTCCTAAAGGAATATCGTGGCACATGTGATGGCCACCAGGATTTCCCCCCCTCTCTTTAAGAAGCAAACCAAAGCCGGGCTCGGTGGCTCAGCCTGTAATCCCGCGCTTTGGGAGGCCGAGGTGAGTGGATCGCCTGAGCCCGTGGGTTCCAGACCCGCCTGGGCAACTTGGTGAGACCCCATCTCTACCATAAATCAAAAATCAGCCGGGCGTGGTAGCGCGGGCCTGTAGTTCCAGCTACTTGGAAGGCGGAGGTAGAAGGATCGCTGGAGCCCTGCGGGTCGAGGCTGCGGTGGGGGGAGGGAGCAGACACTGCACTCCAGTCTGAGCGACAGAGTGAGACTCCAACTCAAAAAAGAAGCAAACCAAAACAGATCCCCCCCGCCCCCAATGCAGAGGACTGGCAAAAGACATGTGCATTTCTAAACTTAAAAAAAAAAAAGTATCTTATCCTTGACTGAGGTTGTCTGCGATTCATTCGTCTTAGTATCCCCTCTTTAAGCAGCAAACCAAAACAAATCAAAAATGCAGAGGCCTGGCAAACGACCTGTGCATTTTTAAGCTTAAAAAATCAAAACCTATCTTATCCGCGACTGAGGCTGTCTGCGATTCCTTCGGCACAGTCACCATGCCAACTCACAGACACGGAACCTCACGTGAGCACGCCCAGGGTCTATCCCGACCGGTGCTTGACACCTTCACATATGCAAACACACATTTACATCACGAACGGTTTCTCTCCCCGCGTCGCGTATTTCTCCAAAGGAGAGGCTCGCTTCCCGACACCGGCGGGGAGGGGCGGGGAGGGAGGCGGGCGACACCCCCAACTCACCCTCCCGGCCGCGTCAAAGTAGCCCTCGGCCAGGGATCTGTTATAATCCGCGTACGGGTTCGGGAAGGCCCGCTGCGCCATGACGCCGGAAGCCAGCCTGCAGAACGGGGGGGAAGAGAAGCCGGTTGAGACGGGGGCCTCGGCGCCGGGCCGCTGGGCGGCCCGAGGGTCCGCGTGGGCCTCGGGCCCGCCGCGGCGCGGCTGCTCGGGCGCGGCCCCGCGCGAGAAGGCCGCCGGCGCCCCGAACCCACCCGGAGGAAGGGGACCCGCGTCGCCTCCCGCGTCCCCACGCCCGCGACTCGGAACGAGGGCGCCGCCGGCGACCCGAGGCCCTGCCCGGCCCCGAACTCTCACCCCGCGCCAGCCGACGCGAACAGAAGCGGCGCTTGCCCCGCCCCTTCCTGCCGCCGCGACCAATGGAGCCGCCGCAGCCGCGCCGGAGGCCCGCCCCCTGGCCGCTCCCCGGGTTGTTAAAGGGACAGGCAGGTGATTTCTGGCGGTAGGGGGAGCGGAAGGGGGGAAGCGGAGGGGGGAGCGAAGGGGGGGCGCATCTTAAAACAGCATGTGCATGCATGTGTGCATGTGTCCTGTTGTCCCTCCCCTTCTTTATTTTGTCTTTATTTTTAAGAAAGCTATTTTAAGTTCAGGTTCCTAACCATTAGACATTGTTTATCTGGAGAAGAAGGACTCCTTTGAAATCGGCCGCGGAATAAAATCGAGGAGGATGATATCTCTCCCGGGACTTCCCACACCTTGTCTTTGATGCATTAAAAACAAAAAGAAGCAAAACTCGGTTTTGCCCCACATCTTTCAAATGAAAAATAACTACATTCATTTTTTAAAAAAACCCTACTACCATCATCAACAACAAGATCGAAGGTATATGGACGGGAGGGATAACACAACACGTCTTTCAGATAGAATGTTTCTTCAAAGGGGCCGGGCGCGGTGGCTCACGCCTGTCACCCCAAGACTTGGATGACCTGAACGACCTGAACCCAGGGGTTCGAGAGCAGCCCGGGCCACATGGAGAGACCTCATCTCTACAATGAATAAAAGAATTAACCGGGCGTGGTGGTGTGTGCCTGGATTCCGGCTACTTAGGAGGATCCTCTGAGCCCAGCAGGTAGAGGCTGTGGTGGCTGTGAGCCTGTCACTGCACTCTAGCCTGGACAACAGGGTGAGACTCCAACTCAAAAAAAAAAAAAAAAAGGATTTATACACACACACACACACACACACACACACACACACACTCTACACACTACTCAAAGGTACTCGAGAGATGATGTGAGTGTCCAGGGGACAAGGCATTGAAGACAATTGATAAAACTTCAGGGAAAATAGATGAACACACAAATCACAGCTCTTCATAAATGTAATCTGCCCCTCAGCCTAAACTGGAGGATGAGGGTGGACACTGAAGCCCTTTAAGATCCTGAAGACCGACAGAGCAGGAGAGCCACCACATCCAATTCAGTGTCTAATTAATAGTGTTCATTCTGTGAAACATTTTCCTTTCATTTAAGTACGAACCCCAGCTGGCACACCTTAGGCTCATCCTGGTGCTCATAGAATTTTCTGGAGCCCATCTAAAAAACCAGCTCCCTCTCCCCTTTTCCAGCCCTGCGCTTTCAGGGGTTCTAGCCGCAGCCCTCTGATTACTGAAGCTTGATCTCCACCTCAGTCTCTCCCATCTTGGCCCAAGTGTGTCCTTCCATGGTGGCCACCTCCAACTCTACTTGGAAACCCTTCATATTTTAAAAGATGGGTGTTTGGCTGGGTGCAGTGACTCATGCCTATAATTCTAGCATTTTGGGAGGCAGAGGTGAGAGGATTGTCTGAGTCCGGGTATTCGAGACCAACCTGGGCAAATGATGAGACCTCTACAATAAATCAAAAAACTTAGCTGGGCATGGTGGTGCACGCCTGTAGCTCCAGCTATTTGGAAGGCTGAGGTGAAAGGATCTCCTGAGCCCGGCAGGTCGAGGCTGCCTGGGCAGCAGAGTGAGACTCCAACTCAAAAAATGGGTGTAGCCGGGCTCGGTGGCTCAGCCTGTAATCCCGTGCCTTTAGGAGGCTGAGGTGAGTGGATTGCCTGAGCCCGCGGGTTCGAGACCCGCCTGGGCAGCGAGACCTCATCTCTACAATAAATCAAAAAATTAGCTGGGCGTGGTAGCGTGTCTGTAATTCCGGCTACTGGGAAGGCTGAGGTGGAAGGATCGCCGGAGCCCAGCAGGTCCAGGCTGCGGTGGTTGGGAGCGGCCACTGCACTCCAGTCTGGGTGACAGAGTGAGACTCCAACTCAAAAAACAACAACAAAAAAAATGGGTGTTTGCAAGAACAACTTATAAGAGAGAAAAGGAGAAGGAGTGTGAGGCATTTTATCCATTTTTTCCCATACTTATTAAATGCTTATCAGTTTACCTGACTCATAGTCTTCATGTAACCAATTAAAATTAGTGTGATCTTGAGGTCAATCAAGGACTCCTAGAGGGAGGGAGGATCATAACATCTAATATATGTGAGTTGTGCTCGACCAGAATGAAAAGAAGAGTGGAAGGGGAAGATGGGAGGGAAGATAGTAAGTGAAAAGCGAGAAAAGTAAAGTCTTAGCTTGAAGGGTGGACTCTCAAAGACCAAAGAAATAGCCACTACAGGGATGCTGTGATGAGATGGTAAGCGTGTTTCCAGCCTTAGCCATGTTGACATTTTGGAAAGGCTGCTTCTTGGCTGTGGGAACTGACCGGTTCACTGTGGCTCGGTTAGTAGCATCCCGAGGCCAGTAGCACTCCCACTCCCCCAGTGGTGACAACCAAAAATGCTTCCAGATGTTGCCAAATATGCCCTAGGAGGTAGGGATGAGGCAAATTACCCCTGGTTGTGAAACACTGAGGTAGTATAACCAAAAAAAGTTCATTCAGATGAGATGGTTTTACCCCAATATCCTCATTGCAGATATGGCTTGCTAGAATAATTTGTTGAATTCAGGAAGTACTTTGGAAGTGTGTGTGTGTGTGTGTGTGTGTGTGTGTGTGTGTGTGTGTGTGTGTTTAAACCTGGGTATAGAATGGAGTTAATTCTATCCTCAGATTTTAGTATAGCGTCATCAGTGTATGCAAGACCCTAGCTTATTTTTTCCCCCTTCATTTCCATTTCCCATCCATTCTTCTTCTTCAGAGAGCAGACACCATAATGTGTTTAGTGTATATATCCTCTGAAAAACATGTCATGTTTAGTGTAGGTTTATATTTTCAAGAAATAGAATGATGCTCTAAATACTCAGCAATCTGGATTTTACATCTATCTGTGTTACTCTATGTAGAGTTTGCTCTTTTAGATTCAGTCACTCGCCGCATAATGATGTTTTGGTCAACAACAAATCGCATCCTTGACAGTGATCCCATAAGATTATAATGGAACTGAAAAGTTCCCATTGCCTAGTGACATTGCAGCCATCATAATGTTGCAGTGAGAGGCATTATTCACCTGTTTGTGATGATGCTGATGTAAACAAACCTACTGTCCTGCCATTCATATAAAAGTATAGCACATACGATTATGTATAGTACCTAATACTTGATAATGATAACAAATGATTATGTTGCTGGTTTATGTATTTACCACACTATACTTTTTATCATCGTCACTTTAGAGTGTATTCCTACTTAGTAAGACAAAGAAAAGTTAACTGTAAAACAGCCTCAGGCAGGTCCTTCAGGAGGTATTCCAAAAGAAGCCATTGTTATCACAGGAGATGACAGCTCCATGGGCATTGTTGTCCCCAAGACCTTCCGGTGGGATAAGATGTGGAGGTAATAGACAGTGAAATTGATGATCCTGATCCTGTGTGTGCCCTAAGCTAGTGTGTATGGTTGCACGCTCGTTTTTTTAAAAGACTAAACAAATAAATACATACATTTCCAAATAGAAAAAAAAAATCTTACATAATAAGAATATAAAGAAAATATTTTTGTGCAATTGGACAACATCTGTGTTTTAAGCTATTACTACAAAGGAGTCAAAAGCCCCAAAAGTTTATAAAACAAAAAAGTTAAAGTTAGGTAAGTTTTGTTTGTTATCGAAAAGAGTAAATTTATTTTATTTTATTATTATTATCTTTTGAGTCAGAGTCTCACTTTGTCGCCCAGGCTGGAGTGCAGTGTGGCACACTCACAGCCACCACAGCCTTGACCTGCTGGGCTCAGGCAATCCTTCTGCTTCAGCCTTCCAAGTAGCTGGAACTATAGGCATGTGCCACCATATACTTAGTGTAGCATTAAGTGTACACTGTTTATAAAGCCTACAGTAGTGTACAGTCATGTCTAGGCCTTCACATCATCTCAGCATTCACTCAGTCATATACCCAGAGCAACTTCTAGTCTTGCGAGCTCCATTCTTGGCAAGTGCCCTAGACAGGTAAATCATTTTTAATTTTTTAAACCTTATTTTGACTGCGCCTTTTCTATGTTTAGATATACAAGTACTTACCATTGTGTTACAATTGCCTAGCGTATTTAGTACACAAGTTTGTAAGCTGGAAGTAATAGGCTATACCATCTCAGTTTGTGTGCAAACTATGATGTTTGCACAACAATGCAATCACCTAACAACACATTTCTGGAATATATCTTTGTTGTTAAGTGATGCAGGACTGTAATTCTATTTTAATAGTATGCCTCCGTCTCATTTTAATCCTTTCTCCTAATGACAGACTTTTTTCTGACTTGTATGTTGCAAATCAGATATCCAGGAATATCAAGGTTCTTTTATGAATCTGGGTATGAGCATCCCTGAGATACATACTCAGAATCAGTTGTTGGATCATAGGACATGCTCTTACTTACACTTTCCCCTCTACTGTTAGATTTCTTTCCAGAACTACTGGACTAGTTTAGATTCCTTCCAACAGTATCTAATAGTTTCTGTCATTCCCATCTCCTTTCCAACAAATCTGATGCTCCTCTCCTTGGTTTGAAGATGGCTGTCTTCTCTTTGTTTTCACATGGTTGTTCCTCAGTCTGTGTTATCTGTGTCCAATTTCCTCGTCTTATAAGGACACCATCATATTGCATTAAGGCCCACCCTAATGACCTCAAGTTAGCCTCAATTTTCTCTTTGCAGAACCCATCACCAAATACAGCCACGTCCTGAGGTACTGAGAGTTAGGACTTTGGCATATGCATTTGGGGGCAACAATTTAACTCATTTAGTACCTATGCTTTCCCCTGTGGGTATAGTGGCTGAACTCATATGTGGTTAACATAGATTTGACAGTTATTATTTTTAAAGGATTATTCTACTTTTTATCAATTTAGAATAATTTTTAAAAAATATATAAATTAGCCGGGCTCAGTGGCTCAGCCTGTAATCCCGCGCCTTTGGGAGGCTGAGGTGAGTGGATTGCCTGAGCCCGCGGGTTCGAGACCTGCCTGGGCAATTTGGCGAGACTTCATTTCTACAGTAAATCAAAAAAATCAGCCAGATGTGGTAGCGCACACCTGTAATTCGGCTACTTGGAAGGCTGAGGCGGAAGGAGCGCTGGAGCCCAGCAGGTCGAGGCTGCAGTGGCCAGGAGCGGCCACTGCACTCCAGTCTGGATGACCGAGTGAGACTCCAACTCAAAAAAAAAAAAAAAAAAAAAAAATATATATATATATATATATATATATATATATATATAAATTATAATGTTTTTTCTTTAATTTGTGGAGCTGTCTTTCAGGAAACTAGCACAGTATGATTGCCTTTGAAACAAAATACTTCTAGAAATCTGGGAAGGTTTATATTAAACAGAAAAAACAACTATCATTTGAGAGCGTCTTAGTTCCATTCTAAGAATTTAATTTCAAAATGTTGTAATGGGTATTAGGGTGAAAGCTAAGTTACAGTTACAAAGAGGCCCAAAATATAATCTCTAAAATAAATAGAAATGTATTCTCAGTCTAGATGGACTTTGCTCCATATGGTCATTCAGGATCACAGATGCTTTCCATCTCTTTGTTCTTCCCTCCCTCAGTGTATCATCCCAGTAAGGTCCATGCTGGACACAGGCATGTCTGTATTCCAGCTTGTGAAAAGGAGAGGAAGATACAGAGGAGTGCACAGATCAGGAAGTGGATTTTATCACTTTCCTCATTGTTCCACTGATGAGAATTTAGTTTCATGGCCAACTGCAGCTAGTTGCCCAGGAGGCTGTAAAATGAAGCTTTCTGCTGAGCCGCTGTATGCCCAGCTAGCATGATAGAAGGGAAAGATTGACTTTGGAGGACAGTTAGGGGCCTCTCATGTGTCATGGGAGTTTTAGTAACTGATACAACGTGTTTGCCAAGAAAGGAGCAATATGCTTAAGTTTCTCTGGTGTTCCCTTTACCTCTGACTGCCTAGCAACCATGCTTTCTCTGTTTCCTTAACACATTCCTTTGAACTCTGTTGGTAGCTGGGTCATTGATCAATGATCGAAGATAGTTCATAAGACTTCATATTCTTTCTAAAAGGGTGTAAAGCCAAAATGGAGTCACTTTAGTCAGAGTGGCAGCCATTTTAACATTGCTTAGCTTTGTCATGCTTTTTCAGCCGCTTATTTCAACCCACTTTATAGTCATTAAACAAGAAACAAAACTGGTTTCCCAAGGTAGTTACTACAGTCTTGCAACTTCCTAAGCATGATTTGTACTCACTATCCTTTAATCCAAAGTATTTGTCTTCCTGCCATAAAGGGCCAAACGAATCTAATCCATTGTGATCAGCCCTTCGTGACCAGTGTGACACAAACCACTACTCTGTCACCATGGCTACAGCTCCTGGGCTTACCCACCACCTTTGTGATGCTCTGATACAGACCACTATCCCATCACCATGGCAACCTGCTCCCACAAAAAGGGAAGCTTTAAAAACTTTCAACCTCAAGTGTTCTCTGCCAAACATTCCCCAGGTGTCTGCCCCCCTCTCCCATCTTGGAGATGTGGTTCCACCCCTTTTCTCTGATCTACTTTCTTTTTTTTTTGAGTTGGAGTCTCACTCTGTCACCCAGACTGGAGTGCAGTGGCCACTCCCTGTCACCGCAGCCTCGAGCCACTGGGCTCCGGGCGATCCTTCCGCCTCAGCCTTCCAAGTAGCTGGAACTACAGGCACGCGCTACCACACCCAGCTAAGTTTTTGATTTATTGTAGAGATGAGGTCTCGCCAAGTTGCCCAGGCGGGTCTCGAACCCGCGGGCTCAGACAATCCACTCACCTCAGCCTCCCAAGGTGCGGGATTACAGGCTGAGCCACCGAGCCTGGCTCGATCTACTTTCTAAACAAACTTTTTAAACCTGCTCTGCTTCTTTCCTGCAGCACTGGCTCATCAACCTAACACTTTCTTTATTCCAGAAAAGTCCCCCATACACACACACACACACACACACACACACACACACACACACACACACACACACAAATTAGGCAAATGCCTTTTACTTTTTCCACTTTTCTCCTGAGTACCACATCTCCGTCTTCTTGTGGAGAGTCCCTTATTTTTTTTTTCAGCTTAAAGAAATGTAAAAGAAGAGTCCCTAAGCTTGAGTTGAATACCACCATGCCGTTGGTTTAACGCCCAGCTGGGAAGGTGGACTAGTGAAGCAATGTTCTGTTTTGTTCATAGTACAGAATTCATGCATGGACAGGAACAACTGCCAGTGGAGGAAACAAGAGCACAAACCGACACACACCAGGTGCACTGACGTACACTTTTAATTTCCTGGAGACAGCATCTCCTCTGGCACTGACCACGCTTCCTCCCTGCCTCTTCAGGACTGTTATTCGTGTACTGGTAGATACCTTTCTGTAAGTGTACTTGCTGGATGCAAGCCGCTATCATGTGAAACGCAGGCGTGCTGGGATTTACTTGGAGATTAAAAAAGACTGAGCACAGAAAGTTGGTGAAAGATGTCCAAACATATAAGCTGTTTTCTCCTCTCTACACCTAACGCTCGTGACAGGATCTTGACCAACAGCATCAGCGCAGGTCTTTACAAGCAAAAAGAAAAGGAGGCATCCCCCCTTATTGTGGAAAATATGTACCTGCATTGTGTCGCTAAAATTAGGCGGGTCCCCAGTTCTTTAAATGCTTGGAGTGCATACTGATAGGCGGAATGGAAAGAATCCGTTATTGGAGGGGCCTCTTCAGAACAGTGAACCGAGTGGGTTATATTGGCTTCTGCCCCCAACAACTATATAAAGCTCACCAAGGAAGGAGATGCTGTATTATTAAAGCTCAGCACTGTCCCGTTTGGAGGTGTTCTTTTGGCATATCTGACAGTTCTACCCCCCGGCAGGGGACAGCAGCCAACAGAGAAACACTCTGGTCCATACAATCCTTCTTTTAAGGTTTGGAATTGTCTCACAGCAGGTACTTTTCAGTCATTTAAAAGAGAAACTTGAAAATTTTTCAACTTGCCTGGCAGCCACGTTATTTGTACTTCATTTTCCCTTTCTATTTGCCCGAAGAGGCAAGAGTTCAAATATATCAGTGAGAAACCGTGAGTAGCCTGTAGTTTACAATACGTTTTGGGAAAAGCTGCTACTTCAGGGCAATACGAATTGAGTAGAGGAATTTACAGACCTGGAAGGACACTTCAAGAATCCAGCTGGTTCATCCTGTGCGGCACGTGGGATCATCTTACACCGACCACGTTACTGGCCAGTTGGAGGCTGTGGCAACAGCCAGGCGATTCTCTTGCAAACTAGAGTTTGAGATATGCTGGTGAGAGAGAACGCGAAGGAGAGAGAGACAGGGTGGGGAGACAGTTCTGAATATAAAAATCATCACTCTCAATGGTAACAGACCGAAAATCTGAATTTTCATGTCCACCAATTTATTTTTGATACATTGTAGCCCCAGTGTACTTACTAGACTGCTATTTTAAAAAGAAAAAGGAAGCCGGGCTCGGTGGCTCAGCCTGTAATTCCTCGCTTGGGGAGGCTGAGGTGAGTGGATTGCCTGAGTCTGTGGGTTCGAGACCTGCCTGGGCAACTTGGCGAGACCTCTTCTCTACAATAAATCAAAAATTAGCCGGGCGTGGTAGCGCGCGCCTGTAGTTCCAGCTACTTGGAAGGCTGAGGAGGAAGGATCGCCGGAGCCCGGCAGGTCGAGGCTGCGGTGGCTGGGAGCTCCGACCACTGCTCTCCAGTCTGGGCGACAGAGTGAGACTCCAACTCAATAATAATAATAATCAAATAAAGAAAGAAAGAAAGAAAAAGGAAAAAAGAAATGTCTGTAAACTCTAACCTAACTCAGTGAGTACTTATAGGTGGTTATTTCAGCTAGGTGCTTTCAAAGAGCATTCATAACATCTTTTGGCAGTCAATCAGGGTTTTTAACAACTTCATATTTCAAGAGTTCTTTCTTAGATCTAGCCTAAATATCACTCCACTAGAAGTTCAAACATGTTGTGAATAGGGTGGAGAAAAACTAGTCAGAGCAAGTCTTTTGTAAGTTTTAAAACTTTAACTTGATCTTGGAGAGGAAGAATAATTCCATTTTACACCTTTTATTATGGGGACTATGCTCTTATTAAAGATTTGTACCATCAATCCAGGAAAGAAGCAGGATAATGTCAAGGGGACCGGAAGTTTTGCTGTCATTCCGTGAGTAAAGACTTAGAAACTGGCCGGGCTCAGTGGCTCAGTCTGTAATCCCAGCACTTTAGAAGGCTGAGGCGAGTGGCTTGCCTGAGCCCGTAGGTTCAAGACCAGCTTGGGCAACTTGGCGAGACCTCGTCTCTACAATAAATAAAAAAAAATGACCGGGCGTGGTAGTGCATGCCTGTAGTTCTGGCTACTTGGAAGGCTGAGGCAGAAGGATCGCTGGAGCCCAGTAGGTCGATGCTGGAGTGGCTGTTAGTGTGCCACTGCACTCCAGCTTGGGTGACAGAGTGAGACTCCAACTCAAAAAACAAACAAACAAAAAAACATAGAAACCTTCTAGAGCATCTGGTGTTGGTGGGAACATGAAAAGGCCTGCTGGAGACCTGCTCCAACACGAGGGTTAGGGCCTGAAGCAAGAGAATCAAGAGCGGCGAAGAAAGAAGACACAAGTCAACTTTCTGGGTCGAGTTCGGGACTCTTCCAAATTCTATTCAATTTTCACATGCTTATATAGGGCATTTTCAACCCCCAACCTCCTCACATATGTGCCCACAAATGCTTACATTATGTTTTCTTTTACAATTAAATTTTTACAATGATATTTGTTCCTCCCTGTCCCTTTCTGTTTCCATTATGTTAAAACCAATAGACAGGAACGAAACAACATCTGCTAAAATTGTTAACTATAACTTTTTAACCCCCACCTCTTCCATAATATATTTCTAACTAAATTCTTACATGTAACTTAACAACAATATATTGGCATTTTCATAACTAATTTTATTATTACTTAATTATTTCTTATAAACTTTCCTATTATGTACCTAATTTTATCCTTATATAAATCATAATCTAATTATACTTAACTTTTATATGAATTATACTTGACTACTCTTATATTTTATATTTATTTCCTGTTTAATTATATTTTATTTAATAATTTTCAACCATTATCCTACTTTTATCTATATAACTATTCTATCTTATACTGTTATACTGATACTACTAAATCATATTAACTTTACAAATTTATATCTACTATGTCTATACTTTCTTAAATTATGTTTAAAAGCAGCTGCCCTCAGGATCGACTTGTCTCAGTTCTCACAAACTTCCTCCTTCATCTTATCCGTCTAAGGTGTTATTTTAGTATATGGTCTGTTAACCATTAATGGGGAAGTTTTCTTATTTTCCTTATGCACAATGGTTTTGCTTTTCATGGAAACAAAGGTAACAAAACATTCCCTAGCATCTCTAATGGCTGTGTTTTTGCTGTTGTTCCTTCCTTATGTCTCAAGCCTTAGTTTCACAAATACATCATTCTCGCCTATTATTAGTTAATGCTTTGTTTGTCACCAGAAAGGGGTACTTTCTGTCTTATGCACACACTCCTAAAAATCGAAGGGGCCCATCAACAGGATCCATGGGGCTTTGCCTCCAGCACTGCCGCTTTAGCTGGGGCCTTGCGCCCAGCCAGCGTTTTTCCCATATTCAGGTAGCCCTTACTTTGTCTTCTGTTAGGAGTTGCGGCTCCCAACAAAGGCCAAGAAGAGGAGATTGGTCCACAGCCCCTTCCAAAAAACAACATCGATTGATCACAGGGCCTTTGCTGTGTGCTGGGTCCTTTACTTGAACCATTTCCTGTCATCCTTGGAACAGTGTCATGCGTAGTACTACCACACATCCCTCTTTTACAAGTGAGAAAACTGAGACATAGTTAAGTCATGGTCAAGGTCACTATCAAATGAGTAGTGACCTCAGACCTGCTGACTTGAGAACAAATGGGCTTAACTATCCACTATCCTCCCTTCCTCTGCCTGAGTGGCTCTGGCCAGCAGGCCAGAATGATCTCCGCCCCCCGCCCCCAGCTGGACATCAGGGTTTTGGTGCTGTCTTGGTTACGCAGACTCTCTCACAACACCTGTCCTTGGCTATAAATTTCTTGTTTGTTCTCTCTCGCTCCAAGTTTGTATTTCCCTCACTGTGAGTATTTAAGAGTAGAGTTTAAATAAAACCGAGGAAGATGTATGTGGTGGCAGACAAACCTTTTACATTTGCCTCAAAATATCATAGTATATCTGTTTCCGTGTGTCCTGTTTATACACAAGGTTGCCCTGCCTCAATATGGAAGGGTTGGGTCTCTAAAATGTCTCTAAATTATGAGGGGGGACTCGGAAAAAAACAGGAAATTATTTATGAAAAAATATGAATTTACTCTTACATGTTTAAACTTCAGTCACCTTCAAAGTACTCCCTGTTTGAGGCAATAACCTATTCAGATGCTTTTTTTCCACTGCTCAAAACAGTTTTTTTTTTTTAACTCATCAATTTTGATGACTTATAGTGCTTCTGCCGTTTTTTTGTTTTACCTCTTCCACATCAGTCACACGTTTCGTTTCAAGGGCATTTTTCATTTGAGGGAAAAAAAATCTCTCAGGACAAGATCAGGTGAATAGAGAGGGTGAGTTGGGGTGCAGAGATCATGCTATTTTTGGTCGAAAACTGCTGAACACTTAGTATGATGTGGACAGGTGCTCTAAAAAATTACCCATCACGAAATGAGCAAATGCAGTGAGTCTCAAAAAAAAAAAAAAAAATTCACTCAAGCCAAACACAGCCTCTCACAACAACACTAGCTGGGACGGTGATGCTGATGGGTTCCTAGAACACTTACTTAGTGGAGGAAATCTGTACTACAAGAGGCCCACCTTCCAAAAGATAATTCCACTTTTTTTGCCCCCCACCCCCAGTGTATTCTCTCATTCTTTTGTGGTGTTTTGTTCATTCGTTCAAACATTTACTCATTCTTCAGTTAGGTGTTGCAAATAGGTGCTTATAGAGCACACCCAGTGTGTTCTAGATTTGGGGGATATGAAAATAAAATAGGTGTTTTCTGAATGGAAGTGGCTCCTAGTCAAGGTGAGTAAGTAAACAAATGATTCCAATGTACATTAATATTATGCTCTAGAACACTCCAGAAACAAGTTTCATTTAATAATGCACACCTTCCTCCACATTCTATCTAATGGCAGAGAAACCATGAAACCATGGGGACTCATGGGGGGAGCCTAACTCAATGTGGGGGAGTTTTCCCTGAAAGGTGGTAGCTGAACTGTTCAGAAGGAAGTACAGCAATGGGCCAAGCAGGGATGAACAGGGGGTTCATCTCAGACGGAAGGATCAACTTGTGCAGAAACGGAGCTGGGTAAAGTCACAGCACTTCCACATCCACGCCAGAGACCCACAGGAGTGTGGAGAGGGTTGTGGAGGTCTGGAAGGAAAAGGGGTTGCAGGCAGACAGCGACCCTGGATCTTCTTAAAACATATGGCAAGGGGCTTACAATTCATCCTATCGACGATAAAATGCCATAGAATATTTTTTAGAATAGATTTTTTTTTTGAGTTGGGGTCTCACTCTGTCACCCAGACTGAAGTGTAGTGGTCGCTCCCGGCCACCGCAACCTCGACCTGCTGGGCTCCGGCAATCCTTCTGCCTCAGCCTTCCAAATAGCTGGAACGACAGACGTGCGCTATCACGCCCAGCTAGTTTTTTGATTTATTGTAGAGATGAGGTCTCACCAAGTTGCCCAGGCGGATCTCGAACCCGCGGGCTCAGGCAATCCACTCACCTCAGCCTCCCAAAGGCGTGGGATTACAGGCTGAGCCACCAAGCCCGGCTTGGAATGGATTTTATGCGATATAATTGACAAAAAAGTATCCAGAGTATGCCATTTGATAGAACGTGGAGGAATATGTGCATTATTAAATGAAACTTGTTTCTGGGTTAACCCTTCCTCCCAAGTAAAAGAGAATTTACTGGTTATAAAAATAATCTTAAAATCATTGATACTTTACGGGAACAGGCAGGTTCAGGACCTGACTGGTTACAATCCTTTCTATCCTCTCTAGAGATTTCTAATATATGGACATGGGCTTTTCCCTTAATAGCTCCTTTTACCATATTGTTTGTGTTTGGTCCACGTGTAGTTCACCTCTTCTCGCCAAAAGGCCATAGAGCTCCCGATGGTGACGCAGGGGGAACCTTGTATGGAAGCTGCCTACTTCCGAGGACCCTTAATTGCCCTTCGCTTGCCCTCGTAAGGATCCCAACCTCAGTACCCATACATCGCCTATAATCAGCAGGAAGTAACCAGACCAGTCATCATCCTTACTCCCTAATGGCAGTTAGGGCTACTACTCCAGAGGGGGGAATGAGCAGAGGAGAAAGTCGACACACAGGGCAGGTCCAAAGTAACAAACTTGAGAGGAGACAACTAGTAAACAACTCTGCAAAGAGACAGGGAGTGTCTCCAGGTAACAAAGAACCAAGTGAGAGGCGACATCTGGAAAGCAACTAGGCAGTCAGACAGGGTGTGTCCCATAGTGACAAAGTAACAGATTTCCTGCTGCCAAGATTGGGAAACAACCAATCAGCACGCAACTAGTGCTAGCCAATCAGCTCAATCTTAGGGCTACATAGGCACCAGGTTTCAGCTCCAAATTGGCCACCTCTTTGGGTCCCCTACCACTGTGGGAGCTTTTCTGTTCTCTCAATAAATCCTGCTTTCTCATATTTCCAGTGGTCCCTGTCCTTCATTCCTGGGCACTAGACAAAAGCCCTGACTTGAAGAGCTGCAGAAGATCATCGGAGCTGATGAGTCGCTTACCTGGAAGTCTGGCTTGCCAGGGACAGGCAGAACCAGGAGAGCTGCCAGCAGAAGGCAGACTGAAGCTGAGACATTCCTGGGGCTAGGCTCGCCAGCCCATGGAATCAGCAACACTCTCAGGGCTTGACTTGCCAGCCCATTAGAGCCAACACTCCTGTGGCTTAGCCTGCCAGCCCACTGAGATGTCTCTGGGGCTTGGCTAGCTGATTTATTGAGCTGACCCACTTGAAGCCCAGGTTGGCCTGAAAAATCCATGTCATCACCATGCTTGGGATGATGCTTGTATTCCTTATCTTTAAATTCCCTCCCATGTCACTTTTTCATTTCTCCTGTCCATCCCTCACTGAAAATCTCTGTCCCCTAGCCATGGGCAATCATTGATCTGCCTCCTGCCAATAAAGAATTTCTGCATTTTCTAAAATTACATAAGTAGAATTTTATTCAACGTACTCTTTTTTCCATTTAGTATAATTATTTTGAGATTTATTCATATTGCAGGTATTCATAGTTTATTCCTTTTTATTGTTCAGTTTTATCCCATTGTAGGAATGTGCTTATCAACAGATGTTTATCCCTTTACCTGTTGATGAACATTTGAGTTGCTTCCAGTCATTAGCTATTATAAATAAAGCTACCAGTAACACGTACAAGTCTTTGCATGGATACATTCTCTTATTCCTCTTGGGTAAATACCTTAGGAGTGAGATGGCTGGGTATTGTGTTACATGTTTGTTTAGCTCTAAGAAGCTAATAAACTGTTTACCAAAATGGTTATACCTTTTCACATTCCCAACAGCAGTTTATGAGAGTTCCAGTTCCTCTACATACTTGGCAACACTTGGTGTGTGCGGTCTTTTATAAACACCCTAGTGCATTTGTAGTAGTATCTCATTGCGATTTTAACTTTCATGTCCTTCATTACTAATGCTGTGAAACATCTTTTAATGCTTATTTGCTAGCCACGTATATATTTTTGGTGATGTGTCTGTTCAAATCCTCTGTCCCCCACCCCTTCCGTTTATTTATTAGGATGTTTGTTTTCTTCACAGCTTTGAGAGTTCTTTATATATTTTGAACACAAGTCACTTAGATATGATTTGTAAATGTTCGCTCTCTGTCTGTGGCTTATATTTTCATTTTCTGAATAGTATCTTTGAAGAACATCTAATGACCGGCCACTTATGGGAGTACAAATACCCCAAACCCTTGCTTCAGTCTGGGACAGCCCTGAAGGCATGTATTAGATCCAGAGTATTCTGTGGAATGAGAAGGGCCCTTTTTTTGCAAATGCTCTGTGGGTCAACTTTTCCCTCTGTTCAGTCTGCCTACCTCATGATCTGTCTCTCCACAGCTCTCATTCCACAGGGTTCTCTACCATAACCTCTTGCATGCAAATCGTTACCTTGAGTCAGTGTGCAGGAGCCAAGCCTAAAAACAGGACCCATGGCTGTTTCTGCTTACTTTAAACTCTTCGCCTGTAAATGAGTCCTACCCCCTTGACACAGAAACATATACACTGAAGCACATCTTTGTTTGTCCCTAGTGATATTTTTCTGGAAGTGAACTCTAACTCAAGTATATTCTTAACCTTTATTCTCTTGTTTTCTTGAAGACGCTATATGTGACTTTCTCAGAAGGATCTCCTGAACAACATGCCACTCTGTTTTCCTTTCACATGGCTCTAGCTGTAATGCTTACCCCTCCCCGCCTCCTCCCTACTGGCCTGTCACATCTCTCTGTCCTCTGATCTCAGCCATTTGGTATTCGGTAGGAGGAACTGCCCACTGTTGTCTTATATCTAGCTAGTACAAGAAATAGATGGACCCTGCTATATAACAGATTCCATCTGAGTCAGCTGAGTTTTGTGACAGCTCCCTAATTTATAAATGAAAGTGGCTTAGGCAACTGTCTCATGAGGTGGTGCACACAGTGGGCTTGTCTGAACCTGCACATGCAACACATTTTATGCAAGACAGAAAAGCATCAGTTGTGCATGTTAAGGAATTAGACGTAAGGAGGTGGATGGAAATTATATAAATGTTTCTCTAAGCTACTCCTTCACATTGGTTTATTTTAATTACTTGATGTTCTAGTGTTTAAGATTATTTTAGGAGTTGTTTAGTACATTGCAATGCTTTTTAAAAATCATTTTTAAAGGCTAAATATAATTTCTCCTTTTAAGAATTCTTTTCCCCACAGTTTGGCTTTTCTCATTCAAGCGTTTGGATGGTAAATTTACCTTTACACATGTTTGTGCTCCCAGCCGTACATATCAATTTGGAAAAAACCAAATGGAGAACAGTTTAGCATCAGTGAAATGTCAGGAAAATGCCCAGAAGGCACCAATGCAATACTAGAGTTTCAAATTTTGAGAATGGAATTAGGGCACTGAATCAGTTTTCATGTCTTTGTCATGGACCATGGGGACGTGTACTAATTCCGAAAAAAAAAAAAAAAAAGGCATCTGAACCTCACTCTGTAAAACTCACAGGTTTGTGTTGAGGACCTGTGGGAAACTTTTGGATTTGAGACTATTTGAGTCTGCATTGAAATGGCCTTTTCCCTTCTTTATTAAATATCTGAATTGCTCTACAAACTTTTTCTTTGGCTCGCTTGCACTATTCTTCCTTTGCTGCAGAAACTGGCTATTCTCCAAGGTTAAAAAAGAAGAAAGGAAAATAAAAGAAAAAAAAATTAGAAGTGAAGCAACTTTTCGTTTAGATCATGGGTATAACTTTCCCTTTTGTGATGGAGGAAACAACATCCCTCCTCTGGCTTAGAGGGGAGAGAAGCCAGTTGTCAGTGCAGAGTAGTATTACAGTATCTCCAAAGCCATGGCTTCCATTTAAAAAGTGAGGTATGACAACATACATCTGGGTCCATGGTTATCATTCAGACCCATACTGCAAACACTCTGCCTGAATTTGCTCATGAACACATTTCTTTTCCAAGGCTTGACAGATTGTGGTTTTCCAACAGTCTCCTTATTAACATGCTGCCTGTTCCTTGTATCTACTTTTGCTGCACCTGCTGTGATAGTGATTGTTTTGTGTATATAGGTACCATTTCCTTCAGAGATTAAGGGCACATTGTGAGCAGAAATAAACCAATGGATTTATCAGCGACTGTACAAATTCCACTCATCTTTTGGACAATAACTGAAAGGTCTCTCTTGGGAAAGTAATGTTTTTCTTTGGGAATTGTGGGTGAAAAACTATGTTTACAACTGTGCCTATCTCGCCTTTCCCACTCTCTTATTTCTTCAACTTTTTGATTTATAAGTGTATTTATTAGCCAGAAAAATGCTAAAGAGGTTAATTTTTTATATTCTACAGGAAAAAAGTGAAAATAATTTTCCTAAGTCAGTTTACTGAGATTTTTCTAGCAAATCTAGAAGTCTTAGTGCACCGCAGATACATACTTTTTGTGAATATCTTTCTAATCCTTACCTTTATACAAATCTTGAAAATTAGAGGTCTGATAGCTTATTAAGAATTTATTAAAATTTATTCATTGGAGAGCTTAGTAAGAAAATTGCCTATTTTAGCATTTGAATAATTATTTGGTCTACTTACACTGCAAATTTATAGATGATGGGAAAGCTTATCTTTAAAGCCTGGATCAGGGCAAACAGCCCTGAAGAAGAAAATCTTGAGTTAGATTTGCCTATCAGTCCTGGAGAGCATATATATGCCAGAATTTAAGGGGAAAGGGGTCCTCCCTTCTATCTTCCAAGTGATACCTAGGGTCAGTTTGGCATGAGGGGTGAGGTATTCAACTACTGCTGACTTTGCTTTGAATTTCTGACTACGGGGTGTTTCAGAAGATTGAGCAAAAATTATGCTGGGTGAATATAGGTGGATGCATGTTAGTGCTGGTTTACTTCTGGCACATTTGGGAATGAATATTTCCCTCCTTGCCCGTTGTCCTTTCACCAGTAGCGTGACCCAGAAACACAGCTGCTCCAGTTTTATGTGTGAGTAGGAGGAAACCTTTCTTTCCCTCGCACATATACCTGCAGGCATTCTGACATTTGGAATTTGGAGGTGGTCATAAGAGCAAATCAATGAATACTAGTTAAGGAGGAATCAAAAATATGAATGTTTCGTTTAAACCAAAAATCATACAATGGGAACACAGAGCCACCAACGAACTGAGGGACCTCAGTCATAATTGCTTTTCTCTACACTATCACAATAGTGAAAGAAAAGGGAAGGAAGAAGAAAGGCAGATAGGCAGGAAGAAAGGAAGGGAGGGAGAAAGAAATATGTATATTTCACTTTATATGCAGTTTTGCTTCAGTTGGAGAGTGATTCGACTATGATCAGCATTTTCTATGACCATTCAGAAACACCATTTAGAAAAATTTATAGAGTTAGAGTCTTATTGCCAGTAGTAATATTCTGGAAAACTGTGGGGGTACATGTATGCTTATAGACTTTCCTCTGACCCACAAACTAGCTCTTCTATAGGTTTTTAATTATGCAGAATCCTTTCTTTCCCCTCCTGCGCAGCCATGGTAGGTCTCTCTGTATAAGTTTATGTGACCTTAGTAGATCAATCTCACCATTGTTTGTATGACATAATTTTGCATCTAGTACACGCATGTGACCTTAATAAATAAATATATAATTGTGTCCCAAGCGATTTTACAGTAGCATTTTAGTTGCAGAATTGAAAATGTAAAACATGATACATATTAGCAACATCTGAACTCATTCACTGCAATTTGAGCTCCTCCTCTGGTTATGGAGTTAAGTGCATTGCATCTGTAAAGAGAGGAGTCCAGAATACTGTGGAAGGTCGTGGGGTGATAGTGAAGGTATTAATTGGTCTAGTTAATGGGGACTGGGTATGTCCAAAGTAGTGATAGAAGAGAGGCTCTCTTCATTCAATGATGAGTACTGGCTATAATGAACAAAAACTGAATTTTGTGGAAATCTGAAAGTAAGATGGTTCAATTTTTCCACCACCAAACTGACATCTAAAATCTAGGCCCCACCATACACATGTACACAGTGCAATTGTTGATCTGCTAATGTAATTCTTGAAAAGTCGAGCCTATATTTTTTTTGTGTAAGGTAAAACTATTGTCCACAGAGTCCCAGGTTGGGAGTCTAGTTCTGTTTCTGCCTCAGAAGTCTCTTGTCTCAAAAAATCTTTTAAAACTCTGTGGTCACCAAATTCTTTATTTATAAGATTTATAAGATGTAGAACACTCTGGAGGCAAAGCTGGAAAATGCCCTTGGGGCTGTGATGCTTCAGACTGGGACATTTTATAAGTTTCCCAGAGGTTAATTTCTGAAGGCTATTAGTAGGTTTGTAAACAAAATCTTTTGAAGTAAAGGTTTGAATTGTGTATTGGCAGGAATTGTTTGAATAATTGACTTGAATGAGTTTAATTAGTTATAAGAGAGTGTTTTGTTTTTGTTTTGTTTCTTTGGAGATGTAATTACTGCTTGTGCTGAGTTCCTGCAGGAATGATTTAAATGTTGGATATTTTGAATTGTGTGGGCTGCAAAAGCTTACATTTGGTATCTGTGGGTTTGTTTGGTTCTCCCAGGTGCTCTGAGTGTCTTGGAACAATGGGAGGTTACCATCTTGCCTTCACCATTAAGGCACAAAGTCTCGACCATTTTCCCCATAAATGCAGGATAACCCCTGGCAGTTCTGTCAGGACTGATGAATTTCAGATATCTGTTTCCTGAGAGGAATCTTCTACAAGGTGGAGAAAGGAGGTCCAGTGCCAGCTTGAAAAAACAGGCCTTCTGTTGAGTCTGTTAACCTGAGATTAGTCTTATCATTCTGCTGTCTCAGTTCCTACTTCTTAACTTACCAGGGACTTCCGTGGAAAGTCATGAGTGGTAGTCACAAAGCTTGTGAGAGTGTCAACGAGTCACTGGCAGCATCCAGCACTATTGTATGGGAGAAAGTTGTTTGAGAACCAAGAACCTGGTGATAGGGGAGAAGCCAACATAGTTGACTGCTATGAGTTGAGGTGGAAGTCGATCAATATACCACTAGACAAGAGGTAGTTTTCACTATCCTGCCAGAACTCTTCTGTGCAACACCATTTTATGATTGTATAACATTTATGCTTTGGAAATATCAAAATAGATGATAAGACATAGCAGCATTTTATGGGTGAAGAACTTTTAGATATAGTTATATAGTTTAATGATCCACGATGTTATGCTTTTTATATATAGAAAAGTAGAAGTTCCGAAAGGTTAAGTTAACTGCTATAGTCCTCTAGCAAGTCACTATACAAGTCAGAAATCGGATAGCTACCATGAATGGGTACTGGGTTGTTTTTCTTTCTGAGGAAATGCAAATAAAAGCATGTCTTATCACTGAAGTTTAATCATATGCACAAAAAATTGTTAATGTGTTATTTGGAATCTGTCTTCTTTTCCTCACCATGAAACCCAGAAGGCCACTGGTAGCACAGAATTTAGTAGAGGTTTTTATGGGGGTGAGGTGCTATCTAGAGGATATAATTTTTTTTTTTTTTTTTTGGAATCGAAGTCTCATTCTGTTGCCCAGGTTGGAGTGCAGTGGCACGCTCATGGCCATCGCAGTCTTGACCAGCTGGGCTCCGGTGATCCTCCTGCCTCAGCCTTCCAAGTTGCTGGAACCACAGGTGTGTGCCATCATGCCTGGTCAATTTTTTAATTTACTGTAGAGATGAGGTCTTGCCATATTGCCCAAGCTGGTCTTGAACCTGTGGGCTCAGGCATTCCTCTAGCCTCAGCCTCCAAAGTGTTGGCATTATAGGCGTGAGCCACTGTGTCAGGCTGAGGACATAAATTTTAAAATCTGTAAGTTCTATGAGAAAGATTATATGCTTGGGGTATGTAGTAAGAGTACCAAAAAAACCAAACAAACAAAAAACAAAAACCTAATTATTAATAATTAGAGTGAAAAGGGAAGTTTCTGTTGCACGAGTTCTTAAAATTTTGTGACATGACTGCTTAGAAATCTAGTGAAGTCTGTCAACCCCTTCTTGGAATTATGTTTTTAAATGCGTCTGTCAACCCCTTCTTGGAATTATGTTTTTAAATGCACCATGTAACATACAATCAATTCAAAGAAAACATATCACATTGAAATGCAGTTATACCTGGGCTCGGTGGTTCAGCCTGTAATCCCAGTGCTTTGGGAGGCCAAGGTGAGTGGATTGCCTGAGCCTGCGGGTTTGAGAACTGCCTGGGCAACTTGATGAGACCTCATCTCTACAATAAATCAAAAAATTAGCCGGACGTGGTAGTGCGTACCTGTAGTTCCAGCTACTTGGAAGGCTGAGATGGAATGATCGCTGGAGTCCAGCAGGTTGAGGCTGCAGTGGCCGGTAGTGGCCTCAGCACTCCAGTCTGGGTGACAGAGTGAGACTCTAACTCAAAAAAAAAAAAAAATACTGTTATAAAAATAACTTGAGACATTGTGATATAGCAATTTACGTGCTTCTTATTTACATATTACATAGCAGCATCTAATGCTGACCTAATAGTCATAAATTCAAAGAACTTGCACATATAGGTTTTAAAGATATCTATAACAACTTCAACGAGATAGGAAAATAGCTGGATATTTGGATTGTGACAAGGTCACATGTCCTGCCAAAATGACTGTGATTTAGTCCCCACATTTATATTTGAATGAAGACTAAATTTTAATTAGAGATTAGTGAAAATAAATTATGACAGTTTAAATTCAAGTTCTTGGATCCTTTACATTCTATCCCTGGATCCCTCTCTGTGGGTTCAAGATTAGGAACTTTTTCTCTGTTGGGGTTCCAAGTCATCTTCCATCACTTGCTTTTCTGAGTTGTTATTTTAAAAAAGATCAGAAGTAGGCTTCAAATAGGGGTCAAACTAGTAGATTAACTGGAGGAGATTTGAGTGCATTTAGCAGAAGATTGCAGTAAGAACACAGTTTAGGTGACTCCTAAATCAGATTATACAGTAGTACAGTTTTTAGGCTATTGCTTTATTAAACTCTGGTGTGTCCACGTGGCTCTTTGAGCTATGGCCGCCATGTTTCCTAGCTTTGACCTCCTCCCACACTTTGGGGAGGTGAATCTCCTCTCTCTCTCTCCAAATTACTTTCTAAATAAAGTATATTTTCCAATCTAAAAAAAAAAGTGTAGTACAGTTTTTCTTCTGTCTCATTCACCTGTATAATTTTGCATAACCGTCTTCCTTAAGTCAGTGCTTCTGAGTGAGAGGAAAAATGCAATTAGATGTAATTGTTAGTGGCAATGTTTTAGCCTCTATATGAATATATTAAGTGTATATATTTACATATATTTTATAGGAAGTGACACTATTTAATCATAGGAATCCAGTGCCAATGATGAATTTTGGAATTCATCTGGGTAGATAGGTTAAAAGATATTAAGGTATATTAACTACTTAAACCTTTTGATCACCTTGTGATTGGCTGTTTCTCTTGCCTACTTGTAAGTCAGTTGTAGATTTTGTTTGGCAAACAGAGGAAGTAGTTCTTTTTATAGTTTGTTCTTGGTTCTACTTTTCCTGGCAGTAACATTTCCTTAGGGGCAAGCAAATACTCCCTCAAGTTGAACATCTCATTTGTAGTGCTGTCATTTGAGGTGATAGTCATTTGTAGTTTGTAAAGAAATGATTTCATTCATATGAGTGAACAGATGGGTTAATAAAGCTATCTAAAGTTGTAAACTGGTTCACAGGCTATTTCAGAGACATCCATCATGGTGTCATGATGCTGAACGCTGAACTTCCAATAGAAAATTAGATTATAAGCATCTTGAAAACCAGTATTAAACCTAATGTGACCAGGCTCCTAAATAACACAGAGTAAGGAAGTATGCTTTATTTCTGGGCTGTAAGAGTCAAAGGTAGTTCAGTATCTGCTGCTATCATGCAGTTATTTGAACATCCAGAGAAAATATTTAAGCTATGATAAGTTAATTTCATAAAAAAGAACTAAAATAGGTTGTGTACTATTTTATTCTAAAATATGTTTTCTTAATTTTTGAACTTTTCTAACCACAAAATGGCATTGGAATCTTGAAAAAATGATCACATAAATGCAAACATACTTTTAAAAGAATTGACACTTTGTAGACGTTAAGTGAAGCAGCTTTTAAGTTTGCTCTTTTAATTGTGTTCCCAGGCTCTCTACTTTTTTGTAGTGAGATCTGTTTTGATTTATACTTCACTGAAGTATGCACTGCACACTGAGATTTGTTTTGATGCCATATAAGAAGGGGATATTGGGAAGGCAGTGGGGTGTCTGCCGTGTTTCCCAGGTCTCTACTAGCCTCGACTGTCAGACAGTACACATGGCATGCAATTTTGATGATGCTTGAGAGTACTGGGCAATGGTTTTTCAGCTCAGTCTGCACATTAGAATAACTTGACAAAATTTTTAAGACATATCAATTGAATGAAACCTATCAGGGTGGGGTTCTATATTTTTTATTTTATTTTATTTTACTTTATTTTTTTGAGTTGAATTCTCACTCTGTCGCCCAGGCTGGAGTGCAATGGCGAATCATGGCTACAGCAGCCTTGACCTGCTATGCACAAACGATTCTTGATCTCAGTCTTCCAAAAGCACTCCAGGTGATTCTAATATGCAGTCAACATTGAAAATTTTTAGTAAAAGGGATATAAACATCAGTCCATAAAGTCAAACAGGAACTTAACTGAATTTTTTATTCCTAATCTTAATTTTGCTATCAATCTTATTCTTTTGGAATAACCGCACAGTTCAAAGTTACTTAACCGCACAGTTCAAAGTTCTAACGTAGGGAAAAATTTGGGGGGAACAAAGGAACCTCTTATTTGTAGGTCATCTGTCCACTGAGGTTATCTTTGGCTGTCCAATATCCCCTAAATGTGCCACTTTGGGTCCAGTGGGGTGGACTGCTTGGAGTACTGGCTCCTTCCTGTGATGTTCTCCACCCAAGGATGAGGGCTAAGACTACGGGACTCCACAAAGCTCAACAATCACATAAGTCATATCTTAATGTACAATTATCCAAATCTAAATTAATGCAAAAAATCTACAATGAACAAAATCATCAAAATTTTACATGAAAACAGGATCAGTACCCCCTCCATCACTAGCAAGAAATAAAAGACTGCACTTTCTTCCTGCCTGTACCTTTCAGTTGAAGAGAATCTCATTTAACCAGGAAAAATCCTTCCTTTTCATGTTTTTGTTTTATGTGTTTAATCCATTCAGGAGAATCTTCTTTCATATCCCTTTTCCCAAATTAGGTTTAGATTTGGGGGAACAAAACATATGAAGAAAAGTGTTTAGCGGGCAATGTCCTTTTTAAAACATTTTCGTATCGTAGGGTACATGTGAGGATTTGTTATGTAGGTATAGCGCATGAAGGTGATGTTTAGGCTTCTGTATGTGTCCACATCTCCTTCCCCAGAGGTGAGCATGGTACACAACAGGCGGTTTTGTATTCCTTACACTCCTCCCCCTCTCTCCTTTAGTAGTGTCCAGTGACTGTTCCATCCTTGTGCCTGTGTGTGCCCAGGGTCTAGTACTTACTTATGGGTGAGAACGTGGTATTCAGCTTTTTGTTTTTAGTGGGGAACTTTCTTTCTGTCTTCTTTTTTTTTTTTTTGAAGTGGTCTCATTCTGTTGCCCAGGAGGGAATGCAGTGGCATGCTGATGGCCACCGCAGCATCAACCTGCTGGACCCAGGTGATTCTTCCACCTCAGCATTCCAAGTAGCTGGAACTACAGGTGCGCGCTACCACGCATGGCTTATTTTTTGATTTATCGTAGAGATGAGGTCTCACCAATTTGTCCAGGCTGGTCTCGAACCCCTAAGCTCAGGCAATCCTCTCACCTCAGCATCCCAAAGTGCTTGGATTACAGGCTCAAGCCACCGTGTCCGGCCAGCAGGGACTTTCTTTCTTTCTTTCTTTCTTTTTTTTGAGTTAGAGTCTCACTTGTTGCCCAGGCTGGAGTGCAGTGGCATGCTCAAGGCCACTGCAGTCTCGACCTGTTGGGCTCAAGCCGTCCTTCTACCTCAGCCTTCCAAGTAGCTGGAACTACAAGTGCTTGCCACCATGCCTGGCCAGGAATTTTCAGTATTTACTTCACCATACCTCTCTTCTTTGTCACTGAGCACAAAACATACTGCCTGCTTGAGGTACGTGTGTATGTGTATGGAGGAATCGGGTGTGTCGTAAGTGTCTCCCTTTCTCCCTTGGTCTGTCCTCTCCTCCCTCCCTCCCTTCCTTCTTTTTTCTTTTCTTTCTGCGAAAGGAAAGCAGATTGGTGGAAAACTCAAAACATCTTTATTATTTCTCAACTATTAATATCCTACCGTCACCCAAATACCCTGGTCCTTGTTCCAAGAATGTATTGAACTATGTCTCCTGCGGGTACCTCATCCAAAAGTCCAAACCAGCAGGGACACTGCAATGTGCCAAAAGCATCTATGATATCTGCCCTGGGTAGTTCAGTTTGCACAAGAGGATACTCAACTTTCCACTCCACATTTTGCTGTCTCAGGAATTAAGGCAAAACTGAGTATGTCTCTCTGTCTCCAGAGCCTTTAATGGAAACAAGCCCTTCTTCCTTTTCTCTCATCTCTCAGAAGAACTTTCTTGTCTAGGAAGAGTCACCAACTTGTAAGTAACATTCCCTGCCCTTCTTTCTTGAGTGTCTTTGAATAAAATTTTTCTTTTCTTCCAGTCACAAATAAGAGCCAACATAAGAATGAACTCAGGCAAACAGAGTCCTCTTGAGGAGCACTGGGGCGAAAATGTCTGAATGTCAGTTGTTCATGTACCTTGAGAAGAGAGAAGGCCAAATTTATGGAAGTCCATTGTGAGGACTTCGGCGGTTTCTCAGAATGAGATGAGACACCACCAAAGGATTCTGAACAGAAAAGTGACATATTCTATTTTTTAAAATTGAAGATGAATTTTTATTGCTTCTGGGGCAAAGCTGAGAGGAGAATAAGAGAAATAAATATTACAGGAAACACATATGCATATGCAGACACACACATGCTATGTGGTCCATAATTTCACAGTTTGAGATGGTCCTAGAGGGGCGGTTGTGTTTACAGTGAAGGGGGCTGAGGAAAGCTAATGGCTGACTGTTTTCCACGTGTAGGCTCAAGAAACAGAAGAGACTTTTATACTGGCCAGTGACTCATCTTTACATAGAACTTTGCCATTATCTTAAGAGAATCCAGGGGTATCACAGCTGAATATCTTCCTCAAGGGTGACAAAATTTATTTTCTTGCCTGATACAGTTTTTATCTTTCAAGTCCAATTACATGCATGCTCAATTGATGACTTAAATCATTCTTCCTATAATGACAAACATTTCGAATATGTGAATGCAACAGTCAGTAAAAAACCATAAATTCTTCATGAGAAGTGACATAATCTAAATAAAACTTAAACTGGTTGCAACTACTCTCTTGGTAGCTTCTTCGCTGTTCTTCAAACACGAAGGCACGCTCCCTCCTCCAGTTGGGAGCTGTTAATCCCTATGCTTGAAATGTGTGCCCTTAACTAGCTGATGGCTTGGTGCCTTACCTTCTCTGCAACATCATTCCTGCTTCTTGCCTCCCTCCTCCCCTGATCCTTCATAGTTTCATGACTTTCACCTTGCCCTAATAAGGTCTCACAATTTAAGTGAGGCCTTGGTTCCCATCTTTCTTCCTCCAGCAATTAAATAATGAAGGGTAACTTGTTCCTCTTCTACACTTTAAAGTAAGGAAGGATTGGATTAGCCCAGTCTCGATTCACCTTGGGTGATCTGAAGAGCTTTTTAAAAAATCCCAATATCTTGGACCCTGGTCTTAGAAAGTCCCGTTCCTTTTATTTGGCATGAGACGTAGGCTCTGATCTATTTTTAAAAGCTCTCAGTGTGGTTCTCTAGTGCAGTCAGAGTAGAGACCATTGGCTTCGTTGAGGTTGCTCAGACACTGACATCCTGTGACTAGGTGAGTAATTTAAGGCTTCCGACCTCTGCAGAAAAAGTGAGAATCTCTAGTGAGTCTGTCGATAGCATTTGGAGGTTATATTACATGCTGCCACTAGATGGCACAGACAATTCTTGTAATAGAGGCGATTCTGGTTATTTGGGATTTTCGTTTTCCCTGCGCAATATACTTGAGAGGCTTAGGAAGTTTCATGGGAACATGATGCTTTAGCTCTTTTCCCTCATCTAGAAGACCAGAAGGTGCAGCTGTTTTGCTTGACAAGTTGATAGAAAGAGACTCATTAAATGAACGTTCTATCGTCTGAAGGGAGAGAAAAAGTGAACCCTCAAGGGAGAGAAAAAGTGAACCCTTTGCATAAATATTAGTTCACATTTTTCTTATTATTGTGTGCTCCCTCCCTCTCTCTCTTATTCCTTATCTGTGGCCTCTCTTTTCCTTTTCATTTCCCCTATTCTTAGTTCTATCTCTAGCCACTATTTAAAAACTGGCTATCAAGAACTAATGGTGGGTTAAGCCTTATTTTGCTACCTTTGTGGTGGATAAAAATTTTAGGAATCAAAAAACAATTCCAACACAACATTCTTAGAGGGGTGAGCACATTCAGGTTACAATGGGAAAATTCTTATTCAGGAGACTTCCTCTGCGATGTCATGTTTGTTTTTAGCAGCTGTGGCAGCATCAGCCAAATCCAGGAAAAAAGAATTTTATGCCCCTTCAGGGAAAAACAGTCAAAATCCTCTCCTCTTTACAGCACAATTCGGGTGAGGGCCAAAGCTCTTAGTGTCCGCATAAGTAGCATAAGTAGGGGTTTTGCACAATAATAGGGTGTGCTTCTCTGTTGCTTTTCATCAGAAGATCTCAGAACACACTTGCTGCTTTATTCTATAAAGCTCCCTCTTTTCTCTGGGCTGTCAAAATAGGAAGATGTGTTGTGATTTTTTTTTTTTTTTTAAGAGATTGCATTCCTTCCCTGGCTTTGTTCCAGCCCAGCTGCTTGTCGTTCAGGGAGATGTTATGCTCTCTGTGCCAGGATATACCACTGTGCTTTCTTCTTCCCTGAGTGACATGTACTGATGGGTCACTGCCTGGAACAGTGGAACAAGGCATAGTGTGTGTCCACCCGTGAAGATCCCTTGTTCACTATTCTCTGGTTGGCATCTGGCAGCATCAGTTTCTAATCTTCATTAAAATAAAACAAAACGAAAGCACCAATGAACCAATCAAACAACCCAAAACAATGTACATTACCCTCCCATGCAAGAAAAAGTCTTTTCTAAACATTAATAGCTAATGGTCATCGAGTGCTTACTATATGCCAGAGACTGTTTCAAGCACTTGACATATGTCATATCATTAAATCCTCATATCAGTGTCATGAGCTTGGTCATGAGCCATCATCATCTCCATTTCACAGATGAAAAAACTGAGTCAACGGTGGGTTAAGTAAATTGCTCAGTATCACACAGCTGATGAGTAGCTGAGTCAACCTCTGAGTTCATCTGACATGGGACATCTTAACGATACATCTAGATTCTAAAGGTTTGTCTGTTGAAGTCCCATATAAATGAAGGACAGCTTCCCCAATTGGATAGTTATGAGGATAGGGTATATTTTCTGTTAATGTAGCTATATTTCTTTCGGTGTAAGATTGAACAGATACTTTAAATACAGTTCTTCTCCATTCTGGAGGACCTCAGTCCATTGTGATTTGCCCATTTCTATTGGTGAAGCAATCAAAAGGAGGGAAACTTCCTTCTCAATTGTGATTGGCATCATTTAGTGTGTTTGCACAATCCTAAATAAGTTTAGAAAGTGAGCAATTGGGAGGATGAACCTTGTCTGTTTTTTCCTGACTCACTTGTATATTACCCAAAAAGGCACAGGGATAGGGCCAAAATATTTGAGACTCTCACAGATGGCATTTGGGAGTTTTTCTTCACTGGCCACACACTAACTTCTTTAGATCAATGAAAGCCTAGAGGAAAGAGGAAAACAAAACCACTAACCAACCAATCAAACAAACAACCCAAAACAATGCGAAATGTCCCCCTGTGCAAGAAAGTCTCTTAAAAACATTAATAGCCAATGTTTATTGAGTGCTTGCTATATGCCAGAAACTGTTCTAAGCACTTGACATGTGTCCTGTCATTTCTTCATATCAATATTATGAGCTTGGTCACGAGTTATCATTATTTCCATTTTATAGATGAAAAAACTGAGTAAAAGGAGGGTAATGCATGTGATATTGGGCATGAAGAAAGCAGACAGCAATAATTCTCCAAAGGAACTATTTCCAAGGGAGTATAATAGTATTGCAAATGAGGAACTAAGAAGGAAGGAACTTATACATCATTAGGGCTTTGAAATCCCTCCTTTTGACATATCACTAAGAGACTGTAGTCACTAAAGAGAGATGAGGAATACAGCCCTTGCTACAGAAGAGTAATAAACTCAATAGACGAATCTAAGAGCTAGAAGGCTCAGGTTGAAAACAATAGAATTATTGGGCAGACATCCATGGGAGTTAATGATGAAAGACTCAGTATTCAAAGACTTTCATGACTCCAAAATCTTAAGGCTTCACATGGAGCTCACATCACACTGCTGGTCAGACCTACCGGGACAAGGGCAATGTTGGGCCTGCCTACAGCAATAGAGAAAGGCTATCATTAGAGGTGCTATTACCAGATCCACACTGGTTGAGGAAGAGCTATAGACTAAACTCATAACTGACTGAAATCTTTTCTAATTGAGGACATGTATATAGAATACTGTGTATAGTTTTCTCACTTATACAGCATGGTTTCAGCAATTATCAACAAATTTATTCACAAGAATATAATCCTCTAGTGAGTTAATTTCTCTAGGTCTTATTCAATGTGAGTCATTGTACCATAAATTAAGATGAATTTCAGATTCACCGATCAATCACCATTAGACATTTCCTGATCATTTACAGGCAACTCAAAGAGAACATTGTCAAAATGAAACTTACCCTCTTTCCCCTAGCTCTCTTCGTTTTCCTGGAGACTGTATGGCAGAGAATGCCAAAACCAGCTACCTAGTTGCTAAAGCCTGAACATGAATGGCACCTTAATAACCTTCTCTTTTTCTCACTCTCTTTCTCTTACCACCTCATCCAATCAATCTACAAGGCCCAACAGTTGCCGCTTCCTAATGACCCTTGAATCTATTGCCTTTTCCTCTTTCCCAGTATTTAAGTTAAAAAGATTCAGTCACTGCTGACCTATATTATTGTCTTTCTGTCTCCTCTCTGACCACAGTCCTATGTTTTGGTCTCTGTGACCACAGTCTCTTTGCTTTGGTATTTTTCTGAAATGTGTATATGCTCATGTTACTTTGCTGCTTAATCTCCATCAACAGTTCCATAGAGCTTTCGGGATAAAGCTAAACTGTGTTTTACTGCACAAAGCAATTGACAACTTGGCCCCTGTCTACCTCACTACCTTCATTCCCCTCCCCCCCAGTCTTTGCATGCAGTTCGGCCGATAGGCTGGCTAGGTCACATCTTGCTATCCTCTCATGTGCTGTTCTCTTTGTTAGCCGCTACTTGTCCTTCAAAATTCAGCTCATGCCACCTCCTTCAGAAAGCTTTTAATTGATACACCTTGGCTGTACAGTCAAGACTTCAGCATTCCTTTGTTTCCCCAATATTTTTTCAATTCCTTTCTTTACCATTTCTTTGATTTCAGGTTTTTCTTTCTCTACATCAGTTAATTATTAAAACAGTAACTTGATTTCTTTCAATATTCTTTTTCTGTCTCCATTCTTCATCTTTTTGCATAGATTAATAAATGCCCATTGACACTGAGTTTGGCTTATACTTTCCTATGTCGCTACTTTATTCCTCTGTATATTTGCGCTATAATTGTTGCGAAGGAGGAAATATTTTATAAATGACATTTGAATTCCACTTTATTAATACCATTCACCTAAGGAAAACTCAAGGAACAAACACATTGAACTTTTTTACCTAATTCCTTTAAGTTACTTTTCTTGCAATAATACTACTGGTCTCAGCAGTTAGAGGTTTGGCTGTATCAAAGATTAATATACTTTATCAGTGCATAATCTTCAAAGAGAGTCTTAAGGTCTCTAAACCAGAGCGCTAGCACAGGCGCGGGTCAGAAGTCCGGGGTGCGTTCATGTGTATGACTTACTGTAAGGTAAAGGTTTCTATTTGTCGGCGATAAGACAGGTAGACCAAGATCAACCCCATTCATAAATTTGGTCTGGGTCAGATCCAATTCATAGATATCAGCCAATAGAAGTGTGAGTTGCAATTGTTAGTGGCCTTGAACTGCCCCACCTTGGGTCCAGGGAAATCAATGTGGCTTTGTTCAGCAGTGACTGCCTGAAAGGGCCATAAATCAGGAGCTTCCATAGGAACCTTTTATTGTCAAGGTAATGGCAGAGAAAAATGATAGCAGTTATTCTATTTGCAAAGTTTAGCCTTTTTTTCTTCCTCATTGCTGTTTCTTCCAATTTTCTTTTCATTTTTCTTTTTGTATCTGACTAATAGGAGACTATAGCTTTTGAGGCTTTTTTTTTCCTGGATAAATGTGTGATATAAAACAACTTCAAATTCTTAGTAGGAAGATGTCTTAGATAAATTTTTTTGTTGCTTAAACTTATCTGTCTGTGCTGCATTTTGAACAGATCAACCAAGCGGTTATTCAAAATTAAAGTTTTACATGGCTGATCATTGTAAGCCACCTGTTATAATTTCATGTCATGATTATATATCAGCCCTAGGACATTAGAAATACTATCCATGCTACTGAAATTTGTTCATTTGCCCCTATAAAAAGTGATTAGTACCAGTAGATTTTGGATGGTTATGCTATGATAGTTTAATTGTCACCAACATAGTTCTATATACTCACAATGCCCTGACACTTTGATATGTTGTGGTCTGTTGTGTCTTTCAAAAAAATTGTCATTAATAATTGTTAAGGTGCCAAAGACTGTGAATGATTTTCTCCTTTATGAATTAGACTGTATTGGCAGTATCCCTATAATCCCTATAGTGACACTATTACTTCACTTGCTTTCATTAGTGGGAGAAATAGTATTTCTTTAGCCATTTGTTCCAGGTATTTATGCTAAATGCGAATTATTACTCAATATCTGTTCTCCTCCTTTTTATAAGTAAAAGAAACCACAGTTTTCGGTGGGATAGATGAGTGATTAAAGACTGTGTTTTCCAACCATTCTTGTAAATAGGTGTGACCATGGCTTAAGTTCCAGCCAATGGGATGAAGACAGAAGTGACGTGCAGTGTATAGAAAGTGTCACTAAAGGGAAGGGCATGTTCCTTTTCCTTCTTTCTCTTTTCTTGTTGGCTGAACTATGGTCATAACAGCTGAGGATCCAGCAACCATCCTGGACCATGGGATAACTTTGGAAAAGGAAACCCCGTAAGAAAAGGAGCTGGGTTCCTGAATCTATGAAACCTCAAAACCAGCCCAACTTCTGAACTTAATGACATGAGAACTACATTTCTAGCTTGTTTAAACTTCAGTTATTTCTTGTTTTCTGAATATAATACTCATTATTACAAGATCCAAACAAAATAAAGGTTGAGAACTGAAACTAAAGATTCCGTGATTCCTGTATTCCAGGCCAAAATTTCGAGTGCTGAACCTTCCCACGTGGATGACTCACAGGCTCTTCAGATCTAAATTCACCAAATTCAACTCACTAGATTCCTCTCCAAATTTGCTCCTATGGTTTAAAAAAAAATTCTGTTAATTCCAAACTAAAACCTTAAAAACATTTTTAGTTCCTTTCCTTCTCTCACCATTTATGTGAGAGAGATCACCACAGTTAAGATTTTCTCCTGAAACGGTCTTACAAAATTTTCGGTTAAGTTTCTTGATCAGTTTCTGTAGAAAACCAAATGTGGTTATCAACTTGTGACAAATTGTTTCTCGTACTTTGTATACCTACCCATCTTTTCTGCATCGTAAATTATTAATTCCGCCTCACAAAAGTTGTTATTTAATACTTTAATTCTGTTTCTGGAGGCCTGATTGCACTTTTCCTAATATGAGACCACTACTTTCTGAAATTACAGACAAGTTAAGTGAAATTCCTTTCAAAGTGTAAAGACTATATGCATCTAAGGTATTCCCCAGATATTCCATATTCTTTTGATGCAATGCTGAAACTAAAACGATATCAAAATAAACATGAAAAGAAACATGTTGTAGTAGCTAAAGCTTGAAGTATTTAAGTCTACATAATTTTCTTTTCTAGGAAATGATGCTTAAAAACTCTTAGTAGTTTGACATGGGTCTAATTCTGAATAACAATTGTAGTGGGTAAATATCATTATTTGTTGTTGCTCATTATCTTCAAAATGGCCTTTAGAAACTATGAAAAAACCGATGCATTATGAATATTTTCTGCCCGGCATAGATTTTGAATTTGGATTCCCAGCTTTGCTTGTCACTAAACACAGGCATTTGACCCAATCCCCACTAGTCAGATGAACCTGAATGAAACTTCAGTTCAAAACGTGCAGTATGAAGCTGAAGTGGAGTCTGCATTTTTCTGATGCAAGTGTTGGAAGAGGAATTTGACTTTAGGAAGGGGCAGTGATTTATGGAAAAGGTGGCATTGTTCTGTTGGTTAACTAACATCACCAGAGGTGAGTTCCAGCAGCTGTGGTGGTAATGGTTTCCTCATCAGCCCAAGTCTCTGTTATGTTCCTGGAAACACATCCATAGGTTTTCTTGTTTCCTCAAAACAGTTCTGAGAAATACAAGTCTCCATTACTTATTTACTTACATATTTTTAATCAAGTTTTGATTTATTTTTGGATCTCGAGTTCATCCTAAGATGGTGACACATGCTTTGATGTTAATTTTGGCTAAATTTGTATAATTTTGATATATAAGAGGGGACCCCCAAAAACTCGTGATTTATTTATACAAAATTTTAAAAATGTATTTATTCTTACATGCTTAAACTTCAGTCACCTTTAAAGTACTCTCCATCTGATACAATACACCTATTGAAATGCTTTTTCCACTGCTCAAAAATTTTTGAACTTGTCAATGTTGATGCTCTTTAGTACTTCTGCCGTTTTTTGTTTAACCTCTTCCACATCGCAAAACATTTCCATTTGAAGACCTTTTCATCTGGAAAAAAAAAAAAGCAATGTTGCTAGGGGCAAGATCTGGTGACTAGGGAGGGTGGGGCACAAAGGTCATACCATTTTTGGTCAAAAACTGCTGGATACTCAGTGTGATGTGGGCAGGTGCTTTGTCATGGTGGAAGAACCAGTCATCTGTTTTCCACAACTCTGGATGTTTCTTCCACAAATCGTGAAGCAACCTTCGCAAAACTTTCAGATAAAAACTTTGGTTTACTAATCTGGAGGTAACAAATTCTGAGTGTACGATAAGGGCCCACGCTTCAAAATATAATTTCGGGGTTTTTGGGGTCCCCTTCATATATCAAAAACATGTTTTAAGAAAGCTTAATTTTAAGAAAGCATAACTGACATCCAATAAACTGCGCTTAAACAGAATTTAATTTGAAGCATTTTTACAGATGTATACATCTGTGAAACCATCACCAGAGTCAATATAATTAATATATTCATCACCCCCAAAGTTTCTTCACGCCATTTTGTTATCTCTTTTTCTTGCCTATCCTTTCTGTCCCTAGTCAGTCTTAGATCTATTTCTGTCACTATGGCTTAGTTTGAATTCTATAATTTTGTATAAATGGAATCATACAGTGTGAATTATTTTTTGTTTAGTTTCTTTCACCTAGAATAATTTTTTGAGACTCTCCAAGTTGTGTGTGGCAATCAACAAATCATTTTTTGTCATTGTAACATATTCTATTATATATATATATAATATTAAAAAAAAAAACCCATCCACCTGTGTATCATGATATATGGGTTTGTTTACAGGTTTTAGTTATTATACAATAAAGCTGCTAAGAGCAATAGTATGCAAATATTTTATGGACATATGTTTTTATTTCTCTTAGAAAAACAAGGAATGGAATGGGTGTAAATGTAAGTGGGTGTAAATGTAAATTTATGGTAAAGGTATGTAAAGATTTTTTTAAAAAAACTTCTGAACTGTTTACCAAAGTTGTTATAATTCCCACCAGCAGTGTATAGGAGTTTCAATTCTTCCAAGACCTCACCAACATTAGGTATGACCAGTTTTTTAATTTTAGCCATTCTTAAAGGTAGATAGTAGCATCTCATTGTAGTTGTGATTTGCATTTCCCTAATGACAATTTTTTTGTGAAATATTTCCTTGTTATAGAATTCTGGGTGGATTATTTTTCTTTTCTTCAGTAGTTTAAATATATTGTTTTGCTCTATTCTTATTTGCATTGTCTTACAGGAGAAACCCACTGTCATCCTTATCTTTTTTTGTACAGATTTCCCATTTTCTTTGTTTTCAGGATTTTTCTTTTTGTCACTGGTTTTGAGCAATTTGGTTAGGATGTTTCTTAGTATAGATTTCTTCATGTTACTTGTGCTTGAAGACCATTGAGCATATTTGAACTATGAGTTTATAGTTTTCATCAAATTAGAAAATGTCAACAATTATTTTTCACATATTTTTCTGTTCCCTCCACTCTGTTTTGGGGGGGAATTTACTCATATATTTGACCACTTAAAGTTGTTTAACAGGCCACTAATGTTTTGTTGATTTAAAAACAATACTTCCCTCCTCCAATTTTCATTTTAGAGAGTTTCTATTGCTATGATATTGAGCTCATTGTTCTTTTCTTCTTTAATATCTAGTTAGCTGTTGATCCCATCCAGCAGATTTTTAATATTAGACATTGTAGTTTTCATCTTCATAAGTCCAATGTCTATTTTTAATTTTTCTCATAATTCGACTTACCTGTTGAACACATAAAATTGAGTCACAGTAACTACTCCATATACTTGTTTGCTAATCCTAACATATGTATCAGTTCTAAAGTCAATTTTGATGGATTTTTTTCTACATTATGAGTCATATATCATGCTCGTTTGCATGCCTGGTAATTTTTTGTTGGATGCCAGACATTGTAATTTATTTGGAGCTAAGGATTTTAGTTTTCCTGTAAATATTCCTGACCTTTGTTCTAGGACACTGTTAAATTACTTGGTAACAGTTTGATCCTTTTGAATTTGCTCTTATAATTTCTTAGTTGGAATCAGACTCGTGTTTAGCCTAGGGCTAATTATATCCCACTATAGAAGCATGGGTCTTCTGACTCTATCCAATACTCTGTGAACTGTGGAGTTTTTAAACTGGTCATCCCCTCTGATCTTTTCAAATCATTCTTTTCCTAGCTTTGGGCAACTCCTTTATATGCAGGTGTTGAGTACTTGAGGGGATCACCTGCAGATCTCCAAAGGTCTCTCTCTGTGTAGCTTACTGTTCTATGACACTCTACTGAAAACTCTAGCTGCGTTTGTCTTCCCAGATGCTCAGCTTTTTATTGCCAAACTCAGAGAGTCCTCTGGACTCTGCCCCATTCTCCCATTCTTGAGCCAAAGTCTGGAAACTCTTCAAGATACTAAGGTGGGGCCGTCACATGACTTCATGTCATTTATGTCCAGTCTGTCCATGACTTCTATCTTTGGCTGCCTGTTTTCCTGAGCCTTGAGGAACAGTTATTGTATATATACTTTTATTTTATTTTATTTTATTTGGTTGTTTCACATGGGAGAGTCTATTCAGTTCCTCCTACTTCATCTTTGTAAAAGATGAAAGTCTTATCCTTTGTTTAAAGAACATATTAAGTTGTAATTTATTTACCATAAAATCTACCCATTTTAAGTGTACTAGTCAATACTTTTCAGTAAATTCTTAGAGTTGTGCAACTGTTACCACTGTTGGTTTTAGAGCATTTTTATCTATTAAAAAATGTATGCCCATGTAATCAGTATTTGTTCCCACCTCGAACCCAGACAGCTACTAATTTACATTCTAGCTCATAGAATTGTCATTTTTGGACATTTTACTAAAATGGAATCAAACAATATGTAATCTTTTGTGTTTGGCATCTTTTAGTTAGAATGAGGTTTTTGAGATTTATCTGCATGGTAGCACTGATCAGTTTTTTTTTTTTTTTTTTAAATAACTATATAGTACTCCTTGTATGGATATACCACATTTTACTTATCCATTTACAGTTGCTGGACATTTGAATTGTTTCCACCTTTTGGCTATTACAAATAGTGTTTCTATGAACATATGTGTACAAGTCTTTGTGAGGACATATGTTTTCATTTTATTTATCTTGAGTAGATAACTAGGAGTTAAATTATTGGATCGTATAGTACATCTATGCTTATATATATATATATATATATTTTTTTTTTTTTTTTTTGAGTTGAAGCCTCACTCTGTCGCCCAGACTGGAGTACAGTGGCCGCTCCCAGCCATCGCAACCTCGACCTGCTGGGCTCCGGCGATCCTTCCGCCTCAGCCTTCCAAGTAGCTGGAACTACAGGCACGTGCTACCCCGCCCGGCTGATTTTTGATTTATTGTAGAGATGAGGTCTTGCCAAGTTGCCCAGGCGGGTCTCGAACCCTCGGGCTCAGGCAATCCACTCACCTCAGCCTCCCGAGGTGCGGGATTACAGGCTGAGCCACTGAGCCCAGCTTATGCTTACATTTTTAAGAAATTGGTAAATTAACTTTAAAGCAACTGCACCATTTTACAGTTCCACCAGCAATACATGATGTTTTCAGTTTCTCTGCCCTTTCATCAACACTTGAAATTCCTACCTTTTTGATTATAACTTTTTTAGTGGGCAACAAGTTCTACCTTCAATTTGCATTTTCTTCCTGATTACTGATGTTGAGTATACTTTCACATGCTTATTAGCCATGTACATATCTTCTTTGGTGAGATAGCTATACAAATGTTTTCTCAATATTAAATTGGGTTATTTGTCTTCTTGTTTTTGACTTGTAAGAGTTCTTGATATATTCTAGATACAAGACCTTTGCCAGTAATATGATTTGCGAATCTTTTTTGCAGTCTGTATCTTATCGTTTCACTTTCTTAACAGTGCCTTTGAAGTGCATATTTAAAATTTTGATAAAGCTTGATTCATCATTTTTGTATTTTAGGGATCATGTTTCGGTATGGGGTGTTATTTTAAAATTTGTTGTTCTACTTTAACTAGCCAGACTTGATTTTGTTGTTTGTGACTCAGAAGTCAGACTGATATGATCATTAAGGAAAGAGACCAGAAGAATTATATTTCTATTCCATAGATTTTGATTACAAAATGTGGGTAAGATACTCTGGAATTATAACAACTTATTCTGGACTGTTATAGCATTTGCTGCTTGCCTTTACTTCTGTCAACCAGATGGTACTATTGAATTAGCTGCCAAGGGACTTCTTTATCTGGATGGCCGAAGTTGTATTAACCTAAAAATCTCCAGAGATCATAGTAGATAGCTAACATTGCTTCTTGGGTTCATGGACCTCATCACCATCTTAGATAATCAGAAAGAGCATACCACCATGCTGGTGAGATCTTAGATAGAAAAAGAGCACCCTAAAGTTAAGATTTCATATGATAAACCTATGGTTTTGGTCTGTAGGGTTCTTATGAGAAGGTCCAAATGCTTTGTTGCATCGGGCATTGTAAGGATTGAGAAAAAAATATATTTTGAAAGATAGAGGTGGATAATTAAGCCAAGTGGAAAATGCTATTCAATTCACAATTATAGTAGTTAATCCACTGCTTCTTTATTGTTAAACAACTTAAAGCTTCCATGAAATTCCAACATCTGAGCAAACTGGTGAAATAAAAAAGAACTAAATTAGACAGTGGGAGACCCAGGTTGAAGACCTGGCTTTAAAATTAACTAGCTGTGAGATATTGGGCAATCTCTTTTCTGCGCTTCTGTTTTGTCAGATATAAAACAAGCATGGAGAAGATATTCTAAAGTTCTTTGGGATCTTTCTAGGTCTAACTGTCCATATAGAGAATGATCTGGAAATAGCTTCTTTACCTCAAACCAGCAGACTTTAAGAATGAATTGGATTCTAACCATTTTAGGGGATACAGGAGAAGAATGTTACGAAAATAATAGATGGATTGTAGTGTTTGCACACTTTTAAGAAAGAATGCTCATGTAGGCATGTATAAAGCACTTGGCATTATTTCCTGCAGTAGATGTGCATAAAGGTGGGGCAGAGATAGACTGGAAAGAGTGTTGTTCCTCTGACCAGCAAGGTTCACCCTTTGCTCTTTACCAGAGCCAATGGCCTCATTGTGCAAATCCAATGTGTGCTTAATGGAGGGTATCTCAGGTCAAGGGCCAGCCGTACACATGACTATGAAGTAAATGAAATCTGCATGCTGTGATAGTCATTACTTTTTGTATATTCACAAAAGTTTTGATGCATCATATTATTAAAACAACATATGCAAAAGTTTCTACCAGAACATAGGTGCCCAAGGAACATTATTCCCCTTTCCCTGTCTTCCCCATGACTTCCTTCCAAAATGCATTCTGCCTCTTTGTTTGTCATCCTCTTCTGGAGCCCTCATATGACTCTATGTCCATTCAGTATCCTTGGTTAGATTCCGCCTCTAACCTCTGGCTTTAATGTATTTTTTTTTTTTTTTTTGAGTAGGAGTCTCCCTCTGTCACCCAGACTGGAGTGCAGTGGCACGCTCACAACCACCACAGCCTTGACATGATGGGCTCAGATGATCCTTCCGCCTTAACTTTCCAAGTATCTGGAACCACAGGCTTGCACCACCATGCGAGGCTAATTTTTTGATTTATTGTAGAGATGAGGTCTCACCAAGTTGCCCAGGCTGGTCTCGAACCCCTGGACTCAGGCAATTCTCTCATCTCGGTCTCCCAAAGTGCTGGGATTACAGGCGTGGGCTACCATGCATGGCTTAATGTATTTTTCCTAAACTTTTGCTATTTACTATTTTTCCTTCTTGAACTGTAAGATATCAAGCTAGTGAAACCAAAGGGAAATTTATTGAGACAAGATGTTAAATTAACTTAACTAATATTTATTGAATGTTTATTATATGCTAGGTAATATTGCAGAGATGAGAATATAATAGAAAATAACACTAATATAATTTCTTGTCTCCATGGAGCTTATATTTTATTCACTAAATAATAAAAAGTAGAAATATGAATAATAGTGGATATGCTATATTTGGTGTTCTCAGATCTATTTATATGTTTCCTCATTTTATGGGTCCTGGACAGCAATATTTCTATGCAGAACTTGTCATCCTTATTTGATTGGAGTATTGGTGGGATTGTACCTTAACTTACTTCAATATGCCTTAGCCAATTTGTGGATTCGTGATGGTATGACACTAATCAAATGCCCTGTCAAGTTGAGTAACCAAAAAACCTGAAAATGATTGGAATGAATTCAGTTCAAAGATGACACTCTGACAAAGGCAGTGACTCCTGTTTCCTAGAACTTCAGAGTTTCACTAGTTCTTGTAGGTTCCAAAGGCCTTATTCTTTGGCTGTCCCTTCTAGGACTAAACCTCCTTCAAAACATTTCTTGTTTAAGTTATTGAGTGTAATTTCATATTGATAGTCCTAACATACCAAATTTGGTAAAGTAAGAAGTATTATATTTTAAAAAAATCTCTATTTACTCAAATTCGACTCTCATATCTCATCTGTTGGGCTGGTAGGAAATTAAATCTAATTTAGGGATAAGAACTACGGAGTCTCCTGCAATCATTGGCTATTTTTCTACGTGGATCATTGCAAAACATTCACCATCAGTTTCTGTGCCACATTGGGGACAAGGAAATCTTTGGTATGGCTGGGCACTCCTGAGTTAGGCTTCAACTACTACAGGTGCACCAAATAAAGCTTAGTATATATAAGCATATATGATTTCTCTGAAACTTTGTACTCTAGTCAATTATTCTGATGCAAAAACCTCCCTGGACAGTTAACGTATCTGAGAGACTATGCTATCTTGGAAGAACAGAGGGCAAATCATCATGGTCATTCTGTCTTGTTCACTCGTCTGTCTTCTCTCAATGACTCTGGATGTGTATACTGAACTCCAGGGAACAATTAATTTATTCAATCATTTTGCATACATTCATTCAGTTTTTTTATGTCTTCCAGGTCCTCTAGAAGGTTTTAAAATGACAAAGAACTTCTTATAGCTTCTGCCTGACAGTGGCTTACTCTTAGGGTGGGAAAGGCAAAAGGTTAGTGAGCTGGTGGCTAAATAATCAAGTAATTATGGCGGTGATAAGAGACACAATAGAGGTATAAAAATAGGCATAATGGGAACACAGAGGAAGTTTTTGAGTCTGTTTGGAGACGTCATACCAGGGATGGCTTGCAGAGGAGAGGATACCTGGACTGAGTCTTACAGAGCAAATAGGAGTTTGCTTGAGAGAGAATAATGGCCTGTACTACAAAGTGCATGTAGTTCAACATGACTGGTATGATGGGAGTGAAGAATCCGTGGGAGAGGAGCAAAAACAAAAATGCAGATGTATATACAACCTGTAGTAGGTAAAGGATGAATTTTATGACTAGGCTGTCCTGTGTGCAAATTCAAGTTCTACCCCTTTGATTCCGTGAACTTGAGACAATTATTTAACCCAGTTTTCTTATTTGTAAGAGAAGGTGGCCATTCTCCCATTTTCATGTATTGAAAGGAATAAACGAATTTATGAACGAAAACTGCCTAGCCCAGTGCCTGCCACGTCGCAGAATTCGAGAAATTTCTTTCTTCCCTTGCCTGCCGCTCCCATCCCCCATAGGCTGAAATCTATTACGAAAGCCATAAAGCTGAAGGTTGCTGATAAAGTGCTGGGTAGATACATTTGGGAAGTAGTGAGAAACTGATGGAAGAGGGGATGAAACTGAATTAAAGACAGCCTTTAAGGCCGGGTAGCAGAAATTGTGTTTAAAATTACAACAAATTTAAATGTTATTTAATTGCAAGTATAGCATTAAAATGAAAATGGAACCACTGATACAAATTGTTACAATCTTGTCACCAGATCAATCAGTACTGCCATTTATTCATGATATTTCCATTTGGTAAAGACCAAAATCTCTACTGTTTTTAATTTTTACAGATTTGCAGAAATAATGTAAATGGGGTACGTACATTTACATTTTTACTTAAAATTAAATCATGATATCTTTTAGTTATGCTATGGCATTTTTCCCCTTCTATAGTTCTTCCTACCTTCTTTCTTTCTCTTAGGAAACCATTGTTAACAGCTTGGTGTGTTTCCTTCCACATATTTCTCTATGTTCGTAAAACACTATACAAATAAAAAACACCTACACTCAGTTGCTGTTGTCCATTTTTCTAAAAATGGCATGAGTTTCTTTGTAACTTACATTTATCACATAAAATATATCTGGAACATCCAGCTAGTTACAGGACTCCCATAAGATGAAACACATAAATATAATGGAACATAATCATGGAATTTTTAGATCTGTAAGGGGCCTAAGAGATCACCTAGTCTAATGGTTCCTGAAGAAAGGTTTTCCCAGTTTAATGATTGTCCTAGTGGGTAGAGATTGTGAACATAAAAGAGGTGCTTAAAGTTCTATGAAACATTAAACTGGCAGTGACAGAAAAAAAAGATTTGGTGGGAATACTCTGGGACCATTTTTCAGGGCTCAATTTTAGTGTAATTTCCTCAGGAAGTGGCTCCTGATATCCCCGATTAGAAGGAGACCCCTCCTACATGTCATAATAGAATCATCTGCTTGTTCTTTGTTACATTTATTAGCATAATATTAATACACTGTGAGTTATTAACAAGCTAGCTATTTTTCATCTTTGTACCCATTATTCTTTATTACCTAATACATGCTTGACAGATGAAAAAGGCTGAATAATGAATGACTATGCAGGGATTTTTGGTGGTGGGAGGGATAGTCATACAGATGCTGACATTTGGAGCAGTGGGGTGGGGGTGGTACTCTGTTCTTTGTTTCTGTGATAGATCGTGGAGTATGATAGACTCTAAATCCATCCAAGTTGCTGTGAAGTCCATGTGGTTGTTCTTCTTTGGTCAAGGGAATTCTAAATAAAGTATAGTTAGTAGTAGAAATTGAGGGAAAATATTTTTATGCAGTAAGTTCCTCAGGAAAATTTGACAGGACATGGTAGCTAACTGAATATGGGACAAGAGACACAAGGATAAATAAGGAAAAGGTTAACTTTTACACCCTGGGGTTAGTGCAAACAGCGGTCCCTTGAGTAAATTTGGAGTATAGAGCGCTTTTTTAGGGGGAGGGGATATTACATAATTTGGATTTATGTGTATTAAATTCATCATGGTGGTGACATGTCCTAGTTAATGTTTTTAAAGGGAGATATAGTTAAGATAGGACTAGAAATATAAAACTAGTGTTAGCACAAACACGAGAATAGAATAACTCTCTCTGGAGTTAATTTTGTATATCTGATTTTTATTTCCTTGAATGTGGAGGAACCGAGCCATAATCCCCCTTTAATCTTTTAAGGCTTAGCACTTAGTAGGTGCAAAATAATTCACTATGACATTAAGTTGAATTGACTACTAGAGAAAAAAGAGCAAAGTGCAAAGAATAATTTCCTTTTTCTCTTGGAGCTGTTTCAAAATATTGTCTTCATTTTTAAGGGTCTACCAGATTAAGCTTCTTTTAGAGGGTGCCTCTTTTCAATAACCACAGAGTCCATCTATACCACTTGTTTTCTCTAGTAGGTTTGCACGATTTGGGGAGGGTATTTTTATTTGTCTTTTCTTTGTTGTTGTCTTATTGCATTACAGATAATTAAGCCCTAACATCAGCATCTTCAAAAAATAAAAAAAAACACCCCAATTATGATAGAGATGTTTTAGCTTGAGTTTTCCTTTGAATCTGATGAAAAGGAAAAAAAAAACAAAACTGAAAAGATCAACCAAGAATATTTTTGGTTACTCTTCACTACTTAATCAATATTTCTATGAGCTGTGAGAGACAGAATATCTTACTTCACATTGGAAGTAGAAACTAGGTTAGACATTCTGATAATAAGTGACTGTAGTATGGAGATGAATGGGGATGGATAAAATACAGGTTTTATTTGGTTTCATCTTAACTGCATTTATTCTATTTCCATTTTATTGCCCATTCATTGTTCCATGCCAGTTCAATTCTATTTTATTTCATCTTGAGATATACACACAATATAATGCTAGGTATTTTCAGTCAAAACCATTTTCAGATCTTGTCACCAGCTAAGTCTTATGTAGTTCAAGTTTCCTATAGTAAATTTTAGTGAATTTAAACTCCTAATTGTTTTTGACTTTTAGGTGTTAAACATTTTGTTAAAAGTGCAATGCTGTAGTATCTTAGTAAGGGTTACCACTTTATATAGAATTTCTTTAACAGCACCAATTAAGCTTTTTGGTAATGTTTTATGTAAAATAAGATCTTACCACTTAAAGTGATAAGGGTTACCACTTAATAATTATTTCCATTAATGATATTGCAGGCATTTTAGTGACATGAAGTGATGTAGCTAAAAGTTGGGCAAAATGATTAAATCCTTGTCTAAAATGCATTGTTACATCATGAAGTACAATACTACTTTGGATGGGTAGGGTTACTGGACACTTCAGATAGATTAGACTCTTCTGATTTGGAGTCATATTTGTGGAAAATGTCAACAATTTGCTTTTCTAAAGTTTCATTGATCCTTAATAAAATAAGTTATACTTTTTCTCTACACTCAACTATAAAATACAATTCTTCACTCTTTTCCATCAAATACTTTTTCTTACAGTGTAGAAGTAGCAAAATTACAGAAGTACTGTTTAGAAATCTGCTGACCACTTTACATGAGATAGGTTTACCTGAGATTTTAAATTATGGCCTAATTATCATTTAGAAGGCAGCTGAATTATAGTTGCTGTCTTTTACTGAGTGTTTCCAGTATGATAAACTCATCTATAAACCAATGCTTTTAGGGAGGTATCATTATTATTACTCCTCAGATGAGGAAGCTGAGGTAGTTTACAGAGTTTAACCTAAGACAGTAGCTGTGAGTCATAGTGGTAAAATTGGCTGTTAAACCTTAAACCAAGTTCTAGAAACTTCCTGCTGCATCACAAATACTGCCTCTTTGTTTATGTCCCAATATCCATTCCTACTCTAGTTCTATTGTGTATGTAACTGACAACCACCTACTTTAGAATCAGCTGGAGAGCTTGTTAAAAATGCAGATCTTCAACTCTAATTGCAGCAATTCAGATTCTGCAGATCTGGTGTGTGGCCCGAGAATCTGCCATTTTTGTAATTATTCTACGTCATGGTTATGCACAATAACCTTGGATAACAACTGCCCTGGATAATATCAGGAAGAGGTTTGTGAGAGATAAAAGTTGTCTTTAATCTTTATTCTTATTTGAATCTTGCTTATGTCTTTTGAAAAATAACTGGTAGTATTGCCCCCAAAACTCTTGCCAATTCATCAGTTGGATAAAACGACCAGGCCTGAAATCGCTTCGGGACATGACTTAAAATTTCTCATTTCTGATGTAGGAAAAATGATGAGAATAGGTACAGCTCGTCTGCAAGTTGAGAGATCTTGGCCTTGAGGCTAAAGGCCCTGGGGAATCCTTTCAGCCGCAGAGGGCACAGACGAGGAAAAAAGAAAGTATGAGCTCTGCAGCACAGATCATTCTCTGTCCAGTCAGTTATTTTCAATGGTACTCTTCTGCCAGCCATTTTCTCCTGCGGTTTGTATTTAGCATTGTGTGATGGTCTCACAATTGTCAAGTGATTTACTATTTATTTTAGGATTTCTATTTCTTTGGTACTTATCATTCCATGCCTACTGAAAAAGTGAACAATAAAAATAATCAATTGGGAACATTTTAATGAGGCAATCTAACTCGAAGATTTGCATCCAAGTGTTTGTTCAAATCTGAGGAGGTTATGCCTACAAACTCTGCTTTACTTGGCCCAACCAATGAGAAAACACAAGATGTAAGAATTTCTGGTAACTCTGAGCTACAGAAATAAATGTTGTTTGTGGGGAGAAGTTTATAGTGGAATGCTCTTTGGACAGATGATGTGCTTATGTTATTTATAATCTACCACCTAAAAGGATTGGGAAACACGATTGTAATTTGCTCTTAAGAGGAAGAGAACTTAAGGCAGTTGTAAGATGTTCTGAATGTTAAAATTTAAGCACACATGGGTAGTGAACCCTATTTTTCTGTTTCTGTGTGTACATGGCTTTGGATACTGCATTGTTTTTGTTAAGTGGACTCCCTAAATATAATATTCTCTACTATTTGTTGGAAAATATATATTTCCATACTATTTAGTAGCTCAAGGCCCCTAAATCAGTGAAAACAAGGTTTTCTGATTGGTTCATATGACATGTTCTTCTAAGGTTACAGAGTTCTGTTAACTCTAAAAATCCCACAATTCCTTGGCATTCTTATTTAGTTAGGTGTCTGATTAGCAATACATTTCTGCATCGTAGTTCTTATTTAGAGCCTCTGGAGTGAAAGCTCAAGCATTTCATTTGTCTTGACTAGGTCACAAAGAGCTTTGAGGTATTTAGTGAGTGTTTAAATAATTTTGGAGGGTTATAAAAGAGCTCCAAACTTTCAAATGAAACCACAAGCTTTGTCTCATTGCCAAATTTCAAGAGAAAAGGTTAATTAGTCTTTGACCTTGGAGTCATTTGGAAAGGGAATATGTTACTTGGAAAGCATTTGAATCGAAATTATTCAGAAGAATGGAGAGAGAACCTGATAAAATACTAAGTGGATAACTTTATGCTTAGCTGTTCTAAATTCTAAATTGCTCTCTTGTTTTGTAATAGTCATATATACATGTGAAGTAGCTATACATTTTTCTGTTGCTTCACTGTATCCCATTAGGGCAGTGAATAGAAAGGAAGGACTGCATAAGCAGCATAAATTAAAATTTGTTAGGTCAAGAAAGATAATCACATCTTTAGATTTTTCTGTAGAATATATTCTGAGGCACAAAGTACTACTTGTTCTATTAAATTGAATTGTTTAAGTTTAGTTTGAAATTATTACTTAAATTTTTAGTTTAGGAATAAACCGGGGTCCTTAGTGGATTGCCTGAGCCCACGGGTTCGAGACCCGCCTGGGCAACTTGGCGAGACCTCATCTCTACAATAAATCAAAAAAAAAAAAAAAAAAAAAATTAGCCGGGCGCGGTAGTGTGCGCCTGTAGTTCCAGGTACTTGGAAGGCTGAGGCGGAAGGATCGCCGGAGCCCAGCAGGTCGAGGCTATGGTGGCCGGGAGCAGCCACTGCACTCCAGCCTGGGCGACGGAATGAGACTCCAACACACACACACACACACAAACGTGTTTACTAGTGAGTTTAGTGCTAATAAGACAGTTTCTATTCATGGAGATGTATATTTGGTAAGCAGACCTAACAACCTGATTGAGGGCCAATCCACAGTCTAAATGGGAAGTGTTAAATTTTTGTTGTTTTTGTTGGCCATTGTCTTACTAGGCTGTGATGTGGCCATGTGCTCTTTGAGCTATGGTCTTCTCCATGTTTCCTGGCTTTGGCCCCCTTCCCTACCTTGGGGAAGTGAATCTCCTCTTTCTAGTTCTCTCTCTCTCTCTCTCTTTCACCCATGTGTGCTTAAATTTTTAGCATTCAACTTACTTTTTAAATAAACTATATTTTCTCACCTAAAAAAATTTTTTTTTGATGGGATATAGTACTTAGTTTTAAAGATCATACTCTTTGATTGTGATTGACCAGGTCTTCTAGGTTAAACAGGTCTTCAAGAAGGTGAATATGCAAGAACTAACCTCAGTGATTATCAAGATGATATGGGCCGTGGCACATGAGAGCAAGTGGCCAATTCTTTTGGGAAATGTAGGGAAGAACAGTGGCAAGAAGAGAATAAAGTCACTTTCCAAGTGTGAGATTGTCTTGGAGAGTACTGAGTCAATGAAGGACAGGGAACTGCCGTCCGGTGAGGGCTGCCACTACTTTATATGGATGAGTCTTATGGACTCAATTAAGACCTTAAGCTATAGAAAGCATTTCTGGCTTTCAGATGGCTTCAACTTAGGTGCAGGAAGAGGTTTGGAAAACTGAAATTTCATGAAGGGAGGGTCCTGAGATTGCAGAAATGACAATAACAACAACAATAAATAGTAACAGTTCTATAGGCTCTACACTGCTGCAAGTACTCTATCTAGAAGTTTTTTTCATCTGATCTTCACTATAGCCCTATGAGATAGGTAATTTCATTATTCTAATGACGCAGATGGAAAATTGAGGCACAGGGAAGGTAACTAGGTAATTTTCTCCACTTTCACACATTTAGTAAATGAGGGAGTCAGGATGCAAACCGGGTAGTTGGCCTCCTAAGGCTGTTCTCAGCTACAGCCTTCACAAAGGAATGAGCTTCCTGAGACATATTTGCACCAATTGAAGCTGTCCGTGTTAAGATGCATAGGTCTGGAAGCAGTGGTAACAGGCAATACAGCTAGCTCTGGAAAGCAATCAAAATTTATATATTTTCTGGAAACTAATCACTTTGAGTATTTCCTCTCTTTGCAATTTAGGGGCTTCTTGGATGATCTCTACATCTATTTCTGGAAGGAACCGGAGGGATCATATACTAGACAGTGACCTCCCAAGGGGGATTCATCAAATGATCATTAATAAACACAGAGGGAACAAGTTCATTTCAGAATAATCAGAAATGATCTTTTGTTCTTCTCTCTCTTCAAAGGCAAGCCATTGGAAAACAGGGAAACCAAACACTAGAACTCTCTCCACCTGGTTCAATCAGATCGTGAACTGTTGGATTAAGCCGGTGTCCTTAGTTGCCCTTTTGTTGGCAGCTCCTTGATTAGTCAAAGGGTAATTTGAGCGATAGAGCCATGTTGGATGTTCCTGCCACATGTTTTGTTGAGCTAGCACTCTGCTGCTGCTGTCACACAGCTTCTTAAAAGAAGCGTTAGGATACCCTGTGGGGAAATAAGCACTGTTTCGACGGCAAAGAGACTGCTTGTGGAGGGGCTGCCCACGGACGCACATGAGGCTTGGGCGTGTAGCCAGCCCTGTAGTGATTGATGGATACTCTGTTCCCTTCTGGTGTGTCTTCACTTGTGCTGGGAAAGGGATGAAGGGCACCTTTGAAAGAGGAGGGACCGTAATAATCACTTCATCTTTCTTCTGCTTAATGCAAACCCACTCCAGAAAGATAAATGACTGTCCACTCTTGTAACAACTACCCCAAATCTACTATATATTGCTGTGGGCCAGATGTGCACATTTCTAGGATTGTTCCATTGTGACAGTTATTGACTTTAGTTGCACTGATCACAGGTTTTTGTTAACTTGAGAGTATCTTAGAAGCAATGGGCAGTACGTTTTCTTTCTCTTTTTTTTTTTTGAGTCGGAGTTTCTCACTCTGTCGCCCAGGCTGGAGGGCAGGGGCACACTCACGGCCGACACGGCAGCCTTGACCTGCTGGGCTTCAGGTGACCCTTCAGCCTCAGCCTTCTAAGTAGCTGGAGCTGCAGACACACACCATCACGCCCAGCTAATTTAAAAAAAAAATTATTATAGAGATGAGGTCTTGCCAAGTTGCCCAGGTTGGTCTTGAAACCATAGGCTCAGGCAATCCTCTCACCTTGGCCTCCCAAAGTGCTGGGATTATAGGCGAGAGCCACCATGCCTGGCCTAGCAGTAAGTTTTCAAGAGGTCTCAGTGGATCGGCTTTACATGGGAATAGAATATAGAACTGATGAGACATTGTAACGAACTTAAAATTTAGTCATGACTCAGTTGTACAAAAAAGAAACTATTTATTTTTGTATTGCTGAACTTAACTTCAGTCAAACTCCCATCTGTTCAGTTGTCTGAAAACAATTACTCTCGCCACATCGACTTAATTTAGTCACTTCTAGTTTGTTCCGTCAAATTCTAAGTTCTCTTCCTGGCTCTTCTTTGATTATCTCGATGGATGATCTAAGTGACTAAGTGGCTTATGGGTCCTCTTGGCACTGGGGGAGGAGGGTCTTATTTCTTAGGTCTTCTCTGGTCCTTGCCGGCTTCCACTGAGGCATAACAATTATCGTCTGGCTCTTGGCCCTCCTGTGCAGCATCTAGTGCATGTGGGTGTACGTGGGCCTGCCTAGGCCCGGGGGCTGGAAGTTCAGACTCTACCTTTCCTTCCCTAACTTTGGCTCTCTTCAGGTGACAAGCCCCATGAACACTTCCCTGTCATTCCTCGGAGGATGCTCAAGGACTCATGGAAAGTGGACTCTAGGAGGAACTCCAGGGAGCATCCTCTGGCTCATCTCTTTTAAATCTTCCCCAGTTATTGGGGTGGCCCTTGTGCCATGTTGCTCTGGTGTCCTGCTGAATGAGACATTTCCCTGTGGGCTTGCGGTGTTTCCTGGCTATGCTCTGAGAGCAGGTTAGAGATCCACCCATGTCAGTGTGCTACCATAGGCTCCCCTCTCCTTCCTCTTTCCTCATTCCACGTTTTAAATCTGTCTTTTAGTTTTAAAAAAACTTGATGTTTCCTCCCTTATTGAAGTTTTATACTATAAATACTATTCTGAGTCATCCGAGCTCTGGCCCTCCCTGGAACCCACAAATCCTTTTTCTCACAATAATACTTGAAAGTCTTGCTTTCCAGACGGGGTCTCAGCCACCGGCTTTAACTAAAAGTCAGATTTGAATACCAAAGCACAAGGGTATGACAGTGTTGTTGGAAACACAAGGGACTCCTGGGGAAGAAAATGCATCAGTTAACATTTCAAAAACAGTATCCCAGCTATAACATTTTCTCTTTTTACTACACATGCTTTGAAAAAAGTCCAGTCTCTCTTCCCTCTTTCCTTTTCCATTGTTTGAGAATGACACTGAAACTTCCTCATTATTAGGTAAAGTTCTATGTAGTTTAACTTCTGCTTTCCGAAGTCAGATTGTTTTCCAGCTATAGGCTACCTAGAGTGGGCGCTAACTTAGAAGGAGGCGCTAATAGGTACTTAATTTCTCAAATGAGAAAACTTATTTGGAGAGGTTACGTCCAGGTTCACTCAGCGAGTAAGTGACAAAGCTGGGATTCAAGTTCAGGACTGTTGTTATACTGCAAGTGTATTTCAGACTTATCACACATACATTAAGCTAAATCCATCTTGAATAGACTACATGGAGATTAAGTTCCTATACAATGATTGTATGTGTATATAATTTTAAAAAGCTGCATACCATTTATAACTTTGAAAGAAAATCAGTTCTCTAGGTCCTAATAATCTCAATTTTTCTCTGGATCGTTTTAAATATATATCGTTTGATTTAAATGGTGTTTAGTTACTTCTTCAGATATAAGCCCAGTGAGTTGGCAATCATAAGATCATAAGCCAATAGGTCTTCAGAGAACACTGGAGCCACAAACGCCAACTGTGGGTATTTACTATCGTATCACTTTCGTAGAGATTTAACTTGCCTGATAGATCTTATATCCCTTAAAAAGGAAATGAGAGTACGCAGAGGAAAAAACAACAACAACACATAAAATAAATTATTGGCTGGAAACCTTAAATAATTTTTAGATTACTTCTTAAACTAAAGCTAAATAGAACAAGGTAAGTAAACATGTAGAGAACAAAAGCTCATCCAGTGATTTTACTGCTTCACGTGGTAGGACTATTAGCAGTTGAAAGTCTGTGACAAGTTTGTATCATGTTCGTGAATACCCAGAAACCCAGAAAGATAAAAAACTCACCATTCCCTTCCTTAGTGATACCAGTTGCATTTTAATAGGAATTTCTTAGACATTTGTACTTTGAAATGCTGATAAACTATAGAAGTGTACTGTGTATTATCTAAAGATGAATTATGGGTTTTGGATTTCATTTCCTCACCTCACCACCAGAATCAGTTCTAGTACATTGCTAAGGGGTTAATTTTCAAACCAGTAAGTGATGTGAAGGGCTAGTCATAAGAAAAGGGAAAAAAAATCCACCGTGATTGATACAACTCTTCTCATGGGATAACTTTTTCTGTTCTCCTTTTCATCTGCTGTGCAGTCTGGAGGAAGGGTAAATGCCTGCTGCAAGTGTGGTTGGAGTGATAGGGTTAGGCTTCGGTTATATGCTGGTGAGTTCACTCTAGCATGCACTGCCATCCTCCTCCAGTGGTGTGTCTGTTGTGCTTACATGACATAAATAATAACACCTGCCAAAACAGCCCTCTGAAGTACTGAGCACCGACGTACCCGAATGTTCTCTGGGTGTTACATCAGTACTGTTCAACAGTGGTTCAATGCCAGTCTTCATCAGAAACGATAATCTGATTCTAAGGTGGATGGCTTATACCATTGATCTGTAGTAAGCTACCACATTCTCTGGAATTGCATGGCATTTTGTATGAAAATTATAAAACAGCAATGAGTATTTTAGGATCAGAGATGACATGATTCATGATGTACTCTTGATAGATGATAAGCCCATGTGTAGTCTGGCCTTGCACAGAGACTAAAGCAGTTTGTTATCCAGCAAAACAAGTATTGTTTCCTCTTCTACACTATTTTCCAGTACTACTGATTTTTTTCAGGCTAAAGAGGAGTTAGATAGATCTATAGGATATATAGTATGTTAAATATGCATATATGAGTATATATTATGTCTTCTACTGTACAGATCAGGTACTGTACTAAGACTCAAATGCATCACTTTTAACTGCATTTTTCCGGTAATGAGTCATGGATTCTCTTCCCAAAGAATATGGGTCCTTATTCATTATCTTTTCTATGTTAGCCATTTTTGTTTGTTTGTGGCAGGATTTGGAATAGAAGTAGAGGATGTATAATTATATAATAAAATTATCTTCAAAATTAATAGTTTGCCATTTTTACATTTTTTATCTTGTCCCAATATGTTCTGCAAGTTTTAAAAGTCATTATAAACTTTACAAGGACCCATATTTCCTATTATGATAGAGCCTGTATCTTTATTTCTTCCAGTATTTATGCAGATATAGTACATCATTATACTGCCATGGTGGAAATGTCCTGCTTTTGTATATTACAGATTGTACAATATAGCCTATAATGGGAGCTCAATGGTCTTTCAGGGAAATCAAGAAAACTGAATTTTCTAGTAGCTAAACTTACTTAATATATTAAAATGAGATAAATTTTTGCATCTTAATTTCAGTAGTTTACCTCCAATTCTTTTTTTAAATAGAAATTACCTTGTCTACAGTGACTATTTTCTGCTTGTATTAGTGTTTTGGAGATAATGACATTGATCTCCATTTAATTACTATTGCATAATTAAAAATCAGTCATCTGACATCCAGTGGGGATGATAGGAATGGAGTATGCAATTTATTAACTTTCAAAGTTTTCCAATACATTTACCTGCATTTCTGTAATATAAGCAAATTGCAGATAAAGTGGAAAACAAAAAACACATATCGCCATATTTTTAGGCCATTATTTTTAGTATCATATATTTTGTCAAGATTTGGTGACATGAGTAGTGCATTGCCATGCTCTTCAATGTGAAAAAATTGAAGCATTACAAATAAGGTTATAATCATCTTCCTGTAAAAAATCAGTTACACTATCAGATGATAAATTTATTACTGATTTAATAATATCCTTTTAGACTTTTTCCTAGTCATTTACAGATAAAAATTGTAGTGTTGGTTTGTGAGTGGGTATGTTTTATTGCTATGCTGTGTATATTGTTCTGTAAATTGCTTCCCTTGCTTACCAGTATGCCTTAGAGCTCTTTTTATTTAGGTGTCATCACGAGTTAGTAGGGGAACTTTGAGAAGACAACTTATGTGCCTCATTCTCCTCATGTGTAAAGTGGGAATAACAACAAAATTTGTCTCCTAAGACTGAAGGATGACATGGGTTAACACCTGTAAAGCACTCAGAACAGATCCTGTCACACAGTAAGTGTAAAATGTATTTGCTCTTATTCTTAATATATGAAGATCTACTTTGATCTTTTAATTGACTACAAAATATTCCACACATTGGCCTCCTGTGTTTCATTTAATCATATTCCTATTGATTATTTTGAAATGAGGTTTGGAATCACCTGCAGACGGGCAAAGAAAATGTAGCTTATTTTTTAAAAAACCTACCTGATTTATTTTACCTACCAAAAACTAAACTTTAGTCTAATAGGGTCAATTTGTCTTTAGTTCAATGCTGCAGTCCAAATATTCCTTTTAGATAACTCTGTCCCTGCTTGGTTGACTTGGGGGATACTCAGATTTCCCAAGTTCTATCTGCTTTACCCTATTCTTCTTCACAATGGCATCTGGTTGTTGGTTAACATGGTTTGATGGTAGAGAAGGGGAGGGTGCCCAGACGGATGTAGTGTCTTCTGGAGCCTCCTTGATATCTGCAGAGTGGCTGAGCTGGTTTGTTCTCTGTGCTAGTCCCTAGTGTGAGGTCATATCCCATTTGCTCTTTGGAGTATCTAGACCTGCCATTTATTCCTTGTCTGAAATGATCTGTCTGCAGTGGTCATTTCATTTTGACCCCAGGTCTCTAAATTCCTCTGGTACTCTCAAAACCTCTGTGTTGGCATAGTGAGAAAAAACATGGGCTGTTCAGGGTCCCCAGTTTCAAGGCCCTGGAACCCATGGGCTCTATCTCAGGCGTATGTATCGACTGTCTGCTGCTGTCATTTCTGCTACATTACTCCTTTACTTCCTTAAAGAGAGATCCTGGATTAGGGTCTGGGAGTGGGAGTGGAAATAAAGGATGCTGATCCGACTCTTATGTTTTCATTCTGCTTCCTACCACCTCTCATCCTAAGAGGGGTAGTTTCTGGGCTGTTTCCCCTATGCCACATTTTCTTCTACCTTCTACCTCAAGGCCCAGCTTGACTCATACTAAGAAAGGTTGGCCTCTTTCACTTTGTAGAGGAAGTGAAAGAATGAGATGTGTAAGAATGCTATATAATCTGAATTCTCAAGGTTGATTCATGGTAAATTAATAGCAGTTTAAGAATGAAAACAATCTTTCTCCCTGGACAAGTCTTATTTGTTAAGACTCTTGTCTTCCTGCAAAACTCCTTTGGTATGCCACAAATTGAATATCAACTTTTTCTTTCTCTTTGCATTTCTGCTGTAATAATCCTAAACAAACCCAAAACAAATAGGTGCATTTGTGGAGAATAAGGCTAGCAAAAAGAATTTCAAAAGAGAAAAGAACATTAATACATTTAACTGTTATCCCACTAGTTGTTTATGCTGTGATGAATATCTATATATCTATATATGTATCTATCATTTTGTGTACATGTTTTAGTATTACTCTAAGTTACATACTGAGAAATGTAGCTGCCGTAGGGTGTGTACATTTTACATTTTATGGTAAAGTGACAGACTGTGTTACAAAGTGACTAGACCCATTTATGATCTTGCTGTGAGTCACTGGGAATATTCTTACTCACCTATGCCAGACATTTTACATAACTTATTCCATTTAAATTTTCTCAACAATCTTCCATAGCAAGTGTGATTATTCCCATTTTTCGTATGAAAAGATATAGGTTCAAAGGGTTAAAGCAACTTGCTGAAGGTCACACCAATAGTGAGTGGCCAACTTGGGAACCTTTACCAAGCACAAGAAGCCTACTATATTATGGATCCATTGTAGAAATATGTCTCTGTTTTGAGTTAAACTTTACAACACTGACTATTATTGTTTTCTTCATATCTTCCTCCTGATCAATAATCTAGGATAAAATGGAAAATGGTATCACACATAATGGACACACGATGATATTTCCTCAATTAGCTTAGATAACACCTATTTCATGACCAAGGGCAAATAGTGGACCTCACACCTTTTGACCAACAGCCATTAGTTACACAGGAAAAGAGGAATAAAACTCAGCTGAACAAAGGGTTGGGTACTCAAGCAGCTTTAGCATGAGGGATTGTGAGGCCTGAGATAAGGCCCCGGGACTCATGGGAAGTGCACTCTTTCCGAAGGGATTCACACTCCTGGAGTCTGCATCACCTAATATTACAGGCATCTTTATGGAAACTAGTAGGAACTCTTTCAGCTGAGTCGTGATACTTAAAAACCTCTCATTTTGAGTCTCTGGCCTGGCCAATCAAACTGTCCTCCCAGAACAAACTGTTGGGTAATGAAATGCACGTACTGTGTAGCTGGAGAGTGCTGTTCTATTTGCAGCACTGGCTTCAGCCCCAGGCACATCTCTGGCTGCTCCTTTCTATCTATAAGTTAAAGCAATGGCCTCGGCAAGCAGTACACTCTGTACAGCAGCTGCAACTCGTTATCGGCTTTGTCCAGAATAACAAACAGAGCAAACACATTTTGCAAGGGCTTTTTCCCCCTCTTATGTAGAGAAGGAGGAATTAAGCAATCAGTGAAATGCTGATTGATCAGTTGTGCTGACTTAGAGAAGTCCAAGGCCACATTAGCGCGATTAACCCCTGAAAAACAAAACAAAAGGAACATGTTCTCAGACCTTTATTCAAACCGATATTTCTGTGGTGTGAAGTCATAGATTTCCCCAAGGGGGAAAAATGGGAGAATATTTGTGCTTCACTTAGTAGGCTTCACTCATCTGGATTGCATTGTAATGTAATGATGGTTAATTATTTTTGTAAAGATAATTCATGTTATTTGGCAGATGTTAGTTGACCACAGAGTCCCAGAGTTGTGTGAACCATATGGTGTGATGCAAAGCAGTTTTAGTAAACCATACCACTTTTTTTAAGTTGCAGTCTCATTCTGTAACCTAGACTGAAGGGCAGTGGCATGCTCATGGCCACTGCAGCCTCTGCCTGCTGAACTCAGGCGATCCTCCTGCCTCAGTCATCCAAGTAGTTGGAACTACAGGCACGCGCCACCACGCTTGGCTAATTTTTTGATTTGTTGTAGAGATGAGGTCTTGCCAAGTTGCCCAGGCTCGCCTTGAACCCATGGGCTCAGGCAATCCTCTCACCTCGGCCTCCCAAAGTGCTGGGATTATAGGCATGAGCCACACCACCCGGCTTAACCGTACCATTCTTATATTTCAACTTTGACTTCAACCACCAACTTCTGTGGCCACATCTTGACCACTCTTTACCAGAAACTGCATCGTCTTCAAAACGCACACATCCTTCTTTCCATCTACCTCCTTTCTTAATTTTTGACCTCATATACACAAGTGTTTCCATGGTAACAGTTCTCTGAGCATCTTTTCTTATCTAGCTTAAACTCTAGGGTCTATCATTGTAGCCATTTTTTTCCTAGATACCTTCAACTTCCACACCCCAATTTCTCTCTACCTGGCTTGGCAAAACTCAAGTCTTCAGTGAAAAATCCTGCATCTTTATGCTTGCACCTATGTATTTGAAAATGTCTGGAGAAAATCACATACATGGACAATTCTGGTGTCATTACACATTCACGGTCGCCAGAGAGCATACACTCCAACTCTTCACAGGCATAATTTTACACTTTCCAATCCTCAGTTGAAAAATATACATCCTATTTCATTACACAGTAGAAACCATCAAGCAGTCATGCTCTCATCTTCTTACTACCAAATCAACAAATCTTCAAAAACAGAAGTGATAGTTCACACATCTACTCCTACCGCTTGTTACAAGGTATAAATGTCCCCTCTCCCATCAAAAACAATTCCTTCATCATGCTCTTTAGATCTCGGTATGTCTCTCTTTCTCATAGTTTTGCTTTTTGGTTATACCCTTTCTCACATGCAAATTTGCTCCTTTCAGATAAAGTCTCATCAGCATACAGATGTCTTCTGGTCACCTTCCATCTTAAAAAAAAAAAATCAAACAAAAAACTAAAAACTAGCAAACAAAACTCTTCCTGGCACCACATTTTCATCCAGTTTCTGTTCTTTTACCTAACTGCTGTTCTCATGTTTTTTCTACTTTTTAACATCCTGTTCACTCTTTGATTCCCTTAGTCTGACTTCTACCTCCATCATGAATACATTACGTATGCATATGTGGTCTCAAGTAAATTCTAACCTTGGCCTGATCCACAGGGAGGAATTTGGAGCACAAATCACGTGGTAGAGTTGTCCGCACTTGAGGTTAATGAGCTTGGCCTTCCATGCTCCTATAATGAAGGAAGGAAACACTTCTCAAGCAGGACAAGTCTCTGGGAAAAGTTTCAGGTGTGAACGGTGAGTGTCCAACACTCACAGTGGCTGGAAGATGGGTGCACTGGTTCAGTGAAGGGGATCTGGGCAGGGCTACGACAGCTGGCTTCCCACACGGACTCACCTTGCCTACAGTGCATCTCTGTACAGCAATTAGATTCATCTCTTATGACAAACAAAATCATTTTACTTTCTATATTAAAATCCTCCAAAGACTTCCTGTTGTACTATGGATGACAAATCAGTGTTGTAACATGAGCTACCAATCCTTATGGGATCTAGGGTCTGCTTGTCTTTCAGATCTCTCCTGATGATACTTCCTGCTTCGGTCACCATCATTTTGTCCCAGTAATCATTTCCTGGAAAGTATCTTCAATCCCCAGCTCAAAGGTTTCACACATAATGTTCCTTCTGGCTGAGAGGCTTTTCTTCCCACATTATTCATTTAATTAATATGTATGGATCACATTGCCACTTCCTCAGACTGTTTCTAACCACCTAATCTAAATTTTATTTCCTGATATTATATTCTAGTGAAACAGACTACACTTTCTTGCAGAGTTTACAATCATATATTCTAAATACATTTGCAATTATATATTTTGAAATTGATTACTAAGCTGTACCAACACACTGAAAACTCCAATCTGCTTATGTTTGTTAAGTATCTCCCACGAGGTATCCTGAGGTCTGGGGCCGTGTCAGTTCCTTTGAGCATTGCCTAATGATGTATCTGGTATGTAATAATAAAAGATGCTCAACCTGTGGAATGAATAAATAAATCAATGGCTAAAGGATGACTAAATTAGACATATAAAATTAGGCCATCAGGAAACCATCCCTTTCCCCCCCAAGTTATTCCTTAACAACTCTACAAAGTCTATCAACATTGGGCCATTAGAAGTTTAATCAAATTTGGGTTCTTTTGGTGCTGGCTTCTGAACTCACAGGGCTTGACGGGTACTCTCTCATCGACTCATACACATCCTTGACAGTTTTGTGGCATTGACTTGCCCAGTTTTAGAGAAACTGGGAAATAGGAAGATAAATGCACTTGGCTAGGGATGGAACTAGGTGATGACAGAGCCAGAACTAGAGTTTGCTTCTACTTCTCTGCTAACTTAGCTGGCAGCACATTTGTTAGTAGTTAAAGAAAATATATTGGGAATAAATCCATGTCAGTAGGTTTGTAATACCAGAAGCTTCCTTCTGAAATGCATTACTGTAAATGTTTCTCCTCTGCACCTAGCATATTTGATGAGATACACCTTCAGGCCAAGAATTCTTCACGTGATCATTAATCTTACTCCATTTCCTTACGAGAAAATGATGCCCACAAAGGTTAAATAACTCAGTGACTGGAATAGAATGAATTCGTGTCCAAACTCAGTTCTGGGGTTTCTAGTTGACTTGTATAAACACACAGCTGTGGTTTTCATTTTCATTTCAATAATGTTTAGTACATTTAATATTAAAAAAAACACTTAATTCTGATGATTGCTAAGATTTAAACCTACCAAAAGAAGACTAATAGGAAGCAAGGTACTCTGTTATTCCAGAAAAATATTTAAATCACACCTTATTTAAATTTTTATATATCATTTAGATATGTAAATGTTACTTGAAATAGTTTTAAAGCCATAGATTATTTTCAACAGGTTAAATTTAATTAGAATTTTTCTCCTATGAGCTTGAAAGTGTAGATAAATTTCCTTGAAGTACACAATTATATCAGGCTTGAACTACAAATAGTACAATTTGGAGTATATATCTACCATTAACTTAAATTGGGGTATGACATACTGAAGGGGTGTGTATGGTTGTTGTATTTAATCTTGAAATTTATTAAGATATTTAGGACCCAATAACCACTTGTGTACCTAATCCTGAATTATACCCTACATCTTTAAAATAAAAAAAAAATTAAATCAAAGATATTTTGGACACTTATCGACTGAGGAAATATGTTGATTTTGAGAATTTTTTTTAGTGGAATTGTAGTGTCTAGTACATTTTTCCCCCCCGATACTAATTCTAAGTCAGGTGATCTGGCAAGGACTCTAATCCTATTGAAATTACAATATGACCTGTCTCCTGGACTTTGAAGCCATTTCTTTCTTTAGAAGAGATAAGGAAAAGTGTCTTATCTTAGGTCTGGAAGAAACACGGAGTCCAGTATCAAGGTAGTGGAGTAGTTATTTTCCCAGACGTAACACAGGGTTTTCAAGCCTGAAGAAAAAGATTAATCTCCTTAAAACAGGACTTTGCTAACTTGGGCCTGGTCATGGCAATCCTGTTTCCAGTCATCCCGTGCATAAGCTCTAAGTGTCAAAAGTTTATTTGCTTTGATTTTGATGCGGCTCATCTTTTCTTAGCTACTCATAGTCAAGATTTGGAAAAGAAGGAACAGCGGTGAGCTGAGTAATTCATTGGATTCTGATAAGGAATTCTTGAGAAATTTTAATATTCCTGCGTTTTAAACCCTTGTAACTTTAATATAACTTTGGTATGAGTCTTTACTTTTTTATCTGTGTTTTAATAATTGTATTGTGATATTCTTATTGGATGTGATAGTAGCTATAAATTATAAACTTATTAATTTATAAATTATAGATTCATAGGTTTTGGGGGCTTTACTTAACTTGCTATGCTTTACATTATACCATGTATTTATAGCATTTAATATTAATGTAAATTCATTTTGAAGCATATTTTATCATGCATTTATCTTTGACATATTTTTAGAAAGTATTTGGTTTTTAAAAAATATTAATGTGAGATTTCATGACTTATGTCTTTGTAGTCTTGTGTGTAGTAGATATTTACAATTTTACTCTAGTTAATTTGTTCAGGGTTGATCATCAGATCTTTTAGCCAATATTGGCTGGCAAAAAAAGGGTGATTCTTTTTGTTCTCTTGAGAAATTGCTGGATCTGAAGTGATTCCTAGGATGAGGGTCAACTCCTTTGTGATATGAAAGATATTTTTTTATTTTGTAAAGTGCATTAATAGGTGATCACATTTCATCCTGGGAGAGCTGCTGGAGAGGAATATTGATTTGGCCTGTTACGGTTGGGTCATGAGCTTCTTAGGTTTTCAGTTCTTTTTTTACTATTCTTTATTGTTCAATCTTGAGAGTAGAAAATATCTGTTGGTCTACTTCTAAGAATAAACCTGAAAGACTTTTCAGGAATGACTTTTGCAGGGCCAAGCCTGTTCCAGTGTTATTTTTATTCTCAGGACTAAGCACCATGCTTGTCATGTAAAAGGCCTTCAATAAATGTGCAAAGAAAAAATTGGAGAATTAATTAGTACTTATGGTCTGTGAGAGGTCACAGTTGTTACTATTTCTAATTTGTTGATATTAAACAGAGACAATTAGAAGACTAATTTAGAATTATGCAACATGAATGAGGCAGACAAAAGCCTAAAGCTTTGGGAAAGTAAACATTGTATTTTTAGTTTTGCACTATAGTCAACAAGCAGTGAAGAGCTATTTAATGATTTTAACCAAGAAAGTACCAGTGTATGAAATAAAAGTATGTGAAGAGTGTGTTAACTGTATGATACAAACAAGATGCGCATAAAGTTCATTAGAAGAGTGTGATTTTACATGGTTTTAAAGAATTGCTAGAATACAGACACATTGAGAAAATTAATCTAACAAATGTTCAGCTTCAAATTTCTTCATCAGATAAAATATTGCATTATTTTATGTTGACTAAGTCATTTAGAAACTGTTTCATTAGTTGTTCCTCAGTTTTTCCTCTATTAACTCCATTTTATAAAGAGAAAATTTCAGTAGACAAAAGTCATATGATCTTTGACACTATTGGCTGTGGGTTAAGCCACTGTGAGATACAGTCACACACTTTAAATGTATTGTTTTATAATCAATCACACATTCCTCCTTTGACTCCTTTCTTGCCTGTAATTCTTTTATCATGTCCTAAATATAGTCTCTTGATTTGCATGTCAGGATGAGAAAATGTAGGAAAAAAGAAGTCAGAGATTTGTACTAAGACACCTTGGATTCTAGCCAGCTGCTGTAGCTGAAGGTGGTGAGACAACATCACTGTAGAGCTGGACCTTCCCATGGCCCTGGTCCCTGCCAGGAGTCAAATTTGACCTTCAGTGCTATCTCAGCCACTTATTCGTCTTGCCCCCAACCAACGTGCTTGCCTGGAAACCGAGCCAAAGGATTTACATACTGCTAAATCTCAAGAACTGAAAATAACAAAAAATTAGTGCAAAATGGACATATTTGCTGGAATTTTTTTGGTCAGTTAATATGATAAACTTTCATTTAAATGTAAATGTTATTTAAATAAGCACTCTCTTTTTTAAAAGACTGATTTTCACTGAAATTGATTGTAGTCTAAGCAGGGAGTTGGCTGCAAAGGTAATTTGCAAAATGCAGACTATTTGCAATTTAATTCCAGGTTATTAATTTATTATTCACATATCTGAGTTTTGTTTCCTCAGTTCATTGTAATATTCCAATTTGTTTTTAAATATTATCAAGACGTATATTGGGATACCTTCACAATAAAGACGTTTTAAAATCTTACCCTGTATGTTAAAAATGAAACTAAAATGAGGGATATAGTCTAGTGGATAGCAATTATTTTTGTGTAGAGTTTACAAAATGATTATTAGAGGTGCTCTGATTTCTGTGTCAATAAAAACTACACTCCTGAGAGATACCTGCTTGAATATATCAGATAGTTTCAATAAGCTATGTCTCCCAACCTTATCTCATTTGGCCAGAAAAATGAGAAAAAATTATACCCTAAAAAAAGTGTATTTGAAATACTTTTATTTATTTAAAATTTATTCAAAATATTTTTATTTAAAATTAAAATTTTTTTCTTTTATTTAAATGTTTACCAACTATTCAACTTACCTGGAGAATGTGGAATTCTATCTATTTGTACATCTGAAGAAAAGCTACATATATTTTTGAAAATATACTTAGTTTTTGTTGAGAGTGACAGTATTTTAACTGGGCCTTTGTATTTCTGTATTATAGCCTTAGTTCCTAAGAGTCCTGAATCTGTGTTTGTTTCAAATGTATGTGAATTATAATAAAGGAAATCTTGACTCGTTAATCAGGTACTAATTAGTCATTTTAATTAATGGTAGCAAAACTGACAATTCTGTTCAAGTAAATTTTTTGGTTCAGGGTCTTTTAATAATTTGCAGAATGCAGTCACCATTTTTAGTACAAATATTAATCTAATCGGAAAAGATTTTATTTTTCTGTGTTACATATTGGTGTGATATCAAGAGTAACTAACATAGCACTACAAATGCTTCTAGTATACAACCTTCTTTTATTTATATTATATTTATAATATGTCTAATCATTCATTTCATAAACTTTTTGTTATTGCTTGACTTTAACTTTAATCTGCAAATTAACTTTTAATCACAAATTTTTGAAATCCTGACATCATTTTCAATTTTCTAATACTTGATTTCTTGCTGTTTTAGTTCATTAAGTTTTCAAGAATATTCTCTTGAAATAATCAATTCCCTTATCCAAAATCAATTAGCAACAACATTATATATTTTTCTCTTCCTATCAACTGAGAATGATCTTGATGAGGGCAAATATAGGTTAAAAAATATAACATCAAATAAACAATACCAGAATAAAACATTTAATTATTCAACACCCAAAGCCATGTCAGGAATTAAAATCCAAGCAGGCACTTTAGACTGTTAGCAGTTTGTAGAATTCAAGGATTAGAATATTGCCTTTTTCTCCTCTTTCTTTCTCTTCTTTGTTTCCTTCTTCTTCTTCTTTTTTTCTCTCTCCAGTTCATTGCTTTTCTTAAAAAAAAATTAGTCTCTATGCAATTAAAAAAAACAAAACAAAACACTCCTGCCCTATGATTCAACTCAGAAATCTACAAATCTGGAGGAAGAAACAGCTATGTGGCCCACTCATGGGGAGTTACAATAATATTTAAGGAAGATGGAACTTGATGTTTGTGAAAGCAGTGGTCCGAGTCCCAGGAGGGTGGAATTTACCTGAAAATAGGAGGCCATGGGAGAAATCAGATTTAATATAACAAATGTACTATAAAAGGGGGTGGAGTAGGAATGTGCGTAGTTGACCATTTAAAAAAGAGCCCTCTACGTCATTCCAATGTACGCTGCTGTCCTTTATTTCATGAAGTCGGTAACTTCAAGACATGTTGCATAACATGCTTCTCGGTGATCCTCAAATATGTTTAATTTAGAGAGGGTCCAATACTGTGCTGGCACATGATCTGGATTACCATTGATAACCACCCACCTCATGGCCATGGTTGTTCTTTAGAACCTTGCAAAATCATTTGTGTTTACTCTCGACAAAAGTTAAGAAAACAAGCCCAATAGAGCTGTTTGTTCTGTCTAGCACACTAGAAGATGGTTTTGCTGCAATGATAATCACTGTGCAAAGAAGGCTAATGATGAATATTGTGATTTTTAAACTTTTTCTTAGAAGTATTTTGCTATTTAGAATAAACAGTTGTCTAATGATTTAGTCACTCTATTTTGTAAAATTATGCTGTCAGCATATTTAGATCAAGTTTTAATAAAATGCTTCGTCGAGATTAAGCCTAGAGTTTTATTTGTGTAGTTGTCAGTTTCTTTACTAGTTGTGCCACCATTTATAAACTTATTTCTGTTTGAAATATAGTAATTGTTCAAAACTTAGGTTTCAACACTGATGTCTACTAAAGGCTTCAGATCTAGTATTCAATAACTCAAGAATAATGAGCTGAACTTGGCTCACTTAGATAAGTTTTTTTTATGTCTATAAAATGAAGGAATTAGAAAAAAATGATTTTTTCCAGTTACATAAAACTATGTATCTATATAAGAGTTTATATCTCTGTTTGATGAGAATTTAGGCAGTATATTTAATAGATTTTCAGTTTTCTGCAAAGCAGCTTTCAGCAGAAAAAATCTTGTTTCCTGATATAAATTTTCTGGTACCTCAATAAGTACTTTCCAAATTTGTTGTTCTTTTAGAAATTATAGATTTTATCATAAAAATTTAACGGCATTAGAATACCCAGATTCTACGATTCTGGAATAAGTGGCTGCAAGCAATAGGATGTAGGCTAGAAAAATATAAAATATTCTTGCCTTTTTAGGTTAGGCAGGCTTGAATCAGTCAACCAGCTAGAAACATGGCTCCCAGACCAATTAGTTCCACTGGTGGATGATTGAAAAATTGATAGCATTATTTACATATTAACCTTCCTCATGTCTTATATTATTTTTATTTCAAGTTTTGTTTACTTTCTTCTCTTGCATTGTTTAATTCTTACAGAATTATATTTTACTCATTTTCAGGTAATGCCATGAATATTTCTGAGCATCAGAAATCTAGTCTTTACTACCTCCACTCATATATTCTTTCTATCAAGTTGTATCTTAACCAACCCATTTCTCCCAAGTCATTCCATGCTGTCGCCTTTGTTTTCTAACATGTTAGTTATGACTAACATGTTCAAAAAAGGATGAACATCGGCTAAGTATTGATTTCTGATCTTGGCTTTGCAACTTATTAACTGTGTGACTTTGGACACGCTATTTAATTCTCTGAGAGTCATCGTTCTCATTTATAAAATAAAGATAGTATTTGCTTCTTTTGGAGATTGCTTTTAAGATTAGCCCATGAGGCATGCCCATGCCTAGCTCAGGGGTGGTCAACACATGGGAAGTATCTCAACTTTCAGGCAGGATCATATTTATCATCTTTGTGGCCATTAAAATAGATTTATTTAAGTGCCTATTTTCACTTGCTGGCATAATAGAAAGTGGCACATATATCTATACATCTCTCTATATAAAATAGGTAATATGTTAATATATTGTGGTTGCAAATTCCATTTTTTTAAACCTCTGTTGCAGGATCTCTCTTATTTTTTACTTAAGAGTTTTCTCTCTTTTTTTGACTTTCAAGAAGATTGAAAAACTTTGCTTAGGAATCCTACATGATATAATTTTAAATTTAGTAGTTATTTCATGGTCAAAACTCCATTTTAAAACATATAATTTATTCATTATATAGCTTTCAGGTGAACTTTGAGTTCCTTTTCTTAAATTCCAGTCAAATGCTGCTTTCTATATATGGCTTTTATAGTTACAGCTTAACATGACTAACTTTGGGTCTCTTCTATGCTTTATGACTGTTACGTATGTTTTTCAGGTCATTTCCATATAATCAATCCTTCACAATCTGTATTTGTAGCTTGATTTTCTTTTCATTTTGGACTAACCTACTCTTGACCTCACCTTGCTGACATTTTTGTGCTTAACTATGCCTTCAATTTTCCAAGGTGACTGAATTCTGAATAAACTTTCTAAGGCATTGCCTATTCTGTTCTTCTCATCTCACAAATACACAAGGAGCTTGGTTAATTCACTCTGTCCTTTTACATTTACAACAATTCATTTATATACATTCCCTAGCAAATATCTGTATGTACCTAATATTGGTCTAGAATGTGTATGCGCCTTATATTGGTACTCTTGAATGGAGGGAGATCGCACCTAACATTGTTACTTGGTCTGGCTGTAATGTCTTTTTTTAAAGCAGAAATTAGTATGACAAGACTTACTCTTTATCATTATATGATCCTTGTCCTGACTAACCTGTTCTCTTTAAGATGTTTTCAACTGGGGTCTTACAAACGACAGCTTTTTATTATTCTAGGATATAAATCATATGTGCCTTGAGTTTTAGTGTGTGAAACCAATCTTACAAGGTCTCTTTTGCTGCTTCATTTTTCACCTACGTTTGTATCACTTCACCCCTTATGTTATCAAATGTCAGATTGATAAGCACATTCATCATAATTGGTTCCTCGCTTTCTATCCCTCAAAATGCCAATTGGATCTTAATGAACACGTCTTACTTGATTGGATTTCCAAGGATATCTGGTTATTTAAAAACCCCATCATCTAACAACCTAATATCTATCCATCGTCGTTATTGATCTTTGACATATTGGAAAGGTTTTAAGACAATTTTATGTCTTCTTCTGGCCAAACTTTATTTGAAGAAATCTTCAGTTTGTCCCAGTTTCTGTGATAGAAGAAAGTTTGTACCTCTTGTGTGGATACAGGCGACACCACCTCAGACTCAGAATAGCCCTCAGAGTACCCTTCTTTGTCCATATCCATTCTCATGACAACATTCCTTGTTACGTCATATAGGGTAATAGAAATCATAGAATTGAAAATAATTATTTTCTTTGTTTTATATTCTATTTTCTTTGTGTTTCTGATCAAACACAAAGAGGCAAAACTTTTTTTCAGAGTGATTTCATCTCCTTTTACTCTGAATTTATTTGCTTTCCAGACAGACCTTACTTCTTGCTTTAATTTATGCCTTAAAAATAGACTTTATAGGATTATTAATTTATTAATTGACATTTCTTTCTTTCTAATTCCTAAGCATCTTTAGTTTCTCTTCTGTTTATCTTAATTTTATTTATTCCTGTTTAAATAATCATCATGAATGTGACAGGAGACAGGTACACAGGAACCTGTTCCTTCCCTCAATCACTTTTCCAGAAGCATCTTGCTATATGAAAGATTTTTGGATAGATTCATCACCTTCTCAAAGTTGATGATTTATTACCTAGAAATACACACTTCAAGGAGGCTGTTGACAGTCTCTGTGGCTTCACAGAAGGAATTACTAACACCAGTGTTTTCTCTTCATCCTTAAACCAGAAGTCTTTATTCTCCAGGTTCTGATATTCTTGTTTTTTAAAAATCTGTAGCAGGACTTACCCTGCTTATGTCAATGGATTGTCCATTGAAAAGGATACTTGAAATCAGGTTGCCTATCACTGTTGTTTTTTGTTTCCTTTAAGGAGTTTTCTTTTCTTTTTTTTTTTTTTTTTGAGTCAGAGTCTCACTGTCGCCCAGGCTGGAGTGCAGTGGCATATTCGAGGCCACCACCTTTTGGGCTTAGGTAATCCTTCCACCTCAGCCTTTCAAGTAGCTGGAACTACAGCCACACACCACCACGCCCCGCTAATTTTTTGATTTATTGTAGAAACAAGGTCTCATCATGTTGCCCAGGCTGGTCTTGAACCTGTGAACTCAGGCAATCCTCTCGCCTCCACCTCCCAGAGTGCTGGGATGACATGTGTGAGCCACAACGCCCGGCTAAAAAGGATTTCTTGATAATTAATATAAATGGTTTCATGGCAACAAAAGATAAACAGCAGTTGACAAAAGAATAGTACTAATTAAAAGTATATGGAAGTGCTCAACCTCACCAGTAGTTTAGCACTAAAATGAAAGTAAAACACCATTTTACACACTGAAGCAAATAAAATAAAAGACATTACTTAATGTTGATGAGGATGTATTGAAAAGGACACTCATGTATTGCAATTTGTATGTAGATAGGTACACTCCTTTTGGAGAGATCATTGTAAATATTGACAAAGAGGGCAATATTAACATGCATTACAGCAGGAATAGAATAAATGAAAATAGTTGTGCAGTCATTTCAATTAAGGTTTTAAGAGAACTTTGTATTAACATTGAACATACCTTTAATATAATGTTACCCCTCAAAAGCATAATGCAGGTGGATGACAGTTTTAAAAACTGTGACCTAAGGATTGACATAAATGTTAGAAGACAATACACTAAAATATTAACAGAGAGTGTGTTTGGGGAGTGGGTTATTATCTATTTTTCTGGGTGTTCCAGTTGTATCTAAATATCAAATGAGAATAAATACAACTTAGTACCTGGTGTGTTAACATTTTCAATGCCAGATATGTCAATGACAAATTTATACAATTAAGGGCCCTAGGATTTTGAAAGCAAAATACTTCTATTTCTTTTAAAAAATGATAAATAATTGTATTAGCTAACAATACCTCATTCTGTCTCTGTTTCATTCTCTTTCTCTATTTCAAACTGTCTATCATTCCAAACTATATATAAATAAAACTATATATATAATGTATATGGATAGAGAGTGAGAGCAAGCAAGAGAGAGAGAGAGAGAGAGAGAGAAACAGAGACAGAGAGACTCTGTACACACATCACACACACACACACACACATAATATATATATATATATATTCAAAGCATTTCCAGATCACACACACACACGCATATATATATATATATATATATATATATATTCAAAGCATTTCCAGCCCGGCTCGGTGGCTCAGCCTGTAATCCCGCACCTTTGGGAGGCTGAGGTGAGTAGATTGCCTGAGCCCGCGGGTTCAAGACCCGCCTGGGCAGCGAGACCTCATCTCTACAATAAATCAAAAATAAGCCGGGCGTGGTGGCCGTGCCTGTAGTTCCAGCTACTCGGAAGGCTGAGGCTGAAGGATCACCAGGAGCCCAGCAGGTCAAGGCTGCGGTGGCCGGGAGCGGCCGCTGCACTCCAAGTCTGGGCAACAGAGTGAGACTCCGACTCAAAAAAAAAAAAAAAAAAAAAAAAAAAAGCCCAAACCAAACCAAACCAACCAACCAACAAAAAACCAAAATCAAAGCATTTCCAACTTGTGGAGGAAATAAAAATACTTTCTCAGCATTAAATAAAAAGGTACTAAAATATTTATCACTCCATCAAAATTGAGAAGTGTTTTGTTTTTAATTTTTTACTTGGGATTGTACAGAGAAAAATAGCCCAATGCTGTCAACAGCGACAACCATGGTAAATGTATTAATAGAAAAGAGGACTAAAACTATACAAAATATTTTGCTTTTTTTGTGAATAACTCATACATTCAGAGGACCCCGAGTGATCTGGTGCATAAAACATTTTCAAATGCACAGATTCCCCACGGCTGTCACTCTCCTCAGTTACGGCAGGTGGCTTGTGTGAGGGGAGGACCATTTCATGTGGTCAGAGAACAAAAATCACTCTGAACAGAAAAGCGCTTTCTTTTAAAATGCTTTGAATAACAATGTCTTTCATGAAATGGTAATGTTTCTACTAAATTGTTCCATGTCTAGCTTTAACATTCCTTACCAGTCAGTTCTTAGAACCTCACTCCTTTGATCTATTCTAATGTAAATTTCTTTTTTTGGGGGGGGGGGTTGGAGTCTCACTCTGTCGCCCAGACTGGAGTGCAGTGGCCGCTCCCGGCCACCGCAGCCTCGACCTGCTGGGCTCCGGCGATCCTTCCGCCTCAGCCTTCCGAGTAGCCGGAATTATAAGGCGCGCCATCACGCCCGGCTAATTTTTTTGATTTATCGTAGAGATAAGGTCTCGCCAAGTTGCCCAGGCGGGTCTCGAACCCACGGGCTCAGGCAATCCACTCACCTCGGCCACCCAAAGCGCGGGATTACAGGCTGAGCCACCGAGCCCATCTTAATGTAAACTTCTTAACTGATGTAACTTTTTTCTCGTTTGGTTGTAGATGTCAGTCTATCTTGAACATTGAAATCTGAAACTACCCACATTTTAATTTATTGGCCTTTCCTAGCTCCAAGATTATTGTGGAATCACAACAAAAGAATTTTCCTCATTTCTAATTCAGAACACTTAATCAAATTTTCCAAATCTTCTTTCCCTTTCCCTTCATTCTGAAGACTAAAACATGAACCATAGCCTGCACCTAGGTCCCTTTATTAATAAAAACAAAAGTCCATTAACTCTCATGCCCACATTTATTTATCTATTTATTTATTTTTATATATATTTTATTTTAAAGATGTGGGGTACAATTCAGGATTACGAATGCAAGAGGACATTGTACAGGTAAAGTTTGGGCTTCCCTTTGGTCCCCACTTTGCTTGGTTTGAGATCAGGTACCCTTATTGATGTTGTATTCCCCTCTCCTCCACCGCTGCCACCCTGGCAATAACCCGCTACTGCCAATCCCATTCTTACAGGATTATGATCAACGTTCAGGGTCCGCTTATGAGTGAGAACATGTGATACTCTGTTCTTTGTTTCTGTGATAGATCACTGAGTATGACATACTCTAAATCTTGTTGCTGTGAAGTCCATATGTTTGTCCTTCTTTATGGCTGCATAATATTCCAACATGTATATGTACCACATTTTTTATCCAATCAGTTTTGGTGAGCAGCATGGTTGATTCCATGTTTTTCTATTGTGAATAGTTCGCACCCACATTTCTATTTGGACCTTAGAATAGCAGAATTCTGTCCTAGAGTTGTTGATGTCTCTTTGGAAAACCATGTTTAGTTAATCATACTTTTTGATCAACTGTTATAAATGGTGATGAGGTCTTTTCCTTGGTCAAACTCTGGACTCCTCAGCATCAAAATTTATTAAAGTACAAAGAATGAAGGGAAGAAACATGCTATAATGTTCATTGCAGGGGTAGCTCTGGGTAATGGTATTATGACTGATTTAAATATATTTTTCATCTTTAAAATGTCCATAATTAATATTTAGTATATGTCATTATTTTCTAAATGTCCTAAATGTTCGAAATGTCCATAATTAGTATTTAGTATATGTCATTATTTTCTAAATTAAAGAAAGACAGCTGTCACTGTATACCCTCTGAGACACACACACACACACACACACACACACACACACACACACACACACGGTAAAAGATGAGGCAAAACTTAAGCTGGTATTGGACTACATTATTAAGCACTGCTTCTAAGTTCTCAATTTTTTAAGATGAGAGTTTTCCTTTTGCTATTTTCATCCTTGTCCAATTCATTTTTCTGTGGTCTTTCTTTTTAAAAATACCTTTTTTTTTTGAGTTGGAGTCTCATTCTGTCGCCTAGGCTGGAGTGTAGTGATACACTCACAGCCACCCCACTGTCGACGTGCTGGACTCTGGCTATCCTTCGGCCTCAGCCTTCCAAGCCTTCCAAGTAGCCGGAACTACAGGTGCATGCTACCACAGCTGGCTAATTTTTGATTTATTGTAGAGACAAGGTCTTGTCAAGTTGCCCGGGCTGGTCTGGAACCCACGGGCTCAAGCAATCCACTTGGCTCGGCCTCCCAAAGCGCTGGGATGGCAGGCTGAACAACCGAACCCCACCTTATTTTAAAGATGTGGAGTACAAGTGTGGAGTAGGTACAGAAGTGGCCTACGTACAAGTGGAGTTTGGGCCACTTCTGTACCTAATCCATTGGCCCTCATTCCGCCTGGTTTAGGATCAGGTACTCTTGGTGAGGTTATGTGCCTCCCCCCATCCCCAGCAGTGTCTTGCTACTACTGCCAATCCCTTTCTTGTAGTATTAGGATAAATATTCAAGTTCCACTTATGAGTAAGAACATGTGGTATTCAGTTCTTCATTTCTGTTATAGATCATTGAGTATGATAGACTCTAAATCCATCCAAGTTGCTGAAAAGGCCATAATTTTGTCCTTGTTTATGGCTTGTCATATTCCATCGTGTATATATACCACATGTTTTTAATCCAGTCCACTTTCAATGGGAAGCACGACTGATTCTATGTTTTTGCTATTGTGAATAGTGCTGCACAAGACATAAAACCATCAAGAGAGTGAAGAGACAGCCCACAGAATGGGAAAAAAACACTTGCCAATCGATTATCTGACAAAGGCTTAACATCCAGGATGTACAAGGAACTCAAACGTGCCCAAAGTAAAAAATCCAACAGCTCTGTAAAGAGTGGGCTAAAAACATGAATAGATACTTCTCAAAAGAAAACACACAAACAACCAATAGATACATGAAAATTGCTCAGCCTCATTAATCATCAAAGAAATGATTATTAATCACACTGAGATACCACCTGAGGTCTTTCTTGAGCAAAAATTTCATCTTTATTTCTTGTTCAAAACACCTCTGGTCTACCGTGACCACTATGGATTAAGGTCAACCATTTTAAGGTACACAAAGTCTTCTATGATATGGTGGCTGCTCTCTTACTCATCTCGTGCCCTGTGCGTAGGTTTTGTTTTGTTTTTAATATGCTGCATGACTTCATGCCTCTACACTACTGTTCATGCTATCCCTTCTGTCCCTCCCCCCCACCGTCAAAAAGCAGTGCTTACATCCTTCGGTATAACATGGTTCAACATAAACCCCACTTAAGCTTTACTGGGTGTGTACAAGAAGCTTCATCTCTCTTCCCCTCCTCATTTGTTTATTTTCCTATTGGATCTGGGCATACTTCCATGGCATTAATCATTTTATTAACTACTTTTATACATTAGTATGAGACCATCTTGTTTAGCTTTCTATCACCAGGAGCTGTGAAGTACTTTGAAATCAGAGTATGTTTATGCATGAATACATTAATACAGAAGATTTAGCTTAAACTTTGTTCCTTAAAAAAAAACCATCCCCACTCTCCACCCTCTATCCAACCCTGGTTCTGTTTCAGTGAAGTTCACAGTCTCTTTGCCAGTCTAGGTCATCTTTTCTGCTATGGGGAGTCTTAGGAATGAGGATTCATGCTTTCATTCCTTGGCCTCTTTGCAAGGTTGTCAAAGGACTATGCTACAAGTCTTCCTGTTCTACATAGACACACGACTTAAGTGAGATCTTCCACCAGCCAAGGAGACCCTTTGACTGCCTTATTGAGCGTGGGACTTGAGGGTTAAGGGAATCAGTTTTGCTCAGGTTGGAGCATAAATTCTATATGTAACATTCTAATAACTAAAAAATCTTGACTTAGAAATGGTGCTTATAAGGGGAGGGGCGGGGGACACACCTCATCAACAAGCGTACCGCATAATGAACATTTATATACCTAACCCATTGTACCCCACATATTTAAAATTTAAAAATTTATAAAAAAAAAATAGAGCTTATATTGAAGTCAGTGCTTGCCACTGTTTCACAAACTTTTTACAAATTTGAGAAACTTACGAGGAGTATAAACTTTGTTTCAGCTGTGTTTTACTTGATACTATTGGTTGCTTTGAATTTGGAACACAGAACAATTCATAGTAAGAATATAATATACTCTTCTATTAACCCCAGAAATAATGTAGATAGGTTTACTCTATAATGGGGGAGAAAAGTTTATTCTGATATCTGTTTTTACTACATGTGGTTTCCACTGATTTATTTTTCTAAGCAGAAAATGGCAAGGACTCAGGTTTCTCTGAGAACCCAAAACCTCTTTTGAGGCAAATTGCGCATCACATCTAACACAAGTAAGATCCTTTGATCCTTAGTGTTATTAGATAGCTTCTACTCTTTAGGATAGATGGTATTCCTAAAGTTGTCCATGATGTCTAGGTCATTCTATTCAGCTGCATAAGCAATTCCTTTGATAGATGACTGGTTTTCTACAACACTAGCATTATTTCAGCAGGAGAAGGTAGTATTTGATGTGTTGCAATTTGTATTACATGTCCACGGAACAACTCTGGACATTACCTTGGGAGGAGGAGCTAAGAGAAGGAGGAGCAGTGGTTGAAGACATTTAATGGCAGAATGAATGGAAAGCTAAAGTTTGCTGTGAGGTCAGCCTTCACCACGGACTGCACACCAGCTTTCTTTTACATGCATTAAAAAGTTGTATAAAAGTCTCATACAGTATATGTGATTTCATCCAACTGTAGTCACAAATCATCTTCAAAATGACGAGAATTTTGACGGCTTGCAAAGTGGTAAGGACACTGAAGATCGGTCCTGGCTTTACCAGTGTGACTGCACACCAACCATGGAAATTTTCAAGACCCGGCATCAGGCTCCTTTCTGTCAAGGTAATATTAATTATTTCTGATAAAATTATAGGGGATGTAGAAGCAAAGGCATCCCTTACCAAGAAACTATAGTTTTGAATGTATTCTACTAACCCTGAAATAACATAGATAGGTCTACTCTATATTTGGGGAGAAAAGTTTATTTGGAGGTCCTTTTTACTACATGTAGTTTCCATGGGCTTTTTCCAAGCAGAAAATGACAAGGGCTCAGGTTTCTTTTGGAATTCAAAATCTTTATTCTACTGTGAATAGAATTCTAAAGTATTAATATTTGTTTTACTATAGAGCCTACTGATTTAGCAAATGCTCATTTTTATTTTCTCTGAGAAAATTTATAGTAATTTTTACCCAGCATAAAGTACGGTCACAATTCCTGGGAGCATGTAAAATGTAAGTGTACTGCTTAGAAAAAGAAACATTTTAAAAAGCCACCATAGATTGCTTTTTCTGTTCTTAGATGCTGTTGCTCATCATTTTGGGTTCAACAGATGGAGTTGCTTGTGTGTAAGAGCCACATCACAGTATATAGTGTGTTAAGATCCTGTTCTGAAAATAGGGCTTGCCGAAATGTTTTCTTTTTTGAAATATCATTTAAAAAATTTTGAGCCAGGCATGGTATCCCACACCTGTCATTCCAGCACTTTGGGAGGTGGAGGGAAGAGGAATGCTTGAGCTTATGGGTTCTAGACTAGCAACATGGTGAGACCTCGTATTTACAACAACAACAACAAAAAATAGCCAGGCATGGTGGCACACACCTTTAGTTCCAGTTACTTGGAAAGCTTAAGCTAAAGGATCTCCTGAAACCAGCAGATCAAGACTGCAGTGGCCATGAATGTGCCATCACACTCCAGTATGGCCAACAGAGTGAGACTTTGACTCAAAAAGAAAAGGACTATGTAATTATGATATTTACAGGTCATCATGTAGACACTGCTTTACTTTTTTTCCTTTTAGCTATTATTTTAGAAGGACAAATTTATTATTATTTTTTCATTTTGCAGATCAAAACACTGTGAGGTAAATGGCAGCTGATAATTCTGTCCCTACACATGTATCTATAATTGAAGGGACAAATCCAGGAAGGGAACACACTTCACCCTTCCCTTCACTCCCTACTGCTGAATTATGAATTTCCTACAGGAACCTCTATGCCTTCCTATAACATTACGAAAACATTTATTACCAGAGAATTCTGAAATTACTCCAGGGAAACTTTCCCAAGTAAAAATCATCTTTAGTGAATGTAAAGTTTAAGTAATCACAGTAACTTTAATTATATTGCCTCTTAGTAGTAAAGGCTGTAAAATGTGAAATAAAAAAGAAAACAAAACCTCTAGCTGTTGATGTAAAAGTAGGCTCTAATACTTTTGAGTGTTCTGCTTATACTTTGCATGCTTACGGGGTTGATTAAAAATCTTCCAGATGCTTCTGCTTCAGTTGCTCAAGTCAGGGTTCAGTGAGATTTTAGTCCTGACACTTGCAGGGCTAAGAAATATCCACAGATTCCTGCGGTCTCCAGGGATAGGAGTAGGGAAGGAATAGGAGTAAGAAAGGCATAGAAGTAAAGGAGAGGAAGAATGATGGAGACACAGAGACAGGAAGAGAGAAGGGGAAGAGGAGGGAGAGAGGGTGAGAGAGGGAGAGAAGGGAAGAGACAGAGAGAGAGAGAGAGAGAGAGAGAGAGAGAGGGAGAGAGAGAGAGAGGGAGAGAGAGAGAGAGGGAGAGAGAGAGAGAGAGAGAGAGAGACTAGCCTAAGTTTGGGAGAATGGAGAGAACACAGGTCATAGCATGAGTGACATGTTAACAGCTTCAGCCTTTCACATTGAGAAGATTCTAACAGGAGTATAGGAAACTATTGTCTTAAATTTAAAAAAATTTCTTGGATTTAGTTTGATCATAGCAAGAGATGGAAAGGAGAATATTCTAAACCATCATCAAAGGCATACTACCTAAATGTAAACTTTGGGAATGCATATTTGGTTTCAGTTTAGCATTATTAACACCTTAAGTATACTCATACATCACCTCAGGAAAAAAATAAACAAAAATGAAAATAATATCACCGATGATTATAATGTCTCCTAATACTTCAAATGTGGGTCACTTGGAATAACTTTTTCTTCACACAGAAGTAGATAGTTAAGTATAGGTGTGTATCTGGTGGATGCCAGGAACAAATTGAGTGACTACTTAAAATGGCATCGATGCATCTGAGATTAGAAGACAATCCCCCAGGATCACAATAAGTACTCCATACAACCACAACCACAACAAAACAGTCTAATTATGTGGATGGACCACTGTGAAAACAGTTCTTCTAGCTCATGGTGACAGATCTCTTTCAAGGGCTGCCACAGTGCATAGCTAGGAATGACAAATTTCTAGGAGGAACAAGCCATCATTTTGTGGTGTAAAAGCCATTACTCACACTCAATCATTACTGGCCAGAGTTTTGGAAGAATGCCAGGCACAAAAAAATAAGAGTTCTTGAAGTTCCCAACAGTGAATTAAAATTTGATAGAGCAGTCCAAGGAGACTTGTGCTATTATTCACTTATTTTGAAGTCGTTCTCTACCTACTTTTCTTTCTGCCATCACTTTTTAAAACTCAACTTTCTTAAAACGATATATCCAAATTTACTCTTTTTAGAAGAGCATCATTTTTTAAAGATTGTTAAAATCATTAATAAGTAGTTACATAAAGGTCAGTAAAGGGCAGTGAGGATGGTCACTAAAGGTTAGTAGCATTATGGCTAGTTATAGATAGTAAATGGATTGTGAAAGACACCCTGCGGTCAGATCTGTAATCATTGCCCTGTAAATCATGTTGCTTTTTCGAAGTCCTTGGAGGTCACTTTTCCTTTGCTTTTTGGCAGAGACAGAGAGGGAAGGTTTGACGACAGCATTGACGCACTTTTATTTTTATGTGGCCTTTCTTTGCGTATTTGTTTGTGGCTAATATTTATAGGGTGTGCTTTGCCAATTTGACATAGGTGCACCTTAATTACAAGAAAGCATTTCAAGGGGGTCTATATTTTAAAGAAAGTTTAACCATAAGATCTGAAAGTTTTAGAGACCATAATCATTTTCTATTAGTACTGAAAATGTTCATCTCTCATTCTTATGTTGAGTCATTTGCAACAGTGTAGTGGAGAACGCTCTGGATGGAGAATAAAAATATCTGGATTTTTTGGGGGTGGGGGTGAGTCAAAGTATCATTCTGTTACTCATACTGGAGTGCAGTGGCACACTCATGGCCACCGCAGCCTCAACTTGCTAGGCTCAGGTGATCCTTCCGCCTGAACCTTCCAAGTAGCCGGAACTATAGGTGCGTACCACCACGCCCAGCTACTTTTTTAGGTATTGTAGAAACAAGGTCTTGCCAAGTTGCCCAGGCTTGTCTCGAACCGCTGGGTAAAGGCAATCCTCTTGCCTCTGCTACCCAAGGTGCTAGGATTGTAGGTGTGAGCCTCCACACCTGGCCTAAGATCTGGTTTCTAACCCCTGTTAAGCATTTCTTAATGCTCTGACCTTGGTCAAGTCACATATTCTCTGCACCTAAATTTGTCATCTGTAGTGTGGAAATGACTCTTAATTTACTCAAAGGATTATGTGATCGTCATACATAATCAATGCTTAAAAACCAATAAAATACTTTAATGAAAAAACTAGGCACTTAAGCCGGGCTCGGTGGCTCAGCCTGTAATCCCGCGCCTTTGGGAGGCTGAGGTGAGTGGATTGCCTGAGCCCGCGGATTCGAGACCCGCCTGGGCAGCGAGACCTCATCTCTACAATAAATAAAAAAATCAGCCGGGCGTGGTAGTGCATGCCTATAATTCTGGCTACTCGGAAGGCTGAGGTGGAAGGATCGCTGGAGCCCAGCAGGTCGAGGATGCGGTGGCCGAGAGCGGCCACTGCACTCCAGTCTGGGCGACAGAGGGAGACTCCAACTCAAAAACAACAACAACAACAACAACAACAACAACAAAAAAAAAACTAGGCACTTAAAATAATTCTGTTCTATACATTTTATTAGAAGGCCTTATTAGAGGATTAGATCAGAGCGTCCTCATGATTTTTATGAAATGCAAGTTATTATAATGACAAAATATTTTATACGAATTCTCAAATATTTATAATAATGATTCTTTTACCTTGCCTTAATAGCAAACCTACCTCTAAAAAGATTTTTTAAAATAATGAATCAGACTCGAGGACTATGAAGTAAAAATAATCTTTATTGCAGTATGACAGATTAGGCTCCAAAATGCAGGATATGCATCATAACATGCTATTTCATTCATTCATTCATTATTTAATGAACACGGAACATTTTCCATGGAAGTATACAAGAAGAATAATAGATAGAAATAAGTAACTTACAAATTTAAAAATTCTGAATTCATAAGTCTTGGAAAGTCACCAAGACTAAATAGTTTTATTTTTACTTGCAAATGAATTTGGAAATCAAAGGTATTAAATTGAAAAGGTTAAGTTTACTGTGAATAGAAAAGAGTTCAATATGTACTGTTTCTAACATTAATTCACTCATTTTTAAAGATGGTGACCTGCGTTATAGTTAAGCCAGGAACCCAAGAGTCCAAGTGTCCTCTCTGGTACTTCAGATACAAATGAGCCCCGAGAGTCATTATTTCGTTTGAAAGGCATTCATTTTGTAAGGTTTTATATTCTGAGTTCAACAAGAAGCATCTATTTAGCACAATCTTGAGGAGCTATTGTCATTTGATTAGAAATTGGCAACTATGAAAACTCCCACAATTACAATCATTTAGTTATATTGTAGTGGTTTTAAAAATATTCATGGGAAACAGAATTCATTATTATATTGGAGCCTCTTTGCACTTCTTAGAGTAGGTATAAGTTTGTCACATACTTTTAAGAATAACTATTTGGTTAGGCTTTTACTACATGTAGATGCATTTTAGGGCTAGATTTCATCCATGGTAATCTAAATCTTTGAAATGATAAATTGCTTCAGCCCAAATGAGCTGTTGGAGAATGAGTTTGGATGATGGATAACTTACATATTTTTTGGGCACAATATTTTTCTGATTGGGGAGTGGTCTTTTTTCTGAATATTTTAGTTTATGTTCTCCACTTTTTATATCCTCCTTTTTAAAGATATAGACTCTTTTTTTGGTCATCAACAGTGCTTTGACATGTTGTGCTTTGTGAACAATCTCTTGAACAATCTATAGGTCAAACAGCCTAGACAAAAGTGAAGCAATTGAGATAACGGGGTGCAAAATTTAAGGCGGCTCTCACTGTCAGGATCATGGTGTTCCCCCTTCATTGCTCTGCACTAGGTACCCCCCTTGGCATACCCTTAACCCAGCCCTGGAGCAGAAGATAAGAAGTTTGACTTGGCAATTGCCTAAGGGACGAGCACGAATCCTATGCTTGACCTAAGCTTCCCTCTCCCTCTCCCTTAAGTTCAGATTTGCTCATACTTAGCCAGACTTTCTGATTGAGGGTCCAGAGGTGACATTAGGCCTTTTTATTTATTTTAAAGATATGGGGTAGGATTCAGGATTAGGTATACACGTGGTCATTGTACAGGTAAAGTTTTGGCCTCCCTTTGGTCTCCACTTCACCTGGTTTGCAATTAGCTTCGCTTATTGATGTTGTGTATTTTCCACCCTCACTCCCGCAGTACCCTGCTACTGCCAATCCCTTTCTTACAGTATTATGGTAAATGTTCAGGGTTCGCTTATGAGTGAGAATGTGTGGTACTCTGTCCTTTGCTCTGTTCTTTGTTTCTGTGGCAGGTCACTGAGTATGATAAGACTCTAAATCCTTCCAAGTTGCTGTGAAGTCGATATGTTTGTTTTTCTTCATGGCTGTGTAATATTCTGTTAGGTAAATGTACCGTATTTTAAAAAATCCAGTCCAGTTTCAATGGGCAGCACTGTTGGTTCCATGTTTTTGGCACTGTAAACAGTGCCGCAGTTAACATGCATGTGCAGGTATCTTTTTTGTAGAATGATTTGAGTTCTTCCAGGTATATTCTCAGTAGGGGGATTGATGGGTCATATGAAATGTCAATGTCTAGTTTTTTCAGAAATCACCACACTGTTTTCCAAAGAGGTGCATGCGTTTGCATTCCCGCCAGGACATCAGGTCTTACTGCTACAAAAATGGAGACTCTTCCTCTGCTCATATATCCCCATGCATATTTGCAACTTGTTCCAAAGGCTGAGGGGTACACAGAAAGTTTTCAGTGTCTCTTTTGCAGTGATCATGCCAGAGTTTATTTCAAAGCTTCAGGAGGAGTTTGCTATGCTACAAAGACGACCCTTGATGTGACTAGTATCTTCTCTAGTAATTTCTTCACAATGACCGAGGCTTGAAGAGAGCTGCATGGACCAGGGTCAAAGCTGGTGTCAGGCTCCTCAGCCCTAGTCATTTTTAGCTTACACTTGATTTTTATTTCATGTGGTCAAAATGAGTTCAACTTATATGAATATTTTTGGACTACTATGCTTTCCTTCTCTTTTTTTCTCGATTCATTAGATGTCATACAATGACATTTTAAATTACATAGGTAATTGAGTAATGTGAAGTTCTCATAAATGAAACAATGGTGTTGCTATATCATTATAGAATTTTACTGAACACATTTTTTTTCTATGATGTAGACCATGTTCATTTATTATGATACAGTGAAAATTAGCTTACAATATTGTTGTTTTCTTGATTCAGAACAACTTGCCACATAGCAGATGTTCAGTAAGTGTTTAATAATAAACCTATACTTTATGAACATATTTTGTGATGGAGCTCTTATAAGTGCTATATTTTATTTAAAATGAAAAACAAAACCAGAATAAACATTACTCATGAATCTGAATCTTTTGTTTATAAATGCCTAGAAGTATCCAAGTAAATTAACCTTGTGGATTCCCCCCCAACATTGGCTTATATTTAACTAAAGGCCAATAACTTAATATTAACTTAGGATGTTGAAAGACTATTAACCTAGAATGTTGTAAGGCTTCATTGATTGTTGCTGACATACTACTTCGAAATCTTGAAGTGTTGGGCCTTCAATTCTCATTAAATATGCTAAAGACAAATCGTTCTGTAATTCTGAATTTCCAGTATTCATAATTTAATAGCATAACTCGAAGAATGAAAAATAAGATTTCACTTATTAATATAAAACATTTCATAATTTTAATTTCTTACCATATTATCTACACAATAATTATCTGAAATAAATTCTGGTTTTGGGTTTGCTATTTTTCAAGGCTTGGTTCAGATTTATTTCTTAAGAGGGTGTGTACTGAGGTGAACAATAACTAAAAAACATCAGGTAAGCCAGAAATCAAATATGTTATATAGTTTAAGGCCCTGATGAAATAAACTTGTGGGGATTCTACTGTTTCTGATATGTGAATCATTTACATAGTTTTATGAATGAACAGCAATAAAGATTCCTAGAGTAAATTATTTTCATTTCTACTACTAGTCTAAGGGGATTAATATCTCTATATTTTTTTCAAATCTTTTATGGACTTTATTGTTGAAACAGCTTAAACATTTTACTAGTGAATTCTCATGCCCTAGAGAAGAAACACTGTTTTTCTCCCCACTTCACAGATGTGTGAGCGCTGCAGTGAACACAAGGACACATGTATGTCTGTTTTTGTATGCAAATAATATAGCAAATTCTGCCAGAATTTTAATCAGACCTCAAACACCAGATGCATCTTTTTAATTTGACATTTTGTTATTGTGCTTATACATATGAAGCCATAATTGTTGTTTAACCTGACTTCAGAGTGTTCTAAATCATTTCTTTTGCTATTGTTTTATTGCTTACTCAAGAGCTCATTTATATACTGAAATATATCTCAATGCAACACAGATTTGATTTTTAATTTCTTTTTCATTTGTTGTTGCATTTTGAGGACAAGTGGTTTAAATTTAAAAAAAAGAGGATTTCTGCTATATGGCTATCAGCAATTCTATAAATAAGACATTTTAGGGCAATGCTGTTTAGAAGTTGACATATTTCTTCCACTTCAACCAAAATATTGTCATCTGTTTGTAACAAAACATGCTATTCATTTTTCAATGAATTTCTTTCTTATATAGTTCTGTAGACTCCACATATGCAAAAGTCTAATGTAATTTTAGACTGCAAGAAAAGTCTCGTTTTGACTTGTTTCTAGTCTCGAAATAAAAGACCTAAAGAAAACTGACTCAAAGTAAAGGATCAATATCCTAAAAATTAGCTCTGAATGATGCTTGGTTGTGGACAATACATGAACAAGAAGTAGGTAATTTTTAATAACATAATACTGAATTCAAAGTAAAAGCCTAAGAATAATAATACACACTAGGATGTTTCAGAAACTCTTGCAAATTAAATTATAAATTATGTTTGAGTTTTGATTATTTCTTTCTAAGACTCAGCCTTCTAACTCAGCTTAGCATAGCACCAGGAACACATTTTCAAAGCTTTTTGAAGGGGACTGTAGCTGTGTGACTCCCATTAATAGTTGTTGCTTTGTTTTATCCTGTAAAATGCTGTGAAACATCTACCCCTTTAAACTTGACCTCAAACTGAGAGTAATAAGTACAAAATTCCAGTCATTTATCTGTGGTCCCATAAAGCTAATCAATCATCTTACTTGGACACAAAATAGAACCTTAAATGCAGGTTTACAATTAATTTTAATTTTGAGGAAAAATTAAATGCCCTAAAGAGATGAGCTGTTTGGAGAAATGCCAGATCTTCTTGCTGTATTTTATATGTTGCAACATCATTAGAAAAGCAAAGAATTTTATGACAACAGTGAAACAATAATACCAACATCTATAGCAAAAAAACCAACAGATGACCATTGAGAATTTATAGAAATTTCTATTTATAGATACATCCTTGGAGAAACGTATTTTCATAAAAAATTACTAATAATTTATAAAAGAATTCCCAGGTTTTACAAATATTAAAAAGATGCAACATCAAAGTCACTTTAGAATGCTCATTTAAAAAGTAAACAAGAATGGGGATCACATAAATATTTTTGTAATTCAGTTTAATTTAGAGAAAAAGTATCAAATAAAGTTAGAAAGTAAACAATAAAAAATTGACTCATATACAGAAGGTGCCAAAAATGTATACACATTTTAAGAAAGGAAAAAGTTATGTTAAAATTGTAATACTCTATATACAGCAATAACAAATGATGAATACAAATCACGTTTGACTTCTGCAGTTACAAGAGGTGCTCAGAGTGGTTGCCACCAGCGTCCAGACACTTCTGATTATGGTGAACTAAAAGTAATACATAGATAACATCTCTTAAAATGTATTTACACACACACACACACACACACACACACACACACACACGTATATATAAAGTTCAGTATATAAATGAGCTCTTGAGTAAGTAAATGCCAAAAGAAGTATACACATTTTAAGAGATGTCCTCTATGTAATACTTTTTCAAATTGAATTGAATTATTGTAGCAATGTGTAGTACAACATTCACTCAAAAGACGGTATTAATCAAATGAATGCTAGAGTCACCATGCGAGAGGCAGTGCAGTCAAAGAAGATGGCAGAAGCATGGTTATCTCTTGAGTAGTGTAAGACCGTTTTGAAGCCGTATTTGAAATTCGAGAACATTGTGGAAGCACAACGACAAAGGAAGTGTGAGTACACTACAGAGCCTTCAGCACATCTAACAACTGCATGCATTCGTGATATGTTTTGGATGCATGGTACTGTGCTTTGGATGCATGGTACTGCAGCAGTCTGCTGTAATCAGAAGTGTCTGGACACTGATGGTAACCACTTTGAGCACCTCTTGTAATTGCAGAAGTCAAACGTGACTTGTATTCATCTTTTCTTATTGGCATATTGCATATTGAGTATTACAATTTGAATATAGTTTTTTTATTTCTTAAAATGTGCATACATTTTTTGGCACTCTCTCTGTATTTTAAAATTTAGTTCAAATCCATTTAAATATCATGTGCAGAAAACTCTATAATTTTTATGAAATTTCCTCCAATAAATTTGCAAATAAAAGTAACATTTAGTATCACTAGGTCATGGAGACAAATAATTTCAATCTTTAATCTTAACATTCAGGTAAAGTAACAAGGGAACACAATTTCTGACTACTTATTCTATAAACTTACAGGCTCCTAGAGACCTAATATCTATAAACTCTAGTCTAAAGAATGTCAGACTGTGAGTGGAAACTAGCTTTTGCACATTGTTCTTGATATCCATATTGGCTACAATCCTTGGCTTATTTTGGGGGGGCTTGTTTATATGTTTTACAAATATAATTACATGGGTGAGTGAAGACACACATACAGACAGTTCTGAAGTGGTGGAGAAAGATAATGTTGTTAATTGTAGACACAGGGTAAGTCATGAGATTTTTAGAAAATACAGAAAAAAATCTCTTCTCTTCCCCTCTCTCCTCCTCCTTCTACCTCTCTCTCTTGCTCTCACTCTGACTCTGACTCTTCCTCCCTGTATGAATTTTATTAGGCACTGACATGCTGAATTTGTGCTTAGTGGCCCAAATAAAGTGAATGTGCACATGTGGGCTCTACTCTTGAACATGGGGCAACTTGAAAGTAACATTAACTTTGGCCAAGGACTTTGACTGACCATTTGGTCAAAGTACCTATCATGAGTTAGGGTCTCTGGAAACAAACACTGAGATGATGTTCAGGGAGCGTCGATGATGCTTTAGGAAGTAGAATTGGGTAGAGAGGTGAACTGCGATGCAGGTTTGACAAAGCCTTGGCTAACCTGATGGGAAACTCTTGTTATCAGCATTTCCAGCACTGGACCTGGGCCTTTATGTCCCTGCCTGACTCAGTCATTGGGTATGGAGTGTACCAGGAAGATCATGGAGTAAGGCAGCTCTCTGCTGCTGAGATAGGCCTGGAAAAAATTGACAGCAGGAGATGGTCCATTGACCTCACTCCTCAGAGCAAGGCAGTAAGTCCTTCCTGGAGGTAGTTTGAAAGGCAGATCACCTTACCCATCACAGCATCTATGGCTCTAACGGTTTTGAAAGCTGAAGGACTCAAGGGCCTAGAATCAATGTGAATAGTTTTCAAACCTGCTGGCTCTTTTCAGAATACAGGATATAATTAATGACTTGACATTTCACTATGGCAAAATTTACAGATTTATAAATAGGTAGTTCTTTGTTGACCTGGGCCTATTGTGGCTTATCCATGACAATTTTGAATTAAAGTTATAAATAAACTTAGAGTTCATGCTTAAATTACTTTTTAATTCCCACTTTAAAAAGTTGGAAAGCAGAAATAGAAGTAAACTTAGAAAAAGAAAAAGAGGTAATAAGTCAGACTGATTGGGTCTAGAAACCACTGGTCTCCAACTGCTAGTGGAATGATCTTTACTTCTTTAAGGCTCAGTTAGCTCAAATGTAAACGGACATCTCAATATTACCTACTTCATTGTTTTTTGTGAGGATTAGATGAGAAAACCCATTAATAGCTTTAGAGATGGTGCTCACCACATTCATGCATAGTATTATAAAGGATTTCATAGATAGATGATCAGGGTGTTCTCAATGACACAGTGAGCTCCCAAATTCTATTTTTTTCAATGTGGCTTCATAATCCTATTTAAAGAAAAATACCTTTCTCAGAACAGTAGAAATGTACTATTCAAATCCAAGTACTAAATTTATTTGTGTAACTGCACATAGACTTTAATAGTCATAAATAAATATATGCAACCTGGGTTATGTCTTTATAGAGTATCAAAGTAATGGCAAAAGGTAGAAATAAGACAGTGACAGTGAGTGGATTGCCTGAGCCCGCGGGTTCGAGACCCGCCTGGGCAGCGAGACCTCATCTCTACAATAAATCAAAAAATCAGCCGGGCGTGGTAGCGCATGCCTGTAGTTCCAGCTACTTGGAAGGCTGAGGTGGAAGAATCGCCAGAGCCCAGCAGGTCGAGGCTGCAGTGGCCGGGAGCAGCCACTGCACTCCAGTCTGGGCAACAGAGTGAGACTCCAACTCAAAAAAAAAAAAAAAAAAAAAGACAGTGACAGGTCAATCTGCTTCCACAAGACATGCTTGATAACTGTTATTTTTTACTTTTAAAAAATATTAGTATTCTAGTTTGTTTTTAAAGGAAGTGCTTTAACATATGGACTCAGGCTAGAGAAAAATTAGCAAACTATTTGTAGTATTTCAAGGCTGTGCCAGCATTATATATAAAACCTCAATCAAACAATAACAGTAAAAACATAAGTTCAGTTTCTTTAATAGAGGCAAAATAGGCTAATTATTAGTTACAAAATTGTAGGGAATTTGGTATAGAAATGCAATATTGTATGTATGAGAGCACATCAGTGATTTAAACAAATACATTTACTGCTGACAGTAAAATTTGGCAGCATTTTGTTTGAAAAGTTGAGAGAAAAGAGAATGATTGGGTTATATGCATTGAATTCAGTTTTATTCCTTTTCTCCAGTGATGGAGGATTAGGTTTCTAGATAACATAGATCATTAATAATATTACTAATAAAATGATATTAATAATATATGATTACTAATAGATATAATATTACTAATATACATTCATGAGGAAATAGCAACAGCAAAATTTGGAAATCAACTTCTAGACTCTTCTTCTGAAGGTATTACCTGTAGGACACCTGTTTGGTATGTGAAACCCTAAGGTACTTGCTGGGAAGTACTTGCTACCTAGCCTCAAATTATTCATTGTTTTCATCTTCTATCTTTTAGCACAAACTACACCTATGTAGAATATCTGTCTTTGCTGTTAAGAGGAGAAAGTGAAAATAAGTAAAAATAATCAGAAGTCGGTGGACATCAAGTAATTATTTTGAAATATCATAGTGTCAGCATTGTAACCTCCTAATATCACTTAATGAACCATATTTCTATGCATTCACCAAGTATGTAGTGACCACATTACTGTGCAAACAGCAGTGGGCTATTTCTGTGGGGATATAAAGTTGAATTAGACATTGTGCTTTCTCTTTCAGAAGTCTCAGTCTAGTAGGGCAGACTAATAACCTGAGGCAATTAAAACACCAAGCAACACACAAACAGTATTCGCTGAATGCAGTTGGAGAACAAGAAGATTAGTGATTAATTTGGACCTGAGGGATCTTTGAGAATATGTCATGGGCACCAGGAAGAATAACCAGGATGTAAACAGGCAACACTTACGCACAAAGGACTGACATAGAGAGGTGGACAGTATTATATCGAGAGTGGATCAGCAGAGGGAACTTTGAATGCCGACTGAGGAATTTGGATAAGAGTTATCCCATGAACGTTTAAGAAAAATAACAACTGCTCTGCATAGGACGGGTAGAAGTAGGAAGAGACTGAAGGCAGGCAGAATAATTAAGAGGTAAGTGATGATGAGGCTTTCTGCTTAGGTGTCAGCACAATTTCCTGCAATGCGGAGTTAATTCTAGAAGGAAATAGGTGACTATTTTTTAGTCATTATCATCATTATTAGTAATTGTTCGACACTATGTGATGAAGTGGAACTGTTTTTATTTTTATTTATTTTATTTTTATTTTTGGAGTTGGAGTCTCCCTCTGTCACCCAGGCTGGAGTGCAGTGGCACACTCAGGGCCATGGTGGCCTCAACCTACTGGGCTTCTGCGATCATCCCGCCTCAGCCTTCCAAGGCGGAGCTGTTTTTAACTGGAATATTAATTAAGTAACCTTATTGTCTAGCCTATAGGACCTGATGTGACTTGAAAGTTATTACTTCCAACATAGGCTAGGAAAAGATGCTAAGGAAGGGAATCTCCAAGAAACTTAATATTTTGGGGCCTGAAATATTTGTAAAACTAACAAAGACTGGAAACACATTCAACTAGATATCTGCGTTTTAAGAAGCAGTTCAATAAAAAATAAGACAAATAAAGTAAGATTTTTGAAATGTGGTTAAAAGTATAATATGAAAAATACAAGCCGGGCTCGGTGGCTCAGTCTGTAATCCCCAGCCTTTGGCAGGCGGAGGTGAGTGGATTGTCTGAGCCCGCTGGTTCGAGACCCGTCTGGGCAACTTGGCGAGACCTCATCTCTACAATAAATCAAAAAATCAGCCGGGCGTGGTAGCGCGTGCCTGTAGTTCCAGCTACTTGGAAGGCTGAGGCGGAAGGGTCGCCGGAGCCCAGCAGGTCAAGGCTGCTGTGGCCGGGAGCGGCCACTGCACTCCAATCTGGGCGACAGAGTGAGACTCCAACTCAAAAAACAAAAACACACAAAAAAAACATGTTTAGTATTTTAAGTGTTAAAATAAATAATGGGGAGGATGGGTGTGGGGTAAGAGAGCATATGCTTGGATATTTATTATAAATTTCCCCCTTTTACCAAATTCATTATTTAATCATTTAGCAGTACTCCGCTAAACAGTTAGCAGATTATCTGACTAAATTTCACTAAAGGGTGAACAAAGCTTAATTAACTGTCTGCTCTGTGCTATTCATTGAAGTAGGCATTTCACATTAGTGAGTGAAACAGACCCAATACTCTGCCCACATGAAGTTCACTTTCCAGAGGGATAAGACAGATAACACAGAAGATGTTAGATAGTATTTTAGAAGACAGTGGGTGCTATGAAGAAAGCAGACTAATGAGATGGGGGTGGGGAGGCACATTACATTTTTAAAAAGGAGATCAAGCTAAGTTTCTCCAAAAAAAGATGACAGTCAAGGAAACACAAGACGTCTAAATTTTGGATTTTAAATTCAGAACGTAACAGAAGTTTCTTTATTGAAGTTTTAATTTTTTTTATTGCTTAAAGCATGGGCACATTCTTTTATTAATGACAAAGCTCTTAAAGAAAAGGATGATATTTTATTTATCCTTATATTTTCAGATGTTTCAGTGATGCCTCAGTGATATTTTTCTCAAAAGTTTTTTCTTAATCCAGGCCCACGTCTAGCCCTTTTATAAATTTATGTAACCTGAAAGTTACTACTTCCAGCATAGGCTAGGAAAAAATACTAAATTCAAAATTTGACAGAAGCTAATTGAGGAATTTAGATAAGTATTATCCAAAGAATGTTTAAGAAAGATAGCTTTACCTGCACTGTGTAGGACTGGTAAACTTCATTAGGCGAGGGAACTGGAAGCTTTCATCCATGTGTTTCCGGAGCCTAGCAAGGTGCTTAACACACGGTAGGAGTTCAATGATGGCTGAGACTTGAATTTCTAAATGGTCTTAATGGCATATGCATTTTTATTAAAAACATAGGGATTGTGTCATGATAAAGACCTTTATTTTGTAGATCTCATATTTATGTAATCTTTTCTTTTCCTGACATCCTACAAGTATACATGTGCCTCTTCATTAAGATTTCCTTTGTGCTTTCAGGAGGTATTTAAATTATGATTTCATGTTATCACCTAATTCCCAGGCTATGGACTTCTATCTACTAGGACTGAGGCTACTAAAATATCTTTTGGTGGTAACAAGGTGATTTCTTTTTGGACTCATTGAACTGAAATAGCATTTGGGGAACTGTTCGCTAGAAGAAAGGATTCCAAATAATAGCTCTTTGTTCAGAGTTCTTCCATCAATTCATAGATAAGTCAATTGGCACTCATCATTTTAAACTCATCGGAGGCCAATGTAGTTAAAAGGAATATAAAGAGTACTACAGGCAATAAACAGAGGCCTTGTAACAATATAATGTGTAGCATGAAAGAGGATTGGAAGATCTATAAAAACTGTCAAAAGGACCAAAAATATAATTAAAGGAGCAAAAAGACATATTGAACGCAATCTCAGGGACTATTTCAGGCAATAGTAAATGTCTCTTCAAATATATCTTTAGAAGACGGAAAGCAAAGTAGAAAACTAGGTCCATAGTGAGAGAAAAGAAAAATACCAAAGAGAATTGTAGGAGCAAGTTAACAAGAGTTGGATTTGCTTATGTTAGTTTTTACCCTTCTTTAAAATAATTAGATAGTGTCTAACCCAGAGATCAGACAATTTGAAATTCTCAGATGAGAAGAAGATAGAGAAATGCAAAAAAGAACTATAAGCAAAGGTAATATTTTAGGCAGGTGTGGCTTAGGGTAGGCTAAACTGATAGAGAACAATTGAAATTTGCAGTTCACACCCAAGTTTTACCAACTAAGTACAGTTATTATTTTTTGTTCTATCAAAGTGACATATTATCCTTAAAAAGTTTCCTTTTCCCTTTCATTTTATAAAAACATGTAGGTTACACATTATTTCCTCAAGAATAAAAAATAATCTTTCCAGTAGAAAATATTTTTGACAGTGGATTTTTATTACTTAAACCAAAGGGTTTCACCTAGAAAAACATGTCAGAGTTACCTGGGGAGATTTTCTCAATAAACAAGCTTTTATTGAGACCTATTACCAGAGATATTTGAATAGGTTTATAATAACCTTTGGAAATATGCTCCTGAACATTATTATGATTGCTTGGTAAAATTATCAACTTCTGTCTTGAATTGTAATTAGACAAACAAATTACAAACTAAAACAAAATTTAGAATCAGAGCCACCATGCCCAGCCTATCACTCACTCATAATAAAGAAACAAATTATTGTGGTTTTGTTTGGACTGCATAATTTCAAAATAAACTTTTTTTAAAGTAGTGGCTATTAAGATAAACTATAATTAATTAAAGGTAATGTCAAACTTGAAGATTTCAAATGCTGCTTCCAAGACTATAAATAAAACTTAACCCCAGAGATAATCTGATAAGCCAGTAGAGAACAAAATTCTTTTGGTTAATGTTGCCTATAAACACACACATGCTCACACCTGCATGTACAGAAACACATATAAAATGTGCAGTACAGCACTTTTCTTTTTTCAATCTTTCTTGGAAATCTAAACTTGAAACCCATTTGTTGTACCTCTGTCTTAAAAAAACATAAAATTACTAACAAGTAGATGTTGAGAGGAATATCTTAAACATATCTATTTTAACAGAAACAGTAAAATAGTTTTGTGTGTAAGTTAATATGCATATACACTCGCATATAAACAATATTTAGAAACATTATATTGGTTTAAAGATAATTAAAACACTATTTCGACAACAAAGAATCACTGTAATGGCAAGAGACACGGGCATTTTGAACCTAAAAGAGGAATCTTATTTCTATAGGAAAGGTTATTATAGAAAAATGATGGACTTTTTCCATTTTAACATTTGAAAAATTTAGTACATGTTATAAAGCTGGAAGAATATAGAAACAAAGGTCTAGAGACCATTTATTGAGTTCCTGCTGTCTACCAAATGTGTGTGTGGGTGGGGGAGGGAGGGTAGGAATGGAGATGGAGTGGCCTGATACGAATGGATTAGACACTGTGGTCCCCGTTCTAAAGCTGCAAAGGAAGGGAAGTAGAGAATTAGTACGTTTCTGTTTCTAATGACTACACTTAAACTTTGCATAAGACAAGCACAATGATCTCCCTCACTTCAACAAGTTGAAGTAGCCACATTTGTTTCATCTATATCTTTATTCGTGTCCTTAGCCCCTGGTTATTTTGAAGCAAGTCTCTTATATCATAGTATTTTATCCTTGAATATTACAATATCTTTTAAAAATAAGGTCTCTTAAAAATATAACCACAGTACCATCATCAATCCTAATAATCAAGTATCAATCTATTATTCAAATTTCCTGTTATTGCAGAGATGATTTTCTTTATAGTTCATTTATTTATTTATTTATTTATTGAGTTGGAGTCTCACTGTCGCCCAGACTGGAGTGCAGTGGTTGCTCCCGGCCACCACAGCCTCGACCCGCTGGCTCCGGCGATCCTTCCGCCTCAGCCTTCCAAGTAGCCGGAATTACAGGCATGCGCTACCACGCCCGGCTGATTTTTTAATTTATTGTAGAGATGAGGTCTCGCTGCCCAGGCGGGTCTCGAACCCGCGGGCTCAGGCAATCCACTCACCTCAACCTCCAAAAGGCGCGGGATTATAGGCTGAGCCACCGAGCCCGGCTATAGTTTATTTTTTAAGGACCATATTCTAATTAGTTTGTCCTATAGAGTTTTTTTACAGAGTCCATATTTTATCTCCCAAAGTGTGGGTTAACACATTTTTCTTCTTCTAGAATTTTATGAAAATTGAGAGATTTACAGAGTTTCAGCAATAGAATTTAGAGTTATGAAGAGTGGATAAAGTCTGCTTCCTAGATAAGCCTCTCTGTTCCTATTCTTAGCCAAGAAATTTGTAGGAGATGCTTCAAGGATTAATATGGCAAAATAGTTAAATTCAGAACGCTTACCATCTAAAGAAGAAATCAGACATGGGGATAATTAAATAATAAAAAGCAAAATACAACATGGAGTGCTTCACAGTTTGCTTTTGTATCTGTATTAATGGAGTGATAAAGCCTCAGCTTCTTCATGACCATAAAGCTGGTATGGAGAGGGCAGCCCCTGGGACAACTCCATCAAACACAAGCGCTCTGTGGAACACAATGAGATAGATAATCTTGAAGATGCCTTCTAGCTCTAAACCTCAAAGTGATGATGGACTACATGGTACAATTCACAATGTTTTTTTGCACATTCACAAACTTTCCTTAAACTTTCCTTTGCTTGAGCAAAGCTAGGGAATACTAAGTGGGAAAAGACAGACGTATAACACTTTAGCTAAATTGAAGTATTTTTGACTTGTCAACAATTCTACGAGTAGACTTAGAATAGACAATATATTGCCATGCTTCAGTTCCTATTTCAAGAAAAAGAAAACAAAACACCTGCCAGTGACAAGAGCCATATATTTGAGAAAAGTGACAAGGAACGGGAAAGCAACTCCAAATTTGGTCAGTATGGTTTCATTAAATAAATTGTGCGTTTATTAATTATGTTTGTATGTTTTATTTTTGAGGGGGGGAGAGAGAGAGAGAGAGAGAGAGAGAGAGTGTGTGTGTGTGTGTGTGTATGTGTGTGTGTGAGTGTGTGTGATGTATTTTGCATTCTGTTAAGATTCATGTCACTGTTTCTCTAGGCACAGACAGCACACATTGTCCTGGAAGATGGAACTAAGATGAAAGGGTATTCCTTTGGTCATCCATCCTCTGTTGCCGGTGAAGTGGTTTTTAATACTGGCCTAGGAGGGTGAGTAATGCTTCTATTCCTGGTTTTATTCTTCTCTATGTAGAGAAATAACTGGATGATTTCACTCATAGTGGGAAGTTGAAATCACTGCATCATAATAAAACTACATATTGTTCCAAAATTGCACTGTGCCTTGGGCATGGCCTACTGTAGCCATCCTGAAAAAAGAATACAGACATGAACTTTCTGCCATTGTAAATGAAAGAAAATATGGACACTCTGACAGCCTTGTGAAAACAAAAGAACAAAATTAATTCTAAAAATTTAGGTTGTGAGACCACAGGTCATGTGAGATTACCAGATGGCTTCTGCAAAGAGAGGTTTGAATATGATTAAGGTGAAAATTAGAGCAGGGACAAGGATGGGTAGTGTGCTTTAGTGCCTTTTCATTAGTAAAGAATCAACATTTACATCTAGATATTATAAGGAGATGAGAAAATCCTTGGGTATTTTTATTTTATATAATTTTGCACTTTAATAAAAAAGATGAAATGGCATATATGTTTATTGCTTTATAATAATTAATGAGCGAGTAGATATATAGATCTAATCCTTTCAATAATTACCAATTGTGAGCCAAATTTAGTATTTAAGATCTGCTACCAGATGTATGGCAACAAAGATGAGTTGCTACAAAAATCTTGTGGCTGGTCTAGCCTCGTCAGCAAATGTTTGTCTGGAAACCGGGAGGCTGAATTTTTGACCTCAGTTCTAATGATTATATAATAATGAGTACATCATTTAATCTTTCTTAGTTTTCGTTTCCTAATATAAAAAGAGAGAGGGCTAGGTTAGATAGTAATTTACAGCTAAGGATTTAAAAAATTATGTGCATTAAAAAACATGACTAGATTGTCTCGAGGATTTTTCAACAGAGATTCAATGAAACTCTATGAATCTAAACTTCTATGAAATATTTTATAAATCATTTAAGGACATTCAAGTTAGCCTCATAAAGACAAAGGGGCATTGGGTTAACTGATATTGGAGATATTGATTGACGAAACTTCCATTATATTATTCATGCACATTCTTCCCTAAACTCTTGCCTCTATGTGTGAAATGAAGAATGTTAGGTGGTTTTTCAAATAGTTCCACTGGTGAAACATTAAATTACAGTGTATGAAACCTGTTTGCAAAGTTTTGCTTCACCAGGCAATCATTTAAGCTTTTCGACAGCACTAATTACTAGCTGTGTTAATATACCTGCCAACAAACAACTGTTTAATATAGATCAGAATGATGGAGGGCACTAGAGTTTTCTTCTCTGTGATAGATTTCGGGCAATAAATCTTGTCACATCACAAAAGTCAAACAGGACTTGATGGATTAATTTGCTTCCAACACTGCAGTTCTCTAGGACAAGCTGTATTTATTCATTTACTGGTGAGTATTGTAAGCATATGTTTAAAGGAAATGGCCAGTTCTTTTATGGAAAGAAAGAAGAAAGTGAAGTAAAATCAAATTAATTGAAGGTTTTTTTGATGTAGAAAAAGGCATTTATTTATCAGATTATTCCACAGACCCTATTTTTCATTGAGAAACGCTACTTTCATTCATTGCGTGCCTCACTCAACAAAGTGGTTGATAATTAAGTAGGTTATTTTGTTTTTCATCTTCAAGAAATGCATTTATATTGTGTGTAAGGCTTGGTTAAAAAATTATCAGTTCCTGACAGGTGAGAGGCATCTGAGAAATTAGCTGATGGATAAATATCGCAGCACCTGAGTCATCCTAGGGATTGAGGAGCTGAAAGACTGACTATTCTGTTGACCAAGTTAGTTCTGGTAGGAGTTAGTCTCAATGGGGTTGAAGACTTTATGTTGACTACTGCCTGAGCTGAACTTTATTGGTGTCAAGGTTGTCAATTTTGTCCCCCTTGGCATGAAATTCACTTTCAGTAGTAATCCATGGAAAGGATGTGGTTTAACTCATTTTGCAGAAAGTGAACATGAAAGAAAACAGAAAAAAAAAATCCTTGATTGCAATGTATTCCAGTGTATGGAAAAGGTGTATATAAGATATTATATATGTATACATATACATATATATGTATACATATATGTAAAATAAGAAGTAATGTTTCTTCTTATTTTACAGAATAAGAAGTGTGTCTATATTACTACTTTTCCCTTCCCAAACTTTCAAATACAGCCCTCCTGCATTTCCCCCTAATTTCATCTTAGTACTTTAAAAATAGTTATTTGGCATCTTTTAGTTTAAAAATCAGAAATGCTTCTGGTTAAGTTTTGTGAGATTAATGTTTTTTCTAGGTTGATAATAACTACCAAACTTACATACATCTTTATAAAATTAAAATATTTAAAAATGAACTTTATTCAGTTATTCTTTTATTCAAATTGACTTACTTGTTTTAAATGTCTAATGAGTTTTAATAAACATATATGCCCATACAACTACCACTGACACAATCAGCATACTCTTCTGTATCCTCAAGGATTTTGAAAAAATACATTTCAATTTTTGGTGGTTAATATCCTGGTGAAACTGGCAACCCTGAACAGAAAATACCAGTTTGGGCTCACTGATATCTTGTAGAATAGGGGAATCTTCAGAGTATATGCATACTTTGAGTAGGGCAGCAATATTGAAAAAATTAAGATCCTAGAAAGGAATTTTTAAAAGCATAAAATTTTCTTAAAATTCGAGAGAATAAAGGATATATGAAAATATAACTTAGTATTTAAGAGTCAGTTTTTCTTTTTGTATCAGTCATATCATGGTATAAATGTACATATTGTCTCATAAAATTTCCCTAGGTTTGCTAAAATCTAGAGATGTGTTTGTTGGATTTTGACCTTATATTCTCAATTTTCAAGGGTTTAGTAGTTCAGAGCATGTATGTAGATTATAGTTCTGTAGCGATATACATTATCTGTTGATGACTTTTTGGCATGTTGACCCAGGTACCCGGAAGCTATTACTGACCCTGCCTACAAGGGACAGATTCTGACAATGGTCAATCCTATCATTGGGAATGGTGGAGCCCCAGACACGCTGGCGCGGGATGAAATGGGACTCAGTAAATGCATGGAGTCTGACGGAATCAAGGTCGTACCATTGATCATTATTCTTTAAAATCTCAATTTTAAGGAATATTGTTGACTTATTTTTAAGGATCTAGAGTTGGCCAAGTTTCCTCCTCAATATTGTAGTGCAAACAATTAAAATCAAGTACTTAACTGTATTCCAAGCTATCTGAGAATACCTTTAATGATATTATTTTGAGTTCCATTTCTCAGAACATTTTTTATTTTTAGTTATTTTATTTTAAAGATGTGAGGTACAATTTAGGATTAGGTATACAAGTGGTCATCATACAGGTAAAATTTGGGCCAACCTTTGGTCCCCACTTTGCCTGGTTTGAGATCAAGTATCCTTATTGATGTTCTGTGTCTTCCCCCGCCTCCCGTGGCAGTTTCCGGCTACTGCTGATTCCTGTCTTATAGTATTATGGTAAATGCTCGGGGTCTGCTTATGAGTGAGTACATATGGTACTCTGTTCTTTGTCTTTGTGATAGATCACTGAGCATTATAGACTCTAAATAAATCCAGGTTGCTGCAAAGTTCATAATTTTGTTCTTCTTTATGGCTGTATAACATTCCATTGTGTATATGTACCACTTTTTAAAAAATCCAATCCAGTTTCTATGGGCAGCACATTTGGTTCCATATTTTTGCTATCGTAAATGGTGCTGCAATAAACATGCATGAGCAGGTATCTTTATTGTAGGGTGATTTAAGTTCCTCCGGGTATATTCCCAGAAGGGGAACTGCTGGATCGTATGGAAAGTCAATTTCTGGTTCTTTTAGGAATCGCCACACTGTTTTCTGCAGAGGTTGAACTAGTTTGCATTCCCACCAACAGTGTAGAAGCGTTCTCTTTTCTCCACATTCTCAGGACACTTTGAATTTTAATGCATTGGATGAAACTTGGCACAATATGGAAAAATATTGCTATAAGTCCGAATAACAACTATGCTATAAGAATTGGGGAGGAATCCCCTTTTAAAAGAGTTTGGCAATCAATTCTGTATCAATTATTTGCCTTTTAATCTTATCCTCGCTAGGTGATGAATAAAAGACTGCCAATAAGTCAATCTAAAAGTAAGCACAGGAAGATTTTATGGTCAGGACAATTTTGGATAATATCTTTGGATTATGAACCATATAAACAATTCAAAATTTATATTCCAAATCAACACTATTTTCCCCATTCTATTTCTGAATGACTTAGACTGATTAGTTAATTTAGTTATTATGATTTCTTAATTTTTCCCAAATTTCTTGCTATCCTTTAAATGTAGATTAAAAAATTTTCTGTGCATTAAGTAGCTGTTAATTAAATTATTGAAAAATGCCATGGTGTCAAAGTACAGTATTCCAAGAAGGGGAACCAAGCTTAGTCTTAAGATTCAGCAAGCCAGGTGAGCCTGCTCCCTTCCATAATTCAAAAATAGTAGCTAGGATTTATTTTAAAAGGAAAATGTTGATGACCTCTTTCTCGCTTCTGGTCTTCGAAATCCCAAGTTTCATGTAAGTGGATATAATAAAACTTAAACAAACACATACTAACCCTCAAATTGCAAGAGTTGGATAATATTTGGTGATCACTGCTTTCAAATAGCTGTGTCTTTCTAGGTTTCAGGTTTACTGGTGCTCGATTACAGTAAAGACTACAACCACTGGCTGGCTACCAAGAGTCTAGGGCAATGGCTACAGGAAGAAAAGGTGAGAAACACGACAGGGCATCCCTCATCATCTAAGAAAGAGTGTGCACGTAGATTCAAAAGTGCCCAACAGATAGAGGAAGATCATGCAGTTTGGGATCGTTCTATTTCAGAGAGTGATTTCTTCTCTTAATATACACAGGCCAAACTGGACTCATCCTCTTTCGACAGCGAAGGACCACGAATGTTCCGTTTATCAACTGGGTGGCACTCACAGATACTTGGTAGCATTTCTCATTTGGGAAAGGATGGTAGAGAAGATTCTAGAATTCTTTTTTCTCTCCACTGACTGAGTCTCACTCCACCAGCCCACCATCTTTGTATCCAGTATTTTGTTATGTTACTTGCTCCACAGGTTCTAGTGCAAGCTCTACTGTTAACTGATTGCGCAACTTTTGCACAGATTGCGCAACTTTTGCACAGATTGCACAACATTCTGTATAATACTTTCAATCATCTTTAATTCTTACGAGTACAAACATATTATCATTAAGTGTCTTTGGGCTTAAACTTTACACCATATACTTAGATATAATTTCATCTGAAGTAATGTTGGAATAGGATTATAAAATCTTACACTTTTTTTTATTTTAAATTTCTAACTAAATAAGAGGATTTACTTTGTTTGAATGTTAGAAGTACTGAAGTTAACGAACCTGCTATATTTACCTTTATCTTCAGTGTTGCTGGAGCAGCAGTGTTGTTCAACTACTGCTGAGGCTGTAATTGATAGAATATTATTCTAAGAAAGCTCTGCCACTCCAATGAATCTCTACCCATTTCTGACAAATCAAAAAATCTTGATCTTGGCTTCTTGGATTTCACTCCTCCTAAGTGTTAAAAGGGAGAAGAAGGCATCTCTATTATGTTGGGGTCATCACTATTTTCTTCTCATTCATTATATGGATTTATCTTCATTACCCATACAGGTAGTTTTTGTAATGGTCATTTAGGAGACTCTTTTTATTTGAATGTTTCTTTTTCCTTTTTGTTTTGTAGGGCACCTGATATTATAGCTTCTCCGTGTCAGAACTAATAGTTTCAGTGTAAGATTTGTAAGTTTGGTTTTCTTTTCTTTTTTTTTTTGAGTTGGAGTCTCACTCTGTCACCCAGACTGGAGTGCAGTGACCGCTCCCGGCCACCGCAGCCTCGACCTGCTGGGCTCCGGCAATCCTTCCGCCTCAGCCTTCCAAGTAGCCGGAACTATAGGCGCGTGCTACCACGCCTGGCTAATTTTTGATTTATTGTAGAGATGAGGTCTCGCCAAGTTGCCCAGGTGGGTCTCGAACCCTTGGGCTCAGGCAATTCACTCACCTTGGCCTCCCAAAGTGCTGGGATTACAGGCCGAGCCACCAAGCCTGGCTTGTAAGTTTGGTTTCTAAATGTGCTTTGAATCTTCTTCCATAATCACAGACACATAGAGTAGAAAAGGGTCTAAGATAATCATCAATTCACCTCCTTCTATTTACACGTGAGATCAAACACATTGCTTCAACTTCTCTCAGATAACTGGTGGAAGAAAAGAAAATAGAATTTCCTTTCCTGGTTCCTAACTCATTACTCTTTAATTATACTACATCTATCTCTATCCACACTAGTAAAAGAAACTCCAACAAATGGTATTGTTGCCTGATGGACTAACAGGATGGGCAAGTTTTGGTGCAACCTGATTGCTCACAGGGCCTTTTGGAAAAATGTGTTGATTGCCTACTATGTGCTCGGAACATATGGATCAAAATATGGATTTGTATGTTTTGCTTATGAATTCACCAATTCTATTATTTCAATATATGTACATACATATAATATATACATATATGTATATATATGTGATCTTTCTTTTTCAACTTCCTGAGTTAAAAACAGCAGAAGCATAGCATAAGATTGATGTTCAGAATTTCTTATTTTTTATTCTGAGAAAGGGCCTAGGTATTCAGAGTCTTGTGCCCAACTGGGGCAGCAATTTACCGTGTTCTGACAACAGTCACCCTGGGTCAGAGAAAAAAAGAGTGGAGAAATTATTTACTGCTCAAGAAGATAGATGAGGCTAAGTTTGTAACTTGAAAACAATATGCTGGATTTAATTCCCTCCAATTTCACTGTCACTACAATTTTTTTCCTATAGGTTCCTGCAATTTATGGAGTGGACACAAGAATGCTGAGTAAAATAATTCGGGATAAGGTATGATCATCATCTTTGGACTAATCTATGTTTCTTCACACACACACACACACACACACACACACACATATATATTTTTTTCTCAGCACCTGAGGGATACATTAATATGTAAAGGAATGAATCTTGCCAGCTTCTGCTATCTGGGGCTCTGTTATTATACTTTCCTGTTTCCAATGTAATTTTCAAGACTGAATACTTGATTGGTATGTTTGTAACTGAATGAACTTGAGATTAATTCACCCAGTAGCTTACTGAGTGCCCACCATGTGTTCATTATACTGATGTGTCAAGGCATTTATAGTTCACCTCATGTGGCAGAACGTTAGTAAAACAAGTGGAGGAGGTAACCAGTTGCATCACAATTTTGCCTGAATTTCATTCCTACAAGCTGAAGGATACAAACCAGAAAGTGTACAGCATTAATACTCTTGTTTGTTTCACCTTCTTAGAAGCATTATCTGTGATATTCGTGAGTTATTTTTAATGAATGTGCCAAATAACACCTGCATAGATTACCTAAATGATGTAGTCTTTCTTGAGACTGTGTCAGTGACTCAGGTGATAGAAGGAAAGGTTTTCTTTTGCTTTCATATATGATTGCTGCAACATATGATCTCTCTGAGAATACTTTGTCACCATCTGCCTGCTCCTTCTTGCTATAGGAGGTTGACATTATTATTATTATTTTTATATGAAGAGTTCATATCCCAAATCAGAAAGAAATGTTACCTTCCTGCTGCTAATTAAATGACCAAATATAACTAAAGTTTTTTCATTGAATATGATTTTGTAGAAAAGAAAAGGATAAATGGTACAATTTGAAAGTATGTATGTGAAAGAGTTTTTTTTTGGATTAAAAAATATAGTTTATTTAAAAGTAAATTAGAGAAAGAGAAGGGAGAGAGAAGATTCAAGGTGAGGGAGGGGTCCAAAACCAGGTTTGCGGAGAGTAAGTGTCAATATATACTCTAACAAGAAATCTACAAGAAATTTTCTTAAAAATCTCTTTCACTGTCCATCATCTGACATCAGTGAAAGAGATTTTTAAGAAAATTTCTTGTAGATTCCCTGTTAGAGTATATATCGACACGTACTCTCTGCAAACAGAAAGAGCAGCTTTGAAAATAAGAACATGACCATATATCCATGACCAGAAGGAAGACATTGAGAGTTTATGCAATAATTCTGTTTTACCTCTGATTTCATTCCTTCCACCATGAATTTCCTGAGAATAGATGTTAATGAAACTATATATCCAAGTAGATTCTTGTGTTTTCTTAGCCAAATGATTTGTGTGAGAAGTAAATGATGATGAAGTTACCAGGATGAGAAGGAGCAAAACTGGGAAAATCAATTTAGGGTGCAAAATTGACAGTTTAAATGCAGTCCAGTCCAGTCTAATGATTTAGCAAAACTCTTTACAAAATCACAGTGTGTCCTTTATGTGATGTGGTTGGTTAAAAAAAAGCCTTTTACCAGAGGTAGTTAGGTTTTCAAAATTAGCTACATAGATTAGCACAGACAAAATGGTGGTATTGTCTCATTTGTTTATGAGTGATGGTAGTCCTTATTAAAATGTATATTATAGCGTTCACTTCTATTAATCTTAGGCCGAAAAGTAAGATTGTGTTATATTCAGCATACTTTAAGGCAAGGGGAAAGAGAACTGAAAACCACATTTCAAAATTAGGGGTCCATTAATATAGATCATGTGACTTAGATTCTAAAAGTAAATGTAGACCATCAGGAAACTTAGAAATACAGAGTAGAAGTGAAAGACGGCTTTTAAGTAGTTTTCCCAGATTTTGAGGCAGCACTCTGGTTTTAATAATAGCACTGAAATTACCATCCTGCTTGATGGCGTGCAGGTAGGGTCTACCCTTACTCGTTCTCAAGTGGCTTCTCCCAAAGGAATAAGTTAAAAAGGGAAAAATGGATTTCCTTCTATTTCTTTTAATGCAAGAATTTCCTGGGAGAAGGGCAAGTCAATAAAACCTGGATTACTAAATATACCATGCCATTTTCCTAAATAGTTCAAAGTAGACTTACTAACAAATAAGTAAAAATCTCAAGATACCGCTAATAGAAAGAAGATATTGCCATGTTCACACTGGCAAGGCTAATTTGTGAAAACGTCACAGAAGGTTGAACTTTCCTTAAAGTTCAGGCCCTTAGGGACACTTAGACATTAACATGTCTAAATCTGTGACTATTTTCATTGCAGCTACTAGACGTTTGTGACTTACGTTGCATTTCATCTTTTAGTGAATTAATTTTATAATCATAGTATAATAAATTCCCATTATTTTCAATTTTCTTTTGCAATTTTTAGACTTCTTATTTTCTTCTCAATAGTTTGTTCTATTCACCTTTCCCATGAAAAATCTTAGGCCATAGGCACTAAGGAGTGTAGGTACACTGAATCTTTCAATCTGTACCATTGTGAAGTTTGGAGACTGAATTGTGATGCGTTTTGACTTTGTCTGCACCAGGCAATGGTCTCAGTCCTAAAATAACTCATTGTATATCCCAGAGTGTTTCTCAAAATGTAAGTGCAAATTACTTAATTTTCCAGTTTGAGAAGATGAAGATCTTCTGCTGATGGTTATGAGTAGTTATAAAGACATCTAAATCTTGGAACAGCTGTTTTAAAGTCCCTCTGAGTTTATCCTGTCAGCACCTTCATTGCTACTTCCTTTTAATTGTCTACATTTAAAAAATTTGATAGGGTACCATGCTTGGGAAGATTGAATTTGAAGGTCAGCCCGTGGATTTTGTGGATCCAAACAAGCAGAATTTGATTGCCGAGATTTCAACCAAGGTGAGCATTTTCCTTCATATTTTGTAGTTTTATTTTATTCCCTTTAGACCCACCTTTCTTGTAATATCAAAACATTCATTTAGGCAGAGTTCATATTCCAGATGCAACAGTGTTGAGGGAAAAAAGGGCCTCATAGCAACGGGGACATATATTACAAATCAGCACATTTAAAGCTAGTAACCATTACTTATCCTATTTACATAGGAACCTGCATGCCCTGATTTAGAAGCTGTTTACTATCATTTTAGCTCTCTCCTTTTCCTGGTTCCTCAGCTCTGGATCTTAGCAATGTCAAATAAAGGGAGCACTGAATTGCCAGAGACAGGCATAGCAATGATTAGGAATCAGTGCTAATTACCTGCCAGAGAGCCAAGAGAACTTTATAGAAATCAGATACAGTAATCAGAGTCTGGGGTCGTTTTGTGCAGAGGAAATATTTTTTCATATGCTAAAGATTTATTGTGCTATAGTTTAGCTCAAAAATTAATGTCCATAATGATGACTAAGTCACCCTGAAGTGAAATATGTTTAGCATATATTGATAAAAGGGTATAGAATACATTTTAGGGAGATGTCCATTGCTTTTGATTGAATATCTATTAATGTAGGTGTGAGTGAGTCTACTGAGCTACAGTCTTTGTCCTTGGGGAGCATAGAGCCTGGTGAAACAAGCAAACAAGTAAATCACCATGGACAGCACCAAAGTTCGGTGATAAATACTATCCTTGGCTTTGTGCATAGGGTGTTGCAAGGGCATGCGTGGAGCAGCATTGAAATGGGTTAGATACATCAGAGTAGGCTCTGCAGAAGAGAGAGGCTTGCTCCTAGACATGAAGAGCAGGTAGTAATAGTTAAGTAGATGGAAAATTAGGAGAACTGTGTTTCAGGCAGAAGGAATGGCATGGAGGTATGAAACAACATAGTGTGTTTGAAGAGTTATGTGTAGTTTCTTAGGGCTAAACCAGAGAGTTCACACATATTGATTCACACACTTGGCCAAAGATGAATGGAGATAGACTGACTGAAGCTTGCCCTAGAGGGTTTTGTATTGTTGACTCATAAGCAATTCCAGAAGCTATTGTGAACTCATTCAGTGTCATTTTGGAGCAAAATATAACTGACTAAAAGAGCAAGCAACTAGAAGGTTGTCATGGCCAATCAGAACAAAAATCACGAGAGCCTGAATTGATCAGTAATAACAAGAACAGATATAGCACACGAGGTGGATTGCAGGAATGGGAGAAGGAGGAGTTGAATATGACTGGGCAAAAGGTCACTCTATTTTCTCAGTTAAGGATTTTAACTCATTGGGGTGCACACAGTGATTACGTTATTAGATAGTCAGATGCCTATGGGATATTGCTGTGATTTTTTTCTTAAAGAAAAGTTTTTGGCACCCTTTGAAGTTTAAAGGGTGGATTCCACCTTCTGTTTTTATATCACAGAATGGGAGATAAAATAGTCTCCCTTCCTAGGACTGTGTATTTGTTACTATTGTGTATTCAATGTGGAGATTTTCTATTACCTGGTATTCTGGCTCCTGTCACTTGGAAAGGAGAGATGAGGATTGGAGTCTCTAGATATTAGTACTGACTTGTGATGTTCAGTTGGGTAGGGATGTGCATTTGAAACATGCTGAAACAAGCCAGGCTCAGTGGCTCAGCCTGTAATCCCGCGCCTTGGGAGGCTGAGGTGAGTGGATTGCCTGAGCCCGCGGGTTCAACACCCACCTGGGCAATTTGACGAGACCTCATCTCTACAAAAAATCAAAAATCAGCCGGGCGTGGTAGCACGCAACTGTAGTTCAGCTACTCGGAAGGCAGAGGCGGAAGGATCGCCGGAGCTCAGCAGGTCGAGGCTGCGGTGGCCGGAGCGGCCATGGCCCTCCAGTCTGGGTGACAGAGTGAGACTCCAACTCAAAAAAAACAAAAAAGAAACATAAGAAATATTTTGTTAAAGAAAACGAACTTTGCATTAGATACGTAATTATTTATATACTTGGAATTTGATTATGGCATATGCAATATTCACTTCTAATTTTTAATTTTAAAATTTGTCTATTCAAATGACACAGGACTATTTTCCCTCTGCTGGTTTTTAAATATTTCCTGTGGAGTAATTTAGTTTGAGACACAGCATGACGGAGGGCTATTTTTCCCTTTAGAATGACAGAATGCTAGAATTGAGAATTACCTTGGTGATTTAGTCTAAAATTTTCCAGATGTTTGGAACACTGTTCTGGACAAATTCACCTTAAATTCTAAGGTCTACACAAGGTCGAAAACACTGTATAGCATATTGATTTTTTTTTGGTCAAATTCAAACTCAAATCCACGTATTCAAGTGTCTGTGAGGTCTTGTTTAACATCTGTCATTCTGTCTGGACAGACCTGAATGTTTATGTAGAGACTGGCAAAAATAAGCATACCTGTGTTTTTATCTAGATCAAATTGAGAGAGTATAATGGTGAAAGGTGACTCTGTTTCTTAATACCAATGCAATTAAAAATTTCATTATAGCTATGATAAAGTGTGTATTTGCATCAGAGGATTACATATATTTTGTGTGTTTTGTTTTGCTATATGCCTTGGAAGTGTTGATAACTTAATTCATTGTCTTGTAATTGCAATTGTATGCAGCTACAACTAGATGGTAATATTGCTTTATTTTGTAGCAGAAGTCTAAGGTTAAGAGTAAATCCATACTTTTTCAAATTATCCAATGTGATAGATTACCTGTAGCATTTATGGATCAGTTCAGCAGTAATTCTCCCAGATCACTGAAGGACCAAGATGTTTTTTTCTACAGAACAGTCAGCAGGAGAAAAAAAATAGCCCTTTTATATATTTTTTTCTCAAGTACAGTCTAAGGATGATGATTTCACATTCTATGTAGACGTTGTGGAGAGGTAGACTTTTCTTTTTTTTTTTTTTGATTGTTGATTTGGTTTTATTTGTGTTATCTTATTCATTTTTTTATTAATCAATATTTTTTATTATGGTTTTGTGGGGTACAGTTAAGGGTTAGGTGTACAATTACGTTTCATTCAGGCACCCTGTTGATAAGAGGTGTTTTCTTTTCAATAAAGAAGATGTTCTTTGAAATATTCAGATTGTACCTTTTATCTAAAATCTTTTGCAAACTGTGAAATCATCCTAAGTTCAGGATATGCCAGCTAACTCTCAAAGCAAGAACCACTGTGGGAGCCCAGGCTTCTAGGCTTTCTCTCTATTTCTATTATTTCTCCATTTATGATTTGGGGAACTGCTTCTTGAGTAAATGCCTGTGAAAATAGACTTGACTTCAAGCAGTGCTCCAGATGTAGATAATAATTATGATATGTTCTGGGATGTTTTTATGAAATCTACCTTTTAAATGCAAACAACTGCCCAGAAGCCTAAAGGGACTAGTGGTTTATACTGGTTTAGCAATTCCTGTGACCCGCATACACACTGTGTCCATTTGGGCCCTCTGCATAAGCCTAATGTACAGTAATTCAGCTCTACCCCATTCGATCTTTATTGCAAGTGCAGAATCAAATGATGTTTAAAGCATGATGTATCTATTACCACATCTGTCTAGTGCTGAATCAGGCAGTCTTCTTCGAAAATTTCATTGTTACTGGTTGTTAATGAGGCAAAACATGGTAAAGATGGTTGTTAACTATGGAAGCAACCAGTTTCTTAGAGATCATTGTTATCACTGTAATCAACAATCTATATAAAACACCAAAGTGCTTTTTTTCTCATAAAAAAAGACAGTCTGTGGCACTTTCTGCGCCTTCCTTACAAATTGATTGTTAACTGCCAGTCACTCCCTAGTAGTTAACAATCAATCTGTTACTAATCCAAGTGCAAAGCATCTTCAGATATGTGTATGATTTGGTCTGTTGCTCATAGCTGGGTTGTCCCTCTGATTCTTTGTTTTCTAATGTCCATGGCAGGAAGTCAAGGTGTATGGCAAAGGAAACCCCACCAAAGTGGTAGCTGTGGACTGTGGGATAAAAAACAATGTAATCCGCCTCCTGGTAAAGGTGAGTAATTTGTTCCATCTCAAAAGTGAGGGTTTGTCATATTGATCATTAGTGCGCAGCCTAGTTCCTCTGACACAGAGAAAGCTTGTGCTTTCCCTCAGAATGTCAGGGACAAAATAACACAATTATCTCTGTTCAAATTAGAGATATAGACTGCTATGTTAAAAAAATAAGCTTCAAGGGCCACTAAAACATGGAAGAAAAAGATAGCTGCTCTTACCACTTATTGACTGACATTCTGCGGTGTGCCACATTCACTTTTTGGGGGGCTTGGAAATGACCAAAAAGCTAGTCTGTCTGAGAGCTCCTCCTTTGGCCTACATTTATTATGTATCATGTGTTTGCAGGAATCATGTCCTGATGCAGTACAAACTTTCACAGAGCTTTATGTTTGGTCTAAGGTGACCAATTAAAATGAAACATTAAAGGTGCTTAAGACGAATTTAACCATTATAACAATGTTTTCTTAAATATCGTTTCGTTGGAATCTCTCCTCCTCAATTCTCTCCCAATTTCTCCATCTCTGTCTCTCCTATACACATTCGCATAACACCAAAGTAGTATGAATAGAAGGAGATTCTTCATCTCACCTCTTCATTAGAGAATATCAGCAATATTTAAACATGATTCCAAATTCCTGTCATTTTTTTTAACACAAATTTTTATGGATAGCAATGCAGCAGATGCTACCATGGATACCCTATCCCTATTCCACTCTTGTTTTGTCTTTTTAATTCATATTGTCCATCTTCTAACTGCAAGCATCTACATGTCTTGACCTGAGAGCTTTCTTTGGTTGGTTGGAGCCTGCTGGCAAGCAGGAAATGTTATAGGATTAATAATCTCTAGAGTAGCACCCAACCAAAGACCAGAAAGAACATATCAACACCTTATTTCCTTCGTTTCATGGATGGATGTGCTACCTCTAAGGTTAATACTCCACAATGGCTCTCAGGGTTTCTCATTGCACTTAAGCTTCAGTTATTCATAATGGTAACTGCTTGATAATGCAAACTTTATAGGGATGTCTTCTGAGGTCACTTCTCTATCCAGTTAGTTTTTCTTAGAAACACCTTCCAAATAAGTACTCTGGTTTCAGAAAATGCTTCTAAGAAACCCTCAAAGACACCTTCTTAGTACTTTTTTAGGAAAAGTTTTAGTTTTTCTATTCGAGTGCATTATGGAGAATAGAAGAAAAGTCCTAGGAAAGAAGACTGATTAAATTTCAGTCAGACACAAAAAGGCAAAACTGAAAAAAAGTGAAAGGTGGACCAACTTATTTTGGCAGTAAGTGGATTTATCTGTTTTTGCAACCTGCTGTCTTATAGGTAATGAAGGTAATCCACACTTCTCTGAGTCCAGTCACAGCGTTTGTAGATACTGAAACCTCTCTTGAAGCACAGAATAGTAGATTATCTATTTTATCAGGATCCAAACTTTAATGGTGTTTTTTCCCTGTCCTTTCTCTTGACCATTTTATCACATAAAATACAATGAACCACCCAAATAATTTTTTGCTCAGTATTATTTATTAGAATTATGTACTATTGTTTCCTTCCCTCTAAGAAATGGTTAGTCAAGAGAAAGTCTAGCAAAATTAGACTTTGGCCAACAAGCATGTTATTAAATTCATCATTCTTGTGTCTCTTTTCCAGCGAGGAGCTGAAGTACATTTAGTTCCCTGGAATCACGATTTCACCAAGATGGAGTATGATGGGCTTTTAATCGCCGGAGGTCCTGGAAACCCAGCTCTGGCCCAACCACTAATTCAGAATGTCAAAAAGGTACAGTGACCCTGCAGTTAGTGTAGGTCTGTGTGTGAGGTGGTGGTGGGGGGCATGCTCTGTACTCTGAAAGGGCTGTAATATGTTTCATTTATTCAGGCATTTTTCAGTACTCATATTTGTGACCTCTGAGGCAATGTCAGGAGCGGTATTCTACAGGGGAACCAACGAGGAGAGAATATCAGAGGAAATAAAGCTTTTCTTTAGGCAAAGTAACTTTGGAATTGTGACATCAAGTTGAAGAAACTGGAGTCCAGCCTCCCAGTATAACTTTTCCTACAGTTGTATAGTACAAACTCATGCTCTTCGTCATGACCTTAGGAACTATAGAACCTGCAAATCTCTAAAGAAATATTAAATTAGGTCTAGTTTAGTACGCATGTGAAATACATCTTATTGGATTCTAATACTACAAATTTGGCAATTCCGTTCTTATTCACATTCTCTTTTAACTGAGCTACTAGCTTCTTTGCCTTTCTAACTAAGGAAAAACAAAGAGGGATACTTCATTCTTGTTCCTTCCGAAGCATCGTTTTTTGGGACTGTACTTTTTGCTTAATGAAATTCTCTCTGATTTAGATTTTGGAGAGTGATCGCAGGGAGCCACTCTTTGGAATCAGTACGGGAAATTTAATAACAGGATTGGCTGCAGGTGCCAAGTCCTACAAGATGTCCATGGCCAACAGGTGAGGCAGCTATGCTTTTGTCTCTGGTAAACCAGCACTGAAATATTATTAGTCGCTAAGCACAAAAGATTTAGCGAACTCACCTGCCATTTTATCAGACTAAATAGATAACCATAGTAAATGACAGACATGGTTCACAGTTGTTGGACTGCCTCATACAACTGTTTTTGCATTTTTGAAAGGCAGCCTTCTCTAACGATAACTTTGCTATGCTTTAAAGTTATTTTCCTTCCCCTGGCATAAATTGAGGTTATAATACTCAATCAAATGGTATTCCAAGGGAAATTATTTTAATTTTAAGCTTGATTTCAGAACCTTGTATGATTTTAAGAAGCTAGTGTGACTTAAGAACCGAGAAATCTTCAGATCATCTTGCTTTCAATTTTTTGCCTCAAGGGATGTTAATTTATTCAACACCAGGCTTTCCGCCATGACTCACCATCCACACAAAGTATAATTCAAAATGGCTCAGGTCTGAGTTGTCATCTCTTTATTGTCTCCCAATTACTCTCCTCTGGCTTTAAAATTACTGTAGCGCCCTCAAAATAGTTGCTTCTATTTGTCTGTTTCTGTTAAGCTCATGAACAACTCTCTTTGTTATGAGTGCAGGGCCCCCTTTTCTAAAACCGATTACAGTTTAATAGACCTGATATTTAACACACAACAAAGCTTCCTGAATTGATTTTTGCTGCTAAAATTATTGGAATTAACAATCTGTGACTTTTCTCACAGAGTAGTTTCCACCAAGCAATTGAAACTTTTGAATTTTAATAGACTTTTCTTGTTCACTACTTTACAATGAATGCATTTATATTCTCCTTTTCACTTTTCTTTTTCCCGATTCTTTTTCTTCTTTTCTCTCCAGAGGGCAGAATCAGCCTGTTTTGAATATCACAAACAGACAGGCCTTCATTACTGCTCAGAATCATGGCTATGCTCTGGACAACGCCCTCCCTGCTGGCTGGAAACCACTTTTTGTGAATGTCAACGATCAAACAAATGAGGTAAGTGCTGTCAATAAACCCATTCAGTTGGTGATGAGAAATACAGAGTTTTTTAAAAAAAATTGATACATAATTGTCCATATCTATGGGGTACATGTGATATTTTGACACATGCATATAATATGTGATGATCAAATCAGATTATGTAGGATATCTATTACCTCAAATATCATCTATTTGTGTTGAGAACATTTCAAATCTTCTCTTTTAGCTGCTTTGAAATATACATTAATTATTGTTAACTTTAGTCATCCAGGGCTTTTAATGCTCTGTGATACAAACACCTTTCTTTTATATAAGTGGGATTCCCCCCCCCCACCTTGGAGAAGGGGGCATGTTGAATAACTGTTATAGGTTATGTCCCATAGTTCACTGTGTTTTAAAAAAGTCATTTCTCTGTCTTATTTTCTCATCAATTGACTGTTAAGATCTGCTATTTGAGTACATAATCAACGATTGTCTTAGACATTCACTGTTAATGACCATCAGTTCCAAATCTGTTTGGGCCCAGTCTAGGTGGATCTCTGGGACCCCCTCGGCACTGGAGTAACCCTTGAGTAGACCCTTGGAGAAGCAATTTGGGAGTTGGCAATAACATGAGAAGTTGAGTTTACTCTGAACATAGCCTAGAGGGGGTCCCAAAGGCTATAGACCAAATCCGTCACTTTTTTGTCAAGGAAAGCACATTTGGTTGAGTCTTTATGGGTCCACTTTCCAATCTTACCAAAATAGTCAGATATATAGTTCCTTTAGATCCCATATCATGTTACTTAACAAGACTGTTAGTTTTAAATTTTTTATTAAGCATTTAACTCAGTTTCTTAAGAGAACTTTCTTGTCCACTGAATAATACAAAGCTATACTTGGCACTCATTTTTACAGAAGGAATTTCTTCTTTTTCTTACTTCCTCAGGGAATTATGCATGAGAGCAAACCGTTCTTTGCTGTGCAGTTCCACCCAGAGGTCAGCCCAGGGCCAACTGACACTGAGGTATGTCAAAAAGATGAGGCCTATCATATATTTACAACTCCCCCCCCCAAAACAGAGATGTATTTATGTGACCATTTGAGAAACTAAAGTCATCAACCCAGATGATGTTGACACAAAGCATTCTCAAGAATAGTGCATTGGAAACACACATTTCATTTTGACATTTCCCCATGAATATCATAGAGAACATCTTTTATCTTTTAAAAATTGTACAGTGCAAAAGCCCTTAAGAAACCTAAAGTGATGCTATTTTTATTTAAACCCATTATCATTCTAGTATATTTAGTTCTGAAATTTACAATTGTTGAACTATGCAAATGAATTCCCACTTGCTCTCTCTCGTTTTCATAACTGAAATGAAATTTTAATCCCCCATCTGTGACTTCACAAAAATCCCCATGGTAACTGGTTGTGTAGCCACTAAGAGAGCGTAAACACCAGCAGGAGAAAGAGGGGCAGCGGTGTGGGGAGTGCAGGCATGAGTGCACATACGTATGATATAGATGGCTTCAGAAAAGAACCAGAAGGAATGCTTAGAGGTTTTGGGTTTTAATCTAAACATTTTTCCTTTTGGGTGTGAGCTCTCGGTTCAATCTTCAAGCCCATCATTTTAAACAAGCACTGCCAGTGACACCAAGATAAATCTGGCAACTCTGGTGTGGCTCCCCCACACCCAGGAGCTTTCAGTAGCCAATTTTCATTGTCAGAAGATACTCTTAGGAAAGACATTTAGGAGAATAAGAGCTTTGCTTCTGTAAGCTCTGCTCTCGCATCTCTGAATTGTCTTTTTAGATATTTGTATTTCGCTCACATTTTAATATTACTAGGAAATACTGGTTCTTAATAGCCAAAGTCAGTATAATATTACCAACCCATGATGAAACTCATAAATAAAATTTAGTTACATATATCAACTAATACATCCTTAGCATTATTTTTTAAAATATTTAAATTAGCATATGTCAGTACTTCAGATTAGAAACATTGCAATTAAAATATGTAATAATTTCCACTATCACATCATTCTTTACTTTCTTGTCCTGCCATATAGTTGCAAAAATGAATACTCTGTTGTAACTCATCATGTCTATGAAACAGCAGAAGTAAATTATTTGGTAAAGTTTAAGGATAATCTTTAGAGGTGTTTTTTGGGGGAGTTGATATAAATTTTAATTTAAATTAATATTACTAACTTTAGTTTGCATAAGTGATATAGTTTTAATTGTTTTGTTTAGCTAGAATTTTATTTAGATGAAGAAAATGCTACATATCTAAGGGGCCATAAACTTGACATACTCAGAAAACATTTGAAATGTTTATTCTGTTGAAAAATTTGCATTTATAGGACTTGAAATGAATAGTCTAATTCTTGTAGTGGTAGATATTTAGTTTTTGGCAAAAAAGTATTGCATAGGAAAAGTTATACTAAAAATTATTTGTTGATCATTGAAGTTCAAATTTAACTGGGCATCTAGTATCTTATCTGGCATCTGTGTGGGTTTGGAGTTTCTAACTAGATGGTGATTCTTTTTCTAGTACCTGTTCGATTCCTTTTTCTCACTGATAAAGAAGGGAAAAGGGACCACGATTACATCAGTTCTACCAAAGCCAGCACTGGTTGCATCTCGAGTTGAGGTTAGTATATGTGGACCTATTTTTGGTTTATGCATTTTGGATTTGTCTATCATGTAATAATTTTTTCTAGTAAATGTTGTAAATTTTCTAGTAAATGCCTATTAAAGATAATTGCTAACATTGTAATTGGCCCTCATTTTATAACTAATTATTTTATTTGTTCTTGATTTTTTTGAAATTTTCATGTTTTGATTTAAAAATAACGTCTTTTAAAATTTACTTATTCTTGAATTTTTGTAATAACATAACTTAAAGATAATAGTTTAATTTAATTTGAAGTTATTTCTCATAGCCTAAAAAAGCCATAGCCCTACATAAGACTGAGATACAGTTCAGACTACAAAATCATTATAGATAATAGAAATCTTTTTGTTTAAACTAGAAGAATTATTATTCAACATCATCAATTGAATAATATTATTTTACTTCTAAAAAGCAAATGGACAAAGATTAATATAACAAAATTTAAATCTGCATTTATTTGACTATATATGTTGATGTAATAAGGCTTTTCCTCATTTTCTTCACAAACTATACATACATACCATTATTACACAAAATTTAGAAAAACTTTCCAAAATTTTCTGTGTAGCTAAAGAATGTACACAGATATATACTTACATTATGCAAATACATTTATATAGATCTTTTACATATATATATATATATATATATATATATATATTTTTTTTTTTTTTTTTTGAGTCGGAGTCTCACTCTGTCGCCCAGACTGGAGTGCAGTGGCCGCTCCGGGCCACCGCAGCCTCGACCTGCTGGGCTCCACGATCCTTCCGCCTCAGCCTTCCGAGTAGCCGGAATTACAGGCATGCGCTACCACGCCCGGCTGATTTTTTGATTTATTGTAGAGATGAGGTCTCGCTGCCCAGGCGGGTCTCGAACCCGCGGGCTCAGGCAATCCACTCACCTCAGCCTCCCAAAAGCGCTGGATGACAGGCTGAGCCACCGATATATTTAAATAAAATATAAACCTCTTAGGAAAGTTTTTTTACTTAAGTGAAAAATACTTCATAAGCTTTAGAAATTACACTTGGAATTTGTTCCCCCAGATCAAAGGGTCACCAAAGTTTTTATCTGGAAGTTTTGAGAAGGTTGAGTCAGAGTTTGTGGAAGAAACGTCCTGAGTTATGGCATATAAGCGACTGGTTCTTCCACTGTGACAATGTACCTGCCCACACCATGCTGTGTTCGGCAGTTTTTGACCAAAACTGGCATGATTCTTGTGCCCTGCCCTTCCTGTTTACCTGGTCTTGCCTCAGTGGCTTTTTTGTTCTGTTTTGTTGTTTTGGTTCCCGGGTTAAAAAACAAAGTCCTCATAGGAAAAGGTTTTGCCCATAGAGAAGAGGTGAAACAAAAAAAAAAAACAGCAGAAGCACTAGAAGACATTAAAATTAGCAAGTTAAAAAACAGCGAACAAAGTGTCTCAATAGGTGTCTCGCATCAAACGGAGAGTACTTTCAAGGTGTCTGAAGTTTAACATGTAAGAATAAATATACTTTTTTTAATAAATAAATTCCGAGTTTTGGGGGGTTCCCCTTGTATTTCATATTTTTAAAAACATCGTACCTTAATTCATCACATAAACTCAGACAATACAAATTGTCTTCAGCACTCAGACAATACAAATTGTCTTATTGTCACCATTTTAGTAATAGAAACAATGTCTTTTTTGTATTGCTTGTAGGTTTCCAAAGTCCTTATCCTGGGATCAGGAGGTCTATCCATCGGTCAGGCAGGTGAATTTGATTACTCAGGATCTCAAGCTGTAAAAGCCATGAAGGTGAGAGAATATGATCTTTGAAAGAATTAATATACTTGCTTTAATGAGTCTAATTAGTATTTTATAATTTAGATTTATGACACTACCTCTTTTTAAGTTGTTATAATTATTTTCCTTAACATCTTTAAAACATGTTTTGTATTAAAGGAGGCTTGATCACAAACAAGATGTTCAACTTTCTCTAATGTGCTCACCTGTAAATTAAGGAATTTAGATTGGTCTCCAAAGTTATTTAGGTTGTTGCCAAGTATATTGAAAACATATAAATTCATATTTAGCGATGCTGCTTATTTCTTCTGAGGCAGCGGGCTTTTCATATATATTTGCGTTTTGTAAAAGAGGAAATTTGGTGCTTTAAAGGACTTCAAATGCTCTACAAGGTGCTTCAGGCATCTCTAGGGTTGAAACGGAAAGCTCCAGTTGGGGGAATAAAGGCAACAATGCTTTTTGTTCAGGCTTTAGAAGTTATTACCTGTCACTAGGGTACCCAATTCCTCTCCCAGTGACTTGGAAAACAATGATATGTATGAATTTTCAGGTGGAAAAGAGGATATGATGCCCGGGACATCCTCTGGGATGTTTCTTCAAATCCTCTTGAGATCTTCCCAACCCTTCCTGTAGTAAAATAAGCCTTTAGGAAAATTCCATTGTAGATTTAAGGCATTTCTCTTGAAGACCTAACTTGTCCTCTTTTTTGGTGTGCTGGTTTCCCTGTGTAGGACCAATTGTATCAGGCCATCCAGAGGCAATGTTTGCTCTTGGTGACCTTGCCTCCGGGTTTGCAATGTAAGGCCGTTCACCAGAGACCTGGTTAGTAGAGAGTAGCATAGAAAGGCAGCAGGAGACTAGGACAACGAGTGTGGAAAAAAACAGTTGGCCGAAAGTTTTCTTTTTTCCTGTTTTCCAGTATTCTGTATTCAAAGATGTTTCATCTGACAGATGTCTGTTGAAAGTGGGTAGGACAATGACCTTACTCTTCTTCCCATTTGTTTTCATTTTTAAAAATACTCTTTCCCATGCATGCGTTGGTGTACGTGTGCAACGTGCATTTTTTTGTTTTGTTTTTGTTTTGAGTTGGAGTCTCACTCCGTCACCCAGGCTGGAGTGCAGTGGCATGCTCACGGCCACCCCAGCGCTGACCTGCTGGGCTCAGGCGATCCTTCTGCCTCAGCCTTCCAAGTAGCTGGAACTACAGGCACAAGCTTCCACACCTGGCTAACTTTTGATGTGTTGTAGAGATGAGGTCTTGCCAAGTTGCCCGGACTGGTCTTGAACCTGTGGGCTCAGGCAATCCTCTTGCCTTGGCCTCCCAAAGTGCTAGGATTACAGGCTGAGTCACTGAGCCCGGCATGCACAGATTTTTAAAAAAAATTTTCAAAATGATCTTTTACCTCATTGTATTATGATTTAATCTCTCATTAGATAGATAATTGGAGGGTATCTAATGGTTTAGATAGGAGAGAGCACAGTCTAAGTTTGTTCAGGGTTTAGAATACATTTAACCAACATGCAATTTTTTTTTTTTTTGAGTCGGAGTCTCACTCTGTCGCCCAGACTGGAGTGCAGTGGCCGCTCCCGGCCACCGCAGCCTCGACCTGCTGGGCTCCAGCGATCCTTCCGCCTCAGCCTTCCGAGTAGCCGGAATTACAGGCATGCACTACCACGCCCGGCTGATTTTTTGATTTATTGTAGAGATGAGGTCTCGCCAAGTTGCCCTGGCGGGTCTTGAACCCGCAGGCTCAGGCAATCCACTCACCTCAGCCTCCCAAAGGCGCGGGATTACCCCGCTGAGCCACCCAGCCCGGCTCCAACATGCAATTTTTATCCTGTTTGGGAGTTTTCCAAAAAGATAATAGTTCCATCATTTGTATTTTGTGTATTTCACATCTACTGGGTAAAGTTGTACATTTTTAACTAAAGGACAGAAATTATTAGATAACACTGTGATTAACTGGGGTTAATAGAAATGAATTTATTAACCCCAAATTTTACCATTGGCACATCTATTGTAACCAAAATGAGAAAAGACAGAAAACATTAATTAAAATAGATTGAAATTATTCATAATCTTTAAAATAAATGAACACTCATGACATGGATATATGGGATCTTTTTCTGTATAATTTGATTTATAAAAATAACCATATTCAGTGTATATCACATTCAGAATAAATACTTAAATATACTTAAGCTTGTTGATATTTTTTCCTTAGTAGTGAGACTTTTTATAACTTCTGTTGATGATGTGTTCTCAGTTTGAACTCAATTGTTAAAATTTCAACCCATATTCTAAATGCATTTGCTTACTTCTGTGTATCTTTCTGATATTTTGCGAATAATAATACTCTTATAATCTTGAGAGATGACTCATGTTGAAGAAAGGGCATAGGAGTTGAGTCTTAACACTTAGATTAGAGTCCTAATATTGTTACTTACTAGCTATATGACCTTTAGCAAGTCATTTAAACTTACTGAATCTCAATGTCTTCATCCAAAAGGTGGAAATTTCTTTCATAGTCTTGGCATAAAAATCAAATAAATTAATAAAAAGTCTATTACAAGCATTAGGGTCCTATTTGAATTTAAAGTAGCATAAAATACACGTAGTTTTTATTCAGATGCTTCCCCAAGGATATGTAGGGCTTTCATGGATAATTTCTATACTTTTAGCTGCATATTTTGTTGATTTTTAGAAGAATTTAAAATTGATATGCTAATCTATGAAACAGTAAGAATCTTGTCATATTTTATAATAACTATTTTGCCCTCATCGTGGTTTGTAAAACAATTATCCTTACTAGCCTATGTAAAGAATTATTTTGATGGTCTCTCCAGATGCAAGGCATGAGATAGACCTATGAATGCCTTCATATACGTATATATGTACACACACACACACACACGCATGCGTGCTCATATATAGTTTTATGTTTATTTTAACTTTTTTTGCCATATGGCTTTTAAATATAATATGTATAAACAGTTGTATAATGATCTTTGTTAAAGCACTACAAGCAAGCACAAAAATCTAGAAGAAAATGGAAACCAGCAGAAGGTATTCAATACTTACACCAAGAAGGGCAAGCATTATCCTGCATTTTAAATGTACACTTAATGTTTTCTCAGACAAATAATAGAAGGAAAAGCTACTTTCATGTTGCCTCTAGTTCTGTTTTTATATTTACTCATTTAAAAGTTTTTGTAATATTTTATTATCTTCAGGTTGAATGAGTTATAAAGTGCAGTAGTATTTGTGGACCTCTATAAAAATTCTGTGGATATGGCCGTTAGCTTTGCTTGATACTTCCAGTGGCAAGAAATTCATGGCAAGCCTCATGAGGCAGTCAGTTCTTTTTGGGTCATTTTATTTTCTAGAATTTCTTTCTTTGACCAGATCCTTGTCTTCCTTAAAAGCTTCCATGCGCTAGTCCTGTGAAGGATCCCTACAGCCCACAGAATAATCTAAAAGCTGTGTTACGCAATTACCATTTATTTGAGTGTGACCATTCTCTTCTTTTTTTTTTTTTTTTTTTTTGAGTTGGAGTCTCACTCTGTCGCCCAGACTGGAGAGCAGTGGCCGCTCCCGGCCACCGCAGCCTCGACCCGCTGGGCTCCGGAGATCCTTCCGCCTCAGCCTTCCGAGTAGCCGGAATTACAGGCATGAGCCACCACGCCCGGCCGATTTTTTGATTTATTGTAGAGATGAGGTCTCGCTGCCCAGGCGGGTCTCGAACCCGCGGGCTCAGGCAATCCACTCACCTCAGTCTCCCAAAGGCGCGGGATGACAGGCTGAGCCACCGAGCACGGCTACCATTCTCTTCTTTAGACCATATATTCAGGCTCTGGATCCTTATGCTTCTTTCAGGAAGAAAACGTCAAAACTGTCCTGATGAACCCAAACATTGCATCAGTTCAGACCAATGAGGTGGGCTTGAAGCAAGCGGATGCCGTCTACTTTCTTCCCATCACTCCTCAGTTTGTCACAGAGGTCATCAAGGCAGAACGGCCAGATGGGTTGATTCTAGGCATGGGCGGCCAGACAGCTCTGAACTGTGGTAAGTTCTTGTAAGTTTCATTGCAGAGTTTTGACCCATGTATCTACATGTGATATATTCTATTTCCACCCATCTAACAATTGTGCTCTGTGTGTTCCTAAAATCTTTTCTCCGATGTGTAAAGAAGCAGTTAGCAAACAGCTACCCAAAATGGCATATGATGAATATTACCAGTTGATTTTACAAAACAGCTGAAAGACAAAGAAATCTTTCCCTTTAATGTTCTAGAGTGGTCAAGTAGTTTTCTTGGATTTCCCTCCTGTATCCCAAGATGCTGCTTTTCTCAGATACCATTGAAGTTTTGAGAATAATTATGAATGAAAAATGAGGATTGACTGGGCCCAGTGACTCATGCCTATAATCCTAGCACTTTGGGAGACTGAGGTGGGAGAACTGGTTGAGGTCAGGAGTTTGAGACCAGCCTGGATGACAAAGTGAGACTCTGTCTCTAAAAAAAATAGAAAGGTTAGCTGGGCATGGTGGCACGTGCCTGTAGTCCCAGCTACTCAGGAGACTGAGATAGGAGGATCGCTTGAACCCAGGAGCTCGAGGCTGTGGTGAGCCATGATCAGGATATTGCACCATTGCACTCCAGCCTGGGTGACAGAGTAAGACTCTACCTTAAAAAAAAAAAAAGAAAGATTAAAAAAGAATTAATCAATTGAGTGCTTCTATGTACCAGTCCTGTAGTATTGACCTTTGACATATACAAGGGGGACCCCCCCAAAAAACCTGGAATTTATTTATTAAAAAATTGTGTATTTATTCTCACAGTTTTAAACTTCAGTCACTTTCAAAGTACTCTCCATTTGGTGTAATACACCTATGGAGGCACTTTTCCCACTGGTCAGAACAGTTTTTGAATTCAACAATTGTGATGCCTTTTAGTGCTTCTGCTGCTTTTTTGTTTCATGTTTTCAACATCCACAGAATGTTTCCCTTTGAGGACTTTTCTCATCCAGGGAAACAAAAAAACCTTGCTAGGGGCAAGATCGGGTGAATAGGGAGGGTAGGGCACAGGGGTCATGCCATTTTTGGTGAAAAACTGCTGAACACTCAGTGTAGTGTGGGCAGGTTGTTCCTGTAAATTATCCCTCGTGAAATCTCAAAAAAAAAAAAAAAATTCACTGAAGCCAAATACAGTCTCTCACAGCAACACTCACTGATGCCAGTGAGTTCCTAGAACGCTTACCTGTTGGGGGAAGCCTGTACTACAAGGGGACAACCCTCCAAAAAATAACTCTGGGTCTCCCTTCATATTTTCATAATAACATAGATTGGGCTATCTGTCATTCCTTTATGCATCTACTGAGTCCATTGCTTTGTTCTCCTTTCAAGGCTTCAGATCTTTGGAACTAGATTGTGACTGATAATCTCTTTAGCTAGTTGAGGTAAGCGATCGGTGATATAATTTGTATGTCAGATATATAAGACTTAGCCAAAGTTAAAGTTAGATAGCAAGACAGTAAAAACACATACAATTTTGATGATTATTTTTTAACCCAGATAGTACCCATATCTTTGAGATTATTTAAATAATAGAATGTCATTATAAGAATGGACTTTAGAAGGAAAAAGAAGATCCTGGAATCTTAAGGCTCAGAATAATACTATGATTTTTAGTAATAAGGAGAAAAACGATTTGTCGAAGGTGGTCGTATAAGTAATAGCAGCAGCAGTACCATATTTTGTTAGACTGTCTTCTGAATTTTTACTTTGATTTTCTTTTCCAAGCACAATTCTATTGTGGACTTGTGGTGGCTTCTTGGATTTAACTTTAAGATAAAAAATAGTTATATTCAGGTATCTGTTAAAGAAGACGCACAAGTGTGAGATTTTAAGAACTAATCATGCGTGGTTCTTCTGCAGGAGTGGAACTATTCAAGAGAGGCGTACTCAAGGAGTATGGCGTGAAAGTCCTGGGAACTTCAGTTGAATCCATCATGGCCACAGAAGATAGGCAGCTATTCTCGGACAAATTGAATGAAATTGATGAAAAGATTGCTCCAAGTTTTGCAGTGGAATCGGTAAGGATTCTCTCTTCTGAAGAAATAAGGGCATTATTTATTTGTTGGAAGAATGGTTTGTCATGCCTAATAATAATAACTAAAATTATTAAACTGGCACACAGTTTCTTCTATAAATGTGTTACTACCTCGGAGACACTATGTGTTCACTGTAGCAGTCAATGCCAAAATGTTAGGGGTAGCTAGTGATATTTTATTTTGTGAAAAGAGAAATATAAGTTCTGAATTGAAGTGGTTTATCAATGGTTGAAGTGACAGTGAACCTCAGATCTTCTGAACTGAAACTAAAAACCATACCAACTGGTAATACCAAAGTGATTTTTACCTTCCTTCTGGGATCATGTATTTATTTTGTATGTGTGGATGCCCTGCAAATGAGATTGGATTTAAAGTTTTTGGAATGGATAAACATTTGAGAAAAAAATTGATCCATTCAGTAAAATTTATGACTGTGGTTTAGAAATTTAAAGATGATAGTTTTGCCTTTTTATTACTTATTTTCCATTGTACTGTGTGCATATCAATAGGTGATTGTCAGTTACCAGGAAAAAAGTCAACTTGTGTACGTTTGTTTTTGCCCCTGACTTTATTGTAGATTTCAGGCATACAGTTGGTGAAGTGGGGGTGATAGAGATAATTTGAAATGCAACTTCATTGTAGAAATGGGCAAATCCTTAGGGATAATGCAGGCACTGCTGAGACAACTAAAACTGGGTTATGCATGCTTCAGAAAAGAATACTACCAAGTACATTCTGTGTTACAAAGCTGTCAATCAGGAATAATCCCAGGATAGCTCTGCCGAACACTTTGGGAAGCTGCTGCCATACCTTCATTCTTTCATTGCCAGATTTAATTATGTCCTTGCTTTTTCAGGATGAGAAACAGGCATATGGGAAAGGTGTAATTACATTCCCTTTGGTGGTGTAGTAATATTCCACGACAGAAAAATATAGCCACCATATGTTGTATTCTGTAAATTAAAAAAAAAAAAAAAAATCCAAGCTTCTGGGACTATTCTCAGACTAAACTTGAAAAGTGAAAAATCTTTTCCTATACAGTGTTCTTCATGGCGTATTGTGGTGGCACCAAGTTAGCTTCAGCAGTAGAAAACCTTGTTTCATTACAAGATGGGCTTTTAAACTGAATTTAAACATTCAATGATTCAATATGGCTCACATTCTCAAATGAATGATGATTATTTCTGCATTGGCTATGATTCTATTTTTATAGGACAAGATAAAATTTACCACAAACGTGTGTTTTTTAAAAAAACTTCACTATATGCTAAAAAAACTCCTAGAATTTTGCTCAACATTTGTATAACAACATTTATTTTTCAGATAGAGACGAGAAAATAGTAGAAAATTTTCATACTCACTCTCCCCAGATAAACTGATTTGCTTGAATTGCCAAACTCCTTTTGTGTAGTCTTTTCTGCTAGTGTGCCCAGCTTTTAAGATTTCTAGTTCTCATTCTCATTGACAGATTGAAGATGCGCTGAAAGCAGCAGACACCATTGGTTACCCAGTGATGATTCGTTCTGCCTATGCTCTGGGTGGGTTGGGCTCAGGCATCTGTCCCAATAGGGAAACCTTAATGGATCTCAGCACAAAGGTATGTATTTTCATAGATAATATTCTTATCACCACCACCACCACCACCAACAGCAACAACAATAAAAACACAGACTTGGTATACCTTGTCAATTAGGGAAAGTTATGTAGATGAGAAATTACTTTTTCTGTATTTACTAAATCACATCAAAGGTGTTGTCCAAGAGATGACACTTTTGAAAGGGAAGTATACTACAACTATTTATTCTGGGATGAATAATATTTATGCAGTATTAAATCATATGATTGCTTTACCTGCATATACGTCTTTAATGCACAATCTATTGACTTCAGTGATATAAACTTATTCCAACTCCATCTTCCTCTTCTACTACAAATTGTTGAAAGTGCTAAATTATATTTTAGTGGCTATGAAAATACAGAATATAATGTCCCATTTTTCATTAAAAAAATAATGCTACATAGATGATATCAGTAAGTGAAACAAAGCACATTGAGTAGTTTGGCCTTATCCAAAATTCAGGTGTCTAAGATATATACAGCATGAACCTCTCAGTATAATAAATGAGTGAACTCTGTTACCTGCCATACTCACATAAAAACAAAAGTGATATTTCAGTGTTTCTAATTTAGTTTTTATCACAATCACTTTAACATATTACTAGAAACTTCTTTTCCTGAGTATTAAAGGAAAAAATCTTGAGAAAATCAAATATGCTCCAAAAATTAAATTAGAGAATAACACAGAAACCATGCTCCAGGAGAACAGAGACTTTTGTCCCTACTCAATTTCCACAGAATAGAACAGTGCTTGGTGATACCAGAGACTCCATAGTTACTTTGAAGAATGAATACTCATGCAGCCAAGAAGTCTGTGTAACTGATGTTGCCGTCATGGAAATGAATTTGACAGAATTATGTGAGGGCTATTCTGGGGAGTGCTGAGTAAATAGCTCAAGCATTGTTTACAGCTTTATCTTAATTTGCTTTTTGACTGAAATGAAATGAGATCATTAAGTTGATGACATAGGGGTTTGAGAGCAGATACATACAATTGGGCATACTTAAATAACTAGAATGATAGATTTACATGTGAACAACTTGAATTTCATTTTTCGAAAGTTGTGAAAATTACAATACAAAGAAACACATGTAATACACATGTGTTTTGTTTCCTTCCTGGACATCAAAGCAGAAACACGTTCCTGGAGATATGAAGGTTTATTTCCGCTAGTGCATTAGTTGTTCCAAATGTTTTCAATATTAGCAATCTCATTATTACTGCCAGTAGTGACAATGTGTATGTATTCTCTATTAAAAATGTTTCTTGTGATATAAAAACCATTCTGAGTGCTGAATTTTTATGTAAATAAAAAAGACAATTTTGGAATGAAGTAGTTTAAAATTATTTATATTGTGCTCAAATATCAAAAGACCCTTGAATGGTTTTCTTGGTTGACAGCCTACCTGTTCTCTTGAGAATAATTAGTTGTATCATTATGTCCTAAGGTATACTTTTATTCTCTTGAAGTTATAATTAGCACCATGAAAACTGCATTAACTCCTCTAGGTCCCTAAATTAACTTTTTGTATAAAATCCGAGACATGAAAGAAAAAAAAAAGAGTGAAGGAAACAGGTGAAGATAATCTTAATTTTCCTCGCACCCAAATATCCATTCTATTTCATTAGAATGAAAAAAAGCTTTCCCTAATTTATGCCCTATGTTTCCTAGATTTCTTCTTACAGCGGGCAACTGGAATGACAAATTACTCATTATTAAATCATTAACATTGGCTACAGAATTTCCTGACCACTTTGAGATCCTCATCGTGGGTGGCTGTGGGGACAAATGTGACACAGTTTCAGTTGCACATACTACAGTCTGTAGTGATGACAGGCTAAAAAAATAGTGTTGGGACACATTATTTAAAAAACTCTTTGAGTTATTTTATTATACCACCTACTAATAATTTAAAAAAATTAAAATCACTTTATCTTTTACTGCCATCCCACATCAAAGATATTATGAGACAAAGGGACATTTCTGTCTGGTATTACCAGCCACTACATGTCCTAAAGTCAGAGATTACCTTTTTCATATTTTGGGTTCAGTTTTCCACCCACTGAGGGGACTCAGTAAATATGAAATGATAATTATGTAATTCATATCTGTCTAATCAGGCGTACATGATGCATGACTAAGTATTTAAACACTTAGGTTGTGATTAACCATAATAATAGTCACATATGATTCTTTTAATTCCTGAGTTTTATGTGCCATCTTGGCTAACTGTTTTCAGCCATCATCATCTCCATTTTCCTTCTCATCAGCATCAACTAACTTTTATTGTGTATGTCACTGTGCAAAGCATCCTCAGCTACTTTAGAGAAAGTCCGTGTCTTTAGATTTATTTTTCCACATTTATTCGCACTTATCACATTTTCTGGTTTCACAGAAGCCTAGCTGCTGAAATAATTTCATTTCCCTTTGCCTGATTGCTCAATTATTTTCTCTTTTTCCTAAATTAGTTTGATTTAATGTCATATCAGCACTTTGAATGGCAAGCCTCAATAATGTAAATCAAGCATATTCACTGCAGGATTCTATTCCTAGTACCTCACTGATTTTCTGACACGTTGTGCCTTCTGGAGCACAGGGGAAGATGGAGACTGGCTTTGAGATTTTAGTGCTGACCAGGATTTAGGCCAGCACATTTCGCCAAATATTCTTGTTGAAGCCTATGCCTTTTCTTACTCTTTGGTATCTCTTGTCACTGATTTCCAGGCCTTTGCTATGACCAACCAGATTCTGGTGGAGAGGTCAGTGACAGGTTGGAAAGAAATAGAATATGAAGTGGTGCGAGATGCTGATGACAATTGTGTCACTGTCTGTAACATGGAAAATGTTGATGCCATGGGCGTTCATACAGGTAGGCAAAGAATCTTCAAGAATTATAGTCATGCCTTTACCTCATGTTGTTGATGCCCACAGCAGTTGTTATATGAAGTTCTTTTCCCTAAATTACTATTTCTAGCTGACAGACTAGGGATCACATTTTACACAAGAACAGTATTTTACTGTATTGGAAATATTCTCATAGTTATTTGATCTTCACGGAAACCCTATGAAGCAAGGCAGATATCATACTGGTTTTATTTGAGGAAAGAATCAAACATAAGCAATACAGTGGAGGTAAGGTCTGTAAGACTTGATGTTGAGGAGTAAGAAGTAAGGTTCAAAAGGCTTACAGCAGATTGAGGTATTAGTCACCAGGTGAGTAAGAAAATGGGAACAAGTAATATAAATAGACGGGTTGTCTATCAGGAAGATAGGTTAGATGAGAGGGCAAAGATGATGACAGGTTTTAGAAGTGCTTAAGTTGAGGTGTGGGCGGAACGCTTAAGAAGGGAATTGAGAGAAGAATAAATATAAAGGAGTTGTGTCAACAAAGTCACTGGAAGTCACTGGTATAAAGCAAATCATTGAAGCTGTAGGCATAGACAAAGTATTCAAAGGCAAAAGTATAGGAAAAACAGGGAATAGGATTAAGACTTGAACGCTGGGAAACATATTTACAGAGCAGGAGAAATAGGAAGGACTAGTGTTAAAGACGGACTTGAGGAGTGGAGAGTTAGGAAGAAAATCAGGGTAGTGCAGTACCAAGTAAACCAAGGCAAGAGATGTTTTATGGAAGAGCTTTGTTTTTGGCAGAATCAAATGCCATGCAAGATCTAGAATGATATGGGTTGATTTGGCTTTTTAGATGTCCCAGAGAACAATTTCGTGGCAGTTAGTTCTGTGAGCTCTGTTCAAAAGAATTTTACAACAATGAATCATAAGCAGAATTGGTATACTTTCAAGAAACTCATTCATGTAAAGAATGAGAAAGAAGGTTTGGGTAATAGCCTGGCAATATTGGGAGAAGGACTTCTTGAGGGCATGTTTGCGAGCACAAGGGTGGCAACTAAGCACTATGAGCTTGAAGATATAAGGGGCTACAACTGGCGAGGAATGGGATGGGATGAGATACAGAAAGCAGACAGATGAGTCAGTCTGAGTGAAGAGGAGAAAATATTCTACAGAAGGAAGAAATTGAGAGATAATTTGAGATGAAGAGAAGGAAATTTGGAGCTAATGTCAATTCAGTAAGTAGATGATCGAAGTCTTGCTAGATAGCTCGATGAGTTTGGGAAAGGTTGGGGGGAGGGGTGGTTCTTAAAGTTGTATACCAGAGTCATATGGACAAAACAAAACCCTGGGGGAATACCTGATATCTCTTATATATGTTACCTTAGGATAATATTTTTTCAGCAAACACTCAGCCTGTTCTGTGTCTTGTATTATGCAAGCAGATTAAGTCACTGAAGTTGGTTATTTAAATATGCCCCCAAATAACCAGTTCTACTTGTATACATAGGTGACTCAGTTGTGGTGGCCCCTGCCCAGACACTCGCCAATGCAGAGTTTCAGATGTTGAGACGGACTTCAATCAACGTGGTTCGCCACTTGGGCATTGTGGGTGAATGCAACATTCAGTTTGCCCTTCATCCTACCTCAATGGAATACTGCATCATTGAAGTGAATGCCAGACTGTCTCGAAGCTCTGCCCTGGCCTCAAAGGCCACTGGGTAAGACCTGAATAATTGATCATGGGTTTGTAGATTCTTTGCAGATAGAAATGGAAAGTTGGTGGCTAGTGAAAGACTGGGTTGCATTTACAAATTATATGCTCCTTATTTCTGCATGCTAGCTCTAAATCGTTTATGGGACCCTAAGGACACAGTTATTAATGAGCTTGTTGCCAGATTGAGGCAAGTGGTATTGCTAACTGGCTTTGTTTGCTGGCTAATCATAAACTAATCCAAATCTGGGTGGTCAAAGCAGGCTTTGAAAAATCTGCTTCTTAATTGCACTTTGCAGATGTTGTTAAAAGTGCAAATTAATCCTTAATTTAAGTCCTCTCCTAGCTTTTTCAGGTGGTATCCCTATAGCAAATGGTTGGCAAAAAGTACATTTCACTCAGCTCAAGAATTCAATACACATTACTTTTATTTCAGCAAAACTCCATAAGATTAAACAATGTAGAATTTTTTTACAGGTACATATTGCAACCAAACAAATAAATTTGCTGTCCTTTAACAACTGCTAGCAATCATAATTGGAAGGAAAATTAATTAAAATCCTTTATTTCTAATATATTTAACATCTTGCATTTAAATTGCATGACATTTGAATGAGCAAAATATTTACTTCTGTAGATTTTTTTGTATAGCTACACGGTGCCGTATGGAGTGGTGGCCTGTGGCCCAAGCAGAGGTCAGAAGACCAGAGTTCTCATTTGGTTCTTCTATTGACTGTGTAATTTGGGGCACACCCTTCTCATTTCTCTCAGTTTCCTTATCTGTTATGGGGAGTTGTACTAAAGAACTTGTATTTAATTCTGTAGCCTATGAATTATTTTCTCAAATAAAATGGCCAAAGCTGATATTCTATCTAGATGAAGACTGTCCTGTTCCCAGAATGTTAGTTTTGTAAGAAGCCCAAGATTCAAAGATAATTTGGAGACAGAGCAAGTACTCAAACTCAGAATGTCTACATTTTCTGACTGTTACACACCCACTAGTACTGGCTAAGTTCATTGTCTTCCTAGGTATAAATGTGTATTTACATATATATACGTATGCATATATGTAATATATATCTCAAAAGAGTATTTTATAGATTCTCCCCTTAGTGAAAGTTAAACACAAGTGGAGGTTCAACGGTATTTATCAAGGAAGCTATTAATCTTGGGTTGAAGAGGTGAAGGTTGGAGTTGTAGCAATGCACACAGCACAGAGAGTGAGTTCTTCGGTAACCTGTACCTCTATTTTTTCTATCATGACTCACATTATTTCATAAGTGGCTATTTAATGTTCATACAGAACAGAGAACCAGGTGTGTCCTATACCCGGAAGTAGAATAATACCAGAATTCTTAAGAAAGACGAATTTATGTTTTGGGCTGTTTTCAATATGTAGTGCTCAAAGGAAAAAACAAAACAAAAACAAAAATAAATATATCTCCTCCTTTATAGCTACCCATTGGCGTTCATTGCTGCAAAGATTGCTCTAGGAATCCCACTTCCGGAAATCAAGAATGTTGTGTCAGGGAAGACATCAGCCTGCTTTGAGCCTAGCCTGGATTACATGGTTACCAAGATTCCCCGCTGGGATCTAGATCGTTTTCATGGAACATCTAGCCGAATTGGTAGCTCTATGAAAAGTGTAGGAGAGGTGAGTCCTTGGCTTATTCCTCTGTTTCGCTCTTGTTCTCAGTTATTTGTCAAATTCTTAAACCATTGAAAGTCTTAAGGTTGCCTGGATACTGGGTTCTAGCTTGGAGAATATTGTAGGAATTACATCTTTTTCTCTAGTATTTTAACATCTTTCTATTCGATTGTTAGCATCTTACATTTGTTCTACAGCTATTTTTCTGGATTGGAAAACCTTACTATTAATAAAGGTAAAACCATATATGTGGGTATGTAATATATATGAAAACACACATTCATCTAGATATAACTGAGCTGTAATATGTTTTATAATTAAATCAAGAAAGTAAAACAACGTAAAAGACAATATGGTGTCTGCAAAAGACCACCAAATTGAGGTTAAGACTTCAACTTTAGTGCATTCATGCAAATTGTAACTTTACCCTCCTTGGACCTAATTTTCCACATCTATCAAAGAAAAGGCAAGACTAGATGATCTCTCAGGGCCTTTTTAGCTCTAAAATTCTAAGTTGAGATGAGTACAGTGGAATATTAAGCCCCTTCTAATTATCCTAAAAAGTTCTAAGCATTTAGCATCTTTAGAAGGTTTTTCAAAATGTTCTATGTCATATCATTTGAAATTAAAGTTAGCCTTTGATTATTTCATCTTCAAAGAGGCAGCGTTTTTCTATTTGGGAGCAAAGAAAGGAATTCAGATCTCTGCCTCTGAGATTCACTCCCCTGTCTTCCTCCATCAAGTGCTTATCCTTTTTCTGCATCCAGGAGGTTTGCCATAGTGGGGAGAGAGTGAAACTTGTTATCAGATGGACTTGGTGTTGCTATTTTTTAGCTAGAGTCTCTCAGACAGTACTCTGAGTTTTAGGATCCATACCTGCAAAGCAGAGACGATAATACCTACCTTGCAAAGTTCTTATAAGGTTAGGATTGATACATGTAGTGTTTAGTAACCTCTTTTAAGTTACATTTATTTATTTATTTATTTATTTATTTGAGTTGGAGTCTCACTTAAGTGCACCCCATTGATAAATGTAACTCATCATTATTGTTGGTATTAAATGTTGTGTAGGGGTAGAGTTTTTGAGTAGCAGAAGTATGCATGAATCTCAATCTCTCTCTCTCCCATCTATTTGCCTATCTTCTATGTATATATCTTAGTTTATCTAATTTCTATTTCTGTTGTCGTCAATATGAGAGCTTTTAGTCTATGTCTAGGTATCTAAACTGGTTAGAGAACAGAGAAAAAGTCTATTTATGACCTATTCTTCCATATCATCCTTCATTTGTGCCTGCAACTCAGCCTAAACTCAGACTAGCCATTTCAGAAACTTGTATCTCCAATCACAAGAAATACAGGTTAAATCTATCAGCAATGCAGGAAAAAAGAAAAGACATTTTACTGATCTATCCTATTCACACATGAGAGACAGCATTATTACTATTTTGGTTTCCTTAATTTCCAAGATATTAGTGGAAGATTTTAAAGTGATGACAAATAATGAACAACTTGATCTTTTAAATTAAAATGTCTTACTAATTTTAAAACACCCAGTAGTTCTCCTTTAGGGTTGTTTTGAATGCTTTAAATTTATTATTTCTGTCATGTTTTTCAATGCATAAAATAATTAAAACTCAAATGCCATGAAAAGCTATGTTGGTAGCGTTTCTGCAAATAAACAACTGTTACATAGCTTTCATTTCATGGGAAGTGTTCTTTTTCATAATGTTCAAAGTAAAATTTGTAGGCTGAAGAACTTGAGAAAATTTTGTAACATTTTTGTTTGGGGCTTATTATCTGAGAAATTTTTTTTTGTTTTTTGTTTTGCACCATAACATGTCTGATTTCTGACAATCTCTTCCATGCCTCGGCTGTACCATCTGTAAACATATTGTCTAACTATAAGATTTCACTCTGACTTGCAAATTACATATCTGAATTGGACCAACGTTGTTTATCTCTCCTCTTGTGATCTTCTCTTATTTCGAATTAAATTTGGAACAGTGTGGAAAGGGTATCGATTTGGCTTTAGTGATCTTTGAATATGTATCTTGTCACACAAGTGAAATGAAGATTTCCTAAACTGACATTAATGAAAATTTAAGTCTATTTGAGGAATCATGAAAGTTTACTGAAGACAGCATTATGATTATTGTTTTAAGTTGCAGACCAAAAATACATAGCAATCTATTATGCTATGGAGAGATTCAAAGATAATGTTTGTTAAATGAAAAAAACTGGGTAGACTGCAAGATCAATTTATGTTTAGTTCTGATTTGTAATTTGTCTAAACTATATCCTTACATGATTTTGCTAATTGATTTAGTGTACAATCAGCTGTAATGATTGTGGGAAGACATTGAATTTGTCAAGGCAAATTTAGTCTCCATCTACATTCAAAATCGTAATCTATCAGTATTTGTTATGACTCTCAGGTTCTATTAATATTAATGTTTAGCTATAAAGAAAGCCAATCTGTGTTGGATACTGTCGATACTTATAAATAGTTCTGTTTTTGTATTTAGGTATCTTTATTTGCTTTCTATTTTAAAAGATACTTGGAACTTATTATAGAAGCAAGAACTTATTAAGGAAGGGTCTGCATGCTCCACTACATATTTCTTATTTAATACTATGGTCTAGAGCAGGTACAAGTGATTTTTCTCATCAATCTCAGCAAATACAGCTAAATTCCCTGAGTGATAAAAAACTGACCCAATGTTAAAGACTCATTACAACAAAAGCATGAAGAAAGGGAGTGAGAAAAACAACAAAACAAAACCAAACCTTTGAGTAGTGGTCTGATAGATTTTTATTCTTATGTCTTTTATGAAAAAAAATTCTATATCCAGTTCTGTTACACATAAAAATATATAAGCTTATTGTAGAGATCTTGAATGTGTGTTACAGGTCATGGCTATTGGTCGCACTTTTGAGGAGAGTTTCCAGAAGGCTTTACGGATGTGCCACCCATCTGTAGACGGTTTCACTCCCCGTCTCCCAATGAACAAAGAATGGCCATCTAACCTCGATCTCAGAAGAGAGCTGGCTGACCCATCCAGCACCCGCATCTATGCCATTGCCAAGGTAAGATATGACAAAGGGCCCAGAGCTACTTTTGTTTGCTTGTTTTTAGAACATAACTTGGACTTCAGCTAAAACAGAATCACAAAATGGCCATGAAGTCAGGGATTTTTTGGGGAAAAAAATTTAATTCTCTTCTATGGTATTAAACTAGAGACTTCTATGAATTTCATCAGGTTATTCTATAATCAATAGTAAATTAACCTTTTAAAAATTTGACCTGAAGCCTGCACTTCAGGGCATATTGCAGTTTTAAAGGATGATTAAATACATAAAATGTCCGTTTCTTTTGGTGTATGTAGTATCAATACTCTGAGGTAGATTTGGCAATATTGAAATGTCCTTTTTAAAATTATCTTCATGACTTGTTCCTTGAAAATATGTAAAATTGTATTTTAGAAAGGAAGATGCATACAATAGTGTCACTTGGTATGCATTACCTAAAAGTCTAGGATAATCTTAATTCATTTGCTTGTTGTTCCGTGTTTTAAAAATAGCAAGAGACAATAAACACCTTCCATGATTACGGGCTTTTCCATGTAGTTTTTTTTTTTTAATTGTTCTTTCTTTTAGGAAAAAATAAAGAAACAAGGACCTGCATTTCTCACTTACATCCACTACTTGCTTTTCATGCAAACTAAATGAAATGTTAATCTCCTTTCATGTTTACTGTGCTTAGAGTTTTGAAGTTTCAGCTTATCTAGTTTTATAAAAGGTGACTTGGGCAGCTGGAATCTGTCTGGTCAGAAATCCCTGAATGGCTTTCTGATATTTAAAGAAGCGTAGTCATTAATCCTCCAACAGTATCAAACTGTACTGTCTACAAAGACCTGCTGACCATTTTATGTGTGCACGTAGGATGAGTTGGTGAAAATATGAACTTTAAAGAGAGAATTTGTTTTTGTAATTGGCCTGTGTAGCAACAACAACCAAATGCTAGCAGTAATTTTGAACTCATTGCAACTTTTATGTTTAAACATTGAGTCTTGGAGAGAGAGGAAGAAGAGGAAGGAATATTTCCTTCATTGTATCTTATGGTTTCTAAATGCAAAATATTTAAGTCTCATTTAAATTCTGGAATGCTATTAGTCTTGATGGATGTTTTTCAATGTTGAGTTTCAAGGTAATTAACAATTTTTTTCCCTGCAGTGTTGGTGGGGGTATAGCAGTGATAACAGGTTATTTTAGAAATCCATTTCACCTTCTTTATTTAATGTCCCGGTTTCAGTCTTTTATTTAAAAAGCAATTCATGACATTCAAAAATATATGTGTGTGTATATATATATCTCTATCTCCACACACATATGTATATATAAATAATTTCTTTTCTCAGGCAAAGGACAGTTAATAGATTTTTTCTTTGACTCTAACCATCATATTTCTGACACTTTGAAGCAGATGAAAAAAGGGAAGTGTTTCCCGGTTCCCAGTTAGGTTGTAAAACTCAAGCAAATCTCTCATTCTTTTCTAACAGACTTATAAAGGATGAGAAGTCAGAAAAAATGTGTGGAGGTTCTTTCTGGCACAGAGTACCCTATGTACGAACAAGAAGTGCAGGGTCTGAGGTATAAATTATTGTCTACCAGAGTGCTGGGAGAAGGAACTGATTTCTGTTTGTTAGAGGTCATCATTACTGTTCATTCCCACAGCAACTAGGAACTTGGTGATTTTGACAAAGAGTGTGAGGACCATGGAGGGCTGAAGGGGAAAAAGACTGAAGGGAGTGTGTAAATCTCCGTTGGCTTTCATGATTCTTAGAAAAGGGCACCTTGCTCTAAGGTCTGATTTTTGCAGCGGTCTTATTTCAAGGTGACTGGATCATCACTTCTTTTGATTCGGGGAGAATGTAGGGTATTATTTTTGATTTGGGGAACACTAAAGTAACCTCAGACTTGTTGGGGTCATTATAGACTTCGTTACAGCGGTGTAACATAGCACAGCTGCAGTGCATGGAGATGAAGTCAAGACGGGCAGCACCTTGCTGTCTGTTAGAAACTGTGAATGTGACTGTAGTTGTTCTTTGCAGTAAAATGACTACAGGATGCTAGGGCCTCCTTCACTGTGTGTGTTTGTGTGCAAACCTCATTTGATCTGTCAAAAGTATCAGTAACGTTGAGGTTCTATCTATCTCACAGTGTTGACGTCCGACAGCTAATTGGGCCTTTTCATCACGTTGAAAATAAGAGAGAATATTAAAGTCCTTAGGAACCTGACTGTAATTACAGGGAAAATTAAACAAGAGAAACATAAATAGACAGGAAATGAACATGACTTTGAGTATTTTCATTAAATGTCCTCTTATTCTAGTCAACAAAATTACGAGCCATGCTATGTATCTCAACACATCATTGTGGTCTCTCTGTTACTAGAAATATGTAAAAGCTTTAAGAAAAGTAAGCTACCTGGGTTGAGTTATTAGTCACATTATTTCATAATGGGGTTTAAAATATAGTGTGTCATTTTAAAATATGTTGTTTTGGAATGTTATCTAATTATTATTTTTCAATGGGTATACATGCTTACAAACATATAACAAAGATTAGAATAGAGATGTTTTGAGTATGAAAGTTTCGATTTGGAGAGTTCATCTCTTCCTTCGGTTGTATTTTCTACTCAGCTTGATCACCCAAGTTGTATTTTTACTTTTGATAAATTGCTAAAGTAAGCTTGAGGAAAAGGCGAACTGCCTATCAGAAGTTATTACTACATTGTTTTGAAATATATTAGGATTTAAAAAATACCTATTGAAGCACAAAATTCATAGAAAACGATTCAAAATAATTTTCTGTTTGACGTCATCTGTGAGGAAATAGTCTAGAGAAATAATGCCAGGCCAGATTTGACCCATAAATTATCACTGACTATCGTATGTTTGTGTGAATGTGGAGTGGTGATAAAAATATGCTATTTGTTAAAGGACAACATAAAAACTACAAGATAAATGACCATTATATTGATACTAGATTTTCTCACCAATCTGGCTTAGCTGTAGTTTCAAGAGATTCTCTTTAATCCCCATGAGCTATACCAAATTTAGGATATACTTGGTAACATCATCAAATAAAGAGGAAGGAGACAGAACCTATTAGAAGAATTTTTCTGAGCACACTACTAACTCAAGGCTTGTACCCTCTCTCTGAGTCATTTATGGAGGTAGTTGGCACTGTCTTTAGGTTTATTGGAAGGAACATCATGATGTCAGTTTCACGTTTCATAGCTCAGTCTATAGCCTCAGGCTTTCTAAATAACACAGAGAAGCAAGGCTGCTATATGCTTTCAACAAAATAAGACATTTATAAGATGTTTGCCAAAGAAAGTATCCTCTTTCCTTTTGGCAGGCCTTGGAAGACAACATGTCCCTCGAGGAGATTGAGAAGCTCACATACATTGACAAGTGGTTTTTGTATAAGATGCGTGATATCTTAACCATGGAAAAGACACTCAAAGGTCTTAACAGGTAAGGCACTACAGCTGTGATTCACTTCAGATACCTTCTGTGCAATTTTTGGCAAAAATTTTGCTTTGGCGAGGTAAATAGCGCCAGTACTGGAAAACTGTAGCCATAACCAGAAGGTAAATGGCAGTTTTTTTAGATGTTTACTTTTTAAAGGTATCTATTAATATCTTAAATCATCTTCCTCCCCAACCTTTGCCATAAACATAATGACATTTAATTAGGTCTTTTTAATTTACAAAACTGGTATTCACTTATGAATGCATGTGTTATTTAATTGTCAACTGTTAACTTGATGTAAACTTTATTAATCAACAATTAAATGAGTAGTTATTCCTATTTTCTATAAATTTTTCCTCAAAGTTCCAAAGCCTGTTTTTCCCTTTTAATATCAACTTGTACATTGCTGTGTATTGATGAGAAAATGCATTCCTTTTGCATTCTACTGATATGTTTTAACATTGAGACTTTCAGTTAGCATACAAATAAACCACATTCAAATTTCTGTTAATAGACTTTTTACCTCTCACTAATTTACAACGTTATCTACTTCATGGCCAATTATTTAAAAATTTCATTTCATGTTGAGAATATTTTGATCATGTCAGTGCTTAAAAATCTACTTTTTTATTTTTAATGGAAAGACTGTTTGCTGGGTACCTTAGGTTTATGAAATTATGGATAGGTTTTTAAACATGTGTGTTTGATAAGAAGAACACTTATTACCAAATTAAGACAATATAGTCCTCTTCAGTTTCTCTCCACTAGGAGAGCTCTGAAATACAATACCATCAGAAAGAAGCCTCATCTGCAAAACCTTGGGATATATGTAGACAGGGGAGAAAAATTGTTTGTGTAAATTGTTCTCAAATGATTTGAGAAAATGCAGAAACTTTAATCACTTAAAATGTCATTAAGGACAGTGGTAGATCTCAAATCTTCAACTAGTTAGCAATTGTAACATATAATTGGGTTGCAATATTTGACTAATCAAATATGTGTAAAAACAGTAATTAAAACATCTGCTTTTATTTTTTGAGAAAAATTAGGGTTTTTAAAATCTATTTAATAATTGCCCATGTCAAATGCTGGGTTTTGAAAATTGGGGATTTCTGTCTGACAAAAACGAAACTAGCTATAGTGGCTTGTAAATCATCCTTTCTTGTGATCTCATAAAATGAACGGTAGATAGCAAATAAGTTGGGAATCGAGCCTATACATTCATCATAGAGTTTTGCTGACTTAAGTTTTCCTTTCTTGGCTTATGATGCCAGCAGAACTTCCATGTTGAATTATATAGGCTGTTCTTGGTTTCAGGCAACTGATTTCAAATGCCTATGAAACCACTCCAATTAAGCCACATGAGGGTGCTAGAAACTTCTAGTATGCCAAACACAGCATGGAAGAGACTTGGAGTGGAAAATAGCAGATGTTATTGTGATTTAAATTTCCACTTCATATACGTTCTGATTTTTGGATAAATTCAATGTTTTAATTGAATAGTTTTTGTTACAAGCAGAAGGCAGGTTGAGATTCTAACTAAGCATAAATAAGGGTATATAGATGGTGCAAAATGCCCTAGGAGGATTAAAACAACACAGTGTTACAGATCACTTATAATGTTGTTCTCACTTCCACATTCTGTGCGTTCATTCGCAGATAATTTGATGTTTTTCATCTTCATTTTCTGGCATAAATATATTTGCAAATAGAGTTATTTTCTAAGCTTCATTATGACCTACATGCACAACTCTTTATATAAAGCTTTTAATAATTTCCAAGATTTTTTAAAAAGAAATTATACTTCCAATGATCTGTCTTTTGTATAAGTTTGTTTTGACCCAAGGTGGTTAAAGTGACTACTATATAGCAAAAGCTAAAGTAAACCTGGAATGGAACTCAACAGGTGATCCATGGCATCAGCAAACCTAAACCCCAACTCATTATCCAAGCATTACTTTACTGTTTACTTCATCTCTTTTGGAGTGTCACTGATGAACACAGAACATTTCGATACGGATTGTTATTTAGAGGTGCTAGATAAATAAGAATAGATGACCACTGAAGCTACCTGTCGCAATCATTCTGTGGCTCATAGGAGTCTGAAGTTGAAAGGATATCAAAGCTGATGGAGTTTAAGTGTTTAGGCCTTGAGTTTCCTTGCCTTGTTTTGCTGACCCTCCCCATTAGTGTGGATCATGAACTCCTCTGCTTTTTCTCAACCTCTAAATATCCAGGGAGGTTGAGTCATCGAGGTATGTACCGCTCCAACAGTAATGGTAGCTCTCTAGTAACAGTTGGTTATTATTATATCATGGACTTAGGTATTCGTTGGGAAGATCAGTTGTTCTTTCTCTTGTTTATTTATTTGTGAGTTACTTTGTTTCAAGATCTCAATGGTTCTTATATTAGAAATGCTGGCTTTGGATGTAGGCCCCGGAGGTAGCGACTTATTTTGTGAGACGAGAGGACCCCAGAATTCTCCTGTTTCAACATATCTCTGCGGCCAGTGTGCCTTAGTCCCTCTGCACGTTTTGTGTAGATCCCTGGGGAAACAGGCAGTGGAGATCTCATTTGGGAGAAGAGAAAAGTGAAGGAGAGGATGAAGTGTAGAGTGTGAGTTGTGGATTAAGTTTCACTTGGTTTCTTTCTTGTGCGTTGGAGGGAGCACAGACCATGGAACCAGAGATCCTGGTGTGCGGTTCTGCCCACTGCGGATCAGGGGCACGTTACCTCCCTCACTGCTCTCCCCTCATGCTCTTCCTCCTAATACTAATTACCAGCCCTGAGCATCAGCTTATCCCTCTGTAACTCTTTTTAATTTTTTTTATTTCCTTGTTTTCATATTTGGATTCTTTAGCTATTTCTGACTGACGTGCCCAGCTCGAGGATTTTTATTGTACCTGTCTAAATTGTATAGTTCTACTCTTTTACTGGCTAAAACCAAACTGGATTGAGTTTAGAATCCTTCCAAGTGATTAGCTTACATCATGTTCTTCCTCATAGAATTTACTTTATAGGTTTTTTTTTTGTGAAGCTTAATTGATATTAGAATAAAGGATATCTGGCACATTATGCATGCCCAAGAAGAATTTCCCTCTTTTCTCCTGAAAATCAAAATAGGACTTATTATAATGAAGCCTATTTTGTGATTTTAGATATATGCATTTAAAAACTGATTGTCAGAGTCTATTTGCATATGTGTTTTGCATTGTATCATTTATTAATTTTCTTTATGAAGGATTGTCACTTATGTTAATATCAGACCTATTTTTTAAAAGGAGACAATGATAGCTACTGATACAAATGCAATTCTTATCAAAAGATCAGTCACACTCTATTATGCTAATGAGCACATTTCCACTCTACAGTTGTTAATCAAGCTAAAGTTCTTCTAAAATCCAATAAACACATTCACTAGCAGAGGATGAGAATATCACTCAAACTGATGGCCAGTCTGTGGCTTGTGTTTACACAGAGTCATCTGAAATGAAATTCAGAATTTGACTCCCAAATGGAATGTACCTACATTTAGTATACATGTGAATGTTCTCAGACTGAGATGGGGGAATCAAAACAATGACTGTAACAAGGTAGGCGTTATGGAAATAACTGATGACAGTAATTCTCTCAGTTATGTTAATAGTAAACTGAGGCGGTGAGAGATTAATCGGTTTCCTCTATTCTGCATACTAATAAAGGGCAGAAGTGAAATTAAATCAGAGCAGGACTCCGGGCCTAGGATAGTTGATACTTAACCTCTTGTATTTTATGTGCAATGACATGTATGTTTATATACGTATGTTGGTATCTATTATATGTATGTTTGTGTATATATGTCAGTATATACAGATGAACAAAAACATATATACACACACATTTGTTTAGGTGTAGGGAAAGTGAATTAGATAATATCTGGAGGAAATAAGCCTCCATTTAACGAATACCTTCAGCATAGTAACAGTAGCCAAAAAAGGAATGATCGTCCTGTTTGTGTAGAATCAGCACACATCACAAAGGTTTCAACCAGGTGAATAGTTAATAGACAAGTTCAGGTAAAAGGATCCCTCATGTGGATCCTATTGCTGTAAGTAAGTGAGGAATTCAACTATAACACAGCTTGTTTGTGAGCAGGAACCATTTTGGGACTTTATGCCCCAAACGGTTTTATTTAAAATAATCAATTTGCATTTGCAATTTTACATTAAAAGACAATGATGATACATTTAAAAAAAAAAAGAGAAAGGAAACATAAACAGGCAAGAAAAAAGTTGAGCGTACTAATTACCAGCTTTGAGCGTCTGTTTTGGTATTCGGATTCTTTAGCTATTTCTGACTGACGTATCCGCTGAAGGATTTTTATTATACTTGTCTAAATTGTATAGTTTGCTCTTTTACTGGCTAAAACCAAACTGAATTAAGTTTTGAATCCTTCCTTCAAGTGATTAGCTTACAGAAGACAGCCAGCCCCTGCTTGTGTTTTACCATGTAACATTACCAAAGGGAAGTTTTTCCGCCATTTAGGATGATTGCTTGTTCTTTTGCATGCCGTTCATTTTGGGCAGTTTTTCTGGAACGGTCCATTTTTCTCTCTGGGTTTTATGTGCAATGCTGCTATTTATGTTAGCAACATTGTAGATGACTACTTAAAAAGAATCTGTTTTTATCCGTTTTAGCTGTTCAAAAGTAGAGGATATAACCACGGTGATACGATTTATACCGTATAAGTATTGGAAGCTTGGATTTGAATTTATTTCTCTATTGTTGATGTCAACTTCATTTACTATGCGTTTATATGCAAATTATTTAGCGATTCCTTTTGTCCAATATTCCAATAGGCTTCACATGGATTTTTTTGCTATCCTAACTCTATTAATATTAATGTTCTTTTCCCCCTTCACTGCCACTTTGCACGGCAGTCCTAATGCCATAAAGCAAGAGTATATGAACTTTTGAAAGGCCCAGCTTCCATCTGAGCATCACTATTTCAGTGTGATAAACTATGTCCATGGGTGAATGCTGGAAAAGCTTAGGTGTGCCTGTTGCTTAGGAAAACAATCCAGGGTAAGCCTGGTGGAGTTCCACTTGGGCATTCAAGTGCTAAATTGAGCTCAGTGAAGTTGGCGGTTTCCCTGCAGCCACCACCTTCTGGCAGATGTAATAACGCAGGTGTCACCTTAGCTGGAACACTTCCTTCGAATGTCCTTTCCTACACATGCTTGCTTCTCTTGACTTTTTATTTAACTTGCTCACCAGCCGTGGCAAAATCAGACAAGAACTTTTTTGTTTATACTTGGTTGAAATTTCTGGGGGAAAAGTGTCACCTAAGCGTTGTTAGGAATTCGATATGGAAAAGATAAGGGTCAATACTTACCTTCTGATGATAATTTATACTTTCCAGTAGGAAAAACTAACAACTTCAGCCTTAAGATATTAGCTATACATTTAGGGAAAAATTTATGTACATATATATAGTTATAATCACATGTCATAATTTTATGATACTTTACTATGACAAATTTTTGTGATGTCATTTATTATTTTGAATATAAAAATAGGAGTTGGTTGGCTACATTAGTGAAATCCATTGATTTAATTTGCAAAAAACGGTCTTATATGTTCTCACACCACTACCAACTCATACTGTATTTCTAAGTCTTTGTATCATCCTAGATAAAAAAGTACTCCCTTCTCATTTTACCCATACAGCTAGCTGAATATATGCTATATGTAAAATAACTAACTTTAGCAGAAAACCATTTTACCAGTTACTATATATTACCATACTCTGATTTTAGCCTTCATACTTCAGACCATTTGTATAATAAATCTCTTCAAGAATACTACAAATTGGAGCTTACATAAACAAATTATTTTTTTCTTTATTAAAAAAAGAGTGTTACTGTGGGAAATTTAATAACTCTGTGCCCAATGCCAAAAATACATTTTAGTTTTAATTTGCTTTTATGTTTTATGTGATCAGATAAACTATTTGAGATGTGGTCATAGATTTTATAGAACTTAATTTTTTAAACTAACGATTTATTAGATTAGGTATAACAAAATTTTACATCAAATATATAATGTTCTGAGAACCCTAATGTAATTTATTATTTAAATGACATTTTCATAGTTTTGACAAATAATTGTGCATTTTTGAAAGTGTGTGATAGTACTTATGATTCTGACGTGGGCAAGATGAATGCATGGATGTACTGCTTAAAAGGCTTTCAGAGTAATATCCAGATTATTTATTTATAAAATGCACATGATATATTTCTGTATATTAATTTTTATGTTTGATAGTTTCTGAAAATTTTAAGTTAATTTAAAGGCATTTGATAGTCAATAATTAATAGATTTTCCCTACATCAGTATCTCTGATCTCAGCATGATGGTTCGTTCATGTATTTACTTGGTGGTATTTTTCCTTATTTGGACCTATTATTAGACCAAATAGTATTTGCTTATCTATTCAGTTATTATTATTTATTAGGTACCCATTATGTGCGAGGCATTGTACAAGTTTCAATACCATTTGCTGATTAGCAATTATTAGCCATTAAACTACCTTCAATGGGTTCATAATCTATGCAATTAGCCATGCATAGACAGGATCATTAATAGATATATGAGAAGCAGAATCACGAATCCATGAAAGTTTATTAAGGGTTAAAACAAAAGTTCTTAGACCTTTGCACACGTTGTCTCATGTAAGTCTCAATGTAAGAGTTCCTAGAAGACATCTATTTCTATTCCATATTTTATAGAATAATTATGGCTCAGAGTGTTTAAGTAAACTCTCCAAGGTTTCACAGATAGTACATGTTAATGCCAGGATTTGAGTTCAGGACTTTCTGAGTCCAAGGACAGCATTCTTTCCTTCAGTATCTCCCACTGTCATCAAAGCCAAAAGAAGAGAGATTTTAAAACAACATAAATAAAACAGCAAGACACTTTTAACAGAATTGCATGGTTTAGGGAGAGAAGAGAGGAAGGGAGTTGAGGAATCCACTACATTTGATGCTGGGGGGAGAGGAGTGGAAGCTAAACTATAAAGACCTAATATAGAATGAGAAGCGGGAAGCAGGTAAATGTATGAATTCTGCTCAAGCAGTGACAAATTGTTATTTGCTCTTATTTGTTCTTCTTATGCTATATTTTTGTAAAAATGAGAATTTTATTATAAATAAATTCAGATAGTCTAAGGATAGAAATTAAAGTGGATACTATCTACCTATTTGTTTATTTTATGTAATGGTAGGTGCTGCACAGTTTCACTTCATTGTAATCAAAAGATTACATATATGCCAATAATATCCCCCAATTGAATTGTAAATTTTATTAGGGCAAGTACCAAATACCATCATGTCTTAATACGCATTTATTATGAGTTTTTCTTAGTGAAAAACTTTTGTTAATTTATATGAGTGCAGGATAGAGTTCACTATTCTAAGGTATAATGTCAGTTCTGAAACAATACAAATGGCTTCCAGTTCTTTATTTACCATATATATTTTCTTGTGAATTGGCAGACAGCACCTTGCATAAACACCCAACAATACTAGTATAATAATATATCAATTAAACGAATAAAGACATGTTCTTTGTAGAAAGTAAAAATCAGAATTTCTCAGCCATGGCAAAGAAAGAGGAATTGTAGTGGGGGAAAATGCATTGTCATTCCTGGTTGTTCAAAGGGACCCACAAAATTATTAATTGGGAAATACATAGTCCAAAACAGAAATTGACAGTGTTAGAAATCATTGTAAGTTAGCATCTCTAGGTTTTAATTTTTTTAAGTGGTTATATATGTACTAATTAGTTAGGCAGATTCTGAATAAACTCTTTTTGTAAAAGAGGATTAATCAAATTGTTTTGTATTGTCAAATAGAGATTATATACGTGCAGATATTATGATACTTACAAATGCATTGTGAAATCTCTATTGCTTGTTGAGAACCAGCCAGCATTTATATATTGTTGATTTAAAAAATTATCTACATTTTCATATTTGTTCATTTTCTGACAAAGTTTTTGTGCGAATTCTTTATAAATATTTTCACTTGTAGTGAAGGATATAATTTTGTCAACCAGTGAAAAAGATTAAGCACAAAAAATATACTTATTTATAAGTGCATTCTTATTATAATACAGGTAGAAAACATCACTATTTCGTTTTTGTGGATGGTGAAACTGCGTCACACGAGGTGTGTGTTATACTTTATATCACATCAGTCACAGGAAAGCAGGGAATCTTCCCCGGGGCTTCTGCTTTTGGTTTTAGTCACTAACCCTTTTCAAAAGCTTCTTTTTAGAGATATGACTTTTAAATCAGACAGCTGGAGATCAGTTCCTCCTTGGCTGTCAAGTTGTGAGCTGCCTGTTTTCCTGCCTGAGTTGCTGACCCCACTTAGAGAGGAAGATGGTGAGGAATATGCCCTTTTCCAGAACTCCTGGGGGAAAACACGAACCCGGCAGGGAGTTAGCCCCAGCAAGTCTCTTTTAAAAGATGTGAACAGAATTTTCAAGGGTACAGAGACCTGGATAAAAATTTTCTTTTAAAATTTGGCTTTGTTTATAATAAAAGACTGTATGTGTGTGTGTGTGTGTGTGTGTGTGTGTGTGTGTGTATAGTCTTTATATATATATACATATATAAAATATAATATATACATTATATATATTTTAAAGTGCAAATGACTTGTCTTTCATGTTCATGCAGGTGTGAGTGAAACAACTCTTGAGTGTAGAGTGGAAATTAAATTTATGCCAAATAGGCTGCCCGGGGGAAAATTACAGATGCTGATAATCAGTTACTGACCCCTAGAATTTCTTCACTTGCCAATTCATACCTGAGATGCCTTTGTGGGGGCAGAAAGTCACCAACTCTGGCCTCGGAGATGAAGGGAGAGATTCTGACTCCAAGTGTAAGCCTGCCACCCTGTCTCCCAACAGCAGAGCAAATGCCAGTGAGCACATTCTCTCCAGAAGATCAGTTTTGACTTTTCAGGTGGCCCTCACCACCCGAAGGTGTCCTGGCCCTCACTACTTGAAGGTGTGGGTACAGGGCTGCTACGTGGAATAGAGAAGCGACAAAGAGAGTGGAGGTGCTGGGCCCAATTTAGGTGACTTGTAGTTTTGTTTTGCTAAACGCCTCCTCAGATTTCTCTTCCTCTTCCTCTTTGTCCTCTCTCGGTCCTTTTTCTTCCCTTCTTCCTCTTCCTCTAGCCCTTGCATCTGTGAAGCACTTATTCCTGGCATGGCATTATAAACACTTGACTCATTTTATCATCTCATTGGATTGAGTTTTTCCCCTCAGGATGGTTGGAGCCTGATTCCAAGTTTTGGCCCATTTGCCTATTTAAAGTTAAAAATGGGCGTTTCGGTGCAGTTTGTCTATATAAATATAATGATGATAATATAATGATGGTAATATAATACATCAATATCCACATGGCAGTCCTAAATTGCACCCATGGCCTCTACCCCTACCCTGCCACCTAATCCTTACCTGAGAAACAGATTTCATTGCTCATCTTTGGGTCTAGGCAGCTTGAGGAGGGAGTTACATAAGTTGTTCTTCAAGTCTACAGTCATTAGTGTTAAGTAGGTGAGACTTTTTGCTATTATATTCATGTGCGTTTTATATGTCTTATTATGAAAAACCCCAGGCAATAAAGATATTTGATTCCATGTAGGTAGTAAGCTTCATATCAACATAGATCAAATGTGACATGTCACTAGGAATTTAATTCTATAATTTTCCTATGTACCCTAAAAAATGACTTCTGCCTTTCTTTCTTTTCAAAAAAGGCTCACCTTTCTCATTCAAGAAGTAGAAAAATTTAGTCAAGGATTACTCCTGTATATATATGCTTTACAAAAAAAGAAAACTATGAGCAATTATCAGTAAATATGGTTCAGTTAAGTAATTAATTTTAATAAGGTTCTAAGTAATAGTTTCAAGAAGTCAAAGAAAGTTATATATTGAAAGTTATTCATTTTGCTTTGGATAACATATATGATGTTTAGAAAACTACTCTGTGAAAACACAACAATTTAAACAAAGATGACAAGGAAGCTTCAAAACTTAGAACTTCAAATAAATTTATTTGTGAAATTACAAATTGTAAACATCAAAGAATGCTCATTCAAGCTCAGTCTTCTATGCAGCCTTATAAAGTGTTTTGTTATGTCTGTTAGATTGAAATTCTGGACACACAAAAAACCTATATTCATGGGAAAACCCACAGTTGTGCTTCCTAATAGGTTTCCTTTACTTTGGGGAATGTACACATTGGATGGATCTGAAATGATAAATAAACGTATTAATTAGAAATAACAGAAGCAATATTCTATTGTATGGACTTTACCCTCTTGTTTAATCTGCTCAGATGAAAGCCATTTAGTAGCAGCCTGCTTTTTTGAACATAACAGAACACTTTCTTATACACTAATTGACATGACTTCTTTGGTTTGATGATTTTCATTTGTTTTTCATTTTTATTAGATCAAGGGCGGCTAAAGAGTCACAGTGTTTTACATCAAGAACCATGGGTAAACAAAATATAATTTGTTAAGGCTCAAAAATCACAATAACTTAACCTACATGAGGCTTTCTCCCCCCATTATCATTCCTTGGTTTTCATAGAACATAATTATGACATTACATTCAATAGCAGATGATTGGCTTTGCCAGATTAAAAGTAATGTCACAATATTTCTGAATTATTGAGGCAATTAAAAATGGGTCAAATATAAACATGGAATTCAGGAAATTAAAAGTGGCCCACTGAATTAGCCAGGCATGGTGGTGTGTGCCTGTAGTCCCAGCTACTTGGGAGGCTGAGGCAGAAGGTTTGCTTGAACTCAGGAGTTTGAGGCTTAGGTGAACTGTGATCGTGCCACTGCACTACAGCCTGGGCTACAGAGTGAGGCACCGCCTCAAATAAATAAATAAATAGTGTCCATTTAAAAGTATCATATCTGTTTCTCATAAAAGCTTTGTTTTGATCTTGTTGCGATACTGTGGTTGCCATGGCAGTAGGTGCAATTTAGTATGCCATATGGATATTGATGTATTATATTATTGTCATTATACTATCATCATCTTATTTATGTAGGCAGATAGTGCCAAACTATTTAAGGTAGTTTAAAGCTTGTTGTCTCTTGAAAACCAATATTTGTGACATTTTAGCATTATGGTGATAGTGCTAAGTAAACCAGATCCCACTGGATAATTTTCATGTTGTCATACATTCCCCTGAACATTGGATCTAGGTATTATTTGTCTTATACAAGAAAGAAAAAGGGCAACCCTCTGGAGTCCCATTCCGCTCTGAGGGCTTTTCTGTCCTCTCAACCCTGATTTAAAAAAAAAAAAAAGTAAGAAAGTAAGAAAGAAAAAGATTGAGTTCTTTATTTCCTTCAAAAGCCTCATTTCTGTACAGAAACAGGCCATAGTGGTCTCAAAAATTAAGTAGTATTTACCCAGTTGTGTGGGTTTTTAATTCTTTGCTTCGCTAAATGCCACTCCTGTTTTTAAAAATTGTCTTTTGCTTGTCTCTTAAGAAGATAGGTAGCAGCTCATCTTCTTGAAAGGAAAGAGAAGAGAACTTCTCCACTGATGACATTATTGTGATTGTGGCATACGTAGTCTTGAACCTGTGAATGCCAAAAATAATCAGTGAAGCAGTAAGAAACTCATAGGAGAGCTTGATGAGGAGTCGTGAGCTGAGAACATACATCTTACTCCGTTCTCGTTTCTTATTAATGCGGACGTTATCACTGAGCATCAGGCTTAGTGTTTTCCTCAGTTTCTGCCTTTGGGAGAATTTTTTTTTTTTTTAAGGATAATAATAAAATTGCAAGCCCATCCCATAATGGTAGGCCAGGTGGAGTGCTCATTTTCACATTAGAGCCTGTGCAATCTGGAGGGAAATTTGTTTAGTATTACTTGTGAGTTGGTGGATCAGATAAAAGCCAGTCAAGTGGAAGAGAGAGGTCTGTGAGAAATGCGTGGTCTCCCCTGGTAATTAGAATGCTTCAGGCGTTCCTCCAGTCAGCTAATAGATTTCCCCAGCTCCTCTGCACCAGGTGAAAATTTCCTCATTAAGAGGAATTTATTCCATTTCCTTTTATCATTTATTATTGAAGACTAAGTGTGAGTAGAGGAAGTTTCAGAGATGACAGGGTAGAATTTTAAACAACAACAACAAAATCTACATCGGATGTTAGAGAGGGAGAGGAGAAAGGCTTGCGTTGTGTATAAACCAGAGAAAACACCAGAGATTTTTCTAGCGTAGAAACTGAGCCATGCTGTCTTACTGTTAAAAGATTATGGCAGAGTATGTTAAAGTCTAATGACCTGTTTTTAAGGCAATTTTTTTCTCCCTTTGAAATTTCAAACTCATTTTGTGCTGCTAAATAGGAAGAAGCAGAAGATCATGAAAAGGCCAGCAACACACCCATTTGGTGTGCTATTTTATTGTTTAGAATGTATTATGCAACAGTGGCAGTCTAACCTTTTGAAAAGTTTGCCCTTGAACTCTCAAAGCAAGGCAAGCTGATAGGGAAAAGAAAAGTTGTATATATAGCATATTTTAGAGGATGCAATTGTGAAATATGGATTTAATGTGTTCTTGTTCAAAAGAGTAAAAATAAACATAAAATACGAGTACACACAAAGACATATTAAATAACAGAAAGGTAATTTATTATACATATTTTAAAACTGTGTTCTTTAGTGCAATGTGCTTTATTCAGCTGATCACATTTCTAGCTTGGTATAATGCTCCCTTGATTTACAATATAATATAAATGGAGCATTCCCTATTGAGGCTTCAGAAAGCAGTTTTGAGTTATAAATTCAGCATTTATATTTCTTTTAGAAATTATTCTCCTTTGAGTTGGATCCAAATTAAGGTTTTTATTTTCCTTTGGAAAATAAAAATGTTATGGCCCTGTTTCTAAAATAAGCTTTTACCTAGTTTGATTTAAAAAACAAAAACAAAAACTCACTATGGCGGAGGTTCTCTTCAGCAGACAAAATGCAGGGTAGCCCAATATAGGAGATACATATGAGGAATATGTATCTGAATCTTCACATTGTTAAATAAGTTTCGTGTTCACTTAAGATGATTCATCTTGCACTTGACTCTGAGGAGGTTTAACCTGATCTAAATCACTGGCCCAAAGCTAATGAATCGTGTCTTCAAACTGTCTCTTTTAAAATTTTATTATAATAGGACACAAAATAAAATTTTGTTTCAGAACAAGTTGATAATAAAGTCCATTTTCTTCTGTCTGTAATGACATACCAGCCAGTCTTGTGTTCCACAGAAGCAGAGGAGAAAACGAGTGATGAACAGTACAGAGGATTGACCTACTCCCTGTGTTGGAGTGAGTTAGTCGTACCCTGTAGAATTAGGCAGCACTGAATCTGGGGAGGGTCTAACTTGTCTGTGCCTTTGTAATTGCCATGGTGGGTCGGAATCAACAAATTTCTCAGTGAGGAGGATGGCTATATACTTTGCACTACGTCACGAACATGTCTAAAGAGTAGAAATTGTAACCAGGAAGACCATGAATGAAACACTACAGAAAATACATCACTTTGAACATCCTAGGATCACATCTACTCAGTATTCAAGATAAGGTAGATGAACATGAGTGTACTAACATGGCACTAACAATTTAATACGCCCCGATTTTCAAGACATTTAAAAATACCACATCATGCTATTGATAGTTATTGGAAAATTGAGCACATGAAATCAGTTTTTGGCTCAACAGGAAAATGTTCTGAGAATTAGCCAGCAAGATTAAAATATGCACTGTGCAGGCCTAGCGTGATGCACCTGTTCCAAAATTCTCACCTGGTATGATCTGAGCTAGTGCCTGTACAGAAGCCGTTTCACCCTCATTCTGAAGTATCGTTCACCATCATTATTTTGTGTTATTGTTGCTCTTCTCAGACATCCATTTAAATAATGAAAGCTCTCTGGAATGGGGGATGCTACGGGGAGCAATAACAATTGAATTAGTCTTAGTAACAGATTGCTTTTATTTTTGCCACCAGAACTGAGCACAAAATTAATTCACATCACTTTTTTATGCACAACTCCAGTTCTATCAAGTAGTCTTTCTTTTTCGCCTCCCTCTCTCCCTCCCTCTATCCGTTCCACCCTTCCTCCCTCCCTTCCTGTTATTTGTTTTGCTTTGCTAATAAAAGTAATCTCATTTGGTGAGTCGAGGGGGAAGACTTTGTCTATTTGCTAGAGATGTCTATATATACTCTATTAAACTCTTGTGGTGAAAAAAATAAGATAAATTCTGCATATTCCAGTAATAAAAAAGACCGTACTGCTGAATGTGACCCAAAATGCAAATTCATGCATCTCTAGTAGAAAAACAAGGAATCTATATTTTTTGTGGTTTATTTAATACCATCACAACAAATAGAAAAACATGACCAAAAAAGTTAAATATAATACATGACTTCTGCTTAGCTTAACTGGAAGAACTTGCATTTGTGCTGCTTCTAGCACACGGTCATAACTGTCGATGTGATGGTTCTTTTCAGGGTATGTTTCTTAAGTCTATCTGGTCCACCTCTTTTCAGGGTTGGGATTTTAGTTATTTAAGTAAAAGTGGTTACTATTCTAATTTAAAAAACAGTTTATTTGTCAAGTACTTCCACTCTGAAGTTTGAAAGCATGCTTGCATATAAACAAACGAGTAACTGACTTGGGAGCATATTCTTGGCAAGGAAAGTAGAAATGTACATCTCTAAAACAAATAGCAGCAACAACAACAAAATTCTTTCCCTACTTTTTCTTTTCTTTTCTTTTTTTTTTTTTTGAGTCAGAGTCTCACTCTGTCACCCGGGCTGGAGTATGGTGGCACTCTCACGGCCACTGCAGCCTCAACCTGCCGGACTCAGGAGATCCTTTTGCTTCAGCCTTCCAAGTATCTGGAGCTACAAGGCGTGCACCACCACATCTGACTAATTTTTTGATTTATTGTAGAGACAAGGTCTCTCCATGTTGCCCAGGCAGTTTCAAACCTGTGGGCTCCAGCAATCCTCTTGCCTCCACCTCCCAAAATGCTGGGATTATAGGCATGAGCCGCTGTGCCCAGCTAGTTTTTCTTATTATTTTTTTCAAAACTAAGGTTAACCATAAACATTGGTGTTCCTAAGGACCTCGGAAGCTCAGAAGTCAACTCTGGGATAAAGCCTTTACAGACTTCCCCACTGGAAGCTGAAGGCTTCTCCCTGGAGTCAAAACTTCACCTTATATAATTTCCTCCCATAGCACCGCTCATGGTGTAGGCACATCAACGGTGGCTATCTGTGTGCCTCCAAATATACTCTGACCTCCTTGAATGTAGGAAGTCAATGTTTTATCTCCCTATAATTAACATAGAGATAGCACAGGCCTGATACACAGCACATGTTCACTCCCTGTTAAAGCACTAATGAAAGAATGACAATGAATGTCGTTCCACTTTCACCATCTAGTTTCTGTTTCCAGCTCCAAATCCTCAGTATGTTTCCTGTGCCTGTGCATTGTTGCTCTCAAATGATTGCAAATGCATTTGCAACGTGCATTGTTGCTCTCAAATGATTGCAAATGCATTTGCCCTTGCCTACAGTACAGATGTCAACTCCTTTATCTGTAAAAGTTAAACTTTATGGCTCTGTGCTCATCCCGCTACTGCCATAGTATTTCTCAAGTACAACCTCTCACACTGTTACCTTTCTCTGACCTCATATTGCACCACATAGCCTATCCCTCCATAAAATGTTTTGAATCACTCTCTATCATTCCATTGTCTCAACTAGTGTTTTGTATCTTCTGGCAAGGCCTATTAGAAATTTCTGGGATGGGGAAATGGTCTGTAATCTACACTGTCTGACACAGGAACCACTGGCTCTGTGTGGCCATTGAGTACTCGAAGTGTGGCTAGGGTGACTGTAGATATAAATGTTTAGTTTTTTTTTAACTTTGTAATTAATTCATCTTTAAATTTAAATAACCATATGTGACCAGGGGCTACCATATTAGACAGCATAGGCCTAGAACAGGTGGCTCAGGGCTTGGTACAAAGCAATAATACTTAATATCAGGTTGTGGTCAAGAAATTATCAGGAAAATGTGTTGCTCTGAGGGAATGCTTATCAAATACAAATTAAAATTTAAAATAGTAATAAAAAGAGGAGAAATTAAATTCATTGGGAGAATTAATAAACCGATTTGCCCGAAGGGAATTCAGGTGCAATAGAAAAAGCAAATTGACTAGGAAGAGCTATAACTACAAAACTCCAAACTAATATTGATAACGGAAAGCCAGAGAAATGGCCATTGTATCTGCCAGCTTGATTTTTCACCAAACTCAGAATGTGAATTAGTTAAATAAAGTAGATTAAAGATTAGGAACAAAATGTAATGGGTTTAATTCAATTACATTTATTAAGAGGATTTCATGAAGATGTTTTATTTAGTACAAGTTGGATCTTCTGATAATACGCTTTATATTTTAATTTCATTGTATTGACTGTCAAACTGTTATAATAGTATTTTATCATGCTGAGTATTGCTTGATATAGCTGGCCCACAGGCATTTGGTTCATGATGCTTTATAGTAGTATTTTATTCTTCTGCCCCTTAGTTATTTACAAATTACTTTTTGGGTGCAATTTGAAATCCAGTTACAAGTTGATTTTATCATTTCTTTGTCTTTTTTTTTTTAAAGATTAAAAAAAAAACCCTGACTGGGCATGGTAGCTCACACCTATAATCCCAGCACTTTGTGTGGAGGCTGAGGCAGGAGGAATACCTGAGCCCAGGAGTTCAAGACCAGCCTGGGTAACATAGTGAGACCTCATCTCTACAAAAATGAAAAAATTAGGCAGGCATGGTGGGGCAAGACTGTAGTCCCAGCTACTTGGGAGGCAAAGGCAAGAGGATTGCTTGAGCCCAGGAGTTGGAGACTGCAGTAAGCCATGGTTGTGCCATGGTACTTCAGCCTAGGGGACAGAGTATGAGACCCTGCCTCAAAAAAAAATTACCCTCCAGAGTTGTAGCTTTCTTCATTCACTTATATTTTTTCATTTATTATATTAAAATTATATTTATATTTATATTCATTTTATAGTACAGTATTACATATACATTTTTATTCACATTTATTATATACACATTATATTTACATATTTATATTTATCCTTCTTTATATTTATAAATATTTGTTGAATGCTCTCTGTGGGCTGGATCACGTGTTAGGCTTTGGGAATTAACTGATAAATGAGCCAAATGCATTACTTGCCTTCATGGAACTTAAATGTAGCAGGAAATAATCCGGTTGGTGAACAAAGGTTAAGAGACACTAAAGATATCACGTGATAATGCATTGCTAATCTGTATAGTTCTGACTGTGTCGGTGGCTCCAAGTAAAAGAGGCAGGTGAAATCACCAGAAGTCAGAGTGGGCAAAGTGAGCAGCTTCATGCATGAGGCTTGGCTTTAGTTAACTTTGAAGGGTTGTTGGGGGTTAGGGAGGAGTGTATGCAATAGACATGTTCAAGGTGTTACAGGTGAGAGAAACAACACGAAGTCTACACTACAGAAATGAGCGTGGGGAAAATGAGAAAAAAATCTAGCTTGAGAAGCAAATAAAATCACAAAACTATCTTCTCGACATAGCCAGATGTGGGATATTAGTAAACAGAGGCAGTCTGTGAAGAGGATACCTAGTGTGATACAATGTTGGGGCACCCACGTGAGGATGATTTTCAAAGATGATGTGCATAAAGACCCAGAACAGGGTTCTCAGATGTTGGAAAAGAGGCCCAGATTTGGGAATAATCGGCCGGCTAGGCTAGTGAGTCCGTGACAGTGGTTAAATTTAGAAAGGGAGAAAAGGCAGCCAGGCTACAGCGGGTAAGAGAAGGTAGAGCCTTGAGAGGAAAACAAAACAAAACAAAACAAAAACGGTCAATGTAGTTGTGAGTAATAAAGTAAGGTGAGAAACAACTTAGTAGAAGCCAGAGGATATATATATATATATATATATATATATTTTTTTTTTTTGATTTGGAGTCTCACTCTGTCGCCCAGACTGGAGGGCAGTGGCCGCGCCTGGCCACCGCGGCCTCGACCTGCTGGGCTCCGGTGATCCTTCCGCCTCAGTCTTCCAAGTAGCTGGAATTACAGGCATGCGCTACCACACCCAGCTGATTTTTTGATTTATTGTAGAGATGAGGTCTCGCTGCCCAGGCGGGTCTCGAACCCGCGGGCTCAGGCAATCCACTCACCTCAGCCTCCCAAAGGCGCGGGATTACAGGCTGAGCCGCCGAGCCCGGCTAGGAGATACTTTTTTAAAGGTGGAACATCAAAAGGGTCAGATGATGACAGGTTAAAGAAAATGAAAATTGAGAAAAGGCTCCTGGATTTATAGAAGGAAGTCCCTGGTTATTACTGATCAAGCAAATTTATTAGAACACTAAATACAGATACCATTTTAAAAGGAAACAATCGGGAAGACCGTCCATAGTGGGTGAAAGTAGGAGATCATAGAGGTCAGCTCTGCAAATGCAGAAGACTTCATTGAGGCTGGAAGACTTGGTGGGTTACTTATTTGTATATTTTAAAGATAAGGAGACCTAAACATGTTTGAAGGTGGGAAAGAAGGATACTTTAGCATTTTTGAAATTGAATGCTTAACTGCTTTTGATTGCGTTTTGTCTAAATGTGAATCTCTCTTTTCCATTAAATCCTAGTGAGTCCATTACAGAAGAAACCCTGAAAAGGGCAAAGCAGATTGGGTTCTCGGATAAGCAGATTTCAAAATGCCTAGGACTGACTGAGGCCCAGACAAGGGAGTTGAGGTTAAAGAAAAACATCTACCCTTGGGTTAAACAGGTAAAGAAGATTCCCTTTCTTCTCAAGATTTCTTTGATGAAATGTAGGCACCAATTCAAAAAGTCATTGTGAATAAAAAGAGAAGTGGGATTAGAAAGGGACTATGCTTGCCCAGTTGATGTCCATGGTGTCACCAATTTTATTCAGCACAGGATTAATTTATGCTTAAAAGGGAAAAGATGAAGGAACACTGGATGTAAAGATAAGAGTGAGTATCTGATTTTCTTGACCTAAATAAAAAAAAAAAAAAAAAAAGACCTTTCCTCTGCTTTTTGACTTGTGTTCAAATAAGTCTGTAGTAAGAGAAAGCCTGAGTGTAATAGGACTTGAGATACCCTAGCAAGATGCCTGACCCTCTCGAAAGTAATAGCTATCACTTTTGGCACTAACTTTTTACAGGGTAATACTTTATTTTAAGTGCGCCATCATTATGGTTCATTTAATATTCATTGTGATAGGGCTGGGCATAATGACCTCATATAGTATTCATGACAATCACACATGAACGTTTGTAGGTGTGCTGGGGTGATTTTTTTTTTTTTTTTTTGGCCTTTAATGGAGGGAATGTCTGGGTGTAAAGTACCACCAGCTGGTTTTTGTCCTTTAAATTTATTGACTTTTCTCTGTGTGCTCAGGAGGAACATGCGTATCTTTAGGTCTCAAGCTTGACGCTAAATATTTTCTACTCAGCAATTACTATCTTCTCTCTCACTTGCCTTATGCCAGCCTGCCCTGCTGGCCCTAAATTCTTGCTCATTAAGCTGAACTACTGGGCCTTGAGAATGGAATTGATTTCCAAATGTGTTCAGTGAGATCCTGTTTACCTTGCCTCCGTCCCTTATGGCTTATGGTATTTGTGTCATCTCTTAGCTCAGTGCCATAGGCAACCTAAATCCTGTGCATTAGTTTGGAAGCCACAGACTTTCTTACATATAGGTCATTTTGCTCTGATGCACAACTTTTTTAGGCAGCTGGTAGGGTAAGTCTTTCTGGTAACCAGTTGACCATAGGATCACTCTGTTGTGTTCATGAAAGGCACTGCTGTAGTGATCCAACAATCCCCTGGGGTGTCTGCAACCATTTATTGCTCAGGTGGTAACTAGACCATATCATTATTTTTTTCTCTCATTTTCAGAATTAGAAAGAGATTGTACATACCTCTTTCTGTCTTTACTTTATAGTAATGGGCATTAAAGGAACATAAATGTAGCACAAGAGATATAGTTTCAAAAAAATAAATAGAATAAAATTCTTATTTGTGTATTTGATTTATTTATTTTCTCTTGCAGATTGATACACTGGCTGCAGAATACCCATCAGTAACAAACTACCTCTATGTTACCTACAATGGTCAGGTAGGAGCTGCCAACTGCCATGCCCAGAGAGTTCTAGATTTAGTAGATTGCCCACATCAGGAAATAATACATATATGTTGTATTTTTGGTTATCTAAATAATAAACATGGCATCATGTGGGTCAGATAATGGTGTATTTCTGTACTCAGTGTTTTAAGAACTTCCTTAAGATCATGAAATCAAGTGGAAAAAATGATAAAGGCCATGATTACATGAGCACACAATTATGCTATGTTCGCATGACTATTTACTTTAAGCAAATTAAGCTAAATCTACATTTTACAAATATGCAGAGAGCTTATATAATGCTGTATATTTACTGATTCCCAGAGAATCAGGTAAACAAGAGGAAGAACAAAAAACACACACTTAAAGATAGGACAAATAGTTAAATTAAATGGGATAAAACACATAATAATTTCTGCATCTTCCTTTCCCCCCCCCCAGGAGCATGATATCAAATTTGATGATCACGGAATGATGGTGCTGGGCTGCGGTCCATATCACATTGGTAAAGTGATATATTTTATTTGCATGGGACATTGCAATTTATATAGAACCCTAGCCGGGCTCGGTGGCTCAGCCTGTAATCCCGCGCCATTGGGAGGCTGAGGTGAGTGGATTGCCTGAGCCCGCAGGTTTGAGACCCGCCTGGGCAGCGAGACCTCATCTCTACAATAAATCAAGAAAAAAATCAGCCGGGCGTGGTAGCATGCCTGTAATTCTGGCTACTTGGAATGCTGAGGCGGAAGGATCACTGGAGCCCAGCAGGTCGAGGCTGCGGTGGCCGGAAGAGGCCACTGCACTCCCGTCTGGGCGACAGAGTGAGACTCCAACTCAAAAAAAAAAAATAAGAAATATATAGAACCCTGCCTGCGTGTTAATTCCACTATTCTAAGAACTATGTCAAATAAATGTTATAATAAATGTTTTGCCAACTAGGAAACTGAGGCTCAGAGAGGTAAAACCTAACTGTTTAGTGGTAGAGTGGGATTCAAATGCAGGTCTTAAGTACAAATTCCATCTCTTTTCATTTCACCATGTTATTCCTTTATTATTGTAACTGAATTGAACCTCTCACTAGGGTTGGGAAATGGATTAGACTTTTGACTTTTTCTCTCCCGACATAGTTTTTCATGAGTGTCTGTATTTATTCAAGGATTTATACATTACCCAGAAATTACATTGTAGATTCCATCTCTGACCTAACATATGATTTTTGTTTACATCAAATGCAAAGATTTTGTCTCATTGGTGCATGGGCAAAGCATTACATAAACTAATTAAAACATGCTCATCAGAGATTGTAACATTTTCCCCCAGTCAATTAAAATTAGGTATTAATAACCATTAATGATATACTTGCAAGGTGTGTATTTAAATGGACAGTGATATTAGTCAACAAGTATATTTAATAATTAGTTTCTGCAAGGCATAAAAATATTATGGAAATAATAAAACGTGATTTGAATGTATGTAGTCTTACTTTGTTACTTTGAGCATAGTTTCTTTTAGTTTTTACAGTCAACCCAAGTGCTTCAGGTTGTGCTAGTTTACCAATCTTTGGCCAACTTTTTAGACAGGCCAAAAGTGTTATTTAGTCTATTTGTGTAGCTATAACAAAATACCTGAGACTGGGTAATTTATAAAGAATAGTTCTGTATTTCTTATAGTTCTGGGGACTGAGAAGTCCAAGATCAAGTACTGAGAGGACCGGTTGTCTGGTGAGAATTAGGTCTCTGCTTCTAAGATGGCACCTCGAATCCTGCATCCTTCAGAAGGGAGGGACACTGTGTTTGCACATGGCAGAAGGCAAAAGGGTACAGAGGGAACAAACTTCCTCCAGCAAGCCCTTTTAATATGACAGAGCCCTCGTGAATAGACATAAATACCTCCTAAAAGGCCTCACCTTCCATCATTGTTGCATTGGAGATTGTTTCCAACAAATAATTTTTGGGGAACACTTTCAGACCAAAGCAGTTATCTCATAGCTAAATGGCCTTGAACACCTCATCAGCATCTACCTGTCTCCTCTCAGGACCAACTTTTCCTCCTTTTCAAATGTTACCTAATTTATGTAACAATTCTGCATGACATTAGGATCCAGGGAAGACTAGTCAAACTGCTAATCCAGTGTGTACTTGCTTGATAGTGACAATGAACATGACATTATATATTTGAATAACATATTTTGACAAGAATTTTTAGAAGACAATGTTCTATACAAAGAATTAGTATAAGTTCCATGACTTTCAATTCTATGACATTCTAGTATGGGTGAATTTTGAGGTTTTTAGACCACTACTGTACTTCAGATTCCTTTACAGTTGGTCACTCACTCTGCATATGGTGACCTTGCCAAGTTTGAAAGGATATGCTTGGAAAGAATAGGACTTTTGCATCAATCAAGATACGTCAGAGTTTCGCGGTACCTCAGGGATCATTAAGTTTAACCCTCAAATGTTGAATTCAAAGGTATTAAGTAGAATAACTGAAACAGGAACTCAAGTATTCTGATAACTAGATGAACTATTTTTGTGTATTTGGAGGCCATTGTGTTCACTTTGAATTTTTTTCAGCACATGAGGATATATTTATAATTAAAAATTAACTTTATCTCCCATTCACATTGAAGTTCTGAATGCATCAGATATAGAGATTTCTTATTGCAGAGTTTAGCACATAAAACAAGCCAACATTTCATTGCTGTTTAATTAGTTCCCACTTTCTTATTAGTATGGTGTGTGTCAAGGGTTTGAAATTTATATCTTGGAGTTTTACAAATTGAATCGAAAGGTATTGGCTTCCTTAGCCTGAACTGACTGGTGATATATTTCTGCTTTTTTTTGTGTTGTAACTTTATGTTTCTCTTACTCCTTTTCCCAATCTTATTGTCTCTGCAGGCAGTAGTGTGGAATTTGATTGGTGTGCTGTCTCCAGTATCCGCACACTGCGTCAACTTGGCAAGAAGACAGTTGTGGTGAATTGCAACCCTGAGACTGTGAGCACAGACTTTGATGAGTGTGACAAACTGTACTTTGAAGAGCTGTCTTTGGAGAGAATCCTAGACATCTACCACCAGGAGGTAAAAAAGAAAAATTAAAAAAAAAAAAAAACAGGAAAGAGAGGAAAAAAAAGAAGGAATGTATATGCAATGCATCCTTTATATATATATATGTATTCATGTATGTATATTTATATTGCAATTACCCTTAAGAGGAAGAACTGCCAGTGCTTTCCATTGCCTAATTTTGTAGTGAAACTCTAAAAAGTCACTCCAGACCTATATTTTTGAGGTCCTGACACAGAGTGATTATTTTTAATATAAAATTCACTCTTTCTTTCTAAAGGATCTAGCTATATTGAAAACTCGGTAACATGTGCCAACCACATATAAACGATTACAAGATGGCCCCTCAGAAATATTTTGCAGAATGAATGAGCTGGTCATCTGGAAATACAATAAATAGCCTCTTTCTAGTTCATGTGATATGGCTTAATGATGAACAATTCCAGAAGAGAATCGATTGTTTACAGATGCTAGTTAATTTCTTGTGCCACCAGATGAAGCAGTCTTCAGTTTAAGATCAATGAGTCCATTTTGAATGATTTTGCTTTTCTTTATAGACCTCACCTACAGTTGGTTTCTCCAGTTGTGTCTCCTCAATGAGTATTATTGAGTGTGTCTTCAACGAGGATTCCTACCATTGTAGGTTACTGTAAATCTGCCGAACAAGTTAAATTATCTTACAATTAAAAGAATAAATACCAGAAAATCTTAGAGTGATTCAGTTAATTCCTTATCACAGAGAATCGTCACTATGAGTAAAATATGGCCACTTAGAGAGAGAGAGAAAAAAAAGAACTGAATTTGAGCCACAATATTTAAATTCTAATTTTGATTAGAAACCTCAGTGAATTGTGCAAATTGTTTAAGTTCTCTGTGCTTTACGTTTCTAATGAATGAATCGTATGGATGTAAAAGCATGCTATATGCAGGTACTGTGAAGTTAGCATAGAATATATCGTTGAAGTCAGATTGTAAAGTGTGATGATTTTTTCATTATTAAACAAATAGGCAAATTTAGGATGAATGTATAATCATAATTGTCTATTTGGGCCTGGTCCACTAATCTTGTAATATAATAACATTGATCATTAAATAAGATATACACTTTTTTGGTTCTCTCTCTGACATTAGTCTTTTTTAATGATTCCTTAATATTCATTTCAGATAGACAGGTGGACATCAAAATTAATGTATTCTGCAAAATATTTCTTGAGTCTCTTGTAAATGAAATGCCAGGTTCAGCATAATATACAACTATAAAAAACAGGTTCCCATATTCAAGATATTAACAACAAAATTGGAATCTCTGGTATAAATATGTAAAAAATCAGATACTCGGATACATTTTTAAGTATTAAAAAGCAAGATAGACAATAGCAGCAAGAATTTTTCACATAATTATTTAGTCATGAAATGGTTTAAGGAAAGATTAAAAACTTCTATGACTGCTTTTAGATACAGTTATACATGGCTATAAATGAGATTTTTTAAACGATAAAAACCAACATTACAGAAAGAAATGTCGGCCCTTCTTTGAAACTAATTGGCATTTAAAGTATAGTGTTACTATATATTAAGAGGTAATTTAAATGTTATGTAGGTGATCATAAGAATATGATGTCTATGTGTAAATATGGACAAAGTTACGCCTGCAACAAAACTTGAGTTGCATTAATGAACGAATGACAGACGTTAGTGGTAGGCAAAACTCATAGAGAATGCAAGACTCTAGACAGAATTGGGATTCATCTCTAGTTTAATTGTAATTAAAGGCAATCCTAAGGTTCTGCCTAGACTGTAAACATATTTTGCCAAAATGTAAATTACTAAAACATAAGGCATGATCCTCTCTTTGGCAACTTTAGAGATAGTGGAATTTTGTAAATGGGAGACAATCTATAACATTGCAAAAAATCAGGGCCATTTTCAATGAGGCAAATGCTGTATGTTAGTAAGACAAATTTTCTTACATTACATTCATTCTATAGTACAGCATTCAATTTGTTCAGCAGAATAAGAACTGACCAAGGTGATTAGTGGCTAGGAGAAGTTAAGAAGTTCTCAAGTAAGTTTGAGGTATTTCCTTTTAATTATTTTCTGTTAAAAATGAATTTCTTATGCGATTGCGGCTTGGATATTGTTTCAGAAATATTCTTGTGCAGTGTTAGCTTAGAGTTATTGGGTTTAAAAATAGAAAACTAAGATGAGTAAAAAAGATACAAGCACATCTAGGTAAGAGCAATGAAACTTTGGGAACCTAATATTTTCTAAATACTTTAGAAATCTATAAAACAGCATCTGAAATTTAGAATATTTTATTTCAGTAGAATTCTTGAAACTATTTAGGCATAAGTGATTATGATAATTATAATTTCTATCCCTATGTACCCATGAATCCCGTGCTTGGTGTTGGGGCCAATTTAAGATTGGATTCCTCTATGAAACTGTGCTGTATTAACTTAATTATACAGACTTGTTCTCATGCTGAATTCGTTTTGGTGTATGTGCAAAATCTGTACTATATCATCACATTGTTACTCTTAAATATTCCTGTGGACATGATTTGTCTCCCCAGTGATGATCTCTGATTCTGAAGAATTTGGTAGGAAGTTTTTCTATCTACTACTTTTCCAAAAGAATGTTCTAGAAATAGCTTTTCTCTTATCCTTGAACATTAATCACTTCTGAAATCAGCCAGAAAAGTAAGAGTTTGCTTAAGAATCAAATATTTGTTTATTACTTGAGCATCACTCCTTTACAATCTATTGAGTCCGTATACAAGTTTTCTATACGTATTTGCTGGATCAGAGATAAGGACAAGTCATCACCTTCATTGTACCTCAGTTTCTTTAGCTGTAAGATGCGAATAGTAATAATCACCTCAGAAGGATACTACAGAGGTGAAAACAGAGGCCCAAGGATACATAGTAGAGTCCTTGGCAAGGAATAGCAGCTATTATCTTATTGCTTTTTTGAAAGTTGTTGCTTCTTGAAAAACAGAAATCAATTTAATACAGTCATTTTGAAAAATGTTGATGTATTTGTTAATCAAGGGCTTGTAATCCAACTTTCAGCTCCTATTTAGTCCAATTGACTTCAACTTTTGCTCATTAATTGCTATTGCTTCCTCAACTTTTAAGGTATTTTTAAGTCTTTTGCATAAGAAACATTTTGTATGTATGCATTTCACAAAAAAATTGTTTTTAGGCCTCTAAATTATAGTGTTCTGCTAATAACACAAGCAATAAGAAAATAAAAAGATTATTATAGAAAGAGAATACTTCTTTTTAAAGGTTTTACACAAATATGTATTGAACATATTTTGAGATGATAAAAATAGCTTCTGTACAATTATAAATATGCAGAACAGTGGATTATTATTTTCAAAACTGTTTACAATGCCTTTAAGCACTCACTTGCTTGGTGTTTGGTTTTGCAGTACCATAATTGCTCTCATCAGAAAAAAATTAGCTACATCCCTTATAAGAGTATTTTACAATGATTTTAAATAATGATGAGACACATTTGTCACATATTGTCTACTTCAGCAATTCTGCTAATATTCATTAGTGGGTCATTAGGGCAAACAAAAATTTTGCTAAGCTCAATGGCTCATCAGATATTATACCTTTTTTGGTATTAATAATCATGTCTTATTTATTTATATACTTACAGCATATGGGACCTTTAATATTTATCTTCTTATTTAATCTACATGGCAACTTTCCGAAGTAGGCCCGATTTTATAGATAAGCAGACTGAAACTTGGCAGGGAGAAGTGGTGGTACACAGAAGGAACTAGGATGTCTTTTTTTTTTTTTTTTGAGTTGGAGTCTCACTCAGACGCCCAGACTGGTGTGCAGTGGCTGCTCCCGGCCACCGCAGCCTCGCCTGCCGGGCTCCAGCGATCCTTCCGCCTCAGCCTTCCGAGTAGCCGGAATTACAGGCACGCGCTACCATGCCTGGCTGATTTTTTTATTTATTGTAGAGCTGAGGTCTCACTGCCCAGGCGGGTCTTGAACCCGCGGGCTCAGGCAATCCACACACCTCAGCCTCCCAAAGGCGCGGGATGACAGGCTGAGCCACCGAGCCTGGCTGGATGTCTTTAAAAAAAAAAAAAAAAGTCTTGAAGTTTTGACCTTTAAAAGGAGATATGGTTTTAAGTAAGAAAATTTTATAGTAATCAAGCATCCAGATGAAGGCTAAAGATTCTGGCACTGCTTGTAAAGCAAGGGATAAGGAAATGGGAACTAAAATGAGTTACTGGGTACTGGAGACAGGTGCCAAGTTTGGAGCAAGGAGAGAGGATGGTGGGCTAGGTCATCAGTGTAGGAGGTGAGATCTAGACTGTTTGGTTAAGGGGTGGTTAACGGTTAGGTTAGCAAGAGGAGAGGAGAAAGGAAACAACAGCTAGGGAGAACAGCTAGTGGGAGTGTACCTGGTTGGGGATAGTGAGTCGAGTATTCTTTCTGAGGCCGAGCGGGATGATGACAGATAAGACAGGAAAGTCGTAAGTGTCCAGGGGGTGAGGAGTCTATCCTTTATCCTCTAGGCAATGAGAAGCTCTGAACTTTGAGTATAGGAGTTACTTGATAAAGCGATTTTTTACATGCTTAATCTGAATATGAAGTGTGGGGTGGAAGGATACAACAAAGGTGAGTGTTAGGAGAAATCTGTATCCAGTCAGGAACTTACAACAGTAGTCCAGAAATTAATTGGTTGTAGATAGCACAGAGTACGTGGTGAAAATTTATTAGTTGATTTACTTTTCCAGTTACCACCCATGCGAATGTCACAAATGATATTTACGTGTAGTTGTGTGGGTGGATGTCTTACATAGATGTTAGCATCTATTTGCCTGGAAAATCAAAACTATGTCCATGTATCACTTTTGTGGCATAATTTCACGATTCATTGATAGAAGAAAATATCACAGTCAGGCTAAGCAGCGTCAGTAAGGAAACGGAGGCAGTGTGAGTGCCGTTGTTCACTCATAAGAAAGTTACTCTAGTGGCTGATATTGGGATGTCTTTTCCAGGCATGTGGTGGCTGCATCATATCAGTTGGGGGCCAGATTCCAAACAACCTGGCAGTTCCTCTGTACAAAAATGGCGTCAAGATCATGGGCACAAGCCCTCTGCAGATCGACAGGGCTGAGGATCGCTCCATCTTCTCAGCTGTCTTGGATGAGTTGAAGGTGGCTCAGGCACCATGGAAAGCTGTTAATACTTTGGTAAAGAGACAACCAAACAAGTGTCTGTTTTTAATGTTCTTTTTTGAACAGATGTAACTTGAATTTTAACTGTTGGAGATGTTAACTACAGGGCAGATAGAATGAACAATGCTTAGTGAATTTACTTTAAAGTTGCTGTATTTCCATGATTGCAGTTAAAGGCTGATTATAAATTGATAGTCGTATTCTCATTAAGATTCAGACAATGAAAAGAAGTTCAAACTGTTTCTGAACGAGATTTGATATTTAGAATTAGAGGCTAGGAATTTTTGTGTATTTCAATGTCCAATTTACATTTTAATGGTGTCTTTTGAGAGAAAGAATAACAAGTTAGGTTACCTCACGATCTAGCAATACCATTCTGCAATGTTACTGCATATTTTAACTATCCATACTTTTCGTCACTGTTGTTTCTATTAATTAGAATGAAGCACTGGAATTTGCAAAGTCTGTGGGCTACCCCTGCTTGTTGCGACCTTCCTATGTTTTGAGGTAATACTATATATTGTTTTCTAAAATAACAATTTACAAACCGGGAGATACAGAAATGCATACTATGTGCTAAGAGCACTAGACTTCTGTGTGTTATAATTTGTGGTCTGTAACTGTTCAAAAACCATTACAGTCAGCTGAGGGCCAGTAGGAAGAGACTAGAATCCTACTTCTAGAAGCATAGCTTCAGGCATCTCCTTGCCAAACTGAGAGAGGGCAGATTTACATTAGAGAGCAGGACAATTTAAACACCACATACAATTTGGGATGTCTTTCACCAGAACATCTGTTTTCTGATACCCAGAAATGACAGCGTATCTTTGACTCTCGTCAGCACCTTCTGATAGTGCCTTTGTCTTGAAATTTCGAGTTTTTGAGATTAGATTCTTTTAAATAGATGAATGATAAAGGTAAGGAACAGGGGCAAAGAGGATCTTTTATATCAGACTTTGAAACTAAGTTCTATCATAAAAGAAGTTGTGCATCATTACTTCCTTCCTTTAGCTGTTACCACATGTAAGACACTACTTCACTGAACAGGGGATAATAAGACAAACACAATTTGCTGTGCACAATTTGAAAGCGTAAATGGAATTTGAGATGGGAGCCTTTCAAATAATGAAAAATTTCAATTTCAGGTGCAAGGCTTTGCTTTTTATTTAAATGACATTTTGCATGAACTACAGCCTCATAATACTACTTCTTTGAGGAATTAATGCAAATTAATTTAAATAGCGTGCACACATTTAGGGAAGGATTGGGGAAAAAAAGCTTTGTCTGTTGTGCTTTCCCATTTTTGCAATCTATAACTTTGTTCCAATTTTCTGCACTCAGAATTATTAGTGTTATTGCTCTCACCTTCCTCTCTTAAACAAAGGAAGCAATTGAAAGCTCTTTATGCAGAAATTTATAATATAATGATAAATTGGTGAGGTAATGGATATGTTAATTAGTTTGAGTTAATCTTTCTACACCGTATACATAGATCAAAACATCACATTGTACCCCATAGATATACACAATTATTTATCAATTCAAAATAAATTTTAAAACATTAAAAAAGAGAAATGAGTAACAGAGTAGAAAAGGTAAGAAAAATGCTACTTTTTAAAAGCAAAGGGTAAGTCATAGTTTTCTCTTATTTCCTTACCGCCTCTTATCGTTCCTCTTTTCCTCTTCCCATTCCATTTTGAAAATGTCAAAACTCAAGTAAATTGATTTTAGATAGCCTTGTTTCTCAAGTATTTAAAATGAGGGACACAGCTGAAAAGTTTTTGTCAGATAGTGTACATTGCATTTTGCAAGTGGTACTAAAAAATGAATTCTTTTGTAATCAGTTGCGGTAGTAGCATAACCTGCTCTGACAACCTGCTGGTGGGTTGAAGTCGGCTGTCGGTAATTAACTCTGAAAAAACAGGTTAGAGAAATTAGGTTCTGAGCTGAATCCTGTGAAAGCTTATGAATTACCTGGAACCAGTAGACTTTGGAAAAAGAATGTCAGAAAGGACAAACTTTGAAGTACAATCTCCACAGCTACCAGAGTTCCCTGTGGACACTATTATGGGTCTCACCTCTTTCCTCCATCCTCAGCTTCTGCAGCTTTATACTTTGGTTGATTGTCCTGGTGATCAAATGGAGTAGAGTCCCAATTTAGAGAAAGGTACCTTCTTACTCAGCCCAGACTGGAACTAGAGGTTGCCTGGAACTGTTCTGAGAATTAGTCAAGTCTTGCCCGCTAGCATCAACCTGATATGCCTCCCCACCCCTCTTTTCCAGTGGGTCTGCCATGAATGTGGTATTCTCTGAGGATGAGATGAAGAAATTTCTAGAAGAGGCCACTAGAGTTTCTCAGGTAGTATCCAGTCTCCTCCTAGTCACTTTTATCTCTTCTCTGAATTGCTATCTTGTTTTGTATGCTGTTTCCCCCCACCACCCCCACCCTCACCCCCGCCCCAACACAGTGTTGCTAAGGTGAGCTTTTTTCCCCCTTTACCTAGCGATCTCCTACTTATGAGAATGAGAAAACTCAAAACCATGAAATTTTATCTAGATTCTTAGGGTTGGTGGAAGAAGAGGAAGCCCTGTGCATATCTGATCAAAACAGAGATATATACATTTTTAGGCTTCAGGAGACTGAAAGGATGAGCGCTTTTGTTCCTCTCGTGGGTTAGATGCTTGTCACAGTATTCCTGGGATTCCCAGTCTCAAGGGCTGCCCAGCCAGGCTTCCTAATAACCAGCGAAAGCTGATTTTTAATTTTCACACCTGGGGACTTGGCGTTAGTCAAACATGCCACTGTAATTTTAAGTCCCCTCACTCAACTATGATTTTGTTTGTATTTCTTTTCCATTTTGGCACATTCCATTTGTGAGTAATAAAAGTGTTTATCAGACTGTAGTGACTCCGCCACCTTCCTTTACTACCCCCAGCTTTTACTTTCTCCTTCAGCGTTACCTCAGTGTGATCCATTTAAGATTTACCCAGTGGGGATATCGATCTGCAGACCTTGTACTATAGAGGATAAAAGTCATGCTTTCCTTTTAAAGGCTTTCAAAAGCTGGTTGGAGTAAAAAGAAACAGCAAAGGAACAACCCATAGAGAAGAGTTTGATGTTAGGCAAGTGGAATTTGGAGGGAACCGATGAGCGAAATCAGAGGCATTTCAAAGAGGAATAAAGAGTGCGGATTGTTCCTGCACACGTGAAGCTGATCCCCCATCTGTATGATAGTTGCTCCCTAAGGATGTTTGGGCAGTGAAGAGAGTGGATAAAGATGAAGAGTTGGAAGGGGCAGAGGGTAAAAACAGAAAACCAAGCAGATTTTGAATTTCTGTTTGTATGAACATCAGGTAACCGAGAAGGGAATCTCTCCAGTGGGCCAGTTTTCACCAATGCACTCTGGAGGACAAACCAGCCGTCCTTCCCTCCATGTCATTCCCTGCCAGGGGTCTCACCACACTCCCCTTTTGAGAAGCCAGTGACTGTACCCAGCTGGTCTCATGCGAGTGATGGGGCCGGGGTCCTCTCTTGTGGGCCTGGAACACTAGACCTCACAGGATGTCTACTTCGTAAAGTATTTTTTAAAATATGTCTAATATTAAAAAACATTTAGTCGGGCACGGTGGATCAGCCTGTAATCCTGCGCTTTTGGAGGCTGAGGTGAATGGATTGCCTGAGCCCCTGGGTTCGAGACCCACCTGTGCAGTGAGACCTCATCTCTACAATAAATCAAAAAATCAACCAGGCGTGGTAGCGCATGCCTGTAATTCCGGCTACTTGGAAGGCTGAGGCGGAAGGATCGCCGGAGCCCAGCAGGTCGAGGCTGCGGTGGCCGGGAGCGGCCACTGCACTCCAGTCTGGGCGACAGAGTGAGACTCCAACTCAAAAACAACAACAACAAAAAAATCATTTACTATCATTTATCATTTAAATAATAATACTTAAAATACTTTTGGCTAGAAATAGTGATGTAAACAAAGATTTCGAAATAAATAGCACAGCGTTTAAGTTAAATATTTGATGATGGAAACAATCAGTGTGGTAGAGAATATAGAAGAAACAGACTCTAGAGGAATTTAAGGACATTCAGGCCCTGAATGGAAAAGAAAGAACCATGACAAAGCCTAAGAAAGAAGCATGAAAATGTAGTTTACAGACACCAAAGAAAGAAAGTGTTTTTAAGAAGGCCAATGATGTACAGTGATGAGTTTGATGATTGTGGCCAAAGGGGTTTGTGGTCAGAGGAAAAATAGATATTCACAGAAGGTAGCATGAAGGATGAATTGGGATTTGAAAGATGAACCTGGGAAAAGGAGATAGCATGCACGTGGGTAAGAGAGTCATGGGGGCAGGTGAACACAGGGCCTATTAAGAAAACAAGTGACCCAGGTTGCTGAAGCCCAGGGCACAGAGAAGATAATTACACCTTTGAGGTCTTCAGTCAACTTCGTGTTTAGTCTGGAAAAACGCAAGTGGCAGTCAGGTTGTGGAGGGCGTCCCAGCCCTGCCCATGGAGGAGCTGAGTGTGGCAAGCACAACAAGAATGATGAGGGGTCTGAAACTGCCAAGAAAGAAAGAATGGCTTAAGATTAATAAAGAAAAATGGTTGATTTGACAATTTCACATGTCATACTCTAGAAGTGATAGAAGACAAAATCAATTCCTAACAAAGGATTTTGTCAAAACCAAAATAAGATGCTACTTTCATTCTTCTATAATTGTCATGTGGGGAATTTGCAGTGCTTAGAACAGGTGAGGGTAGGAAGAGAGAAAGAATCTGGACCAACAATAGTATATAATTATAGATAAGGTGGAGAGATATTTATGATTCTGGTGGCAGAGAAAGAAGCCATGTTCTGTTTCCTCCTTAGCCCCCTCTTTTCTCTAATTAGACTAGATGCTTATATTTGAGATTTCAGAACTCATGGTCAGTTTTCTGAGCACTCAAGGTTGGAGAAAAACCCTCTGTCTCTCATTGTAAGCAGAGGATGACCCTGTTCTCATGGCACAAATTGGCTAATGAGTTTGTGAGATACGTTTAACCATGAGTTATTTAAACAAGTATCACCCTGATGCCTGCTTAAGGGGCAGGACCTAACTGACGCTATATGTATAAAACTAAAGGTTCTGTCTCTCTATTTTCCATGGTGACAGGAGCACCCAGTGGTGCTGACAAAATTTGTTGAGGGAGCCCGGGAAGTAGAAATGGATGCTGTTGGCAAAGATGGAAGGGTAAGTGCTTTATTCCCGTCTTTTCCATTTCCATTTTCCCATCAACTTTTTGTCCTTAACAGTCTTGAAATATTTTGCCTATTAGAATTTATGATATCAATAAAACAGTTCTCCAATGCCAGTAGAGGACCTGCTCAGATAAAAGAAAAAATCAAATTCTCTGATAATTCATTTGATGTGTCATGGGTATCATATTTCCTGTGTTTCATACTGTTAGAATTTCCCTTTGATGATATTCAAAATTAATTATCATCCTGTACTCATCATTCTTTTTGAATAGATTTTTCTCTCTCATTTTCTTTTGTCTGTGGTTTTCCTTTTATGTTTCAATGGATATTATGAAAACAGCCAATACTTTTCTTTCTGAAGTTCCTAATTGAATCCCTGTTTTTTTTCTTCTTTTTTCATTTTCCACCCTTCTTCTTTTTATTGGGTTAATAAAGGAAAAAACCAGAGTAGAGTGAATAAGCATAATAACATAAAATTGACTTACCATATCATACTTGTATGCTAATATAAGGAAGGCTGCCAACTTCAGGGAGAAATGAAAATGTGAAGAATGTTTAACTTTAGTTTTCTAGTTGTGTTAATAAGGCATTTGTGATTTATCTTAAAATATAAGGAGTTATGTTGTAGGGAGTTCATGCCATTTTTTTTTTGTTTTAAGGAAAAAATAAGAAGTTAGCCTTCATCTTCTGCTTTTCAAGTTCTTCAAGACACTACAGAAGATGTTAAAACTTTTTTTTCATCCAGTTTTTTTCAAAAATTGTAGTGGTGTGTACTTACCACAGAATCATATAATCTTGAGTTGAAGCACCTTAGAGACAATGTATTCCAGCCCTCCAGCCCAGGACAGGAATTTTCCTTACAGCATCCCTGGAAGGTGGTCATCTGTGGTCTTTTAAATTCTTCAGTGATACAAAGCACAACATATTGTGAGATATGAGATATGTATTGTGGTTTTTTTTTTTTGACACCTCAAGTATTCTTTTCCTTGAAATAAGGTTTGCTTCCCTGGAACTCTTATCCCTGACTTCCTGAATTTCTGAGCACAAGTGTAATCTCTCTCCTTTTTAAGATTTTAAGCATTTGAAGATTGAGATATAAAATAAGAGGAAGGTGATTGTACCTATTTGTAAGTTGAGACAGTAAGACTGGCCTAGAGACATTCTTACTCTTTCTATGTTGTTCTGGTAGAGTAATGCTGGTCTGTTGACCTGATCAGGCTGTGGGTTGCCAGGGTATGCTCTTGCCCTAAGCTTCTGTCAGACATCAACCATTGCACACCATTCCCTGTTCCTTCTTTGGGAAATGTTCCAGGCTATTCACAGTTTTCAAACTGTCATACTCAAAATGAACATAGAACTTCAGGTAAATTATGATTGTTCATTTAGTGGGGCGATTATATCCCTTTTTCTAGACACTACACCCCCTCCCCCAAAAAAGAGCTCTTATTATATGTCAAGTTCGGTATCATGTGAGACACTTCATGTGTGTTCTCTTTTATCCTTACAGCCATTGTATGAGACAGGTGTCATTGTTACTCTCATCTTACCAGAAGCCAGGACCAAACAGATAAAACACTTTGCCCATGTCACAGAGCTCATAAATGGTGGAGACTCAGATGTCACTCATACATTTGATAAGCAAATCTACATAACTTATTGAAGTATTTTACATCCACCCAATTATTCTCCCCTACTCTCAGTTTCATAATTTCCCAAGGTCACTTATTTCATTGACAGATAGGTTATAGTGATTGAGATTATAGACTTTAGAATCTGAATTAGGTTTAAAATCCTAAGTCACAAACTAGTATAAACTTGTATAATTTATTCTTACATTGCTTTTGTTTCCTTCTAAAAGAGAACAATAATATTTTCCTTCTGTCTTCCTTCTCTCTCAGACTTCAGTTTATAGATCTCTTGATCAGCTCTTCGTTTTCTTTCTCATCTACCTGCATTCATTTCCCTAGCTAGATATTTACTTCTATCATCTTTTATTTTCCAGTGTCTAGAAGATAAAGATATCATCAGTGCCTCCCAAATGCTGTAGTATCCTCTCCTGTTCCTAAAAGTCAATGTGAATTGGCTTATTTTATTCTTTTCCTATTAATTATACCCTTGCTAATTAGTGGAAGAGAGGTAAGCTCTCAGCCACTCTCAGAGGTCCCCAGGGGCAATCTGCCCCTGCACAGAGAGGCCTGGTAAGTAAGTGCTGCTCTTTCTATTGCTGTCATCAGGAACCTAGCAAAGGAACTGGTCCATGCTTAGGGTGTCTGTTAGGCTCAAAGGGGTGGGTGAGGAAGCTTTGTGGAAGTATGTGCCTGACAATTCTTTCTAAAATCTTATTTTGGCCAGGTTATTTCTCATGCCATCTCTGAACATGTTGAAGATGCAGGTGTCCACTCAGGAGATGCCACTCTGATGCTGCCGACACAAACCATCAGCCAAGGAGCCATTGAAAAGGTCAACACTTATAAATAAAAGTAGAAGGATAAAAGCAAAAGATGAGGGGAAAAACAACCTCTCAATTTGGAAAACAAACAAACAACTAGGTAGCAATGTAAGACATGTTGCAGATTAGATTTAATGATGAGGGCAACTTTTGTGCTCTGAGACACTTGGGTATTTTAAAGGTAACGATTTCCTTCACTGCCCTTTTGAGCCCATTTGGATGTGTGTTCGTACTGTGCTTCTCAAACTTCAGTGTGCATCAACCACGTCAGGAGCTTGTTAAAATATAGATTACTGGGCTCCACTCTCAGGTTCTGATTTCGTAGCTCTAGGGGGGGCCCCAGAATTTGCATTTTCTGCAAATTCTAAGGTGATGCTGTTGCTGCCAATCTGGGAAGAGTGGTTAGAGAACCCTTGCTGCAGGAGATTCCAATGGTTGAGGGCCACTCACAGGTGAAGGGCATGTAAATCCATGCATTTCAGTTAGGAATGGCAAAGAAGGCTTGTAGCAGTCACTTGGGAACCTTCTGAAGCCTATGCTTTCCCTCTCCACTTTCGCCTTTGCCTCCATCTAGTACTTTTTGATTGGACTCCCTAGACCAAAGCTTTGAGAGCCACCTTTAAAGAACTACCAAGGAATGATGAACTCTGCCTCAGGACTCAGAATGCACTGCTAAGTGTACACTTAGAGCCTATCATCTTAATAATCCTTGAGGAGGTCCCATTGACTTCAGGGATGTTAGATCTGGCTCTACTTTCTAGTAGACCTTCTCCAGTGACCCTGCCTTCAGAATCCAGGCAGATGTTTCTATCTGGTCATATATTGGACTGAATTCTGAAGGCTTTACTTTGTTCTAGAATGTGGAGGTAGCAACAATATAAAAGAAAAAAGTCCCTTGATTTCAGATGCCCTTCAGTTTCTCATGCCAGGATAAATGACCTCCAGAACTCAGATTTTTCCAGATCTCTCAGAGCTCAGTGTGCCACAACTCTACTTCCTCTTGTACTCAATTAAGGTGCCAAGCCACTCTGGTGAGTGTAATGAGTGAGGAGTGCTTGCCTTTTGTAATCAGTGCCCCCTCTTGGCGTGGGGACTTTCTGACTCTGGCTGAATACAGGGATTCCTATATGTGGCATGCAGGGCCTCCCTGTACGAAAACACTTTTTTTTCCTTCTGAGTGTAATGTCTACTCTTGCAGAGTCCAAGGTAACCAAAAAGCAGCATAAAAGAAATCTCTCTGGTCTCTTTTCAGTACCATGTAATTTTAGGGCTTGTACCTCCCAGCAGGTAGGTCATTAGATTGATATAGAGTTTGGGCTGCAGTTTCTGGTGCTGAAGTAACTAGTCCAGGATTTCATTTAACCCTCAATGTAAAATCAGGTTATATAATAGGTAGATAGGGGAATTTGACAACTGTAATAATACTGCAAAATTATTTGTCTTTTCTGTGCTATCCTTTTGTGACTATTTAGAACTATTGTGTTAATAGAAGTCTGGTGGCGCCTCTTATTATTGTTGTTATTAATGTACATGTAGCTGCCTGTATAGAGAAATTAAAGAAATCTAAACATAAGGTAATGTGCCTTTCAAAATTTGTTTTTTAACTGAGACATGCCCTTTAGCACTCTGTCTTTATCCTTTTGATCTAGGTGAAGGATGCTACCCGAAAGATTGCAAAGGCTTTTGCCATCTCTGGTCCATTCAATGTCCAGTTTCTTGTCAAAGGAAATGATGTCTTGGTAAGAACTGCTGTGTTAGGTCATGTTGGTTTGCACCCTCTGGTAATCCTTTCTATGAATATCAGCCACAGAACAGCTGAGACCCCCGCAGCCATCCATATTTGAGTATGGGATGTTGCACAGCATATAAGGTCTGCTGTGTTTGAAGGCACAGGCTCTTGGTGGCACGGTATGTCAGCCACAGCTTTGTAAAGCACTCGGATCCACTGGAAAGAAGATCACTGTATGCTATCTACCATATATCATAGATGGATGCAGTAGCTAACATGAAATAGACTGCATGTATAGTCATAAATTATGTGCACTAAAGTTCTGCTTTACTTCTTATCCGGAGAAGATACATTTTCAAAAAAAAAAAAAAAAAAAAAAAAAAAAAGGTTAATCAAATAGATTATGCCTAATTAATTTAGTCTACTTCATTTAACTAATCAGTAACTGTCTTGGTCTGTTTTGTGTTGCTATAACAAAATACATCAAGCTGGGTAATTTGTAAAGAAAAAGGGGTTTATCTGATTCTGGTGGCTAGAAAGTCCAATATTGGAAAACTGGCATCCAGTAAGGATTTCCTGCTGTTTCCACTCATGGCAGAAAGTGGAAGGCAGATGAGCACATGCAGAGATCACGTGGCAAGAGAGAAGCCAAGGAAGCGACTCCTTTTAACAACCCACTCTCATGGGATTCATGCATTCCTGTGAGAGCAAGAACTCATCTCCTATCCCCACTGAGCCTAGCTCTCAGCTTTGTCACATTAGAGATCAGATTTCAACATGGCTTTTGGCGGGGACAAATCACATGTAAGCCATAGCAGTAACAATATTGATTTACTACCTACTATGCAATCATAGGGTACCTACAAAAATATGTAAGGCACAGTCTCTTCTCTCAAAGATCTTGTCATTTAGTGAGAACGGGGAAGAGGATGCGTTTTTCAATAACTGTAATAGAAGGTAAAATATAGTTTACTGCTTTGGTGGATGTGCAAATAGAATGGTATCGGAATTATAGAGCAGTGAGAGCATATTGGCTAGTGTGTGTGCCCATGTGTGCATGAGCATTTATTTGAGCATGATTCTCATGATCTAGGATAGGTTATAAAATACGTCAAGGAAGATTAAAGAATAGTTGGGATTTTGACACGGTAAGGAGAGTAGAGAGCCTATCACACATTGATAGAACATCATCTACAAAGTGAAAGGACAGCACGTTTTTGGAGACAGTGACTAGTTCAGTTGAGTAAGATCATTTTTCTAGGAAAACGTTGGAAGGTGAACTTTGGAAGGACGATTGGGGCCAGGAGAGTGGTATAAGAGGAAATAGAGAAGCATATTGAAGCAAGAGGATAGAAGATCTCCAGGGACTAGACTTAATCTGTTACTAGTGGAAATCCAGCAAAGTCTTTCAAGAGGGGTATGCCCTTATCTGAGGTCTGCATTAAACTAAATCTGTCAGTAGTGTGTGTGGATGGAATTGGAGAAAGGGCATGAAAGAAAGTCAGAGTTCAAAGACACCGACTGAAAGGAAACCAGTTACAAAAACTTTAAGCAGTGAATAGGAAAAGGAAAGGGATAGCAAAACAAGAACTGGCTCCAAGTTCATAATAACTGGAAACCAAATGGCAGAGAGAATGTTAATATTGTTGTTACTGGCTCTCACCATCCTCTTTCTCTTTTTGAATTTTATCTCTGCAGGTGATTGAGTGTAACCTGAGAGCTTCTCGATCCTTCCCCTTTGTTTCCAAGACTCTTGGGGTGGACTTCATTGATGTGGCCACCAAGGTGATGATTGGACAGAACATTGATGAGAAACCACTTCCAACATTGGATCATCCCATAATTCCTGCTGACTATGTTGCAATTAAGGTAACATTTTCAAAACTGTGTTAGTCACTTCACGACTTCCAGTGAAATTGAAAGAACAATCTGTCACCAAAAATTTTGATACTTTAAAAACCTTCTACTAAAATGTTGCATGGGAATTTATGTTTCCTTTGAATAATGCAATGCAGTTACACTACAGGCAATTATATGTGAGCTACTGTGCATTTAAAAAAAAATCTGGCATCACATAACTTCAAAATCTAGTAGTTGAGTAAGTTATAAGCCATATTTATGCAGATGGCACATGATCTTTCCAGTTTAGTTGGTAAACAGAAATCCTGGACATACTTTTTTTTGTAAGTTACTACATTTATAAATTTATTGATATAAACTTGTTCATAAGATTCTTTTTATTCTGTTATTTATTTATTTTAAAGATGTGAGGTCAATTCAGGATTAGGTATACAAGTGGTCATCGTACAGGTAAAGTTTGGGCCTCACTTTGGTCCCCACTCTGCCGGGTTTAAGATCAAGTACTCCATTGATGTTATACTTCTGGCTACTGCCAATCCCTTTCTTATAGTACTATGGTAAATGTTCAGGGTCCACTTATGGGTGAGAACATGTGGTACTTAGTTCTTTGTTTCTGTGATAAATCAGAGTATTTTAGATTCTAAATCCATCCAAGTTGCTATGAGGTCCATAATTTTGTTCTTTGTGACTGCATAATATTCCTTTGTGTATATGTACCACATTTTTTTTTTAAATCCAGGAAATCCTCACTGTACTTTGTTAGGCCAAGGCTTGAATTGTGCCACTGTTTAACTGCACCAAGTCTTCAGGAACACAACTCTTGTAAAAGTGGTTACCTTGTGGGTTTAGTTAAATTCCTATCATGTTGGCCACCCACTTAGTCTGACTTTCTTTGGTGATACGATTTTTCCATTTGAAAATTTGAGATAGCAGTTGCTGTGTATGGTTCTCTGAGGTTGATGAAATTGGCAGCACCCTTATAGAAAGTGGAGGGGAAAATTTAAGGTTTGTTCACTCATTTCCAATATATTTGTGTATTTTAAATCACATCTTACTAATAAAGCCACTGTGTTCCTTTGGATGCCTCAGTATAATTATATACAGAGTATTTGTAATTCTGACTTTTCACTCCTTTGCTGGACAGGCATGAGGACTATTCATATATTACATAAATATATTTGAATTTATTAGATGAAGAACACATCAACTTAATTTCTATTTTGTGCTACATTTATGTGACAGTAACTTATTTCTGAAACTTTCAAAAGTTCCATATGTGCTACTGACCTCGACTGTAGTTGTGTTTCAACTGAGACTCTGGCTTCTGCCTATTATGGTAGAAGCTTTAAGTTGAAGCTATGAATCAAAAATACTTATTAATTTTGTTTCAGTTAATAATTTAGGATGCTTTTAATTTTGTAGTGCATTGAGATGAATGCCACTGTTAGTTGGGGAATGGCATTTTATTTCTGGAGATTACAACACAAACATAAATGGTTACAGTTATATATATATATAACTTTATATATGTATATATTTACAGAGGGAGAGAGAGGAGTTTTTGAGACCAACAGGTAGTGAGCACTGAAAAATATTTTTTCCACTGGAGAATTCTATATATATATATTATATTATAAATAGGATTATGTACTTATTTCTTCCAGTAAATTGTTATATGGACATACTTACATAATTTTTAACTAAAAGTAATATTGATGGAGATGCATTTTTAACTAAAAGTAATATTGACAGAGATACATTTTAAAAAATGCACTGTATTTTCCAGTTTATATCTTTTCTTGTTATCATTGTATATTGATCTTAATTTTTAAAATTAGGTGAAACAACTCCAAACTAGGATTCTCATCATAGCTCAGATGGGGTGCCAGAATAAATTTCAGAACAGTCTGGATCAGAGAATTGTACACATGCAAGAAACAAAAGCTTGGTTCTTAGTCAATTGCATTGAAGAAATAAATAAAAGTAGGCACTCCTATATTCTAGTTTATATGAAAGTTCTAGGCAAAAGTGTTTCCAAGCAGAAGGTTTTGCAAAGCTTTTAAGAGGTGTCAACAACAGTGTAATGTCTCAGAAGTCGGCTTACAGACGGCCATTTCTGGCAAGGTGACGTGTTGCAAGTTCAAATGATCAGAACAAAAAAAGAAATGTTTCAGAAGCCTATCAAGGAAAAAAAATGTGTTTGAACTCTGTGTCTGGGGAGACCAATGCCCAGTAGACTTTGTTTGAAATCACTCCAACAAGAATATGCATAGGCCAGATTAGAAACTCTGGTGTAGACTGGACACAAGGGCCCTATTTACAGAAATAATTAGTGATTACTTAACCTCGGTTTTTGGCTAAAGGCTCAAGAAACACTTGGAATGGAGTTTTAAAGATATTTTTCAAGTTAGATGCATGGACCAAAGGGATTTTTTTTAACCTGTCTACCATAGCCTAAATGAATCCTGTGAGAGATGATTCACTAAACTTATTTATCCTCTCATTCATTTTAAGTCTTTCCCTCACATATTTTTCCTCCCTGCTTTCTTCTGACAGGCTCCAATGTTTTCCTGGCCCCGGTTGAGGGATGCAGATCCCATTCTGAGATGTGAGATGGCTTCTACTGGAGAGGTAACCAGTTAATGATCCATGGATACTTTCATTAAACCTACTCAGAAATCTATGGTTTTATGATCTGAATATAGTAAAATAAGTAGGATAGTAAGTAGGAAGGGGAACACAAACTGCTGCTATCAGAGTAGGTCTCATAGGTCTTAAAATTTTGGATTTTAAAAATCTTTTTCTTCTATTTGGAATAGAGTCTAAATTCTCACATATTTCAACATGGGAATGTTAGACATGTGTTCCTGATTTATTTCCACATGAGAACATATTTCAGATCTTTCTCTAGACATCTAAGTAAATATCTTCTGTGTCTTTTTATTTTTTAAAAAATTAATCTCTGTAACAGGGCTCCCTTCCTTGTCTTCCTACCATGAAATTAGATAATTGAATTTTTAGTAGCAATATGTAGAATGACAGTGTTAGAGAGATCATAGACCTGCATATCTGCAGATACATGCAAAATTCCAGGACCTCTTTTAACCTCTTGGGGATTATCTGAAAACGATAATGGGACTGGCCACTGGATGTCCCTCTTCACTTGTGTTGGGACTGTGTCAGCTAAAGGTTTCTTTAGGAATGTGAAATGTGTTTCTTGTAGAGAGCTGTCAGATTCTAGAAAGTTCTCTACGTGTCAGTGTCAGGACATGTTATGAATCACCTAGCCCTTGACAGACTCACTAGATACAACCTTCAGATTCTCATCAGTGCACATCGGAGTGGCAACATCAGACTGCGAGGCATCATTGTTTCCTCTCTTGGTATTAAGGATAACCTGAAAGGGGAAGATATTTAATTGCAACAAATACGTGATGTTTTATATGGTTGCCTGGTTACAAGCAAAGATCTGTGGTGAGGAGCCAAGTAAGACAAGAAGGCAGGCAAAGAGGAATAAATGGCTATCTCGTTTGTCTTTGGACTCTTAGAAAGGGAATTCTTAGCCCTTTTGTTACTTCTTTTAATTTAATAGATGAGAGCACCTAACTCTTAAATGAGAGCACTACGTGTCATTTCCAGTCAGTTTATGAAACATTCTCCAGGTTCATCTTGATCCCATGGTCACAAGCAGTGGTGCTGATTTCAGCTGGCCCAGGGTTCAGATCAGGGAGAGATCTATTTTTCTTCACTGTGTTTGCTCTAGTCACGAATTTTTTTTCAGTGCTTGTGTTCATTCTGCCTCCATACATTTATTATTGAAGCGATTGAAATATAAAATAATTAGAAATTCAGCTTCCCCTTTGTGAGATCTGTTTCTAAAGTATAAAGAAAAATAAATTATTCTTCCTTTATTTGAAAGAGCCATATTTCCAAGTGTCATAAACTTTAATGTGACAAGGTCTGTTTTGTAACTCAAATCAGAATAATAATAATTCTAACTTAGTAAAATCACAACCATGCTTCAAAGAGATATTTTCAGATCTACTTGTTGTAGGATTAAATAAACCTCTAGCTACTAAACTAAGTGAGGGATATATTATTTTTCTAGTAGTAGAGTGAGAATGTTAATTCTAATCTATAATGGAACATTTGACTACCTTCTGTGGTTCTGTAGAAAATTATTAAAAGCTCTTCTGTTGTTGTTGTTGTTGTTGTATCTGGATTTAGGATGGGAAGGCCCAATCCTGTTCAGTAAAATCTGATGCCTATTGTTAACTTAGGTTGATCGTACTTAAATAGTTGGCCAGTACTTGACTGAGTAAAATGTTCACTGTGGAAAAGCAGCAGGTACTGGTGATTGACTGAAAGTTATAGTCATGAGAACTTTCTTGGCGCAGAAAGGGAGTCATTTGCTTAAGGAAGGACTTTAGCTCTCTATGGTATTTACTGTGCCAAATGATGATGTATATGTTGAAATTGACTCCCATCATATTTAATATACCATTTGGTCTATAATTTCATTGGGTATTTGACTTGTACTTATATTATAGCACAATTACCCCAATTACCCTAGGTGAAGCTTCTGTGTACTCCAGCATATATACTAGTTTGGAATTGTTTTTTTCACAATATGGCTGTGGTATTCAGTAGCAGGATATTTTGGTTTGTTTCATGAAAATGATTTTTAAAAAGAACAAGTTCCTTTGAGATTTCTGTGGGGCTGTTGGGTTTCTCAGAAGGCTTTCTCATAAGCTGTATAAATGACTCCAAAACAATTGATCAGCGGTTACACATTCCTGCTACAGACCTGTGAATTCACGCCCTGCTGCATGGTGTATATGACATGTACTGTTATTTAAACAGTAAGTCATGTTAATATTCAGAAACTCACCACGTTATGGACCAGAAGCTATGATTTGTTTCCAAATAACTCACAGTAGAATCCAGTTATGTTGCTCCGCTGAGTGCTGTTGGATAGAAAAGGAATTGCTTATTCATTCATTATGCTTAATTAAAAACATAAGATACATTTGCTCTGGCCAGCCTTTTAATCCCTGGATTCAGTCTGCATGGTCTTTGGACAATATTAATAAAATCTACAGAAGAAGTCTATGAGAAAAGTGCTTTCCATTTGTGTTTGTGTATGTGTGTGTGTGCACGAAAATATTTTTTTTTGTAAGGGTGATTGACTACTATTTGCTTCCTCTATTTCATTTTTTTCATTTATTCCTAAACAGGTGGCTTGCTTTGGTGAAGGTATTCACACAGCCTTCCTAAAGGCAATGCTTTCCACAGGATTTAAGATACCCCAGAATGGAATCCTGATTGGCATCCAGGTAAGTGGTATGTGGCTGTGTGCAAGCTGTGGTCACACATGGTGAGTGGTGAGTGGGTGAGGCGGGGACATTCGTTGTGATAGAGAAGAGGGAAGATTTATTTTATGTTCCACTTACAGCAACTTATAGAAAGAATGGACATTTGTTCTCTGTTTGGTCCCTGATGTTTGCTTTCACTTGTTGCAGAAGCTAATACAAAAACAAAATAATAAAATACAGATAGAAATAAAGAGTCTCTGGTGAAGGGGCATTTGTTCTGAATGGGATCTGGGGTGTCTTAAAAGTAGTCTCCCTTCTTTTGGTTACGTCTTTCAATGTGTTTCACTCTTAGCTCTTCCAGCTTAGCCCCTGAACATAGGCATTCAATAAGGCTGGGTCAGTTCCTCTCTCTGTCTCTTGATTTCCCCCCTTGTGAGCTCTTCAGTGTCTACAGTATCTACTCTTCTATCTACATAACTAGCACTTTTAAATCTTCAACCTCAGCCATCTCATATTTTTGACAATTTGCTGGATACCTCTCTCTGGATGACTAAAACCCAGCATTTCTCAAACTGCAATCAGATCTGTCCTCTCCTGACCACCATTCCTTCCTTCCTTTTATTCATTCAGTTATTTATATTCAATCTCTATTATATGCCAAGAATTCAAAGTTAAATAAGGCATGGCCATTATTTGAAAAACTTTCTCAACCTAAAGCTTCAGGTCAAAAGTTTCTGAAGGTTAGTGACTTAATGAACTAAGAAAGTCAGCTTATCCCATGGTATCCTGTGGAAAATCTTAAAATATTATTTGCTAAGCCTTCTAGGTCAAAGTAGGGTGAGATAATTATGAATGAATATCTTTATTTAACAAAAAGGCATTATTGATTTACTATTGCAAGACAAGCATAATCTTAGGGAAACGTGATAGACAGGAAACTGCTATTACTGTTTGGATTGATTATTTAAAAACTGTGAAGGCTGTACTGTTTACAAATTTTCTGAAAAAAAAAAAATACTAGATGCTTCCCAACTGGTCATTTGCTTTTATTTGAGATTAGTAATTCTTGGATCCTATAAAAACAATGATGATCTTAGATAACACCCCTGCTGTGCTTTTAATAAGCTCTAACCCTGCATGGTTACATGAAAATCAATAAAAATATAATTAGAACAGTAGAGGTATTCTCAAGCCAGTGGGTGATTATTATAGATGCCGTCTCATTAGGGTGTCTTAATATTAGTAAATTAGACTCTGGAGACTGGACAGGTAGGGGCTTTGGAGAAGTTTCTGCAAAGAGTAACTTGAGGTTTTACTTCAGAAAGGTGCCAGAAGGACGATGGTAAATAGATAGACAGGAGGGTGACAAGATGACTTGCAATTGTGAAACTTAATGGCAGTTTAGAGACAAATCACACCATAGGAGAGACTCATCACATTATAAATGGGTATTAAGTATTATTAAGTCCCAAGTATGAGAATATTTGCCCAACTTTCAGTTACGGCTTAAAGTTTAATGTGAGACCTGGGGGCATTCAGAGGAGACCATGCCCTTAGTCTACATTGCCACATCTAATCATAATAGTGCTAACATTTTAAAATGCCAGTTTAAGAAGGCAGTGATGTATAAAATTGTGCCTTGTTTGGTTCCAGTGCTGCAGGGAAATGTGAAGCAAAAATTAATTTGATCCCTGTAAAGTATTTGTGTCATGTTGGCATGGGTGAACACATTTTTGCTTTGTAAGGAAAAAAGGGTTTTGTGAGGAAATGGAGTTTTTTAAAAAAAATAGTAAGTGTTACCCATTAACATTTTACCTTTTAATGTGCTCCTTTTAAAAGAAATTAATATTCTAGCAGCTACATGAGTTATTGCTAAGAACTTTCTGTGCATGAGAGCATAATGCTAGAGATGAAATACATATACATACACACACACACACATATAGGTTAAAACAGTTTAAAAGAAATATTTAATAAAATCATACTTCATAAAATATTTCTACTGTGGCAAAATTGATCTGTAGAACTCTGAACCTCCAAAGATAGACTAGAATCATTTTCTGTCTTGTTGTAAGTGGGAGGCAAGAAAAATATGCTATCCCAAGAATTAATGTTGAATCTTTCCATTACTAGGTGGACAATTTTTATTCATAGTGAGTGTTTTTTTTTAAATGCTTAATCTGATAAATAAAACTGAAAAAATATGACAGGATATACTAACTAGAGAGTTAATATCTTCAAACTGACTGGACTACTTCTTAGGATGATACCGAATCTCATCCCAACATTTTTCTCAAGCTTTGTAGAAACTTCTGTGAAGCAACGTAAGTAATTTGGGGTTCCATGCTTTAGGAAATACTGTACTTTTAAAAACGTATTTTATTTAACATGTTCCTACTTAGTCAGAAGAACTTATATAAACTATTTCAAATATATGAAGTCAGAACTGAAAGGGGCATAAAGTAGTATGGTGAGTATATAAACAGGGGCTAAGGCTAGTAAATCCAATGGAAGGCATCTGGTTGAGGAAGAGTTCTGTGATGAAGTTCTAAGAGAGAGAGTTCCTGCTTGCATTTTGATTTCTTGAGGGTAATCGTTTGTTCAGTATGATGCTGTGTAGACTTCACTTACAGAAGAGCCTTGGTAGCCGGCTTCGTTGCCGTCCATTGGCTTTACTATTCCTTCAAGAGTAATTGGGGAGGATGGTCAATATTTATCCCACTTATTTGAGGTGAAAGTCTTTTCTCTTCATCGCCTCACCTGACCCAAATACCTGCTCTGAGTAGAAGACTTTAATGAAGATACTTTGACTTGTTAATTTTGCACAAGAAGTTGCAAGAGAAATTGGAGGAGCAGAGAAATATGGAGTGGAGGAAAAAGGACTCTGAGTTTTTCTTATCAGTGGACGCTTAGCACTATTTCAAATAGTCTGTTATTACTGACAGGTTTCAGCCCCTTCTCCATACTTAGCAGGTAGATCACGTGAGCTTGCCTGTGTGTGTACATGTGTGAACACATGCGAATTTATTAGATGGCATTTTTTCCTAACATTTTATTTATTTTCTTACTCCCAACCTACTCCTTTGCACATACAGACTCTCTGTTTCTGGCCTTCCAAAGTTAAATCCTTTGGGTCAAGGTACCTGGGATGTTTGAAATGTTAATAACACCAATTATGTGTAACTAGGACTTAAGAAGAACACAGGATCGAGATGTAGGTTCTGTCCAAGGATTCTCATCAACATAGCTAATACATGCACTGTGTCTCTACCAAGGCATTTCTAATATCAGAAAGGCATAATGCAGGTTTATGTGGCAACAAAATCATTTTTGATCTTCCTGCAGTATTTCCAGCCACCCTTTGTTGCATTAGGATTTATTTTTAGTGGCTATGAGTAGGCAATCTGCCTTGTTTTGAAGTTTTCTGGAACACCCTTTAACAATAAATGATTGACTCTAGAGTGTAGATCAAGAGCACTGGCTATTTTTCCCCTCTGATTGGGCTATTCAGTGATGCTTGTGGCGTGCAAGCACCAACCTGACATCTGCACTTCAGTATAGCTCAAAAACACAAAGCAAGCATTCTATTTGAAAAGACAACTCCAAGTGTCATGAATAACCTTTTCTCTTCCACACAGAATCATTAGGAACAACCATAGTCATCAGTCCAGGCATCCCCGTAAGAATCCATAGGCAGCACAGAATATTAGCTCTGCTTTCTTTTCTGCAGCCAGAGGTTGGATTCATGTGAAGGTGATCATGGAAGGAAATATACATATATTTCACTTTTACAGGACTGTCTTCTTTATAAACATTTCCAAGAAAATAAATCAGCTTGTACTTTTCACCTTTAGTAACAAATGGCTTCTTACAAAGGTATTTTCAATCAGCTTTTAAATCTGAGGCTACTCAGATGCAAGCTGACAGCTGTAATTTCTTTTTGTAGAGAGGCTGTTTTATGTGTCACAAGTGTTCAATACATGTTTGCTAGAAGTTTATAATGTGCCTATGGAAGCCAGCACCCCAGACCAGAAGGCAGAGTGGTTCTCTGGCTGGGAACTGTCAATATTGTCATGTTGGATATTTATCTTTTCCATTTGGGGGACAACACTGAAACAGCTCCATAATGAGGTTCTGCCCGATGTCTGCAGGTTTTGGAGAACTTGCTGACTTATTTTACTTTAAAATGACAGAGAAAAAAGATTACATTCTAGTATACCTCCCTCAACATTTTTCATTGTGACTTTGACCAAGGTTAATGCATCTTGACCTCAAATTACAAAATGAGTGAAGAATAATCTTTCTATCTCCTGTTTTCTTCCATTCCTAAACTTCAGTGTGCATCAAAATCACCTGGAAGGTTTCTGAAACAACAGATTGCTGGGATCCACTCCCAGAGTGTCTGATTCAGTAGATCTGGGGTGGGGTCCAAATTCTCTTATTTTTAACAAGTTCCCAGGTGATGCTGATGCTGCTTGCTCTGGGACCACATTTTTGAGAACCAGTGTACATACTTGAGAAATGGTACTTTAGAAACCTGATTAAATGCTGTGTTATCACTTATGATTGTTATCACAATATTGCCCATTCCTTTTTTGCTAGGTGAAAGTTTAAGAGATTGGAAATAGCTAGTGCATGATTAATGTATCAATTTGTGTGTGGTGGACACCTTTATGTTGAGTCTTCTAATGTGATTTGTACATCGTTGAGTCTGTTTTGTGTTTAGCAGAAGGTCACAAGGTAATGTTTCATATTAGGGGGATTTAACAAAATTCACAAGTTCATTTTGGGTATTTCATATGTGTTTGCTACATATCAAGGATCTTAAAACATGAAGAAAATGTCATACGCCATCTAATTTGGCCCCTTGCTTTTTAAGCAGAATTAAACATGACCGATTGTCCTATTCTTCTGCCTAACTTTTTCTTAAAGAGACTGCTACATGCCTCATTAACTTGTTCTGATGTCACCAAGAGCTATTCTATATTTTGTTACTTGTTTATTTTATTTTATTTTTTTATGTCTAGCCATGAGTTTCTTGCATCTAAACTCGTTTCCTCCTGTTTGGTCTAAGTGGAAATAAAAAGCTACTATCCCAGGCATGGTTACAATTCATGTTCTGTAAGACAGTCATGAGTAACCCCTGAGCCTGCCTTTGCTGAGATTCATCTAGTTGCATTTATCTTTTTCTATTTGCCAATAGTTTCCTCTTATAAAACTGCAGTCCTGGGACTGAGAGGGCCAGAATCTGAGAGAGTTTTATATTTGAACTGTCACCAGGTTTTCCCTAGGATTTAGATCTGTTCTCAGAAATCGTCTGCAAATAAATATTAGGAAAAGTTGTGAGCTAAACACCGTCAAAATTGTACAAGAATCTTGTATGTTTTGTTATTACAATTCTTTGTTTCTGATTCTGAAATAAAATCATATTTATTATTTTTTCAACTGTCACTAATAAGTTTCTAAATAGATTGCAAGGCTTTTTTAAACTAAAGTAGCCAACTTATGTCATCTGTTTAAAACTGATGTTTATGCGAACTGTTTAAAAGGGAAACCACACAAATGTTCCCATTTAAAGACAAATAGGCATGCTTTTAACTGTTTGTGATTTAAAATACTGTAGCTCAGTTACTCAAAAACTCATGTCATTGAAGTCAAGGTCAGGTTTTGATCTTTGGGTAGATCACTCAGTTTTTTGTTTTTCTTTCATCCTGTCCAGTGTCTTGCAAATTCTATCTCTTGTCCCAGAAGGTATGTTCAGAACTTAGGAACCCCTGATAGCAATGGGAAGGAATCCAGAGAAGACAGGGCCTGGACACTAGAGAGGTTCAGCCGGGGTTCTGTGAAGAACACAGCCATAGGGAAATATTTGAACAGTAAGATGGATCATTAGAGAAACCTGTGGGGAAATGAAATACAAAGAAATGAGGAGGAAGCTGGTTTGGGCTGTATATGCAATACTTGGTACAGGAACCCAGGCTTGGAAACCAGGATACGGGGGAAGGAATCTAGTATCTGGGAGGCTGAAAAAAAATTATTATTTTAATAATACTAATTAGTATTTATTGAGAACTATTAATGAACCAGTAACTGTGCTAAACTGAAGTACTAACACTTAAGTAGGCTTACTTCTAAATTAGCTTATTGAACACTCATAATAACACAAAGTCTATTACTATTCCTGTTTAACAGATGAGGACACTGCATCATAGAGAGGTTAAATAAGATGCTGAGAATCACACAGTTTAATGAAGGATGGAACCTCGAGAAGTTGGAAGACTATTACTGTCATCACTGTTAGAAATAAAGAAGTGAAGGCTAACTTTTCTAAGCACACACTTCTAGTGAACGGCAAAGCCAGGATTTGTAATGCAGCTTAATGATTCTAGAGCTCATTCTTTAAGCACAACTTTTTCTTGCCTGAGAGTAAAGGCAAAATTGAATTCCAGATGATTGAGTTATTGCAGGGACTTGTGCATGAACTATTAGGACATGGGCCTAGTTATTGAAGGCAGCACAAAATTAGAATTCAGCAATCATAGTTGGTTGAATAGGCAAAACAGCCAGCCTATTTGATTCTGGGCTCCAAACCCAGTTGTCTTTTAAAGTCTCCCTGACCAGAAAAGGATCCAGGCTGAACTGGGATGGATCTGAACTTGCAGGCCAAGACTGTAAGTGGATTAAATAGGGAATGAAGGGAGTTGGGGACAAGGTGAAAAGCAGAGAGCACAACCCTCTGGATGGAAGTCATCTATATTGGAATATAACGAACAACTCATACTCACTAGAGGAAAGTAAAAGTATTAAAACTGTTATGTTTGAATATAAATCACCTGTCAGGATATGGCATTGTCCTTTATGATAGTATAAAGGAATACTATATTGCATATGACTAAATAAAGAGCATGTATACCGAAAAAGTGAATTTTGTTAAATTCTTTTTCAGCAATCATTCCGTCCAAGATTCCTTGGAGTGGCTGAGCAATTACACAATGAAGGTTTCAAGGTATGTTATATTAATTTTTAAACTTGTTTTCTGTCAACATTGAAACCTGTCCACAAAGCACAATCTTGCAGAAACGTGGAAAATAAATAGTCCAAGATATGTTCTTTTGACCTGACAGGTTTAGCTAACTTGGTAGTTTCAAAACTTGAATAGAGTAAAATGATTAGAAAGACTTTTTAATTTTTAACAAAATTACCACAAACTCAATAGGATTTGCAAGCTAAAAACTGCTTAGCTGAATTTTAATTGGGATAAAGTTCCAGTGCATTTCCATATGTTTTGTTTTGATTTTTTTCTGTTTTCATATGAAATCAGTTTCCAGCTATTACAGTCATAGGCAAAACTTTACAGTTTTACACAGAAATCCTGGTTCAGTAAAGCAAAATTATTCCCAAGGCTCAGGGTAGGCCTGTGGCCATTGCTGACCTGATAACAATAAATTATCAGACAAAAATAATTCTGAAATTTAAAAAATCACATATCTGATAAACTGGCTGGGTGCAGTGGCTCATGCCTATAATCCCAGCATTTTGGGAGGCCGAGGCAGGAGGAACCCTTTAAGACCAGGAGTTCAAGACTAGCCTGGGCAACACAGCAAGACTTCATCTAATAATAATAATAATAATAACAACAATAATAATTATAATTAGCCAGGCACAGTGGTGCATGCCTGTAGTTCCAGCTATTCAGGAGGCTGAGGTGGAAAGATTGTCTGATTCTGGGAGGCTGAATATGTGGTGAGCTGTAATCACGCTACTGCACTCTAGTCTGGGTGACAGATTGAAACCCCAACTAAAAAAAAATTCTAGGAAATTATTATTCTAAATTTATTATTCTTAAGTTGCTATTAAACATGTAAGTATTAAAATATAAAACCAGTTACAATTGAGGTTCTTAAATTTTTCCTCACTACAAATATTTTAAAAAATATTTAAAGTGTCCATGCCTCCAGATTCTGAGTCCAAGTCTCTATCATACCATATTTATTTTGATGTTTACCAATATTGTCTGCTTTATGTTTTAAATGACACCTGTGTTTCAGCAGGCTCCAGAGAAACAAAAAATCTATATCGTATGATAACCAATTTTTCCATTTTAAATGCAGCTCTTTGCCACGGAAGCCACATCGGACTGGCTCAATGCTAACAATGTTCCTGCCACCCCAGTGGCATGGCCGTCTCAGGAAGGACAGAATCCCAGCCTCTCTTCCATCAGAAAGTAAGAACTAGGCAGATTGTTTTCCGAGATAATTTAGAGGATTAACTTTAAGAACTAGTACGTGCATATTTAACCTTACTCAATTGCAAGTCTTTTAAATGTCTTGGTCAACTAATTTAAAAATAAATTTGTGGGTCTAAAGTTTCAATCTTGATCACCATAGGGCACATACTGTCAAATATGTACATGGTCATATGGGATATCTTTCAAAATACCACTTAGTAAGAATACTTTCCTTGATGGAAACAAGTAAGGGCATGGAGAGTGTAATGCACCACTTTGTATTTCATGTCAAACTTATATTGTGTGTATATGTAATATGCATCAAGTATAAGATTGATCAACTGCATTTCCGTGAGATTATGCATCAATGGATCAGTTTATTGGATATTTGCTACCTGCAGGAAACTGTTGTACATTATGATGATGATATCCAATGGCTGTTCCTTGATCAAGTAGATTGTTATGACTTAGGCTATGTCATCTTTAGAGTTTGTAAGACAATTTCAGCAGACCATGTGTACCCTCAGGAACACCCTCACAACAGTTACTGATCTATGTGACGTAAGTGCATAGGAGATAATTCTCGGCTATTTCAGGACATCATGGCCTACTGAATGATCACATCGTACCAAATCCTATGCAATGTATTATTTTGTTACGGCTCTTCAGAAGCCAACATATAAATCGTTATCAAATTAATAAAAGAATGGCTTTGTGTTCAGACCTTGGAGGCTTCCAAGGATGTTATAATGCCCTGACATTAGGGTTTTGTAAAGTAATAATTAGCATTACTAAGCAGGCAGTAGAGCTCATGTGGCAAGTGGGGGCAGAGGGTGGAAGGGTCTTCAATGCTGGAGGGATCACCTCTGTAAAAAATAAGTAAAAACCTATCAAATTACCAATTCCTATGAAGAACAGCTATCATTTTAAAGAGAAACAAACCTTTGCATCGTATTAGTTAGGCTTGCACCTGCATTCTTTTATGGACACAATAGAAATTATAAAAAAAAATAAGTGTAATTACAACATTCACTTAGAAATAGCAGAGGGCAGGTGGAAGTCAACTCAGTATAGCATTGACTTGAATTGCCAAGACAGCAATTTGCTAGCTTTTTAAAAAAACCAATTATAAAATGTGTATTGTCATCTGTAAGTTTTCATTTATTTTATTTATTCTTCCAGATTGATTAGAGATGGCAGCATTGACCTTGTGATTAACCTCCCCAATAATAACACGAAGTTTGTCCATGATAATTATGTGATTCGGAGAACAGCCGTTGACAGTGGGATCCCTCTCCTTACTAATTTTCAGGTATGTTCTTTTCGTTAGGTATAGGCTGCATAGGGGTTTTATTTCTGGGTCTCCCTTAGGAGTATTAATCAATTATATGCACAAGCCTCTTTTCCCTTCCTCTTGACATCCAGAATAGACAGGACATTTTAATGAAGTCTAAAATGATGGTGCTGCCATGGTAGGTCATGGTCTAAATGGAATAGTTGGTGATAAAGCAATGGAGATCATCAAAAACCACGGATGGCCATGACTCTCCTCTTCCCGTACAATTATCCTTTGTATAAAAAGTGATAGTGTGGCATGGAATAAAGATACAAACTTCTATTTCGTTATTTCTAAATGAAAGTCACCATGTGAAAGCAACAGGTTAATGATAATTGAAGGTCCAGATGTAATACAAGGACTTGTCCAAATTCACAGAAAATGACTGTGTGGGGTTTAGTTTCTTTCTTTTTTTTTGAGTTGGAGTCTCACTCTGTCGCTCAGACTGGAGTGCAGTGACTGCTCCCGGCCACCGCAGCCTCGACCTGCTGGGCTCCGGTGATCCTTCCGCCTCAGCCTTCCGAGTAGCCAGAATTACAGGCATGCGCTGCCACGCCCGGCTGATTTTTTGATTTATTGTAGAGACGAGGTCTCGCTGCCCAGGCGGGTCTCGAACCTGTGGGCTCAGGCAATCCACTCAGCTCAGCCTCCCAAAGGCGCGGGATTACAGGCTGAGCCACCGAGCCCGGTTCGGGTTTAGTTTCACTTGGACATGACCCACTGAATTTATCACAGGGAGAAACACAGATTTGAGACTCATTAACTTTCTGCCCATCATATATTTTTAAATCCTGAGTCTGTGTCAGTTTTAATACCTATAGGGGAAGAAATAAGCTTATTCAAGGGTGAGGTCTGAAAGGTAGAAGAAAGTCCCCCCAGTGAGGTCTGAAATATAGGAGAAGGTTTCCATTAAATAAACATTTCTATGCCTTTTATCCTATGCCCCTTTGAAAATTGGGGGAGGACATTTGTGACTTTTCACTCCCGATTCATTAAGCATTCATTCTCATCTTGTGTGGGTTGCTAAGATTCCTGCTATTCTGTTTTCAGGTGACCAAACTTTTTGCTGAAGCTGTGCAGAAATCTCGCACGGTGGACTCCAAGAGTCTTTTCCACTACCGGCAGTACAGTGCTGGAAAAACAGCATAAAGAAGCAGACACCTCAGCCCTGTCCTTAAATCAGCCTGAGCCACGTTTTATCTAAAGGAACTGATATCCAGCTGTGTTTCCCAGAGATAAATATTGACGCCACACTGTATTTCAGTTTACCCTGTTATGCCTTAATATGCTGTATCTTTCACAATTAAAATATCTGTTGCCTTTTCAAAACCTTACTTAGAGTCCTTCCTAAGTTACGTGTTCTTCCATCCATTTGTTAATACTTTGTTTTTGAGGGACTAGGCTTGCCTATGTGCTTATTTGCAGCAAACACTCTGTGGTGCTGATTAATGGTGATCAAGGTAGGAAAACCCACTGTTCTATCTTCTGAACGTGTACTTTAGAGACACTCTTTTTAAACAGTATCTGCCAAACTCAGGACAGTTTAACAGGGTGGAATACTATAAAAATGTGATGAAATGAGATGTAGTTTAATTTATGAATTCCTCCATCGTGATGTTTGTGTACTGCTTCTTTTTGATAATTGCTCTCACCTATCTGGCTAATACAAAAATAATGTCATCCCCTCTCATGATACTGAGGTTGAGAAATGAGACAGAGGTCTTTAGAGTATTGATTTCTTTAAAGAATACTGGCTTGTAATTTTGTTTTCTGGGCTATTTTGGCAGATGGTAGACTAAGCTGAGATGACTTTGTTATTTTCTTTCGTTTTGTTGTTTTTGTTTATTGTTTTCCATTGGATTTTAACCTGTGCCAAGTGAAATCTTCAAATTTGTGCTATTCATCCTCTCCTTCAATTTTGGAATAGCTCGGAAGTCATTTTCATTCCCTTCAGATGATGGATTCTGTAAATCTGTTGAGTCCCACACGGTACTAATGAATTCCACCCTTTATAAGCACAAGGGCACCGTTCCTTTTATTTACAAAAAAAGTCCTTCCTTCTGGGAAGCCTTTGTCTCTTTAAAATGTTTTATGTTACAACAAGTGCTCTAATTGTGAACTTTTAAATAAAACACCATTAAGAGATAACACAGTTGTCTTCTTGTATTTATTTACTTATTTATTTAACATTGATATAACAAAAATCAGTTCACTTCTATATGAAACAGTTTTAGGCCAGGATTGCATTGCTTTTTTTTTTTTTTCCTGTACAAACTCATCTAGGGTAAGAGCAAATGAATGTTAAAAATCATGCAACTTCGGCTGTTACATCTTTTTTCCTGTTGTTTCTAAGTCCCATTATAAGATTTATTATGTGGCAATATAGTTATATGCCACCTTTGATCTGTATTCTTCCTAATGAATACATACCAACTAAAGACTTCTACCAACATATAGTAGAGTAAGTTTTTAAACAAATATCTTGCATGACTCAGAAAAGTAACTGAACCCAATCAGAGGCTGACACATAATGTCTGATAGAGATAGTGTCAATGGGCACATTGATGCCACATCCCTAATGTGCTACCTAAATTGTGACTTTGTGACGGTTCTAAGATGATTATATCATAATAGTTTTTATTTCTTCTCTCTTACCCCATAGTCAATTGATTATCACTTTGTAATCTAAATGAAAGTTTTTTAATTTTATTTTTTCTCTGTTTTTGTAATCTCCATGATTGAGACCTTCATTACTTTTTTCTGTAATCTTATAATTGTGTAATCCCTGATTACTCATTCATTCACTTGAGAATATGTCATGAGTTTCTGTAATGTTTCATGTAGAATATACCACAATCTTTCCTACTCCTGTTAGTCTAGTACTTTTCTGTTAGTATACTGCTTATCACCAGCACCAGCACCACCACCACCATGATAATAACTATCATTATGGAGCACACACTATTTTTCTGGCATTTCTAAGTACTTTACATGAAACCCACTTAATCCTCAAAATATCCCCATATGTAGGTGCTGTTATCTTTATGTTTTAAATAAGAAAACTTAAGCATATAGGAGTTAAGTAACATACTCTAGGTCACAGAGAATGCAGTCTCATTTCTTTGTATCTCATTCTGGTGAAGACAGACATGTAAAACAAATAATTTATTGGAGTAAAGAAAATACTTAGCTTGCAGAGATCAGGAAAGGGCATTCCTAGGAGATGGCTTCATGTATTGTCTTGAACAATGTCTTGTACCTCCCAAGGAAGATTGAAAGGTAGAGACATTCTTTTAAGGAAATTACAAGGAATTTGGTATGCTTGGAACTCAGGGTATATGTGGAGAGAAATGACTGGTGGCAGAAGTTGAGGTTGAACGCTCTTAGTTGTGCATATTTAAATCAGATAGACATTTTAAAACTTTTTATTTGAAAATAGTTTGAGACTTAAAATTTTTCAAAAATTTAAAAACAAAAAGTCAGATTTCCTTATTGGCAATATTTCGCCTCATTTTCTTCTCCCCCCCTCACTCTTTCCCCTATCTAAATACACATACACACACATACTCACAGATGACAAAGAAATTACATTTTGACTAAAAGTCAGAAGGTTAGTAGTGATCAACTTAGAAATGTAACTCAACATTTGAAGTAGGCAGAATTGTTTGCTGAAACTACCAAAAACTAAAGCAATAGTTAATTTTTGTACTGTGGGAATTTAATAAAAGTCCTAATTTTAATGTTAATTTGAGCAGGCTACTTGTAAAGTACCTAAAACTTGAAGAGGAATTATAATTAATCAAAGAACATTGTTTCTAAATAAACCATGTTTTTTTAAAAAATTTTAATTGTATGACTATGGGGTACATGTGAGGATTTGCTACGTAAGTAAATTGCATGCAGGTGGGGGTTAGGATTCTAGCAGTCCTCTCTGCCCTGGTAGTGGACATGGTACCCAGTGGTTAGTTGATGAAATAAAAGATCTTTGGAAAACCAGAAGAAAAGATACAGTCTCCATGATGCTGAAAATGGGACCGCATTCCTTTTTTGTTTTTTCTGTCTTTCTGTTTTAGTGTTCCAAACTTTAAACAGACTTAATGATGAATAAATTATACATCCAAGACATTTGGTTGAAAGAGAGAGCAAGGGAGTATAAATATATTTGAGTTCAGCTTTGGCAAGCCTTTGTCCTTTTTGAACAATTTTATTCTTTCATGTAAACAGGTTAACACATTTTAAAAAGTCTGAATCTGTTATATATCACAAGTGCAGACAACACAGGAGCTGTGTCTGTAGAGCTGAATCGTAATTCGAAGTATCTTTTTTCATACTGAGAACTTAACAGCAAGCAGGAAGGATGGACTCTGTGGAAGGAGTAGTAAAGGAGCTCAGCCAGCTTGTGAAATGAAGAAGAGAAATAAATAATGACCCATTTATCGATTTAGGATTTTACAGCTTTGGAAAGGTAAGTATAATATTTTAACACTACTTCTGTCACACTTTCCTCGTAGACAGCATTCCTACTGGAAACTTTTAAAAACAACTATAACGTTCATTTATCTCAACAGCTGCAGGTGCTTGAACCTCAGCTTCTAACAGTGTCCACAGCCTCTTAAACAATGCTCGTGGAAATTATCAGAGAAACAAACCATGGCTGAATGCAGTGAAGTGCTCTGTAATTACACGCCAGTGTCACCATTTGGCTGCCGGTGCGGCCTCCTGCGGGCCCAGGTGTCGTAAATGCTCACACACACCCAATCAAATCCACACAGACCTTTCATTAAATATCATTTGAGAGACCCTTCACTCGAAAAAGACTAGCTCAAGTTCAGTTCTTTCCCTTCTTTCTCTTGCTATTCTTTTCTCTTTGTTCTTACATGTAAAATTCTGGTTTTCCCAATGAATATCACTGTGCTATTTTTTGAGAAGCTGTTGCAGTTGGTGAGTGTGAAGGTAATGTGGCAGGAGAAAGAATGTCTTTCCTCTCTTTGAGTGGCTCCCTGGGTTCTGTGAAAAATTGGTAATAATTGTCCCTACTTCTTTTCTTGTGCATAATGTAGGGTGCAAGGGCTCCAGAAAGAGAATTTAAGTACCTACAGCTGTTGAGATCAATGCAGCAGTGGAAAAATAGACTCAGCAAGTCAAAATTAGCACCATTTGTGCATGCTTCTTGTTGCTTAAAGAGTCTTTACAACTTTCATTTTATAAAGGACTCGTATCCACAAAGAAAGCCATTGATTGTTGACCAAAACACACAAAAAAATACATAGGTTTTCCAGCAGGCATAAAGGTCCACCTTCTCCTGAAACTACCAGCGTACCTAATTATTTCTTGAAGGTATTTCCTAGAAGAAACACAAACCACAGAGGACAGCTTTTGTTTATCAAGGGAAGCAACACTGGTATCTTCACAGAAAAGTCAAAATGTTTGTGTCCTCAAATGACAATTTCCCACACAAAGTTTAGTGCAGTGGGACAGTCACAATGAAAACAGATGAGCTGTTATCAACATTCAGAAAGGGGAGAGAATCTAACAAGTTCAAAACATGCTATAAAAGGAGAGAAATAACTTGAAAATGTGTTTTATTTTACTAATAAAAGATACATACTAATATTTGGTACCCAGATGGCTATGTTTTGCTTTTTGAAATTTAAGGACATTCAGTAATCTCTTCAGGAGACTTTCTTCTGTCTCCTAATGCAAGGCCTTGAAGGTTGAAATATGGCAGGAGTTTGAGGTCTTTAGCATAACAGAAACATCCTGCTAAGTGTTTTCCATAACTCTTTACAAATTTCCTCATAGAATACTGCAAATGAAATTTATATGGAATAATTTAATTAGACTGTAACATCTATTTAATCTCTCCATTCAAGAGGATTTACATATAAATCCTTTTTAAAAATGTTTTCTAATTAAATCGAGGACATAATGTTGCATCATTTGCCAGGTTTGATACACTTCCTTTCCCACTCATAATTAAAATATATAGGAAGCTGCAGGGGGAAAATGGTGCTGTTGTAGTTAAATTGTGAGTGAGTGGGAGTTTGTAGAGATTTTAAAAACCATAAGGCATAAGCATTTGATGTGAATTAGACTCACATTTTATTCATTGGCTCAGAATAAGATAAAGCAGCACTGCATGGACTTTCTCAATACTGGAGACGCCTCTAGAGAAAAATGGCATTTTGTACTCAATCTATTATTATCTGCCCAGGCGTCCTGTGCAAAGTCCTGTTGCTTTAGAATTACCTCACTTAGAACCTGGTTTGGTAGAAATCTGTGGATCTCAGGGGCTTCAAGGACTTCTATGCAAGCAGATGATACTTTTCAGACTGACTCCTTCTGGAATGGTCTCTGGTTTACCTTATTGGGTTTTGTTATGCTAATTGCTGAATGGCTGATTTTGAACTTCTGGAAGGCTGATATTCTTAGAAATACATGGAACAGAAGGGTTTTTGGTCACTCTACTCATTGTAATAACGTTGATGTGATAGGGTTGATTTTAATCAATGTTGATTTTCTTTGATTTATTAAGGTGATCACTATAAATAATTTTAGATCATCTCAGCATCCCTCTTATTCAATCTGACACTTTGAGCTAAGAGTCAATCACGAGTCTCTGGTACTTAATTCAAAGTCATGGAAGGTAGGAATATATTTATGTTATTGACTATTGTATTCTCAGAACTTATGCTTGATGGTCAAAACTACTAAATCTACAAAAGGTGATATGAAAAAATTATTGTGGGGAGATGTTTTGTCAGAATGATTCTGTTTCTTCACTCTCTTTTAACTACAGTTTCTTATCTCCTTTCTTGTCTACAAGTTTCTCAAACTGTAGTTTATGACAGGCCTTCAATCTCAACCTTGCTTTCCATGTACTCAAGAAACTAGACTATTTTGTGTGCCCTTATAAAGTAAACACTGATAAGCATTCATTGTTCCCAATAATTTATCTACTTTTTCTTCCAGACTATTAATAGATATGTAATGTTATCTTCAGTCTTAGTCATTGTTCCGGTCATTTAATGAATGCTCATGTATATCTCCACGTCAATGGTATCATTAAATAATCGTGCTCCTATAGAACTCTGAAAAAGTATTCATACCTTTACTTATTCTTTTTCCATTATAGTTTGCTCATGACCACACGCTCTTCCTTTTAGTTATCTTAAATTTCCTATAACAGAATATTTCACAAAGTATATTCTTGTAAATCCATATTTTGTTAGAAAATGGCATAGGGGTATATAATTTCGTGTGTATCTCTGTATTACTTTCCTTAGCGCCATTGTGTTTTAACCTTTATTCTTTAATTTTGCAAGTATTTATTGAGTCATTACTTTAAACAAAATAGAACACTTTTGGACTTAACTTACAGTCTAACGATGAATGCAGAGTTAAGAAACGATCATAATAGAGATTGATTAATGCTGTAGTAAGGGAATTTTCGGGGGCTATATGAACACATGGCACAGATCAAGGCAGACTTCTATGAGAAAGCAACATCTTAGCTGAAACTCAAGAGATAAATAAAAAATTGTGACAAAGAAGTGTGGATGTGTTCTACACAGTGGAAACAACATGTGTGAAGACCCTGAGGCTAGAAAAACTTTGTGTTTGAAAAATTGAAGGAAGCAGAGTTTTACCGGAGGACTGAGCATACAGGGTTGATGGTGAGACTAGGGAAACAGGACCTAAATCCTAAGAGTCTTATGAGCCGTGTTAAGGAGCTTGAACACGTTGCCAAGATTAATAAGAACCTATTTTAAGAAAGAAAATGACCTCATTACTTTTGGATTCTGGGAAAACTCAGTTTGATTGCAGCGTGGAGAATGGATTGAATAAATCAGGACTGGAGGCCAAGAGACTAGTTACCAAGCTATCGTAATGATCTAAGGGTGGAGGTAGAAAGGGAGAAAGAGGAGAGGAGAGGGCAAGAGAGAGAGAATGCTTAGACTAGAATAGAAAAGAGAAACCAGTTTGAGAAACGATGTTGTTAGGAAGAAGAGCAGTCACGATGTGCTCGGAAGAGGTTCTTGGATTCAGAGTTACATGTCTCTAGACTGGGGAAAATAAGTGAGCTGTTACATGACTTTTGGGGCTCTTGATAGCCTAGGAGTTAGAGCAGGCTAAACATGGGAAATTTTGTTTTAGATATGTAAACTTCAGGTGTCTACGAGAGACTGGATGAAAATGGTATATAGTCAATCACTTAAAGTCAGACACTGGAGCCAGTCTTTGTGGGTTTGAATCCAGCCTCTCACACTTTGTAGCTGTGTCATCTTAAGCAGATTGTTTAAATTTCCCATTCCTCTGTTCTCTCTGTAAAATGAGAATAATAATACTTCCTTATAAGGTGATTGTCATGGTTAGATGAAGAAAATGTAAATTAGGTACTTCAAATAGTGCTGTGTATGAGTAAGTGCTTTGGTGTTACCTATTAATTTTGCTGCTTTTGTTATTATGGAGTATCCAAATGGAGATATCTGGTAGGCAGTTGTATACTTAGTTTTAAAAATTGAAAAGCTGTTGGTTATCACTAAGTATACGATCTATCAAATCTATTATATTCTGGGTCAAAATGAGACCTACAAAGAGAAGTTCTGATAGTTATCACTGACGTCTCAACAATGTAAAAGTGAAAGCGATGTAATGTTAAAAGGTTTAGCAATTTTATAATACAAAAGCATTTTAGAAATACAAAGTAGCAAGCCATTATTATTTTTGACTATGTAAGAAAATGTATTTCAGTACCGTATTATGCTACCTGAACTAAGAGAGCAGGTTTTAATATTATACAAGATAAAATTAACTCAATTTTACATAACTTTAATATATTGAGCAGAAATATGATTTTATTGAACAAATTACAAAGAGTAATGTGGTTAGGACAAATTTGATTTCTGGAATGGTTTCAGTGGCAGGTTGGTAAATCGTTTCTCTGTATGATGGGGTCAGACATCATACTTCTTCACACCATGACATGCTGTGATTTTCCAGACAGTGTGGTTAGTGTTATCGAAAGATTTGATTATGGTGGAGGTGAACTTGAATAAGCCCAAAGGGAATTCAGATTTTCAGGGGAGGACGTGTTGTAGTTAGTAGTCAGACAGGTGCTTATTGGAATGAGTTGACTGGTAGGCCACTATGGCTTTAGGCTGAAGGGTGATAGTCATGCTATTAACAATGGTGAACATAATTTGAGCACTTACTCTATTATGTGCTTGCTAACATCCTAATTATGTGATCCAATTTTAATGCTTACAGCAACCCTAACTTATAGATGTGAAGCTGAGACTTAGAGAGGTAAAGTGACCACCTGAAGTCACACAGAGGTGAAGGAAGGAAGAGCAGAGAAGGAATGAGTCTGGGAAGGAAATAGAGCATCAGGGAGAAAAGTAAACAAGAACAAGGGGAGATCAAAGGATGCACAGCCGTATTTAAATAATTACACACCCCTAACTCCAACTAGATAACTTGCAAGTAATTTTAATTAATCCAAGATTTGGAAGAGTCTCTGTGCACGGTCTGCATCACAGGTGTAAACACCGTAAACACCAATCACAGTGAAAAATATCAGAATATGAATGGCTTTTTAAAAAAATATATTTGAAGCCATACCTGGTTCTCCACAGAACAAAATAATGTTTCCATTTTGAAGGCTAGGTGATATTTTAAAGTCAATTTATGTCAAGGTCTATAATAATAGTAATTTTGACAGACTCAAAAGCACAACAAAATCTTTGCCAGAAAGATATATTTGGATGAGATTCAGAAAAGAGATAAGAAGGACTATTTGGTGTACCTGCATGACTAGAACTAGGTAACAGGCTATGCTTGATGCTAACCATTACTTTAGAGAGGATCTTTTGATGAGGTACCTGTACATGGTATGCGCACATATGGGATTTCTTGGTCTCAGCCAAGTGCTTTCAAACAGCAAGCACATTTAACCCTTCGTGGATAGAATAATCTTCAGATCCATAATGTCCTTGTTATTATGCATTCAAGGAATTAAACAACAGTTGATGCACTATAGGATCTGATAAAATCTGAATGAACTTTGAAGTATTTTTTAATGTTTGTACTGTCAAACACAAAGTTACTTTAAAATCAATGTAGAGGCAGATAGCCAGCTGTCTAAAAGTATTTCTATTAATCTCCATTAATAGATAATGAATATTGAAGGTCTTTAAGGTGCAGAGAATGCTGAATGCCAATTATATGAAAACTTAAGCAGGAATTCAATTCTTATCTAATCCAATTATTTTCTAAAATACAGGAACTAAACAGGTATTTGGTTTACCTATATAAGACAATGTTATTCCAAAGAATAACAAAAAAACAGAGATTTAAAAAAAAATTAACTGTTTGAAAAATAGCCTCAACAAATTTGACTCACTAGCTACAATTAAGAAAATGCCAGCCAGGCTCGGTGGCTCAGCCTGTAATCCCACGCCTTGGGAGGCTGAGGGGAGTGGAGTGTCTGAGCCCACATGTTCGAGACCCGCCTGGGCAACTTGGTGAGCCCTCATCTCTACAATAAAAAAAAATAAAAATAAATAAAAAAAATTAGCCGGGCGGGGTAGCACACACCTGTAGTTCCAGCTACTTGGAAGGCTGAGATGGAAGGATCACCAGAGCCCAGCAGGTCGAGGCTGTGGTGGCCGGGAGTGGTCATTGCACTCCAGTCTGGGCGACAGAGCGAGACTCCAACTCAAAAAAAAAATGCCTATTAACAATAATTGGTGGGTTATTAGTTTGTCAGAGCCTATCATTAAATTTTATTGTTTTATAAGTGATCTGGATTAATTACATCCATAATAGACTGATGGCTATTACCCGTTTTAGGGGAGGAGATAGCAGTTTCATAGAATTCAGCCATTTACTGCAATCCTAGAGTATTTTGTTTCCTGCCAAGGCAAATATGCTACAAAGCCCAGTTCCTTTTAGGATTTACTGAAAAGTGACAGGTGTTGATTTGCTGGTATCTTTCTCTCAATAGATCCGAATGAGCTAAACAAAATTACTTCTTTACCCATTTAGGCAGAAAAATAAATTGGGACACCAGCTAATGAGGGAATGTAGAGTTAACTGGACTCAAAACATCCCAAGCTGCTGGCAGCTGGAATGAAAAGAGGAATCATGCAGACAGTTGCTCATGTTTATTGCTGAACATGAAATTAGAATGGTACTTCATCTTCTCCACAGGTACAAGAATATAGTTATTAATTATAGCAAAACATATTTATTGACAACCCTAAGCTTGCAAAATCTCACACTCAGCAAATGGCTTTCAAAGTTCATCAAAAAAGCACTTTAGAGTCAATACAAAAGCATGGCACGGTGGATGAATCTGTGCCTGGGAAAATTCTACATCCTGAAAGCATGGCACAGAGTGTTCATATTTATGCATGCAAACATCAGAAATACCTTTTTTGTTCTTGTATGAAACCCGTTAGACAAAAAAAAAAAAAAAATTACCTACTTCTCCATTGCTTTTTGTAGGTATAATTCCAGAATATTAGAAGGACTGGACTAATTTTGTTTTTTTCCTAGAGGTTTAAAAAGTAGTCTTACCCCTTCTTTGAGCCACCCAACTGCCAATTATATGAAGTCATTTGTTCATTCATTAGTCTAACAAAAGTCTGTTGTGTATCTGTTGTGTGGCAGGTAGTAGGCTAGGTGTTGTGGAGAACATATATAAATACTTACAAGCTTAACATTTGATGAGATCTATGTTATGAAATAACTAGGATACACTTCAAGAGAGTGTTTGATCAAATGCTGAGTTGTATCCAGTGAACTTTAGGAAGCATCTTAGTCCTCAGGGAGACAGGCACCAGAAGGACTGGCAGGAGGGATCCTGAGCTACATTCATTACAAGAAAGAAACAGTCATGACACGGTTAGGAAAGATATTACGGACATAGAAAGCAGTGACAATGAGGTCCCGGAGGAAGAGACAATCTTGGCGAGTTGGAGAAATAACAAAGAAGCCAGTGTGGTTGGAGCATAGTGAATGAGAGGACGAGAAGTTAAGATGAAAATGGAGGAAAGCATAGTAACCTATGGAATGGCATGTCCATTGTATCCTGAGGGTAATGGGAAGTAATCAAACACTTTAGGATATTCTAGAAAAATAAGCAGCCAAAATTATCTTTGAGTTTTAATTCTTGTCAAATAATTTTTAAAAGTTGAACTTCAGACAATTTGAAAATATCTTTCCTGGTCAAAATCTAGAAATTAAAAAAAAATCAATTAAGGTCAAGTTCTTCACCCTTAATTGCTATCTAAATTTCAGTAGAATACTTGACAACCCATATAATTTCCAAACCATTTTTAAGTGTCAGATCCATTCCAGTAAAATTTTTAAAAAAAGATACTCAAGTTCCCCAAATTCTATGCCAGTAAGTAGATTTTGGCATAACATTTATAGACTATAGTCCTAATAATTTTATTCTGAAAAACAAAAAAAGTGAAAATAGGTATTTCCAATTGTTCATGGCAGCCATAAGAGTATCAATAAGGTAACAACAGAATGTCTAATATTAATCAAAGGCATTTCCTGCTACATCTCCAGGATAAAGTGGTTGTGAAAATATACCCCTAGGTAACTAAATGAATTGACCTATGACATAAAGTTGTTAACTATAAGCCAATTAAGCTTTGGAGGTCTGCCAACATAATTATTAAAGTTTTAGAATGGGTGCTATTAAGTCATACTTTCTGACAGTAATTAGGTGACAGGGTCAGTTATCCGCTAAGGCCATCCTTAGTTGATGACAATAAAACACATGAACAGCACATACAACCATTCTCCCCACTTTTCTTTGGTCTTTTCCTTGGGGTAGGGACAAGAATGATTTTTCTCATTTCTCAAGTCAGTCAGTAGAAAGTCTGCTTTTTCTAGCCTGGGTTCTTAAGCCTTCTTGGTGGAGTGCTGCTTGGGCACAGAGCTGGATAATTATTCTAGCCTGGATAGGGTTTTTCAACACATGAGAGGATTCAAGCTTCTTGACAGCTACACCAAAACAGTAGAGAGGATGAAACATGTGAACTACATAGGCCCAAAGACAAAATCTAGGATGGTTCAGGTCTGGCACTTGTGTTTGTTTTTTGAAGACCTAGCCATGTTTCTGAGAGATTATTAATCAGGTAATCATACAACCCTTTCCTCGTCTAGATTTAGATGCTGGTCTCTACCTGATTTGGGGGAAGCAGCACATTATCACATCCCAATTATTTTTAGATTGAAATCATTTTAAAGCAAAGAAAAAGTTTCCTTGGGGAGGTCTCCCATAAATAAATATTTTATAGGGATAGGAACTGAGATTTAGAAGAATGATATAACTTTCTCAAGGACAGGCTCATCAGGGATTGCTTCTAGGGGTGTGTGCCATCATTAATTTATTAGCTCAATACATGCTTATTGAGTACCTACCTTTTTCAAACATTGTGTTATCTATTGGGAATTAAGTGATAGAAACAGTTTTCTTTTTAAACCGCCTTTATGGAGTTTACAGTCTACGAGGACAACATATGCTAAATAATTAATTATGCAATTAATGGTTATGAAAAGGACTAGAAAGTAAAAATATAAGCATGCTAAAAAATATACATGGGAGAATGGCTAGCCTGATTTGAGGAATCAAAAACGGCTTTCATGAGAAAGTGATATTGACGCTTATACCCTAAGGATGAATATAATTAATCAATAAAAAGATAAGTGTTAAATGATGGAGTCTATGAGGAGGAGAAGAAGAAGACAAGCAGAACCAAAGGTCATGTGTAAAGTTCCTGAGGCAGGTAAAAGTAGGCATGTACAGAGATATTAATAAAGACTGATGTGAATACAATGCAGGAAGTAAGGAGAAATGTGGTTGACAAGGAGACTGGAGAACTTGGTGGTGGACAGATAAGGATGGGGCAACAGTAGAATTTTAGATTATATTCTCAAGAGCAATGGGAAGATATTGAATTATTTTAAAGAAAAGAGCACACATTTTAAATTTTGATGGATTTATTTTTGAATAAGTAATTTACATACATGTTTCAAAATTTCAAGTATAGACAAAGCATATGATGGAAATATCTCTCCTCCTCCCACAACTGTTCCCCCAGGGAGTCATTTCTTCTTCCAAGAGCAGCTATTTTTTAATGAAAATATCCCAAAGTACACACACATACCACAATTCACTTTTAAAATACCAATCACAGCATATTGCCCTACTCATTGCTTTTTTCATTTAAAAATATGTTTTTGGAAACTGCTGGGTAGTGTCAAGTTGAGGTTTTGGATCTCCTTGTTGATTTTTTACCTTGGTGATGTATCTAGGGTTGTTTGTGGAGTATTTAAGTCCCCAGCTATGACAGTGTTAGAGTCAATATCTTTTTTTAGTTTACCTAAAAACTACTTTATAAAAGTTGGTGCTCCTATATTGTGTGCATAAATATTTAGGATGGCTATTTCTTGCTGATGGAGTGAACTTTTTAGCATGATGTAGTAAACTTCCATATCTTTTTAAAATTGTTGATAGCTTAAAGGATATTTTATCTGATATTAAGATCACAACTCTTGCTTTCTTTTGTGTTCTGTTTGCCTGAAATTTGTTTTCCATCCTCTGAATTTGTCAGTCTATATCTTTTCAGTGGTGCGTCCAGTCCATTCACGCTCAGGCTAATTATCGAGATGTATGAGTTTATCTCTGTAATGATGTTCTTATAGAGTTTGTTGTTGTTGTTTGCTTGTTTATTTGTTTGTTGGTTTTTTTATTTTTTGTTTGATATGTGTGTGTTTTCAATCTTTTTCCTGAATTCTTGGGAAGAGCATGGTCTTTCTTTTTTTCTTTCTTCTATGTTTAATATTTTCTTAAGCGTTTCTTGTAGAGCTGATCTAGAGGTGACGTAAACTCTTAGGGATTGAATATCTGGCAAAGGATTTTAATTCTCCATGGCTGGTGTAGCATAGTTTAGCTTGGAGGTAATACTTGTTTGGAATTGTTTATCTTTGAGAACTTTGAAGATTGGCTTCCAGTATCTTCTAGCCTGTAGTGTTTCTGTAGCTAAGTCTTTTAGTATTCTAGTTGGGAGTAGGTACTCTGACCTTTCTCATTGCCTTTAGGATTTTTACTTTTATACTTACTTTGTGCAAGATAATTACTATGTGTCTAGGAGTTGGTCTTCTCATTTTATGTCTTGCAGAAGTTCTCTGAATCTCTTTTGTTTGAATGGTCATGTCTCTGATGAGATGAGGGAAGTTTTCTTGGATAATTTTATGGAATGTTTGTTCTAGGGTGGTCTCTCTATTTGCCTCAGAAATGCTAATTAATCACAGATTCGACATCTTGATATAATCACATATCTCTTGGAGCCTTTGTTCTCTCTTTTATAAGTTTCTTTTCTATTCCCCATGCTCTGAGATGCTTTCTTCTGTTTGGTTAATTCTGCTTCACATGTGTGCCAGTTTGTTTTTATTTCATTTACTGTATTCTTTATAGCTGTCATTCTAGTTATCAACTCCTTCATTCTTTTCTCTTGTTTCTTCTCATATCTATTCATTCTTTCTATTAATATCTTGATATCTGGGTTTGTGTTTTGAGACCAGTTGTTCTGTGAGCTCTTTACAATTTGACAACCAAAGTCTGTATTCTCAAGTGCTGTCTTCCCAGAAGTCTGAATGGAATCTGTGTTCTTCCTTTGGTTCTTCATTTGTGATGGTTATCCTTCCTTTTCCCCCTTCTTTAATTCTGTTGTTCAGCGATGGGGGGATAGCTTTCAATTCTGTTTGCTCAATCCCTTATTCTTCCTTATGTAGGTCCTCTGAACTTGCTCAGTTTTGAAGCTGGACTGGAGATGGAGGGCTGTGCTTTTTTCTGTTTTGAGATTTAATTAAGGTGTGATGGAGGAGCTGTGGTTTTGTGCCAGTGCCCTGAAACTCACTTCCCTCCACCTTGTTGGGGGTTTATGTATGCCCCGTGGAAGCAAAAAGAGATAAGAAAAAGGAACATAATGGGAAAGAGAAGAAGGGCAACAAAAGAAAGATGAAGAGAGAGAAGAAGAAGAGGGAAAACAGGCACGCCAGCTAATGAACGAACAAAAAGCAAACAAAAACAAACAAACAAACAAAACCTGATGATGTACTCACCCTCAAAATTACCCATGTGCAAACAGAAAAACAACGACAACAAAGAATAACAAAACAAAAAATATCTCCCTCTGTGACTATTTCTGGAACTTTTTACTGGTGGGTCCCAAGCATCACAGCAGTTTTTGGCTATGGCTGTGGCAGGGAGCAGGTGTTGTTATTTAGCTCCTCCCCTCCACTCCCAGTACAGGCGCATTGGGTAGCTCTCAGTGTGGATCAGATACCCCACCGACTGCTGGGAGAGGAGGGTGAATCAGATCCAACTCACCCCAATGCTTCTGCTACTGCTGCTACTGCCAAACCTCCCACTTGGACCAGAGGGGGTGCCTGGCCCAGTGTGGGGGTAGGATATCTGTCATGGGATATCTTTCTCCCTGTGTGCACTTCTGAAGTTTTCTCTCTGGGCCAGTGATGGTCCATCCCAGTGGGGTTTGAGATTGCCTCTGGGTCTTAGGTTGGAGGCTGGAGAGTTGGGTGGGCCAATGAAGGTCTCTGCCGTGTCAGGGACAGAGATAATGGCAGCGGTTGGCATCTCTTCTCTGTTGGTGGGGCTCAGCTCCATATTTCCTTCAATGGCCTTTTCCTTGGTTTCCAGTGCCAGTGACCTGCCTGCTGCTGCAGGTGGTGGCTGGTCCAAGAGCCAAGAGCTGATCTCTGCTGCCTCCTCCTGAGAGATGAACAAGAATGGTGGATGGTGCTGTGGGCTGGGAGCTCCAATCTCAGAGCAGTGATGGGGAGGGGAGTCCTGGGTGCTTGATCCCAAGTCTCCCGTCAGACAGACTTTCACTCACCAACCAGCACACCCCCACACATGCAAACTGTCTTTATGGACACTCCCCCTTGAAGAGACTCTCACACTCGCACCAGTTCCATCACCATCCTGTTTCCTTACTTTGATGGTTTTATTAAAATATATATATATATATATATATATTTATATATATTTGATCCACTTGAAATACTATATACACAGGAGTGGGCAAAGTTAAGGGAATCAACAAGGGTTGGTGAAGCACCCAGAGGGTAGCATGTCAATGTGAAAACATTAACAACTGAATCCTAGAGAAACAAGAGAGGGACCGCTGCTGTCTTAACAGGTAGGTCTGTTCTGAAAAAGCCTGGCCCAAAAGGAGTTGTGGCCATGGAAGAATGCAACCGCCTCCAAAATGGCAGCCCCATCATGGAAGTACCAAGAGCCAAGGGAACACATACCTGACTTCTTACTCCTCTTTCCCTCTGATGTCCTCCTGCTGGTGCCTGCCATTGTTACGCACCATCATAGGCCTGCCTCATCATAAATTCAGATAATTTCAGTCTCCCGGGGGCCCAGAGCAGGTTAGAGGAAAGCAGATAATAGAGCGAGAGAAGAAAACAGACAATGGCCAGCTTACTCTATCATTTTTCTTTTTTTTGCAACCTCGACCTGCTGGGCTCCAGCAATCCTTCCTCCTCAGCCTTCCAAGTAGCTGGAATTACAGGCATGCGCTACCACGCCCGGCTGATTTTTTGATATATTGTAGAGATGAGGTCTCGCTGGCCAGGCGGGTCTCGAACTTGCGGGCTCAGGCAATCCACTCACCTCAGCCTCCCAAAGGTGCGGGATTACAGGCTGAGCCACCGACCCCGGCTTCTATCATGGTTTTAATCATCATAACTTTAAAATGTGATTTGATAAAAGGCTGGTCCCTTCTCCTTCTTTGACTTTCATAATTTTCCCATTAGTTCTTGCTATTAGATTTTTTATATAAAGTTTAGCTTATCCTGTTCTAAAATTTTGCTTCAGTAAACTTTGTTTTCGAAATCTAACTATATACAGAAAACTGCACATATAAACACACACACAGCTTGGTGCATTTTTATAAAGTGAGCACACCCATGTAATCATTACCCAGATCAAAGAACAGAATGTAACCAGCTCCACAGAAGTCTCTTTCTGTCTCCACCTTCTCACAAGGGTAACCATTATCCTGCTTCTAACACCAAAAATTAGTTGTGACTGCTTTGACTATATAAACAGCATCAAATGCCATCACAGTGCTTTGTATGAATCCTTTATCTATATTACTATTGGTGGACATTTGGGTTGTCATTTTTTTTTTTTTTTACTTTTCTCAACAGGGCCACTATGGACATCCTTGCACATAGCTTTGGTGAATATATGGGTTTATTTAGGATGGACATTTATCTAGGAGGAGAACTGCTGAGTCACGGAGTGTGCATTTGTGCTCAGCATTAGTAGAAGCTGCCAAATGGTTTTTCCATGTTATTTTACCAGTGTGCACTTTCACCAGTGATAAATGAGCTTCATTTGCTTCACACCCTCACTGATCTATCTATCTATCTATCTATCTATCTATCTATCTATCTACTGTTTGGTTTTGATTTTGGTATTTTAGCCACTGCAGTAGATGTGTGGTGATATTGCAATGTAATTTAAGTGTGCATTTCTGTAATGACTAATGAAACTCGATACTGCTCCATGTCCGTTTGAACATCATCTGATGTGAACTGGTTGCTCAAATCTTTTGCTTTTCCTCTATTGGGTTATCTCCTTTTTTTCTTACTGATTTATACAAGTGCTTTATATATTCTGGAATTGAGGCCTTCATTGACTATAGTTGATACGTGTGCATATATGCATGTGCATTGCAAATTTCTTCTGTTATATAGTTTACCTTTTTAATAATTTCGATGTTGTATTTTGATGGGTAAATCTTAAGTTTGAATAATTAAATTTAACAGTGTTTTACTTTTCAGTTAGCACAGCTCGAGTACCATTTCAGAAATGTTTGCCTATCTATCCAAATGGCATGATGTGTTTGCCTATGTTTTTAATTTAAAACATAGTTTTCTCTTTCACATTTATATTTGCAATCCACTTAGATTTTATTTTTGCAGATGGGGTAGAGTAGAGGCAAGCTTTATTGCTTTCCCAGGCTTATTCATTGCAAAGACTATCCTTTCTTTACTGTACTGCTTACTTTAATGTATTGGGGTCACTTTTAATTTATAAATTAATTTATGGAGCATTGGCATTCAACAACAAGGATTGCTCTCCCATTTATTTTAGTTTTGTTTGAGTTTTTCAGTAACACTTTAAGATCTTGTGCTTTTCCTAAGCTTATTTCTACTTATGTTATTTTGTCAAAATACGTTTGTAATGACATATTTTCTTCCATTATATCCTCTAATAGCTTTTTATTTGTATATACTGAGGCTATTATTTTCATATATTGATTTTGCACCCAGCCATTTTACTGAAGTCTTTTATTGTTTGTTTTTATTTTCAGTTGTTTCTCTTGGGTTTTGTGAGATTTCATCAGAAAATACTGCAAATAATATTTTTGTTGTTGCTGACATTTTTACTTCCTCTATTTTTCACTAATTTTTCTTTCAACTGATTCATCTGAAAGAATTACAAATAATAGTGGTGATAGCTGATATATTTGTTGTGTTCCTAATCTTAAGGGGATGCTTCTAGGCTTTTTCTACAAAATGTAATTGTGTTAAGAATAAATTCATCCGTTTATCTTATTGCATTTAGAATATTTACACCCACAATTATAAATGAGATCAGTCTGTTTGGTTCTTTTCTGTTTTATTTTAGCCTGGTTTCATAACAATGATATATTAGGGCTTTAAAAATTGAAGACATAATATCAATTCTCTGTGAAGTTGTCCAAGAATGGTGCCTCTTTTGAGAATGGGATGACTTTTGAAAATTGTCTAATCTCAAATAATTGTGCTGTTTAGATTCTCTATCTTTTCGTGTTTTTCTTTATTTTTTTCAAATATTTTTACTTTTCTAGAAAAATAATTCATCTAAGTTAAGCTCCAAAACAAATGTATATAGAGTTAGTAAAAGTTCCTACCTGTTTAAAAAATGTTAGATGTGGTTGAGTCCTATTACTATTATTCTTTATATACAAGGGAGGACACCCCAGAAGATGAAATTATGTTTTGAAGGGTGGGTTCTTGTAGTACTGGCTTTCCCCAGCAGCATCAGTGTACAGCTAGAGTTGTGAGTGGCTGTATTTGGCTTCCATGAATTTAAAAAAAAATTTTTTTGAGCGATTCTTTCCATGTGTTTGCCCATTTTATGGTGGGTGATTTGAACAACCTGCCCACACCATGCTGAGTTTGCAGCAGTTTTTGACCCCAAATACTGTGCCCAACCCTTTATATTCACCAGATCTTACCCTGAAATACTTTGTTTTGTTTTCCCAGGTTAAAAAAAAGTACTCAAAGGGAAACATTTTGCTCTTGTGGAAGAGGTACCACAAAAAACAGCGGAAGCACTAAAAGGCCTCAAAATTTACACATTCAGAAATAGTATTGAGCAGTGGAAAAAGCATCCTGAGAGGTGTATTGTATCAAACAGAGAGTACTTTGAAGGTGGCTGAAGTTTAAACATGTAAGAAGAAATACACAGGTTTGTATAAATAAATTCCAGTTTCTTTGGACTCCCTCCTTGTATTTGTGCTGTTCCCCATCCTTTTTTCTTCATTAAGTTAACTCATAACTTATGTATTGTTACATGTTTTATTCCTTTTCAACTAGTTTTCCCAACTATAGTTCTAAATGTTCCTTTTTCTCCGAAGTCATTAATTTCTGCTATTCCTTTTACTAATTACTTCATCTAATTTCTTTAGGGTATGTTGTTGTGTTTTGTGTGGACATCATACATTGGTTGCTCTATTAATTAATTATTTTATAATTAATGTCTCCGGTGCTAAGAATATTACTCTAAGTCACCATTTTATCTGACCCTTAGATCCTGATTTTCATTGTTTTCATGTTTGTTATTTCCTAAATAATCTGCTATTTGATCCTTTATTTATTTATTTATTTATTGATTGATTGATTGATTGATTGATTGAGTCAGATTCTCCTCTGTCAACCAGGCTGGAGTGAGTCACATGATCACGGCTCACTACAGTCTTGACCTCCTGACCTCAGCCTCCCAAGTAGCTGGGACTACAGGCATATGCCACCACTCCTGGTTAATTTTTTGATTTTCTTTCTTTTTTTTTTTTGTAGAGACAAGGTTTCATTATCTTGCCTAGGCTAGTCTCAAACTTCTGGATTCAAGTGATCCTTCTGCCTCAGTTTTTCAAAGTGCTGAGATTACAGGCATGAGCCACTGTACCCACCCTGAGCCATGATTTTTTTAATCCAACAATTCTGGAATAAAAACAGCATATATCCAAAGTTTGAATTTCAGTTGTTTTTGCATTTGTAAGTTAATTTTTAGTTTTACTGCATTTTAAAAAATGCAGTGTTTGCAATTTTACTTATCTTGTTTTTGCACCTTAGAATGGAGAGTTTTATCGTCTATGAATTATGCCTCAAAACAAAACAAAATCAGATGACACTAAAGAAAAAGCATCGGAGTTAGGACTGAATTACCTGGGCCCATTCCCTCATAATCACTGTGTCTCTTTCTAGACAAAGAGTAGGTGAGGGATAGCCACAGAACTCTTGGGACAATCAGCAGACGCTGTCACATCCTCAAGGACAGTTCATCCACAAGCGGGGATTTTAAAAATCAAATTTGTGTTATACCAGTTGACTCACTTGACCACATTTGGGGGAAGTCCTCAGTGAAGACATTTTCTGACCTCATTAGGACAGGAAATGTCCTCACTCACTGAGAGTTGGAGATTTTGGCAAAATTACCTCTCCAGAGTATGGTGTTTTCAATATGGTCACCCAGCTTTTTTCTACCCTCTGTAGAGGCCCAGGTTGATGCCTGTGATGATAGTTATCTTTTGCTACATAATTAACCACATTTGATGGATTAAGATAACTCTCATTTTTGTAGATCATAATTTTGCAGCTCAGCCATGTGGACTGAGGCTCTTCTGAGCTTAGCGGCTTGTGCTCAGGTCGGTGAACTGGTTGTGAACTGGGGCGATGGATGATTGGGCCACCACCCCCTCTTCATCCAGCAGGTGGATCCAGGCTTGTTCTCACAGCACAGCCACCTTCTAAGAGAACAAGTGAAATATGCAAGGTCTCCTAAGCCTAGTCCCGGAACTGGCACAGGCCACTTCATTCACAATCTTGTAGTCAATACATTGGGTCCCAAGTCCCTCCTGGACCCAAGAGGCGGGGAAATAGCTAATCGTAGGAAGTCCAAAGTCATGCTACAAGATGTGATATACAAGAAAAGGAATGATATTTGGAAACCACATGCCACACAGCCCTAACACCACAGACTCCAAAATTGTAAACACACAGAAATAAACATTCATGGGCTCTCAACTCCTGGAGCAAACCTTCCCAGTGGATACAAGGAACATAATGATTTGATGCTTTCAAAGCCATATATTATTCAAAGAGGAAGAGTTTTCACTAGAGAAAACATTCCCAGGTGGATTGGAACGTATCTGTATCCCTCGTGACTGTGTCCCTCCCTCCGTACCCTTCCGTTTTTATTTCATTCTCTGGAGTTTCCAAATTGTCTGCAATATATAGTTAATATTTTTGTGATAAAAATGTCAATATTATTATTTCCCCCCCAAACTTATTCATATGTTCCCTACCTGCAGAACGTTTCCCTAAATATAGCACTCAGGTACTGTTTTAGGCATATAAAAGAGGGTTTGATTCAATAGCAAAGAGATGGTAAATGGAGACCCCTCAAAGAGTCTGAGCCCAGGGAAGGTGCTGAGTTTGAGTCTGTGGCTCTTTTTTTTTTTTTTTTTCAATTGTAACTTTATTTTACTGTAGAGATGTAGTACAAGTCAGGATTAGGTACATAAGTAGTCTACGTGCAGGTAAAGTTTGGGCCTCCAACTGGTCCTCCCTTCTCCTGGCTCAGGACCAGGCACCCTTGTGTGGTTACGTGCTCTCCGACCCTCTCCCTCCCCTGGCAGCATCCCTCCACTGCCCATCCCTCCCTTGGGCTATTGTGATTCATGTTCGGGTCCCACTTGTGAGTGAGGACAGGTGGCATTCAGTTCTTTGTTTCTGTGATAGATCACTCAGTATGATGGTCTCGATCTCCATCCAATTTACTGTGGAGTTCATGATTTTGCCCTTCTTCATGGCTTCATGGTATTCTATCATGCATATGTACCCCATTTTCTTTATTCCGTCTACTTTCAATGGATAGTAGGGTTGGTTCTATGTTTTTGGCTATTGTGCATAGTGCATCTGTAAATGTGTGTGCAGGTGCCTTTCTTTTTCTGTAGAATGATTAGGTTCCTCTGAGTATATTCCTGGAGGAATATTTTAAAATTGTAATGGAAATTTCTTTGTGATTTTACATATGGTGAATATGTTTAAATTTCTATTAACATGTACAAGTAAGGTGCAAGTTATGTGTTTATTTTATTCACTTGATATGTCACGGCCAGAGATAGGTAAATTTGTTTATTTTTGTGCGCTTCTCTTATTTTTCTTGAAAATTTTGTGTTTTGAATTTCAATGCTATATTAAGTACAAAGATATTCATGATGTTAACGTTCTTATCATTTAATGCATCCTTTATCATTAAAAATTCCTTATTACCTTTGTCTGTATTCAGTTTGGTTAGCTAAAATGTTTATTAATAACCCCTGATCTTCTTACTTTTGTTTATTTATGGTTTTTAAACTTTATGTGGTAGGTAAAGGTTTTTGCTTATCCTTTTGCTTTCAATTTTTAAGGTCAAATTTATTTAAATATATGGGAATTTCTTTCATATGGCCAAAATTTACATTTGGTTTTATGAGTCTCACATACATATATTCACACACACACACTCACACACACACGTGTGTGTGAGTGTGTGTCAAGTGTTTATTTTAGAACTGCTTTAGATTTATAGAAAAATATTGAAAAGCATACAGGCAGCTTGCATGTAACCTATACCCAGTTACCCCTATTATTATCATTTCATTACCTTAGTATGATACATTTGTCACACTTCATAGTATCAATATTGATATTATTATGTAAAGTCCATACTATGTTTATACTTAGTTTTTACCTAATATTTTATTCTTATTCCAGGATTCCATTTAAGATACCACATCACATTGTTATCTTGTCCCTTTAGGCTTGTTTTGTCTGTGAAAGTTCCTCAGACGTTTCTAGTTTTTTGATGGTCTTGGCGGTTTTGAGGAGTAATAGTCAAGTATTTCACGGAAAGTCCTACAGCTGGGATTTGTCTGGAATTTTCCTCATGATCAGACTGAGGTTATGTGTTTTAGGGAAGAAGATCACAAAGGCAAAGTGCCATTTTCATCACATCTCCATTGTAAAAGTACTTATTTCCCTCATTCCCTGCTATACTCTTTGGAAGGAAACCACTACTTGCAGCTCAACTCTTAAAGAGCGGGGAGTCAGTTGCCACTCCTTGAGAGCAGAGACTCTGCGTACTTTATTTCAAATTCTACACTGAATATCTCTTTTTTTTTTTCTTTTTTTTTTTTGAGTTGGAGTCTCACTTCGTCGCCCAGACTGGAGTGCAGTGGCCGCTCCCGGCCACCACAGCCTCGACCTGCTGGGCTCTGGCGATCCTTCCGCCTCAGCCTTCCGAGTAGCTGGAACTACAGGCGCACGCTACCACGCCCGGCTCATTTTTGATTTATTGTAGAGATGAGGTCTCACCAAGTTGCCCAGGCGGGTCTCGAACCCACGGGCTCAGGCAATCCACTCACCTCAGCCTCCCAAAGGCGCGGGATTACAGGCTGAGCCACTGAGCCCGGCTCACTGAATATCTCTTCTCCAAAATTTATTAATGTAGTCAATCATTTATCTATATCAGTATGAACTCATGGATATTTCTTTTATGCGTTGGGTTTTAATCCAGTGCAACTTAATTTTATTGCTCAAATTATTCTAGCTTTGGGGATTGCGAACTCTGTATCAATTGGCTCCTGTCTATTTGATCAATCCCATCACTGTGAATTTTGGAGAATATTTCTTGCTTTCTGACTCTAAAAGATTACAAGATGTTCTGTGCCCATCTGGCATATTTCTTGACCACATCCTAGAATCAGCCATTTTTCCAGGGGGCCCTGACAGTCGTATTAGAAACCAAGGCTGGGTGCTATATGTGATCGTTGCTACCGGGGTGTTATTGCTCTTGGGTTCTATCAGTTGACAGAATGAGGGAATATTCATTAACCTATGCACATTCACACAGGAATTAATATTTTTATATGTAACCATCTGTAACTATATTAAGCTATATTTCTAGAGCTATATAAAGTCTTAACCCCCAGTAACTCAGAACGAGACTATATTTGGATACAGGCCCTTTAAAGACGAAATTAAGTTAAAGTGAGGCCATTAGGATGAGCCCTAATCCAATATGACTGGTGTCCTTATAAGAAGAGGAAATTTACACGGGCAGAGAGCCAAGAGGGATGCCAGCACAAAGAAGAAAAACCTTGTGACAACACAATGGGAAGGTGGCCATGATAAGCCAAGAAATGAGGCCTCAAGAGAAAGAAATAGAGTGACACCTTAATCTTGAACTTCTAGCATTCAGAACTGTGAGAAATAAGTTTATACTGTCTAAGCGACCCGTCTGTGGTATTTTGTTATAGCATCCCTAGCAAACTAACACAGATACCCAATTTCTTTTTATCACTGAATATCCACTGTATGAATGCAGCACAGTTTTATCCATTTACCTATTGAAATGCATCTTGGTTGCTTCCAGTCTTCAGCGACTATAAACGCGTGGCTACCGTAAACATTCCCACATTCCTATGCAGGTTTACGTGGACATAATTTTTAAATTAGTTTGTATGCATAACTGAAAGCACAGTTGCTGGATTATATGGTAAGACTGTGATTCACTATGTAAGAAATTGCCCAATTTTCTTCCACACTGGTTGTACTGTTTCGCATTTCTACCAGAAATGAATTGAAGTTCCTGTTGTTTCACATCTTGACAAGCAATTGATATTGTGTTTTTAAAATTTTTGCCATTCTAATAGGTGTGTTGTAGCATCCTTTTTGTTTTTAATTTCAATTTTCTAATGGCCAGTGGTATTTAACATCTTTTGTATGCTTACTTGCCAATGGCATTTTTACTTTGGTGAGGTTTTGTTCAGATGTTTTGCCCATTGAGTTTTTGTGTTTCTTTATTGTCCAGTTTCTAGACAATGTTAATTGTTGGTTTTTTTGTACACACTCTTTATCCAGTCAAGAAGGTTCCCATCTTTCCAAATTTGCTAATTTTTAAAAAAATCATAATGGATATTGGATTTTGTCATATAATTTTTCTTCATCAATTGTTATTATCATATTATTACTCTTTTGAATCTTATTAAAATGGTGAATTACAATGATTAATTTTCAAATGATGAGACAGTCTTACATACCAAATGGAGTCAAATTCCACTTTGTTGTGGTGTATCATTCTTTTTATACATCATTGGATTTGATTTGCTAACAATTGGTTGAGGATTTTGGTGTTTATGTTCATGAGGATTATTGGTCTGTAATTTCCTCTCCTGTAATGTCTTTCTCTGTTGGGTATTATATATCTCTCCATGACCAAGTTTTTAAAATATTTCTTTCAGAGCATGTCTAGTAGCAATACATTTTCTCAATTTTTGTTTGAGGAAGTGTTTTTATTTCTTCTATACTGGTGGAGAATATTTTGCTACATGTACAATTCTAGGTTGATTTTTTTCTTTCAATAGTTAAATATTACTCACTTTGAATATTACATTTCTTGCTTAAATGATGAGAAGTTTGTTGTAATGCTTATTCCTTTTTTTTCAATCAGTAAGGTACTTTTCTATCTCCTTCCAAATTTTTCATTTTGTGTTTAAGTTTCTGCAGTTCAAATATAATATACCTAGGTATAGATTTATTTTGTAATTTATTCTGCTTGGTATTTTCTGAACTTTCTGGATCTGTGGTTAGTTATCTAACATTAATTTTGGGAAATTCTAGGTCACTATTATTTCAAAAATTTTTTCTTATTTTATTCTTCTGTAATTCCAATTATGCATGTATTATACCCTTGAAATTGTTCTACAGTTCTTAGATATTCTATTCCATAATTATTCTTTTGTTCTCTTTGCATTCCAGTTTGGTAAGTTTCTATTGGTTGTGTTTTATTCCTTTCTCTGGTTTCCACAAACTAATATATCTATATACCTATACATAGAGGAACATAACATTTCTATCATATATAAGCATAGATAGCTTTATTTTTTATATTTTTAGTTTTTACTCATTTACTTTAAAAAATAAACAATAAGAAATAAGTATATGTGTCTGTGTGTGTGTGTGTGTATATATATGTATATATGTTCATATATATATTTGTTCAGATATATATATATATATCCCCTTCTCCCTATGTAATGATTATCATGGATAATATTATTTTTCTTAGTTTCTCTTTTGATCGCCTCCCTTACATAAATTAATATTCCTTACTTGAGTTACTGAATTTAAGTAATAGTTTTAATATTCTGTATATAAAATTTAAGGATATCAGTGAGATATGCTTCTCTCTTATTCTATTTCTAATTTTAATGTCTATTATTTCCAATTTATTTTGTTTTTCCCAAACTTCTTCTCCATATCTGTGTGTTTTAAGCAGTACTATCTCCCTTTTGTTTCTTCTCTAATGGGTTTCATTTTTGTGAATCTAACTCATTTCTTTCTGAGCTGTGTAAGATTGTGTTTCATCTCTCTCTGCTCTCTCACTACATTTTTTTCCTGAGTCCTTGTAGTTGTTCTTTGAACTCTTTGATTAATTCACTTGGTTATTTTGAATTCATGGCAATGTGCCTGGCCAAGATATTCATCGACTTGATGGCAATGTTTTTCTCTGGTTATTATGGTTCTGATCTAACATTGTTTTTTCTGTTCCTTTCTCTTAAAGCATTTTTAAATGATTCTGTGCTGTATTCTTTTTCTGTTACAACATATTCTTGACTGAGGTAACTAATTACATTGAGCCAGCCATTTGCACAAAGCGTATGTGAGGCAGTGCATGGACAACATTTTAACTGGCAGAGATTTATTTCTATGTGAGTTGTTCAGCCTTTATTTGCTCTCCTGTCCCCACATAAACCATTGGCTTTGCAGTTGCCCAAAATGACTTTAATTCAGTCTCACATGAGACTCATCTGCAGACTACATTCTATAAAGATGGTGTGTCTGTGTTCTATATTCCTTGGCTCATTCCAGAGAAATTCTAGCCCACAGTCCATTTACCCTCTTCCTATTGTTCTAGATAATGTACACAAGCCAGGATGCCAACAGAAAGAAGGTGACTCAGTGGCTCATTTATATGGAGTAACTGAGTAAACTTGGTATAAAATTTGCTTATAAAAGTGTAATTATACGTAAGAGCACTAAGAGATGGTGAAGTACAGGAAGACCAACAATAAGGAGATGAAATTCTTATGGGGAAAGATCCCACTGGTCTTCTAATAGGATTTGTGTCCTTGGGTAAAAGAACACAGCCACTGCCGACCTATGGCTCAATAGGGAGAGAACTGGGGACAAAAATATTTAAATATGACTTTCTTCCTACCATATCCACCTTCTGAGCTGATTTTTATTGGCTAAATCCAATGGGAAGCTGAAGGCAAAAGCACCTGATTAATGCTGCCCATAGAGGTAGATCAGTTGACTGCAGGACATAGCAGGTTGGAAAAAGTAGAGTGAACTGCAGGAGCGAAGAGCCAGTATCAAGCTTATAAACAATTTTGGTTTTGAATTTCAGGAATTGTCATCCATTTTAGATTAGTAGAATATCTCAGACAAAACATATGGTGCACACTGGGTACCTGGTCCACTATCTGGGGGGAAAGAAGGTCAACTAGTTACCCAAACTTCACATGCATGCAAATTACTTATGTAGTACATCCTCACCTGTAACTCGCAACTCTAAAATAAAAAATAAAAGAATTTCAACAGAGAAATGAATCTCTAAAACAAGGAAAAACAAAAAAACAAAAAACAACCAAGTGGAAATCTCAGAAATAAAATTTAGAAATCTAAAGTTAAAAAAGAAAAAGAAAGATGAACTTTGTCTGGAAAAAGTATCTGCAGGTTTCTTTTCTTGATGCATTCTTCCATTCCTGTTTTACCTTTGTTGCATTTATCAGCTTTCTTTGTGTTTTGCTTTGTGGATGTTTGAGGATTGTATTAAAAGTATATTTTAGGGGGTTGCTTCTCATTGTTATTGGCTGGTTTCCAAGTGGATGAGGGAGGTGATGTAACTTATTACTCTGGCTGCAGTATGCAAATGATTTGCAAGAACACAAGACTAGTCATCAAGATGACTTTTTGGGTGGCTAGTGCAGTATTCTAAATGATAGCTGGTAGTGGCTTGGATTTAGGTGGTGACTGTAGAAGTGGTGAGATGTATATAAATTCCAACAATATATAACATGTGTGGCAAGACTTGGTGGATTGGTTGAACATGATGAGGAACTTAGAAGGAGATATGGATAATTTCCACATTTCTGGAATGAGTAACCACGTGGACGATGATTCCATTTATTAAGAAAGTTTCACAACAATGAATTTATCTTGGCAACCTTTTTTTCTTGGGTGTCATGATTCTCATGTTTAAAAAAGGCAGAGAACGACTTTTAAAGTAGCATTAACACTTTTAAAAAATATAATTTGATTAGAAGGTAGGTCAATAAGATTATAACCTTAACAGTAGAATATGCCTAAAAACTTTACACGTTTCCCTCCTGGGTATAAACAAGTTGATGAAATTTTCATTTATATCCTACTACTTTAGGATCTAAATTTTTCTCCTTTTCCCAGCTTGGAGTGAAGATGGGTGGACAGAATTGACTCAATCATTCTAAAGGATGTGGCATATGAGAATATTGGACCTTTGGAGGTGAACAGGGATTAAAAGGGCTGATGCCTCTTAGGAGAAAAAATATGCTGTCTTTGAGATCAAAGGATGCAGCCTTATTAGTCACCCCTAAGAGTGCAGGTGTGAGTACACAATGGTTGGGTTAGGTAGACTAGATGCACCATTCCTCAATTCTTACTTGAGCCCAAAGTTAGAAAGCTATTTGGAATTTGGGAGCCCTTTGTTTGTTTATATGCATGTGTATTAGAAGAGCGTGCACGTGTGTGTGTGTGTGTGTGTGTGTGTGTGTGTGTGTGTGTGTGTGTGTGGTGTGTGTGTGTGTGTGTGTGTGTGTGTGTGTGTGTTATAATATGTGGAAGAGGGTAGGCCATTCCTCATAAGCTGCCTTCCTCCATCAACAGTAAATCTATACATTTTGTCAGTGAAAATAAAGTGAAACATCCAGTAAGAATGTTTCTTGTCCATGGCCTTCTTGTGATAGGATAAAAGATAATAGTGCTCGGGTTACACAGAACCTGAGTCCAGGTTTGGGAGTGCAAATTATGTTTAGCTTTGGCATAACCAATTTCAGGTGTTTGTGAGATATCCAAGTGCAGACTTTAATTAAGCTCTGTAATAAACCATCTGAGGCTCCAAACGGAGGTCTGAGTAGGAGACATCATTTTACATGTTACTATAACAGAGAAAATAATTGAAACCATAGGAATGGATAAGATGAGCCAGTAACCAGAGTTCAAAGTTAGATGAAAAGCACTGTGGAGACCAGGGCTTCTTCGCCCATGTCTCACCTATGTTTAAAGGCTAGGTAAAGGAAGAGATGTTATCAAGGGAAACTGAGGCAGACCAGACATAAGGAAGTTGGAGGGGAAAACCAAACATAAGGAAGTTGGAGGGGTCACAGAACCCGAGGAAAACTTTGCTTTAGAAAAGACAGAGGCCAATTTTTGTCAAACACTGCTAAGAAGTCCTGTAAAGTGAAGAAACAGAACTTTGAGTCACAATGATTATTGACTTCACTGAGTGTTGTTTTCATGGGAGGTATAGAGTCAGTGGAAAGTAGGAAAGTAAAAATCTCTTGACAAGACATAAGGATAGAAAAGCAATCGAAGAGTAGCTGGGGAGAAGGTGGGGTCTTTTTTTTATTTTTGAAGTGAGTGCTTAAAGCACGTTTGAGTGTAGGAGGTAGAATCGAGTAGAGAAAGAGATACAGCATACAGGTAAGGGAAGAGAATCTCTAGCATGGAGGTTGACTAGAGATTTTACAATCTCTAAAGTGACATCTAACCGCATAAGAAGGTGGCAGATAAGGAAGACAGGTGGTCCTTTTTAGGAGGAGATCTCCTCTGTTTTCAGAGTAGGAAAAGAGGGGAATCTGAGTGTCTGTGTGAGTCGGTAAGTATATTTAATAATGAGAGTTGTAGATAGTTCCTTATAATAGCTGCAATTTATTTTTATTTTTATTTTTGAGTTGGAGTCTCACTCTGTCGCCCAGACTGGAGCGCAGTGGCCGCTCCCGGCCACCGCAGCCTTGACCAGCTGGACTCCCGTGATCCTTCCACCTCAGCCTTCCGAGTAGCTGGAACTACAGGCGCGCGCTACCACGCCCGGCTGATTTTTTGATTGATTGTAGAGATGAGGTCTCGCCAAGTTGCCCAGGCGGGTCTCGAACCCGCGGGCTCAGGCAATCCACTCAACTCAGCCTCCCAAAGGTGCAGGATTACAGGCTGAGCCACCGAGCCCGGCTAATAGCTGCAATTTATGAGCACTATCAGAAAGAGGATCATTCTCTGAAATGCCAGAGATTAGAGAGAGGGCCGGGTTTGAGGAGAATGCAGAAGCTTGAAATGGCTATTGTGGAGAGTTGAAAAACAGACCAGGCAATCTTGGGGGTGGCCTTGATTAGTTAGGTGAACATAGATGTACCACATTGTACTCCGGAAATGTGGAGCTGTCTTAAAAAAAAAGACTAAAGATGTGAGCATGGTGTCTCAGCCTGGCAGAGGGAATTTCTGTTTCTTTCCAGCATCCTTGAGACCTGACCACAGGAAAGCTATTTTGATCTCTCAAAACATCTCAATATCTTCTGTTGCTTAATTGAAGAAACATTTTCTGGTAGATGTTCCATCTGAGGTCATCCTATTCTCTTAAATAAAATACCCCTTAAACAATTATTAGAAAGGCCAACAAGTAGATTTTGAAGTAAAAATACTACCTGACTTTTATAATTATGTAGTCATTTGTCTCCATTGTCACTTAATATTCATTATAAAATGCTTATTAAATACTAAAATGTGCCTTGCTGAGTGGAAGACATGTAGCCTTTTCCTTTATGGATATCCTAAGCTTAGTTTTAAGAGCTATTTTCTTAATATTTATAACCAAACTTTCAAAATACGTTCATTCTTCCAACAATAAGTTTACAGGTACAAATCTGAGTTTAGACTAAAAATAAGTCATTTTAAAGACTGTGCGTGCGTGCGTGTGTGTGTGTGTGTGTGTGTGTGTGTGTGTGTGTTTTGAGTTGAAGTCTCACTCTGTCACGAGGGCTGGAGTGCAGTGGCACACTCACGGCCACCCCAGCATCAACCTGCTGGGCTCAGGTGATCCTTCCACCTCAGCGTTCCAAGTAGCTGGAACCACAGACACATGCCACACACCAAGCTAATTTTTAAATTTATTGTACAGACAAAGCCTTGGCAAGTTTCCCAGGATGGTCTCGAACCCCTGGGCTCAGGCAGTCCTTTTGCTTCAGCCTTCCAAAGTGCTGGGATTACAGGCATGAGCCACCACGCCTGGCGACCATATGCATTATAATATATTGTCTCTATTACATATCAGAAATTTCTAGTTTTTCTTTTAAAAGAGTGACAATCTATGTTCACATGCTCTGGACCAAGAAAAATTGAAGATATAGGTAAAGGAGTTAATGTTTAGATACATTTAAAAATATTGATGACTAAGTCCCATTTTCCCCAAATTCTCTTTTTTTTCTTGACTGTATCAGAATGTAAGCACTTTATTTTTTCCTACCTCTCAATCAATCAATGCTGAGGAAAGTCACAAAGGTTAAAAAGCATTTAGAATAATGTTCTCATGAGGTGGTGAAGTGGAAGTCACACTGGAATGTGTTGACAAGTAAATAGAAAAAGGAAAGTATGCAGACAACTCTTTCCAGGAGGCAAGAAAGTTGGCACTTTCCTTAAGAACTGGCATGCATAAAAAAGTTGCTGTGTATGTCTAACCAAAATATAAAGAATAGAATGAAGCCTGGCATTTTCAGCCACTCCGGGTGACCTGTTCAGAATTACTAAGAAGGAAGGATACTGTAAATCATTTCTGTGCAAGCATTGTTTTTTCTAAAAGTCATGTGTGGGTAGCTTTCATTTAAGACTATAATATTTTGACAAATCAAAGCTTCAACTTAAACCATTGTGACTAAATTTAAGTTTATACATTGAGGTATAAAATGGCACTAATCACATATTTCAGCTGTCAAAAGCCCTGGCAGAGTAGACTAGTGAAAAAAGATAGAATAAAAAAACAAGGAAAAGGTATCTGACAGGGAAACAAGATGGTTATAAATACAACAGATTTTATTTATATATCCAAATATTTTCACTAAACATGCCAAAAAAAGATAATTTGGAATCTCTGTAAGAGGATTCAGAAAGTCAAAATAAACGTGAATAAGATAAGCCATGCAAATGACAATGAAAAGAGTGGGAAGAAACCTCCAATCATTTTTATCAAAGGTTTTATAATCTCACCGAATCTGAATGCAATTCTAACTCTGAGATATTAGGAAAACTGAGATCAGATTTGTTTTTCCTATTGATATTCAGCTGGAAGGGTAAGTCATACATTATTTAAATAAAGAATAATCCCTTTGAAAGGGCCAGATCAAACTCATGGAGATATGTATTATTCTCCCAGAACTTCACAGACTCCGAAGGCAAGTAGGAGACTCTAGAGGTCATGCAGTCCATTTTTTTGCCCTTAGAGCACTCCAGAAAGACAGCTTTGTTTCTTCTTCTTAATTTTGCAGACTGATAGTTGCTTTGCTGCTGTTCCAATTTCCTCCATTACATTTTGGCTCAAGGATTTCTGCTCTATCATCTTCAGCATCCCATTAATTCAACAATTAACACACATCTATTGTATGCCTGATACTTGACTAACCACTATGAGAACCACGGTAAACAGGAGGTTCTTTTTTTCTTAGGGGAAACACAGATTTTTAAGTGAAATGAACAAGGTGCTCCAGGAGTTTGAGAAGACATGAAGGGATCCTGAGAAAGTGTGTTTGAACTGAGTCTTGCTTGTGCAGTATAAGTTAGCTAGCAAGAAGAGTGAAAGCAAAACATGTCAGGGAGAGGAAACAGCCCATAGAAAGATGTGAGCCTGTCAAAGTGTGATGGGTTCCAGAAATACCATATATGCATTGGGTAAAGTTTACTATTAGTGGGGGGATGGTAGGAAGGGAAGTAGGGCGACACACCCCACCGTGTCTTTTGAGGAACATTCGTTTTGCTAGAAACATTGCAAAAAAATATTCCCAGGCTCAGTTGATTTGGGAACACAAAGTGAATTATATTTCTCTTCGAGAGACTCATAAAGATACTTTTCTATTAACACAATAAGAAATCTTACAGCATTAAACTTTATTTTAATACCAAATGTATGGTACCCAATAACTTATTGTTTTACTACAACACTTTCAGGACACAAAAAGGATGCTCCATGGTGTGCACTTTGAGGAAACACAAAACTAGCATGGGTGAAGAGGCCATAATAATGTGAATTTTAATCCAAACTAATTTTGGCCTTTATCCTGAACATAGTGGGGGCCACCTGAATGATGTCAAAGCAGGAAATAAACATGACCAGGTTTGCATTTTAGAACTTTCTGGTAGCTTTGGCAGCTGCATTACGAATGGATAGAATGAAGGCAGAGAGATTAGTCAGAAGCTGCAGTGGCATTTCAGAACATGATACAGAACCTGGACTTGAACAGCAGCCGTGGAACGGAGAAGGGGCAACCAAAAAGAGGAATCCAGATGGAGTAGGTAGACTCTGAATCTCTAATGCAGATGGGGGCTTCTGGGCCCACAGGAAGGTTTGTTGGGGAAGGCAGGCATGGGAGAAAGCACTGAAGAAAGAAAGGTTGGCATGGTACCATGCTGGGATAAGAGTCCAGATGAGGAAGGAAAAACTGAGAGAATTACACTTGGAGCAATGGCTAAGGAAGATGAAACTGAGGGTAATGATGAGGCTTTCCCTGAAGAAATAGAGGCACTGTTGTGACATTATCCAAGACTATGGGATGCTTTGAGTCTGTGACCCGGTTAGGCTTTGCCCATTGAAAACATTAGCAAAAATGTTCTATGCTGTGGCTCCTTCCCCAGTGGTAGGTCACAAACACTCTATTAAATGTTTCCTCAGGAACACATCAGAGAGTCGAGGAATCTTGTTTAGCTCTGTCAACTGCTTACTCTCCCAATCTTGGCTCTGTTCGTAATTTAGTTCTTGATTATCTCACCAGCCCCTTCAAGAGTCTCATGCTCATTTCAACTCAGGATTAGGGGTGATCATTTTGCTTTCCTTTTGACCTCTCTTTGAAACTGCAGTTTCATGTTGTGGATATAAGCTTGCGGACATCTAGATATAGTCTGTTTGGTTGAATCCACTGGTAGGATGACCAACTTTCCTGGTTTTTCTGGACTGAGGAGTTTCTGGGATCCAAGATTTTCTGTGCTAATACAGGAAAAGTCCTCAGCAAATCAAGACAGTTTGTCAACCCAAGTTGCTCTTTCTGGCTTATTCACTTCTATTGCCCAGTCCAGCACTTGCCACATTGTAGCATCAAATATTTCAAATAAATAGTACCAACTCTAAATAACCGAATACCTATGGCTTAGAAGATTTTATATGCATTATGACATTTTACCTTGCTGGGAGATAATACTTTATTCATTTGACATGTGAGAAACTTGAAACTTAAGAGGTTGTCACTGACCCAGGGCTGCATATTCGGTAGATGGCTGAGTCATGATTTGAACACAGACAAGTCTGATTTCAAACATGTGTTATTTCCAGAATGCAACAATACCTGTATAACCTCCCATCATTCACCTGCTAAAGCTTTTACATTAGTGCTGAGCTTTGGGAGACAGGCTCCAAGGGAATGAGAAATGTTAATAGAGTCTAGCACTGTGTAAACTTTGAGTAATAGTTACTACCCTTCTCTCTCCAGGGCCATTTTCCCCAGGGGAACTTGCTATCTACGAGAAACATGAACTTGTGTGAAAAAAATTTTAACATCATGAGTTAGAAATCAGGCATTTGGAGTTACTTTTATTTTTGTGCACATATCATGAAACATATTGCTTACCAACCCTAAACTTTCATGTACTGTCCTCTTAACAGCTATTATGACTAAAGTTAAGATGCCGTAAAAATAAAAGGCAGGATTTCTTTTCTATGTTTACTTATAGGTATCTTCACAGTGACACTGCTGCCTTTGGTGTTTTCTGTGGACCATCTCATGACAATAGTTAACCTGTGACACTTTCTATCATAGAACAGAAAGCTCCAATCACTCTAAATCCTTTAGTAGTTCAGATGTATAAGGCAGTGTTGGATTTCTTTTAATAGAACATTATGATCAGATTAGTTACTCATATGGCAGCCATTATTTTAGTGTAATAAACAAATGTAGCTCGTAATTATAAATTGGATTGTGATTAATGAATGTGTCACCCTTGCACAGCAGAAACATACTCTTTGTTTAATCAAACTTAAAGGAGATTAAAGAAGGAATTATGATATGACACCCACTAGAGATGAAATGGGTATTGGAGTTCCAGGTCAGTGCTTCTCTTTCTGTGTGTGGGCAGTTTCCTTGATAAGAATGGTTTGTAAAGCCAAGGATTACAGTGGACTACATGTATATGAGGTCACAAATTCAACATCAATTAAATAATTTGGGATAAAAAGTTCTCTCTTCCCTTTAAAAAAAAAGTAATATAAACAAACTGAGCCATGGATATATAGCCAACTCTTTGCCTAATAATTTCTTAAAACTCTTTTCCAAATTTTCGGTGTCTTGCTTCCCTGGGGTGCGAAGTGTAGGCAACTTTGTCATTTGTAGATTAGCTGGTTTAGCAGATTAGATGTTTAAAAATCTCTCTGTATTATAATTGCTAGAATATTCACTAATAAAAATGACAGCCTAATGCAGAAAGTTATAATTGGTTATCAAAATGCTTTAAGAAATATTTCCACGAATAATTTAAAGGCCAATATTTATAATGCCAAGTCAAAATAAAAATGACCTTTGCCAGTAGAAATTGAGCGGTTTTTTAGTTCTCATTTTGGAAGGAAATGAGAATATTCTAATTTCTACTGTAAAGTGTAATGAAGACATTGGACAGCCAATGTGAGCATTAGAGTAATGAACTCAGTGCGTGATAATTTCAAGATCAATGTGATGGTTATTACCTAAAAGAGATCTAATCCACTCATTTGGCATACTTATTCCATCTCATCTTTTTTTAAATTTAGTTCAAGAATCTTGTTGACAAAATAGATTTTATCTATCCTTGTGGTTTAGTCAATTTTCTGCTGCTATAACAGAATACCACAGAGTAGGTAATTTATAAAGAAAATATATCGATTCGGCTCTCAGTTCTGGAGTCTGGAAAGTCTGAGAGCATTGTGCTGGCATCTAATGAGGGTCATCCCATAGTGGAAAACTAGAAGACAGAAGTGAGCATACGAGACAGATGTAGGAAATCCTGTTGAACTTACTTTTATAGCACACTTAGTCCTGTAATAAATAACTCACTCCCAGAATAGCAACATTAATCTGTTCATGAGGGCAGAGTCATCATGACCTAATAATCTCTTAATTTCCCCACATCAATTAAATTTCAACATGTTTTTGAAGGGGGCAAACATTCAAACCAAAGCACCTTGTAGTCTTCATAAAACCCAGCATAATAACTCATCTCTTGGCAGCATTTGTAAATATATGTTGATTGCTTGATCTATAATTTCGGAATGACTATCTTAAGAACATGAAAGGATTGCTATTGAGACATGAAAAATAAATTGATGTGACATATCTTAAAGTTAAGGAATTCATCAATTATACTTCAAATTTGATAGAAGGAATAATATCATACTAATTAGCAGAATTTAATGATCCATCCTTGCCATCAATTTATCACTGCTGCCACCAGTTAGGAGAGGGCTTGTTTCCTGATTGGAAGTGGTTGACTAAACACAGGGATCCTGGTAATGTCCACCAAGAACCAGTATTTTGCCATATTCAGAAAGCACGATTTTTATTTAAAAGTCTTGTTTGAATTGTTCTCACAATATTATGATCGTAAAGGTAATACTGGCGCTTTAGAATAGCCTCTACAACTTTTAGGTGGCCGCAACCTTAAGTTATTTTAAACATGTAAACAAATATACATTATATCTGGCTTCACCTAAGCAGTTGAATAATTACTGTTAGGGAAGACTTAGAGTGAAGCAAAAAAAGGACCATGCTGTTCTGTGTGAAAGCAGGCTTTCCGGTAACTCTGAGCAAGCATGTGACATAAGGCAAGGTACGGAAACGTTTCTCCTAGATCCTGGAAAGAATCTAGGAGTTCTAAACACAAGTAGGTTACAAAGGTAAGCTAATTCCCGCCCCCCCCAATTTACATGAATACTGTGAAAAATTGCCCGTGGCTGTGACAAATAAGTTGAACCCTTCAATGCCGAGTATTGTTGAAAATAAACTTCCGGAGAGAGTCTTCAACCACAAGCTGAGATATAATTTGTAATGTGTGTTAAAGAAATGTCTTAGGTGTTTAAAATTTTTTTAAAAGTAATTATTACAGATGCATTAGAAGTCTTTAGTTTTTCTTTTTTTAAAATTTTTATGTTACAGATATAGGGTACAAGTCAGGATTAGGTATACAAATGTTCATTGTATAGGTAGAGTTTGGGCCTCATTTTGGTCTGCAGTTCACCTGGTTTGAGATGAGATAATGTAGCCTTATTGATGAAGTATGCCTTCCACTCCACCCTCCCCTGCCCCCCACAGTTTCCCACTACTGCCATTCCCTTTCTTATAGTATTATAATTGTTCAAGATCCGCTTATGAGTGAGAACATGTGGTACTCAGTTCTTTGTTTCTGTGATAGATCACTGAGTATTAGACTCTAAATCCCTCCAAGTTGCTGTGAAGTTCATAATTTTGTCCTTCTTTATGGCTGCGTAACATTCCATCCTGTATATGTGCCACATTTTTTGAGTCCATTCTACTTTTGATGAGCAGCACGGTGGTTCCATGTTTTTGCTATTGTGAGGCAGAGTTTAGTCATTTATGTTTTTAAAAACATTAGAATATATCTTTTTGTATTGAAAGGTAACTTTATTAGAGCAAGTTAGTATAGTAACCAATGAAACATAATTTTTAGAGAAAAGTTTTCTTTAAAAAAATTGTTTAATTAATATTTTTATTTACTAAATTAAATTAATTTCAATTTAATTTTAATGATTTTTAAACAAAACTTTTTTCTAAAAATTGTCTCACTGGTTACTCTCACTTACACTAACTTGCTCTGACAAAGTTACCTTTTAATACGAAAAGTTAAATTTCAATCTCTTTTTTTAAAACATAAATGACTAAACTCTGCCTTCTTAAAAAGCACAGATGTGATATATTGAGCCAAAATTGCAGGGCCAGTGTTTTTGAGTGGTGAATAAGCCTAATTTTAAAGGTTGGCTCTTCCAAACTAACACATGCAGCATAGAAGCATGTTGTATGCCTGAATAGAAACATTAATGATAAATTAAGCAAACTTTTGATTTGGGAACAGAGGGACAATATGGATTCTATTTACTAAGAATCAGAATCTTTTGAGACAAACAACATACTGCTGAGCAATATTGAACCTCTCAGTTTCTGGCTGTGTAATTATTTATAGCAATATATACTTCATTATTGAAAAAAAATCTGTGAAAGGGTCAAGTAATTAAAAATTATCTCTTTACCAAACAAGGAAAGGAATGCTCTAAAATTTCTAAGACATAAACATTTTGATGAAAACCTGACAAACATGGATTTACCTTAGCTTGTTCCTCTTAAACCTTATCACCCTTAGCCCATGACCCCTTTCCCAAATAGTTTGCGTCACTAAGCTCTTTTTGGCAAAAGTTAATCATAGGTGTTATAGTCACTGTAGCATTTTTGCTGTTCAGATCTTGTGCTTTTTTTATTGCATAAGCAGGATATGGATGCAGTGTTTGACTCATGTATCCGCCTCAGGGAATTTGCAGAAAAACAATGTTACCCGAAGATTGTTAAGGGTGGAAAAAGTCAATGTTGGGGTGAAGTGTGTAGTATTGTCTGGATGTATACTGTTGTTCCCCCATACCTGGCTTCTTTTCTCCCTCTCCCTTAGGGAGCAGCCTCTCGCCAAGGCTGGTCTCTGAAGAATATGCACATTCCTAATAAAGAGTCATAGGATGCAGGTGACCAAGCTAGACTAGGCATATTCCCCATAATAAATGATGGAATTCAGGTGATCAAGCAAAGCAGAAAATAATGTAGGCATCACTCTTTTTTTTGAGTTGTAGTCTCACTCTGTCACCCAGGATGGCGTGCTCACCGCCACTACAGCCTCGACCTGCTGGGCTCTGGAGGATTCTTCCACCTCAACCTTCCAAGTAGTTGGAACTACAGACACACACCATCATGCCTGTCTAAGACATCACTCTTAATCATTGTAATTGTAAACACCATATAGCAATTTGAATAATTAACTTGCTTCATTATAAACCTGCTTGCCGTGCTGTCCTGAAGCATGGATTCTTTCCTGATCTGCCACCATCACTGCCTCCCGTGGAAGTTTTAATAAACTGATGTCTTTCCCTGCTGGACCTCTGGGTGACTTCTTTGGAATAGGTAAACATCACACGCAAGCACTCTCACATTTGGGGTTACTGCACTACAACTACAAAAGAACAAGAGTAGAACACCTAAAAGAAACAAAAATCAGTTTTGTGTCACACTTCCTGCAACAGAAAGCTGGTTGCAAAAAGTTAATGAAATACACCAAACTGTTGAAAGGAAAGAAAAACAGAACCAGCTATTTATTCCTGCATACTTTCTGTGGGACAGGATTACAGGTACAACTTAGCTGAGATTTTTGCTCAGAGACTGACCATCTAACCTCACAATGCTGGTGATTGCCAAGCTGCATTCTCATCAGAGTCTCAACTGAAGAAAGTTCTGCTTTTAAGTTTCCTTTGGTCTTTGCAGACTTCATCTCCTTGCAGCTGTGGAACTGAGATCCCTATTTTATTTCTCACGGTTGTCTGGGATGAGCTGTCAGCTGCTAGGGGCCTCACACATTTTCTTGCAATGTGACCTTCCTCCTAGGATCCCTCTCAACACGACAGCTTACTTTAAGGCCAGTGGGGGAGTTTTTTCCTTTAGTTTTGTAAGTTAGAGTCTTATATAGTGTAACATGCTGGTGGGCACATCACCTGCTATCTATCAAGTATCCCCTGTTATATAAAGTAACCTAAGGACAGGTGTGATATCCCATCACCTTTGCCATAATCCAACTCAAAAAAAAAAAAAAAAAAAAAGAAGATTGAGTTCAGAACTAAAAGTTTTCAAGGATGCAATCAACTCTTTGGAGGAAGAAGCCACAGACTGTAAAATAGTAATGGAAAATAAATAATGTATATTGTAATTTGACGTTGTGATTCCCATCAGAGCTTCCGGAGCAGTCAATTCCTTTCTTGATAGTCTAAGTCTTGTCAACCACGAATCACATATTTGCTTCTAGAATTTTTTTTTTTTTTTTGAGTTGGAGTCTCACTCTGTCGCCGAGATTGGAGTGCAGTGGCCGCTCCCGGCCACCGCAGCCTCGACCTGCTGGACTCCGGCGATCCTTCCGCCTCAGCCTGAACTCAATCTTTAAAAAGGCAGAAGAGGAACTTGGTGAGAGGAAAGAAGTGAAGAAACGGGACTGGGTTAGCAAGGGGAAAATTTTGGGAGACAGAAGCATGCATGAGATCAAGAACAGGAATAGCAGAGGAACCAAAGGGCAGACTTTGTCATCCTGTTTATCACTCAGAAACAAATCAAAAGAGAAATAAAATCAGCTTAGTTGCTTACTTGCATGCCTATTTTTTAATCTCCAGCTAATCAGTTAATTAAAAGGTTTTTTTGCTTGTTTGTTTGAAGTTTAGAAGTTGTGAGAAACATTCAAGGTGAAGGCATTACTCAAGATTAGCACAATGAGTTTCATTCTTTAGTCAGCAGTGACTCCAACTGAAAATTATTAAGGTGGCCAGTGACTTAGCATGAAACAAAAAGGCTATTTCTGTGGACAGATTTTTTTTTAAAAAATTGCTCTATCTGTCTTTCCACATGGTTCTGGTACTCAGTGTACGGCAAGTATATATCAGCACAGACGCTGAAGTTAGCTTTGATTTCCAGAAGCTGATTGATGATGGCTTTCCTAAGAAGAAGTTACCAATAAAATTGACTCTAATGGGTGCTCGGGGTGTTGTTAAGCCATGGCTGCAGACAATAAGCCAAGAGAGGAACAGCTGATGTATGTCTTGAGATCAACATAAGAGATGGTGCTTGGAGCTATGTTTTAGTAGAAATGGCAAAGCATTTACAGTATTTACTGTATTTGTGGTGCATTATTTGAATTGGCAAGGACGTAGCATTAAGAGAGTCACGATTCTACTGCTCATAAGGATGTTGAGTGAAGACTGAAGCTCTTCCCTCTAGCCAGTCTTCTGACTTGTTTGTACCAATCACTGACATGGGTGTGAATTATAAATTGGAAGATCTTCTCATACCGGTCATTTACCTAATCCCTTTGTTGATTTTTTTTTTTCCCCTTTGATTTTAGGATGAATTTCCAAACCCTGAACTGACCTACAAGGCCACCCATTATTTCGTCCTTGTCTATCTTTCTAGCCCTTGCTCAAGGTACTCTAACCTTCCTGGCTATTATTATTTTACTTCAAAATCTGATGCCTACTTGCTTTTTTTCACACATTCGTCTCCCTCCGCCACTAAAAATTTCCCTTTCTCTTATTGACCCTACTCATTGTTTGTGACTTGGGTTAAATGCCTCTTCCTGGTGAAGGCCTTTCTTCATTCTCACAGTGAAATTAGTCTCACTGTAACAAGCTCTTAGACTCCTTTTATCTCCCATGGTCCACAGCACCAATAATTCTAATCAGAATGTATTCATTTTCCACCTTTTCTGCTAGACAGAAAGCTTTGTGAGGGCATGTCACTGCTGTGTCCAAAAACCCTAGTTCAGTGCTGGGCACCCAGAAGGCTCCTTTGTGTCTACTACTCAGGCCACGTGATGAAGAATAGGACTTTGGAGCCAAAACCAGCCAGCCACTGTGGCGGTGCAGAGCGTGACCATGGGTAAGTCACTCAACCTTCTTTTCCTTCCTTGTGAAAAGGAATGATATCTTCCTTGAACAGTTTTCTGGAAATTACATGAGGTTACACACATTGATCTGTAGGAACTACATAAGAATCATGGTTGATGAAGCACATATAATCTGGATGTGGCCTTTGCATAGCAGGGAACTCATTCTCTTCCTTTGTTCTTGTTTCTTCTCTATGAAATATTTGTTTTGCATGTCCCAGAGTCCTGAGAAACATTTCACAATATGCATAACTAATTAATATTTGACAGTTTTGGCTTATGTCTGAGTGTTTCTTTTTTCTCTCTGGGTCATCAGGTTTTCTGTGGGATAACTGGGGGTGATGGGATCTGAAATTACATCATCCTACAGTCATGGGGGGACAAACCCGCCCCATAGTAAGACTTCATAAGGGTTCAGTCTCTTGTATTATCCTTGTCATGGCCTGTGCCGTAGAAAATTTTGTCACTTGTGTATTTATTCTGTCTTTCAAGAAATGGACAGCTGTGTTAGGAATGCAATACAAGACATAAAAAGTCTGGGTGCAGTGACTCATGCCTGTAATCCCAGCACTTTGGAAGGCTAAGGCAGAAGGACTGCTTGAGCTCAGGGGTTTTAGATCAGCCTAGACAACATAGTGAGACCTCATCTCTACAAAAATTAGCAAGACGTGGTGCCGCATTTCTGTAGTCACAGCTGTTTGGGAGGCTGAGGTGGGAGGATCACCTGAGCCTAGGAGGTTGAGGCTGAGGTGAGCCGTAATCGTGCCACTGCCTTTCAGCCTGGGAGACAGAATAAGACCCTGACTCAAAAGGCAAAAAGAAAAAAAAAAAAAAAAGAAGGTTCAAGAAACTGTATGATTAGCTTTTAATAAGGACTATTTAGTATGTTGTGAGAACTATGAAAATGTAGCAATACAATAGGGTCACCACTTGAATTTCATTGAGATATCCCTTTTTCTATTGGCATTATTTTTATATAGGTAATGTTACTGTTAACAACAGCAGGAACCAAGAGTTATTTAGCCAGGTAGTGTACTAAATAACTCTCATGTGTTAATCTTTTTTTTTTTGAGTTGGAGTCTCACTCTGTTGCCCAAACTGGAGTGCAGTGTCCTCTCCCGGCCACCGCAGCCTCAACCTGCTGAGCTCCAGCGATCCTTCCACCTCAGCCTTCCAAATAGCTGGAACTACAGGCACACGCTACCACGCCCGGTTAATTTTTTGATTTATTGTAGAGATGAGGTCTCACCAAGTTGCCCAGGTGGGTCTTGAACCCGCGGGCTCGGGCGATCCACTCACTTCAGTCTCCCAAAGGCACGGGATTAGACTGAGCCACCAAACCCGGCTCATGTATTAATCTTTGCAACAACATTTTGGGATGGAAACTCTTAACATCCTTAGTATAATAACAAGGCACAGAAAGGTAAAAAAATTTGCCCAAGGCCACATGGTATAATGGAGACAGTCTTTAAAGTTTTAGCTACTATGCCACGCAACAGAACACTGAAAGTTTAGTTCCCGGGTTTTAGAGGGAACAAAACTACCCTGGAAGCATTTTTCTTTTTAAATGTGGTTTGTCTGGACCTCCTACCAGAGATTCTGATTTGGAACCCTTGCATGTGGCATAGAAATACATATTATTAAACCACAATTTTAAGGCAGGTGTTCCCCAGCCCTCTTTGAGAAACACAGCTCTATATATCCTAAAGAAAATGTAATTATTCCTTTGATTTCTTCTACAAGTTAAAATGTAGGACTCAAATCCTAAAGTGACTTTCTAGGTGTGAAAATTCTATGTGGAAAAATATTTTTATCTTGACTCAATCAAAACCAGTATTAATTAACCAGATTAACTGTTACTACAGTCAAAATAAAGGGTTCCAGAATAAACGATTGCCTTATGTGTATACAGTGTTGTGGTAAGACTGTCCTCAAATTCTAGGAATCAATGCTCTTATTCATGGTATATTGTGACGTGGGCCCTTCAGACAAACTTGACCTTCCCTCCCACTGCACATAACTCTCTTTACATCTTCTGGGTTGCAAGGAAGAAAAAAAAATCTGCAAAGAAAAAAATATATATGTTTGGTTAATTCAAGCGAGGGAAATCTAAGACCTTCTATAAAACAAGCCTGTTGTCTGAATTATTCAAATAATTCCCCTTGCTCCGCTTTGAGAAAATAGGATAGATCTGGAATGACTTGTTTGTGACTGCTTGTGCAATGTCCCAGCATGTTGTTTCTTTTTTTAACCTCTCTTCTTGGTGTGTGTTTCTTACTAAAAATTATAGCTCTAGTCGGATAGAAATATAGTGCCTGCCTTGATTTCAGGCTTCCTTTTGCCAAGTTGCAGTTGATGAATCCATGATCAGATTCTCCTGAGTCCAATCAAACAAGGTAATCAGCCTGCCCAGACTGACCCAATTAAGTTTAATTAGTTGTTTTTTTATCTTTAAATTTCCTAGCCAGGTGGATTTTATGGTTTTTATTAAACAACGAAGAAGCGCTGAATCTTTGGAATTAGTTGGCCTCTCAGGTACTTTCTGTTGGTAATAAAACTGCAGGAAATCTTCAAGTCTTCATAAGGAAGTCAAATGATACTAAAGTATTTGGCTCTGCTTTTAGTCTCTCTTAAATGGGAAGCATTCCTGTTGTCGTTGGAACAAACATCAATCTCATCTATTATTCTTTGGCGAAATTATGTCACCCTGCTCAATCTTACAATGTCTCACCACTCCTCACTTGGTACCTTTTTCAACTTTTTCTAGGAGTTGGAAGCCAGTTGGATGAATTAGAATATAGCCTCTGAAGGTTTCCAGACAGTCATGAGAGATTTAGAATGACAGCAGAATTAAAATAAGCCAAGAAGTGAATTAAATGGAGAATAGAACTCCTAGAAGAAAAAAAAATGAATAAAGTTATGAATAATGGAAGAAAATAGGAATTGTTGAAATGGCTATATGGAGCAAATTTAATATTGAAATTTTTTTGGTTAAAAATTTTGTATAGATATTTCTAATATTAGGTGCCAGGGCACTTAGAAAATTGCTTAACTTTGATTTTTCTCAATTCTTAACAATTCTGGTTATCCTTGTGGTCTTCTACCAGTTGGTAGACACCTACTTAATTGTTACTGTCAAAGGATTAGTCCGTCTTTTCACTCCTGCTTCCTTGACACTCTGTTCTGTTCTCTCCAGTCTCTTTCTCTTTCCCTAAAATGTTCCGTCCTTGTTCCCCCATCTATTTTTTTTCTCTTCTCCCTTTCTCTCTCCTACCCCCTTTTTCTGTCTCCTCCTGTTTCTTTTATTTATTTATTTTTTGAGTTGGAGTCTCACTCTGTCGCTCAGACTGGAGTGCAGTGACTGCTCCCGGCCACCGCAGCCTCGACCTGCTGGGCTCCGGCGATCCTTCCGCCTCAGCCTTCCAAGTAGCTGGAACTACAGGCGCACGCTGCCACACTCGGCTACTTTTGATTTATTGTAGAGACGAGGTCTCGCCAAGTTACCCAGGTGGGTCTCGAACCCGCAGGCTCAGGCAATCCACTCGCCTCGGCCTCCCAAAGCGCTGGGATTACAGGCTGAGCCACTGAGTCCAGCCTTTCCTTCTCTTTCTTGTGCTCCCCTTTTCCTATCCTTTGACTCAGTGTTTCTTAAACTTCATCGTACTGTACACTGAAATCACCTGGGGAGCTTGCCAAAACACCAGTGACTGGCCTCTATGGTACCCCAGGGTGTCTGATTCAGTAGGGCTGGGTTGGGGGCCTGAGAATCTGTATTTCTAACAATTTTCCATGTACTACTGCTTCTGCTGGTTAAGGACTCTGCTTAGAGGATTGCTTCTTTTACTGGTGTGATATCCCTGTCTTGGCTGCCAAGGTAAAATCAGCAAAACCTCAGGTCTGTCTTAAGAATGCATTTGGAAAATTGCCTGTACAATCCCAGACATTTTTTAAATTGTCATTCAATCTAATGAAAACTGCTGTTACACATTTTAAAAAATGAATATTTGATAGCTTTTCTGATACCGTACGATCATGTTCATACGACCAGTCCCACTTATTTTCAAGATGGAGAGAACTGAAGCTCCCAAAATGGGGCAACCCCTGAGCTATATAGGATGCTGCCACAGTGAGTTGTGGAGGCAAGAAAATTAGAAATGCCTAAGGATTGCAATTTTTTTTTTACCTGATTTAAACAACTTCTAATTTTATGTTCGAAGTAATTGCTTTTTGAGTCTGTTTTTCTTTGCTTCTGCTGTCTCTTGCACTATTAAGCCATTGCCCCTTGATACACATTAAATGTGATTTCATTACCATATTTTTGGTAAGAGATGCTAAGAATTAAAACTATACTTTCCTAGTTGCTGGGGGAGAACCGGTTGTCAGGTGTCAGTACTACACGAGCAACACAGTAAGGGTTAAGTCCAGGGGCACACTGAGCACTGATAGAATGGAATTGCTGGGAACACTTTTCAACACTAAACTTGAAAAATGAAGTACTCAGAAACACTTGGTTAATTCCTCCACCTAAAAACACATTCTCACTTGCCCCCAAGATGACATTCTTTCTGATATTCTTCTGATCTCATTGACAGCTTTTTCTTTTCGGTTTCCCTTGCTGGATCCTGCTCCCCCATCTCTGAATGTTGAAATGCCTCAGTTCCCAGTACTCAGACTATTTTTCTACTTATACGCACTCTTTTAATAATTGTACTCAGTCTTATATCTTGAAATCATACATACAGATTTATGTAGTGTGTGTACATAAAGGTACACATCTCGGTTGCATTTGTGTATACACAGACTCATACACACATTTTTAGTCCTGACTGCCCTTCTCTACTATAGACTTCCATATCCAGTTGCCTACATGGCATTTATGTCTGAACTGTCATCCTTGTCATACGGTGTTCGTAAATGACATCTTTGTTTTCCTCTAGAAAACAAAGAAGATGTTTCTCTCCCAGTCTTTTATAGCTCAATAATTTGTGTTTTTATTTCCCCATTTCCTCAGGCCAAAAATGTTGGTGTCATTCTAGTTTTCTCTTCATCAGATCTCTAGTCCATTAACCAATCCTGTCAGCTTGATCTTCAAAATATGTCTCTCGCCATATCCACTGTTGTCCAAGTTATATTGCTTTTTCCCCTGGACTCCTGAAATAGCCTCCTGATTTCTCTACCCCCTCATAAACATTCTTCACAGAGCATCCAGAGTGATCTTTTAAAACACGAATTTTATTATGTCACTTTTTTCCTCAAAATCCTCCAATAATGCCACTTTACATGCTAGGCACTCATGACAATGACCCTGAGGGCCATAAAGGGACTCATTTTTTGGCTCTCTGATTCAACTTTACTTTATTGCCTACTCAAGACTGTTGGTTCACTGTACACACCGTACTGCTTCTTACCTCTCTGCCCTCCACAGTGGGTTCATCTGCTTGAAATAGTCTTTCTCCCTATTTACCTAATCCCTACTAAGTTCTGCCTTTTAAACATCTCTCTTCTATGAGGCTTTCCTAGATACCAGCCTGCTCTCATTTCTTCTTCCTTCTCTTGTATGCTTGGTCAGAGAATTGTCTTCTTTGTTCCCCAGATGCCCTATGTGTGTGCACCTTTATCACTTCAGTTAACACAATGATCGTCAATGGTCTTCTGTCTTCTATTAGGTCACAAGTTACTTTTATTTTTTTTTCTTCTTTTGAGTCAGAGTCTCACTCTGTCACCCAGGCTGGAGTGCAGTGGCATACTCACGGCTGCCACAGCCTCAATCTGCTGGGTTCAGGTGATCCTTCCTCCTCAGCCCTCCAAGTATTTGAAACTACAGGTATGCGCTATCATGCCTGGCTGATTTTTTCATTTATTGTAGAGACGAGGTCTCACCAAGTTGCCTGACTGGTCTTGAACCCATGGACTCATGCAATTCACTTGCCTAGGCCTCCCAAAGTGCTGGGATTAAAGGCTGAGCCACTGAGCCCGGCCAGGATATGAGTTTCTTAAGAGTATGAGCTGGGTCTTGATGTTCCCTGTATCTCCATGCCGCATCCCACACCTGGCACACAGCAACAGGTGATCAATGTGTGTTATTGAAGAAGTAAATGAAAGAAAAGGTTTAATATTAGTTTGGAAAAAGAGAGTGGGCTATTATAATCATACCAAAAAGGGAAAGAATAATTTTTGCCCAAATAGGCTTTGCCATATGCTATTATTAGGTTGTTTCAAAAAGTTGAAGAAAATTCTACATGATGGGTTCTGTTTTCTTTTTGTCCTTCCCCTATAGCTTAGGTAGTAAGAGCATCTACAGAAAGCCAGAGTATTGAAAATAAGTATGGAGGCTGCGACGACAGACATTTGGAAATAGCCAGTTTGGCTTATCTTTTTGTATTATTTATTTATATTTTTGAGGGAGGGTCTCACTTTGTCACCAAGGCTGGAGTGCAGTGGTATGATCATAGCTCACTTTAACCTCAAAACTTGGACTCAAGTGATCCTCCTGCCTCGGCCTCCCTAATTGCTAGAGTTATAGGCACATAACACCATGCCTGGTTAATTTTTTTATTTTCATTTTTATTTTTTTAGTTTTGTGGGGAAGGTTTTCACTATGTTGGCCAGGCTGGTCTTGAACGCCGGTCCTCAAGCCATCCTTCCACCTCAGCCTCCCAAAATGCAGGGATTACAGGTGTGAACCACTGTGCCTGACTGGGAATAGCCCTTTCACAAAGTGATTTGTTAGTCAGATTTCTAATGAGGTTAAGTGACAGAAACTCAACTCAAAATACTGTAATGCTAACACCTTCTACCATCACTACCAAACAGGCGATTCAAATAACTTTCTGGGTAAAGTTGATATCAGAAACGCATATGATGTCAGATATTTTCCTGTCTCTTCTACCCATCCCTTCTTGTTTCTCTCTGTGCTCTCTCCTCATTCTCTCTTACTATAGAGAGTCTTTCTAACTGGTAGGGGAAGTTAAGAGGCTATAACTAATATAATAATTATTCAAGTTAACATCCTCCAAGGAAGTAGGCTTATATGTAAAGAGTCTCTTATTAAGGACATAATTGATCCAACTTGGAGTTTATGCTCATTGCTGGGCTAGTAGCTTGTGGGGCAAAGGATGACTGTTGATACAATGGGCTAGGTCTGGGTCATGTAATTATGTGTTTGGGTAGGTTGGTAGTTGCATGGTTAGGATTAGTAACTGGCTGTCAGTTACAGAGATACTCAGCTACAACAGTAGCTTAAAAAAGATAAATGCCCAAGAGAATGTATGCTCCATGGAGTTGTTAGGGACTCAAGTTCATTCTATCTTGTTATAAAAGAAGTCTCAATACCCATTCTTAAGATAGCCTCATGGTCTCAAACTGCTGCTTCAACTTTCACTTTTATATGCTAGCTAGCAAAAAGGAAATATCATAGAAAAAAGACTTTAGCAAAGACAAACAAAAACTTTTACTAAAGTCTTTCAAGAGGATTCCAGAAGGTGTCTTATGAATCTTTATCTTGTCTGCCAAAATTTACATTCATGACTGTTGCTAGAAAGAGTAGGAAATATAGTGTTTAATCTAGTTGGCTGTATTATTATTATTTTGCTGTATTATGGTGGAAGTAGAGAAAAACATATCTTGGTGAACAGGTTACAGTTTCTGCTACTGTGGTATACATGATTGCTAGTTCTACCACCTGCTTGGAAGACAACATCAGATGTCTACTGAACATGGGTATTCTAGCCAGGTTTTATAGCTCACACCTGTAATTCCAGTACTCTGGAAGGATGAGATGAGAGCATTGCCTGAGCTAAGAAGCTTGAGACTAGCCTGGACAACATAGTGAGACTCTGTTTCTACAAAAAAATAAAAAAATTAGCTGGGTGTGGCGATGTGTGACCTACCTCTCAAGTAGGATCACTTGAGCCAAGGAGTTCTAGGCTGTGGTGAACCATGATTGTGCCACTGAGCTCCAGTCCAGGTGACAAAGTGTGACCTCAACTCATAAACAAACAAACAAATAAACAAAGGCATTCTGGTTAAAGCCCTCTCAATGATTAATATTGTTAAAGTAATACACTTTCATTTTCAGTCTCACAATCTTGTCATTTTTCTATTATAAAATCTATACACATACCACATAACTCACATTTGTTGCTCTTTGTAAGAAATATTTGAAAGTAAGACTTGTGTCTACTATAAGAAATTTAAAGTATAAATGGTATTTCAATGTCTTCTCATTTTTGAACTAATAGCTATCTTTCCAAAGTGGATCCAATTATTTTGAAACTTCATATTGATGTTAGACTCTAATGTAATAATTATCTACAAATAACATTACAAGAGTCTTTCTTTGTTCTGATGAATGGTTAGCAGGTACTTTTATGTTCAACATGCCACAGAACAAATGGAGTCGAAATTTCTTTTAAAAAATGTAGGTGGCAAAATTAATATTTCTCTTGTTGCCTAAAACCCAGTTTAAACTTCTAATTGTTGCAGTAAATATCTGCCATTTTAAAAATGGCCTGATATCCATTTTTTTAAGCAATAGAACCCCAGATTTAGGGAGGATAACTTGTCTTCACCTTGTATACAGGATAGTACAATTGTTACTCAAGGTGTCCTGGCTCTTTTAACCATGGGGCTAAGCTAGCTTGATGGGACTTTTTCTCTGGAATTTGAATGTTGGGTTGTGTGACATAAAGACAGAAAACTTGTGGAGTTCATTCTTTTGAGAGGAGACCATGGGGGACTGCTTGCTCCCTAGACTACAAATATCTCTGGTTTCCACCAATTCCCAAGTCTGATTTTTCTTATGTTTTGAGAACCTTCTGATATGCTTTCCACTGTTCCATTTTCCTTTATGTAGCTATAGTAGTCTTTGTTGTTTGCACTCAAACAATGATATATACACCACTGGGCTGTATAGCTGTGCCTGACCTCTCTACCAAGCTCTGGAGAAGATCCTCCGTTCTTATAAAGCTAGGCTGAGGGGGGAAAAATCCATATTTTATTCTTTTACTATCACTTTTTCAATTGCTAATGATGAAACTCTCTAGAGCTAAAAAGGGGAACAATGTATCACTCCAAGTTCCTTATGCCAATTTGTAAGTGATATTTGGTTTCTTTTCTTAATCTCTGTAAAATTTTGTGTAGCATTTCACCATTGGTTCACAGTCCTTTTCTCCCCTTTCTGTTTTAATTATAATACAGAGAGAATAATATCAGTTAGCCTTATAAAAGTGTGATGAAAGTTGTCTAATGAGGTACCATTTCCTCAGGCTCAAATAACTCAATAATGAAGCAGTTTGCTTAACCTAATTAAATGTAATTCATTAATGCATTTGTTTAAATTTTTTCATTTAGATAGATTATACATTATACCATATAAGAACTGCCTTTCTATGCAGTGCTTTTGACACACCTTTATGATAGTTCACAAATGAATGCAAAATAGAAAAAAAGGTAAAAAGGTCATTGAGTGGCCGTTATGATATAACAAATGTTCATTTTTTGATTTTCTGAACTAAACCCTATCCATCGACAAGTAATTTTTGTATGAGAAATGTGGAAACTCAGTGCTACAGCGAAGTTGGGGAGAAAGTATATAAGAGAAGTGTAAGCCTATGGCATTTATCTTCATGGAAACTTTCAGTCTCCTCGTTGAGAGCAAGAATTAAGTGTTCCTGGGCATTGACCATATTCTCAATTGAAATAACAGAAGGCTTAGTCAAGTTTGTCCAGACATTGTGGCTGGGCTTCTTTTTGTTTGTTTGTTGTTGATCTGGGCTTCTTTATTTTGCTGTTATTTTTTTTTATTTGTTTAATCTTTGACATTTATTGGCTTGAAGGTCTATTTATTTCACCCTCTCTCCATGCTGCAGACAGTAGACATGGCTTCCTTGGAACTGAATATCATAGTGCTAAGGAAAAAAATCTATCCTACTGAACAAAATCCTAAAATGATCTACTGACTTTGAGATACATTTTGGCATCATGGGGCATATGAGAACATTTCAAAGCGTAAATCAAAAAAATATACTTTCACAAGTTTATTTAGAACATAACTAAACATATTACATAAGATCATTCATAATAATCTTTTCATGATTTAGTTTTTTCTGATCATCCTAAGAGCAGGCATTTCATTATAAACAGTAAGGTCCTTGACATAAATGGTAAGTCAGAAGAGAAAGTCAACAATTAAAATTTTGTCTTCATTTCAGAGTTATTTGTCTTTGGGTTTTTTCCCCCAGGGATCTTATTTTCCCTCTGTGGACCCTTCAAATACTAAACACCAGTCAACTAGGACTTGGTAATTCTTATAAGATGCTGCTTAAAGGCCTACTGTTCTTTCTAATGTCCAGAAGCATTTGATAAGACTAATGTACAACTTGTCAATCAGTATGAGTTCTCTTACCAGTAATAGAAAGGCCAACTTAAACCAGCATATGTAATAAGTCAATGTACACAAAAATTTTATCAGTGGCACAGGTTTGATGCAGTTTATGATATCATAAGAGCTTTGGGTGGACATATCCTGGGGGAGAATTTCCCTATCCAAAACCATCAAAGTCCTCAAGATTCACTATGATTGGATTAGATCAATTTATTTTATGTGCCTACCCCTGAATTAAGAACTGTAGCAAGCAGCATTGCATTGTCTTTCTGGAGCTTGGGTGGTATCTATCAGCATAGCTATCTTATAACTGTGAAAAGGGAATGGATAATATTTCAGGTATTTAGGTTATATCAAGATTATATTAAATTATGCCAACTGTAACTATATAATAATAGGCCAATCATAAAACCTATAAAAAAAATCCTAGGATAAAATGGAACTGTAAGTTTTCACTGGATACTTTTAAACAAAAGTGAGGGAGACTCATAATATATTAGCAAGTTGAATTAATCAACATAGAAAACATTATATATAGGAGCAAAAGGGTAGGGATTATTAGTGGGGGCAGGGATAATTTATAATCCCAAGTATTAATTCTTTTTATCTTTAATAGAATTCCGTGGTACATAGTCACTTGGCTAGAGCTTACACTTTCTAGTCTTCTTTGGCAATTAGGCAAGACTTGCAACAGTAAAATAACTGTTTGGGTGAGGGTTGGGGATGAAGTGGGGAGTGAATGGAAATGATGTGCGCAATTAGTTTTTAAAAAATTTTTAATAGGAAAGCCTCACGTCTTCCACGTTTTTTTAAAATGAGCAGAGGTAGTAGCTGGGAAATGGTGGCGACAAATGAACTGCCACGATCCCAGAGTTGAAAGCCAAGGATTGGGGGTCACTGAGCCACCCAGCATGTTTATGCTGCTCACATTTGGATGATTATATTGAGACGAATAAACTTCCATTTAGTGAATTGTTCCATTTTGGTTCTTGTTATAACACTTAACCCAAGCCTTAAGTGATATTCCCCCCCCCAAAATGTAAGGCAGAATTGAAATGTTTATTGCTTTCATTTATCCTTCTCTCAGGGCTCCTGTTGTCACTCAGCTCACTTTTGTTTGAATAGCCTCCTTTCAAGCTTCTTTAGAGTATAGATGCTCGGGCAGAAGTAATTCCCATTCTTATTTCTGTATCTGTTCACCATAAACAAAACTCAGGCACGCCTTTAGACCTCTGCTCTCTATGTCTATGTCTATCAATACTTTCTCTTGGGAATTAGGAATTTTGACAAGAAAAACATAGAGGTCACGAGTAGTTCCCAGTTGAATCATGGTGGCAGTATGTGAGAAGGACACTCAGAAACTCCCAAGGTCTCCAGAGTGTCACTTCTTCATGTTTTCCTTGAGATCTGGTTACCCAAGTGTCTTCTCTGCCCTAAGTGGCATATTCTTGTATCCTTAGAATCATGTGTTATGTTTTAATAAATTTTGTATCTTGAAATGGTTTTAGATTCACAAAAAATAACAAAGATAGCACAGAGTTCTCATATACGTCACACTGTTTCTCTGATTATTAACTTCTCAGAATAATACATTCATTCAAAATGATGAAGCAATATTATACATCATTATTAATTAAGTCAATATTTTATTCAGATTTCCTTGCCTAATGTCTTTTTTCTGTTCTCAGAAACCATTCTGCATGTGGTCATCATGTCTCCTTGGGTTCCATGGCTGTGACAGTTCCTCAGACTATCTTTGTTTGTGGGGACCATGGCAGTTTTGAGGAGTACTGGACAAATATTTTGAAGAATGTCATGTAATTGTGATTTCCTGATATTTGCCTGATGTTTAGATTTAATTTATATGTTTTTGAAAGGAAGATCAGAGACAAAAACTGTCATTTTATCACATCATATCAAGAGCATATACTAGCTTCATGGCTTATTATTATTGGTATTGTCTTATTATAACTAACCTTAATAATCTGGCTGAGATAGTGTTTGTCAGAGTCCTTACCTATAAATTTACCTTTTCCCATCTTTTTCATACTATAATCTTTGGAAGAACATCACTGTGCTTAGCCCGTTCTTAAGGGTTAGGGAGTTATGTCCTATCTCCTTTAGAACTGAATATCTCTATAAATCATTTAGAATTTTCTACATGAGAGATTGTTCTCTTATCCCTCATTTATTTATTTACTCAATATTCATATAAGTATGAGCTCATGGATACTTCATACTTTAGGTTATAATCCAATAATACTTAATTTTGTTGCTCACATTTTTCCTATGGCTAACGGGAGCTCTTTCAGTTGGCTTCGTGTCCCCTGAACATGTTCCCATTGCTATGGAGTGAACTGTGAGCCTCCCTCCAGTTGATAAATTGAAGCCCTGATCCCAATTGTGATGGTATTTGGAGATGTGGCCTTTGAAAGGTGATTGGAGTTAGCTGAGGTCATGAGCATGGAGCCCTCATAAAGTAATAGTGCCCTTACAAGAAATGATACCAGAGCTCTCGCTCTCTGCCCATATGGGGACACAGAGAGAAGATGGCCATCTGCAAGCCATAAAGAAAAGCCATACCATAACTCACAATGCTGTCACCCTGATCTCAGACTTCCTGCCTTCAGAACTGTGATTAAAAAAACTTCTGTTGTTTAAGCCACCTGGTTTGGGGTATCGTGTTATGGTCGCCCAAGCTGACTGGTACATTGCTCTCATTGTAGTTTTGTGTGTGTTTGTTTGGTCTTGACAACTTTTTTACTTGCTGGCACTGCAAGGTGTTTCAGATTCCTGTTGTAAATTTTCTTCCTTAGTCCTAGCATCAGCCATTTTTCTAAGGAACACTAATTCATTTTAATTGAGGAATAGTATTAGAAGCCAATATCTGCATAGTAGGTGTGCTCATTGCTAAGGGACTATCATTGCTTGTAGGCTCTCTAAGCTAGCAGAGAAAGGAAATATATGTGTATATGCTAACCTGTTCATATAGATATATCGATAAATATTTCTATATGCAATCATCAGGTATATATTAAATAAAACATGAGCTCATACTGATGTGTATACCTTGAATACATTACCACGTGAATTATTTTACTTTATTTCCCTTCCTTATCTTTAAACTCTGACTCTAACAGCAAAAATCTGACTCTCCTATCTGCTGTCATTTGCTTAATTTTTTAACTTCGTTATACCTGTAGAGCAGCATCAGAATTGTTAAACCATATACTCCTGTAAAGTAACATAATCAACTAGAGTACAATGCTTATGTACAATTTGTTTTACCTTCAGTCTTATAGACTTTGCTCATTTCCAAAGCTTCTTGGGTCAACACCTTCCCCTCAGTCATTTTAGTAAGGTTGTTTGATGTATTTGTAATGGAGTTAAATTGTTTTATTTCAGTCTGCATTCCTTCTGGGATCCTCTGACATCTTAATTAATTATGTTTTAATATTGCTAACACCACCTTGAGTTAATTTACCAGACCAAATTTAAAACATTTTGTAATAAAATCTATGGGTAGAGGGTTTGCAAAGGGGAGATCTACATCCAGCCCAAAAGATGCCTTTGTGTAAATACAAAGAGAGCCCCCTGCCGCCACCTCAAGATAGTTTATTCCCTTCTGCCAGGAAATTCACTTAATAAATTACAAAGAGCAGAGACCATGACCTTGATGGTGTGCACTTGCACAACTTACCTGACATTATGAAGTGAACCTATTCCATATCAGGCATTAAAATAATAAGTGAATGGACTTTTTTTTTTTCAGTATCAATGTGCAGTTGTGCCAGTCTAGACATGAAAAGGGTGTTTATCTGAGGGCAATAGAAGAAACCCTGTAACAGAGAACAACGCCAGGAAGTGAGATTCTGAGAAATTCCATTATCCCAGGAAGGACATTAGGCACAGTGAAGATAAAACAAACAAAAAAACTGCAGATCATCTCAACATTATTTGATGCAGAGAACCAACGTAGAAACTTGGGATAGAGGAATCAGGACAAACAGATGAAGGTGAAACTCAGGAATAAATTCAAAGTAGCACTAACATGAAGACTTAGTCAAAGCTGTGCCTAGAACTCTTTCAATTTCCTATAACAGAGAATCAAGTTTGTATGGACCAAATTGCTTACTTATCACATATATTTCACCATTCATGTGATATTTTATTCTCACAATTATTTTTGAAACATTAGTTAATTGTCAATAATTTAAGAAATCAGTAGATTGAATATAAAATGAAGATTTAAAAAATCTCTGTTGATTAATGAAAAGATCTGACCACATGAGTCCATATGAACACTTGTTAACGATAAGCTGGAACAATTAGCTCAGCATGATGTCTCACACTCATTCATTACCTTTGATGACAGCTGATTAGAGTTAGATCTGTGCCAGAAGTTTAACCCGCAAGACTCAGTACGATCATATCTACCTGCAAAGCAGTGGAACAGATTTGAAAGACCTAATACGTTCTAAGTATGTATTTCATGGTATACTTGTACAGACCTACTTGAATCTAGCTCATTCATGAACCACATAGCTTTGAACTTGTTTTTTTAGTCTACTCTTGTCAACTGGAATGCAGATAGGCTCCCTGGCCACCGCAGCCTCAACCTACTGGTCTCCAGCGAACCTTTCACCTCAGCCTTCCAAGTAGCCGCAATTACAGGCATGCTACCACATCCGGCTGATTTTTTGATTTATTGTTGAGATGAGGTCTCGCTGCCCAGGTGGGTCTCGAACCCGCGGGCTCAGGCGATCCACTCACCTCAGCCTCCCAAAGGCGCGGGATTACAGATTGAGCCACCGAGCCCGGCTATGTTTACTTGTTTTGACAGTCATGTATTCTTCAGGTATTACAAAGACCTTGCTAACAGATTAGCATGATCCCTGAAAATCATCTTGGTTGAATCCAGGTCTTCCCAGCAACCAGCAAGTACCCTACCTTGCATATTGTCCTTGGTTCTCTTTTAAGTCTTCTTGTCACTTGCTAGAAGTTTTCATTCTGTTATAAAATAGATTTAAAAAATTATGTGTACTATTAATCCTAACAACACAGTACCAAGTACCAGGACATTTGACTCTTGACTCAGCTTTTTCTTCTGCCCAACACACACCCACACAGAACCATGAAACAAGCCCTCTTTTGGGATTAGCTAGCTAAAGAGATGGTCACTTTTATTTTTCTTTCAGTCCTGTACAACTTCCTAGGGGGTATAACAGTATTAAAGCAGTATTATTAAACCATTAAGGATCATTTGAGAATTGGAGGGTATGAGATTCTCAGAACAATGCACACATTTTATAGGTGGGCAATATTTTTGGACCCTTAAAATAGTGTCTGTGGATCCCAGATTCAATAATCTCATATTAAAATGACAATCCCAGTTTATTTTTGAAAGTATTTTTTCACTCCCCTGAGATTGAAGAACACACAGGTGTGTGATGAATGTTTGTTTCCTCAGCTCTGCTTCAGCAGAACAGCAGTTTTTGCTTCTCACAATGGTTAGCAGAAACAGAAATAGGTTATTAATGACTGGTCTGAACACAATCTCTCTTTTCATCTTTATGTATAAAGCAGAGATTCTTGTCTGCTATGGCCTAAGATCCTATACGTACAATAGAGGATGAGATCCTATGAACTTTATCATAAACAACATTTCTGCAAAGCTTCAAATCACTGACAAATAGAGGAGCAGATTTTCTTCTGTTCATCCTTTCACTTTATGATGGCTTATTTTCAGTTTATTGCCTTTTACCTTCTAGGATTTGCCCCACTTCCTCTCCCTTCACCTTTCTGTAAATATTTGTTTTGTCCAGTCTAGGATCTGTTCACTGCTGCAACAACCTGTGGTTAGAAAGAAGACGTTCTCAAGATATTTTCTCTACAAGAAGATCAGCAAACACATAAGGGCAGATGCTTTTATGCGCACCCATCAGGAATGCAGACAGTTCCTCCCGAGGAAGTCAGGAGAAGAGTTTTCATAACTCTTCTATTTGCAGTCACAGTACTTTGTAATCTTCCCTGGGAAAATCCTCCATAAACATCACAAAAAAATTGTCCATTTGCTGGGGCTTTTGAAGACCACTGGACCCCTTTTTGCTAGTTTGTGTGGATTCATTAATCATTTGCCGCCGGCACTCACAAGGACTAGATGTCTCTTCCTTTTCTTCAGCAAACCGGAAGAGGTCCTTTACTTCTTTTGTAAAATCTTTTGTAGTTTGTGTCAGGCTAGACATTGAGTGATTTATTTTGGTTTGGGAAAGATAAACTTTGTTTCTCAGCTTTGAGCATGATAAAGAAGTGCTTCCGGTATGGCCAGTTATAGTAGTGGTAGTAGCTATGTTCTTCTCTCGTGGAATTTGAAACTTTAAACTAGAGAGACTTATCGGAACTAGTGGACCAACTATACCAAGTAATTACTCTTCTCAGACATTAAGGGTAAACACAAAGCTTTAAAAACAACTCCTTTTTTAAAAGTAGTAGATTGTTGAATCTATCTCCTGTGTCTTTAAGACATCAGACAAAGAATGCTCAAGTCTAAAATTTACTATCCCACTTTGGTCTTGGTGTTAAATGTTGAGTTTTGTAGGCTGGAAAGTAATAATAAAGATAATAAAATTCCCACATGGATAGATCAACAAGACTACTATGTAAAACTGAAAAATTCTTTAATATTTTGGAAAGTATATTTTTTTCAACACTTATCTTTCTTTATTGATTATCTTCCTAAATTGAATTTGGCCAAATATAATATTCTTTTTGAGATAGCATTGGGATTTCCATTTATAAATAGAAATCCTTCTCACTTTAAAAATGACTTTTGGATTATTTCATTTTATTTCTGGACTTCAAATATCCAAAGCTTTTGATGTATGCCAAATATAAAAAAATTAATTTTCAGAGAAAGAAATTACAATTGATTATAAATAACATTTTTGCAGGCTCAGTATGAGGTGGTTTTCCTTATTGATTTTATTACATGCAAAATTAAGTTATACTGAATTACTGTTGTAATTATTAATAATAGTTGTCAGCATAATTATAAGACCTCTCACCCAGACAATCAAAGCCTTCTATTGATTTCTCCTATTAATTAAACAGATGGAAAGTTAAGTAATTAGTGTAAATCTGAGGGAAAAGAACAACAACTCAACGTGTGGTTATTTATGAACCTTTCATTTGAAAAAGAGTCATTCATTTCTGAAGACTCTTCAAACCAATGTCATGTAGAAAAATTACATGGACACGGTTCTCAGGAAAGACAAAAAATCTGCAGTTTTTGTATAATAGCATTAAAAAATAGTATAGACAAAAATTAAGACAAAACCTTTAGGAAATGCTCATGATTACAGGAGTAAAATCAACTGCAAAAAGACTCAGTGAGCCTGGATAGATGACTTATTCTCTCCTTTCCCTTTTTTTTTTTTTTTTTTTGAGTTGGAGTCTCACTGTTGCCCAGACTGGAGTGCCGTGGCCGCTCCCGGTCACCGCAGCCTCGACCTGCTGGGCTCCGGCGATCCTTCCGCCTCAGCCTTCCCAGTAGCCGGAATTACAGGCATGCGCCCGTACCATACTACCACACCCGGCTGATTTTTTGATTTATTGTAGAGATGAGGTCTTGCTGCCCAGGCGGGTCTTGAACCCGCGGGCTCAGGCAATCCACTCACCTCAGTCCTTTCCCTTTCTTAAACTCCTCCTTCTCCTTCTTCTTTCTTCAATTAAATTCTTTTTACATTTTTGCTACTTTGTATTTTGGGAGTCTAGGAAGAAGAACTGGAGCAAAACTACTGAATATCCGAAAGAGAATCCAGTCCAGATATAGAAACTGTTGCAGATCTTATAATGAATACATAGCGCCATTTTGTGGTTCTACCAGAACTTTTGTATCTAAAAAGCAGGAGTTCACAGTTGACTCACTGAACTTAATGTGTGTGGGTAATGTGCGCGTTTGACTCCTTGAAAGACAAAAATGTTTTGGTAAAAAACTTTCTCATATTAGGCAATCATTCAGTGAACAGGCACATGAAGAAATCTGTGTACCCAGCTCTGCAAGTAGTTAAGCAAATACAGATCAATGATTTCCTATCTACCATTCTGAAATCCCAAATCTCAGAAAACTAAAAGCTTCCTTTTAAGTCATTTGGCTGTAAAGCCTGGCCTCAGTTGAGCTGAGGTGACTCATAATCTTTGTACAGCTATGCTCAATTTGAATATTTATGCATTTCACTACAGAATATTAATGTGTTTGATTACAGGGTGCTGCTGCAGACCTCACTAGAGGTATAAAATATGCAGCTTTTGTTGAGTATTATCTCTTTCTAAGATCTGAAAAATTCTGAATTCTGAAATACATGAGGCCTAAGAGTGCGATTATGGGCCTGTGCTACCACCATTGAAAACCACTTGGGGCAGTGTTTTATCATTCGTTCTTCAGAATTTATTTTCATAACACATACTGATTTCATATTATCAATATATTGTTGGCAAACAAACTTCGTAAGAGTAATATATACTTTTTGAAATACCTATTGAGTATTTGTGATACTCATGGCTCTATTAAGTGCTTTTTATATATGCATATTACACAAATTTGAAGTCAGGATAAATAATGTGCCCCAAATAGTATAAAATCACAGACAGATTTTAGAAGCAGGTATTCCTTGGACTCTCAACCAGTATATTACGTTACTGTTGCTGTATCTTTTTTTCTGTTTCTATTTTTGTCCTGTTATGGGTTTTGTGGTTAAAAATTAAAGCCAAAGCAATACACAGTTATGTGGGGATTGACTCGTCATACCCAAGAAGCCTATGAATTATTGTATTCCCATTATGCAGATGAAGACATGAAGCCTCAGTTTGGGCAAGGAACTGATCCAAGAGCTACACAACTAGTAAGTGATTGAGGCAGATTTCAAACCAGGTAGTTTGATTTTTTGCTTTTATCCGCTGGCTAAAATTAAAACTCTCCAGCATTGCTTTTATATGGATCTACAACATGTCAGTTCTTTGATTATGGTCTCCATTAAAAAAAATGTTTCTAATGTAAGTTAAATTTTTAGCTTTGACTTGGTTTTAGTAGTAGAAACATCATTGTATTGTTATCAATGTGCATGATTCTTGATAGTAAAAATGTGTTGAGTAAAGTCCTGGTGGATTGTGAGGAGACTTTAGTATTTTTTTAATTTTCAATCAATGTTTATTCAGAATATAAATGAGAGGGGGGGGGAGAGAGAGAGAGAGAGAGAGAGAGAGAGAGAGAGAGAGAGAGAGAGAGAGAGAGGATATTCATCTCCCCAAGGGTAGAGAAGGAGGCCAAAGCTAAGGAATTATGGCAGTCATAGCTCAAAGCACCATGTGGAGACAGCAGAGTTTAACAAAGCAATGGACCAGAATTCCTGTTTTTAAACAGCAGATAACCAGAGGAGAGCGCGAATGCTGTCCCCCACTATCAAAAATTATGCAGTCAAGTTTCCCACGTTTGGGGAAATCGCAGGGGTCAGCACATCCGGAGTGCAATGGCTAAGCTTCACCCTGGGAAAACCACCTTCGTGATCATGGTATCTCCCCTGCCAGGTAAGCATGTGAGGAGACTATATATGGTCACAAGCTCTAGTTCAGTGTCTTAAATATAAATATTTTAAAAGTGAGAATGTAAAACCTGTAATTTTTATTAAAGTATACATTATATTACAGGAGGATTTAATTTATTTTTTAATTTTGTATATTTTATTTTAATGATATCGGGTACGATCCAGGATTAGGTATATATGTGGGATGATTTGAATTTTTTTTTTTTTTTTTTAGTTGGAGTCTCACTCTGTTGCCCAGACTGGAGTGCAGTGGCTGCTCCCGGCCACTGCAGCCTCACCTGCTGGGCTCCAGCGATCCTTCCGCCTCAGCCTTCCGAGAAGCCGGAATTACAGGCATGCACTACCACGCCCGGCTGATTTTTTTGATTTATTGTAGAGACGAGGTCTCACTGCCCAGGTGGGTCTCGAACCCGCGGGCGCAGGCAATCCACTCATCTCAGCCTCCCAAAGGCGCAGGATTACAGGCTGAGCCACTGAGGCCGGCTGATTTGATTTTTAAGCTTTATTTTTTTCCAGAATCATTTTTTTTGGTATGGTTTTTATTTATTTATTTATTTATTTTTAAAATTGTGGGGTACAATTCAGGGGTAGGTATACAAGTATTCATTGTGCCAGGTACCCTTGTTGATGAGGTGTGACCCCCTTCCCCAGGCAGTTTCCCACTACTGCCAATCCCACCTCCTTTGTCCCCATGACCCCATGCCCCCGCAGGTTCCTGCTACTGTCAATCCTTTTCTTATAGTATTATGATAGTTGTTCAAGTTCCACTTATGAGTGAGAACATGTGATACTCAGTTCGTTGTTTCTGTGAGAGATCACTCAGTATTATTGACTCTGAGTCGACCCAGGTTGCTGCAAAGTTCATGATTTTGTTCTTTATGGCTGAGTAATATTCCATTATGTATATGTAGCACATTGTAAAAAATCCAGTCCTCTTTGGATGGGCGGCAAGGTTGGTTTGAATAGACAGTTCTCAAAAGGAGACATACGAGCAGCCAGCAGATACATGAAAAAGTGTTCAACCTCACTAGTCATCAAAGAAATGCAAATCAAAACTACACAGAATTATCTTTTTATGTATAAACAAATATGTGTACCTTCCCTCTCCATACACTTTTAAGTCCAAAGGTTAAAATGCGATCCATGTCTTCTGTACCTTCTTTTTTTCTTAACTTTGATATATACTGCATATAGTTTTACGTTGGTGTCGTGAGAGGTGGTTTCATTTACAATACAATGGATAATTTCAAGCATTTATGATAGGAGGCAAAGTAAAAGACATTCTAAAGAGCTCACATGAGCGCGCACCCAGTTTCAGCAAATAACAACTCCCAACCAGTCACTTTCATCCATATCTCATCCGCTTTCTTTCTCTCCTACATTGCTCTGTTGTGAATTCCAGACCTTATCATTGGGAAGTTAAAGACAAAATGGGAGTCATTTGAAGATGCAGGGTAGGTTTGAAGTGTATCGTGTATAATGCTCTAAAAAAAAAAAAAAAGTACTAGTGTCCTGCATTTATCAAATACTATATGTGAGGGGGAACTCAAAAAAGCCCAGAATTGACTTACAAAGTATGTATCGTTTATTTATTTGTTTGTTTATTTTGAGTTGGAATCTCACTCTCACACAGGCTGGAGTGCTGTGGCACACTCATGGCCACCGCAGCCTTGACCTGCTGGGCTCAGGCGATCTTTCCATCTCAGCCTTCCAAGTAGCTGGAACTACAGGTATGTGCCACCACACCTTGCTAGATTTTTTTTAATTGTAGAGATGAGGTCTTGCTAAGTTGCCCAGGCTCGTTTCAAACCCCTGGGCTCTGGCAATTCTCTCGCCTCTACCTCCCAAAGTGCTAGGATTACAGGTGTGAGCCACCATGCCTGACTTTGTTTTTGTTTTTGTTTTAAGATATGGGATACAAGGATTAGGTATACAAGTGGTCATTGTACAGGTAAAGTTTGGGCCTCCCTTTGGTTGCCACTTTGCCTGGTTTAGGATCAGGTACCTTACTGATGTTATGTAACCCCCCCTCCCCCAACAATGTCTGCTACTGCCAATCCCTTTCTTATAGTATTATGATAAATATTCAGGGTCCGATTATGAGTGTATTTATTCTTACACGTTTAAACTTCAGTTACCTTCAAAGTCATCTTTGCCTGATGCAATACACCTATCAAGATGCTTTTTGCACTGCTCAAAACAGTTTTGAACGTATCAATTTTGATTCCTTTTAGTGTCACTGCCATTTTTTGTTTCACCTCTTCCGCATTGGCAAAATGTTTCCCTTTGAGGACTTTTTTCTTCTGGGAAAGCAACAGAAAAGGCACTCGGGGTGAGATCAGGTGAATAGGGAAGATGGAATATGGGGTCATGCCTTTTGGGGTCAAAAACTGCTGAACACTCAGTGCGGTGTGGACAGGTGTGCTGGTAAATCACCCATCAGAAAATGGGCAAATGCACTGAAAGAATCTCAAAAAAAAAAAAAAAAAATTCACTGACACTGAAGGCAGCCTCTGACAACAACATTAGCTGACACACTAATGCTGGTGGGTTTCTAGAACTCGCCTAGGGAGAGGGAAGCCTGAACTACAAGGGGCCTATCCTTCCCAAATTAATTCCAGGGTTTTTTTGGTTCCAGGTTTTTTTTTTATGTCACAGGAGATCCAACAAATGCTAATACTGGTGAACTGGCTGCCTGTTACAGTATACATCTTCTCAGTACATGATCATTCTTAAAGTCAACTTTCTTATAGTTATCATTGCTAATTGTCAGTAGGTCAGAGCAGGTGACTGCTATACCACTGGTCTGGAAACTTCTACAGTGATATGCAAAACCTGTATTTATAACTGCTAATGAAAGTGACCCGTGTGAACACTAAACCTATGACTAAAGAAGTTGATTGGTTTTGATCAATTCATCAATGGCAATAAGATAATAAGATGAGTTAAATCATTTATTTTTCGGGACTGTGTGGTCAGACTCACTGAATCCGTATGTCTTCAAATAAAACAATTTCGAAAATAGCTGTTGTTGCAGAGAATGAATGTTTGGTGACTTTGGAAATTCTGACTAAAGAAGCCACTATGTCCAGGGGAAAGCTACAAATGGTGAAATGCAAGCACTGAAGAATTTCCAGAACAGTTCGCTGAAATCATCAGTGGAGATGCTGCTGCTTACTTCAGATAATTTAATGTTTATAAAGTGGGGAACAAGGAATGATTTAAGAATAAATAGCAGTCATTAAATCCCCCTGCTCCCAGAATTTAACCTTTAAATAATTTAAGACATTTATCAAAATACAATTAGCAATGGCGTTTTGGGGCAGGTGATCATTTGGCATGCAGTTTAAAGACCCTCAGACTGGAGGAATTTGTGCTATTGAAGGAGAATGTACTTGGTCAGAGAAACAATTTATTAATTCTCTCTTTATTAAACTACTGCTTAAATATGCTTTAGTATTTTGTCAGTTTTTATATCAGTTGATTTGGTTCCAGGCAAATAAAGTTTCTGAAAATATTTATCTGTTGTATTTTTCAATGTTTGACACTTTTATTTGATTTAAATGGTTTATATCAGAAATCCAATTTATGCTCCTAAAATAACAGTATAAATTATTCACTTGTAGTGCCTCAAATTGAGATGCTCATTCAGGGATCAACTAAGTCTTAAATAGAGGGTTTCCTGTGAGGAGAGTTCATGGTTCTGTATTTCACACAAATTGATGGAACTTCTATTATACTGTGGTGGGAGGATGTACAGTAACTCAAGACTCAAAAGGATCTCAGGAGATAATACAAAAACAGTTTTCTGAAGAGCTGAATGAGGAAGAAAGAAGAGGTTACTGCTTTGTAATGCTTAGAACATTGCTTTTCAGTGAATCATGAAGAATAATGGGCAGCAGAGAAGAGTTCGTTTGAGTTCCATATTTCCCATTTTCATCCAAATAAGGAATTCTGTTAGTCACAATTATTACTACATATCCTATTCCTACAACCTACTGTTATATCCATATCGTACAACCCCACTTTTTACTGTATATTACTACATACCTAATGTTTTTTTATTTTTATAACTATTGTGAAACAATTTCAAATTTACAGACAAATAGCAAGAATTCAAATACCCATTTACTCCCTTCCCCAACTTTCCAATTGCTAACATTCACCACAGTTGTTTTATCTTTTTCTGACTATGAACCCCCCCCACAATTATTTTCTGAACCTTTTGGAAATAATTTCAGATATGATGCCCCTTGATCCTTAAATACTTCCACATATATCATCTAAGGACAAGGACACTCTTATGCAACATGAAACAATGACCAGCCTCATTCATACTGATATATTGTCTAATCTGCAGATCATAATACATTTCACTAAAATTTTGTCAGTTGTCTTAAGTGCCACTTATAGTCATATATACGTTATATCTATTTGCACATGTTGCTTTTCTGGCCTAGGATCTGATCCAAATCACACATTGAGTTCGCTTGTCCTATCTCTAATCTGAAACTCTCAATATTTGTCTGTCCTTCATGACCTTGCCTTCTTGGTTTTTCTTTTTCTTTTTTTTTTTTTTTTTTTAGTTCAAGCTAGATATTTTGTAGAATGGCCATCAATTTTTTCTGATATCTTTTACATGATTAATATAATCATATATAACCTGAATATCAGGTTATGTTCAGGTTATGAAGAAGTTAAAAGTTCTCAGAGCAATGAGGAATGCATGCTATGTGTGTCTGGCAAAGAAGGCAGTGTATCCATTTTTCTCTTCATTAAACTGTTACTTTAATATTCTTCAATATTTTATGTTGGTTTTAACATCAACTAGTTTTTTTTAAAAATAGATATATTCTAAGGTTTGATATTTTCATGTGATATTTTCATTTGATATAGGTTTTTGGCAAGAGCACCAGAGAGGCGGTATGTCCACAGTGCATTACATCAGAAGTCACATGATATTGGTTTGTCCTACTACTAGTGATGTTAACTTTGATCACTTGTTTAAGATAGTGTTTTCTTGTTTCTCTCCTAGAAAGTATTTCATTTACCTTTTTTACTGAGTACTTCATGAGAAGTTACTTTAGTACTATATAAATAGTTTGCTTTCCATCACACCTTCAGCTGTTAGTTTTAATTTAATAAATTTTCTTACATTTATTATTCATTATAAGGGGTACTGATGTCAATTTTCTATCTTTATTATTGTTTCTACCTTTGACATTTGTACTCTGAGGAACACATTTGGTTCATCTTGATTTATTTATTTATATCAGCATAGATTTATGAATTACATTAAACCAAATTGAGATATAATTTACATATATAAATACATCCATTTTAAGGGTGTCATTCAATAGTTTTGATGAATCTATAGACACATGAAATCACCACTACCACCAAATTATAGAAGATTTCCATCACTTCCAAAAATTTCCTTATGCCCTCTGCAGTAGATTTCTCTGCCTCACCCCTAAACACAGGCAGATACTGATTTGCTTTCCCTTTTATTTTTGTCTGTCCCTTTTATTTTTGTCTGGCTTCTTTAAAGCAGCTTAATGTTTTTGACATTTATCCATATGATTGCATATGTCAGTAGTTTGCTTCTTTTATTGCTTTTTAGTACATTTCACATGTATAAATACTTGAAAGTTCTATTGGACAGTACCACTCATTTATTTTGCTTTTTATTTCCTTTCTTGTGGTTTCTTTGGGCTTATTTTATTGTTATTTCTAGTTTTGAATTGGAAAGTTCAATCTAGTTAGGTTGTTTTTTACTGTATTTTTTATTGTTTTGAGTTGGAGTCTCACTCCATCACCCAGGCTGGAGTGCAGTGGCTCGCTCACAGCCACCCCAGCTTTGACCTGTTGGGCTCTGGTGATCCTTCCACCTCAGCCTTCCAAGTAGCTGGAACTACAGGTATGTGCTGCCATGCCTGACTAATTTTTAAAAATTTTAATGTCGAGATGAGGTTTCACCATGTCGCCCAGACTGGTCTCGAACCCATGGGCTCAGGCAATCCTCTTGCCTTGGCCTTCCACAGTGCTGGGATTACAGGCTTGTGCCACCACGCCTGGTGGTTTTTCTATTTTAATTGAAATAGAATATTGTGTTTCAGTTTATGAATTTTCATCTGATTACTGCTCCAATGTGGTCCAAAGTTTATAATACACACATTTTTCAATATCACTACAACTGTCCCTTGGTATTGTGAGGAACTGCAGACACCCAAATCCTCAGATGCTTGAGTTCCTGGTATAAAATGGCATAGTATTTCATATAATGTATGCACATTAAGTACCTTCTGCTAAATAATCTCTAGGTTACACGTAATACTGATGTAATGTAAATGGCATGTAAATAATTGTTATAGTGTATTGTTTTTAAGGAATATTGACAAGAAGAAAAACTTGTCATCTTCAATACAGATGCATTGTCTTTCAAATATTTTCTGTCTGCTGTTGATTAAAATCATGGATGTGGAACCCATGGATATTGGAGCCAGATTGTACTTTTAAGAAATTCCAGGTGGCCAGCTTGAGAGTCACATGGGTGCCCTCCTGTCCCTCCTAGACCATAGGAGTCCATGGGAATGTTTTGAATCTGGAAATGCTCTCCTTCCTACATTGGTGGTCCAGGTAGAGTGGGAAGGAGAACAAACCCAAAGACCCTTCAAATCCTGCACCTTCGGTGTCAAGAAACACAGACCGAAGAAGAGGCAAGTTGGTGATCGAACCAGTCAGAGTGTTTGAGCCTCTGCATGGGCGAGTGTGTGTAAGGACAAATCTGTGTGCATGTGTATGTACAAGTGGGTGTATAAGTGTCCAACTGAGTGGGGACACAGGAACAAGTGCCTGGGGCTCCCCTGCTGAGGGGGCTGCCATCACCACTGCTCTGAATTTAGTGATCCCACACACAGGAGCAAGTGCCATTCTCAGGGCATTTATCAGGAAGAGACTGCATAGATAAACTACCACCTGGCACCTGGCATGTCACCACCACCTGTGACCACAGGATGGTCACTGACAGTGGGGACTGTGGAGAAAGCACAGTGAGGGAATCAGGAGCTGAGTCCCACTGGGGGAAAAGCCATGGATTGTTGACTTTGCCTCTGACCTGGAACCCAGGCAGAGATGTGCTCCTGCCTGCCCATTATGGAGCAGCCCGCACCCGGAGACTGAAGAGTGAGCTCTGCACTCTTCTGGGACCAGTCACCTTTGGCCCAGAGAGTATACCCCAGGTACATGATACCCAGAGAGACAGGGCCAGCATGGACTCCCAGTCACTCCATCCCCCACACTGGACCATGCACAGGATGACGAGTGCAATCAGAGTGGCAGACTTAACTGCAGACATGTAGAGATGAGTGTTGAACTGGTCCAGCCCTCTTCCCCCGGCAGTCTGCAAGGCATCTGACCCATGTGGAAAGTGGCCTGATTGATACATGGAGAGAACTGAACACAGGTGGGTAGAGTGGCCACAGAAAGTCCCCCGACTGTACAGAGAGCAGCAGGGAGAGTCTACAGGCTGGAGCCTGCTCCCTCCATCGGTGAGCCAAGAGCAGCTGTGCTTGGAGCACGCCGGCAAAAATAAAAAAATAAAAAATAAAAAAAAGGAAACTGAAGTTCCATAAATGGCCACAAGAGAGCCCAAGGCTCACAAAAGCATTTTTTTGTTTGTTTTTGCTTGCTACCTCTCTCTCTATTTTTCTGTGTGTATGCGTTTTGATTTGTCACTTTTCCTTCCTCTTTTTCATATGTGGGTATATGTGAGGGTGAGAGTAACTTCATTTTATTTTTATTTTTTAGCTTGTTTATCTGTTTGTCCATTTTGTTTACCTTTTCTTCTTTTTTCTCTTCGTCTTCTATTCTTCTCCCTTCTTTCTTTCTCTGTGCCTTTTCCTTCTAGTATGTCATTTTGGTTTCAGGGGTATACACATGCTCCCATCACATGTACATATTGTGAGGTGGTGGGAAGTGGGTCCCAGGGGGCCCACACTCCAGTCAGCAAATATTGTGATCTGCAGGCAGCTTCTGAATCTTAAGTCTCCCCATTATACCTTATTCAAATCTCAACACTGCAAAAAGATAGAACAGCCCCCACCCTCAGCCCAGCTTCAAAGTTGAACAAATCCAGAGGCTCTATCTAAGGAAGAATAGGAAGTTGAGTGAATAGAAGTGATAGCTATTCCCTCTCTCAATAAGCAACATAATTAAAGAGAAAAAGAAAAATTCATCACAAATGAAAAATCAATGGAAGACAATGGGTAACCACCAGAGTCCTAAAAAAATAGCACCCAAGAATACAGACTTTGAATCTCCAACAATGAAGAGCTCCAAGAATGACTGGTCTTAGACCACAAATGCAGAGATGAAGGAATGGTTGGAGAAAATGAATAAGAATCAAGAAAGGCAAGAAGAAAAAGACGAATGAAATGATAACAGAGATATTGGCTATAAAACACACTATCCATGAAATACATAACAAACTGACAAGCATGGAAAGCAGAAGAAACCAAGCAGAAGAAAGAATCCTAGATCTTGAAGACTGAAATATGGAACTAACTCAATCTGCTAAAAATATAGAAAGGAAACTTAAAAAGATAGAACAAAGCCTCCAAGAGATGTGTGATTAATTTAAGAGGCCAAACTTATGCCTGATTGGTATACCTGAAGCAGAAAAGGAGAAAAAAAAACCTAGGAATAAACATTCCATGAGCTCATTCAAGAAAACTTCCCTTATCTCAGAGATGCAACTATCCAAACACAAGAGATTCAGAGAACCCCTACAAAGCATAAATGAGAAGATTAACTCCTAGACACATGATAATTTGCTTACGCAAAGTAGGTATAAAAGAAAAAAAATTCTAAAGGCAGGAAGAGAGAAAGTTCAGACTACCTACCAGGGAAGATCAATTAGAATAGCAGCAAACTTATCTACAGAAACACTAGAGACTAAAAGAGACTAGAGTCCAATCATCAAAGTTCTCAAAGGTAAACAATTCTAACCAAGAATTTCCTACCCAGCTAAGCTAAGCTTCATTAGTGATGGAGAATTAAAGAAGTTATGCTACTTTCAGACCAGCTTTACAGAAGGGATTAAGCAGAGGGGGGAAAAGAAACAAAAAGCAAAAAACAAAAACAAAATAAGAAACAACCATGCACTTTGCAAGAGTACAGGGAAACAGTTTCAACAGAGCATACATCACAACAGCAAAATTGAAAACACACACATATACCAGCCCAAAAGTGAAAAGAAAATAAAAAACTTTATAAGAGCCTCATAACAGGGATAAACTCTCACATTTTAAAATCAGCCTGAATGTGAATGGAATAAATGCACCACTGAAAAGACATGCAATGGCAAACTGGATTAAAAAAAAAAAAAAAGCATGACCCAACAATATACTGCCTACAGAAAACACATCTTACTATAAAAGAGACTCACAGACTCAAAGTGAGAGGATGGAAAACAAACTTTCAGGTGAATGGAACACAAAAGAAGGCAGGAGTTGTGATTTTAATATCAGACACAACAACCTTCAAGCTATCAAAAATTTAAAAAAGATATGGAAAGATACCACATAATGATAAAAGGGATAACACATCAACAAGAAATATCTATTTAAATATATATTCACCCAACTTAGGAGCACCAGGATTTATAAAGTAACTACTAAGAAAGCTAAAAAAGTATATTGACTCCAACACTATCATAACTGGGGAATTAAATAGTCCACTAACAACCCTAGATAGATCATCTTGGCCAAAAAAAAATCAATAAGAAGATCTGGAACCTCAAATTAATGCTTGACCAAAAGGACTTAAAAGATACCTACAGAATACTCCACCCAACTATCATGGAATATACATTCTACTTATCACCACATAGAACTTACTCTAAGATTGAGCACCCCTAGGCCATAAATCAAGCATAAACAAGTTTCATAAGATTAAAATGCTAACATGCATCTTCTCAGACTGCAGTGGGATAAAAATAAATATCACCACCAACAAGATTCTCCAAAACACACAAAAACATGAATACTAAATGGCATAATACTAAATAACTCCTGGGTCAACACAGAAATCAAAACAGAAACTAAAAGATTCTTGGAAACAAATGAAAACAAAGACACACCTTACAAAAACTTCTGGGTTACCATGAAATCAGTACTCTACATACACACATCAAGAAAATAGAAAGAACACAAGTCAACAGCATAACAAATCACCTAATGGAGCTGGAAAGGCAAGACCACCAAAATCCTAACTTCAGCAGAAGAATCCAAATCACCAAAGTAAAAGCCCAACTATGGGACATAGAAGGCAAAAATATCACAGAAAAAAATCAATGAAACAAAAAGCTGCTTCTTTGAAAGGATAAACAAGACTGACAGACCCCCTCCCCAGTCATATTGACTAAGAAAAAGAGAGAAAAATCCTAATAAACACAATTAGAAATGCAAAATATCAAATCATAACTGATCCTGAAGAAATAAAAAAGATTATCAGAGATTACTATGCACACCTATATGGAAACAAACCCCAAAACCTAAATGCAGTGGAGGATGAAGACTTCGTGACATCACACAACCTCCCAAGGTTACAACAAGAATAAATTCAGACCCTAAATAGACCAATAACAACCCAAGAAATTTACTCTGTCATAAGAATGTTACCTACAAAAAAGATCCCTAGACCGGATGGCTTTCTGGTGGAATTCCACAAAACATACAAGGAGAGGCTGATACCAATCTTACTGAAAGTAGTTCAGGCAATTGAGAAAGAAAGAACTCTCCCTAAGTCATTTTATGAAGCTAATAGAATGCTGATACCCAAACTGGGCAGAGACCCAACAAAGAAAGAGAATTACAGGCCAATATCCCTGATGAGCATAGATGCAAAATTCTCAATAAGATTCTAGCAAATCAGATCCAACAATACATCTCAAGAATTATCCACCATGATCAATTATCCACCATCCTCAGAATGCAGGGCTGGTTCAACATCCACAAGACCATAAATGTAATTAAATACATCAATAAATATAAAAACAAGAACCACATGATTCTATCATTAGACGCAGAAAAAGCTTTGGACAAAATCCAGCATCTCTTCTTGATAAAAACCCTTGAACACCTAGGCAGAGGAAACATACCACAAAATAGTAAGAGCCATCTACAATAAACCCACAGCCATCATATTGCTAAACGGACAGAAATTGGAAGCATTTCCCCTGAAAACTGGAACAAGACAAGGCTGTCCACTCTTACCTCTCCTGTTCAAAATAGTGTTGGAAGTCCTAGCTAGAGCAATCACACCAGAGAAGGAAATCGGAAGTATCCAAATAGGAAAAGAGGAAGTTAATCTATCCCTCTTTGCTGACAATTTGACCCTATACCTTGAAAACCCAAGGGAATCTGTCAAAAACCTCCTTGCACTAATAAAGACTTGGAAAAGTCTCAGTGTACAAAATAAATGTGCAGAACGGTTGTATTTTTATTCACCAACAACAAACAGGCAAAGAAGCAAATAAAAAACACAATCCCATTCACAATAGTGACAAAAAAAAAAAAAAAAAGAAATACCTTGGTTTCTTTATAACCAGAGAAGTTGAAAGAAATTTGCTAAGAAAACTGCAAAATACTGATCAAAGACATCAAAGAAGATACAAACAAATAAAAAATATTCCATGCTCATGGATTGGAAGAAACAACATTGTTAAGATGTCTATCCTACCAAAGGCAATCTGCAGTTTCAACACGATACCCATTAAATTACCAATATCATTCTTCTCAGACCTGGAAACGACAATACAGAAACTCATATGGAAACAAAAATGATCACAAATAGACAAAGTAGTCCTCAGCAAAAGAAACAAAGCAAGAGATATCATGCTTCCAGACTTTAAACTTTACTATAAGGCTAGCCGGGAGTGGTAGCGCACGCCTGTAGTTCCAGCTACTTGGAAGGCTGAGGCGGAAGGATCGCCGGAGCCCAGCAGGTCGAGGCTGTGGTGGCCGGGAGTGGCCACTGCACTCCAGTCTGGGTGACAGAGTGAGACTCCAACTCAAAAAATAAATAAAACATAAAAAACAAACTTTACTATAAGGTTACAATAAACAAAATAGCCTGGTACTGGCACAAGAACAGGCATATAGACCAGTGGAACAGGATAGAGAATCCAGAAGCAAAACCTCAATTTCTTAACCAACTCATCTTTACAAAGCCTCCAACAACAATCTCTGGGGAGAGAAGAACCTATCCAGTAAATGGTGCTGGAAAAACTAGTTGACTGCATGCAGAAGAATGAAATAGGACCTGTACCTACCACCATACACAAAAATTAACTCTAAGTGGATCAAAGCCCTAAATGTAAAACCTTAAACTGTAAGATTCTGAGAAAACTCGGTAGACACCCTTACAAACAATAGAATAGGCAAACGACTCCTGATCATAACCCCCAAAGCCCATGACATAAGAGATAAGATAGACAAGTGTGAACGCATCAAACTGAAAACCTTTTGCAAAGCAAAAGAAACCATCAGGAGAGAGGAGACACAGTCCACAGAATGGGAAAAAATATTTGCCAATTGTTTGTTAGAAAAAGACCTAACATTCAGGATCTAAAGGAAAAAACAAACAAACAGCCCTTTTAGAAAGTGGGCAAAAGACATAAATAGACACTTCTCAAAAGAAGATATCAAAACAGCCAACAGGTATGTGAAAAAATGTTCAGTTTCACTAATCATCAAAATAATGCAAATCAAAACCACACTGAGCCACCTCCTAACTCCAGTCAGGATGGCCATCATCAATCAATAACTCAAAAAGCAACAGATGCTAGAGAGTATGCAATGAAAAGGGATTGTTTCCACACTGTTGGTGGGAGTGTGACCTCGTACAATCTCTGTGGGAAACAATGTGGCAATTTCCAAAAGATCTAAAAACTGACCTTCCATATGACCCAGCAATCCTCCTCTGGGAATATACCTGGAGAAACCCAAATCATTCTACAAAAAGGATCCCTGTGCATGTGGGTTTATTGCAGCACTATTTGCAATAGTAAAAACATGGGTCTAACCATGTTGCCCGTTGAAAGTGGACTGGATAAAAAAAAAATGTGGTATATATACACATTGGCATAATACGCAGCCATAAAGAAGGATAAAATTATGGACTTCACAGCAACTTGGACGGATTTAGAGTCTATCATCCTCAGTGATCTGTCACAGAAATGAAGGACTGAATACCACATGTTCTCACTCATAAGTGGACTCTGAACATTCATCCTAACACTACAAGAAAAGGTAGTAGCGAGACATTGCCAGGGGAGGGAGGGAGAGAGAGGGTACTTGATGTCACCAAGTGTACCTGATCCTAAACCAGGTGAAATGAGGACCAATGGGAGACCCAAACTTCACCTGTACTGACTTGTACCCCACACCTTTAAAATAAAATAAAATAAAATAAAATAAATTCTATAATCTTGATTTGTGTTTTGCTTTTCATGCAGTTGTTCATTATAAGTTATTTTTTCTCATTTCTGTATAGAAAGGACTTCAACATCTTTAATATAGTTGTATTTTGATTTGATCAAAGGATTTTAAAAAATATTTCTATTTTATGGAATTCATTGATGCTTACTTTATTACAGCATATGTAATAGAATCTTGTTAATATTCACTGTGTGTTTATATTGAAAGTAGTATGTTAAATCTCCTTTGTTGTGTTTGTGTCTCCTTGCAACTTCTACAGTTTCTGCTTTTTAGCAGTGGTTACTGTGCTATTTGGTGAATAGTCACAGCATCCACTTTATTGTGAACTGTGGATTTTAGCATTTTAAGTTGTTCTCCTTTATTATGTTTACTTGTCTTGAATTGTACTCTGATGAGATTAAAACATTAAAAAAAATCTTCATTTTTAAGAAAGTTTCTGCTTTTTTCCTACTGTGGTTACTTTTATAATGCTACATTTTTATGTCATATTTTTCTGCTTCTTAAATTTAACCTTTAATGCTTATTTTTTGGTCAGTTTTTACTAACATATTTTGTCTACCATTTATTGCCTATATAACAATGCTTATTGTACTTTCCTTATTTTTTCCTTTGAGTCAGAGTCTCACTCTTTTGCCCAGGCTGGAGTGTAGTGGCATGCTCATGGCCAATTCAACATCTACCAGCTGGGCCCAGGTGCTCCTTCTGCCTTAGCCTTCCAAGTGGCTGCAACTATAGGAACACGCCACCACGCACAGCTAATTTTGTGATTTATTGTAGAGGTGAGGTCTTGCCAAGTTGCTCCAGCTGATCTCGAACCCTGGGCTCAGGCAATCCTCTCGCCTCTGACTCCCTAAGTCCTGGGATTACAGGCATGAGCCACCACGCCTGGCCAATGCTTTTTTATCCATCTATTTTTAGTTGCATTATTTCCATCCTTCAAAACCCATAGCTTTTATATATTATTCTTTCTCTCTTATTTCCATATTTTAATAAGTTATAGAGTTTTTTTATTTTATTTTATTTTTTTTGAGTTGAAGTCTCACTCTGTCGCCCAGACTGGAGTGCAGTGGCCGCTCCCGGCCACCGCAGCCTCGACCTGCTGGGCTCCGGCGATCCTTCCGCCTCAGCCTTCCGAGTAGCCGGAATTACAGGCATGCGCTACCACGCCCGGCTGATTTTTTGATTTATTGTAGAGATGAGGTCTCGCTGCCCAGGCGGGTCTCGAACCCGCGGGCTCAGGCAATCCACTCACCTCAGCCTCCCAAAGGCGCGGGATTACAGGCTGAGCCACCGAGCCCAGCTAGAGTTTATTTTTAAAGACAGTTTTAAGTTCATAGCAAAATTGAATGAAAGTACAGTGTTCCCATATACAACCTGGCTCCACCCATGCACAGCCTCCCCTACAATGAACAGCACACATAAGAGTGGCACATTTGTTGCATTCCATGAACCTACACTGACACTTTATTATCAAAGTCCATTGTAAGCAAGGCTTCATTCACTCTTGGTGGTGTGTGTTCTATGGGTGTTGAAGAATGTATCCACCCTTATAGCATCATACAAAATAGTTTCACTGTCCTAAAAACCCTGTGTGCTCTGCCCATTCATTCCTCCCTTCCTCCAACCCCTGAAAAACTCTGCACATTTGAATGTCTCTATAGTTTTGCCATTTCCAGAATGTCATATGGTTGAAATCATACATATGAAGCCACTTCAGATTGGTTTCTTTTGCTTTGTAATATGCATGTAAGATGACTCTATGTTTTTTCATGGCTTGATAGCTAGTTTCTTTTTATTGTTGAATAACATTTAGTTGTCTGGATATTCCACAGTTTATTTATTCATTTATCTTCTGAAGGAACCTTAGTTACTATCATGTTTTGGCAATTATAAATAAAGCTGCTATAAACCTCTATGTGCAGGTTTTGTTTGGACGGAAGTTTCCAACTCCCTAGGGTAAATGCCAGGGAGCATAATTGCTGGATCATATAGTAAAAATATTTCAAATTTTGTAAGGAAATGCCAGACTGTCTTCCAAAGTGATTTTACTAGTTTGCATTCCCACCAGCAATAAAAAAGAGTTCCTGCTGCTTCAAATTTTGTCAACATTTGGTGGTGTTGGTGTTTGGGATTTTGGCCACTCTAATAGGTGCGTAGTGGTATTTCATTGTTGTTTTATTGGCAGTTCCATAATGGCATATGATGTTAAGCATCTTTTCATATTTCAACAATATTTGTTTTGGTGAGGTGTCTGTACAAGTGTTTCACCAATTTTTAAATTCTATTGTTTCTTATTGTTGAGTTTTAAGAGTTGTTGGCCTATTTTTTGGATGAGTCCTTCATTAGATGTGTCTTTTGCTAGTATGTTCTCCCTGTCTGTGGCTTTGTCATCTCATCTTGCTATTGTCTTCCACAAAGCAGAGCTTTTAATTTTATTGAAGTCCAGCTCATCAATCATTTCTTTCATGGATTGTACTTTTCATATTGTATCTGAAAAGTCATTGATATATCCAAGGATATCTAGGTTTTCTTCTATATAATCTTCTAGGAGTTTTATACTTTTGTATTTTATGTTTAGGTCTATGACTCATTTTGAGTTAATTTTTGTGAAGTGTGTATGATATAGGTCTAGAAACTATTTTTCTTTTTAGCATGTTGATATCCAGTTATTCCAGCAACAATTTTTGGAAAAACAAAAAAGATAAAACGATCTTTTCTCCATTGCAGTCCCATCTCTTCTCTGTCAAAGATCAATTGACATCGATATTCATGTGGGTCTATTCCTTGGCTCTCTATTCTGTTACATTTGTCTATTATTTCACAACACCAAAATGTCTTGATCACTGTAGTTTTACAATAAGTCTTGAAGTTGGGTAGAGTCATTCCTCCAACTTTTTCTTTGCCTTCTGTCATCAGGATTTTATCGTTTTCTTTATATAAAGCTTGTATATATTTTGTTAGATTTATACTTCAGTGCTACTTTTTTGGGGAGAGTGCTAATATAGATGGTATTGTGTTTTTAATTTCAAATGTCACTTGTTTGCAGCTAGTATATAGAAGTGATTGATTTTGTACATTAACCCTATATGCTACAACTTTGCTATAATTGCTCATAAGCACCCAGAGTTTTTTTAAAAATATCTGTTCATGTCTTCTGAAAGACAGTTTTATTTCTTTCTTCCCAATATGTATATCTTTTCTTTCATTTCCTTTTCACATTAGCTAGGACTTTCTAGTACTGAGAAGAAGTGGTAGGAAAACACATTTTTGCTTTGTTTCTGATCTCAGGAGAAAAGCCTCTGGTTTCTGGCTGTAAGGTCCTGCTGTTACCCTGCTTTCTATGTCCTGACCAAGAAACACAGAGTAGCTTGGCCAGCTGCATGTTTTCTCCTGCAGTCTTGAATCCAAGCCTGGATCTTGAACATTTCCAGGCACTGATAAACTTATTTTAAGTTGCTGCCCAAAACACTGAAAGATCAAACATGTTTGTTGCCAAACATGTCGAAACTGGCCCAGGCCCTGAGCTCAGATTCGTTTAACCCTTATGTAAGCCCCATAACCTCACCCCTTTGTTATGGACATACCTAGGTAGAACATTTCTTGTCTTGCTGTTCCTCATGAGGAAACTGTAAGTTCCCCCTAATAAACGGTTTGGACTCTGATCATCCTGGTATTCGTGCTTTTCTTTGAGATTCTAACAAGCACCATCTTCAGACAGTTTGGGGCAGTCCCTTGTAGAAATTCCTCTGTTGCAGCTTTTGGGGCAACTCTAGCTGTGGGTTTATCAAGAAAGAGCAGTTACCATGAAATACAATATTAGCTGTAGGTTTTTGTAGATTTAATCAGTTAAGGAAGTTTCCTCTATTTCTGCTGAGAGTTTTTATTATGAACAGGAGTTGGATTTAGCTAAATATGTTTTCTACATCTATTGATGAATCATGTAATTTTTTGACCTGTGTATGTGATAGATTACATTAATTCATTTTCAAATTTGAGTCAGCCTGGTATACTGGGAGAGATTCCACTTGGTCTTGGTATATAATTATTTTTATGGAGGCTGTACTAGTTTACACTTCCACCAACAATGTAGAAGTGTTCCGTTTTCACCACATCCAGTGTGGTGATTCCTAAAAGATCTAAAAATTGATCTGCTATACAACACTGCAATCCTCCTGCTGGTAATATACCTGGAAGAACTCAAATCACTCTATAAAAATGATACCTGCACACATATGTGTATCACAGCGTTGTTCACAGTGGCAAGAACATGGAACCAAATATGCTGCCCATCAAAAAAGGAAGGATAAAAAATGTGGTACATATTCATGATGGAATTTTATGCAGCCATAAAGAACAAAATCATGAACTTCATAGCAACCTGGATGGACTTAGAGTTTATAATACCGAGTGATTTTTCACAGAAATAAAGAACTGAGTATCACATGTTCTCACTCATAAGTGGACCTTGAACAATTATTGTAATACTATAAGAAAAGGATTGGCAGTAGCAGGAAACTGCCAGGAGGGGAGTGGGGAAGCAGAATTGGCAGTAGTGGGAATCTGTCTGGGGAAGTGGGGGCATACCTCATCAACAAAGTTACCTGCATAACGAACATTTGTGTACCTAACCCTGAATTGTACCCCACATATTTAAAATAAAAAAAATTCTTATACATCATTGAATTCAATTTTCTAATACTTTGTGAAGGATTTTTGTTTCTATGTTCTTGAAAGACATTGGTCTCTAGTTTTCTTATGTCTTTGGTTTTGGTATTAGGGCAAAACTATTCTCTTAGAATGAGTTAGTATCCCTGCTTCTATTTTCTGGAAAAGTTTTTAAAAAATTGGTGTAATGTCTTTTTTAAATGTTTGGTTCCTACCTTTTTAGAAAGTCTGAGATCTGCAATTAAGTATATAATCAGTTCATAATCAGTTATTTTGCTAAAGTTTCTTTAGTATCTCTTATTTGGATGAAGCTCATTCTCTAGTAGATTGTTCAAAAAGTGCTGATAGGTACATAACTCCTTGAGTTCTTGCTTATTTAAGTTGGTTTCCTTTAGACTTGACACTTGGTAGATTAGATTGCTTGGCTGGATTCAAACAACTATTTTGTTCATACCTGTTTCCCCTGGGTGTTTAAAAAAGCCACCCCATTATAGCCTTACTTTGTAGGTTGTTTTTTGAGTTTTCTGACAATCTACTTTCCCTATATGCTATTAGGTCTTTAAGTCTAGAAGTTGGTGCTGAGAACATTTTTTTCTTTATCTTTAAATTCTAATAGTTTTACTAGGATATATCTTGGTATTAATAAGTCTAGGTTAACTTACCCACGTATCATAGGCCTTTTTAATTAATAAATTTAGGTCTTTTATTCCCAGAATGTTTTCTTGGACTAAGGTTTTTTTTTTTTTTAACATATTTTTTATTATAAAATTGTGGGGTACAGTTAAGGGTTAGGTATACAAATATGCATCGTTCAGGCACCCTTGTTAATAAGGGGTGTCTCCCCGTCCCCAGACAGATATTGACTACTGTTAGTCCCACCTCCCTTCCCCTTCCTATCCCCCCCGTAGTTTCCCACCATTGTCAGTCCTTTTCTTATAGTGTTATGATAGAAGTTCAAGGTCCACTATATGAGTGAGAACATGTGATACTCAGATCTTTGTTTCTGTGAGAGGTCACTCAGGATTATAGACTCTAGTTCCAACCAGGTTGCTGCGAAATTCATGATTTTGTTCTTTTTTATGGCTGCATAGTATTCCATCGTGTATATGTACCACATTTTTTAATCCAGTCCTCTTTTGATAGACAGCATGGTTGGTTCCAAGTTCTTGCTATTGTGAACAATGCTGCGATAAACATTCGTGTGCAGGTATCTTTTTGATAGAGTGATTTGAGTTCTTCAGGGTATATTCCCAGTAGGGGGATTGCAGGGTCATATGGGAGGTCGCTTTTTAGAGCTTTTAGGAATCGCCATACTGCTTTCCACAGAGGTTGCACTAATTTACACTCCTACCAACAGTGTAGTAGTGTTCCCTTTTCACCACATCCTCTCCAGTATCTATTATTTTTTGAGTTACTAATAATGGTCATTCTGACTGGAGTTAGGTGGTATCTCAGTGCAGTTTTAATCTGCATTTCCTTGATGATTAGTGAGGTTGAACATTTCTTCATGTGTCTGTTGGCTGCTTGGATGTCTTCCTTTGAGAAGTGTCTGTTTATATCTTTTGCCCACTTTATAATGGGGTTGTTTTTTTTTTTCTTTTCAGCACGTTTGAGTTCCTAATTGGAGCCATTTCCCCAGAAAACTGGAACAAAACAAGGATGCCCACTCTCACCCCTCCTGTTCAATATAGTATTGGAAGTCCTGGCTAGAGCAATCGGAGAAGAGAAGGCAATCAGGGGTATCGAAGTAGGAAAAGAGGAAGTCAAGTTATCTCTCTTTGCAGATGGACTAAGGTTTTAAATATCATTTTGTTCCTTTTGTTTTCTTTTACAGGGACTCAAATGGTACAATTGGTAGATATGTATATTTTTGAGTATCTTAAAAACCATTTTCTTTTTTGACTTTTTGCAGTTGTTTCTTTTATTTTTAGTCTTCTGGCTGTGTTTCTTCAATGCTAATTATTAAATTTGCCTTCAAATTTATTATTTTCACAACCTTGTAATTTAGTTTTTCTATCTGATACGAATTTGTTCTTTATGTCTGTCTTTCCTGAATTCAACAAACTATCTTAGTTTATTCTATTTTCAATTTTTTAAATGACTTAAGAGATTTATGTTATTATATGTTTATTTGAAGATGTTGAGTTTTAAGAGTTTTAACTATATATGTATATTCTGTACACTAGGTCTTTTTCAGATATATGATTCACACATGTTTTCTTCTATTCTGTAGGTTATCTTTTTACTTTGTTGGTGAGGGTCTCTGAATGCACAAAAGTTTCTAGTTTTGAGAAAGCCTATTTTTTTTTCTTGTGCAGCTTATGCTTTTAGTGGCATATCTACAAATTCATTGCCAAATCTAAATTAATGAGGATTTATCCCTATACTTTCTTCTAATAGCTTCATAATCTTAGTTCTCATTTAGATAATTGATCCATTTTTGAGTTTATCTTTTGTATATTGTGTGAGCTAGTGGTCCATCTTCTTTCTTTCACAAATGGATCATTTGTTAATGATCATGTATCAGTTTTTAAAGTGACTGTGCATACATACATTATTTTTTAAGCTAACTATGCTTCCTTCATTAAATGGTCATGGCACCCTTTGCCATAGATATGTAGTTTTATTTCTGGACCTTTAATTCTATTCCATTGGTCTATATGCTTATCTGTATGGAAGTTTACCACATGATTTTGATTATTGCAGCTTAGTAGTAAGATTACTGTAGTTTAGTAGTAAGCTTCAAAATAGAGAAGTAAGGCTGTGTAATACTCCATGGTGTATATGTACCATATTCTTTTTATCCCGTCCATTTTTGATGGACAGCAGGTTAGTTCCATGTTTTTGCTATTGTGAATAGGGTTGCAATAAACATGTGTATGCAGGTATCTTTTTTGTAGAATGATTTGCATTCCTCCAGGTATACACCCAGAGGGAGGATTGCTGGGTTGTATGGGAGGCCAATTTCTAAAAATCGCCCCACCATCAAGAAGGATAAAATGATGGACCCTGCAGCAATTTGGATGGGTTTAGAGTCTATCATACTCAGTGATTTATCACAGAAACGAAAAAGTGAATACCACATGTTCTCACTTATAAGTGGGTCCTGGACATTTATCACAATATTACAAGAGAAAGATTGGCAGTAGCAGGACACTACCAGAAAGAGGGGGACACATAGCATCACTAGGGTACGTGATCCTAAACCAGGGGATGTAAGGACCCGTGGGAAGCCCAAATTTCACCTGCACCTGCATGTAGACTACTTATGTACCTAATTCTGATTGACATCCAAAATAAAATAAAGCAAAAAAAAATGCTTCCAAGAAAAAAATAGAGAAGTATGAGTTTTCAAACTGTGTTCTTCTTTTTCAATATTGTTTTGCCAAAACAAACGACAAGCACATAAAATTCACCAATTATTCTCAAACTCTTCCAACAATAGAAAGAAAAAGAAAAAAAAAAAAAAAAACAAACCCAGAAAAGAGCGTTTTCAGTCTTTGCCAATTAGCCCTCCAACACTTGGCCAGTTCATTTACAACTCTGCCTTGGCCTTAACTTACTGCTCACCCGGTGCCTAATGGCTAGAGGTGAAGTTGTACTTTCTTCTCAAGTATTTTCTGAGCATGCATCTTACCCGGCATATGCACATGATTTTCGAAATTTCTCGATATACATGGGTGCTTTTGAATCCTTCAATAACCCAAAGGAACACTCTTCTTGGCTTTTCCTCCCAGGCCTTCCACGTGTCTGTTTGCCTCAATTATTCAATTGCCTTGCAATGTTTTTTTTAGGAGTGCCCTCTGCATATCTGTTTTTCTGCCCTGAGTGTGTTCTGAGTGAGGTAACACAAAAGCAAATACCTTGGGTCAGTTCCTCAGGTAGTCCTAGGCAAGGTAGAACAGACAAACACGATTCTTTGAGACTGTGATCTGCTGTGCTCTCCCAAGAGTCAAGTACCAGTGTCTCACACTGAATGTGGGCAGCCTTCCCAAGACCACCACTGAGCAAGAAGGTGGGTGGGGCAAGAGCAAATAAAAATATCACAGAGCCTTCTTGCAATCTCTAAGTTGTGTCTTTCTTGATTCAGGATTTGCTTGGTTCCTGTAAGTTTTTAAAACTTTTCCAAAATTCTTACAAAGTAAATTCCTATAGTTATGCTTACTTTTTTCAATAATTCTGTGGAAGAACAAAACTACCTATCCTGCAATTTTTGTTGAAGTTATTCTCCATGTGAATTTCTAAGTCACATTTTTATGGTCAATGCTTGGATATACTAGGCTTCTTTTGTTTTCTTTATTTTTGATATACTGTTTTCTTCTTAGTTTGGGACTTTCTGTTGGCTGGAATATGTTATTTTTTCTGAATCCTACCTTCTCTCTTACATAATCTTTCCAAATCTGACAGAGTCTCTGCAAAATGTTGTAGCAGGAACTCAATAAATAGCTCTGATGAATTAAGTATTTATTTTTCTACTTCTAGGTAATACGAAGTTCATTATATTCTTTGTCTTTTGGGTTTGCTAAAAGATAACATTTTATTTGTTCTTTTTGTTAATCTGTATAATTTTTAGAAGATACATGGAGATATTTTACTTTAGGCAGCTACCATTATCTTAACTAACTGGAAGTCCTTTTACTTCTTTTTATTGGGTTTGATTATGAGGATTTTTTTGGGGGAGGGGGCGTGGGGAGAGACAGAATCTCACTTTGTCACCTAGGCTGGAGTAGCTTACTATAGCCTCAAACTCCTGGGCTCAATCCATCCTCCTGTCTCAACCTCCCAAAATGGTGGGATTACAGGTGTGAGCCACCATGCTCAGCCTATAATTGTCACTTTTAATCAAATTCATTTTTAATTAATTGTCATTATTTTAAAGGCTACTACTTACTGAGTGTATCTTAGATGTCAAGCTCTGTGTTCTGTTTAGTGTTGGACGTTTGAAGAGACTGTGACATGATCAGAGAGATCTTAGGTACTATCTCAGGGAATCGATAAGCTATAAATGGGATTTAATGTGGTCATTGTTTTCATCTTATCATTTGCCACACTCTATTTAAAGATTTAAAGGGTCAATATATGGAAGCGTGTGTGTGTGTGTGTGTGTGTGTGTGTGTGTGTGTGTGTGTGTAGATATCTTATATTCATTTTCTTAAGAGATATCTCCTGTTGACAATGGGAAACTCAAAAGCTATTCTATATACATTAAATGGCAAGATGATATCTATCTTGTAAAACTGTGGAGTGGTAGCTGCAGTAAGAGGAAAAAAATAACCAACTAAAAATAAACAAAGCCGGGCTCGGTGGCTCAACCTGTAATCCCGTGCCTTTGGGAGGCTGAGGTGAGTGGATTGCCTGAGCCCGCGGGTTCGAGACCCGCCTGGGCAGCGAGACCTCATCGCTACAATAAATCCAAAAATCAGCCAGGCGTGGTAGCGCATGCCTGCAATTCCGACTACTTGTAAGGCTGAGGCAGAAGGATCACTGGAGCCCAGCAGGTCGAGGCTGCGGTGGCCGTCCCGGCCACTGCACTCCAGTCTGGGCGACAGAGTGAGACTCCAACTCAAAAAAAATAAAAATAAACAAAAATTACAAGAGAAAGGATGGTTTGCTTTTATATTTCTAAATCTCCAGGTTTTTCTATTTCAATGGACTTATATTCATTGTTGAGTATCTTGCTCTGAGTAGAGTCTTGTGATGGGTTTGTTCTTAATCAATGAACAATGAAAAGTAAATAAGATCAAACCGTTGCCTTCCAGATACCTAGAACAAGTCACTGGTGACAACCACATACATAAGTTATTTAAAAACAAGGCAAGACTTGTGAAACCTGCTATTTCAATGCTACATTTGAGGCATGGGCAAGAAGATACAGGCAAAGAACTATGTCACAGGGTTAGATGTTAGGTGCCCTTCTGGAAGTTTAGAAGCAGGGAGGCATTTTCAGGAACCTTAGAAAAGTTTTCAGTTGGGAAATATTAATTCCTTTGCATAGTGAAGCTTTGATTGAAATACATGTAACAGTTATGCCAGCCTCTCTATGAGAGTGGATGTTTCATTTCTAGCATGAAACAGTAAATATCAGGTACTGCTGCAGGTAGGGTGCAAGAATAGACAATTAAGCTGACTTCACTAGCCAAGCCTCTAAGTGCTTCCAAGCAAGGATGCTGACAGAAGTTTTGATTGGATTGTATCCTATAATTGTTGCTCTTGTGAAATAATTAAATGATGTGTTCCTTGCCTTTATAAAAGGGAGGTGGGTGCATAGAAGCCTAGAAGCTATAACTTATGGGTATGTCAAACCAAGATTTATCTGTAGATAAAAAATAGCTGGTTTGGCAACAAGCATTTTAACTGTTGAGCCTGCTATGATTCTGGATTTAATTAGTTGTTTATTGCTTATTTAAAACAGATTGATGATGTTGATTTGAAACAGTTTGTGATCATGACAGAATTGCTTGTGTGGAATTTTTCCTGATATTTTTCTTTTTAGAATATGTTCTGCCTGTCAGAGCACTGTGTTTGCCTAATTGAAATAAGCCCACCCCATTTCTGTTGCCTGTGGAAGGTAACATTGCTCAGTTAGTTTGTATAGTTCTACAATCAAATAGAATTGATTCATTTTCTATATTGTTTTGCATAAGTTGAATCATAGCTCACAGTTTTATTCTGAATGTCTGAGGTTTGTAGCACTCTGTTCCCATTAGTTAAGGAAGGCTGTGCGATATTAAAGTAATTTTATGTGCCATTTGAATCAGAAAGTGTAATCTTGTAGCCATAGATCTGGTTATAGGGCACGTCAGCTTCCCATCACCTACACATCCTTCCACACCTACACAACTTTGAATGTTAAGTTTGTTACTGATGTGTTAAAAATAATATGAAATTTGGATTTTGGGGTTCTCTTGAAAAATTAAAGTGTCTGGTAGTGCAAGACTCAAGTTCCTACAAGGCAAATCTCAATTAGAATGCAGATTTCATACCTTGCCCCCTTTGTATTGGCTATGTTCTCCAATTTAACATATCTACCTTCTCTGTGTCTTTATACTTTTCTCCTTCACTGTATGGCCATTGTAGAAACTTGGGCTTAAATTGAAACACAATCAACCCACATTTAAAATACCAAAATTGCCAAACTTTTTTTTTTTTTTGAGTTGGAGTCTCACTCTGTCACCCAGACTGGAGTGCAGTGGCCACTCCCAGCCACTGCAGCCTCGACCTGCTGGGGTCCAGCGATCCTTCCGCCTCAGCCTTCCCAGTAGCTGGAACTACAGGTGTGCACTACCACGCCCGGCTAATTTTTGACTTATTGTAGAGATGAGGTCTCGCCAAGTTGCCCAGGAGGGTCTTGAATCCGCAGGCTCAGGCAATCCACTCACCTTGGCCTCCCAAAGCGCTGGGATTACAGGCTGAGCCACTGAGCCCGGCAAAATGGCCAAACTTAAAGCTTTCTTTTCTTCATTTATTTTTAAAAATATTTTATTATTTTTTTGAGTTGGGGATATCACTTTGTTGTCCAGGCTGGAGTGCCGTGGCATGATCATGGTTCATGGAAGCCTTAGCCTCCTGGACTCAGGAGACCCTTCCACCTCAACTTCCCAAGTAGCTGGGACTGCACCACCACACGCAACTAATTTTTTGACTTTTTGTACAGACAGGGTCTATTTTTTCTAGGCTGGTCTCAAACTCTTGGGCTTGAACAATCCTCCCGTCTCAGCTTCCCAAAGTGCTGGGCTTATAAATGTGAACCACTGTATTCAGTCTTTTATTTGTATAGGCTATACACAGCAATTCTGATAAAATAATTTTCATTCAGATCAGGTACAAATTCAAGAAATCATTTAAATGTTTTAGCAAGACCCTAGGGGTAGTTATATATGTTCATGTCTTAGTCAATTTGTACTTCTAATATAAATTACCATATACTGGGTGGCCAAAACAACAGAAAAAAAATTATGTATTTCTTACAGTTCTGGAGGCTGAGAAGTCCAACAAACAAATAAGAAAAAAAATGCATCAAGGCCAGGTGCGGTGGCTAAGCCTGTAATCCCAGCACTATGGGAGGCCAAGGTGAGAGGATTGCCTGAGCCCAGGGGTTCGAAACCAGCCTGGGCAACTTGGTGAAACCTCATTTTCTACAATAAATCACAAAAATTAGACAGGCATGGTGGCATGCTTCTTGTACTTCCAGCTACTTGGAAGACTGAGCATGCCACTGCACTCCAGACTGGGTGACAGGGTGACAGAGTGAGACTCCAACTCCAAAAAAAAAAAATGCATCTAACTCTATTTACAGTTCTGAAAATTAAAAGGGGTTCTTTACAACATGAGAAAGCTTGTTCATTTTATTACATAAATATTTACTAGTACGCATTTAATAAAAAACAATAGAGAAATAATAAAATTTTAGAATGGGTGGAAAACAGTCATTCATTTCTTTTTGTTTAAATTTATATATGTTTGCCAATATATAATTACTTTTGTAGTCTGGAAAATATTGATTCCATATTTATTTAAATTTCATTTGACAGAAATAAAGTTATTACCAGTAACATAATGTGACTCAATTATTTCTCATTGTCATTGGTATTATAACTGAATTTAATGATGTAATATCTTCAAATTCTGGTCAAGAAAGGTACAACCTATATCTTAGTTTCACAGAGATGGAGATGGAGACAGTGACAGGCGCCTATGATGGGATTTTTCTAAAAAAATTTATAGCCAAACCAAGGAAAAAGATTTATAGGCTTAAACTTTCAAGTGAGAACATTTTTTTTCTTCTTCTTCAAAACTCTGTGTACATCAAAGTTGAGAACAATAGGTTGGGAGAAAAAAAACTATACTGCAAGGAGCTGATCTCCTTTAAAATTGAAATTTTATTCTTTAAAAAAACTTCTTTATTATATTTAGCAAGAGCAAAAGGTAAGGTTGAAACAATATTCCAACATTGCAGCAAAGAACATTAATCTTAAAATTCTTTTGTGCTTATTATGCAATTCCCCTCACCCTCCTTCTGCCTCCAACTATCTACCAAATCTGTTTTATTATTAACATTAAAGAATGTTGTGTTGACTTTTATTCTTTACAGTATTAACAGTCATATTATTTTTACAATGCTCATTGAATTATTAATGAAAGTTTAATAAATTTTTAGAAACCATTTTTAAATTATTCTCGGACACTCCTTTCAACAAAAAGTTAAACTTTGTCCGGTTGACTTAGAACTCTCCCACTTTTGCAGATGACATAAGAATTTAGTTGACTGCTTAACTATTTTATTTTTAGGAACACTATGATCACCTAGTCATAGGTTTTTGCAAGTTGAACTATTCTGATTACTGCTTTGACTTGGTTGTTCCTTGTAATCATGCCCACCTACCTTTCGGCAAATAAGTGCTGCCTCTTGACCCCTGCCACTCTGAGATTCAGGGATTTCCCACTGTATTTAGGTTTCCAATCACATGGCAGCAGCTCCTACTATATTTTCTGACCTGTAGAGAAGAGTAACTAAGAAATTCTCCAAGTATACGGGGCTCCTCCCACCAACTTATTTCTCACAGTCACGTTCATCCCATGGTTAAAGAAGTGTCCTCTAGACTCTTTAGGATGGATGAGCAGGTCTTAAGTGATAAATCCACACTAATATTTCAATCTCCCTCAGCTCTGAATCCTTTCTTTTACAGTATACCAAAGCAGCTGTGTGGGTTGGTAGATCGGAAATTCACAGGGCAAGCTGGAAATTCCAGCAAGTGCTAATGCTGCAATCTTGAGTCCAACGGCAGTCTAGGGCACAGTTTCTTCATTTTCAGTGGACCACAGCCTTTTCTCTTAAAGTCTTCAACTGACTGGATGAGGCTCCCCCACACTACGAAGGCTAATTTTCTTTCAAAGGCTACTGGTTTAAATGTTAATCACCTCTCAGATAAATGACTTCATAGTAATGCATAGATCAATATGTGACCAAATAATTATGCATGAATGCCTAGCCAAGTTGATGCACAAGTTTAACCATCATAGCATTCTTGTGAAGTTTTCGTGAGCATGATATAACCCCTGTAAAACTTTAGTTTGGCCCATAGTAAGCACTCAACAAAAGTTAACTAGTAATAATTACTCCTTATTTAATACATGCTCAGTTCTGTGTTATTCTTTGCATATATTTTTTATTTACTATTTCCACATACTGTGATTCCTATTTTACAGATAAACACAGAGACTGTTACAGGGTAGTTATAACCAATGCCCAGAAGTTTCTCTTTTCTCTAGTAATCAAAGCACCATGTCTTACTCATTCTTCTGGTTGGATTGCAGTTAATTGACTGCAGTTAATAGACTCTTACCTCCAAGGTGGACATGGTCACCAGATGTATCTCGTTATTGCTTATTCTTTGCCTCAGTAATTGGTTTTGAATGGGCGTATGACCCAGTCAAAGTTAGAATGACAAGAGGAAAAAAACATATTTTTTTCTTCAGGGAATAGAAGGAGGATTGGGGGCTATTGGCAGACACCTTTGCATCTGGAGAGATGAGCCCACCCGGAACGGATACCACACAGGAAGAGCCACAATTGCGAGATAGAACACAACAAGGTCCTGATAATATCTCTTAAGCTCTGTGACAGCACAGTGCTCAGTAATCCCAATGATGTCTTAAGCCGTTAAGCCTATATATATATATATAAGTACATATATATATATGTAAGTATTTGCTCTCTGGTATCACATACCAAGGCAAGGAGTTAGAGCAGGAGGAACATTCTGCCTTGGACACATCGTCTATAGAGAATATGAAAACAGAAACAACACAGACTAAGGTTCAGCCTGCTCTTTATTATCACAATGCTGGCAATTCTAAATAATGTCTGTGCTAGAATACTCCTTCACAAAAATCTGTTTTGTTGGTCTGAGTTCTAAATATTTGCTCTGGTGATTTTTGAGTTTTAATAACATGCTCGTAACTACAATGACAAGATTTGCAGACTCAGATATATGTTCTTTCCAAGCTAAAGAAAATCTTTCTAGTTTCAGTTTCAGCTGTCTGACTTTTAAATGCTCACTCTAGCCACTCCATTTCACTTTTTTTAAAATGTAAAACACAAGTAAAAACTCCAGAAAGACAGATTAGGAGTAACTCAAGTTTTCTTTTGTGTGTTTTTGCAATCCTTGTGCTTTCGTAGTTTATTTCAGATCTATTGCTTAAATGCAGGATTATGTCGTACTATGTGGGTCAAGGGCATGAACTGTGATCAATGTAATTTTTTATGATGCATTGCAAACATATCAGGAGGTCTCTAACTTCCATGTTATATGGAAATACACAATGCTTACTAAAGGAGTTATCACTGTAAAAGTGCTGTTTTTGAAAATAACTATCACAGAGAAGGGGTGTGTTAAAATTATCTGACTAGGGTGTCAAATAAATATTCTAGTTATAGCACTCCTGTTTGGTTTGCCCATTTGACACTTATCACATACCCTTTTATGCTGTAATGAATTTTGAGTTCCCTGAGGACAGAAAGGAGGCTTATATTTGTCTTTATCCCTTTAAGTGTCTGGTTCAAGGAAAGCAGTTGTGTTTGGTGAATGGGTGCATGAGACTGAAAAGGGGGTGTGTTTGGTGAAAGCACAAATAGTTAACTAGTGCCAACTATATCCTAAGTGCTTTACAAATTAAAGCTAATATTTGACACTGGTCAATTGGGGCCTTAGTTATAGACTACTGGGACAGACAGATGGGCTTGGGATGACAGCCTATACTATGTAACCACCCACGGATGTGCTTCACGGCCCTTTTGGAAGAAGGGTGGCCAGGCTACCTCTTCTTGGAACACGGATGGATTCAGAACCCAAGTTGAGAATATTTGATTCACTTTCTCTAAAGAATTCATGTAATTTTAAGAGACACAGAGACTGAATTAGATTTTTTCAAGCTTGGAGAGACAGACGCATGGTGAGTTGGGCATTCTGCATCAAAATGCTGGCAGTCCAAAACTGGTCATAAACCAATGCTGGAAAACAAAAATTACTAGTCTATTAGAAATGATTGTCAGACAGCAGAATGCTCATACCACCGAGCTGAAGAGAGAGAGAATAAAAGCAAGAAAGGAAGCCTCAGTGTCTATGACTCCTGGGTTTACTTCACAAGCTTGGGGTCTGTGCAATTCTTCTGATTCCTTATCAAAAATTCACTATTGCTTAATTCAGTGAGAATGAGTTTCTGTTCCTTACTCGGATCCCTTTCTGGCCTTTTCTTGAATTGTTTTCTGTAGATTTTGTTTATCTTTTAGGGAAGAACATAAGTTTTAGGCGAGTTATATCTTGCCTTAGGTTCTTTCTGAAAACTATTCTGCTCTGCACTTAGGAGACTCTAAAAAAAGAATTTCAGAATAAATCTAAAATATTTGCTTATAAGCTTGCTTCTTCTCTTGTGACTGCAATCATTTCTTCACACCTACTGTGCCATGGATCTCAAGTTGATTGGGTAACGTTTCTCTTTGAAACCCTGGTAAAATCTATTATCACAATCTCCGCACACATACGAACACACACACAATTTTTTAAATATAATTTCTTATAAATTTTAAATATTCTAGGAAAACTACTAATGAACCTTAGTATCCCAAATTAACAATCTCAATTTAAATCATGACTACTTTTAAAAATATATGTTGACATCAGTATATTAATAACTCCCTATGGGAACTTTCTATTTAATGGAATCCTGTGGTGATTTCATTTGAAGATTAAAGACACATCTCTGAAACACAAAGATGTTTTAAAATTTTTTACCTGTAATTCTGAATTTTATGGTATGCTTTATCTGATACCATATGATAGCATGTTAAGCGTGTGTCAGATTTAAATTGCTTATGTTTTCTTAGTTATAAAACTACCACACCATATGTCTCGTCCAGAGAATATAGCTACATCAACCTTTCATATGAGAGGGAAAAAATCCACTTATAGAGAAGAGTTTTTAAATTTAATATTAAATAATTAAATTGCATCTGCACATAGACATTTCAAATTAAGATTGTTTACATGCTCTTTAATTAGATGCAATTAAGAAGCCCTCTCAAAGCATTTACATCCAGAGGGAACTTTGGCTGCACTGATAGAATGACTCTTCACATACAGGAAGTTGTCTTGGTATTTGTGAAGGAGTTTCCCTTTGGAAGACAAGATAGGTGCGTTTTTTTGTTTCTGCCACATGAGGAAACAGATGTTGAGAATCTTCATTAAAGAAAGTAAGTTGAAAAGTTCTGTCTGACACTTCTGGACAGCAAAAAGTCTTCTCTACCTTTCCATTGTCCTTCCAAACCTCTTCCTCATCACAACAGCCATAATGATACCTAAGCCAGATAGTGTTTTTTTGTTGTTGTTTTTTGGGTTTTTTTCAGTAGAAGTCTCACTCTCTTGCCCAGGCTGGAGTGCAGCAGCACGTTCACGACCACCACAGCCTTGACCTGCGGGACTCAGGTGATCCTTCCACCTCAACCTTCCGAGTAGCTGGAACTATAGGCACATGCCACCACGCCTGGCTAATTTTTTTGATTTATTGTAGAGACAAGGTCTCACCAAGTTGCCCAGGCTGGTCTCGAAATTCCGGGCACAGGCAATCCTCGGCCTCCCAAAGTGCTGGGATGACAGTCTGATTCACCGCGCCCGGCTGATAGTGTTGTTTTTTTGCTCAAAACCCATCAAGGTCATCCCACCTCAGCAAGGGTAAACCTAGGTTCATCCCTAGTGTTGTGCAAGATCATGCTGCTGCAACAGTCTTGTTGCCCTTGTCTCATCTCTATTCTTTAATCTTCTTATTCTGGCTCACTTGGCTTCAGACACACGTCTGTCCTCTCCACCTGGAATGTTCCCTGGAGAGTCCCACAGGTTCATCCCTCATCTCTGTTAGGTATTTGTTCACAAGTCTCATTTTCAGTGGGTCCCTGTCTTGTCTTTAACCCTTCAATCCCTTTTCACTCCTTGACCCTGCATTCGATACCCCCCTTTCCTGCTTTTTTAATTTATTGCCACAGTACTAATTACTGTCTGGCATATTACACATTTTATTTATTTAGGTCATTCATTCTGTCATTCTCTGCTAGGATACCAATTCCATGAGGGCACAAGTTGTCTTTCTTTATGTCCCTAGTACCTATAAGATGATCCAAAGTAAGTACTCCATAAAGATTTGTCGGGTACATAAATTATTAAATGAATAAAAAGAAAGGTACGTCGTGGGATTTTTAAGAATTAAATTGATTCTAATTTTTGGTTCATCAAATTTTTAGTTTTGAATTTTTTAATGATTTGGGGCTTGGTTTAATCTGTGCCTTCTAACTGAAAGGGAAATCCACTTTTGGCACGTACACCAGCCAAAGTAACATCAGATTGTTTAGTTATGGCAGAAACTCTTTAGGTTAAAGTGAGAACATCATAACAGGTGGTAACAACAATTGCTATAAACTGGCAAACAAGACCATTCAGTGTATTCTCTCTGTTTGCAACATCCCATTAAGTGTGAATAAATTTCATGGAAAAGTCAATCCACTTGAAGAAGTGATTGGAAATCTTGAGACAAAATGTGAAGTAGGAGAATAGTGTTGGCAGAAACAATAGTTCTTGGGTCAGTCTTTTTCATTCAAAAAAATCTGACTAGTAATCACTACATGTTCAGACTGATAGTGGATGGGCTAGAAAGCAAAAGTTAATAAAGCTTTATTTTATATTTTGCAACATTCTCAAGGGATATGAGTGAAGAAGGTCTGTACTATGTTTTGATCTCGGGTGAGGAGTTCTTTAATCAAGAGAGCCTCTGTTTTGTTGTTAGGAATTGTTGTTTGTTTCTCAGTGGTGCAAGAGGCAAAAAATGAACACGCTTTCAGAAAACACACTATTTTTTTCTATAAAAATTATCTTTAGTGAATCCTTTCTCTTATCTGCAGTGTGCAAATAAGTGATAGAAAGAAGTCCCAAGGAATCAGAGCTCTAACTCTGAACCACAGCATGTTGTACATAAAACACACGCATCTTTTTCTTAGAGTCCAAAATACAAGGTACCTAGAATTAGACTGCATCCATGGGGATTCTTTTGGTTATAATGATTCTGTTCTTATAATCTAAAATTTGTAACATGAGGTGTGGCAAGAATGTCAGAAGTACGGCTATGTGCCGTTACAAATATTAAAACACCAGTCTCTCCTGCTCCAGGCAAACTCAATGGGCTGTCTTCCTCTATTGGTGGGACAGTCAGGTTGGGTCATTCTGCTGTTTTTTGAAGGGATCATGTTAATTTAAAGTCAATGGAATAACCCAGGAATGGCAGTTTCAGCAACTAAGTTGTAAAACATAGCAGGGCGTTTAGTCGTCACTGCTTATGCAATCCAGGCAAGCTCAGGGTAAATCAAACGACCTTGTGAATTTAATGTAGAATCCAGTGAGAAGAGAGATTTGCTTAGTTTGATTTGGGCTATTGTGCTTTATTTAATTTCTCTGTTCAGTTTTATACTCTGGGGATTTGTGAAGCTACATCACAGTCATAATCTGTTGGTGATTATTCATATAAACGAGTTTATAGATCCTACAATGACAAGCTTTATATTTGTCTTCTATGAGCAAATATTGTCAAAATTACTGGCATATGAAAGAATCTAGATCAGTGGCTAAACTGGTGAGACATCAAATTAAATTTTCTTTCCATTTCGCAAAATACAAATGACAGATTATTAGGTCATTTAAATAAAATGAAAACATGGATTTGTTGATATTTCACTACTAAGAATTCTTAACAATAAATATAGTATGTTCCAAATTGTAAATGAGCATGAAAGGGAAATAATTCCTTCATTAATGAAAGTTTTTGTTCATGTGTGTAGAATAGCTTGAATGATTCTATTTTTCAAGTTAGTGGTTTCATTTGAATATTTAGCTTTTGTGTTTAGATATTCTCCCAAACTTACACCAGACTAGCTGTCTTCTTGGCATTGTGAGTAATCATTACTTATTGTTAAATAAATAAGTCCCTGTTGATAATTATTTTGAAATTATATAGTTGTTTTTATGAGAAGAAGATAGGTAGAATATGAGCACCTGCAAGCTAAAGCATCTGTCCTTGAAACTTTAACTTTGAGGCTTATATTTGAAGCCACATCTTCCTTTTACTGGACTCTTGATATATATGGTGTAATTCTTACAATTGGAAGCTAATATGACTCTCTCTTGTAACCCCAGTTTTACCTTTCCTGGACGCTGTTTTTGTTTCTGAAGAGCCTTTCCCTAAGTCCCACAGAGAGAATTTTGAGAATGTTTGGTAGCCTATATTTCCAATAACATCATATATTCTAAACTTGTACAAACATATTTGTTCATTATTTGCATAATATACAAGTATCCCGATAGAAATTTAGTTTTTTTTAAAACTTAGTAAATAAAAACAAGACCGTGGACAAAGAATCTTAAAAGAATGTGGACAAATTTGCTTGTAGAAAAAGCAGAATGACATAATGCACAGAAGTTTAGTTTCAGTTTGTTACTGAAGTGAAAATGTGTTGTTTCATATAAGCTACAAAGAAGACATCATATTTACTAGTCATAAAATTATTACTTTACAAAAATGTACTTCATATCTGACCCTTATTGCACATATACACTGAGAACTCTAAAATGTATAATTTTATAAAATTATTTTTTAATCAAACAATATTTCTTTGAAGCTCTTTATTAGTGAATCTATAAATACTCAATAATATTTCCAGGTGGCCCAGGAGAAGTTTAGAATACGAGACTAATACGTATGCCATTAAAGAAGAAATATTCTGAAGAAAATAAGTTCACTATGCTTAGTCCTAGAGATATGGTCTATGAACAGTAATTATATGAGTGATTTTGCAGGGATGAAGGGTGAGCATCAGCCTTTAGGAATGATTCTCGTTCCTAAAGAAATCCTCAGATAAAGTTTTTATTAGATGGTTGGCATTTTAAATAAGCACTTTGTGTGTTACTTTAGTTTGTTCCAAGGAAAGACCTAATTTGAGAGTCAAACAGCAGTAATCAAACACCATGTAACAAACCTAACTCATTTGGGGGCTAAATTTGCTGGCCCTTTTTAGCCTCTCTCCTCTACAGAATAAAGTGAGGACTCAGAAAGCAAGCAGTCAGGGATGTTTTCTCAAATACTAACTATAAACTTGATCCAGGATTCACATTCTGACTGACATCAGTAGAACAAAGGCTGGAAATGTTGTTGCTCAATCATTATGAAATTCAAATAATCATTAGAAGTTCCTTTGTCAAACAGTGTATATGAACATCATTTAGTGATCCAACGTGTTGTGCAAATTATAGACAGTTTCTTGAACAATTATCTTAATAGTCTCCCAGAACAATTCTCTAAAATTTCTGTATTCTTCAATATTCTTAAACACTTTTACTATGCATTAGATTGTGACTGGATCTGTCATCAAACATCCAATCAGGAAAACATGCCAATATTATACAATATGGTGATCAGAGCTACCATAAAGGTAAGCTTAGGAGAGGCATTTGATTCCCACTGTCTTTACTGGGATCAGACTAGAGCCGGGAACGCTTCTAAGGAAAACTGCTTCTAAGTTTATTTTGAAAGAACGGCATTCAGCCGGGCTCGGTGGCTCAGCCTGTAATCCCGTGCATTTGAGAGGCTGAGGTGAATGGATTGCCTGAGCCCGCGGGTTCAAGACCCGCCTGGGCAACTTGGCGAGACCTCATCTCCACAATAAATAAAAAATTAGCCGGGGGTGGTAGCATGCGCCTGTAGTTCCAGCTACTTGGAAGGCTGAGGCGGAAGGATCGCCGGAGTCCAGCAGGTCGAGGCTGCGGTGGCCGGGAGCAGCCACTGCACTCCAGTCTGGGCGACAGAGTGAGGCTCCAACTCAAAAAAAAAAAAAAAGAAAGAATGGGATTCATTTGCCAGGTGATTCAAACAAGGGGATCTTAAATGCAAAGAGGTATGAGAAACACAATGTACTGTATTAGGATAACTGAAAATAATTTTGATGTGATTTATTGTGAATGAGAAAAATGCAGTAAAAAATTTAAAGAAATGCCCTCCCTCCCACAAAGAGGACATAAGAGCATAAGAAAAGGATACATGAATAATTTTAAGATAAATGCAACGACAATTTCTTGTTGTTACCCCACAGCATGGAATTTTCAAAGTCATTGGGGCCTTCCTATCATGAAGCTGGAAAATAAAATGAGTCATTCAGAATGAGTGTGGTTTATCCTCTGCGAGTAAAAAGAAAGTGGATCAATGACTTGAAAAGAGTGTCCCAAAGTAGAAGGTGACAGAACAGGGAGAAAGGATCATTTATCTCTAAACGTAGATTGGTTTGTCACGTCTCTTTGCCCCAAATGACAGCTCCCCAGGTTAAGTGCAATCAACCTGAGAAATTGACAGAAATTAACCATTTTTTTCCCCAATGGGTAAATGGCCTGTGCTTCTTGCTAAAAAATGGGTGTTCGTAAAACTATAGTTTACTAATACTTCTCAGTGTATTTTTTAGAAATATCAAAGTATTTTTTAAATGTGCATTTTAAGCATATTTAAAAGACATCACATCTGCGATTGTTTCTTGCCGCAATGAAAGGAGCCGGCAGCTGGGGCCTCCTAGCAGAGATTCAGCTGCCTTTTCTTCTCTACAAGTATAGACCCAAAGATAGGGATTACTTTTATAAATATGTAATTATGAATTTTTTCAGATTCTGATTAATAATTCAACCCCAACTCCTATAACATTATGTTATGAATGTTAAACAACTGGATGAGTCAAAATTTGATATTTAAGGAGATTAAGGGGAATATTGTGCATAAATTTTAATTTCCTCGGCTGCCTCATAGAATATTAGTGGAGTACAATTTGAAATAAATTTGTTTCTCTTACTGAAACCCCATATCCATATATTTTACTCAAGAAAGGTTATTGTTATCTGTGATTTTTATAATCATATGGGCTACACGGTGTGGTTCTGAATCAAAGCAGCAAAGCTGATTTGTAGCAAAAAGTCAAACTTCAAATTTAGTAGAGTGTATTTCTCCTTCTTCCTCTCTTTTCACACAGACTCTAAAGTCTTCTCTGAAATATTTCTGTAATGTAACATAGCAGTTGCAAGTTCGAGTCCCTTGGTTCAAATCTTAGTTCAGTCTCTTGAAAGATGGAAAAATTTGGGTAAATTACTTAATATCTTCCTGCCTCACTCGCAAGTAGGCATAACAAAATCCTATCCTCACAGGCTTATTATTAAAATTAAATGAGGTAATACATAGAAAACGCTAAGTACAATGCTTAGTTCATAATAAGAATAAACCTACCGAAACTTAGCTAGTTGTGTTGTTATTCAAGAAGAGATGCAGTGGAGTAAGTGTGTGTGTGTGTGTGTGTGTGTGTGTGTGTGTGTGTGCAAATGATGTGTGTATGTGTGTGTGTTGCTGAAGAAAAATTATTCTAACCCTTGCTAAAATGGCGAGAAAGACTTTATTCCAGACTATTGCTGTACAGAGAGACAGCAGGTTCAACCCCAAGGACAGGAAAGACGAGCAAGACAGGTGGAGATTTATAGTTAATGATTAGAGTGAGGGAGTCAGAGGATTAAAAAATGGCTAAGAGGTGACATCAAAGCTGAGGGGATTCTTACAGAACTGGTCCAAGAGAAATCTTGCTAAATACAGGTCAAAGACTTAGACATCCAAGATGAAAGATGAAGACTTGATCAATGAAGGACAGAAGTTGATCTCTAAATTAACTTAGCAGAATTATTCACTAAGACTGAGTTGGGCAGATCAAAGACTATTTGAAAAGGGGGCTCAGATGAGCCCTGACTAAAGTTAGGTCAAAAAGAGTCTTTGTCAGTGTGTGTGTGTGTGTGTGTGTGTGTGTGTGTGTGTGTGTGTGTGTGTAGTAGTAGTGATGAGTAGATGATGAGTAGAAGCAGGATTGGCAATGTAATTGGGGGGCCCAGGAAAAATGAAAATAAACATGAATCCTCTTATTAAAAAACAAATTAAGAATTTGCAGATAGCAACAAAATAGCATTGACTCAAGCATGGGGCCCTCGTAAACCTGTGGCCTGTGTGACTGCACAGATTATGTGCCCATAAAGCTGCCCCAAGGTAGGAGCAAGAGAAAAATGAGGATCTACTTTAAAGAAGAAGCCAGAGCAATATACAAGCATTTGAGTGGCGTTCTAATAATAAAGTCTACTTGAAAGCTGCTTTTGCTGTGTTTCTGAATAAATTATGCCTTAAGTGATTATCAGGGAACAAATGAAGAAATTCAGAGGAGACCCATAGTACATGAGGAAATCTCATAGATAGTGAGAGCTATGATCATTTTATGCGAAAACATCCTTTTGAAATGCATCCATCTATCTATTAGGGCCCAGTTTTAATCAGAGTCTGTTGGTTGAGACTTGAATTTTTTAGAGAGTGCGTGAGAAAAGTTAAAGAATGTTTACATAACTCATTTGTGCTTTTACCCTCTTAGGACTTTGCCCCATTGCATGCAGGATTGAGTCCAAACTTCTTGCCAGAGTTCACTGGGGTATTCTAGATAGGATGGTGCCTGCTGTTGCAACAGACAAACTTCCCAGTGGTTATTACAGCGAGTGTTTTCAGATGATCATACACTTTTCAAAGACAGTGGCACTGAAAAATTAAGTCATTTATTTATTTGTTTACCAACCCAAGATTCAAGAGACTCTCCTTAGAATTTGCGAGTATGTGTCTCAGCCAATCAAAGCCATGGTTATTTATGTATCTTAGTAATTCTGGCCACTTCTTTATCCAGACCATTTTTTGGATTAATGCATCAGTAATCAGATCAGAGAATGGGATCTACTTGCTCACTTAATTTCAAGTGTGGTTTGAGCTGGAGTGTACAGCATCGTAGCAGAATTGGCTGCAGAGGTTCCAGATGGCATATCTTCACACCACATGGTTCAGGAAAAGAGTGAGAGCTTCTTCAGGTAGTTTTCTCAAATGATCAAGAACGATGCTTTCGGGGTGCCTGCATAATGAACATTTCTATACTTAACTCTGAATTGTACCCCACACCTTTGAAATTAAAAATTAAAAATAAAAGAATGATGTTTTCCCAAAAGCGTCCTACAATCATCTCATCTCCTTATATTTATTGAGCCACGTGGATTACGTTCCCATCTCTGAACCAATTACTAGGGCAGGAGTATGCAGTTGGTTCAATTTGCCAACGATCTCTGCTCGTCCTTGCCTCAGGAAGCATTCTCTGAAGTACATAGGCTACTTGGAGGTGAGGCAGATGCCCAAAATGTTGACAGAATAGTGGGAGTGAAAAAAAAGGTAGTCAAAAATGACTCGTAGTTGTATTTGCAAGAACAGCAGGAAGACACCATTGAAGATCAGATCAAAGACCAAGTCAGGAATTAAAAGGCTAGTATATCAGAAGCTTTTCTGTGTAACTTTGTGGAAATGGAAACACCAGTTATGACACAAGTGGGATTTGTGAGATTGTCAATGAACCAGGGTCATACATTTTAAGAAATGGAAAGGAGTGACGCTCCCTCCCCCATACACTTTGGGTGTCTGTGGATACTGTGATAAGATGCTACACCATCTGTGGGAGAGGAGCCATCAGAAGGAAGGTATATGTGAAGAGATTGCAGGCGCAACCTCCAAAGAGAGTCAGGTGAAGAGTATGAAAGGGAAAACCACCACCACTTAGAGGCAGTGTCCCCAAAGAAGATACAATTTCAGTTAGAGCAACAAAGTCAAAGGAGACTTAGAAAAAAAAAAGTGAGTCTATGGAGTTCATTTGCAGGCGAGGAATCATGGATTTCAGAGGCCACCGCTGACTCACGGTCTTTATTCCAGGCTAACTCCAGTCTACAAGTTCTGAGATCCTATGAGTGTAGTACATGTTTGTCCCCAACACACACACACACACACACACACACACACACACACACACACAGACACACACCCTTCACTGTTTCTCCGCATATTCATCTACAATGAGAATAACTCAGGAAGCACTTAAGCACCTGCTTGGCCACAGCTATTCATGGAGAGAGAACTGTGCCATGTTGGACTCAGTACCATGTGAAAACCAAGGCTTCCCTAAGATATACACTTCCCCTCATTTACAAACAGGGTGGTGGGGCCCTACCCTTTGTGATTTTGGATTCCTTCAAATCGACCTGAGCTATCATCGACTCTGCAACTTGCCCCTCTTATGATGCTTCGAGCTTAAGGATGAACATGAAAACAGTCATATCACACCCTTTGATCTGACCATTCTTTTCCCGTCCAAAGGAATTTTTTTGTTTCTATTGTTTTGGAGTCGATTATTTTCTATACTATATTTTCTTTCTTCACACTGTGAGGCAGTAAGTCTCTTGGTCTACCCCTAACAGTTCAAGTGCTCAAGGAGAAGGGAAAATCTATACTCAAAAAAGATAAAATATAATTGGAGGCTTTCCAAAACATTAGCCCCAATTTGCACTTTTCTGGAAGTTACATCCACATATAAAGCAGAGTATGCTTGTTTTCATGAAAGTTGATCTGGAAACAGCGCTGTAAGATCACAACTTATTAGTCGCAATTTTGTATTTACTTAAAAGTGCGAAAATTGTATAAAAGTGATTTTCACCCAAATGGAGCCAATCTCCCTGTCCATCTTTTCTTACTTTACTCAGATTTTACAGTGCTTGCTTGTTGCTTCCCTCTTTCACTTTAATTGTTCTGTTATCCTCTATGAATAAATATTTTACTACTATTGTATCTTTAGTAGTATACTATCGTTCCCTGGCTTTTTATCTGCATAAATGGGTCGGATATAAATTATAATATATATTGTTAATTTATGGCTGATATAAAACCATAGACTTCATTAAATATAAATTTGCAAAACAAGTGCAGTTTTACTTTTTATTTTTATTTTTTGTCTCTTTTATAAAGTTTTTAAAAAAATCCTTATTTCAGTTCCAAGGGGAAACATGAGTATTCATTACTTGGACATATTGTGTGGTGGTGGGGATTGTACTCAGGCAGCCCTGTCCCTCTTTCTAAATTTTGTATCTGGAATCACTTCGCCACTCCCCCTTTTCTTCCATGGAATATTTACAGCAAGCATTCGAGACTATATTTGTTATTGTACCCCATTGATTGACTTCTCTGTACTTCTCTGAGCTGAGGAGAAAAGGCAACATGATAAGCATTTTCTGCTGAATGCCTGTTGAGAGGTGTGTGGAGGGAAGCTGGAGGCAGTTGCCCTTTCTAAACCAGGCCAGACACCTTCAAATACCACTCTCTGAGATGCGTATGGGGATTGTCTATTTCCAGGTCTTACAAGATTTATTTACCTGCAAGACTAGAAAATACCAATATTCTAAAGGTTAATAGACTGACGTGGCTTATGAAAACTGCCCTTCCACCTAACAAAGTCTGTGAGTGAAAAAGGAGTGCCGAGCAAAACCCTCTGTACTGTGGAGACCTCCAAGCCCCTCTCTCAGACCAGCAGGGTAAAGGAACACAGTGGTACACAGGGACAAGAAAGACTGACAAGGCTAGGATTTGCCACGGGACCATTTATGACTGTCACACTCCCTGCTACTGGATAGCATCTTGCTGTCTGCTGTGGGGTTTTCTTTAAAGATATGTAAATGACATGCCTCTGTTCCCTATGGATTAAGTGAATCATGCCACATTAAGGACTCCCATTCTGGTAGCAGCTAAATACTGTGGGAAAATGACTAGGCAGGCAACTACCTTTCCCTATGGGCAGTCCCGGAAGACTTCGATCCAATAAGGACTGATCATTAAGGAATCTCCCGAATAAGTTTTCCCTGAGAGTGGGCAGGACTCCTGATGGTGCTGGAGAAGCCGTCAGAGCTATAGGCTGAATTCTACTGGCTACTTTTGACAGAAGTTCTGAGCCACCTTGATGATGACTCTCTGATGACACAGGCTGTCAGTAACCATTGCGCCTCAGTGGCCCTGCTGAAGGACAGTGAGGTTTAATTGCTCTTTGGAGGGGAGGGTGTGAGATGCTTGGGTAGTGAAGTGTGGGAGTTTTAGGAAGAGGAGTGAAGTTGACAAGGGAGGAATCTATCTGTCTGTCTGTCTATCTATCTATCTATCTATCTATAAATTTACAGAGTAGGGTGTTATTGCTTAAAATAACAGCCTGAAACCCTCCAGGGCGTTTAAAACCAAAACTTCAAAGGACTGCAATGGGGTTTCTTTCTTTTTATATGCTGCATTTTGTGGAGTTTGTGGAAGATTTCTCCCTAGTAAGAAGTGAGAAAAATGCCGACCTCAGTTGTTCCCCTCTGATTCAGCTAAGAAAGAAGGCTGAGTGGTCCAGTAACTACTTTGTGCAACCCCCACCCCACCAACTGTGGCATTTCAATTTGTTTTGGCACACAAGTGGAATGAGTGTGACAGTCTCATTTGTGCCTCTCGTGAATTTCTGTCTCTGTCAGGAGAACACATCATGCCCACCAAAGCACAAAATGAATTTAGCATGTGATATTGTCAGCAATCTCTATGTAGTCCTGCGTGGGAGAACAGAACGGGCAGTGGGAGGTTTGCGTACAAGTCCTTTTCGGACAGACTCCTTGCACAAGTATGTGTTGTCCTTGCTACTAGCACGACATCGGTCTCCATGCTGAATAATGGAGACAAAGGGCATTTTTCTAGACCACATGCTTTAGCATTGCTCTGCCAGTAGGGCAAAGCCCCATTAACTTTTTTCTCTTCCCTGCTTCTCTGACTGGTGATGCAAACTCTGGCAAGTCCAATTTGCTTATTCATTTTTCATTGTTAACTGTGTGTTTGAAACCTTAACTAGTAGCAAGGAAAATAAGCTACACTTTCTGAGTACCAGTCCTCTTGAACCAAACTCTAGCCTAAGGTACTGATGGGTGTGAAACCTAGATGGAAAACTGAACTGCAGTTTCCAACATCTGAAATTGTTTCTAAGCACATGATACCAGAAACTGACTATCGAACAGAGTCACAACTTTGTTCGTAATTTAGAAATACCAATTTAACAAAAATGAGAAATGCACTTATTACTTATGTCATGTCTGTGTACAACTGCACACTTTAATTAGAAACTTGAATTCATAAAATGTAAACTGAGCTATAACACAAATCTAATATTTATCTAATCAAGTTTTAAATGTATTATTGGAATCATTTAACTAACAAATGTATTATGTTTTTGAACTAGTTTTAACATAATAATTTTGTTATTTGTCAAAAGCCTTCATAATAAAAAAAAAAGCCCTAGAGGGAAGCAATGACAATGATATGAGTAATTACGCCACTGCTCTAAGATGTAAAATACCACATGGAGAAACGCTGAGGCATTCCCCTAATCCCCATCAATATATGGCATCATGGCTGTGCCCTGACGGACGACATAGAGATTAACTAGGAATGTGCTGTTCTGAGACATAAGAATATTGTCTAGAGACTGCTGTCATAGTACCAGAAAGATTTCTTTAAATTTAGGTTTCAGTTTTATGAGAAAAGAGAAATAACTTCTGCATTTATGCCTTCATGAGGGCAGATATCTCATGACCTAGGTGCCTCTTCAAGGTCTCACTGCCTTTCAACACTATTACATGGGGGACCAAGCCACAACATGGGTTTTGATGAGAATAAGCACAAGCCATAATCAGAGATAGCACTTCCCCATCAATTTCCTGTTCTATGTAAAGTAAGCTCAAGATTTCACACAAGCACAATCTTTCATTTGTCCATTGGCTTTTGGCCAATTCCAATGTTTTCATTGCTATATGATATGAGTATTCTCCCAAGGAGATAACTTTTAAAAATAAGAACACACTGACCTTTTATTCATTTACATTTTTCTCATGGACATATTATCCTTAGGAAAACTACTATTGTTTTTAAAAGAAGCATATTACATAGGATACAATTTTACATTTAGCAAGGGTTTCCTTATTTCAAAATGTTATCAGGGTCAATGATCTAGTTTTCCTTGTGTATATAGCGGGCTACTGACTTCTAAATGACAGGGCAAATCTGTGATTTGATCCTTTAGTGATAGCATTGTAAGAATTTTCTGTGTTTTTGCTTTTATTTCTAGTCTAACCACTTGAAGCTGGTGCAATGGTGCCTGCACCTAATAAATTTACTTGGCACATAGAGGAAGTCATTTAGCATCGTTGACCTCATTCACCGTTATTTAAGTACTTTGAATCAAGGCTTCAACTAGCTAAGTTGCTGCAGTTGCTTCTTGTTAAAATTAAAAACAGAAAAAGAAAAAATTCTTCTGCTTTCTGCCTTCATTGGTTAGGACTTACTGCTTCCTTTGAAATCTTCTATACTTCCTACTTCAAGACTGATTATTTAGTCTCACTGAAAAGAAACACCAGAAATGGACGTGGATTTGTAGGCAGAACCATGGAAACGGTCTTTTCTAAATAGACAGATGGCCCTTTAAATACATAAACCATGGTTTCTTCCAATTGCTATCAAAATCACACATAGGTAGGACTGTTTCCATTGTGGCTAAAGTCTATTCTTGCTAACAAAAGTCATGCTTATTGGTTTCCTGAATAAGCTTTGGTATTTTACATAGAAATGCGTCCTTTGGCTTGGGTCATAAAAGATTTTCTTGGTGTGTAGTGAAAGATACATTTACCAAGGTGTTTTATTACTCCATGGTGGGAATTAATCTCTCCCTGCTTTATGCTTTCTTAGCAAGTTGTAAGTGCCTCTATTACAGCACTTATCACCATCTGCCTCTATTCAGAATAGCTAATGTATGTTTTTAGATTATGAGCTCCTGAAGGGCAAGGACTATGCTTTTCTCATTTTATATCTTCCCTAAGACTATATGTAGTGACTTGAGTTTAGTTGGTGCTAAATAAATGTTTATTAAATTGACCCAATAGCTGGCACATACTTAGAGATAGACTGCTGTTCTTTGAGAGGAATGTTTTCTTTTAAAATCTTGGTTGCCAGGAAAATTTGGGAAAACCAAACAGGCTGGAACATTATGGGGAATTTTTGTAGAGCAAGAGTACTTTCTTGGCTAGTTTTCTTTGGTATCACATTTTAGTACACGTTGACATATATTATTCACATGTATTATGACATAAGGACTTAAACCGAAGTCAGGCAACCCTGACATCTTTTTTTACTCTTTTCCTAGATACCCAATTTCACGTAATTTACCAACTTCTGTAAGCCAAGATTTCTTAACCATAAAATGGAAACAATAGGGTATGTATAAAAATAGGCTAATGGATTCTGGGAGCTAAATAAACAGTCGTCTTCTATTTTTTTCTCCTCTATTTTTTTCTTTAGTGTAAAATTTGTTGATGAATTATGATCTATATGTGTGGAAGGCTCTCATTCAAAAACAGCTTTTTGAATGCTGTCAGAGCCTGAACTAAACACGGGAGAGACAAAAAAGTTTAAGATACATGTAACACTCACAGTTGAACGTGGAATAGTCAGTTGAAAAAATAAGGTCAATACAATGCCGTGTTACAATAGGGATGTAGTTTAAATAACACAAGAGTGGAAAGGGTAAACACCTACTGCCTCCCAAAGTCTCAGAAAAGGCTTCCTGGAAATGGTGGCCTCTGAGCTTATGCATGACAAAGGGTAAAGAGAGTTAGGCAAGGGGATATGGGAGGGACATTCAGGTGGGGGGATACTGTGAAGCAAGTCAGAAATAGCATATGCCAGCATGATATGTGTTACAAATTGCTAAATGTAGAGGTGGACAGGGAAAGGCTGGAGAAGAGGCTGAACAATTAGATAGGGGATATTTCATGGGAGTCTGGACCAGCTAGCCTAAGAAAATAAGAAGCGTTGACATTGTTCTGTAGGTCAGTGGTTTTCAATGTGTCTTAAACAAATATCTTTTTGTTTTTCAAACAAAAGGTTACAAGAAATCTCAATAACAAGAGTAGAGAGTAAGGTAGCACCTCAAATTCTCCCAGCTGCGATTTACCCACTCCTTTTTCTCCCCTACAAAAACCCTTGAGGCAATTTCAAGGAAACTCTGGTGTTTTAGGAACCTGGCTTGAAAACCACTGCTGCATAAAATGAGATCTAACTGGAGAATTATAATCAGGTTGTAAAATAATATGGAAGTAGAAATAGCAGTACTATGGGCATTGACCTTGAATTTTAAACTCTGCAAAATTTCCCTGTTTGGTATCAGAGGTCTCTTCTCAATTCATGCATTTTTTATGAGGTCAAAATCTCAGAAAATAAAGAGTTTTGTTTCATATATCTGAGTGTCAGGCAATTTGACTGCAGTTGTTTCTTTTCTGGCTACCTTTGTAGATCTCATCATAAGTTCTGTGCCAGGTTTTGAAGACACGAAGAGAAGCATGGTACCTACCCTTAGGGATCTCACACTCTAGAGAAGGTGACAGGTGATAATTTAGTAATCATGATGTTATGGAAATTGATAGAATAACGTCACGGGGTGACAAGCAATGCGTAGTGGGGAAATTTTCCTGACAGAAAATGATAATGAAGTGGAGCCTGAGGCTTATGGAGATTTTTCAGGGAAAGTTGGGGAGAAGAGAACAAGCACGAGCAAACAGCAGGCTAAGGGAACAGCACGGGCACAAGCATTTAAGAGCAGAGCCCATTCAGAGGACCTCAAGTACATCAGGATGGTACATGAAGAATGTGCATCAATGTAGCAGTCAAGGTTCAGTCAGAGAGTTTTATGAAATTTGGACTTTATGATAAGAATTAAACCTTACACCATTGGAGGAGGAGTTGAGGAAGTGAAGTTTCAAGAAAAGAATCTGAATAATGTTACCAACTCGCCCTAGTATGGAGCTGGCAAGAAAACCTGGGAGGAAGAAAAAGCTTCTGGAACAGAGTTGCAAAGGAAGTGTGACATAAAAGCCTATGGGCATTTGTTAGTTTGTATGGTTGCCACCAGTGTGAACGTGCAGCAAAGTGTCTGCTATGGGATTCAAGGTCTCTGTCTCTTAGTAGGGTGAGCAATCAGGCATGAGATCATGATCTCAGTTTTGGTCCATTTTAACCCGGAACTCTACAGGAAATAGAACTATAGTAAATTTAGTTCCTGGGGAACTAAGTTGACCACAGAATATCCAGCGTACCAGAACCTGGTGGTATATAACTCCAAGTGAAAAAGTTGATGTGGACCTAATTTAAAAAATCGTTATTTCCTAAGCAAAAGAATTTTACTTTTTTTTTTTTTTTTTTAAGTTGGAGACTCACTCTGTCGCCCAGACTGTAGTACAGTGGCCGCTCCCAGCCATCACAGCCTTGACCTGCTGGACTCCAGCAATCCTTCCGCCTCAGCCTTCCAAGTAGCCGGAACTACAGGCGCACGCTACCACACCCAGCTGATTTTTGATTTACTGTAGAGATGAGGTCTCACCAAGTTGCCCAGGCGGGTCCCGAACCCGCGGGCTCAGGCAATCCACTCACCTCAGCCTCCCCAAGCGAGGGATTACAGGCTGAGCCACCAAGCCCGGCTAAGAATTTTACTTTTACCCTAAAGATATTTGATTGCCATTTATAACTTTTCACTGAGAAAATGACGTGATCAGTTTTGCATTAAGACTGTGAAAGATGAATTGTTAAGGTCTGAAGTTGAAGGCAGGGAGGTCATGTCTCAAAACAAGGAGGCTGTTATGAGTCTGTTGTACTCATCCAAATGAGAAAAGATGAGATGATGATGGCCTGATCTAAAGGAGTAGAAGTGAGAAAGCCAGAGGAAATTGGAATGCTACTCATGTTTCTGGTTTGGAAAACTGTGTGGATGATGATGAGATATGCTACAATGGGAATTTAGCAGGAGGAGCTAATTACCAAAGAAGAAAGTTGAAGAGACTCGTTTTGGACATGGAGAACAATCATGTAGGATGAACTAAGTAGTAGGTAATTAGAAATACCACTGGTTTGGAGCTTGGAAAGGAGATTTGGAATGAAGATATAGATTAATTAGTTGTCAGCATAGAGGTGGTGGTGGAAGTCATAAATGGATTGTCCATGGAGAGTCATACCGTGGGAGTACAAGAGGGTTAAGGTGAAAGCCAAGGCAGCACCAATATTTAAAAAGAACACAGGGGAAGGGGAACCAAGGAAGGAGACAGCAAAGGAGTGGGCAGAAAACTGAGAGTATAAGGAAGATATGGGTAGGTTAAAAACCAAGGCAGCATAATATATTCAAATGGGTGGAAGACTTGTTGTGTTTAACTCAAGATAAAGAAAATGTAAGAAAAACATTGAGAGATAACTAGTTTTTCAGTAAAGTGATGAAACTAGAGCAGAGTTTAAGTATGAATGAGTGATGGGAAAATATCAAGTCAATGTAGATTATTCCATCAAGAATTTTGGTCATGAATTAGAGAGAGGCAAATAGTGTTGAGGATTTTTGTGTTTTTAGTGTGTGTGTGTGTGTGTGTGTGTGTGTGTGTGTGTGTGTGTATGGGCTTTCTTCCTAAATGGGAAGATTTAGTATGCATAAATGCAAACAAAAGAATTACATTTGAAATTTCTTAAATGACTAAAATCTATACCTTATCATAATAGTATTTGTTTTATAGTTGTGTTTGTTGTTTATTCTTCATGCATAATTCATGTAATTGGGCTGTGAGAAATACAACCACGATAGACTGACTAGATTGAAACTTGTCAGCATTGACAATCTCATTCTACACATAGAAAAGCTAATGTGAAAAAGTTACTTGAAGGAAGTTTATATAAAATATCTGTAGTTAGTCTAGCTCTTTCCATGGTACAGAATGGTAGTAGAGAGCTAAAGTGCTTTGTAAACCTTCACTTGCTAGAGACTTGGGGCTGGTAGTATCAAATTTTTAAATCCCAAAAGTTGAACATGCTTTTTGATTTTATTTTTTTAGTATGGATGATAAGTAAAGGCAATTTTACCTGAATATTACAAATACGAGAATGAGCAAGAAACCAAATGTTTTCCCACTTAGGTCTTACAAATCATGAATTATTGATCATCTCATAGTTCCAAATTGAAATCTGTTGTCTATAATGACAATGCTCAGCCCATTGGCAAGTCTGCGTTTGCAAAAGTCTCAGATTTGAATGGAAGTGTATCATGCTAATGGCTCCATAAGCACATGTGCAGAAAATGCTCTCTTTAATGAAGCATGAGTTTTATTCCCACTAAGCCTGACAATGGTTAGTGTGATCTCTACTTGAAGCACATCAAATTAGCGATCGCTCTTCTATATTGTTATGCATAACGTTTAGGAAACTATCACGAGGCCAAATTCTTCCCTCATGCATATCATCCAGTGGGAGAGCCACTCAAATTTGGTTACAGCTAATTCCAAGGGGACCCTTCTTTTGTCAGGTTGAAAGTAGATTTAAATTTTTCCTTGGAATAGAGAACTTTTGGCTGAAGTTGAGGCATGCAGAGATTTCAGATGAATTGGTATTTGCCGGAATACGATTTGGCTTGGTATTATATATACAGATTTTGACTCCCATAATTATATTGGAGGTTAACCCAGAAACCTGAAGGTAAAGAAAATCTCGGAAAATATGTTTTCAAAGCCATTTCTAATAAGCTAGATTTTCCTCAATGACCTAAACAGAATGTCTTCACCTTTTTTCAGGCTGTTTAGTAAACAAGTTTGCTCAGTAGGAATGTGCTTTCCTTTACCTGAATCCCAAATATAATGTTTATATTTGGACAGATGTTAGTTAATTGAAACTAATTACATTTCTAGAGTAATCTTAGCATCTGGAACCAGCCAGGCTGAAAAGAGAAGCTGAACTGAAGCATGGCGTCGTCCCTGCCTTTTTCCAGCTGCTGTTGGGAAGAAAGATTCATAGTATAAGCACTTTTAAGTCAAAGAATTCAATTCAGTTCACTTATTTTATGTAAATTTTTTTCCAAAATAGCCAGTAACATCCTGCAGAGTTCCCATATGTAGGCTCAAGAAAACAAAACAAAACAAAAGGCTTGAACTCATATGAATGAGAAAGAGCAGAGATCCTGTCCTGCTTTTCACTAATCAATTGTGCTTTGATGCCCTGCTTGCATTTTGTCAGAGTCTGGGATGTTGTCTCATGTGGCTGGTGCTCTTAACCATCACCATCACAGTTTGCAACCCAGAGCAAGAATTTAGAATTTTTAGTCCTGAATTCTGATTAGCAATGTTTTAATGAAGAGACCCAGAAAAGATTGCTTAAGTGGACCTATTTTTCAAATCACAAGTTGTTTTTCATTAACCTCCAAAAGGCTGAAAAGTGTTTTTGGAGACATAGTCGTGGATCATTTTCATGTGAGTTCATTACGTAGGGCAAGAGCCTTGTCGGCGACACAGAGTGGTTTCTGCCACCTTGGCAGAGGTCCGACAAATGACGGAAAATTGTTGGCCTCATGAGAACAATATGTTCATTCTGTGGCTAACTGACAGAGTGTTGGACTTCAGGCCATCCTAAATACCTACAGCACAAGGTAACCACCCATCCAATAATGAGTGAGTAAGTGAACGAATGAAATAATTATTTATCCTATCTTATTGTTGAAAAAAACTCTCAAACTTTTCCTCCGCTCTCACACCACAGTAACAACCATCAAAGAAGACTTCTGTGACCCCAAAATATGTGAGGGATTTCTCCCGTCAGCAGTCAAGCAACAAACTCTGCAGTGGACACCAGCTGAGTGTCCTTCAATTCAATTCTCAGAGTTTGAGGACTCAGTTGGCAAGACTACCTGGCTCCCCCACTGTTAGATACCAGTCACACAAGTCCAGGCCTCTGTAACTTCTGGCCAACTGGCTTCTAGTTAGGGTTTTCATGACCCCCTCTTTGGGTTCTGTTAATTTGCTAGAGAGGCTCACATAACTCAAGAAAACACATGTACTGGTTATTACGAAGAATATTTTGTTGGATACACATAAACAGTTACACGATGAGATATGTAGGACGAGGTCTGGAGGGGCCCTGGGTACAAGAGCTTCTGTCCCTACGGAGTTGGGGTACGCCAGCCTCCCAGCACATAGATGAGTTATTCTTCACCTTCCTGTCAGCTCTCATGTGTTCAGCTCTTCGAAAGCCCCTGTCCTCTTGGGCCTTTCATGGAGACTTCATTGGATAGGCATGATTGTCAACCATGTAGAAACGTGACTGGACAAAAAGGTATCATTTAAACACTGCAAGGCCTATCTGTTCAGATTCTTCTTGGCTTCCCTGCACAGCCTTCCTTTCACTTAATCAAAGGGTAGACCTCCTCTGATTGAGGGTCTCATGACCCACTATCAGATTAGAGTCCTGCCTTGGGCAAATGAAAGGAGGGTAGGACAAGGTTAGTGAGAGGGATTCTGTTTACTGTAACAAGGGCTATGGGAGTGATGAGACACAGACCACAGTCAGAAATTGCATATATACATATAAAACTAAATGGGGAATTAAAAATATAAATGTAGTATTTTTTTTGAATTGGAGTCTCTGTCGCCCAGACTGGAGTGCAGTGGCTACTCCCGGCCACCATAGCCTCGACCTGCTGGGTTCTGGCGATCCTTCCGCCTCAGCCTTCTGAGTAGCCGGAATTACAGGCGTGCGCTACCACACCCGGCTAATTTTTTGATTTATTGTAGAGATGAGGTGTCACCAAGTTGCCCAGGCAAGTCTCAAACCCGCGGACTCAGGCAATCCACTCACCTCGGCCTCCCAAAGGTGCAGGATTACAGGCTGAGCCACTGAGCCCGGCTATGTAGTAGTTTTAATTGAGTCTTTTTATGGGAATGAGTTGCAGGAGCTGCTTGGAGTGAAGAAATTATAATAGATGTGAGGAACAACTTTGAAAAACCTGAAATATAATTTTAACTAAGAATTGGGAATCACCAAGTCTCAGATTGACTTATTCTTCTTGTTAGATGTAGCTAGTTAGATTGTTCTGTGTGTGTGTGTGTGTGTGTGTGTGTGTGTGTGTGTGTGTGTATAATATAGGTGGGCTATTATATGTGTGTGTATGTATAACATAGGTGGGCTATATACATGTATATGTGTATGTATACATATATGTGTGTGTGCCCACCTATGTTATATTTGAATATGATAATGCTGAGAATTGTGTGACTCCCAGAAATACAAAGACAACTGATAATTATCCATCATAGACCCTGACCTATCACTGAAACTGCTAGTAAGTTACAAAGAGAAACAAAGCACCACTAAGAAGCCAGGAGCTGGCAGGATAGGCAGAACCTTTCATGTCCTGGTTTTTCCATCACTTCAGTTTTTAGAGCTGGGATACTTTTCTTCCATCTGCAAATTCAGGCCTGTGTTAGGGTTGGGATTCTTTATCCAAAAAACGGATTTCGAAAAGTCCCAACCCTGTAGCAGAGAGAGTATATATGTTTCAAGTCAGCTTGTTGTTGATAACCTCTGACCAGTTTCCTACTTTGACCTGGTTTCAATTTTCACTATTTCTTCTAACCCATCTTTTATTTTCTACCTCAGTTCTTTCTTTCTTTTTTTTTGAGTCGGAGTCTCACTCCATGTCCCAGACTGGAGTACAGTGGCATGCTCATGGCCACCCCCAGCATTGACCTGCTGGACTCAGGTGATCCTTCTGCCTCAGCCTTCTAAGTAGCTGGAGCCACAGGCATACGCCATCATGCCCAGGTAATTTTTTAATTTATTGTAGAGAGGAGGTCTTGCCAAGTTGCCCAGACTGGTCTCGAAACCGTGGGCTCAGGCAATTCTCTCACCTCGGTCTCCCGAAGTGCTGGGAATAGAGGACTGAGTCAGCATGGAAAGCCTCTACACAGTTTCTAAGAAAGGATTCAAACCTCAGTTCCCTGTTCTTTCATCTCTGCTTTGATTTCTTACTGACAGTGTCTCTGAGACTGGTATCTTACCTTGTTCTTTCCAGTCTATGGCCTTTGGGTGCCATATCGGAATCCCAGGACACCGTAGTGACCCAGACATCTGCTCTGAGACCTACTTCATGGTGCCTTTCTCCCTCTCAGCGGTTCCACAAATCGCCAGCTCTTTGATTTCCTGGAGCCAAACACTGGCTACTTGCCGTGAACTTTCCTTGGGGCATACAACCCCTGCGTATCTGATTGGAACCTCGGTTCATCACCAAACCCTCTAACTGGACCATTTCTGTTTGTCAGTGAATGTGACTATACTCTCTCTGTTCTGGATCCATGCCTGGATCCAGAGTTCTTTGTGGTGGGCTCTTTTTGTGGTTTGAGCTCCGCTTCTGTGAAACAACATGGATTGCAGTGTATGAAGAACACGCTCTTTCTCCTTACGTTAGGCGGGTGGAGACAGTGGAATGAGGGGCAGAGTATAGGTGGAAATACTGCACTTGATATGGTCATGTTTTATGATAACAGAAGCTCCTCATATTCTGCCTCATGAATATCACATTCAGGCAGCATTTGTTATCACATGCAGCCTCACTCCTAGGGTCTACTCTTAGGGAAAGTTGAATCTAAGGGAGAACATTCAAGTTCATCCCTTTTCCACCAGTAGGTGAAATAGAGCCCAGGGTAAAGGCCTAGATAAACCATGCCCCTGCTAATCCTGAACGAGAGACAACAGCACATGCCAGGCTTATCAGATGATTCAAAGGGCATCATGGCAAGGAGCCTGCCTCATGGCAGCATGTAGCATCGGTCCATGATGTCTTTTGAGGGTATTTTTCATGTCCAAACTCCATACATCATGGAAGTCTCTAATGCCAGCTTTTGTATAAGCTATTTCTCAAGTCAACTACTCTTACACGTATAACTTTTCACTTTCAAGATCACATGTATCTGATATTCTTCCACCAGTTGTTAGAAGCCAGAAGAAACTTAAAGTACTGTGAAAGTTATTTTCTATGCATAGTTCTCTCTTGTGGCAGACTTCAAACTTTGAAAAGTGGTGTCAAAATAAACCACTCTGATGCTCCACTCCTGCACCAATACCTAGGGCTTAGAAGATTAAGACTACTCAAATAATGTTGACTGCAAAGGGCTTTTTATACTATACTTAAATTAATATTTTGGTCATTAAAATTAGGGATTATTTTATTAATTTCTGCCAAAAATATAAACTGTTTTATGTATACGACATAATACATATATAACATATATGTTATAGACTTATAAGTACTATAGAAAATATAATCATTTAAATAATTTAAGCTATTATTCAAAGTTATTCAGTTAATAGAATCACTCATCAGCTTAAAAAACTGAGTATTCCTAATCCAAGACTTTGATGAATGCCTTCCTAGAGCACATTTCTTTGCCTTTCCCAGGAGATAGACATTGTCCTAAAGTTTTTGTTTGTCATTCCTTTATTTTTTATTATATTTTTATCACTCACATATGTATTCTTAAATAATCTTTTTTTTTTTTGCTTCAGCTCTTTTGAATATATTTTGTAAATGGTATTAGAGATTTTTCTGTGACTTACTTTTTGCTAAAAATTCATTCTCACAGATGAATTAATGGCAGTTTCTTTTCATTTTCACCACTATTTAGAATTCCATTGTTTAAATAGGAAAACACTTATCTATTCTTTTGATAGACACACTGAGATTGTTCCTCTCTTCTCCTATATTTTCCTTTCTTTTCTTTTCCTGCTTCCCCCCCACCCCCAGTCTTTGGGCTGTCTCTTCACTCTCTTGATGGTTTCTTTTGCATTGCTGAAGCTTTTCAGTTTGATGAGGTCCCACTTGACTATCTTATATCTTATTCCACGAACACTTGGGATTTTGATCAGTAATTGGTTGCTAGTTCCAATTTCCATAGGAGTGTCTCCTGAATTTTCTAATGTTCTTATAGTTTGAGGTTTTACATTTAGGTCTTTGATTCATTTAGAGTTAATTTTTGCGTATGGTGATAGGTAGGGTCCTGTTTCAATGTTCTGCATGTCGTCAGCCAGTTTTTCCAGCACCCTTTATTGAATCAGTTCTCCTCTCCCCAGTGGTTGTAGGTGGAGGCTTTGTTGAAGATGAGTTGGTTGAGGAATTGAGGTTTTGTTTCCAGAACCTCTATCCTGTTCCATGGTCCAGAGGCCTGTGTTTTGTGTACCTGTAATTTAACAGCCGATGCCACTTCCCAGAGTGGTTGTGCCAAGTCATAATTCAGTCATCAGTGCTTTCTCTTAAGGCTTACTGGTCTCCATTGCTCTATGTATTTGACACTTCTGGAATTACTAGAATTTTAAATCTTTGCTAATCTAATGCTTAAGGTATCTTATCATGGTTTTTATTTACATTTGTATGATCACATAAGAATTTCACGTTTTATAAGGAGTGGTCATTCATACTTCTGCATCTGTGACACACATTTAGAAATTTTTTTTTGGAGGGAGATTTTTGTCATTTACTTTTTGATATTTTGAACTTAGTTACATTTAGGATACAGATTCTTTGTTGGTATGCTTTGCAAAGATCTCTTCCCAGTTTGTGGTTTGTTATATCAGGTTTCTTATGGTATATTTTAATAAGCAAAATTCCAACTAATTTTGCTTATTAGTTGTAAATGCTCGATTACTCTGTGTCATGACAAGTGAACTCCAAACCAACACAACAAAATGAATAGATTTTTAGAAGTAGTTTAAGGATAATTTCATTGTGAATCTAGTAGGAACTTAAGAATATCAACCTATTACATTGTGGTGGCATGGGCGAAGAAGAGCCTATGGATATATATTTATATGCATATGTATTTACCTTACACACTCGTGTGTGCGCACACATATATATGACAAATCTCCAACATTCTGAGAAAGGTCATGGTGTTAATATTAGTAACAAGCCGGGCTCAGTGGCTCAGCCTGTAGTCCCGAGCTTTAGGAGGCTGAGGTGAGTGGATTGCCTGAGCCCGAGCGTTCGAGACCCGCCTGGGCAACTTGGCGAGACATCATCTCTGCCATAATTCAAAAAATTAGCCGGTTGTGGTAGCGTGTGCCTGTAGTTCCAGCTACTTGGAAGGCTGAGGCAGAAGGATCGCGGAGCTCAGCAGGTCGAGGCTGCAGTGGCCGGAAGCGGCCACTGCACTCCGGGCGACCGAGTGAGACTCCAACTCAAAAAAAAACAAAAAAAAAACACCAAAAAACCTTTTACTTACATTTGACAATTTGAAGTTGGTGATCTGTAACTTTATTTCTGTGTATACCTATAATCCCTGTACTTGGGACGTCTGCATCTACGGGATAACTTAGCTATAGAATATTAGTAATGGAAATGATACACTGTGCCTTGCTAAGAGATCATAATATTTTGAGGTGGTGAACAAGCCTGAGGAAGTTATAAACAAAAATCCCCTCATTTACATGGTGTGAAAAGTCAGTGTATATTAAAACCATACAAAGGTATTTTGTGTTTTATTAAAAGCCTCAAATAATTAAAATTAGAATTCCCATGCATTCAGTGCAACTATCCAGCAGAACATTATAAACTAGCACAGCACAGAGAATGGTTGATACTGACCATTTTGCACATCGAGGACCCTCCAGAATCCTCACCCAATAAAGGAGCAGTGTTCCACAACTTCTGCGGTGACAAAAAAAAATACCTTTATACGTTTTCAAAACACCCTGTGCATGTGATATGGCTCCGGCTGAGAACTGCTGTTCTCTGTCTTAGGTCTCCTCCTGCTCTTACCTTCCCATGTATCGTTAATTCCAACAGAATGCTTCTTAGCCCTTTGTCACCACTGACCAGCCAATAAGGGCTTCAGCTATCCGGGATACACTAGTCCTTTATGGTAACTCCCTGAGACCCTCTCCTGGGTCTTTCCCCTAGCTTCTCTAGAGGTCATGCAGAAATATGTCCCTGCTGAGCTGTCTAGCATCAACATCACTGGCAGGCAGGTCTGTTGAGAACAACTTTCCTAAGATTTCTTTCTGTATTGTTTGTAACTGCCTAAGGAAACAAAGTCTGTGGAACATCATAGAAGGTCACATTTCTGATTCCCCAAGGCTTCCTTTGCTGTGTCTGGAAGCAGGGCAGGAGTCCGTTAATATTCCTTCAGTTCCTGGTGAGTTTCATACTTTCTATATTGCCAAGGAGACCCCTTGTGCTGTTCTGAGAGCATCTCAACTCAGGCCTGTAGGAAACATCATTAATCTACGTTTTCTAGAAAAGCTTCCAACAAAGCTGAACTCAAGTTTTGTGGAGCCTGAACCCTATAAAATTTGAGACTCTACAAGAAAAATAATATAAAATTATCAAAATAAATATTTATGTAGAAATAATAAATAAAAATTATTTATGTAGAATAAAAAAGTATAGACTTTGAAAAGGTGACAAATACTACACAATTATAAAATCTAAAAAGGAGCACATTATTTTGTATTAACTGAATGTCTGATACACCTCTATAATACTTCCTTACCTACATGCTCAGTGCATGATCTCTGACAATTGTACAATAATCATTTTCTACAGAGAAAAGATAAATATGATTATGTCTTTTCTTAGAAAAAGCTATATTTTAATAGACAATTTAGAAACGTTTCTTTTTCATCTTCACAACTCATTGTTAATGTCCTATACAATGCTGAAATTGTCAAATTTTGGAAGAAGATTTCTTATTTAATTGTAAGATTTCAGGGCATTACAAGTTTTCATGTACCATGAGTAATCTAAAATACCGTTTGATATGACACCTCTTATTCTATATGATTGTCTACTGGATTTCTTCAATATTGGCATATTATGCATTTTACATTTGTCAATGTCAAGAACTCACATTAAATTAACAAGAACTCAACTAGAAGCATTATTGGGTCAGGCTTTCAATCTACGGAATGAACATGTGAAAAAAAACATAGGACCTAGGAAAATATAGTCTATTTTGGGGGTGTGCAAAAGGGAACAATTAGCAATAGGTCTGGACGAGTGTGTTGGGGACGGGAAAGAAATGGGATCTGGTGTCAAATGTGAATGTCGAATGACTGAGTCTCCACTCTTGTTTTTTTTTTTTTTCTTTATGATTATTAAGCTGAAGCTTTATTTAACATGGAAGGTGGTGGGAATAGGGAAGGGAGTGTCGCTCTTGCTTTAAAATGAAGGAATCCAATGCCTTTTGACAGATTACCAAGCACATGAATTGCAATACTATAGTGCTAAATTCATTAGCATTAGAGTGAGACAAAGCTCAGTTTTATAGCGGCTCTTATACTAACTAGCTAGGCAATCTTGTTAGCTACACAGGGAAGTGACTGTAAACTACACAAGTATCTCCATTAAACTCAAATTAATGTACTTCAGTTTAATCCACCTTTAGCCCATTCTAAAAAGTGCCAGTAGTGACTCTATTGCCACTAGAAACAAGGGAAATTATACAAGAGTAGATAGAATAGATAAATACAGCAGTCTGTCTAAACTTCACAAAATATATGACTACATGCAGATATGACTAGGACTCTTCTCGGCGTTTTGGAATAGGCCCATGCAAATAAGCACAGCCCTTTTTAACTTTAGGTAAAATCTGTTTTCCTTAAAGGATGCAGGAACGTATCTGCAAATTGAATCCCAGGGACAGCACAGGGATCAGAGAGCTCCCCAAACTATGCAAAGTCACTCTAATTGCAACCTTAGGCTACCTATAAATACTGACACTCTTCTCGCGCAGTGCCAGGCTGACCTAGAAAGCCACAAATAGACTATCTCTGATGGGTGTGCCAACTGGATGTCAAGGATGATTAGTGAGAAAGGAAAGAAGCCCTCCTTCCCCCACTGACTGCAGGGGCATGCAGAGCAGAGTGTGACAGAGGTCTCAAAAGCAGCTGCCACATGGTCTGGAGGGTGTGCATCCCTGCAGAATTACAATTATCTCCTTCACTTTGAAAGATTGTCCACCTGTGCCATTACATACTCCTCTACCTTGAGCACAGTTTTCTAATTTTTACTGTCCATAGATTTGTTCCACTGGAGGGCTTGTTTCTAAGAGATGAAGGCTTGATCTTTAGTCTTTCATTGGACTCACCAGTTTTGTGATGAAAGTCATCACATGTCAATCTAGAGTCGCAAATATGAGACGTAAGCTTGTTTCTATTTTGTTTAGCTTTCTATGTATGCAACTCTGTGGAACACATTTAGACCTAAAATGCTAGATGAAAAGGAAATGTTCAAGGGGAAGGAATGCAAAAAGGGTCAAATTTGCATTAGCTGTGCATACTTTGGACATGTCATCCTCTGTGAGCCTGAGTTTATTTTTCTTAATACTGAGAAAAGAAGATCTTTCTTCCTCTACAGAACAGTTATAAGGATTAAATAAGGCAGTCTGTAAGAAAGTGCAAAGTGTAACTCTGATGTGTGCAAGTATGATTATTTCACCTTCTTGCTTTGGCACCTTCCTGTCTATCTGTCACTCAGTGTTAAGAGTCTTATAAGTGCATCACTAATGAACACTCAACAAACCAATATCTAAGTAACAAATGGCTAAATGTCTCCATGGTATCCATTATAGCTTTTTTTTTTTCTTAAATGACTTTTGAGTAAGATAAACATAATTTGAAAACTAAGGTATCAAGTCAGGTAACAAGAAATTAATGTAGGCAGATAATTTTACAGTGGCACAAAACTTCAAAAGCTATAGTATGTGTCAGTGTGGTAGATGAAATATTAACAGATATAACATATTTATTTAGTGGCAATTAAATACCATTGTTCTGTGTGCTTAGAATATGTTATTGACAAAACAACTAAAGATCCCTGTCCTTGCAAAGCTTATATTCGAATAATCCAGAGTCATTGAGAAAGATGATATTGTGCCTGGCTTGCATGGAATTTTGAAATTTGTAACAAACATGTTTGTTAGAAAAATAACACGAGGAAACTTTATGCACTTGGCTTAGCTGATGGTTTCGATTGTGATTCTGGAATTTCATTGTAAGACAAGCTCGGGGTTGGAGTATAGTGGAAGGATGCGCAGAGAGCTACAGTGCAGAGGTTTACCTGGAAAGATAGCAGATGGTTTGAACTTAGATGGCACATTTGTTTTAAATGTCTCTGAGGAAACAGTGACTGAGGTACACACTCTAAATAGCTTTCTCTCCTCTCCTAATCTATACCTCTTTTTCACTCCTGAGCAAAGTATTTCACGTCAAAGTGAGTTAGTTGAGTCACTTACTTGCTGATATAATTCATTCATTTATTTATTCCACAGCTAATAAGCATCTACAATATACCAATTATTAGGGTGGGTGGCAATGACACAACATGAAGTAAAAAATAAAATAAAGTAAAAAATAAAGGGCTAAATTTTTGCTCCTAGAGAACTTACAACTAATTATTAGACTTTTGGGTTCCATACGATCCCTGTCATAATGTAAAGGTCATTAGTAGAGGAAAGCATTCTGTCTCACCGAAAAGTGAGTAAAATATAAATCATTTTAGATGCTATTAGCAAGGACTATTTCTCCATGTAAATGACTCACTTCCACCTGAAGTGTTTAGATTGCAACTTCTTACTGCTTGGGGAATTGAGTCAGATGTTAAAAAGTGTATATATTCAGATGTTAAAAAGTGTAGACCATTTCACCTATCACAAGATAAATGTTTTAAAAAATCTTAGTATGTCAGCATAAGTCACCCATCTATGACTAAGATCCCTACAGGTAGAAGGAGATGGAGGAGATAAAAAGAATGAATAATCAAGAGTAATGGCTTACTGAAAGTCTCATAAAACCTATGCTGTGATAGAAGACTGGCAAATTTAGTGTTTAGATCTAGCTATTATATAAAGGAAGAAGAAAGAAAATTATCACAGTGCTAATTAGAGAGCTGCATTAATATGTCTCTTACAGCAGAATGCCGGTGCTATATGAAAGTAGATAGGTTTCAGTGCACCTAAAATAAGCTTCAGTAACTCTGGAGCCCTTCTTTGGTCTCAAAATTTGGTAGCTGAAACATTTTCCTTTTTGCCTACCCATTTTGATACTTATCAAGTTTATTGCTTTCTCTTTGGCTGTCCTTCTAATCTCTTTGAATGAGAGGAACTCACTTGAATATCAACATTTTTTGCAGTCCCCATATGGCCATCGGTTCAACTTTTAGAATCAATTAATGGTAAAAATTTGGAAAAATGAATAGATATTATGCTTTCAGAAAATATTTTAAATTAATGGGCACATTTATTAGTTTCAATATACATTTGCAAGGAGGTGAAAGTTCTCTACAAGAAGTACTACAAAACTCTTATGAAAAGAATTGCAGAGGAGACAAACAAATGGACAAAAATTCCATGTGGATTAGAAGAATCAACATTATTAAATGTCCATATCATCCAAAGTAATCTATACATTCAATGCAATCCCTATCAAACTAGCAACATCATTTCTCACATAATTAAAAAAAAAACAAAAAAAACAGGGCAACCCCTTCAGGTTCCCTCCCACTGTGGGAGTTTTTCTGTCCTCTCAATAATTCCTGCTTTCACACTTAAAAAAAAAGTTGCTATCTTCATATGGAACCAAAAAAGAGTCAGAATAGCCAAAGCGACACTAAGCAAAAAGAACAAAGTTGGAGGTATCACATTGCCTAACTTCAAATCATACTACAAAGCTGTAGTTACTAAAACAGCATGGAGCCGGGCTCGGTGGCTCAGCCTGTAATCCCACGCCTTTGGGAGGCTGAGGTGAGTGGATTGCCTGAGCCCACGGGTTCGAGACCCACCTGGGCAACAAGACCTCATCTCTACAATAAATCAAAAATCAGCTGGGCGTGGTAGCGCGCGCCTATAATTCTGGCTACTCGGAAGGCTGAGGTGGAAGGATTGCCAGAGCCCAGTGGGTCGAGGCTGTGGTGGCCGGTAGTGGCCACTGCACTCCAGTCTGGGCGATGGAATGAAACTCCAACTCAAACAAAACAAAACAAAACAAAAACTAAAACAGCATGGTACTGGTATAAAAGCAGACACACTGACCAGTGCAGCAGAATAGAGAATCCAGAAATAAACCCAAATACCTACAGCCAACTGATCTTTGACAAAGCAGACACAAACAGACACTGGGGAAAGGATACCCTATTCAACAAATGGTGCTGGGAAAATTGGTTAGTTACTTGCAAAAAAGAGAGAGAGAGAGAGAGAGAGAGAGAGAGAGAGCGAGAGCGAGAGAGAGAGAGAGAGAGATATTGATCCCTATCTCTTCCCCTATACAAAAATTAACTCAAGATGTATTAAAGATTTAAATGTCAGACTTGAAACCATAAAAATCCTAGAAGAAAATGTAGGAAAAACTCTATGGACATCAGCCTAGGCAAATAATTCATGACTGAAAACCCAAAAGCAAATGCAACAAAAACAAAAAAAAGTGGGACTTAAACTAAAAAGCTTCTATAGAGCAAAAGAAGTAATCCATAGAACAGATAAACAACCTGCAAAATGGGAGGAGATATTCACAAACTACGCATCTGACAAAGAACTAATATCCAGAATCTACAAAAAAGTCAAACAAATCAACAAGGAAAAAACAAAAAACCCTATTAAAAAGTAGGCAAATGATATGAATAAACAACTCTCAAATGAAGATATACAAATGGTCAACAAACATATGAAAAACATTCTCAGCATAACTCATCATCAGGGAAGTGCAGATTAAAATTACAATGAGACACCATCTCATACCAGTCAGAATGGCCATTATTAAAAAATCAAAAAAACAATCGATGCTGGTGCAGATATGGAGAAAAGGAAACACCTATACATTGTTGGTGGGAGTGCAAATTAGTACAACCTCTATGGAAAGAGGTATGGAGATTACTCAGGGAATTAAAAGTAGATTTACCATTTGATCAGTCAATGCCACTGCTAGGTATCTAAGTAACAGAGGTCATTATATAACAAAGATAACCTGTACCTGCAGATTCATCGCAGCACAATTCACAATTGCAAAGATGTGGAATCAACCTAAATGCACCAAAAACAATCAGCGGATAACAAAAATGTGGTATATATGGAGGGTGCCAAAAATATATATATATACACATTTTTAAAAAGGAAAAAAACTGTATTAACAATTGTAATACTCAGCAGGATGAACACAAGTCAAGTTTGACTTCTGCAATTACAGGAGGTGCTCAGAGTGGTTACCATCAGCATCCAGACACTTCTGATTATGATGAAGATCTCTTAAAATATGTATACATTTTTTTGGCACCCTCCCCCGGTATACACCAAGGAATACTACACAACCAATAAAAAGGAATGAAATCATGTCCTTTGCAGCAATATGAATAGAGCTGGAGACCATCACCCTAGGTGAACTGACTCAGAAACAGAAAACCAACACTGCAGGTTCTCACTCATATGTGGGAGCTAAATTGTTACAAAAATAGAAATAATAGACACTGGGGACACTATTAAGGGGGGAAGTGCAGAGGGTCTTAGGACTCAGAATCTACTTATGGGACACCATATTCATTACCTGGAGAATGAGTCACTTGAGACCCAATCCCCACCACTACACAATATGTTCATGAAACAAATACACATGTGTACTCCCTGAATCTCAAATGAAAAATTAAAACATATACTTTATATTTGTATATATATATATATACACACATTTGCAAATACAGGTATATGCAAGAGATATTTATTATATTAACAATACTTCCTTTACATTTGAATTTGAAGACCCTTGATTACTCCATAGAGGCTCCCAGGGATTCACAGCTCCCAAGGTAGTAGATGACAGCTCTGTGGCTCCCAACGGAAGGTTCTAGAACAACTGTTATATAATCCACAAATCCGTAATACTATAAGAAAAGAATTGACAGTAGCGGGAAATTGTCGGGGTGGGGTGGGGAGGTGGGATTGACAGTAGTCAATGGCATGCCTGGGCGGCACACCTTGTTAATAAGGGTACCTACACAATGAATATTTGTATACCTAACCCTGAATATTTGTTTAACTAACCCCACAGTTTTGAAATAAAAATTAAAAGAGGGAAAAAAAAAGAATATGATCATTGATTTTTGTTGATGTAACTTATACAATAATGTTCCTTTCATCTACTCAGTGTTCCATGGAGACCCCTTGATCAAGTATCACCATTTACTTCCTGCCCTAGCCTCTGGAACTTCTTAGACCTCAGGGCTCAAGTGGCTTCTGTGATTTCAGAACTAGAGGAAAAGGATAGCTACAGATCAGCTCCACCACAAACTATACAGCTATGCCATTGCCATGACTTTAAGAAGTCTTGGGATTTTCCTGAACAGTCTGTAAGTCAACTTTCTGAGCTCTGGTAATTTATAGGTTGAATAAGTCAATCTGAGAATCTCAAATGATGTCAGGTATGCAAGTAAGTAAAGTTGTATTTGGTTAAAATAGCAGGCAGAAAAGATAAATCAGGCACTGCTATTGTACACGACTTATAAAAAGCAGTGGTCACACCAAAGGCCTGCATTTATTTATGACATATTGTCAGGGTTAATAAATCAGTGAGACCCTGAAACAATTCATTGATAGCTAAGGCCTAAAAGTGGCCCAGAGAGAGGCAATGGAGTCATCTGCAAATGTAAAAATGTTTTGTAACCCTCAACTCCTAAGCTACTGACCTCATGTAGAGACAACTTGCTCTGAACCAGTCTGGGCATCCTCTGCCCTTAGCCAAGTGGCATTTAATTGGAGGGATTTTGTTGAGTTACTCTAATGTTCAGAATCCTTTCTGTCTTACTGGTCCTGAAATTGCTCAGCTGAGCTAAAAGGCAAAGTGACAATAATTGTAAACAAAATGTCTTTGTTCCCTTTCCCTCTGAGCAACAGACTGTCCTTACAAGCACCATATTGGTGAAGGCAGCCTCTCTATGAAGCCTGCTGACAGAGGTATTCCGGCATATTTATAACAGCTGAGGATAGCATGCCCTGAAGTGTGAACTTAATTCTTACTCTGCCAGGTAGTCTTCTGTGAATGACAGTGATGTGTCCCTTGCGATTTGTTTTCTTCCTTACTGACTATTCATAAAGCAGTATTTGACAGCCTAATTTTATACAGCTAATAACACTAAGCAGCAACGTGATTTTAGAATGTCCATTAGACTTTTCCGTGTTAAACTATTTTTAATAAAGTTTCTCCTGTACCTCTTTTTTATGACTTATGAAGATTTGATTGCAATGTTTATGCTTCTTGTTAGCTAATCTTTCAGAGATTCAAGCTTAAGATCATGTAAACTATCCTTGATTCTGTTTGCCATTAAGTAACACACACGTTGGGGTATATCATAGGAAAATTCGTATGTCATTCGGTGGTTACATTACAGGAATGATGTTCTTCCAGTATTTGTTCAACAAATACTTTAGCACCTACTATGTGCCAGACACTCTATTAGGACTTGGAAATACGAAGATGAATATATGAAACATACTCTGAGCCCTAGACACAGTCACAATTAAGGAAGAGAGAAAAACATGTTTCACCAGGATCCTAGGACATAGGTACCAATGTAGTGCTCATTTTACAGATGTGAAAACTAAGGCCAACAGAAGTTAAATAAATCCGCAGCAGACACACTGTTAATAGTACATGATGGACCTGGGATTCAGTCCTAGACAGTCTGAGGCTCTTCATCACAATAATATATTTTCTCTCATAGTTTTGCTCAGGGACATATTTAATGTCTAGTGTTAAATCTTTATTATATTTTGCACATAATTCAATTGTATTAACCAATCAATTACGTTTTTTTGTGTCTTTCTCTTCATCATCCGTAGATGATATTTATACTCAAAGGTGGAACAGAAATGAGGGAGAGGAAATTGTTTGTTGTTCTTTTTATCCCAAGCTAATAAAATGTTTCCTTAGACTGAAGCTATGCCCAGGGGACTCTGGTCATCTTTTCATCATTTCAAGCTCTCAGCTATATTTTACTTTTATGTACTGCTCGACTCCCATAGGTACCCCTTTAAGAAATTTGTTTCCATTACAGGACATGGTCTCTGCAAACTTTAGCACTCAAAAGCCTAGCTTTCATGCTTTATAAATAACTTTACTTTGTCATCCTGCTTTGTTCCAGAATGTCATTTTGTTTTCATAGATCTGTTTCTAGAATCAAACCTTCCTTTTAATCCATTCAACCAGTACGGTCAATTCTCTGAGGGGAACATGCATCTTTAGCACTGAAATTCGTTTTCGAAGACTGGATTAATTCAGAGATGAGCAGCTGCATTAAGGGAGGCTACACAGTGGGGTAATGATAAGAGTTCAGTGGCTCACTTCAGAGTGGTGGCAAGCCAATGTCCCCTTTTTGAGAAGAGTTGTTCTCCAGAAACATCCAGAGAAATAGAATTGCCTTCTCTTCCTTGGAGTTTTCACCTTGGAAGGAAAACATTCTCTATGACGACAGGGCTGATTCATTTCACAGCAGAGTCTACCTTTTAGAAGCAGCATCACCCTGTCAGCATGGCTGCCAGTCCTATGTTATAAATATCCACTCTTCCAAACCAAGTTACCTTATCATTCAGCTACTGGACTCAAGGGTGTTTACATTCTACGGTCCCTACTAATAGGGAAATCACTTTTGTTCTTTCATGGGTTTCAGGCATGGATCTGGCCTGACTCTCATCCCCGTTGGCACCCCACATTCACCTTTCACCCATGAGGCTACTGCTTGAGTTGCTCTGGTTAGAACACACTCTGAGACAAGGTTTTGTTAGCATCACCTTTTACACTTTTTAATCATAGGTTAGCCACACACTTTTAAAAGAGAATGTCACAGTTATAATTTTCCTCTTTTGTGTCACTCTGGTAGAAGAGAATAATCATGTTACTAATGATAATAAGGATAAAGATATCTAATATAAATTAAGAATTTACTATGTGGCAGGCAGCATGATAAGTACTTTGCATACATTGTATCATACATTAGGGATGAAGAACTCTAATACCCATTTGTCAGATAAGGACACTGGGGCATCAAGAGGATTAATCACTTGCCCAAGGTCATAGAACACAGGCACTCTGATTCCAAAACCTATTCTCTCATCCTCTGTAGACTGCTGTCTTTGAAGAATTTCCTGACTCACATGCCATTTTTCTAAACATATCCTGTTGCCACTCAATTTCTGCAGCCAGAATGGTTTTTAGATCGCACTCACAGACCTATTTTCTTCTTTTATACAATATTTATAGCAGCTGATTTTGATAGCTGAGAATAGTATTGTGTAAATAATGATGTAAGACTGCAGGCAAATCACTTAACCCCTCTGAACTTCAGTTTCCTCATTTGTAGGATGATGAAATAATAATACTTGCCTCACAGGGTTGTTTGAAGATCAAATGCAATAGTGCAGCAGAGTGCTCTTGATGAACAAATGTTAGCTCAGTTCTCTTCCTTTCCCATCCTTTCCCTTTACAAGTGCTCATGTAAATGTGGCAAGACATATGGCGTAAGTCTTGAATACTGTAAGGATTTTGTATTGACTAAATAATTAATTTCTCATCAAATCCCAAAAGGATGTAAAGTAGCTCTCGATGAACATAAATGAAACTCATCACTATTAAGCATGTGCTCCGTTTCTCTAATTACATACTACCTGTTATGTCATCCTGCCCACTCATTTAATTAATTCATTCTGATACTCATTCATTTATTCCTTCAAGAAACATTGATTGCATATACACTGTCTGCCAGACATTGCTGTGTGTGTTAGATCCCTTTTCTTCTACTGTCCAATAATATTCCTTTGTCCTTCTGCCCTTCTGATAGCAGGCATCTGTCCCTTTTAACCTTCCATCCACTCCTTGACCAATTATAACCTGGCTTCTGGCTTTTTATTACGGTCTCCAAATAACTTCTTAAGTGCTAAACTCAATAAATTATTTTCCCCTTTTGATCTTTCTTGACCTGTTTGTTGTATTTTCCAATGCTGATCATTTCTTTTTTCTTAAAACTTTCTGGTGGATTCTTTGATAGGAAGGGCATTTTCCTGGTTCTTATCTCTCATGCTGTATCTTCTCTAACTCTATTACATACCTCTTTTCATTATCAATTTTTTGAGTGTTGTTGGCCCATATATTTCAAGTCTAAATAGAGTCTTCCTTCCTGTTTATTGTTTTGCCATGATTTTAGTTACCATCTATAGGTTAGTGATGCGAAATAGAAATCTCCAGACTAGAATTGTCTTTCAAGACTCAAACTCGTGTATATTATTGTCAGTTAAACATTTAAAGCACTCAACCTGGTAATTGCTCAAATGTAATTGATGTCTCCTCACAAATACAAATTTGTTCCTCTTACCTTCTCTGTATCACCCTACCTCACCCAGTCATAATGTTTGGAACTTACTTAGGATGTATTATTAAATTATCCATATTCCAGAATTTCTCATGTCTAATACATCACCAAGCCTTCTTAAATCTCCTCCCAAGTATGTCTCCATTTCATTTGATAACCTCTGTCCTAGTTGTGGCTCCTTGCCTTCTCTTACCAGACAACTACAACGTCTTCCAAGTCATTTACTACTCTCAAATCCACAAGCTCAAACCCACCCTCTTTACCTACCATGGTGAACATGTCTAGATCATAATCTGGACATGTTCATCTTTTGCTTAACGCTTTTAAGTACTCTCCATTGTCTGTTGGGCATTGTTCAAAATGGCTCTCTGAAAGTCTTATGGTTTATTGGAGGTGACTCAAGGCCCATGTGGTGATGGCAGGACTTGGAGGGAGAATTTAAGCAGTTCCTGTCTTCTCACTCTTACGCTATCCTTTTATCCTTAACAAAAGTAGTTCTACTTTTGTCCTTTTATATATTTTATTTCCACAAAGCATTTTATTTCATTTTTTTATTTGGGGGAATTCCAAAACAGAACTTTGTTTTAATTGCAGTTTCTAATATTTGAATGAATTCACTATTTACTTTACAATAATCAGAAGACTGCAACAATGGTCAATTGTACAACAGTGATGGCCTCTGTAATATAGTACTGGTAGCTCCTGAAATGTTTTTAGATGTATAAGTATCAACATCTTAATTTTTTATGTGTACTTCAGAAAGCTGGTCTTTGCCTTCTTGGGACTTTTTGAGCCAAGGGAAAGTTCAATGTCCTTCTCTTATTCCCTGCCAAAATAAGAAAAGCTTTCTTGATTTGAAAATGTTAATTTCCTCCAGCTTTCCCCCCACTTACCTTTTCTCATTTATGCAGCTCTTGAAGGGTCAGTAGAGCAAAACTACTGTTGGCTATTGGGAGTTAGACTACTGATTTTAGATGGACATATGTTGTAACTATGCATTTCTCAAAAATACTGGATCTGGCTCAGACATTTATAGATGTGACTTAACAGCATCAGGATGAGGAGATTAAAAGTGTGGACACCCCCAGCATTTGGATGAAGCAGACATAGTGAGATAGAGCTAAAGAGTTAAGAGTGAACGGTCATTCTACCAAGCTAAACACAAAGCATTTTATTTTAAATGAAAGGATGAAGGTGGTGGAGGTGAGGGAGGGAGATGAGTGTTTTACAAAGTCTTAAAGTCATCAGCCTTCATGACACCAGTCTGCATAACCTAACCTCTGACTGGCTCACCAGCCTCATTCTTTAACAACCCTCTTACTGGGTACGAGAACTGCCCGGGCAACTTGGCGAGACCTCATCTCTACAATAAATCAAAAATTAGCCGGGTATGGTAGCGCGCGCCTGTAGTTCCAGCTACTTGGAACTTCCAACTGAGGCGGAAGGATCGCCGGGGCCCTGCAGGTCGAGGCTGCGGTGGCCGGGAGCGGCCACTGCACTCCAGTCTGGGCGACAGAGTGAGACTCCAACTCAAAAAAAAAAGAAAACCAAAAAACCCTCTTACTTTTTAATTTATGTTTCATTACTCTCATCTAGAGACTCATCTAGTTTCACCTAATGACTTACTTTATGAAAGAAAGATGGGGTTTCACTGTGCTATTGACTTCAGAAAAATTAGAATTAGGCCAGTTCTAAATTTGTTTGTTCTTAGACTCATTAATTTGCTTTACGTTGCACAGTTGTTTCCAAGGATCGAAATACTGAATTCTAATCTTTTCAGCTTTCATGCTTATTTCTAGGAGGTTGGCTTTTTTCCCTTGCTATTCAAAGCGATCCCATCCTTTTCATTGGTATGGCTGGAGGCCTTATGAAACTGAGCATCTGTGAGTCTTTTTAAGAGACCCTTCAGGGATGAGTTGAGAGCCACATTTTGACCTGTTTATGTGGGTTTTTTTAAACCATATTTACAGATTACTTTAAAAATGAACCATACAACCCTACCCGCTAACTAGGCAACTATTTTCTAGTCAGGAAACTCAGCGAAAGGAGAAGCTGAATCTAAAATAAAAGTAGCTTCCATTTGCTTAAGTGTCATTTTCAATATAATGTGCATTTTCATTAATATGCATTTTAAGATTTTAATTTAGAAACGGTCTATCATTGATCACTACCCTGTTTACATTTTAGCAGTCTACTGAGAGCACACTGTTAGACTCTTTTATAAGATGCTTTTCCTTCTCCCTCCCTCCTTTATTAGCCTCAACACCTTCCTCTGGGATCTTTATTAAAAAGATCAAGAGTAGAGGTTTTAGATTTCATAAATATTGCAGCAGTTTCATGCTCTTTGGAGAGTGGCTTATTTAGATCGAAATGGCTTCCTATGGGGGCAGAGAGTATTTCAAAGCCAGCAAACCACAAAGAGTAAAACAAAAAGCTCTCCTTAATAAACATATAAACATATTAATGTATGAACTAAAAAATTAGTGTTATTATATAAGAGGTAGTCAGTTCTTTTTAAAGTTTTCTGCAAAATTATGAAGCTGAACATGCTGGGGTCTTTGGCCTGCACCACTTCTGGTGACTGGGATAATTTTGTTAAAAAGCTAAAGGGAGTTCTGTTAACCTTTTAAGAAATTGATCACCGCAATCATAAAATTCTCTGGTGAGGACATATTCTATTGTGCTGAAGTCTGTATGTTTTGAAAAAGCTGACTGGTGTTCATTTTTATTTTTTTTTAGCTCACTCGGCTTCAACTATTGTGTGCATATTCTGGGATGTGTGTTTGGGTACCTGTTGGGAGTATGGGAAAGAGAGACAGGACCAAGAAGTTATGTAATAAATGATTGAAAACATTATATAGGCGCATTATAATTTGTATATATGACTTGTGATTGGAATTCTTTAGCTAATTTTTAATATGTTACAGAATTTAAAAAATGAATGAGAGTATAGGAGACAGAAAACCTGGTCAAACCACTTGGAGATATGGATCACTCTTCTACAAGTAACTGAAACAAATTACTTAAGCCTTCTGTGTTTTATATGATGGTTAGATCCAGGAATTAAAATGTGGGGTTAGTGAATGAGATGGAATAAAAAGAGAAATGTGTATGAACCTGCTTTTCACCTGTGCTTGCAGAACTCTGAATTTGTATCGTATGATTTTTTGCTAAAGACAAAAATGGAGAAAAGAACAGAAGTACCCTCCGATGCATTTGTTCTTGCTCCAAAGTTGGGGAGATAAAAAAAACAGCAAAGAGAAGATTCAGAGTGTCATCTCTCCGTTATCATTCCTACTTCAACCCCTGAGTAAAATGAGCAGAATCTTCTTGGTATTATTGCTTCCAAAATGGTTCCATGGATCATCCTCACAACTGGCCTTCTAGAAGGCACGGTTCCCTGATTCCCGTGTATCTCAATGCTTGGGAATGTTGCAATTTAGAATAAATAGAATAACCTGCTCAGCTTTAAAAGCACACTGATGCCCTGATGCACTAATTAAGTCAGGAGTCAGAGGAGGGGCCTCAGCATTATTTTAAAGTTCCCATGTGATTCTAATTCATAGTCATAGTTGAGAACCACTGTCCTGGCTAATACTTTATAAGTGATAAAGCCAAGCATTTTTCTTAATCACTATTTTTATCGCTGACTCCTACTCTCTTCTGACTTTCTAGTGGCCTTTGAATGAAATCTAAATTCTGCCCAGTTTTCAGCATGTTCATTATTGCATTATTTTATAATATTTTACAATTCATATCATTTGTTCTAAGCATGCAGATCTCACTACCAAAAACATACTATACTCACCCCAGCTTGTCTCACTTTTGCTAATGTAGTTTTCTGTACCTGCATAAATAACTTTCTCCTGTCTACTCCACCTTATGAAGTCCCATCCAACAGCAATCACGGCACCTCTGTTCCTAATAAATTCCAAATTGTGGCTTTTACTACACAATCTGGTACCAAATTTCAGACTGTCTTGTGAAATATAGTGACCATGAAGTTATTTTTTAGCAAAAACATACAGTGTCCACAATGTTTCATCAGACCAGATCATTCCATTCTTTAAGAAAGGTGGAACTCTTATGCTGCGGTGACAAACAAATGGCAATTCTTAGTAGCTTAATGGACAAGAGGTTATTTCTCACATGTGAAAACTTTGCTAGGGTTCCTATATCTGCACAGTGACTCAGGGATGCTTCCGCCTCATCACCCTGCCATCCAAAGACAAAGCCACCATTTTCACCAAAGGTAAAATGTGAGGGGTGCCAAGCTCTACTTCTAAGATGGTTTGGGTTAGATGTGACTCATAACACATCTCATAAAACTTTGGCAAAAAATAGCCACATGGTTCTAATTGTAAGCATTGCTGGGAAATGAGGGGGGCTTGTGATGTTTAGGGTGAAGATAAGTGTCTCTGCTGCATATTTTCAAGTGTGCAAGCTCATCTATCTTTTGCTATAACTCTATAACATTGAGAGGCATACATTGCCACCATTAGTATCATGTTTATAGATGAAGATAGATGAAGTGACTTCACCATCACCCAACTATATAGTGTGAAGTGACTATATGCAGTTGACTTCAAATTCCACAATCCATAAACCATAAACTCCTTGAAGACAAAGACCACATATTGCCTTCAATTGCTGAGAGATGAGATATATTTTTCAATAAATACTTCTTGATTGAATTGATGAATTATGCTTAAAATGCAGGTATTTACTGGCATTTGTTCTTTATTGTGATTCAGACTTTCCTGGGTAGGAAATGAGCATCAATAGATTATTAACTCATTAGTTAATAAATGAGTAAATATGTTTAACTAAATAACTTTACTGCTTGAGTCTTGGATTCCACCAGTGACTGTCAGTTACAGGTTTTAGGCACAGAAAAGGCAAGAGTGGTGTGTGAAGGGGGGAGAATTAGACAATTAAAGGAAGGCACAAAAAGCTCACATGATCACTTTTGTATCGTGTTTATATGTAATGTCTTGGCAGCTTTTGTATGGTCTTAAGATGTCAATTTATGTTCTGTGAGATGATATATTGTTAATTTGGGACATAATTAAACAAATAAACAAACAGAATACTTTCCAGCTGAGGCTTTATCTGTAACCAGTGTTACAGAGGACAGGTTAATTTCTATACCGTATCTCATTTCATTAAAAAAGTCAGACACGTGAAATGTGTTGGTTAATCATTGCTGTGTTATCAACCAACTAACAAGAAAATTTGTGAAGACAACACAAACCATGCCGCAGTGCTAAAGCTTGCTCTACTAAGCCTTCTTAGAACATGTCTCATGGTTGGTTTTCTTTCTTTCTTTCTTTCTTTCTTTCTTTCTTTCTTTCTTTCTTTCTTTCTTTCTTTCTTTCTTTCTTTCTTTCTTTCTTTCTTCTTTCTTCCTTTCTTCCTTCCTTCCTTCCTTCCTTCCTTTCCTTCCTTCCTTCCTTCTTTCCTTCCTCCTTCCCCCCTTCCTTCCTTCCTTCCTCCTTCCCCCCTCCCCCCTCCCCCCTCCCCCCTCCCCCCTCCTCCCTCCTCCCTCCCTCCCTCCCTCCCTCCCTCCCTCCTCCTTTCTTTCTTTCTTTCTTTCTTTCTTTCTTTCTTCCTTTCTTCCTTTCTTCCTTTCTTCCTTTCTTCCTTTCTTCCTTTCTTCCTTTCTTCCTTTCTTCCTTTCTTCCTTTCTTTCTTTCTTTCTTTCTTTCTTTCTTGTAGAACTGATTAATCTGTCCGAAAGATCAGCATACCAATGAGAAGAGTCAAGAAGGCACCCATTTGATGATCTGGAGTTTTGCAACAACTCATGATGTGATATGGGCAAAGGAGTCTGAGAGTTTTTGGGTATCTTCCCCACATTCCATACTTCTCTCTTGGTAGTGGCTTCCATGGAGTCAAATGACTTGTTGAATTGACGACCTGTAACAATGCCATTCTCCTAGGCAATGGCAGAAACAATCAAAGGGGGGCATCTTGCTTAGTAGAAGGAACACAGGCTTAAAGTCAGAACTTCTTGGCTTGAAAGCAGACCCTTTGACATTCTTTAAAATGTAAAATTGTAAAATAATGTCTATTTCACAATAATTGCTAGAAGACCAGAAATCACCACAAAAAGCATCTACCTTGCTTCTTGATTTATTACAAATTTCAGTAAATGCTATGTCCTAAAGAAGATGAATGCAGAAAGCAAGCAATGGATGAGAAATTTAACTCAATTTAGACTTGCTTCTAGGTGACAAACTCACAGATCTTTTCTTTTTCTTGAAATCAAAAGTTCCAAGTTTTAAAATAATTTTTTTCATTTGAGTTGCCAGTTAACAATCACAATATTTGAGGTGAGATTAATAGCATGAGAAGCACTAATAAATATAATACAATTAAGTTAAGGCCAACATAAAATTCTAAGGTAGTTGCTTGTGGTTGCAAGTTTCTATAATCTTTACATCAGCAGTGCCTGCCATTATTTTTGATTCCAGGACACCTACTTTGTGTGTTTATATATGCAGAGGGTGTCAAAAAATGTATACACATTTTAAGAAAGGAAAAAAAAACCTGCATTAAATTGTAATACTCAATATATACTGATAACAAAAGATGAATACAAGTCACATTTGACTTCTGCTATTACAAGAGGTACACAAAGTGTTTACCTTCAGTGTCCACACACTTTTGATTATGGTGAACTAACAGTAATACATAGATAATAGCTCTGAAAATGTGTATATATTTTTTGTCACCCTTGATATGTGTATATATTTTTTTTCCTCTTTTAATTTTTATTTTAAAATTGTAGGGCACAATTCAGGATTAGGTATACAAATATTCATTGTGCAGGTGCACTTGTTGATGAGGTGTGCCCCACCCCCTTCCCCAGGTGGATATGACAACTGTCAAACCTACCTCTCCTCCCCCCACAGTTTCCCATTACTGTCAATCCTTTTCTTATACTATTACAGTAGTTGTTCAAGGTCCACTTATGAGTGAGGACATGTGACACTCAGCTCTTTGAGCCTACAATTCATTGCACTTGGACTACAGAATCCCCATGGGCTAACAGCAGATAAGACATTTTAAGATGATATATAATCAGTTATTCAGTAACTCAATTTGGGCAAACACTCTGTCGAATCTTTTTAATTTACTCATTTATTGATTCATTCAATGGCTACAAAGGAAAGACCAGGCATTGTTCTAGTCACTTGGTATGCCTGTAATTCAAGGAACAAAACAGATGAAGTTACCTACGTGTGTAGAGACTACATTCTACTGGGAAAAAAATTCAACAGTGAGTGGTGAACATAACAATAAAAACATTATCTATGTTAGAAAGTGGCACGTGTTTTAAGGACAAGAAGTGCAAAAAAAAAGGGGGCACGGTAACAGAAAGAGCAGATTTTAGTATCAGAGTTATCAGAGATCACTTCATGAGATGGTAACAGTTTAGAAAATTCCTGAAAGAAATAGGGGTTAGTCATGCAAATATATGGGAAAAAGAGTTACAGGCAGAAGAAATAGCCAGTGCTGGAATTTTCTAGGGAGAACAAAGAGGCTGTGGTGTGACTGGAGAAGACTGAGGGAGGAGGGACTAATGGGAGGATATGAAGGTAAAGAAGGCAAGGAGGCAGATGTTGAAGAATTCTAAGCCGGGCTCAGTGGCTCAGCCTGTAACCCCGCGCCTTTGGGAGGCTGAGGTGAGTGGATTGCCTGAGCCCGTGGGTTCGAGACCCGCCTGGGCAGTGAGACCTCATCTCTACAATAAATCAAAAAATCAGTCGGGCGTGGTAGCACATGCCTGTAATTCCGGCTACTTGGAAGGCTGAGGCAGAGGGATTGCCGGAGCCCAGCAGGTCGAGGCTGCGGTGGCCGGGAGCGGCCACTGCACTCCACTCTGGGCGACAGAGTGAGACTCCAACTCAAAAAAAAAAAAAAAAAAAGAAAAAAAGAAAAAGAATTCTGTCAGATATTTGTCAGGTATTTTTCCCCACCTATTCACCAAAAAAACCCCCCAAAAAACAAAAACCACAAACCAGATAGATTACATAACAAAAATGAAACACTCAAGGATAAAAACACATCTCAAAAAGTTGATAAAGTAAATCATATTAATTTCCATTGTAAATTGCAATAACTTTAGTCTTGTAGGAGACACTTTAGCATTAGAGACTAACTACTCTACTGGACATCAAATGTTAGAACATTAGGTTGAGTCTCTATCCTGGTATGTAACACATCCCTTGAGAAAGAAACCTTCAGGGCCCTTGTCATTGCATTTTTAAATGACAATCATGCTTCACCATAAAGAGTTTTCTAAAACATTTCTTCAGAGTTGTTTTTTTTTTAAAATTCTGCTGTGTTTTACAATATATTTCCTTATAGTCAGTACTCAGAGGAAATAGGGGAACAGCTGGTTAACATCTTGCATCGCATAATCTATAATGCATGCAATAATTATTATTAATTTACCTAGAGAATGGTCTCTTTTCCCAGATAAAATATGCTATTTCTATAATCTCCCCTCATTAGTCCTCTGTCATATTATTTTAGTTGTATGGGATTACAATTGCTATCTAAACTTAATGTTTTCTACCTGATTAGTACTTAATTTTTTTCTAATTTACATAAAGTCAGATTAAAAATTATTCTCATAAAGGATGAACTGGTAATTTATCTGTACAACTCCTGCTAACTACTGAGAAAAAATATTTTTTACTGCATTCTCAATATTGTCAAAGTGCTACTGTGGATGGGTAACTTTCTATGCCTTATCTCATTTTATTAACATAGTCAGACACATGAAATGTGTTGGTTATTCATTGCTGTGTTGCTGTGTTATCAAGTAACAAACAAGGAAATTCACAAATGTAGTATAAATAAAAGAGCTTTATTATTCATAAGTTCGATGATAAATTCACTAGATTCTCATCTACTCTTTGTGGTAGAAAAGGTGAGAGAAATTCATGGAGAAGAAAGTATAATTCTTAAAGTATTTTTTAGGATGTAGGTCCTTGAGGGAAAAGAGGTCTCAGAAGACAATTATATCCATGCCACCTATCATTATGGAAGACAATTGGCTAATGCATTCAGGTAATAAAATGTAACTTCCGACTCATTCCTTAATCCTCATAATAGCTTTTATTGGAGTGAGAAATCTACCAGTTCAGAGAAACTCAACAATGTATATGCACTGCCTTTATACTATTTGTAGTGAAGATGTGTCAACCTTCAGTTGCCCTATCTCGTCACTATAGAAGGAAAATATTGCTGTGAAGCAGTTACATTTATCCATAATTATTTATTATTTCTTGCTGTCCCATTGGGTATACTTGAGGTTTCAGTGAAGCTAGCGAGGTTACAGCTACAGCCTACCAAATGATCTTAGTGTAATGAATAAAAACTTAGTATACTTAGTAAACTTAGTAAAAAAACCTGGATTTCTAGCTCATAATAACTAATATTAGCTGGAAGACTATCATGTATTATGCCGAAGAGTCACTCAACATTTTATTTTTCATCTCGATCTATTTCCAGTTATGTTGTCCATCCTAGATCGCCAAAGAGTGTTATGTCAAAAACATTGTATGGTATTGTGTTTAAACATAGTTATAAAATATCTTAAATCCCTTCTCTAATAAAAATTTTTAAAAGGGAAGTTAAAGTCAAAATTATAAAACTTGCTTTCTATAATTGTCAAAAGTATATTAACTTCCAGAATAAATTCTCTTCTTTTTTGAATAAATTAAATTTCTTGAATAAATTATCATTCCTCCCTTATTTTCTTGTACAAATTTTCAGCCATAGGAATCCTGCATAGGTACCTGGTGCTCTTTGGTTTCTGCCAGCAAGGTGACCAAAGTCATTTCTCTCAGAATGGAAGAGATAGTAAATAACTCCCCGAATGACATTAATATAATCCAAAATATCTCACATTTCTAATTTTCCAGATAAAATGTGTCAATAGCAAAATATTAGAGAACAATCTCACAACTGTAATATTTAGAAAATGTATATAACTTCTTAATAATCACAGGATTCTGGAATTCAAATACCAATTCCCTTATCCAGTGCAAACAAATATGCATTTAAGAGCTCATCTTACATACTTGAAATCCACAATCTTAGACCATAGACTACAGTAGGAACTTTACTGTTATCTGGAAGATGTGTGTGGGTATATTTGAGGGTTGGAGATGGAATAGAGAAAGTGGGAACAGAAAATCTCTTAGTTTCAGCTTTAGCCTGTGTGTTAAACCACGTCCATTCTCCAGAATTTATCTCTGAGATAAAATTCAGTTGAGAGAAACATTTGTTTTCTTTTTTTTCTTATAAAGATGTGGGGTGCAATTCAGGGTTAGGTTTTCAAATGTTGATCAAGCAGGTACCCTTGTTGATGAGGTATGCCCCTCCCCCTCCCAGCAGTTTTGCTCAACTACCAATCTCATCTTCCCTCCCCTGACAGTTTCCCACTACTACCAGTCCCTTTCTTCTAGTTTTATAATTGTTCAAGTTCCATGTATGAGTGAGAACATATGGTATCTGTTCTTTGTTTCTGTGATACATCATTGAGTACGATCAACTCTAAATCCATCCAAGTTGCTGCGAAGTCCATATGTTTGTCCTTCTTTATGGCTGCATAGTATTCCATTGTGAGAAACTTTTAACAAAACAGTAACAGTAACACCATTGGTATGGCTTCATTCTGGAAGATTTAACTTGCTTCTTAATGTTCCCAAATCTTTACTAACTCTCTTTTCCTTTCCCTTTCTCTTTAATTCATGTGTATATCTTATGTCCTTTTGGTATCCCTCATAGAGTGAGTGATATGAAATTAATAATTACTGAATAATATTTCTTGAACCATGTCAATTATCTCTTTATAATTACCCAAAAAATGGACATTACTATACCAATTCTACTAGTAAAGACACGTGAGTAGGCATAGAGAAGATGTTGCTTACCGTAATTTACATCTTGTTAAAAGATGAGGCTGGAATACATCTTTTCAAAGAAACAGCTTTTTGTATTATTATATTTCTCTATTATATTTCTATTTTTCATTTCACTATTCTGCACAAATGTTTGTTTTTTCTTTTCTTCTTTAGGTTGCTTTAGGTTGAAACTGCTCTTCTTGAGTTTTCTTAGTTATAAGTTAAGTTGATTTTGGTTTCTTCTTCTTTTACAATATATGTATTTAATGCTATAAATTACCCTCTGAACTATGTTTTCATATCATCCTATAATTTTGACAAGCTGTATTTTTCATTTAGTTAAAAATAGTTTTTAAAATTTCCTTGATATTTATTTTTTAATGAATGTGATACTTAGAAGTATGTTGCTTAATATCCAAATATTTGGGAATTGACCTGTTTATCTTTCTGTTATTGATTTCTAGCTTATTTCTATTGTGTTCTGAGAACATACTTGGTATGATTTTATTATTTTAAATTTGTCAGTGTATGTTTTATGGCCTGTAATTTGGTCTATCGGGTGAATTTTTTTACAAACTTGAAAAAAATTTGTTTTCTGCTGTGTTAGGAGCGAGTATTACATAACTATCAATTAGATCAAGTTAACTGACCAAGTGCTGTTCAGGTAAACTTTATCCTTACTGATTTTCTGACTGCTTTATTTGTCAGTTGGCAAAGAAAGGATGTTGACTCTTCAGTTATGATAGAGGATTTGTCTGCTTCACCTTTCATTTCTGTAAGTTTTTGCCTCATGTATTGGTGTCAGGTAAAGACATATTAATGATTGCTATGTCTCTTTAAATATATATTCCTTTATTGTTAATTAGTGACTCTCTTTATCCTCAATAATTTTTGTCTTTGTCTGAAATTAATATAGTTCTTCAATTTATTTTTAATTAGTGTTCGTGTGCAATAACCCTTGTCCATTCCTTTATTTTTAATCTATCTGGGTTTTTATATTTGAAGTGAATTTCTTGTAGATAGTATATAGACAGTATATAGTTTATCAATTCTGATGATCTCTGTTTTAACAGGTGAATTTATACCATTGCATACTTCATTTTGTTGTAGACCTGAGATTATGACTATATTATTTTCTTTCTCCTTGAAGGTCTTCTAACTTTTTCTTTTTTTTAGAGTGAATCTTCTGGCAATAAATTATCTGTTTTTGTTTATATGAGCAACTCTATTTCTCCTTTCATTTTTAAGGATAATTTCACTGGATATAAAATTCTAGGTAGGTGCTTTTTAAAATAAAAAAAGCCTCTTAATATTTTACCCTGCCCCTTTTTTGCATGGTTTCTGATAAGGAGAAGAGAAGTCCATTGCGATTCTTTTTTTATTTTTTATTTTTTTGAGTCAGAGTATCACTAAGGTTGTCACTAAGGTTGGAGTGTGGTGGCATACTCATGGCCACCACCGCCTCGACCTGCTGGGTGGGCTCAGGAGATCCTTCCATCTCAGGCTTCCAAGTTGCTGGAACTACAGACGCACTCCACCACACCCGGCTAGTTTTTGTGATTTATTGTAGAGACAAGGTGTTGCCAAGTTGCCCAGGCTGGAACCGCCCCCCACCCGCATCCCCGGACTCAGGCAATCCTCTAACCTCAGCCTCCCAAAGTGCTGGGATGACAGGTTGAGCCACCGCACCCGGCCCATTGTGATTCTTTTTTTTTTTTTTTTTTTTCCCCCCGAGTCGGAGTCTCACTCCGTCTCTCCCAGACTAGAATGCAGTGGCCGCTCCTGGCCACCTCAGCCTCGACCTGCCGGGCTCCGGCGATCCTTCCGCCTCAGCCTTCCAAGTAGCTGGAAATACAGGCGCGCGCTACCACGCCCAGCTAATTTTTCATTTTATTTTATTGTAGAGATGAGGTCTCACCAATTTGCCCAGGTGGGTCTCGAACCCGCGGGCTCAGGCATTCCACTCACCTCAGCCTCCCAAAGTGCTGGGATTACAGGCTGAGCCACCGAGCCCGGCTCCCTTGTGATTCTTATCCTTGTCCTCTATACCTAAAACATTTTTTTTCTCTCTTACCTCCTTAAAATTTTATGTTTGCCTTTGGTTTTCTGCAGTTTGAATTCAATGTGTTTACATTTATTTATTTATTTTATTAATTGTGCTTGGTGTTCTTGGAATTTTCTGACTTCGTAGTTTGGTGTCTGTTTTAAAAGATTTCAGCAATCATTAAGTAACTTTCTATTTTCTTCCTGATAGTCCAATAACACTTAAGTTACAACTTTAAATTTTTTTCACAGCTTTTTTTGGATGTTATTTTTTACTTTTTCCCCATTTTTTTCTCCTTGCATTTCTTCAAGCTCACTGATTCTTTTCTCAGCTGTGTTCAATCTAGTACTGATCCCACCGAATACATTCTTTATTTCTGTTACAGTGTTCTTGATTTCTAGCAAATTCTTTTAGTTATTTCTCAGACTTTCTATCCCTCTGCTTAAATTGCACATCTATTCTTGCATATTGTCTATCTTTTCTATTAGAGTCCTTAGCTTATCAATCACAGTTATTTTAGACTTCCTGTACAATTTCAATCAATAGTCTCATCATGTCTGAATTTTCTTTTGATGTTTTCTTTGTCTCTCACACTGTGGTTTTTATTTTTTACCTTTTTGGATATCTTGTTATATTTTTGTTGTGAACCAGAATGTCATATTTGGTAATAAGAACAGACATAAACAGAGCTTTAGTGTAAATTTATGTTAACCTGGCTAGGAAGTGAGCTTTTAAAAATGTTTTCTGTAGCTGTAGATGTTAACTTCTAGTGTCTTTGTTCTTGTTTTCTTGTTGGGACTTTGAGTTTTTTCTAAGTTTTCCTCCTCAGAGTTGTCCTGCAGTTTTTCCACCTATAATCTACTGTTGTACTTGAGCCTAGATGGTATAGGGTAAGGTATCTGGAAGGGAAAGTGTTCTGTCATCTTATAATTTTAGTGGTCCCAGTTCTGGGCTGTGATCTTCAATTCTTTCTAGTGGCATAGATTGTTCCTCCCTTAGATTAGACAGGAAGACTAGTGGGGGCTAAAATTAAAGAAATGCCCTACCCATAGCTGGATTAAAACTCTGGTTAAGTCTTTTCTCTTGGAGAGTAAGTCTGTGTTATGAAGAATCTTCCGGGTTTACAATGATTACATTTCCTCTCCCTTGCAAGAGCAACAAAGAAATCTTTCTTGAATCTTCACCATAAAAACTTTCCCTGGAGGTAAAAACCTGTGACTGTGTGGTATCCCTTTGAAGACTTTTGGCCCTTAGTATTTTCTCTCTTTCATGAAAAAATACTCGTCCACACTCCATCTCCAGTAATTCATTAAAATGATCACTTAAACATTCTACAACCTTTGGCTTCAATTACTTCTCCTCCAGGAAAGCGAATCTCATCTCTCTCTCCAAATTTCAGGTTTGCCCTGAGACCTCAGTTCTCTTATGAATCCAAGAGTCATTAATTTTCAGATTTTTTTTGTAAAGATGAGAATGACAACTGCTAAGCTCTTTACATGAAACAAAGTCTGGGGCTGGGATTTAAACTTAGGCTTACCTGACTTGAAAGTTTAGGTTTTTCCTTTGTGCAATGCTTCATTATTTAAAAAAAAAACCTCATCATTAAAAAGAATTGTTTTTTCAGGTAAACATTTTAAAAGTGGTATTTGGTCCTATTTCTAGTTTTTCTCTCTGAGTTGACTCAAAGAGTTATGTGAGTTTGATGTAACTGTCCACTGAAACATGAAATAAATGGGGAATTAGGTTTAATGGGGCTGAAATGAGCAAATAGATATTAGAATCAAGGTTCCTTTTGCTTTGGTCTCAAGTTGCTCTAATAAACACCTCAGACACAGGCAAAAAGTCAAATGCTTAAAATAAAAGGTGAATGGTATAGGCAGAAAAATTGAGAGTAGGTAGGACAAGGTTGGCCATTTACATGGGTCATTAAAGGAAGACACAATTTGACTACAATGCTCCCCAGAGAGCTTCTTGCTGTAGGTTTATGAACTCTGGGAGAAGGGCCAAGTTAGGTCTAATTATATTTAGATTAACTCTGCAATTTAAATGTCGAACCTTTTCTCAGTTCTTTTTTCTTCCTTTCTCTGTGTTTTTTTTTTTTTTAAATTTTGGAGTGAGCCCAAAGGTCTTTATTCTTTGACCTTTGTATTATATATATTATATGTGTACTTTAATCAGTCATAACTTCTCTATCTTTTCTTAAAAAGTAAGAGAGGACAATGAATTCATCTATATGCTGAAAGAAAATATATTCATTTAAAATATTTAAGTAAAAACATGTTGCAACAAATGCGTACCCAGTATTGTTGCCTTCAAGTTATAGGTGACTAACTTCTCTTTAATTTACAAAATCTGAGAATAATATTATTTGGACTCTCGATATTGTTGAAGTAAAGATTTTTTTCTCTGTGACTATTTCTGGAGCACTGCTTTTTTTTCCCTCCAGATGGCAAGTGAGAGGCTCTTTCCTTTACAATGACACACTTTAAATTGTACATACAGGCCAGGTGCGATGCTCAAGCCTGTCATCTCAGCACTTTGGGAAGTCGAGGTGAAGGGATTGCCTGAGACCACGGGTTCAAGAACAGCCTGGGCAACTTGGTGAGACCTCATCTCTGCAATAAAAATACCAAAAATTAGCCGGACTTGGTAGCGCATGCCTGTAGTTCCAGCTACTTGGAAGGCTGAGGCGGAAGGATCGTCTGAGCCCAGTGGATCGATGCTGGGGTGCCATGAGCATGCCATTGCACCCCAGCCTGAACAATGGAGTGAAACTCCAACTCAAAAAAATTGTACATACATGGTTTTCTTATGTATGATGCTACAATATAGAATGTTTTAATCTTTCTGAGATCATAGATACTTCTGAGAAACTGTTTAAAGCCAAAAAAAAAACTTACAGCAAAACACATGTACACACATGTTTTGCACATTCAGTTGTTTCAACAGGTTTATATATATATTTTTAAAGACAAAACAAAGGTTCCTGATTCAATACTCTGTTTACTTTTATGTGATAATGCTCTTATAGGCTTTATTAGGGAAGACAATAGAATTTGTTAAGAATGACTGGACCCACTGTATATAATAAGAATGATACTGAGTTTACTATGCATATTTACTTATATAATAAATTACGAGGGATATCTAAGTAGACTCCAGTTCCCCTTTACTGAGGAACTAGTCATAACATTAAGTGATGTGCTAAGGAGATGTCCTTGCTACAACTAAGATTCTTTATTCTCCTTCTATGTGATTTTATCTGTACTGGGAGGTTGGCTTTTGTTTCAGTGACTTATTACTAGGTGTTATATTTTGCTTATGAATTTCCTCAAAAGATGCTCTTGACAACTGAGAATTGATTTTTGCAGAAAACTTTGTTTCCCTCTAATATGCTTTAAAATATTATGACTATGGCAGGGTGAGGGTGTGTCTCTATAACTTTTAAATTTGAGTCCTTCATATCAGTATCTGCGTTTTTTAGATAAACATTTAGATATAGGACAAGGCATTCACACAGTACCACTGACCAGAGCAACGTGGAGGAGTAGACCTCTACCTGCCCTGTGAACATGGTCAAGAAGAAACAGTCCCATTACAATAGACAACCTCCAGTAGAATGTCTTAGATCCTAGTGAGCTAAGATTGAACTTTCTAAACGCCTATGGTTTGTTTCTCTAAATATGTGTATGTGTCCACATAATTGTTGTTTATATTAGGAATGTAGTCAGTGTTCTAGTTAGTTCTCTCAAATTTATGCAGTTTGGGCTGTGATTTGAAAAATGGTTTGATGAAGACATCTACAATTTGTTAGGGAGGTGATAATATGCATGTAATTGACATAAACTAATTAAACAGTAAGGTCCTAGGCAATTGTTTGCCAGGCAGTTATTGAATGGTGTAAGAGATATATCATCATTCTGCCTTACTATGGGGTAGGTTTTTATCAACAAAAAGAAGAAAATATTAAAGCTGTCTTCATATCATCATGTTCATTGTGTAATTCCTCTGTATCAAGAGATGGTTTAGCAATTACACCATGCTAAGAATACAGAATTTGGGATTAAAAAACAAAAAAGTGAAAAACTAGGGTTGAAGCCCTATTTATGCCACTAATTATGTGAGATCTTTATTATCCTCAGGATCTAATCCTGGGAGGAGAGATGATAAAGACTTGCCATATTAGTTTGCTAAGAATTAACTAAGACATGTGAAGTGCTTTTCAGAGTGCTTGCGTATAATACATGCTTAATAAAGACAAGCTATTATAATTGGGGCTGTGTAACTGCCTCAGTTGGTACTTCTCACCTAGGGCTATTTACAGGGTTGGAGTTCTTGGGTGGGAGGGACCCTTAACTCCCATGGTCTAAAGCTACCTCTGTAGAAAGTTCAGAGCAAACATCTTTATTTTGTTGCCTGTATCGGTGAACAGAATAAAAGCAACCGCATCTGTTCTTTTTGGAGTCTTATTTGCTAGAGCTCTCACCCATGTCTAAAACAGCCTCCACTGCTTTAGAAACTGCCTTTTTTGCTTGACTTGTTAATTTAAGCAGTCTCCTACTTAGCAAGACATATTTTACCTTGAGATTTAATTCTTTTTGCCATTCTCTTTGATGTAGATCCAATTTTCAGAGATCCTTGTCAGGATAGGTTGCTGATGTACCATAAGATAACCAGATGACTCAATGTTGTATTCTTGATATACTTCCAGGCAAAATTAGAGCTTGCATATATTTTTCTCCTCCTTTTTAATAAACTATTCTCTCTATTACCCAGTTTGTTGACACGTTCCGTTGTAATTTTCTCAATTATATTCCAGTTATCTGGCTTAACTTTCTAAATAATCTTGAATAAAAATGGCACCCACTACCATCTTGCTTTAAGCCTACTGTCAAAACACAAATGTTAACACTCTGTGTGGGGCATGCCTATTAAGTAACCAATAAAGGCCAGAACATTTCTGATTTCCAAAGTATCTATTTTGAAGTTTAGATGATGTTCCCAATTTTTTCTGGTAGAGCATGAGCTTCTTTATTTTTCGGATATCTTCCTTTTACACTGATATTTCTCCATATATCTTTTTTATAACATGGATATCCTCTTCAGTATGTGTTGTCAATTTCAGCTAGAAAAATCATTTTTTTGACAATGTTGTGATTTTCCAAATCCCAGTTATCACATCTCATCTGAAAACTATTTTCCTTAAGGTATAACTTGACTATATTTTACTATTTAATTTCAGTTTAGTTTGTCTCTAAAAGACTTTAAACATTATTTTAAGAAGCACAATACTTAAAACAAATGCAATATTTGGTACTTATTAATACTGACACTTTTCTATAATAGATATAATCCTATAATTTTATTCAACGCACTGCTCAATATTTGCATCTTTTATGGGTTCTGCTTTCTTGCATATTGTCTAATTAATCTCTTAGCCCAATAAGAAAAATGCTTTCCTTATTTCTTAGGTAAAGAAATTGAGGAACAGAGAGGCACAGTGGTTTTTCACGGTTGCAGGTGAACTAAATATTTAAAGCAAAGATTCACACTGAGGACTCCTGATATGGCAAAATTGTCCTTTCCACTAGACAACACTAAACTTACAGAAGTGACATTTATACTGTAACTAGTCTACAGAGTCTCAAAGGAAATGATTGACTTTGAACATGCACCTCTATTAAAATCTGCCTCTCCTATCCACTGTCACTGATCCTGAGAGAATGCCTTTTATATGCCCAGGCACATAACAATGTACTTTCTAAATGATAGTAATGTTAAAAATAACATTTTTCCAGCAATGTCATTCCAGGAACTAATCTATTGTGTAACTGAAATCTCGTCAGTTTGATGCTTTCTCTGCTGTGAAAAGAAAGCACAGGCTTTAATACATCATGATGTCTCTTTTATTCATTCCTTTCAACTTTTGGTTTAGTGCTTATAAATTACCTATAACAGATTTGCAAGTGATGCCTTCGTCGTCAAATTTGGTAGCACAATCAAGGAGACTGCCGAAATATTTTATACAGTGTTTTACATGCAGAATGGCTCTGGTTGTGGATATGTTTTTGTACCAATAAACCTTATAAGCTGGCACCCTTATAATACTGATGTTTCACACATAGGGCTAATTCACACTCTGTGGGTTCTACAACAGGACCAAGGTTCTATTTTATATAGCTACTAATTTTGGTTGGTATGTTTTTTAACCACTAGGACTTTTGAAGCCATATGATAATACGTTTAAGAGCATTAATGTTTAAGAACTTCAGAGAAACAGAATCAATACATACAACAAATGAAATGTGTGTGTGTGTGTGTGTGTGTGTGTGTGTGTGTGTGTGTATACAGATAGAGATATTAATTAACTGTGTGTGTGTATATATATATATATATATATGAGGAGAGAGATAGAGATTAATGACATTACTTGATGGATTTTAAGGAGTTGATTTACATGATCATTGGGGCTGAAAGGCAAAAATCTGTAGAGCAGATTGGCGGTTTGGAGACTTATAGATGTGGCAGATTCCAGGCTGAAGGTGGTCTGGAGGCAAAATTCTTTCCTCCCTCAGGGGACCTTAATCTTTTCCTCTGAAGGCCTTCAACTGCTTGGATGGGACCTACCAACATTATGGAGAATAACATCCAAATTTAATAATTTAAATGTAATGACATTGAAAAAAATGTCTTCACAACAACATCTAGACTAGTGTTCTACCAATATTTGGGTACCCTTGTCTAGCCAAATGGACACACACAGTATCCATGACTACTGGGTTCTAACTTCTTGATTTATTTTTTTAAAAAGATGTTATTTAACTCTAAAAAATGTCACCCTATTAAAATTCTAAAGACTTCCATGATGCATACACAAATTTATACACTTTAATATAAAACTAGCACTTTTGATTATGAAATTAAATCTTTTTTTTTTTACAGTGATAAGTTGTATACTAAACTTATTTGGGGTTGGTATCATTTAACATGAGCGAGGCTTTTCTAAAATAACTTTTGCTAGTACTATAGCTAATTACATCAAGGCTATAAGTTTGACTGGCTTCATTCGACAGAAAGAAAAAATAGTCTTTGTTAGATAATATTTATTTCATAATATTTCTTGGAACTTTAACATGAATTTTATTTTAAAAATCTCTGTTTAAAGATTTATTTCAATGAAACTGTCATTTTTATGTGTGTTTGAAAAACTAGTCATTATATTCTTTAGTCTTTAATTCATATTTTGCTGTCTTCTAGTTAGTAGGCATTCAATAAGTTTTAGTTATCTACTTTCCTTATGGTAAAAATTAAAATGCTACCAGAAAAAAAAAATATGTATATATTTTGAGTTGGAGTCTCACTCTTGTACCCAGGCTGCGATGCAGTGGCATGCTCATGGCCACTGCAACCTCGACCTGTTGTGCTTAGGTAATCCTTCCTCCTCAGCCTTCCAAGTAGCAAGAACTGCAGATGCATGCCACTATGCCTGGCTAGTTTTTGTGATTCATTGTAGAGATGAGTTCTTACCAAGTTGCCCAGGCTGGTCTCAGTCTCGAACCCTCAGTTTCAGGCAATCTCCTTGCCTTGGCCTCCCAAAGTGCTGGGATTACAGGCTGGCCACGCCTGGCCAGCAATATATCTTAGTATGTACAAAAATATTAAGTAACTTGTTTTAAAACTATTTTTATTGGTTTTTTTTTAAATGCCTACATTTAAAATATGTTTTAATAAAATCAGTATAACAGATTCTGGAGAAAGAAAACATGTCATTGCCCGATGACTGCTGATTCTGTCAGGATGAGTCAATACAGGCTAAATTATGCTACACAACTACAAAATGTCAGTGTCTTCATAAACTAAGGGCTCACTTCTTGCTTACCTACACATCAAACACGAGTCAGTATTATAGGTCTGCTCATCAAAGTCATTGGTTAACCCAGGCTGAGACTCGATTTCTACACATGTACCATGATCACTGTGCCAGAGAAAGGACACTTACAGTGAGTTGTATATGCTGCTTCTAACACTTCCACCCAGAGCTGACTCACATCACTTCTGCTCACATATTGTCAACCAATAGAAGTTACAAGGCCACATGCCTAATTGCAAAGCAGAGGAGGAAGTGTAATTTGACTATTAACCTGGAAGGGGGGAAGTGGGAAACTTGTGAACAGTCCTGATGATCCCAGTCAGGCTCTGTGTCAAGTGTGATTCTGTATAAGGAATGATATTAGCTTTAATACATGACTGGGAATAGCTCATAAAGACATTCATGTATTTCTCATGATAGTAGAGATAGGCAGTCACCAAGTTGGTGTAGGAACTCAAGAATGACATCAAGGATCAGGCCCTTTTCATGTTTCTGTTCTACTTGTCCCAGTATCAGTGGATTTTTGTCCTTAGCCTGGCTACTTGATGTTTTCTAGAAGGCTTCTACAGCTATAAATATCACATCCTCACATATCTGCCCCCAAGTCAGGGAGCAAGGATGAGATTTTTTTCTTTGACTTCTCTCTGATCAGGAAAAAAAAGTCTTCCTCTGAAGAAACAAATCTGCTTTCTTAGCAGACTTTAAAAAAAAATGTTTCATTAGTCAGAACCTGTCATCCTGTGGTATCTGAGAAGGGGCAAAAAGTAGGTATAACTGGTTTATAAAACAATCATGGCTTTTCCATCTTTCTTCCTCTGGGGCTGGGCACATTGGCCCTTGAACAAAATTGTAGATGTGATATTAAAAAAGAAGAAGAATGACTGTGGAGAGAACACAAGAACACCTTTCACAAGGAAGAAACATATCCTTCGAAATTGGATAGGAAGATGATGATAGTTTTGAGGTACATTGTAAGCAAGACAGATGATCACATACTCTAAGAAAGTTAAAAAACAGGCTACAGGACGATGAGATTATTTCAGGTGGGGGATCAGGTCAATCAAGGCAGTAACAGATGAGAAGATTCTTGGGAAACTGCAAGGATTTCAATGACAGAAAGGACATTTCAGGTGGAAAACAATGAAAGAAAAAAATCAGAAAAATGAAAATGCTGGAGATTAAGATAGGATTAAATAATGTAGAGCTGTGAAAATCACGCAAGAGCTCGAGCTCTTTGTGGAGTCTTATAAATGCGTCGTCGAGCGCTCCAGACTTAGACCTCCACCTCAGTTCTATCACTTACTCACTGTGAAATGTTGAGCAAATTTCCTAACTTCTCCAAGTCTTCATTCCCTCATCTGTAAAAAAGGGAATAATAAATGATACCTACTTATCTTCATTAGGCTACTGTTCAAACTACTGTAATGAAACTACTATTCAAACTGTTCAAACTTCTGTAATGAATAGTTATAAAAATGCAATGACTGAAATAAAATAAAAGTTTACTTTTTATTCCTATAACAAGTTAGTGGGCAGACTCTGCTCTACGTAGTCATTCAAGAACCCAGGGTCACAGCAGCTTTGTCATAGCATATCACCTACATGGTGTAAGCAATGTTTAAATATTCACTGTTATAAATGTTAGACATAGTTTTGACTTAGAAGCTGAGGGACTTCGTGGGGAACTGAATGAAACATAAAGCTTCGTAAACCACAGAAGAATCTGTATTAATTTTGAGTGGAAGAATGAAACAATTAGAACTGAAATAAAGATTATCTGGCAAATATATATAGGAAGGGGGTAACCCCTCCAAACTGAAATTTATTTATAAGAAATTGTGTATTTATTTTTACATATTTAAACTTCAGTCACCTTCAAAGTACTCTCTGTTTGATGCGATACATCTATCAAGTTGCTTTTTAAACTCCTCCAAAGCTTTTTAACTTGTCAATTTTGCTATCTTTGTTTCACCTCTACCACATCAGCAAAACATTTCTCTTTGAGAACTTTTTTTATCTGGGGAAACAAAGTTGCTCAGGGTGAAGGCAAGTGAATAGGATGGGTGGGACTTGGGGATTATGATATTTTGGGATCAAAAACTGCTGCACACTCACCATGGTGTGGGCAGGTAGTTTGTGTAAATCACCCATCATGAAATGAGCAAACACGCTGAAAAGAATCTCCAAAATATTTCCTGAAGCTGAATGCAGCCTCTTACAACAACACCAGCTGGAACACTGATGCTGATGGGGTCCAAGGACACTTACCTAGTGGGAGAAGCCTGTACTACAAGGGGTCTGCCTTTCAAAAGATAATTCTGTGATTCTGGGGGTCTCCCTCATAGAACGTGTCTACCAGAGGTGTGATGATCATAGGCAGACAGACAGGCTAGGCTAGGAGACAATTGTAATAGTGTAGACAAGACACAATGGTATCAAAAGAAGGATGGGTAAGAAGAAGGACCAGAGCCAACAAATGCTACTATTTGAAGGTTTTGAGAGTCTCAAATCTTTTTTACATTTTTGGGTGTTCCAAATTCACATATGTGTTAGCATCTATGTTCATTGCTGGTAAAAATCAAAGTTTATCTTTTTTAATCTCAAGATAATTTTGTTATAATATTTAGATATGAAGGCAGAAAAATAGAATGAAAAGGTTCTATAGGAGATCATCTAAAATTTCAATATGTGAATATTTATTATGAAACCAAGCTAAAATAATTTTTGTGTTAATTTCCTTGTTTACTAAATAATTATTGTCTATTTCTTTTTTTGTTTTTTGAGTGGGAGTCTCACTCTGTTGCCCAGACTGGAGTGCAGTGGCCGCTCCCGGCCACCGCAGCCTCGACTTGCTGGACTCTGGCGATCTTCTGCCTCAGCCTTCCCAGTAGCCGGAATTACAGGCGCGCACTACCACACCCGGCTAATTTTTTGATTTACTGTAGAGATGAGGTCTCGCTGCCCAGGTGGGTCTTGAACCCGCGGGCTCAGGCAATCCACTCACCTCAGCCTCCCAAAGGTGAGGGATTACAGGCTGAGCCACCGAGCCCGGCTATTATTGTCTATTTCTTACATGCTCTTTGTGTGCCTCAGAATAAAAACTACACGTGGTCACTTCTTTGATTTGATTTTTTGTTTTTCTCTGTTCTAGAGTAATGAATCCCAAGTTTCAGTGATTCTAATATCAAAAAATACCCAAAGCAGTACAATAAACTACAAAGAACCTAAAATTATGTCTGCTGATTTGTTTAGCCTTTTACCTTACAAAAAGTTTTCACTGATAGCATTATTTACAGACCTGTGTTTTTTTTCCTTTTCTAAAAAGGTTGCAGAATTTAAAAAGAAGGGGTGATTGAAAAACAGAAGGTGGAATTTATAAAACAAAGACTGTACATATGTCACAGACTAAGTCATGCTTATAATGACTAGGAATTCTTTGTACTATGCACCTAGTTTGATCATTTAATGGTATCCTCTGGGGAGGGATAACTGTGGGAAATAAGGCTTCTTTTGTGTTATTAATGCAAACCCAAAGTATACCTTGTCTTTTGTCATTGATAGTCCGTATTCTTGAAGCTTAGACAAGTTTTTAGCTTATTAAGGCTGTGTGAGAGTCTTACATCTAACTGGCGTCTAAATCAACCCGTTTATCAGATCTTGTCTTGAGCCACTTCTGTGGGAAAGGGGTTTCCAGTCCACATAGAGAGGATTGAATTAAACCTTCCAAATGGAATTGGGATAGTTTGGGGGGACAGTGGCTAAAACATAGACTCCAATAGGACAAGTTCATGCATTGTTTAGACCAGGGCTTCTCAAGCTTTAGTATTTATGGGGGCAGAAGAGGGAATGGGTTGGAATTCTGCATGATAATACAACTGGAACATGGACCACACTATGGTCACAACAACGAAGCCTTGCTGTGTTGTTCTCAGAGCTATAACATTGACTTAGATTTTACTGTTGAAAGCTGAGCTGGGGCATCCAAAACTCAAGTATCTTAACCAGAACACAGTTCTGACATGACACTTTGTGTGTGTGTGTGTGTGTGTGTGTGTGTGTGTGTGTGTGTCTATGTGTAATCTATAAAACAAGGACCTTATTTCACTGCAGAATATTATGACTAGGCCTTAGTCACCCAAATGATGAACCACAAAATATACATGTATGTGAGAGTATAACGGGGTGCCAAAAATCGTATACACATTTTAAGTATGATGTTTGTTCAAAGATGGCTTTAATCAAATGAATGTTATTGTTATCATGCAACAGGAAGGACAAAGAAAATGGCGGAGGCATGGCTGAAGGAATGTCATACTGCGTGTTACTACTGTAATTCAATTTTGAAAAGTAATACATAGACTACATCTCTTAAAACGTGTATACATTTTTTGGCACCCCCTAGTATACACATTTAATATGACATTTGCTCAGCCGTGCTACCACCATTTTCTCTGTCCTGCCTGTGGCATGGTGACACTAGCATTCATTTGACTAACACCATGTTTTGAGTGAACGTCATACCCAAAATGTGTACACATTTCTTGGTACCTTCTTTATCTATAAAGACACAAACCCAAGGACTGAGATTCAGCTGGCTTACCATCTTGGCAGAATTTATGATTTATAGCTGATATCCACACATGTTGGTCAGAGCCAGTACCTGATCTGGACCTGCCTGTACCAAATCTGATACTGGATAGCTTGATAACCCTCACTAAATGTTTTCTAAATATAGTACAGCAATACACATTTATTTCTTTTGTACTGAGTGAGCTCAATATTTTTCACAGTTGACACTATCAGAGTTTGGGCACAGCGACCCATGCCTGTAATCCCAGAACTTTGGGAGGCCAAGGCAGGAGAATTGCTTGAGCCCTAAAACTTGAGACCAGCCTAGGCAATATAGCAAAACCTCAGCTCTAGGAAAAATGTAAGAAGTAGCCAGGCGTGATGGTGCACACCTGTACTCAGTGTAGCACCAGCTGCTTGGGAGGATGAGACAGAGCAGAAGGATTGCCTGAGCCCAGGAGGTCAAGACTGCCATGAGCTGTGGTTTTGCCACTTCCTGGGTGACACAATATTCAGATATATATTGCCATTGGGATATAGTCCAAGGGTTCCCTTAAAATCACATAGCACTTCTTTTCACCAGAAATCCAACATCCCTAGATATATATAGCAACCACTTCCTCCTGAATTTTAAGCTACATCCTTAGGACACTGAGAAGGAGTGGGGCAAGAATCTGTAGAGATTTTCTCCATGTTTAGGTTGTGAAAACTGTCCCCTTTTCCTCCCTCTCCCTTCCCCCCCTCTTTTCTGGAACACCAAATAAAATCTCCTCATGTGTCCCAAGATAGGAAAATACGTTGTTTCAAGGAAGTTTGCTTTTGTCATTCAATACAAACCTACACTGAAAATGAAAACACAGCTGGTCTCAGTGGCTCAGCCTGTAATCCCGCGCTTTGGGAGGCCGGGGTGAGTGGATTGCCTGAGCCCGTGGGTTCAAGACCCACCTGGGCAACCTGGCGAGACCTCATCTCTACAATAAATCAAAAATCAGCCAGGCGTGGTAGCGCGCGCCTGTAGTTCTAGCTACTTGGAAGGTTGAGGCGGAAGGATCGCCGGAGCCCAGCAGGTCGAGGCTGCGGTGACTGGAAACGGCCACTGCACTCCAGTCTGGGCGACAGAGTGAGACTCCAACTCTAAAAAAAGAAAAAGAAAAGAAAAAGAAAATGAAAACACAGATGTGACTGGAGGCTGCAGAATTCAGGGAAAAACATAGCTTTGTATCACAATAAAGCCTCTGGTCACATCTCTTCGGTACTTCTCTTTTATACACCCGCTCCACATTCCCATTGTGGAGAGAACACTTGTTAACTTAAGGCTGGTAGCTTGCCTTTAACTTTTCCTCCCATTGCTTCATTGCTGAGGTATCACAAATGTCCAAATTGTCTAAAACTAAATTTCTAGAACTTCTCCCCACCCAATGGTTCCTGTTAACATTTATTTGATCCATGCTGGTGTCCTGACTGAATCCTGGCTTCCTTCTCTACCACACCATGCAAGTTTCTCTATTCTCATCTCAGAACTAGAATTATTTTCATCCCTTCTTTACTTGGGGTATAACAATTTTATTTTTGCCTCTTTGGCCTTTTATGCTCCCAAAAGCTGCTTTTTATTTTATTTTATTTTTTATAATTTCTCAACCAACTCATCTTCAACAAAGCCTCCACCCACAACCACTGGGGAAAGGAAAACTTATTCAGTAAATGGAGCTGGGAAAACTGGCTGATCACATGCAGAAGAATGAAACAGGACCCCTACCTATCACCATACACAAAAATCAAATCCAAATGGATCTAAGACCTAAATGTAAAACCCCAAACTTTAAGAATCTTAGAAAATGCCGGAGACATTCTTATGCAAATTGGAATAGGCATCCAATTCCTGATCAAAATCTCAAAAGCTCATGCCATAAGAGATAAGACAGACAAGTGGGATCTCATCAAACTGAAAAGCTGCTGTAGAGCAAAATAAACGATCAAGAGGGCAGGGAAAGACTGCCTTTAAAACATGCCATGATATTGTGATACCACCTGCTTTGTTTTTTTTGCTGAGGATTGTTCTGGCTATTCTTGGACGTTTGTGTTTCCATATGAATTCCTGTGTTGTTATATAAATTCCTGTGTTGTTTTTTCTAGGTCTGAGAAGAATGTTGTTGGTAATTTAATGGGTATTGCATTGAATTTGTAGATTGCCTTAGGTAAGATGGACATCTTCACAATGTTGATTCTTCCGACCCATGAGCATGGGATATTTTTCCACTTGTTCGTGTCAGCTTTGATTTCTTTGAGCAGTGTTTTGAATTTTCATTGTAAAGGTCTTTCACGTCCCTGGTTAGGAAGATGCCAAGGTATTTCATTTTTTTTTTTGTGGCTATTGTGAATGGAATTGTGTTTTTTAGTTGGGTTTCTGTTTGTTTATTATTGGTGTAGAGAAATGCGATTGTCTTTTGTACATTTGTTTTGTATCCTGAGACTTTGCCAAAGGCTTTTATCAATGTAAGGAGGTCTTTGACAGATTCTCTTGGGTTTTCAAGGTACGCCATCATATCATCTGCATAGAGAGATAACTTGACTTCCTCTTTTCCTATTTGAATACCACTGATTACCTCCTCTTCTCTGATTGCTCTAGCCAGGACTTCCAATACTATGTTGAACAGGAGGGGAGAGAGTGGGCATCCTTGTCTAGTTCCAGTTTTCAGGGAAATTGGTTCCAATTTTTGTCCATTTAGGAGTATGCTGGCTGTGGGTTTCTCGTAGATGGCTTTTACTATTTTGAGGTATGTTCCCCGTATGCCTAGATGTTCAAGGGTTTTTATCAAGAAGGGGTGCAGATTTCAAACTTTACTATAAAGCTACAATCATCAAAACAGCTTGGTATTGGTACAGGAACAGGCATATAGATCAATGGAACAGAATTGAGATTCCAGAAGCAAAACCTCAATTTCTCAACCAACTCATCTTCAACAAAGCCCCCACCACCTACCAATGGGGAGAGGAGAACCTATTCAGTAAATGGTGCTGGGAAAATTGGCTGACCACATGCAGAAGATTGAAAGAGGATCCCTATCTATCCCCATGCACAAAGGTGAACTCCAAATGGATCAGAGACCTAAATGTAAAACCTCAAACCGTAAGAACCTTAGAAAAGGAAGGAAATACTCTCATGGAAATCGGAACTGGCATCCAATTCCTGTACAAAACCCGAAACCCACAGGACTTAAGAGAGAAGATAGACAAATGGGACCTTATTAAACTGACAAGCTTCTGCAAAGCCAAAGAAACCATCAAGAGAGCAGGGAGACAGCCTACAGACTGGGAAAAAGTATTTGCCAACTCTAGGTCTGACAAAGGCTTAACATGTTGGATCTACAAGGAACTGAAACGCACTGAAAAGAAGAAAACAAACAACCCCATTATAAAATGGGCAAAAGATATGAACAGACACTTCACAAAAGAAGACATTCAAGCAGTCAACAAACACATGAAGAAATGCTCAATCTCACTAATCATCAGGGAGATGCAAATCAAAACCACACTGAGATACCACCTAACTCCAACCAGAATGGCAATTATCAACAACTCAAAAAATAACAGCTGTTGGAGAGGGTGTGGTGAAAAGGGAACACTTCTACACTGTTGGTGGGAGTGCAAACTAGTGCAACCTCTGTGGAAAGCAGTGTGGCGATTCCTAAAAGCTCTAAAAATTGATCTTCCATATGACCCTGCAATCCCCCTACTGGGAATATACCCTGAAGAACACAAATCACTCTATAAAAAAGATACCTGCACACGTATGTTTATCGCAGCGTTGTTCACAATAGCAAGAACCTGGAAGCAACCATGCTGCCCATCAAAAGAGGACTGGATTAAAAAAATGTGGTACATATACATGATGGAATACTACACAGCCATAAGAAAGAACAAAATCATGAACTTCGCAGCAACCTGGATGGAACTAGAGTCTATAATACTGAGTGACCTCTCACAGAAACAAAGATCCAAATATCACATGTTCTCACTCATATAATGGACCTTGAACATCCAATGCAATACTATAACAAAATGACTGACGGTACTGGGAAACTATGGGGGGGAGGGGGATGGGATTAACAGTAGCAAATATCTGTCGGGGGATGGAAAAACACCTCTTATCAACAGGGTGCCTGAATGAAGCGTAATTGTACACCTAACTCTTAACTGTACCCCACAAAACCATAATGAAAAATACTGATTGATAAAAAAATAAAAAAAAACCCAACAAAACATGCCATGAGTCCAGCATTAAGGGTGACACACTCTAGGTCTTTCATTCATACACCACCTAGAGGAGGGGTCCCAAAAGTACTCCATAACCCACTTCTAGTTTCTCATAGATTCTTTTTATTTCATTGCTTTACTTTGTTTCATCTGCAATTCAAACTCCTCCTCCACTGCACCATTTTAGACTGTGCAGAAGTCTTCAGCTGCAGGATCTAATAGCATCTCATGATGATCGCATTTCTTCTCCCATCTTCTGTTACAGGCCCTATAACCCATGCTTGGGTCTTTCTAACCAGCTCTTCTATCTTGATGGTGGATTTCTCCTCCTTTACAGAAAGTGGTACAGATTGTGTTTAAAATTTGTTACCAGTGCTGTGGCTACATATACTGGTCTTCCTAGGTCTTCAACTCCTGGAATCTGCCCTGAGAAACCTGCAGAAATCACCTCTGCACACTTTCATACTAAGACATAATCCCAATAGTCTGGTCAAAATAGCTACTCTTTTTTGTATTGTATTGTATTACATTGAGTGAGTGGATTGCCTGAGCCCGCGGGTTCGAGACCCGCCTGGGCAACTTGGCAAGACCTCATCTCTACAATAAATCAAAAAATCAGCCGGGCGTGGTAACGCACGCCTGTAATCCCGGCTACTCGGAAGGCTGAGGCAGAAGGATTGCCGGAACCCAGCAGGTCGAGGCTGCGGTGGCCGGGAGCGGCCACTGCACTCCAGTCTGGGCGACAGAGTGAGACTCCAACTCAAAAAAATAAAAAATAAAAAAATAAAGAGGTGGGGTACAATTCAGGATTAGGTATATAAGTGGTCATCGTACGAGTAAAGTCTGGGCCTCCCTTTGATCCTCACTTTGCCTGATTTGAGATCAGGTACCCTAATTGATGCTGTGTCCCCCCCTTAAAATAGCTGCTCTTAAACGGCATACTCACCTAACAACTTTAGTACCAAGAACACGACTAACTCCAGCATGTGCCTCTCCTTCAGTGAGGGTTTTCTAAGCACAGTTACTGTTAACTTGATGCCTACTTTTGACCATGGGCAACTTATTCTTTGGCTCAGTTCTGTGACTTTCTTTTACTCAGGCATACCCTTACCCTGAGCTATATATATGAGGTCTGGCAACTACATCTGCAAATTCATCCTAGAAAAAAGTGCTACATACCTCATGGCTGAATGTCACTACAGTCACCTTTGAAGTACTCCCCTTGAGAAGCTATGCAGCGGTGCCAGCTCCTAATCCACCCATCAAAGCAATTTTGGAACTTCTGGAATGGCCATTAGAGCTGTCATCCTATTCCCTTGATGTTCTGAATGTTATCAAAATATCTTCCTTTCAATATTTCCTTTACTATTGAGTAAAGAAAAAAGTCACTAAGGGCCAGATCAGGTGAGTAGGGAGGGTGTTCCAATATGGTTATTTGTTTACTGGCTAAAAACCCCCTCACAGATGGTGCTGTGCGACCTGGGGCATTGTTGTGATGCAAGAGCTCCTTTGGGACCATTTTTTGCACACACCTTTCTTACGCTAAGATTTTCAGCTAACATTTTCCTAACTGTTTCTCTGTCAATGTTTATTTGATCTGCTATCCTTCTCACAGCTGATGATTTCGATGCACAATTCGGTGAATTTTTGCAATGTTTTCATCAGTTCTGCTCATTACTGGCCCTTCTGACCTCTCTTCATCAGTGATGCTTTCTTTCCCCTCAGAAAACGTTTAATCCATTTGTACACTGCTGCTTTCTTCATGGCATTATCCCCATGAACTTGGACTAACATGTCCCTGATTTCACCTCCCACTCTTGTCAAGTTTAACAAGAAACTTAGTATCTGTCCATTGCTCTAATTCAAGCTCTGACATTTTCATGACAGGACACAAAAACATGCAACATCAATAATGAGCACCTCTCAGCAAGACACTACCACACGTTGACACCAACTTAGCTGTGAGACACTGATATACCAAGGTTATGAAGTCTTAACGAGTTATTTGTACAGTGCTGCCAATGTAAGCGCACATTGGCTAGTCGCGAACTTAATTGTCAGACCGCATATATGTATACATAGCCATAGCACCTTACACAGCTCTGTCCCCTGCAGTATTGCCTACTGCATTGCCTTAACTAGTAGTTGGAAAGGTTTGTGCAGTACATTAGTGAACATTTTTATCTGCTGGGCAAGTGCCTACTCAGAGCCCAAGATAAACATTCCTTTGAGTTCAAGTTGTGTCTACCAATTCATGCACATCCACAGAGTGTAGTTTTGTAGAGTCCTTCTTCCATTATATTCTCCAGTATCAATGAGATCCTCAGCAGGCGTGGACCTTTTTCTCTTGGGTCTCAGAGTCTGAGTCTGTTTTCACCTGTAAATTCAAATCTCTTTCTCTTTGCGTTGATACATTTTCTTTACTTTTTAAGCGCCCTTTCTGTTTTTTCCTCATAGACTTTAATTCTTTTAATTCTTCGATTTAGTGATCAGTCACCCAATTCTAACTTTATTTTAGATGGACTGAGTGGTGATGGCCCTACAAGATATCATAGGTGGAATATTAATGAGTCAATCAAATCTTTTCTGCTGCCAGAACAAATTTTTCTTCACACCTCCACACTGATTGTGCTAAAATAGCCTCTATGCTTTCCTTCACTTGAAATTGCACTTACACATTCTCTCTTTTATTAGTTAGGATTTAACATGCGCCATTAATATGAGTAGGATATTTTCCAGTTCTAGTAATGAAGTTGAAAAAGTTCTGGGAAAAAAAATTCTACCTGATGCATTGTGTACATGTCTGACACCTAACAATGCTTAACATATTCTTTAAAAGTACACTTAATTTGAAAGATAATATACATATAGCAAGGTGCACACATTATAAAGGTATACTCAATACATTTTTAAAAATGAGCACAGTCACGTATAAACTACCCAGATTAAGAAACCAGAGGTCACAACGAGCCCAGAAGACCCACGTGTGCCTATGCTTAGGCAATCTTCTCCAAAATAACCCATACTATGGCATTTAACAGAAATTTTGAATTTTATATACTGCAATTGTAAAGTAGGTAAACTTTTCTTTGATTTTTTTCTTTTTTGCTCGACATCAAGTCAATGAAATTCACTCATGCTGAATGTAATTTGTTCAATTTCATTTTGTGCTATATTTCATTGTGGAAAAATAATACTATTTACTTATTTATTCTACTATTACTGGGAATTTGAGTAATTCCCAGTTTGAAGCTATTACGAAGAATAGCCTCAAATTGTGACCTTTTATAAATTTTCTTGTATTTGGCTTTTAACAGACATATACATGGTTTATGTTTAACATTACTAAATCCCAATATATTTAAAAGTTATTGTGTTAATTTATATCTATACTCCTGGAAGCAGTGTCTGACAATTACAGTTTCTTTACATTTATAGAAATACTTAATATTGTCAGCTTTTTAATTTTAGTCCTTCTAGTGTGTATGTGGTGGTATTTAGTTGTAACTTTACTTCACATTTTATTGATGATTATAGTAGTTGGGAACATCTCATATGTTTATTGGCCAGTTTGCAAAACACCTTTTCAAGACTTTCGTCCAATTTTTTATGTTTATGTTTTTTTGATTGAGTTGTCTGTATTTTCTTAAATATTCTTGATGAAGGCCCTTTTTCTATTGTGCGTATTCAAATATTTTTTCCCACTCAGTGTCGTCCTTTTACATTTCCTACTAATGTCTCTTGGTGACACTGGTTCTTAATGTTAATGCAGTTCAATTTATCTTTTTTTCTTTATGTTTAATGTTTGTGTGTGTGTCCTGCTTAAGATAACTTTGTATGTTCCAAGGTCACTAAGATATTATCTTATGTTACCTTCAAAAATTTTTAATTTCAAACTATTTATAGTTTGATTACAAAAGCCATCAAGAGTTTGTGTATTTTTAAATAGGCATAATGTGAGGTCTAAACAAGGATAGTTTCCTCATATGTATATACAATTAGCCCAGCATAATTTATTGGGGGAAAAAAGCATACTATTAATACTGTTCTGTAAGATGACTTTTGAAATAGTAAGATAAAGATAAAGGGTAAGATGAAAAAGAATTTGCTTCTGGATTTTCTATTCTATTCCATTGACCTACTTGTCTATAGTTGTATCATTACTACTCTGAATAACTATAGTTATATGTTACATAGTTATATAGTTAAATCTTGGTATAGCTGAACATGTGTTATCCAACTTTGATCCAGATTAGATTTGGCTTATTCAGCATGTCAATTTTCACCAAAAAAATCTTGCTGCAATTGCATAAATAAATGATCCATTTGATGAAAACTGACATCTTTACAATGTTGAGTTTTCCATGTATTTTATACACACTACCATTTATTAGGTCTTTAATTTTCTCAGTAATGATTTACAGCTTTCTATATAACTTGCATCATTTTTAGATTTATTATTAAGTGTTGCCTTTTGTTGCTACTATAATTGCATCATTTGTTAATTTTCATTTTCTGGGTTTTTTTCCCCCGGTATATATAAATATAGTTGATGTTAGTATTTCAACATTAGATTCATATGCAACACTTTGGCAAAATCATTCATTAATTCTAATGATTTCTTTGTATATTCTTTTGAGTTTATTATGTATAAAATGATGTCACTTGAAAATCTGCACATGAATTTTATTGTTTTGTATTCTTTCTGATGTCACATTTTCTTTCTTTACATTGGCAAGACTGAATAGTCAAATATTAAATAGAAGACAATAAAATCATTGTTTAACTATTGATAGAAGGAAATTATTTAATATTTAGCCAGTTATAATGTTTGCTCCAATTTTTAATTTTAATTTTTAAAATTTTTATTTTAAAGATGTGTAGTATAATTCAGGATTAAGTATACAAATGGTCATTGTACAGGTAAAGTTTGGGCTTCACTTTGGTCCTCACGTCACCTGGCTTGAGATCAGGTACGCTTATTGATGAAGTGTGTCCCCCGTCTCCCTCCCCTGGCAGTTTCTCACTATTGCCAACCCCTTTCTTATAGTATTATTATAATTGTTCAGGGTCCGCTTATGAGTGAGAGCATGTGGTACTAGGTTATTTGTTCCTGTGATAGATCACTGACTATTACAGACTCTAAGACCATCCAACTTGCTGCTAAGTTCATAATTTTGTCCTTGTTTATAGCTGTGTAATATTCCATCTGTATATGTGCCACATTTTTTAATCCAGTCTACTTTTGATGGGCAGCACGGTTGGTTCCATGATTTTGCTATTGTGAATAGTACTTCAATAAACACTTGTGTGCAGGTATCTTTTTTGTAGAATGATTTGAGTTCCTCTGGGTATATTCCCAGAAGGGGTATTGCAGGGTTGTAAGGGAGGTCACTTTTCAGATCTTTTAGGAAACGCTACACTGTTTTCCACAAAGGTTGTACTAGTCTACACTTCCATCAACAGTGTAGAAGTGTTTGCTTTTCCCTGCATCCTCTTCAGCTTCTATTGTTTTTTGTTATTGATGGTGGCCATCCAGAGAGAGGAGAGAGAGAGAGAGAGAGAGAGAGAGAGAGAATGAATATCTATGTTTATTTTCCTTTATGTCTATGTTCTCTAAAATTTTGTTTAGAATGTTCTATCTAAGTTTTTTACAGGTTGGAATATAGCTTTTCTTACATGTAATATTCTTGTCTACTTTCAGTGTTATACTGACTTCATTAGATGAATTGCAAAATATTCCCTTCTTTTCTATTTTCTGGAAGAGTTTGTATAAGCTTTGTGTTATTTGGATTATTTTTTTTTTCTTTTAGAAAAACATTTCTAGATGGGGATTTTAATTTTCTAACAGTTATGTAACTATTTCATTTATTTATTATCTAGTTGGGCAATTTTAGTAGTTGTAGTTTTTCAAGTGAATGCTTGATTTATTAATTTCTATAATTTATAATTGACTTTAACTTTCTTTGAACTTAATTTGCTTTTGTTTTCAGCCTTTATGGGATACCTACTAAAATTATTGATGTTCAGCCTTTTATTTTGAATATATATTTTTAAAGGTGATACATTTTCCAGTAAGCATTGCTTTTGATTAATCTCAAGATTTTGATATGTTGTATGTTAATTGTCCCATTCAAAACACTTTGTTATGTCCATTGTAATTTATTTTTTAATCTTTGGTTATTTAGAAGTTTGTCACTTGATTTCCAAATAATTCGACGTTTTTCCTTTTGTATTTTTGCAATTAGTTTTAGCTTAATTTTTCAATGGTCAGAAAGTATATTATGTTATCAACTTTTTCTGAGGCCCAGCATATTTTTTTAAATGCTCCAAATAATATGTGTATTCTGCAGTTGTTGCAGTGATAATTTCTGCTGTGGATAATCTGCTGTTAACTTCAACTACTGAATTCATCACTTCTGTTATACACACACACACACACACACACACACACACATTTATTTCAGTTTTCAAATTTTTACTTGGTACATTTCATAGATTCCTGTTCTCTGAGGAAATTATCCCTGTCTATTTTATTTGAACTATTAATCAGAGTTATCTTAATGTTTGATGTGATAATTCTAATATCTAAATTAGCAGGTCTATTGTCTGTTTTCTTCTTGATTTTGATCTTTTTTTCCTGGTCTTCTGACATACGTAGGAATTGTGCTGAGTTCCAGACACTGTGTATGAAAATTGTACAGATTATGTGAGGTTCTGACTGATGCTGTATTCCTTGCAGGTTTCCAGCTCAAAGTCTGGAGATTTCAGAGACGCTTTTACTTGATTGGCCTGGACTTCAATTTGTATGTCCCATGCTCTGTGAGGCTGTGGAAAACTCTTTCATCTTATTAGCTGCAGAATTTGGGGTTTACCTCATTGTGTTTCCTTTCTGCCTAGTGTCTTGGCCTCTAATCTAGACTGTTTTGGAAGCCCCAAACTCCAATTTTTGCCTCTATATCCCTTTAAGATTGCTAAAAACTTGGCTCAGATTTCCAGGCCTTCAGCCACAAATCTCTACTCAGTCTCTTAATCTTTTCGTCTTACGCCAAAGACCCGTCAGCAAAAACCATAAGGTAAAAAGCACAACCTAGTGTTAGGTTAGTCTTTTTTTTTCTTTTAAAGATGTGGGGTACAATTTAGGTTAGCTACATAAGTGGTCATCATACAGGTAAAGTGTGGGTATACTTATTGAAGTTATCCCCCCACCCCGGCAGTGTCCCACTACTGCCAATCCCTTTCTTATAGTCTTACAGTAATGTTCAGGGTTCACCTATGATTGAGAACATGTGGTACTCAGTTTTTTGTTTCTGTGATAGATCACTGAGTATTATGGACTCTAATTTCATCCAAGTTGCTGTGAAGTTCATGATTTTGTTTTTCTTTGTGCATAGAAAAGGTTAGTCTTAATATACTTTACTTTTCTCAGGGGACCCGGACCCTCAAGTACTGGCTGTGTTGGTAGCTTTTTGATGCCTTCAATTTCTTTTTAAATTTAATTTTCTACAGCTCCTCAACCTCTTTTCATAAGATTACCAGAAATAGAAGCCACTCAATACATTTAAATTTCTTTCCCTCATTTCTTTTTTGTAAAAATAAGGTAATAGCACCCATTCACTCTAACTCAAATAATGACATATATTTTGCATACTATAAAACATCATGAAAACTCAAAATCACTATTTCCTTGACATAATATTATCTTTTGTTTTAAAACTCTTTCCCCCTTCTGTTTAATTTCTTATTAGATTCACTCATTTTTTTGAATTTGGTACAAGGTTTTGAAATAACATTTCCTACATTGATTTCTTAAGAGATATAATTTTTGTCCTAAAAAGAAAGATACGGGAAAATTATAGTATTACTCATGTGTGCATTATATTCTATTGAATAAATACAGTTAAGTTATAGGAAATGAGAGTTGATTCCTCTATTTCCTTTTCATTTCCTTCTTTCTTTTTAAATATGAAAGGTCTTTTCTCTGACACTTCTTGTCATTTACCTTCTGCGTAAAGTAATAAATTTTTCCATTGAAGCCCACTGTATTCACACCATTTTATAGAACCTGAGAATATGTTCTCTGCACCCTAAAAATAACAATTTCTTCACTATTTCCAGACCTGGCATGTTTTAATGAAACTGCTTGCACAGAAGCTAGCACGTTATCTTGCTTCATGCCTCTCATGACATTGATGCTTTTCTGCTCTATTTCTTAGGTCATCCCATATGATTAACAGGTTACTCTACTTTCTGTTTCATATCTGTGCACTGCCTTTCCTGTAAGTTCTTATAAACACTCACCTCACTGTCTTTTGATAATCAGTAATCTGTGGTTATAAGCATTGGGAGTACAAATAACCTATTAGCGATGTCATTATCATCAAGAGCTACATATCAAATAACCTCTAAATGTGACAGATAGTGTGTTAGATGTACCAGGAAACACACTAACCCCCACCCAGAATTAGGTCAGATTACTGAATTTAGTGATTTGGGCTTTTTTGAGGAAGAAACTGTGTGATTCAACGGGCAAGCTGGAAAAAGAAAGTAGAGTTCCTGAGAACTGTATCTCCTTAATTATGTACATATGACTTGGTGTCTCTGTGTTCTCTTTGCAAGTCATGCTCCCTTCTCCAGGCCACCTCTTGGTTGACTCTGTTACACTTTATCTATACTTCTATTATGCTATCATTATTTGGATTGTAGACAATAACAATGGAGGCCAACTCTTGCTTTTTAAAAATGAGTGCCCTTGGAACTCAGCACAGTGTCATGCTTATTTTTGTTTATTCTATAAATACTTAATGTACATTTATTAAATTGATGAAAATGATTCTCACAACGTGGGAAGTATATTAATCTAATTATGAGACTTTTTAAAAAGTGCGTCAGAAAATATAATCATAATTATATTATAGTTGCATTATGGGGTTATGTGTCCCTTTCCTCTTTTGATTCTAGGACTCGCCTCAAATAGGTGCATCAGAAATTTAGCTGATTCTTTAAATTCTGGGTACTTATTGAGGCAGTACTCAACTTGGTAAGATACTAAAAATCTACATTTTGTGCTAATATTAGCAGAATAACCATACCTTTATAAGTTCTTTCAAATTCAATGAAAGGTAACGTGTTAAACTTGCTGTACATATCTAACATGTTCCTGGATAGTATTTATTCCAAATTACTTTTCTCATGAATATTCTTGGTCCCTTTCAACGTTCCTTTGTTCTTAATCAAGATCTTGGTGAGAAAAGATGTTTGCCCTGTTTTTCCTTTTAAGTTGATTTTTCAATTAAAAACAGGATTTTTTAGTTGTGTGATGACTATGTTATTTCTGATTCAGTAGAATCTTTTTTTGCCTTAATGTGACCTTGACTCAATCTGGTCATGGCAGATATTTGGTTACTTTTCCAGAGACATTCATCAGTGCTAGAGGCCCAAGGTTAGTCTATTTTTGTTGTTGTTGTTGTTGTTGTTATTTTTCTGGGAAAGAGGATGGTCCTCTTATCAGGAGATTTCTGAAAAGACATTCAGTTTTCTGGGCCTGAGCCTACATTATAACTGTTACTACTATTTTTTTCTTTTTAAATTTTGGAATTAAGGTGAAATTTATGGATGTAAATATAGATAATAACTATCACAGTAATAGTAAAGTTTGATTGAGTAATTTGTAACTTAAGTTAAATATTTTAAAATAATAAATAACATTTAATACATTTAAAAAATAATTTTAACAATTCGTGATGTTCACAGATGGTATTTGGTTAATTGTGAGACCTCAAAGCATATAGCTAGAGTGTATATCTACTTTTTATTTTGTGTATTATACTCTATGTTTTATATCAATAGAAACAATGAGATAATTAAAATTAGGAAGCAATGAAGCATAATGCAAAAAGCACACATATAAATTTTTGAAAATTCTTGCTTTATGTCTTGGCGTTGACACTTATCAAGTCTATGTCCTTCGACAAATCACCTGTTTGAGATTCTTGATTCTAAACCGTTAAACAGAGGAAAAGATAATACAGTCGTCCCACCCTATCTGTCTGCGGTTTTGCTTTCTGTGGTTTCAGTTACTCTTGGTCAACCATGGTCAGAACATATTAAATGGAAAATTCCAGAAATAAACAATTCACAAGTTTTAAGTTGCACACCATTCTAAGTAGCATGATGAAGTCTTGTACCATCCCAGTGTCTCGCCCAGAATGTGATTCATCTCTTTATCCAGGATGCTCTCACTTATCCACAAGCATCAACAGGTATATGCTGTTTGCCTGTTAGTCACTTAGCAGTCCTCTTGGTTGTCCCATGGGTTGTGGAGGTATAGCTGTGTTTGTGTTTAAATAACGCTTGTTTTACTTAATAATGAACCCAAAGCTCAGAAGTAGTGGTGCTGCAATAAGATGTGCTTAATAGAAGCTGTTCAGTGCTTCCTTTAAGTAAAAAGGTGAGCATTCCTGACTTCATATGAAAAGAAAAAAATTGTATGCTGAGGCTGCTGACATCCATGGTAAGAAAGGAATCTTCAATCCATGAAATTCTGAAGAAGGAAAAAGAAACTTATGCTCATGACACTGATTCCCCTCAAACTGCAAAAGTTGCGGCTGCAGTATGTGATAAGTTAAGATGAAAAAGGCATTGCGTTTGTAAGTGGAAGACATGAGCAGAAAACGTGTTCCAACAGATGGTGATGTTGTGCCAGAAAACATACGGCCTATATATGAGGACCTCAGCAGGGATTTCCCGGGACAGTGACACCAGGTCATTTGCTGCAAGTAAAGGACAGTTATAGATATTTGGGAATACAGAAGGTCGGCAGCAACCTCATGGCGTGGCACAATATCTACTTCATTCACCTTGCTTCATCTCATCCCCGAAGCGTTGTATCTTTTTACAACATCTCAAGAAGAAAAGTGAATGCAATACAGGAAAGAGAGAGCATGAGAGAACAATCGTCTACCTTTATTTCAGTATATATTTATAATATATTTATAATTGTTCTATGTTATTAGTGTTGTTTTTAATCACGATTTATAAATTAAACGTTATCATAGGTATGTATGTATGTATGAGAAAAAAACATAGTATATGTAGTATTTGATAATATCCATGTTTTCAGACATTCGTGGATTTGTGGGAGGGGGCTCTGGAATGTATCACCTATGGATAAGGGGGACTACTGTATTCAAGAATATGTTCTGTTGATAAAATAAACAATTGCTATTTTCATCTTCATAAATGATGAAGTCTCTCATAATTTCAGTTCCTCTTATTTCTCGGTCTCTCGCTTGTTTGTATTGGCATGCAAACTTATTGTTCCCTTTACAATACACCAGCTAAGATGAGAATATTAATTATAGTCGCTCCATTAACTGAGTGTTACACATTATGAAATACAATAAACCTTTAGTTTGCCTAAGAGCCCTTCAAAGTAGGTACAGGGTTTTCTCTGAAAAATAATAATTAATTATACCCCATCTATTTTCCAAGCATGAAACCAATTGAGAAGCAGATATAAGTGTCTAAGAAGAATTAAAATATCAGTATTTCAGTTGGAAAACAAGACTAAATAATGCAACTACAAAGTAGCCTCCTGGAATAGTACCTTCTCCCCTGAAATGAGACCATGGTCCTCACCTGCAGGTAGATAAAGAACTCAGAGAAGACACTTTGCCAAAATGCACGGGAGGATCTTAGCCTTTTCTATAACATTTTGCTCAAAGAACTTCAAGAATCTAGAGTCAGAGTGACTTGAGACTCCAAACCTACCTCTAGAGGCCAATGTATGCCAGAGGATGCCTTAGTCCCGGGCACAAGATATCATGGACAACAGCTGGGAACCAATAACTTCACCCTTCTCAATCGAAAGATGTGACCAATGGTGTCAGCCTTTTCCCCATCTCTCTAATTAGATAAGTCAATCTCTACTTTCTGCAAGGATGTGTGCATAAGGGCCATAAAGACAAAAAGTTCCAAAATGTTTCTCCAAAATTATTCCTTTCTACAGAGTAGAGTGGATGTGGCCTTTTTGGAATCCTGGGGGGAGGAATGTGGCTTCCTTTAATGGGGTTATTGTTTCTTCCAATTTACAGAGAGATCACTGAGCTTCAGGATGGTTTAGTTACTTGCACAAAGTATCACAGGAAGTGAATGATAGAGCAAGAACTCAAATCCAAATTTTCTAGTTTCGTAGTCTGTATTCTTTAAAGGTAGCCAGGGAGGCAGACGTGCAACAAAACTTATGTGAAAAAATGTTTTGGGACATCACAGCTGCATATGATCAATAATCAAGCACAGATATTCATCTGCTTTTGAGGATCGTTATGCAAATCAAATTAGTTAACACACATTAAAGTGATTTATAAACTTAAAGTTATGAACATATTGCTGGTTATTATCACAGTTAATGTTCTCCGCATCAACTTCCTTTTCGATAGTATAAGGTTAATGATTCTTGGCTACATCTTAGATTGCTGAGTATTAAACACAATAATGTACCTTGGAGCTATTTGTAACCTGTAAAGCATTACACAAATGAAGGATATCATTATTGATTTGTACATTAATTGTTGGTCCTCAAACAAGAATTAGTTAATGCTTTAATGATAAAAATTTGAACTAAAAAAAAATCTGCGACAGAGTGCTGGTCGGAAGTAAACAGAGGTTGACACCACACTTTCAGATGAACAAAAAATGTGGCTGAGCGACTGATTAGACTCATTGAACATTGCATCATATTGATTTTGTGGTTTCTTTCTACTTTCCAGCCCAGAATGCAGAAAAGCTAAAAGGTGTGGACGTTGGAAAACATTCATGTAAATCCAATTTATCAACTTGATGGCTTTCTTGTTACTCAAAAATATGATCTCTGGACCAGCAACTTGGGAATCACCTGGAAGCTTGTTAAAAGTACAGAATATCAGATCCCATGCCAGACCTCCTGAATTAGAAACTGCAGTTGAATAAGCTCCAGAACTACAGCTTTAAAGGAAGCTAAAAACAAAACAAAACAAAGAAACAAAAAAACAGTGCTCATTCTAATTCTAAGGGTATGTGTGTTTATTTCTATAACACAACCAGGAAACTTTCCCCTCAATAGCATTTAACTTGCCATGTTCTGTAATAGTGACTATTTAGAAAAACAAACATACTAGACAGCTATGCAGATTTTTTCTTTTGTCTCCTGTTTGTACTTTCTTTTTTAAATGAATATATGTAGTTTCTTAGTTGTCTTCAATATCTTCTCCAGATTCATACAGTCATTCATTTATTCAATAATAATGTTTTTGCATTCTGAGTACATAGAAAATGAAAATAGAATGAGTTCTTAATCTCATGGTGCCCATAGTTTAATGGTAGAAGATATACATAAGTACCTACATAAGCAGAAACTGAGAAAAAGAGCTCTGAAGGTAACAGGGTAGTGAGACAGGTGTTACTTAGATCCAGTTAGCCCAGGACATCTAAAGCTGTGGCATTTCATCAAGTTGGAATGTTAAGAAAAAGGCAACCACTCAAGAACTGAGCAGAGGGAAGATTGCTTAAAAGAATGACAATAGCTTCAAATGTTCTGGAAACAAACAGAAAGCTAAAGTCTTTGGAATGAATTGGATGTGATGGATAATGGGAAAAGATGAATGTGCAAGGCCTCGATGAGCAGAACTTCGCAAGCAAAGCTAAGTGTTTGTCAATTGAAGTACAGTGAGAAGCCATTGATGTGTCTTAAGCATGTGGAGGAGTGAAGGTGGACAGTTGCAATTGAAATAGGCCCAATTGCTGAGCTCGGTGGCTCAGCCTGTAATCTTGCGCTTTGGGAGGCCCAGGTGAGTGGATTGCCTGAGCCCGCGGGTTCAAGACCCGCCTGGGCACCTTGGTGACACCTCATCTCTACAATAAAATAAAAAATTAGCTGGGTGTGGCAGCGCGCACTTGTAGTTCCAGCAACTTGGAAGGCTGAGGGGGAAGGATCACTGGAGCCCAGCGGATCGAGGCTGCAGTGGCAGGGAGCGGCCACTGCCTTCCAGTCTGGGCGACAAAGTGAGACTCCAACTCAAAAAAAAAAAAAGAAATAGGCCCAATTTACTTGTAAAAAGTTGATTTGGCTGCTCTATGGAGTATGAATTGGACAGAAATACTTGAAAAGCCTGCAGGAATAATACAGATGGCTGGCATGAGGGCAATAGAGAGATTTTAGAAATGTTGGTGTTGGTGGCTGTGTTTTCAGATCCATTATTCACTGATGCCTTTTCTGTTCTGCATTTCAGGCTGGGTTTCCTCACTGTAGTTGGCTTCCATTGCCACAGGCACCAACTGGAGATTGGAATAAGAGAGCACATCTCTGCAGGTGCAGCATTTCATCCATGGCTCCAACTCACTCCAGACTGACTTGCTCTGGTTCTAGTGTCTACCAGATGTCACTAGCCTCTAGACCCCCTTTTTGATGTTTGTGCCCTGGGAGGATGGCAGGGCTGCAGCCTGCAGTTGGTCAGGCTTTGTTGAAAGGTACAACCCTGCCCAGGGGACGGTGTGGCTAATATCAGTCCTTTCTCTTTTAACCAAGCTGTGCATCTTGGTTCAGAGTTCTCTCTGCTGGAAGAAGGAGAATTTTTTTACCCAGAGGGGAGAAGTTATGTTTCTAACATACACAAAGGCATTTCTGCCTTAATGATGGCTTTGGGATAGGGCAGGACCACAGCTGGGCTACCCAGCTCAATTTTAGCCGGACCAGTTTTGATGTCGAACCTTGGGCAAAGTCCAGGCCTTGCTGCTGAGGAGAAGAGGTTTTTGAAAGCACTTCTTTTTAAAGTGTGGCTCCTTAGACTATCTGTCTTGCAATCACCTATGAAGACAAATTCTAAGTCCTTCCTATAAAACTCAAGAAATCGAATCTGTAGGAGTAGGATCCAGGGCTTCAATCTTTTACAGGTATATTAGGATGTTTTTATGCTCATTAAAAGCAGAATACAACTTCTCTAGGCACAAGAAGATATTCAAATAATGTAATCTCAATTTGGGAAACTGAGCTGCCTAACCCTGTTTTTAAAGACCCTGTGATCTTCTTTATGAAGACTGAAGGAAGACACAGGTAGCATTTGTTTTGGGGCTTTCTTGAGGGTGGAGAGATACAAACTTGTAAGGGGTCCTAATTTTTCCTTCACACACTTCTGTTATCCTGTAAAGTCTTTTCTGAAAGTTTTTTCAGAGACTATTATAAAAAATGAGTGGATTAAATCAATGTACACTTATAGAAGACTTCAATACAATATTTAAGGGCATATTATAGTAGAATGTTCATGCCCAAATGTTTCCACTCTTAATTCTTTCCTACTGGACACGTTCATCACCACCCCATTACCACCATCCTTCACTTAATCACTAAGGGCAAAGCCCAAATAAACACAATCAGAAACACAAAAGATGAAGTCACATCTGATCCTGAAGAAATACAAAAGATCATTAGAGACTACTATGTACATTTGTATGGAAACAAACTTGTAAACCTTTCGAAAATGGAGGACTTTCTGTCATCACACAACCTGCCTAGGTTGAAACAAGAAGAAATTGAGACCCTAAATAGACCAATAACAATCAAGGAAATTGACTATGTAATAAGCAAACTACCTACAAAAAAAAAGCCCTGGACCAGATGGCTTCCCAACAGAATTCTACAAGACATTTAAGGAGCAGCTGATACCAATCCTACTGAAGGTATTCCAGGTGATTGAGAAAGATGGAACTCTCCCCAAATCATTTTACAAAGCTAACATAACATTATACCCAAGCCAGGTAAAGACCCAACAAAGAAAGAGAACTACAGGCCAATATCTTTGATGAACATAGATGCTAAAATTCTCAACAATATCCTAGCAAACCGAATTCAGCAATACATCTCAAAAACATCCATCATGACCAAGTAGGCTTCATTCCTGGGATGCAAGACTGGTTCAACATTCGTAAAACCATAAATGTAATTAAATACATCAACAGATGTCAAAAAAAACCCCAAATGATTATATCATTAGATGCAGAAAAAGCTTTTGATAAAATCCAGCATCCCTTCTTGATAAAAACTCTCGAACATCTAGCCATATGGGGAACATACCTCAAAATAGTAAAAGCCATCTACGAGAAACCCACAGCCAACATACTGCTAAATGGACAAAAACTGGAACCATTTCCCCTGAAAACTGGAACAAGATAAGGATGCCCACTCTCACCCCTCCTGTTCAATATAGTATTGGAAGTCCTGGTTAGAGCAATCAGAGAAGAGAAGGCAATCAAGGATATCCAAATAGGAAAAGAGGAAGTCAAATTATCTCTTTGCAGATAACATGATCTTGTACTTTGAAAACCCAAGAGAATCTGTCAAAAACCTCCTTACACTGATAAAGGACTTTGGCAAAGTTGCAGGATATAAAATAAATGTGCAAAAGACAATCATATTTCTTTACACCAATAATAAACAAACAAACCCAAATAAAAACCACAATTCCATTCACAATAACCACCAAAAAAATGAAATACCTTGGCATCTTCCTAACCAGAAACGTGAAAGACCTTTACATTGAAAACTACAAAACACTGCTCAAAGAAATCAAGGATGACACAAACAAATGGAAAAAATATCCCATGCTCATGGATTGGAAGAATCAACATTGTGAATGTCCATCTTACCTAAGGCAATCTACAGATTTAATGCAATACCCATCAAATTACCAGCAACATTCTTTTCAGACCTAGAAAAAACAACACAGGAATTCATATGGAAACAAACAACCAAGAATAGCCAGAACAATCCTCAGCAAAAACAAAAACAAAAACAAAACAAAACAAAACAAAAAACAAAGCAGGTGGTATCACATTACCAGACTTCAAACTTTACTATAAAGCTACAATAATCAAAACAGCTTGGTATTGGTACAGGAACAGGCATATAGATCAATGGGATACAATTGAGATTCCAGAAGCAAAACCTCAATTTCTCAACCAACTCATCTTCGACAAAGCCTCCACCACCTACCACTGGGGAGAGGAGAACCTATTCAGTAAATGGTCCTGGGAAAACTGGCTGACCACATGCAGAAGATTGAAACAGGACCCCTATCTATCCCCATACACAAAAATTAACTCTAAATGGATCAGAGACCTAAATGTAAAACCTCAAACCATAAGAACCTTAGAAAATGAAGGATATACCCTCATGGAAATTGGAACTGGCATCCAATTCCTGAACAAAACCCGAAACTCACAGGCCATAAGAGAGAAGATAGACAAGTGGGACCTCATTAAACTGACAAGCTTCTGCAAAGCCAAAGAAACCATCAAGAGAGCAGGGAGACAGCCTACAGACTGGGAAAAAGTATTTGCCAACTCCCGGTCTGACAAAGGCTTGACATCTTGGATCTACAAGGAACTCAAACATGCTGAAAAGAAAAAAACAAACAACCCCATTATAAAATGGGCAAAAAGATATGAACAGACACTTCTCAAAGGAAGATATCCAAGCAGCCAACAGACACATGAAGAAATGTTCAACCTCACTAATCATCAGGGAGATGCAAATCAAAACCACACTGAGATACCATCTAACTCCAGTCAGAATGGCAATTATCAATAACTCAAAAAATAACAGTTGCTGGAGAGGGTGTGGCAAAAAGGGAACACTTCTACACTGTGGTGGGAGTGCAAACTAGTGCAACCTCTGTGGAAAACAGTATGGCGATTCCTAAAAGCTCTAAATATCGACCTCCCATATGAGCCCTCGATCCCCTCTACTGGGAATATACCCTGAAGAACTCAAATCACTCTATAGAAAAGATACGTGCACACGCATGTTTATCGCAGCATTGTTCACAATAGCAAGAACCTGGAAGCAACCATGCTGTCCATCAAAAGAGGACTGGATTAAAAAATGTGGTACACATACACGATGGAATACTATGCTGCCAAAAAAAGAACAAAATCATGAATTTCGCAGCAACCTGGATGGAACTAGAGTCTATAATACTGAGTGACCTCTCACAGAAACAAAGATCTGAGTATCACATGTTCTCACTCATATAGTGGACCTTGAACATCCAACGTAATAGTATAACAAAATGAATGACAGTGGTGGGAAACTATGGGGGAGGGGAAGGGAGAAGTAATTACCTATCTGGGGATGGGGAGACACCTCTTATCAACAAGGGTGCCTGAACAAAGCATATTTGTATACCTAACCCTTAACTGTACCCCACAATATCACAATAAAAAATACTGATAAAAAAAAAATCACTAAGGGCTTACCCTTAGAGGAGTCTTGACTGATCAACTGGGTCCCTGTGGCTTTCTTTATCCCAGTGTGGCACCCTGCTCATATCTTCCAGGGCCCCAACTCCGGTCCACATTTATATTTGTAATTTGTTTGTTTACTTTTGTTTTCTTTCTTATCCTACTAGAATGAATACAATACCAGAACATAAACCTTGTCTCTCTTATCAAATGCTCCATAACATAAACCTCGTCCTGCCTATCAAATGCTGTAGAACCAGTGCCTGACTTGGAGTAGGCAATCAATGTATGTTTATTCGCCTTACAAGTAGACATAGAGAAGCGGATCCCAAATGTATGAATTTAGGATTGGGTGATTTACCTGTACTCTTGCAACTTTATTTTTGAAATGATGACTCTTAATTAGAGAGGTGTAAATTTATCTTGCTTGAGTATTAGGGAAAGTCTTGGGCATCTTTTAGAAGTCACTCTTAGAGCAGTCGTCTTAGGAGTCTGGAAAGTGCTTCCAGTTAAAGAATTTGGAATCTAGAGCCACAGAAATCACTGGAATGAGTGCCTTTTCTGATATTTTAATTGCTAATTTGTAAATGAGAACCCATGAAAGCAACCCTGATGTTTGCTCAGTTTTCCTGTACTCCTCAGTGAGCAGATTCTTTCTGCCTTCTTAAAAAACAGGCATGTCTGGAGGGAGGTAAAACAGACATTAATCCTGGAAGATATTTATCCTCCTTTCTTTTGACATTTTATTGCCCTTTAACTCATTTGTGAAAGATATCAAAGCAAAATCAGACTAGGGAATAAAAGGCCTTTTCATTAAAATGGCCGATCTGCATAGAGCTCTTTGTTCTCCCCTGCAGAAGGTCTTTGATCAGTGCATGAAGAGACAATTTATGAAGAAAGAAAATTAGGTAAATTTAAATCAACAGGTAAAGTATCAGAACAAAAACAGCTAGATTCCGTTTAGAAGAAAAAATTATGTCCAAGCAAAATTATAAAATTATCCCTGGTCAAAGTACCAATGAGACTAAAAAAGAATGCGTCCTTCAGAGGGATAGTATTATTTGGAATGCAGAAAAAAACAAAGGCGTACATTTTCAATTCCCATCTAGTAAAAAAATGCATCATAGATGGGGGTATAAAACTTAGTGAGGTTAATTTTACCCCTATTTGTTCTATATTTCCACACTACAGTGTATGGAAATGTAATAGATGCTGTTTTTCCCTATCAGTTTTTAAATATCTTCATTTTACAATTCTCCTTTTCGAGATGCTACTTGGTAGATACATGTGTAAGAGAACTATGCTTGTGAAGCATTGAGCAGGGGTTGTGATATCAGCCAGTTTTAAACATAAGGACTTTGTGATTATGATTTACAATCTACAGAGTATTTTCATCTGATTTTTTTCATGAGGACATATTTCTATAGATCTTTAACTGTACTCCTTTTAGTAGCAATAGTTAATTCTGATTAGGTAAAAATGTACAAATATGGAAATAAATGAAAAAAGAAGAAAATAATTGCTTATGATAACTTGAAGCAGAAATAAACATTGTTGATATATTTTAGTATAATTTTTGTACTATGTGTTTTCTTCTCTGTGTAAGATAAGTATATACATATATAAATATGTATATATTCACTATTATATTAAGCCCAAATATCTAAAATTTTTATAGCACCTGAATGTAAAATAAGGTCATTTTCACATATTCAGTAACAAGGCCTAGAGTCTACAAAGCACTGTCTCAGGGTCTAATAGTGAATAAAAACCAAAATTATCTACCCTCGTGGAGTTTGTCTGAAAGTGAGACAGTAACTTTCAATGCCAGGAATTTTAATGGTTCTAGGTTCTAATGCTCTCTCTTCAAAGGCTTCGCACTTTTCCTGAGAACCACTCAAGTCTGCATTGTGCTCAGGCGTGTGATCATTATTCTTCTTCAGCTCCAGGCTCCTCCTCATGCCCCCACGCCCCTGTAAGTGTGACTGATAGTCTCCTTTAGAGATGGGCTGTGTGCTGGACACAGTCATCCTTGGGATCCTCTGTAGCTCCCTAGAGCCAGACTCAGCATGCGGCTGTCTGGAGTATTTCCAGCATTGGACAATCTGGGTAGCCTAGTCATTTGTGTTAGCTGGTCATTTCTAAACATTTTCCATTATGTTGAGAAGAGGGTGACCACCACCTTATCACTATTGGGGAAGGTGATCATCTGTACATACTGTTCAAGTCATTCAGCTCTGCCCCAAATTTGCATACCCTCCTCTGCACAAAGAGTCCCTGAAGTTAACTGAAGCCTAATTTTTGTTTGTTTATTTTTTATTTTTAATTCTTATGGATACATCATTGTTGTACATAGAGATGGGGTGCATGTGATGCTTTGATACAAGTGTAAATATGCAATGATCTAATCAAGGTAAATGGGACATCCATCACCTCAAATATTTATCATTTCTTTGTGTTAGGAACATTCCAATTCCATTTGTTTAGTTATTTTTAAATGTTAAATACATTATTATTTGCTATATTTGTCCTATGGAGCTATCAAAGACTGGATCTTATTCCTTTTATTAAACTGCAGTTTTGTACCCATTAAACATCCCCTCTAATGTAGTTTAGCATTCCACTGTTGCACAAGTATGCTTGCTGTAGGATTTTAAACTTATACTCTACGTGAAAAGAGCTCTGATTAATTACATTTGCTCTATCACACTACGTTTTATGTGAGTTTTTCAGCTACTCTGTTAAACTGGAATCCTACACAGATGGTTGAAGGTCCCGTCCTGTAATCTGATTCTTCTGCTACCCTCGCTGACTTTGAGAGAGGAAAGGGTATGTATTCTTTGTCTCTCCAGCCCATGGACAGGAGAGATCCCTTCGTTAATTCCTTATGGCACTGTAGTGACTTGACACATAACAAAACTCTACAGAGATTGAGGAATGCATTCCAGGAGGTAAGTCATAGAGAATAATTTGCAAAGTTCTATTAAGTTTGGCTATTCTGGGGGTCTACGCTCATAATAAATAAAAACTTGCTCTAATAATTTTCTATCTAGCTCCTATTTTGTCAAAGTGTAATTCTCCTTCTTTTAATGTGGCACTTCCCATGTCTTTCCAAACACTTGAAAATCTCTCAAAAAGGAAAAGGAATTCCTTTCTTATAGCTTAAGGTTCACCTTCATAATTCTAATTTTCTATATCATGATTTGTTGTATCCTAAGATAATATGTATGAGGGAACCCCAGAAATCCAGAATTTATTTTTTAAAAATTGTGTATTTATTCTTACATTTTAAACTTCTGTCACCTTCAAAGTACTCTTCGTTGGATGCAATATACCTTTCAAGATGCTTTTTCCACTGCTCAAAACAGTTTTTAAACTCATCAATTTTGATGCCTTTTAGTGCTTCTGCTGTTTTTTGTTTCACCTCTGCCACATCTGCAAAACATTTCCCTTTACGGACTTCTTTCATCAGGAAAACATAAACATGTCTCTCAGGGTGAAATCGAGTGAATAGGGAGAGTGGGGCACAGAGGTTGTAATGCTTTCTGGTCAAACACTTCTGAACACTCAGTACAGTGTGGGCAGGCTCTTTGTGTAAATCACCCATCATGAAATGGGCAAACATATTAAAAGAATCTCCAAAGAAACTAAAATTTCACTAAAGCCATATTCAACCTCTTCCAACGATACTAGCTGATACACTGATGCCAGTGGGTTCCTAGAACACTTACTTAGTGAGGGAAGCCTGTACTACAAGGCTCCCACCCTCCAAAAAATAATTGCAGGTTTTTGGGTCCTCCCTCATATATAGATTAAATTTTAAAATCTCTGTAAGAGGAATTTCTTTTGTACACATTGTTGGGTCCCAATTCTTTAGCCATACAGGACAATCAAAGCAATCCATCAGACAACAGTTTGTATTGAGTTGTCAAGTCTTAGACAAACCAGAATATAGAAAGCCTCAGTCTCCAGTGAGATTCCTTTAGTCAGTCTTATCCCCTGTATGAGCTGGTCATTCCCGCATCTTCTTATATCCTTTGTCTAGTTATCAAAATTTCAATTCTAGATTTTCTGTGAGCAGCTGTTTAAGCAAAGATATGCACACACACACACAGGTGCACACACACACACACAGGTGCACACACACATATGCATGTGTACACACACATTTATCTTCAGGAGAATAAGCAGAACATCCAAGCATAGAATATTCTAAATCTAGAAGCAGCAAAGAACACTTCTGTCAGTGAAGCAAAAAAAGCATTTAGAGACAAAACTGCTAAAAAGTATACATAATTTACACTATATTCTCAGCCTAAATATTACCATTTAGCAGTCAGGAAAATATTGACTTCACAAATTTCTTCAAGGTAATGAGTAGGGATTTGTTTTACGTTCATAAAACCAAGCTTCCTCAAGTAGATTTCCTAGGAAAAAAATGGCATTGAACTTTAAAAAAAAAAATTAAGGCTTTTGTGACATTTTTTTTTTTACAAAATTAATATTGTCCTTTCTTGAGCTTTGTATAATAAAATTTCACTTAATTTTGATTTTCTTGTGTCATTTTTAAAAATTCTCATTTTAGTGGCTGAATCCATAATATGAATGGGCAATAACTTCTCACATTTCTTTTGTTTGAAGGGAGCTTGTCTCCATTGCTACTCTTCTAAAGAACACTGGAATAGTTATCCAATACAAGAAGCTTTGCCTGCTTTATTAATTTTCTCCCTTAAGATATGTTTTTAGGAGTGGGCTTGCTGAGTCATGGGATGTCATGGTTGAGTATCAGGAGAATGGATTCTCATTCCCCTGACTCTGCTTTGTAACAATGTGTCTTTCAGTGGAACTGATGAGACTAGTAATGTGTGATCATTATTATTAAAGAAAGATTGTCAAGGCTACTGTGCCTTTTCTGTAGTTACAGTGAAGGAAACTCAATAATGTCTTAAGTTTTCTTGCTAAACATTTCCTTTTACTTTAAGCCACTGGTATTTACTATTTACATATTACTTATATACATTTATCCAATGCAATCACAAAGGAAATTCTCCATTTCTGGCATAATGAAAAATCAGGGTAGACATTAGACACTTGTAAAGGCACCATATAGTTGTTTGTGACTAAACACAGCTCTCAGGAAGTATAAGAAGATTCTGCCAAAATGCCCACTACTCATTGATAGCTATTAATAAGGGCTACACCTTTAGGATACATCTTTTTTTAAAAAAACTAGGAAAGGTGCATTTGCATCAGATGAAATGAAGTATGTTCTCTGTGAAAGGAGAATCCAGTCCCACTCCTCCTGGAAGCTGTAAGATATTTCCTGTGCACTGCCTTTCCATGCTGATTGCAGTGTGTTGGTCATTCACATTTGATTTCAGCTGTAGTCGTATAGGTGGCTTCTCTAAAGTTTTATTAAAAATTTGACTTCTTTGCATCCGTGTCCAAGGTTCTGCTATGTTTGCCCATTCTAAATTGTTTAAACCTTTGATGGAGTAAATAAGCATTCATGATTTTATATAATTCTATAGTTACTATCTGTCAGTAGTCAGTGATGTTGTTTTAACAGGTTAGCTGTTCATGTCATTGCTGAATGCTTACTTCTTTATTAAATTAGCTGAAGTGATCAGAGAAAAACTCTGAAACTTTAGGAAACACACTTCAATGATGTCTCTCTCATTCTCTCTCTCTCTCTCTCTTTCTCTATTTCTCTATCTCTCTCTCTCTCTCTCTCTCTGTGTGTGTGTGTGTGTGTGTGTGTGTGTGTGTGTGTACAGAACCATACACATGGTAACCCTAAGTATATATGAGTTTCCTATGTCAATATTTTTACATTTTAATGTAGTAATATAAATTTCACATTTTAGCTTAGATGTGTAAATTAAAGCTCCTATAACTACATTGTCTCTGAAATGGTTAAAATTTTTATGTTATAAAACTCTATATATGGAAATAATGAAATTCATATGGAAACAAAAAAGAGGATGAATAGTCAAAATAATCCTCAGCAAAAGGAACAAAAGAGGAGGTATCACACTTCCAGACTTTAAACTTTACTATAAGGCTACAATAATCAAAACAGCCTGGTACTGGTACGAGAATAGGCATATAGGCCAACGGAACAGGACAGAGATTCTGGAAGCAAAAACTCAAACTCTCAACCAACTCATTTTTGACAAAACCATCATTAACAACCACTATGGAGAAGAGACCCTATGCAGCAAATTGTGCTGGGAAAACTGGTTGACCACATGCAAAAGAATGAAACAGAACTCTATCAATATATACAAAAATCAGCTCTAAATGGATCAAAGACATTAACGTAAAACCTCAAACTATAAGAATCTTAGAGGGAAATGCAGGAGACATGCTATATACATTGGAGTAGACACCCAGTTTTTAATCAAATCCCCAAAAGCATATACCATAAAAGATGAGATAGACAAATGGAACCTAATCAAATCAAAAAGCTTTTGCACAGCAAAATAAATCATCAAGAGAGTGAGGAGACAACCCATAGAATGGAAAAAAACAAAACAAAACAAAAAACCATTGCTGATTGTGTATCAGACAAAGGCCTAACATCCAGGATGTACAAGGAATCAAATGAGTTGAAAGGGGGAAAAAAGCCCTATTAAAAAATGGGTAGAGGACATGAATAAACACTTTTCAAAAGAAGATATATGAGCAGCCAACAGATACATGAAAACATGCTCAGGCTCACTAATAATCAGAGAAATACAGGTCAAAACCACACTGAGATACCACTCTGCTCCAGTAAGGATGACCATCATTAATAAATTAAAAAGAAAAAAAAAAATGAGGCGGAAGGATCGCCGGAGCCCAGCAGGTCGAGGCTCTGGTGGCCGGGAGCGGCCACTGCACTCCAGTCTGGGCGACAGAGTGAGACTCCAACTCAAAAAAAAAAAAAAAACAAAACAGTAGGTGCTGGTGTAGGCTCAGAGTAAAGGGGATGCTTCTACCCTGTTAGTAGGAGTGCAAACTAGTCCAGCCTCTATGGAAAATAACATGATGATATCTAAAGGAACAAAAATGTGGTCTTGCATACAATCCATCAGTCTCCTCTAGAATATACCTAGAGGAACACAAATCATTCTACATAAAAGATACCTGCACACGCATGTATATTGCCACATTATTCACAATAGCAAAAACATGGAACGAGCCCTACTGCCTGTCAAAAGTGAACCGGATAAAGAAAGTATGGTATGTATACATGATGGAGTGTTATGCAACCATAAAGAGGAACAAAATTATGGACTTTGCAGCAAAGTGGATGGAATTGGAGACAATTTTCTTGGTGAGCTATCACAGAAACAAAGAACCAAATATCACATGTTCTCACTTATAAGTGGGACCTGAACATCAATCACAACAGCACAAGGGAGGGATCAGTAATCGTGGGACACTTCCAGGGAAGGAAGGAAGGGGAGGGCACGCACGTAACAACACAAAGGGTACCTGATACTAAACCAGGAGAAGTGAGGACCAGTTGGAGACCCAAACTTCACTTGCACATACTTTTTTTTTTTGAGTTGGAGTCTCACTCTGTCACCCAGACTGGAGTGCAGTGGCCGCTCCCAGCCACCGCAGCTTCGACCTGCTGGGCTCCGGCGATCCTTCCGCCTCAGCCTTCCAAGCAGCTGGAACTACATGCGCCCTAACACGCCCGGCTGATTTTCTGATGTATTGTAGAGACGAGGTCTCACCAAGTTGCCCAGGCAGGTCTCGAACCCGCGGGCTCAGGCAATTCACTCACCTCAGCCTCCCAAATGTGCGGGATTACAGGCTGAGCCACCCAGCCTGGCTGCACATACATTCCTTATGTACCTAATCCTGACTTGTACCCCATATCTTTATAATAAAATAAAGTAAAAAAACAAAACAACAACAACAACAACAACAACAAACCAACTCAATATAAGTCAGTGTCCTCATTTTGCATTTTTAAACACAAAGACTACAGGTCAAATTTCATATTGACTATCACATTTTTTTGTGCTAGCCTTTGACTAATTGCTTAGTGGCACATAATAGAAATATAATTTGCCTACCATAGGGGTCCTGATGAAGGAAAATAATTAAGAATTGTTACCATTATGGCAAACTATGATGCTGGGTAGAGTCTTTGGGGGTGTGAGAAGACACTGCTTTTCCTGTATAACAGATGTCAATGAAGTTTTACCCTCACAACATAAACATGGCAACATTTTATAGTGTTAAACACACTGTGATGTTAGTGTTTAGTAGCAGGAGTCTTAGAGACTTAGAGTCACTTAATATTCAATTTGGTAGAGTCATCATTGTAAATTTGAAAGTAATACCAAATTAGCACAAGCAAAAGTCAACTATTTTTCACTCAACAATTTAGCCAATAAATATCTCTTGAGCACTGCTACTTGCCAGTCATTATTTTAGGTGTTTGGGCCACATCAGTAAAAACAGATAAAAAGTCCCACTCTTATGCAACTATAACATCCAAAACCAATTTTACTAAATGATATCCAGTAAAAAAAAAAAAAAAAAGGTGTTTATGGTCATTTTTTTTAATCAATATTTTTTATTATGATATTGTGGTGTACAGTTAAGGGTTAGGTATACAAATATGCTTCATTGATAAAACAAAAACAACAGATACTGGCAAAGATGTGGAGACGAGGGAATGCTCTACACTGCTGGTGGAAATTCAACTTATTGTGTATCAGACAAAGGCCTAACATCCAGGATCTACAAGGAGCTCAAATGAGTTGAAAGGAATAATAAAGCCCTATTAAAAAATGGGCAGAGGACATGAATAGACACGTTTCAAAAGAAGACATATGAGCAGCCAACAGATACATGAAAACATGCTCAGACTCACTAATCATCAGAGAAATGCAGGTCAAAACCACACTGAGATACCACTCTGCTCCGGTAAGGATGGCCATCATAAATAAATCAAAAAACAGTAGATGCTCGTGTGGGCGCAGAGTAAAGGGGGTGCTTCTACACTGTTAGTAGGAGTGCAAACTAGTCCAACTTCTATGGAAAATAACGTGGTGATATCTAAAGGAACAAAAAATTGGTCTTGCATACAATCCAGCAATCTTTCTCCTGGGAACATACCTAGAGGAACACAAATCATTCTACATAAAAGACACTTGCACACAGTGTGGCGATTCCTCAGAGAACTAGAAACTGACCTTCCATAAGACCTAGTAATCCTCCTTCTGGGAGTATGCCCGGAGGAACTTAAATCACTCTACAAAAAAGATACCTGCACGTGCATGTTTATTGCAGCACTATACACAATAACAAAAACCCCAGAACTAACCATGCTGCCCATTGACCTGGACTGGATTTAAAAAATGTAGTACATATAAACAATGGAATATTATGCAGTCATAAAGAACAAAATTATGGACTTCCTAGCAACTTGGATGGATTTAGAGTCTATCATACTCACAGAACACAAAAAACTGAGCACCATATGTTCTCACTCATAAGTGGACCCTGAACATTTACTATGATACTATACGAAAGGAATTGGCAGTAGCTGGAAACTACCAGGGGAGGGGTGCACATAACATCAACAAATGTACTTGATCGCAAACCAGGTGAAGTGAGAACCAAATGGAGGCCCAAAGTTTACCGGTATGATGACCACTTATATACCTAAATTTGAATCGTACCCCATATATTTAAAACTAATTTTTTAATAAAAAAATTTTTTAGAAGTATTTGTTACTCCCTATCTGGGCCCTATGACAACAGTTAAAGGAAATGGATTATAGGGAAAGAAATATGTTGGGGGAAAATAAAAAAGCACAGCATATAATGTAACCTACCATGTTACACATGACCAATGAGAAATTAAAATAGCAAAAATGTTAAAACTATTCTTCCAAAAAACCCAAAAAATCCCTATTCTTCCTGCTATAATTGTATACTGTATTAAGAAATAACCAATATCCTGTGAGTGCAAATCATTTGACTTGTTCAAGAACATGCAGAAAGTCAGTTTTTGATCAGAAATGGAATCCAATTTTTTCAGAGTTAACACAATTACATTTGTTGCAAGGGAGTTGTCAGGTGATTTCCATGATATGTTAGTGTTTATTCTGCTATTAAGCTGAAGACAATTACCATTAATCTGACAGGTGTTAGTCTGTTTTGTTTATATCTAGATTTGTGATCTTCCTGGGCAATAGAAATAATACAAAATGTTCAAATACATGCACATCTCCAGAAGATGGTTAATTAAAATGAAAGACAGGGTTAAAGTTCATAGACTAGAATGAAGTTTTTCTTTTTTAAAGAATGATAGTTTTTCATGTAGAAAATAAATTGTGCTATGATAATGTGCTATTATAAACAAAAATAAGAGTAGAAAAAAGCAGGAAAACTATTGAACTCTTGATTGAATTTAAACTTGTCAAGGAAATAGCAGATAGACAAAATTTTAGAGAGAGAGAGACAACTAGTGCTAAACATTGTGTCTGTTTATCAAAATGTGTTATTTAAATGAGAACTGAATGTTGTATTAAAATAATTGACTGGACTTAAATGGTTTATACAAGATCCTGATTTAGAAATTTTCTATTTTTCTCTGTCACCACTGTACTTTGATAAGCTAACTTTAGCGGGAATGAAACATCTCATTACATTGCAAAGTGTTAAAATGTTTTGAGTAATAATTGATTTATTATGATCTTTTTCAAAAAGAACATTCATCTTTTTCCTGTTTATTAAAAAATGTATAAGAACATAAATAAATGCAAACACACATATAAAACTTTTATATTTTTAAATCTTCAAAAATTCTTTTCTAAAAAGAAATTTAAGAATATTATTATTTTTCATTAATGAAAGCACAAAGCCAGTCTTATGATGTGTTAAACTGCCTTAAAATTTTGTGGAAATGATTTAGGTATGGAAAGTAAGTAAAGAATAAGCAAAATATCTTGCTTTTTCAGATACTGAAAAATGAAAAAACTCAAGCAGATATTCTAATGATTTTTTTCATTTTTCATAAATCATTTAGTTTAAAGGACTACATAACTTTGGTTGTGTCTTTACTCTTTATTCCAATGTAGTATCTTGTATCACATTACTTTCCCGTTAGTCTCTATAGTAAGGTACTTCCTCTTAGTTTTGAAGTCCTTTCTAAACTGCTTGATATTTTATCTCTATATCTACATTTTTGTCTTTGAAACTTCTCTCAGGTATGGATTATCTTCATTATTTTTGTTCATTTATTACCTCCCATTCTCTTGAAAGAGCCTTTCAGATTCTGGTTTTCCAAATATCTAGAACATTTTGTCATCATTTTCTTTCTGTCCCAGTCCAAATCCAAAGTTCGTTATTTCAACTATTTTTATGACAATAGTCTCTGCTTTTGTCCCCATCTTTGATGAAGCTGATCTGCTTCCAAGCTCACTCACATGTTACTACAGAAGATCAGCTTTTATGTATGTTTACCTTGCTGGCCCTCTCCTCAGGGATGCCTCATGACGTGGCAAATAGCTTCCCGCAACATGAGCAATCAAAAAATGAGTGAGAAAATTCCCAAGACTAAAGCCACTGTATCTTTATACAGGTATGTCTTGGAAGTGGCAACCATCACTTCTTCCACATTATATTCAATAGGAAAGAGTTCAGGGTAGGGGATTACATAGATGCCTAGACTTAACAGAGAATAACGTTTAAATGTTATTTAACAACAATTAAAACTATGAAATTAGCAAAAATACACCAACAGCACAAAATAAAGAACCTCCAGGAAGATCTACATATTTAAGATGATTTTATATTTAGAAGAGTTGGCATTGCAAATAAAGGGGGAAATGATAAATAGTTTTATACATGCTGACAAGAAAATAGAAAAGTAAAAAAAAAATGTCTTTTTAATACCACACACTAGCATGATTTTAACTAAATTAAGGTCCTTAATGTGAAGAGCTAAAGTTTATATAAAAGTTCTCAATAAAAGAGTATTTCTTAAATAAGATAAAGAAAAATAAAAACAATAAACAAAATACAGATGTACTTGATGTCTTTTTTTATATGTTCAACAAAAGATATCATGAAGACTAAAAGAAAAAACTTTGGGGGTAAGAATAGTTTCTCCAACACACATAACTGACAAATAAGGGCAAACCAAAAAGGAGAAACACAATAAAAAATACACAAAATACAAGAACAAGTAATTTCCAAAGGAAGAAGTTCAATAAGGAAAATATGACCTATACTCTTGTGACTGTAGAAATGAAAATTAAAACTCTAATTAGAAACCAGTTGATGTCTATTAAGTTGGCAAAAATGAACAAAGCCAAGTACTGACATAGATAAGGAGATCGACTAACATGCATTCAGTTAGCGCAAACAGATATTACCATTTGAGAGAATGTTAACAATAGCTCATAAATGTGAAGATGCTATTACTACACAACTATCAAATTCTACTTCTTGAGATATAGAGAAAGTCAGTGGGATTTGTGCATAAGTAGATGCAAGAACTTTTGTTGAGGCATTGCTTTCTTGTTTTTTAGTTTTTTTTATTTTAAAGATGTGGGGTACAATTCAGGGTCAGGCATACAAGCATTGATTATGCAGTTACCCTTGTTGATGAGGTGTGCTCCTTCCTCCCCTAGCAGTTTCCCTCAACTGCCAATCCCACACCCCCTCCCTTGGTAGTTTCCCACTACTTCCGATCCCTTTCTTATAGTATTATGGTAATTGTTCAAGGTCCACTTATGAGTGAGAATATATGGTACTCTGTTCTTTGTATCTGTAATAGATCACTGAGTATGATCGACTCTAAATCCATCCAAGTAGCTGCAAAGTCTATATGTTTGTCTGTCTTTATAGCTGCATAATATTCCTTTATGTATACGTACCACATGTTTTAAATCCAGTTCAGCTTCAATGGGCAGCATGGTTGGTCCCATGTTTTTGCTATTGTGAATAGAGATGCAACAAATATATGTGTGCAGGTGTTTTTTTTTTAAGAATGATTTGAGTTCCTCCGATTGTATTCCCAATAGGGGAATTGCTGCGTCACATGGAAGATCAATTTCCAGTTCTTTCAGAAGTTGCCACACTGTCTTCCAGAGAGGTTGCACTAGTTTGCATTCCCATCAGGAGTGTAGAAGCATTCCCTTTTCTCCGCATTCTTGCTATCATCTGTTGTTTGTTTTATTAATAATGGCCATTCTTACTGGGGTTCGGTGGTATCTCAGTGTGGTTTTGATTTACATTTCTCTGATGATGAGTAAGGCAGAGCACTCATGTGTCTGTTGCCTGCCCATATATCTTCTTTTGAGAAGTGTCTATTCATGTCTTTTGTCCACTTTTTAATGGAACTGTTTGTTTTTTTCCTTTTGGCACATTTGAGTTCCTTGTAGATCCTAGATGTTAGGCCTTTGTCAGATATAGAGTTGGCAAATATTTTTTCTCATTCTTTGGGCTGTCTCCCTGCTCTTTTGGCGATTTCTTTTGCTTTGCAGAAGCTCATCAGTTTGATGAAGACCCACTTGTCTATCTTACTTCTTGTGGTATGGGAACTTAGGGTTCTGCTCAGGAATTGGTTGCCAGTTCCAATTTTCAGATTGTGTTTTCTAAGATTCTTATAGCTTGAAGTTTTACATTGAGGCCTTTGATCCATTTAGAATTAATTTTTGTTTATGGTGATAAGTAGGGGTCCTGTTTTAATCTTCTGCATGTGATCAGCCGGTGTTCCCAGCACCATTTACTGAATAGGTTCTCCTCTCCCCAGTGGTGGTTGTTGGAGGTTTTGTCAAAGATGAGTTGGTTGAGGAATTGAGGCTTTGTTTCCAGAACCTCTATCCAGTTCCATTGGTCTATGTGTCTGTTCTTATACCAATACCAGGCTGTTTTGATTATGTAGCCTTATAGTAAAGTTTGATGTATGGAAGTGTGATCCCGCCTGCTTTGTTTCTTTTGCTAAGGGTTGTTTTGACTTTTGCGGTTGTTTATGTTTCCATATGAATTTCTGTATTGTCATTTCCAGGTCTGAGAAGAATGATGTTGGTAATTTAATGGGTATTGGGTTGAATCTGTAGATTGCCTTTGCGAGGATGGACATTTTTACAATGTTGATTCTTCCTATCCATGAGCATGGAATGTTTTTCCATTTGTCTGTGTCTTCTTGGATTTCTTTAAGCAGTGTTTTATAGTTCTCATTGTAAATACATCAACAGATGCAAAAACAAGAACTACATGATTATATCATTAGATGCAGAAAAAGCTTTTGACAAAATCCAGCATCTCTTCTTGATAAAAACCCTCAAACACCTAGGTATAGAAGGAACATACCCCCAAATAGTAAGTGCCATCTATGATGAACCCACAGCCAACATATTGCTAAATGGACAGAAACTGGAAATATTTCCCCTGAAAAATGGAACAAGACAATACTACCCACTTGTTTGGAGCCAGCCGTAGAGGCCTGCCTGAGCATTAGGGATCCAGGTGGCTGTGGATCCTGAGACCACTAGGTTGTGTTCAGGAGCTGAAGGCCCATTCTCTCCTCCCTTCTTTGTTGTTTGGCATGACCCTCTAGCAGGCACTTTGATGATCTAAGCATGAAGTTCTGAGAATATGACAGGCATGACTGACTCTCGGGATCCATTGTTCCCATTTCTCACAGACTGTGGTTTTGGCTTTAAACTTAACACAGTTCAAGCTCAGGTCACATTTGGGAGCCTTATATATGATACAAGCTTCTTTATAAGATTTAAAAGTATATTTGTAGAATTAGTATATACATTTAGAGAGCTGTTTCCAGCTTTAGATGGTATAGATGATTATCTGGAGTTACCAGAAATGGCCCAGCATGAACTTTGGACTGGGCCATATTCCTAAGGGCCCAGCGTCCACTTTGGGCTGGGCTGCATTCTTTTAAACTGGTTCTTTAGATATAATTAATGTAGGTTTTTTTCTACTTATAATAGAAACTGAATTTATTTTATTCATAGAAAGTATTGTAGAATAGGTCATGCTATGTGAGGGAATTATGTTAGTTCAAGCATGATCAAACATGATACTTTAAGGTTTTATAAGAATACAGCTAACATTAGAAATTTCATTGTTCCCACTTTCTATTAATTGTGGTTTTGGCCTTAGTACATTTACAGTTTGTATTTGGGTTTTATTTTAGAAGTTTTATTACTGACAATCAGTTTTATATATTAGGATTAGGAATTAGAAACTTTTATAGAAATTAAGATAGATACATAGGATTTGAGAATAGTCATTTTGTTAAGAGATTATAATCAATTGTTTCTGGAAATGGCCCAACATGATCTTTGGACTGGGTCACATTCTTTAGGAACTGGTTTGAGCTATAATTAAGCGTGTTTTATAGTACAGGTAAAATTAACACAGAATAGAAAGGTATTAGGATTTAAGTCAGTCATTAGGTGTTGGGAATGCATAAGTTTTAGAAGTTATTGATTATTAGAACATTATGATGTTAGAATTGTTATATTGTTTGTGAGGAACATTAACCAAGCATGAGGAACAGTGAGATAATTTTGGGATTGTCCTTCCTCATGCTTGGAAAAACACCTGGTGGGTGGGGGACGCCCCTCACCTACCTGGCTTTGTGTTCACATGAAAGTCTTGTGATTTAATTGGGATTGTCCTTCCTCATGCTTAAGGAAACACCTGGTGGGTGGGGGGGATGCACCTCATCCACCTGGCCTTGTGTTCACGTGAAAGTCTTGTGATTTAATATGTGAAAATTTGGGATAAAAGACTCACAGTTGGTTCTAATAAACAGCTTCTGCTCATTTCACTGAACAGTTGTCCCCTTTCTTTCTCTTTATATCTATCCCTCCATCTTTCTTTCAATATCTATCCCTACTACAGAATCGGCTTCTGCACTAGACAGAGTCCAGTCTCTTTCTTTCTCTTTCTTTCTCTTTATTTCTCCAGAATAATCGCCAATGCTGCCCCACCTTCCAGGGACTCTCTAAATCTCTCTGCAGGGGCTGGCCCCCCATACCCACTCTCACCCCTCTTGTTCAATATTGTGTTGGAAGTCCTAACCTAGGGCAATTAGACAAAAGAAGGATAAGGGGTATCGAAATAGGAAATGAGGAAGTCAAGTTATCCCTCTTTGCTGATGATATGATCCTATACCTTGAAAATCCAAGATAATCTGTCAAAAACATGCTTGCACTGATAACGGACTTTGGCAAAGTCTCAGGGTACAAAATAAATGCGCAAACGGCAGTTGTATTCTTATACACCAACAACAAGCAGGCAGAGACTCAAATAAAAAGCACAATTCCATTCACTATAGCCACAAAAAAAAGAAATACCTCAGTATCTTCCTAACCAGAGAAGTAAGGCATTGCTTTCAATAGTCAAAATTGAAAGCACCCTAAATGCCTATCACTGAAGAATGTCAATCTAAGTCATATTATAGTTGTAACATAAAAGTATGTATTGTTTTAAAAGAACAAACATAATTGGCATATGAAGTGTCAAATATATAATTTTGAGTGTAAAGAATAAGTTACAAAAATGTACTGTTTGCTGCCATTTATATAAAGTATAACAACCAGCAAAATGCTAAGTTAGGGTAATTAAATGTAAATATATAATAAAAATACAGACTCATGGAATCGATAAATATTCAACTCACAATAGTAGTCACCTTTTGAAATAAGTAAACAGTAATGCCACCTCTTTGAGAAAAAAAAAAGCCTGAATAAAGTAAAGCATATTAGTAAGAGTTAATAGAGCTGAGTGGTGGGTGCATTGATACTCATCTTAATACTTTATTCTTATCTGGTTATTCATAGTATATTTTAAAAAATATTCTTCCTGTCCATTTCCGGCCATGCCTCTGTGGTCCAGAGCCATGCTGATTTACTCCTGGAATCCTGTCATAGATATACTGTTGGCATTCTCTGTCTCCAGTCTGATTTGCCTATCAGTTCCAGCCTATCACAAACAACCATCAGCAGGAATATGCTTTTCCCTTCTGCCATCATTCCATATTATCCACTGTAACAAGTTCAAGTCTCTCTTTCTGACTTTCAAGGCCATCTGGAATCTGCTAAGTCTGCTTCTTCTTCCACCCTTTTTCTTCCACAGGAATCCCATATTTCAATGAGGCATGACTATCCCTTGCCCCTTTCCGCAATCTACCATTCCAAAGCTTAATGCTCCATCAAGGCAGAGATCAAATGACATGATTTTGATAATGTTCCTTTTCCTGGCCACTTCAGCTCATAGCGATGCTCTTTTTTTCAGTGCATATCATCTATGAAATCAGTATTGTGGCAGTTACCTCCTAAACAGTCACGATTTTGGTTGTAGGATTTGCATGCTGACACATTTTTTTATTTGATTTTTTGTGAGTGCCATTAAATGTCTTCTTTTCTTTTTTAAAAAAAAATGTATAAAGATGTGGGGTGTTATTCAGATTTAGGTATACAAGTGGTCATTTTCCAGGCAAAGCTTGGGTCTCCCTTTGGTCCTTACTTCACCTCGTTTGAGATCACGTACCCTTATTGATGTGATGTCCCCCCCTCCCCTGGCAGTATTCCTCTACTGCTAATCCCTTTGTTATAGTATTATGATAATGGTTCAGGGTTTGCTTATGAGTGAGAACATGTGTACCCAGTTCTTTGTTTCTGTGATGGATCACTGAGTATGATAGCCCACCAATTCCCCTGAACGAGCTCTTATTCCAAGAGGTTCAAATGGTACTTAGGCTCTCAGTGTGAAACCTGGACTATTCCTGATTTTTACCACTCTTTCAGCCCCTCATCTTCAAACATCCACTAAGTCTTATTTTATAGTTTCATTAATATATTTTCAAATTGTGCATTTATCTGTTTTTATTGGACATTCTTGTAGAAGCCACTATCACTTTGTACAGGTGGATATGATAAAAATGATAATATCAAAGCAACGATATATAACTTTGTGAAATCTTCATCCAGTACTTGCAGAGTAGGGACATTGCCATCCTTGATTAACAGGGATCTATGTAACGACTCTGGCATCTTTCTATATCCTATAATACATAAAAAGTATTTTTATAACATTTATACCAGTCACCCCTCTGCTTAAAGTCCTTAATGGTTTTTCATTGTCCTTAAAGAGTCCCAAATGTGTAATGTGACCCATGGAGACTTGCATAAATGCCACTGTCTATGTTCCCCAGGCTCACCTAATAGTACTCATCCCTAAGCTGAAGACACATTGGCTTCTTTTAATATTCAAGAGGCCACATTCTTTATCGTCTCAAGGCTGTAGAATCTGTATTCAGACAAATTTTTTATTTGATTCGGAGAGGGTCAGGAGATGTCTTATTTTTTTCTATTAATTCTTTTTTAAATTCTTATTTTTTATTTTAAAGATGTGGGGTACAACTCAGGGTTAGGTATACAAATGGTCATTGTGCAGCTAAAGTTTGGGGCTTCACTTTGGTCCCCATTTCACCTGGTCTGGGATCAAGTACACTTACTGATGAAGGGTGCCCCTTCCCTTCCTCCTCTGGCAGTTTCCCACTACAGCTAATTCCTTTCTTACAGTATTATGATCATTATTTGCTATTAATTCTTAAGGCTACATTTTTATCTCCTCAAGGCTTCCACACAGGCTCATCTGTCATCCTATACTCCATTGCCCACCATCCTTCTCCACGTAGGCTATCTCTACTAATCCTTCAGCTCTTATGTTAAATAGAATTTTCTCAGTGAATCTTTCCTTAATTCTCCCCTACCCATCCTTTTTTGACTGTTATAATTTCCGTAGCTCCTTTGGTTTATCCTTTACAATACTCATAAAAATGTAATTATATTGAATTGTGTTTCTTTTCCATAAGTCTATTAACTCCACAGAAGGCAAAATTCTGTTCTCTTACCTACTCTATCTTCAGCAGCTTATGCAATATAGCAGAGTAGATGATGTATACACATACATTGAATACATTAATTGATTCTCCAAGATAATTATTGTTTTTAAATGATTAAAATAGATAGATGTACATTTATATATTTATTTCTACTCCCCTCATCATTTCTTGTCATTCTCTATTTAAAGATTGGAAAAAGAAGTTAACAAAAGCACAACATTTCTAAACAGGAAATCAGACATAAGCAAGACAAAAATATAAGCATATTCAGTACATTTTTTCAAATGTTCTAAAGTTACAAAATAGAATTGAATTCTTCATAAACATTAACTTTTTCCCCCTTTGCAACTGAATTTATTAGAGGGGTTGTGGATTTTTTTTTTTTTTAATAGGAGTTCCTGGAGACTAAAGAGAAACCAAAATATTCACCAGGGTAGCACTTTATATTTAACAAAACAAAAATGCACAACCCAATATTTAATTCTTTCAAACCAAGCACCCCTACCTGGCCCTTTCTCTAATGCTTTCTTTAACTATTTTGTTCTATTTGCATTTGTGCTTTCAGTGTCCCACTAGTCTAAGTAGTGTTTGAAAACAAAAACAATCCCACTCTCAAAACAGAAAAGGAGAGGTAGAAAAAAAGACAATTTACATTTCACAACCTGCCATGTTCCGGCTGCTCTAGGTGATTAATGACAATGGCCATTTGCCCAAAATGTAGACTCAGTTCACAAATGGGATAGGTTAACAACTTTGTAATAATGGAAAATATATTATTCTTCCTCTATTGTATAGACCTTTCTTTGCCCATAAAATGGAAAGCATTTTTAAATTCTATTTGCACATAAAAATGCATGAAATTACAGCTTTTATAATATCATGTATTGAAACGAAGTGGATTGATTTGGTCAACCAAGGAACACAGCTTACTTTTTTCAGAACCGTGAGAATTAAGTTTATTGATACCGCACAACCTGCAGAGTTCTTCTAAAGAAAATAGTATCTATTACACATTTGTGGTTTATTTTATGGTGACTCTGTACTTGATATGGAAGAGAAAAGTTTAAATTTTCCTTCCTGAGGCATACCCCACAGGTACCCACTTATTTACATAAAGTTTATAATGAGTTTTAGAACAGAAAGGTTAACTAGATCGAAGGGGAAATTATCAATGAAGAATTGGATCCCTCTGGAAGTGATACATTTCTCTTCCTCCTTTAAATTGCGTTTGAACTTATCTTGGTGAAGAAATAGCTCCCTGTGACCTATTTTGTAAGTGATGAAATGGTTCAGGACTTCATTGAGGTAATGGGGGGAAATCAGTTCCCAGTATTTGCTATGCATCTGATTGTTCCTCTAATAAACTAAATGTAATTAAAAATAGAGCAGGGCCATTGCATTTTAATAGCTTGGAGTCTTCCCTGTGGAAGAGTCAGCAAACATTGAGAAAATATGAAGATTCAGCTCCCCAGCACCTGCCAGGCAGGCTTTGTCAAGATTAACAGCATCACACCAGGTTATTAGAGGAAACATAAATACTTTTGAGGCTCTGTGGGTAGTTACGATATCACGTTTTATTATCTTCTCCTAAAATGGAATTACTCATTGTAATTGCTTGCCAGTCACAGGCCAACAAACATGACAGAAGAAATCCCACATATTGGGGAGAGGGGGTTAGAACGCACAGGCAACTGACCTAGAGGATGTTTTAAGGACACATCATTATGTATTTGTAATAATCATAACTAAAGTTTTATGGTCCTTTACAGTTTCTAGGTTAGGCACACATGTGCACCTTGCAATTTGAATCAGGCATGGCAGGTATTTGAATTCCTATTTGAATAAGATAATGGGAGTATAAAGAGGTTGAGCGTCTCCCAAAAATCCTGCCACTAGTGAGTGCAGAGTTTAAAATGAGCTCAAATCTGCTAACTTTACAGTCTGTGTTCTTTCTGCCATTGGACATGGTCCAGCTTAAGTTCAGCAGCAAACGTGTTGCATTTGCTGTTCCCTTCAGATCATATCCTTCTAAAACAGCGGTTTTGAAGAATTAAGATTGCCCTATAGGAAAGACGTGAAAAGAAATTTTGCAGTTTAATAAGTGACCTTAAGAAAGTTGGAAGATTGCATGTCGAGCATGAGTTAAATGTAGGAAAATTTGACTATCTCTGTGAGCAAGATGAGAAAAGTGACGCATTAAGAAAAAGTGTGGATTTTTGTCATTGTTGTTGTTGTTGGTGTTGATATTTCCAAAGCACATTTGATTACCATATAGGGGACAGGGGAATGTCACAGTATTCGAGTGGGTTGGAGCTCACTGCTGTGCTCAATGACTCAATGTGTGGCCGAGAGGGAAGAAGTACTGATCACATATTTTAAAATCCATCTGAGGTCAGAAGGAAACATGAAAATGTTAAGTCAAGACCCCTGGACTCTACTCTTTACTAAACTAGTTGAATATCATGGCTGACATTCTGATAACACATAAAACCGTACATGGAAGTTCATCCCTTCATCATCATACAAACCACCCCTATCTGGTACACGTGGATCCTAGACTTTCCAGAGGGAAATGACTCATTGTGATCCGGTTAATTCAACAGAACTGCATATGAAAACATACTCAAAACAGAGGATTTCTGGCAGAGAAAGCAGTCCTTGCTATAATGCAAAAGAAGGAAAACATTTTGTGTGCTCAAATCTTTTACTTTCTACATTCTTTGTTAAAATCACTGATGACGTTTTCCACCTACAACCCTACTTCCTTGATTGCAACTTACTTTAGGATTAAGAAAATTTTTACTTCCATGGTTATTATTTTCTTTTTTTCAAAATTGAAGCTTTTCAATAATATTTGAATCATATATGCCATATTTTAATCTTTAAGTTATCTGATCTCTTCTTTTAACAGAATGATACCATCACTCAAGGTCTATGTTTCCCTTCCTTCCTTTCTTCCCTCCTTCCTTCCTTCCTTCCTTCCTTCCTTCCTTCCTTCCTTCCTTCCTTCCTTCCTTCCTTCCTATTGTCTTTCAAAGTCACAAGATATCTTTGTAAAGACCATTCACCCTTGGGTTTTCTAGTTTGTCCTGCTGCTGAATCTGTTTCCCAAACCTACATTTAATGGTAACAAGTATGTTACCAATTCTTTCCTTAGTCTGCTTATTTTTGGTAAAAACTTCTCCTGAAGGTCTCCACCCTGCTATTTCTGGGAGTCCTTGCATATATTTCTTTTGGGTTTATGAAGAGGTTTTCTGCCTTCATTGGAACTCTCCGTGGCCCTCATTCTATTTACAACTGATGACCACAGATAACCAAGTCACTTGAGGTCCTCTGATTACTATCACTGCAGGTAACATCCTCATGAAGTCACTGATATTTGAGCCAAGGGTGCTGTCTCCTGACATTCTCTCCTATCATGTGCTTCCTATAGTTACCAAATCAATGCATCCATCAATCCTTAGAGCACATTTTCACTTGAGCAGCAAAGCCGTGTATTTCAGGATAAAGAGAGGGAGCTCTGTGTTCAACCCCATGGATTTCAGATGAGAATCCTTGAACCTGAGCCAACATACCAGTAACATTTTTTTCTTCATTTTTGCCTTCTCTTCCCTCCCCAAACCTAGTCTGTTGTAAATGTCACTGCTGAATTCCAGTAGTGGGCAAATTCTAAATAGTGACTATATTCCCAGGATACCTGTCACCCTCTTAGCCTGGTTATATTTTATACAAAAAAGATTTTCTTTTTGAACATATTTTACTCCTAAAGATTTTCTTTCTTCAATAAAATTGATTTTACACTTTAAATGACTCATCAAGCATGTGTGACAATTGACACTGAAGGAAGAATGTTTTAAGAGAAGGAAGAAAAAGTGACAAAAACTATAATCCTACAGGTGCTTTTTTTGTTTAGTCCTTTTTAAAAAAGTCAACTCTAGAATGGTGTTAGCAGAATGTGCAGCTTCTGCTTTTGAATTGTGTTCATATTCTAACTACTCCAATTTATACCATTTGCATTTCAACCAGGTGCCTGCCATGAAGGAGCAGAACATAAAGTGGGTCCAGAATCTTGTATATAATCCTACAGTAAGTAGTGCAGTGCATTAATAAATATGTCAGGTCTCTAATAATCTACCCTATGATTTATTCATTGTCATGGTGAACATTGTGGATTTAATGACATCGTTTCTAGTTAAGATCACTAGTTGCAAATACATTTATGGAGAACTTCCCATGTGCCAGGAAAGTGTAAGGTGCAGAAAATTCAAATCTTACTGTCCAGAATGGAGACATATTGCCTTTGTTTTATTATCTGAATATGTGTCCTTGTTAGTAATAGGAACATACATTTGGGGGGGGGGACTATTTTTACATTTTTGAAACAATTATTTTGTTACATGACTCACAATTTTGAATGAGACACTAAGCTAACCCACCAAGTTAGATACAGCAGTAATAAATCCAGTTCTGACTGACTCTTAGGGACTGGCTGGGTAACTCGGGACATTTTCAGTGTATTTCAATGATATGCTTGTTAAGAACTGTTATTATAAACTTTCAAGCTAAAATGCATTAAAATGTCCTGGATCTGAATTTTAGCCTATATTTTTTCTAAAAAGCATTCAGTGTGTTTCCCCTAAAACTTAGAACTTGTTGATTAGTCTTGTGGGTTTTTTTGCCTACTAGACTAGGTAGGCTAGAATTCTTTTAATATGTATTCTAAATACATACTCTTACACATAATATGTGTGTATGTCAGTTGAGTTTTATCTCTGTGGAGGAGTGGAGAGTGAGCCAGACCAGCAACCCCTAAACAAAGCAAGTGGGGTAACAGATGGAGTGCACAGTATGAAATTAGAGAATAACTGGCAGGATTTTTTTAATGATCCATCTGGAATCCAAGGGTCAAGATCATCAATTCTGACACTTAAACAGGACCACAGCCTCACTTTATATCTAATTTCTAAGGTGACTTTTTAAAAAAGTCTTCATTAGAGATGAAATTGATTTAGAAAATACAGTAAGTAATTACAAATTTACAAAGAGTAAATGCTGCATTATTGAAGGATAACAGCTTACACATAAAGAAATAACATATACATTTCTGTGATTAATCACACAAACAATTCTAAATATGCTATGCCATGATACACAGAACTGCAAAACAGATGCATTAGGGTAGACTTGATTCAGAAGTGTATAGAACAAAGAAATTGTGTCTTTTAGTAAAGTATCTTTAGTAACCAGATGAATGTTCTTATACCTAAAGGTGGGTGACTCTGCTTCCTGAGAGTGTTTAGGGACTTAGGCAGTTGGATGCAATGATAAGCCAAATAATGCCCCCCTACAAATATGTCCACTTCTAAATTTCTAAAACCTATCAAGGTTACTTCACATGGCAAACGAGACTTGGCAGATGAGATTCTAGTTATGGATATTGAGATGGGATTATCCAGGTGGGCCCAATGTAATTACCACAGTTTTTATAAGAGGGAGGCAGAAAGGTCAGAGGCAAAGAAAGCAATGTGACAGGAAAAGCAGAGGTCAGAGATGGAGAGAAACATTTAAAGATGATATGCTGCCAGATTTAAAGATAGATCCAGGGAAATGGACAAGGCAGGAGGTATCTCATTTCCAGACTTTAAACTTTACTATAAGGCTACAGTAATCAAAACAGCCTGGTGTTGGTACAAGAACAGGCATATAGACCAATGGAACAGGATTGAGATTCCAGAAGCAAAACCTCAATTTTTCAACCAACTCATCTTTGACAAAGCCTCCACCTACAACCACTGGGGAGAGGAGAACTTATTCAGTAATGGTGCTGGGAAAACTGGCTGGCCACATGCAGGAAATTGACACAGGACCCCTACCTATCATGACACACAAAAATCAGCTCTAAATGGAATGGATCAAAGACTTATATGTGAAACCTCAAACTACAAGAATCATAGGAAATGCAGAGACACCCTTATGGAAATCAGAGTAGGCAACCAATTTCTGATCAAAACCTCAAAAGCCCATGCCACAAGAGATAAGATTGACAAGTTGCACCTCATTAAACTGAAAAGCTTCTGCAAAGCAAAAGAAACCATCAAGAGAGCAGAGAGACAGCCCACAGAATGGGAAAAAAATATTTGCCAACTGTATGTCTGACAAAGGCCTAACATCCAGGATCTACAAGGAACTCAAATGTGCTGAAAAGTGGGCAAAAGAAATGAGTAGACATATCTCAAAAGAAGTTATATAGGCAACCAGTAGACACATGAAAAGTTCTCAGCCACAACTAATCATCAGAGAAATGTAAATCAAAACCACATTGAGATACTACCTAACCCCAGTAAGAATAGCCATCATGAATAAAACAAAAAACCACAGATGCTGGCGAGGTTGTGGAGAAAAGGGAACACTTCTACACTGCTGGTGGGAATGGAAACTAATTCAATCTCTATGGAAAACAGTGTGGCAATTTCTAAAAGAACTAGAAATTGGCCTTCCATATGACCTAGCAATCCCCTTATTGGGAATATACCTGGAGGAATTCAAATCATTCTACAAAAAGATACCTGCACATTCATGTTTATTGCAGCACTATTCACAGTAGCAAAAACATGGAACCAACCATTCTGCCCATTGAAACTGAACTGGATTAAAAAATGTGGTATATATACACAATGGACTATTACACAGCCATAAAGAAGGACAAACATGGACTTCGCAGCAACTTGGATGGATTTAGAGTCAATCATGCTCAGTGATCTATCACAGAAACAAAGAACAGAGTACCATATGTTCTCACTCATAAGCGGACCTTGAACAATTATCATAATACTATAAGAAATGGATTGGCAGAGTGGGAAACTGCCAGGGGAAGGAGGGTGGGGTTGACAGTTGAGGGAAACTGCCAGGGAAGGGAGGGCCGTACCTCATCCACAAGGGTACCTGCATAATCAACATTTGTATAACTAACCCTGAATTGTGCCCCACATCTTTAAAATAAAAATAAAAACAGTTTTTTAAAAAGAAAGGGATCGGCAGTAGTAGGATACGTTGGGGGGATGAGGGGAAGGAAGAAAAGCATCAATAAGGGTACCTGATCTCAAACCAGTTGAATTGGGCACCAAAAGGAAGTTCAAACTTTGTTTGTATGACGTCCACTTGTATACCTAATCCTGAATTGTATTCCAAATCTTTTTTAAAAAATAGATCAAGGGACCCAAACCAAGCAAAGCAAGTTTCCTCTAGAGCTACTAATGTCAAGGAAATGAATTCCTTAGAGAACACAAGGAACCAGTCCTGGAAACATCTTGACTTCAGCTCAGTGAGACTTTTTTAGACGTCTCAAGACCTGTAAGATGATAAATTTGTGTTGTTTAAAGCTACCAAATGGTGGCAATCCCTTACAGCATTAATAGAAAACTATGACCTTGGCTTAACCTGGGTCTTCCAAGGTTGCTATAGTCGTTGTCATTTCAGCTCATGGGAAGAAATAAAAGAGAACAACACAATGGGTCAGGGACAATGGAACAGGGGCCTTACTATTTTAAGGACCTTCCTGAGAATACCTGACATCACTTTCACCTATATGAAATGAGGAGAAATTAGTCACATGGCCACTGGGAAACTGGAAATTAAGAGTGTCTGGAAACAATTTGATAAAAGTAAACCTATTACTGTGAAGAAAGAAGAAGACAGATTTTGGCAAACAGTCTGCCATAATGGGGTTCATAGCACATAATATTTATTTCATCTATTTTTCAGTGTAATAGAACAAGTAAAGTAGGTAAAGAAGAAATGAACTGTCAAAGATAATTTAAAATTGTAACAGCTAATGATTAACTACTTACCCCCCAGATTGTATGAAAAAATAATTTGCAAAAACATATTTATTTCTCCTACAAAAATCTACCAATGATTCATCCACCTATGAGTTTTACTTGAGGTAAATAAGTTTTACTAAAATGAACAAAATTTTGACTGCAGTATTTATACTATGTATTATTGATTAGTAATCTAAATTCATTGTATAACTTTTACATTTTGTACAATATTTTTTAATTCTTCATAAATGTTAGAAGTTTTCTTTAAGTTATTAAGTTTCCCAACCTGTATAGTTCAGACTTAACATATTTCCTCAATTCTTTTGTTTATTCATTTATTCAAGGATAATTTCTAAGCAACTACTATGTACCATTGTTGAGGATTATTTAGTAAGTAAGATAGATTTGGTGTCTGCCTTTCATATTATGGAAGCAATAGACTTGTCTTTATCTAAGATGGTCTTTAGGTTTTATTCAAAGCAGATATTTGAAGTAGGAATTTTGTAAAAAGCTCACAACTCTCTTTTAGCACATCTGTTTTACCCTCTTTACTTATTTTTTTTTAAGATGGGAGAAATTAAATAATGTTGATATGATCTGATATGACCCAATTTCTTCCATCTTCAAAAGAAATTATCTGCCCTCAAATCTCTTCCAGTTGCCATCCCGTTTATCTGACCCTCTACTTTGCAACACGTCTTTGAAAGAATTTTCTATTTATAAAGAAATAAAAATCTCCAAGCATATTTATATAAAGTATATTACACAAACATTTAATATATAATTGATATTGGATAGATATATTTTGTAGAAATACCGTATATGTTTACATATATGTTGGTTTATGTGTGAGAAAAAGGACTCCTTTCCCCTAGATTCCAAAGCATTTTTGGAAAGGCAGGGGACAGTACACACATATAAAGGAGGACATTTAAGACGATGTTTTAGGGCACACAACGTCATTGTCACCTGGTTCCTGACTGGTGGATGTTCCCTTCACCATTTTCTGTGTGCAACTATTTTAGTAAATGGAAAAATCCTGTTTGGGCTTCATATCTCAATATTATAAGAAATGTCTTCAAATTTCTTTGTTCTCTTTTCTCTTCCAGGCATCTTTCTCAGAATTTTGCTAGAAACTCTCACCCTCACACCCCCCCCGCCCCGCAGACAGTGAAACTGCTCTCATCAAGGTCATCTGTGACTTCCAGGTCAATTACGTTATCAGTTTTTAATCTTTGTCTGACTTGAACTAGCTACAGCATTTGACATCGATAGGTACTCTCTCCTTCATTAAACTTTCTCAAGGATGTGACTTACAGAGCACCACACTTCCCGAAATTTTCCTCCTATCTCATTTTCCATCCTTGTTAGTTTTCTGTGTCTGGTCTTCCTTATCCCTCCTACCCCTAAATGTTGGCACTCTCAGAGCTCACACCTCAGATCTTTCCCTTGCCCATTAATAGTCATCTGTAGTATTCCTCTTAATGCTTTAGATATGCTTTATACTCTGATATCTCCCAAACTTAATTTTTTAGATATTTATCAAAATTTATACCTTAGACTTCGGTACTGAATTTAAGATTGTGTATCCAACTCCTACTTAACATCTCCACTAGTATGGCTGATAGTTAGCTCAACTCAACATGTTCAAAACCTGTTTCCTGATTTACATCCCAATAAAGGATTATATATATCACCTCTATGCTTCCAGTTACTTAACTCGAATATTGGAGCCATCTTTGACTCCTCTTGTTCTCACATATCAAATTCAAATACCTCTCCAAATTCTATTTGCTTCATTTAAAAAAATCTAGTCAGCATACAATTCCTGCTCCCCATCCCCATTCCTAATCCATGGCTCAAGCCATCATTGTTTCTTTCTTTGATTACTATAAAAGCCCCCTACCTTGACTTCCTGTTTTGAACATTGCCTCCACAGTCTGTGCTCAAAAATAGCCAGAATGATCTTTTTAACTATTAGGGAAAACTACAACATTCCTCTGGCCCGAACTCTCTAGTGGCTGTTCTACTTACTCAGGGTTAAAAGCCACTTCTCTATGAAGACCTACAAAGTCCTATGTTATCTGGCCCTAATTCTCTGATCTCATTTAATGATCTCAACAAGTGGCCTCTTTGGTATTCTAAATGTCTAAGGTTAAAATAATACCCTTCTTTGCATAGCTATTCAAGACTATTTATTGCCTGAATAAGTGACTAAACGCTAAGAGAATTGTTTCATTGCAAATAACAATAACAACTCATCATATTATAATGCTAGAGATCAAGCAGCTGCCATTTAATTTCTTGTATATTAAACAGAATATAGATAGACATATTTGTTTTCATAACAACTGTCTAGGATGGAAGTTATCGATGTTTATCTAGTCAATCTTTGAAACTTCAAAAAATGTAAGCCAAAGGTTTCTGCTTGGAGAGAAGTCATGTGCTCCTTATCTTGGCAGTCACACAGAGCAAAACTCATTCATTCCTCTCTAAGAGGAGTTTCTTCCACTGAGAGATTTCTTTTTGATAGTAGCAGCACCATTAATGTCACACACACACACAAATGATTTCTGCCAGTACAAAGAAGGAGTTCTTGGTAGATACAGCATTAACTTTAACATGGAAAGGAAAGTGCTACTGCAAAGACAGAATCAGACCCATTATTGTCAACCTCCATTGATTTGAAGAAAAATGCCTCCTCAGCCGGGCTTGGTGGCTCAGCCTGTAATGCCGTGCCTTTGGGAGGCTGAGGTGAGTGGATTGCCTGAGCCCGCGGGTTCGAGACCTGCCTGGGCAGCGAGACCTCATCTCTACAATTAATCAAAAAATCAGCCGGGCGTGGTAGCGCGCGCCTGTAATTCCGGCTACTCGGAAGGCTGAGGCGGAAGGATCGCCGGAGCCCAGCAGGTCGAGGCTGCGGTGGCTGGGAGCGGCCACTGCACTCCAGTCTGGGCGACAGAGTGAGACTCCAACTCAAAAAAAAAAAAAAAAAAAAAAAAAAAAAAAGAAAAATGCATCCTCATAGCCTATGTGCAGGAGCAGTGGGAAAACAAAACAAAACAAAACTGGAGCCTTTGAATGTATGTGCAAGTGTTGGTTATGAAACTCCTCAAATTTTAGAAAATAGGTTGATAAATTATGGACAATAAGATAAATCTGGTGCTCAACATAACCATGATGCATATCTGAGGGGTTTATTTCTATCTTAGTCCATTTTGGCTGCTATAACAGACCATAGATTGGGTATCCTATAAAGCAGAAATTTATTTTTCATGGTTCTGGATACTGGGAAATTCAAGATCAAGTCACCATCACACTTGGTATCTGATGAGATCTCACTTTTTTGGCTCATACATGGCTGGACTCTGGCCATGTTCTCACAAGGTGAAAGAGGTGAGGGAGCTCTCTGGGATTTCTTCCACAAGACTACTAATCCCATTCACGTGAGCCACCCTCTCATGACTTGATCGCTCCCAAAGGTGCCACCTTTAAATATTATCAGATTTAAGATTAGGTTTTAACAAATAAGTTTTGAGGAGATGCAAATATTCGGTTCATAACAATTACCAATCAATGAGGAATAAGAAATTGTAGACCAAAACATTAAAAACAACCTTGGAAACTTAACATGTGAAGATATTATGAGTCTTACTTGCCAACTGAAATGCTTAAACAACATCACAATTATTATTAGATAAGGGTGGAGACTGAGACACTCTTGTGCTTTGGGACTGATAAGAATTTACAAAGCTAGAATGATAATATTATGACAATAAACAGGAAAAGGCTCTTTCATATTCACTGCATTCTCATAACTGACAACTTGTGTGCTCTCTAAGCCCTATTGTGCCACACAATCCAACAGCTCTATTTCTGCTATGCCATGCTCCAGCATGGATATGTTTGTAAATGTTAAGAGCCTTGGGACCAGGGTGAACCTTATTTAGATTGAATGTAGCTGTGTCTTTCTTTAGTCCTGAGACATCCTCAGAGACTGTCTCTGATAGGCTACAAGACTAGGTTGCTATGCACTCATCTCTGTCCCTTCCTCAGACTTGGGGAATATTTCCCATTTCTCTCACATGATCTCTTTCTTTCCTCCTTCTTTTTACTTTCTGCTCTCCATACATTGCCCTGGCACACCAACCAAGCATAACCTCTTCAACAAGCCACTGCATATAAACTTGTCCATGGGGAACCTGACTGACTTACTGAGAAAGAAAGAAGACAGGGTTACATAAGAAACAAAGGCAAATCAATAGCTCATTAAAGTTTTCCTCCCTGACTTTGTAACCAAAACATTATAGGGAATTTTACTCTCTGTGTTTTTTCAAATTATTCCCTGCAATTCTTCTTCATTTCCTCTGAACCAGAAACTGCTGAAATTTAAAAACTGCTATCAATTGAATAAAAAAAATCATTAAAAAATTGCGTTCTAGTTATTTTCATTTAGGATGGAGTTGACACACACCTGTTCACTGATCTCAGTATGCAGCATTCTGATAACTTATTTCTAGAATCTTTCTAAAATGTATTCAGAGGCAGAAATACACTTTAGGTAGAATAAAAAGGCCCCATTCCATTACTATTTTTCTCTGACTGAAATATTACTGAATATATTATAGGCATCCAGCTAAATTGCCCTACCAGAAATGAATATCTAAAGTATTTTTACATTATTTTGTTGTAAATGGACTATTAATGGAAGAAATTAGCAAAGTTTAAATAGAGAATTAATGACGGAAGACTTTAACAATTTTTTTGGCAGGATGATTAGAGATTATTTAGATTTTTAAAAATTGCATTATGTCTTCTCTTATATAGCAACTTTCTTTGTCTGAATATCAGCATGTTTGCCTAACCAAATTTTATGGTATATTTTAGGATTTTTCCATTTGGCATACAGCTAATACTAAAAATTATGTGGCTCATATATTAAAACTAAGCCTCAAGAAAAGTCCTCTTTATAATACATTATAAGAGATTTTTTTCAAGTTGGAAAAACCAATTAGAGTAATAATAAAATATACAAATATAATCATAAGGATGCATTTCTAGAAAGAGGGAGGATAAGTTTAGCTCAGGGTGAGGGAATAATATCAGCAAAGTAGCATTCAGAGAGAAGGACAATTTATGACAGTAGAAATTCACTTTTATCTAGGAAGACGTCAACCTGCGTGAAGCAGTTGATCATTCTGTGATAGGATCCAAGATACCATAAAGCAACGGGTGGTCACACAGAATGAGCTTCAATATTCAAGTGAATGAATATGAATTTAATCTATTTCAATGCTTATTGTGTACATTGTGATATCTTCTTCAATTTAAAAGGGAATTCTGACTACATAGAATCTTGAAGCCATATAAATAGAGGGTCCATGTCACAGTTCTGTTTAATCGGTGTTTATGTTGCACATATGTACATATAGAGATGAAGGTGTCCTGGAGAATGTCTTTTAATTTCTACTTCCTTCTTGCTTCCTACTCTATCAGTCTCAAAACACACACACACACCACACACACACCACACCTCACCTCAACTTCAGGTAGACTATTTATTTAAATATTTCCTCACGCTTATAATCCCAGCACTTTGGGAGGTCGAGGTGAGAGGATTGCCTGAGCCCACGGGTTCAAGACCAACCTGGGCAACTTAGCAAGACCTCATCTCTACTTGGAAGGCTGAGGCATTTGGACCACCTGAGCCCAGCCGATCTAGGCTGCGGTGGCTGTGGCTGTGAGTGTGCCACTGCACTCCAGCCTGGGCAACAGAGTGAGACTCCAACTCAAAAAAAAAAACAAAAAAAAAAAAAAAATTCTGTTTTGTTTTATAACAAGAAAGTACAGACTAAATGCTCATTTAACTATTAGATCACTCTATTACCTAATGTTTATTCATATAAAAGCTCTTACAACAGCAAAATTGTATTTTTCCATTTTATGGACTCACATAGATTGAATTTTTTTCTCAGTAATCTCTCGTATACTATTTCTATTGTCTTTTTACTCTTTGCCTTGCTTCATATTGGTGGTAGATTGAGACCTAAATTGCTAACTTTTAAGACCCTGTCTCATCACATCATGCCAGGAATCACTTGATATCAACACGACTTAAAACGGATGATGTGATCTTGATTAAGGTCTTGTTAGTTAGGTTTTCCAATGCAAAATTATAATTTTTTCCTTTCAATACCACATTTATTAGAGCGAAATTACTAAATTCAGTCCACATTCAAGGAGAGGCAAATTAATCTCTATCTTTGGGAGGTAAGGATATTTTTAAAAAGTGGTCATATATGAAAATCACTGCAGTAGTTAATATATTTTGGGGAAGAATCTTTGAATATGCAAATATCCTAATTCCTCTGAAGTTTTAACCATTCATTTTAGCATTTACTGAATCTTGCCTGCAGAAATTATTACTGTGGCGTTTCAACGGTGATTTTCTATTTTTTTCATTCCTTCCATACTTATTCATTGTAATTTCTGTAAGGAACACTTATCCTTTCCTTTCCTGGGGAGTAGATTCACTGTGTACTCATTACCTACTCGTGTGAGTCCAGTGAGACAGAACACACTCAGACACGAGCTACCTGAAGGTACTTACAGACAGACAGCAAGGTACCAAAAAAAGCCAGAATCCAATAGAAGCCAACCCCCCAAAGCTCAGGTAAGCTGCCTGGAGTCTTCACTGTGCGTGCCCCACTTGCACCACAGCTGAGGGACCCTAAAAGACAGCTGCCCCAGGTTACATGTAGCTCAGGGGTCACAAGACTCACTCAGCAAAGCTTTGAAGGACATCTCCTTCCAGGGGAGACAGGAAAAAAGCCTGGGCTCTCCTGGGTGATTTCTTCCTAACTCTAGGTGTTACATTCCCCAGGAAGGACAGGGACGAGTCTGGGGCTATTTCAGGTAGTTCCTTCCTATCTCAAGATATCACATTCCCACCACATTCTAGTCATTCTTGAGAACTCCAGCAAGAAAGGGATGAAAACTGAGTTAGTATGAGGCTGTCTGGAGAACGGTTCTGAACCCCTTATTTATTTGTTGAGGTGTTATTGTACCGCTATTAGCTATTTTTCCAGGGGGCCCTGATATGTTTTACTGAAGAATGATATTCAGACATCAACATTTGGGTGTGTTTTAAAATTTTTAATTGATTGAGTTTTCTGTTTTGAAAATATATGAATCTTCTGTAGGAAAATGTATTTGGTTTTTAGTTAGTGCTTTTGGTTTAATGCCTAAAAAGACCTTCTCCAACTCAGGATACAGTAACCGTCACTAACATGTCATTGGGTAATAATATTAACACAGAATTCTGATAGCAATAAGAAGTCTGAGGCAATTCTTCTTCCCCTCCTTTATTGTCAGGAAAAATGGCAAAAGTCATGCTGTCTTTGATTTGCCAGCAAATTGGCAAAACTGTGTTAGTCAGGGATGCCTCCAAACCCTGTGATTAATTACAGCTTCTCTGCATATAAGACTTAATGGTGGTATGGTGGAAGATGTATTTCTTCCAAGTATTAATATTTTTAAGGTTATTGTAATTTCTGCATGGGCTAACAATGAGTTTTTACATAACCTATTTTAATAGTATTGGATAAGATCAGATCTTTTGGACCAAAGTGGAAAATCATAGTCACAAGCTCTTTCTATCTTTGGTGCTGATAAATTTCTTTTCATCATCTACTTTCTGCTATTTAGTTGTTTATGAGAAAATTCATGGTTTTATATTGGGGAGTTAGTGAATTTAGTGTAAAAAGACTTGGCATTTACAAAATATCTGCTTTCAGTTGAGATTTGTAGAGAGCAATGGAGTATGTGTGTTGACGGGGGTGGCTTCCATATCACGATGAGAGGAGATGACTGTTGACCAATAAAATTTGTCTAAGTTTTTTTAATCAAATGTCTCTATTTATGACTTACTTAAGCACACACTTAAAATAAATAATACACATTCTAAAGAAATATGCTCATACCTTCTAAGCCCACCAATCTCTTCAACATCTGTGATACTAAGTATTTTCAAGATAATTTAACATTAAAAAATAAACTATAAAAATCTAAGTAAACAAACTAAAATCTCTTTTTGCTGACTTCTGGTACCACCTTCCCAGATATTGTAAATTATAGTATCTCTGTTTTCATTTGAGAGATTCTGTGTACTGTTATCAGCTGTTTTGCATATATACGTATATGCAAATATATATATATCCATATACATACACACATATATAAACATATATGTACACATCTACATAAATATATGTATATACGGATATATATGTACATATGCAAAAACCTCACTGTACTTATTTTCTATAATTTTTCATTTGATATGTCTTAAATATGGGGTCTTAGAGATACTTCTCTGTCAATATCTGCATATCTGATTGTTTTAAAATGCCATGGTTAATTTAACCATTTCTCTAGTTTTTGACTTTGGGTTTCTCTAAAATTTTGCTTTCAAAAAAGTGCTATTATGAACATATTTGAACATGCCTCCTTGTGCTTTGAATGCTATTTTTCTAGTTAGTTATTAAACCATGCCAATAGATAGTCACAACAATGTATATTTAAAATTTAATAGAAACAAACATATTATCTTCCACCGTGGTATTAAAAGTCCTCCCTCTCTACTTTCCCAGACTGAAACTGTCAAATCTTTAAACTTTGCCTAAGCTGTTAAGGACAATTCTATCTCATTGTTTTAATCTTTATTTCCTAGATTTTTTCTCTGATTAAGCACTTTTTACATGTTAAATTTGTGTTTTCTTTTCTGAGAATTTCCCATCCATATTCTTTTCTTTTTTTTCTACTGAGCTACTTGTGTTTGTAAAAATTTCTCTGTATAAGGGATATTAATCCTTTGTTGCATATATTATAAATTCTTCTTAGTCACTTTAATTCAGCATCTTTATGTTACTTATTTTGTGTTTGAGCTTTACTTATATAATCTAATGTATCAGTCTTTTCCCTTATGCCTTTGTGTTGTACAGCTATTTAGCACCATGGTCTATTTGTCTTTCATTGTGCCAAAACCACATGCTTTGAATATTGAAGGTGTATAGTATATTTCAGTACCTGATAGGGCAGTTACATTCTTTGTTCTTCTTTTTCAAAATATTCTTATTCTTGCATTCTTAATTCTATTTCTATTTTCATAAATGCCAATTTCTCTTAGTTATTATTTTCCTAGGTCTTTAGTTAAAAATTTAATTCATTTGCTTTTAATTTTCCCTGTTTTTTCATGAATACATTTAAGATAGCAGATTTTATTTTGAATGAGGCTTTGACTGCATCTCACAGTTTGAGGTGTACAGTGTTTTACTAGAATGCTCAATTATTATCTGAAAAGGCAAGAACAACAAAATGACTCCTATGGCTATACATACCTCCTTGCTGGTGGCCTCTGAATCTCCTTCTAGTCTCAGCTTCTGCATCCCCTCACATGAGTAGTACTTAGGCTGCTGTGACTACCATCTGCAACAGAAGTTTCTCTTGAGTTTCTTAACTGTTGTTTTCCTCTGTTATTTCTCATTTGTTTCTGTCTTTTTTTAAAGAATTCCTGAGAGTTTATGGTCCAATAACGGTTCTTTTTGGATGTGTGTGTGTATTTGGTGGTAGGATGATTTGGTGCATTTACTCAATCTATTTTTGACCTAGAATCTCTGTTCCCTAATTATCAGAAATAAAGTAGACTTGGGACTCTATGGAGACCAAATAAGAGCTAAGTGTACGTCTCCCACAGTTCTCTCATTCATTGTGAACTGCTGACTTGTGTGTGTGTGTGTGTGTGTGTGTGTGTGTGTGTGTGCTTCCTAAAATGCTTTTGGATTAAGACTTGCCTGTTTATCAACTGGCCCCCTGGATGAAGTTGGGCACATTTTGTTGCTGCAAATCCAAGCCAAGGGATTGGTTCTTCTGCTACCATTTCTATTAATTCTCCCAGTTGATTTTTCCATTCCTGGAACTGGATCACTCAGCCACTTCTCAATTTAATCTCACTTGATTCATACTCTCAGTCATTCTTTGAAGTCCTACTTTCTCAAGTTTGTAAAAATTTCTCATATACAGGGGAGAATGTGATATCTCCATAGATTTCACTATTTAAATAGATTTTCAAAAATTTAATAAGGAAAAAGATTTAAATACATCAAGTAAGAGAACTGTAGCACTGGAAATCCCAACTGTGTTTTAGTGAAGAAAACTCAGCCTGATTGATCTCTTTGACTCCTAAAGTCATAAGTGAAGCCAACAGGCATTTAAGCAAAAGAACAAAGAGTATACTATTGAAATACAACTACTCAGCAGATCTACTACTATCATTTCCTTCTCAGTTAAGAAAATCTAAAAGATAAGATTTTTAATATTATTTTCTTTGTTTTTCTAAGCAACTTCTGAGTTCTCTGTGTCACAGTTACTGGATGATATCTCTCAAATTTTAAATTTAACATTGTGAGTTTGTATGTACTGTGGCATGCAAATACTCCATCAACTCATTAAGGCAATTGAAATGGCCAGAGAACCACTTGCTTTATTTTGCGATCATGCAGAATATGTTTCAAATAGTTATGTTATTGTCCATTCAACTCATGAAAACTCATTCTGGAAGTTTCTCCAATGTATCAGAGCTGCTCTGTGCCTTGGTAGTCAATTAATACAGACCTTTGTTGTCAATTAGACTGGTAGAAAATTATCTTGCTTCCGTTACGTGTCTTTAACAAATAGGTAATTTTGTGATGTAGATACATAAAGCATGGATAAGAATGAGCAACATTCAAAATATACTCTCATTTGCTTTTACGTTTTCATGTAAGCCTGGATAGTAATAAATGAAGTCATCCTAAAAGACTCTGTGGCCTTGGATACTCAAAGTGCGATCTCAGATTGGAGGGATAAACATCACCTGGAATCTTCTTAAAAATGTGGACTCCCAAACCACTCCTCAGATCTACTGAATAAGAATTGGCATATTAATATGACCCTCCAGTGGTGTGTATACATATTACAGTTTTAAAAACATGCTCTAGGTAGTTTAATCACACTCTCCCCTACTATTCAAAATGAAAGAACCCAATGACTAATATGAAAACTGACTCTTTTTCCAAGTAATCCTAAAAATATGTACTTTCCTTTCAACTTGACCATTAAATATAAATATAATGATTTTGTTCCTAATTCTATAGAGTTATTTGAAATAAAGGCATATCACTATTTTATTACTCTCATGAGGTCTTTTTGTTTTCATTTTTTTTTTGAGTCAGGGTCTCGTCCAGGCTGGAGTGCAATGGCATGATCACAGCTCACTGCAGCCTCAAACTCCTGGGTTCAAGTGATCCTCCCACCACAGCCTCCTGAGCAGCTGGGACTCCAGGTCTGATTCACTGTGTGTAACTATTATTTGCTTGCTTGTTTTGCTTTGTTTTTTAGAGATAGAGTCTTGCTATGCTGCCTAGGCTAGTCTTGAATTCCTGGGCTTAAGCAATCCTCCCACCTTGGCTTCCCAAAGTAATTGGATTAAAGGTGTGAGCCACTGTGCCCTACCTGGAGGTCCTTATCTCTAATTTGTGCTAATATAGAAACTCTCTGTCTAGTGCCATTGCTTTTAGCATTAGCCTTTTCAGATTACATTTCGTAAGTTTACTAGACAGTCGTATTTACAATGAAAATCCACTTCCGATTGCACTTCTGCTATTATTCTGTAATGTTAATTTCATAACTTTCAGGATAAAATAAAAAATTATTGGCATATCATTTAAAACACTTCACAACCAGGTTTGCGTGTACCTTCCTAGCCTGTGAGTGACAGCCCTTGTTCATGTAGCGAATGCTACTGATACTTCTGAAAAGCTTCTACTTTCAGGTGTTCTGAAATATTCCCCCTTCATTGTCCTTTGGTTCTCTTTTTTGTCCTAGGGCTTTCTCTTTAAGGTCAGCATTAGAGGTGCCTAACCAGATGCAACTTAGAAATTCTAGAAGTTAATCCCCTTGGACAGTCCTCAAATAATTGAGGATCAGAGTTCGTATAAGTTTCTCAGCCTCACTATCCTCTTACAGGACAATTCTTAGACTTGATTTTTCATTGCTTCCCAGAAGCTCTCCAACGAAATAAGGCTCTAGCTATTCAAACAATATTTGGCTCAATAACATGCTCTATTTTGGCTTTTCTTCCTTCTTACCTTCTTGAGTCCTCACATGTACTTCTTGGAATTACCTCACAAAACTACTTGAATCCACATGCTTGACTCAGGGTCTGCTTTCTGGGGGAATCAAAGCAAAAGCAGTTAGTACTGGAAGAGACCCTTGAAAGAAGGCCCTCAGCATCGAACTCTGAAACTGGATAATTTTTTCAGTGAGATGGAAATAAGAATCACTTTGCTGGTAGTTAAGTGAGGTGGTGATGCTGTTTGATGCTGGGACCAGATAGAAGTGGAATGCCAAACACTGGATTATGCACCAGTCCTAGCACTTGAAACATATGAAGTCAAAGGATGGTGGAGTTGGCTGCCATCCGTTAAGTGCTCTGGAAAACTTGAAGAAGGAGAATATAAGGCTGAGATTAGCAAATTATCTTTCTGGGCAGCTGTGAGATCCAGAAAGCCTCTATGTCAGCATTTAAAGAAGACCACATCTCCCATAGCTAGAAGAGAGATTCTGGTAAAAATAAGAAGAAGAAGAAGAAGACAATGTTTGGTTGAAAGGGTGGCAGATCTACTAAAAGGACTGCAGGTTTATGTCAAAGACAAGAAGAATTAGAATCCTGCAACCTGGAACGTTAGGCAGGATGCATTTAAAATCTATAATGACTACATTTTCTTGAAAATGAGATCCTTTCTTCTTTCTAGATGAAATGGCATCTCATTACCTAACCGTAGGAAGGCTTTATGTGATTCAGATGTGTTACGTGATGATGCTTTCCTTCCCCAAATCTATCTACCTCTCTTCACTGCCTCAATAGCTAGGACCAGGTCAAAGCATAGCACAAACAGGGACATGTAGTCCCTGCTGCACTTGTTTCTAGAACTAAGCCACTTGTCAGACTCAGACAAATCAAAGAGGAGATGCTGCTGCAGTAAAGTATTACCCAATGCAATGATAGTCCAAAGAAACCTGCAGCCATTGGAAAAAATAATACCCAGAGACTTGGAGTAGTTATATACAGCATCAAAGCTGACATTGATGCCAGTGGTCTCAAAACATCTTCATGGTCCTGTTCTTAGAATGAATCCAGATGAAGGCCAAATAAGAAACATGGCATGGCCCAAGTCCTTCTCTCTGGCTCCTAAGTGCATAATTAGGATGAATATTCATAGCAACTGCTAAAACCCTCTAAATGTGTTTCTGATCTACAGGATAAGAACCCTTATGATAGAAGAAACACGTGGAAGCTCTTGAAAATACTTCTATGAGCCAAAATACTAAATCAGAGGCCATAATACATTCACATTAGAACTTTAGATATTAGAACCATTCTCAAAGACTTAAAAGGATACGAGGAGAATAGTTGCTATTTGTTTTATCCATCTGATTCTTTGCATATGTCGCATCTACTCATACTGCTCTGGTCTATTTAATAAGTGAAGATTGAGAATTGTGGGTGATGTTTTAAGCAAGAGGGGATTTGTAGTATTTACAAGCTGTGGTGCAGGAATCTTCTATGGATTCATGTGGAATTCTGTATGACCATCTGGTGGAGGAAGAGAAAGTTGGGCCTTCCTCAAAGAAGGGTGTCTGTATATGTCAGAACTAGCTTAAAATAGATAATTGCTACATTAAAGTCTAATTAGGCATAATCACAAAGGTCAGTGGTGAGCAGAATCCTTACAGGAGTAGAAAATTTAAGCAGTACACTTGGTCATCTTCTTTATTTGGAAGAAAGGGTCAGTAGTAAGGACAGACATGCTTAATGGGGAGTGGTAAACAGTCTGGTTGTTCACAGGAGCTTCAAAAGAGCAATGCTGGAAAACTGAAGGAAATCTAGGGGGAAAGCACATGGATAAACCTCTGAGATTGGTTTCAAGGCATGTATATTTTGTTTCTGGTATCAAAGAAAATGTCCTGCACAGATAATGTGCTGAGTAACCAGGTAGACAAGATGGCTTTTCCAGTGAGGGTTAGTTGGAATCTGACCTCAGCTCTTGCTTGCAAAATTAAGTACATGAGCAATGTGTACATGGTGCCAGGAATATAAGGTATACACGGGCTTGTCAGCAAAAACTCCGTATCATGAAGGTTGATCCAGTTTCTCTTGCTGCTGGATGTCCAACCTCTCGGAAGCAAAAATCAACTCCGAGTTCTGGAGGGGGTGCCTTGCGGAGGAGAACCAGCACGTCATGACAAGTTGATTATGTGAAATGCCTTCTACCTTAGAGTGTTCAGTTATTCATCCTTTCTGGTACTGATTCTGTTCCAAGTATGAGTTTCCTCTCTTATCCTCAGTGCCTCTGTCAGAATCACTACATATTAGTTCCCAGATTATCTGATTTACAGCATGAAGTCTTATGTGACATCATTTTAATCAAGAAACTTGTTTTAAGCAAAATAAATACAGCAATGAGATCACAGGATCAACTGGTTCTATCATAGACTGTATCTTTTATAAATTTCCAGCATAATAAAATATGAAAATGCTTCTCTAAATTTCTGTTAAGGTGCCATCTTGGGAACAATTTCCCACAGGTTTGGGGTACAGTCTTAAAATGCATTATAAGCTGGGTACTGTGGCTCAAGCCTGTAATCCCAGCACTTTGCAAGGCCAAGGTAGAGGATTGCTTGAGCCCATGGGTTCAAGACCAGCATGGGCAACTTGGTGAGAACTCATCTTTCCCCCCCCCCAAAAAAATTAGCTGGGCATGGTAGCAAGCACCTGTAGTTCCAGCTACTTGGAAGGCTGAGGTGGAAGGATCGCCTGAGCCCAGCAGGTTGATGCTGGGACGGCTGTGAGCATGCCACTGCACTCCAGCCTGGGCGATGGAAGGAGACTCCAACTCAAAAAAAAAAAAAGAAAAGGCATTATTAATGCTAAACCAAAAGACATTATAAGGTACTCTTTTTCCAATAGCTAGAATACATAAAATTACACAAAATCCAGAAAACAAGGTCTGAAAGTAAGACTCCAAATGGTCCACCTGGAGAATTCATGTTTCCTGTTCCCATGACTATAGTTTCTGCGGGACTATGGAACTGTGTATGTGATAACGTTTCCATCAGGGACCTAGGAAGTAACAAAGTTGCATTTTGTGTTCTCATGCTAAGAGTCCAGTGGGCAAGAGTCCTCTCTATTCTGGAAGTATTGATTGACTCCAAGGTGCATGAAGATCTAGGATGGCTGCTGCATAATGGGTCTACATAGTTCTGTCACTGGACTCAGGGGTCCACTAGGAGTCCTCTTACTGTTTTCATGCTGGGTATGAACACTCAATGGATAATTGCACCAACTATGATCTGGGGAAGGCTGGTGACCATGGACTTTGATCCTTTAGAGATACAGTTCTGTTCACTCACTACCCCAGGCAAATTACTTTTGACTAGATATCCCTTACAAGAGTAGGGTAAAATTAAGATTGCTTTCAATTATGCTCATAAAATAATCTGCAGCTGTAAGAAATGTAATCAATTTCATGAATTCTGCTTTAAGTTTTGTTTTTCATGAGATGTTGGCTGGCACAATGCTGAGGAAATTTAACAGAGGATTCCATATGAGGCATGAGAAAACAAAAACTACAAGGTGTATTGCACAGCAGATGCTACCTCTTGTTCCCTTGCGGGTAGACCCAGTTCACCTGAAGCTCTGGTACCCAGCAAGCTGACAGCTTCCTATGTTAAATGCTTGACCCACTTCTTTACTCGAGGGCTTTCTCAAACTTATCAGGAACTTGTTTCTCTGCATTTAAGCAACCCAGAGATGTGTGTATGTATTGAGTGGAGTGGAATGGGAAGAGATAGCTATCCTGGGAATAACCCTTGACAAAGGGAGATGAGAGTCCTAAATAAGTGATCCCATCTCCTACTATTTAGTGAGAATGTTGATGCCTGCCATTTCTAGTTTCTTAAGTGGTCCCTGTAGAATTTAACTCCACTAAACTAAAACAGCAAATTGTCCGTTAACACATGTTCTTTTGTTTCTCTCCCTTTTCTGTCACGTTTCCCTGTTGCTCATTTGTGCTTCTCAATTTCTGGCTTCAGGGTTTGATTTTAGGGGTTGCTCAAACTAACACAGTGAAATTTTTACTATTTCTTGAATGTATCAAGTTCGTATTTAGAATACCCACACATACTTGTTTGAAAGAGGCTAAGTGTGACCACCAGAGTAAAAAGCTCTTGGGGTTTCTCTTAAGAAAACTCACAGAGAGTTTACTCAAGGTAATAAAAAGAAGAACTTATTACTCTGCTAAATTTACTAAGCAAAAATTTTGTCCCTCAGTATTTTAAGCATAAATATCTGATTATGTCACTATAGTACAAAAAAAATACATCCAGCCATTACGCTTCTGTGCTGCCAATCTCTTCACATTTTTGGTTGCCTACAATAACCATTTATTTTCATATTCTTATTCTGAACCTTGTTGTTTACCTATTACATCATTTTGGATTTCTCAAGTGCAAATAGCCTTCCCAACTATAACACCCTATCCTTACAGCTCTCGTGCCCAAATTATTTCCATTAATATGACTTATATTGAGATAACCAATGCACTGTCCTCCTGCCCGCCCCCCGTTTCCCCATCCACATTTTTTTAGTTGAATAAGCTTCTTCTTACTCCTTTTTTGCTGACTTAGATTCCACAGTTTATCATGAGGTTTGAAAACCCTCCTCAGTTACCCTTGCCCCTAATTACCTTTTAGTAATCCAGTTTGAATACTCAAACTTAGATGAACCTATGTTGTTTGTGAATGTATGTGCATGCACAGCTGTATGTGCTGGTAGCTGATTATAGCAGATCATAGCTCTAAAATGTTACAAAATTGAATAGGTGGTATATTTTAAATTTATGATTTTATACTTTAAATGAGCTCTTAATACTGATTCGTCTTGTTTGTTTCTCTTCAAGCTAATGCTCTCATTTTCTGGTAGTGCTGTTCATATTCCTTCTTTACATAAACCGCTCTCTTTTCACATATGATTGCATTTATATAAGACGTATTCTAGATCATATGTACATATTTTAGGTATTAGAAAATATACAATAATTTAACACAAAAATATATACACACACACATAAATTATATACATTTACAGCCATATGCCACGTAACAACATTTTCGTCAATGCCAGACAACATATCTGATAGTGGCCCAATAAGTTTATAGTACCACATTTTTTTTTGTACCTTTTCTAAGTTTGGACATATTTAGGTAAACAACTACGTATCATTGTGTTACAATTGCCTACAGCAGTCAGTAGAGTAACATGCTGTAAAGATTTGTAGCCTAGGAACAATAAGCACTACCATATAGTCTAAGTATTAGGCCACACCATCTAGGTTTGTGTGAGTACATGCTGTGATGTTTGTACAATGATGAAATCACGAATAATGCATTTCTCAGAATGTATGCCTGTCATGAAGGGACACATATATAAACTATATAACTGTATGTAAACTATAAGTATATATAAAATGCATAAAAAATTGGTCCTATGATTAAGTGAGGAGAAATGGGCAGTTTGTGACAAGATAGAATAAAGGCTTTAATCTACTGTAATGAAACCATTTTAATAAAAATAACAATTTAATATTTTCATGTAAGTAACATATTCAACATGAGGACAAAAAATATACTTGATATGTATATCTTAATATGTAATATAATGAGACATAGTTACTGGTAATATAATGTATATTAATTCATGAATGGAACAGCAAACTTAAGGTTGGCAAGATTAGTACCATCTATCATTTTAGGCAGATTGTTAGATATGAAATCAAATGAGAGGAATGAAGAGAATTGAGTGCCAGGTGGCATTACATTAAGTCAGCTACCACATTTCAAAGGGACTGGGATTCTTCAAGTACACAGGACCTAAGTACTGTTCCTGTCAATATTTTCTTTGCTTCTTCTTTGTCCTGCATTTCCAGGACAGACTAAAACCTCTCCCCTTTCTATATGTATGCTAGTAATATCAAGCAAACTACAAGTAGTATTTCTTAGCAGTCATCTACTTTTTTCCTGTATACTTGCTTATCTATGGCCCTTTAAGTTTTAATTTTATAGTTTGACTCTTAAAGGGTAAATGTGTTTACTCTATTTCTAGACTCCTATAGGGCACCGCCACAGCAGTCTCTAAGTGATGAGGCCTCTGCCACATTTTTTCAAGCCTCCATGCTTTTTTCCATGATATTCTTTGCTAAAAAGATTTGCCTTGATCTTTTACCATGCTGACTTAAACTCAGAGGGTGGAATCATATTTTAGGAATATTCCTTGACCATTGAGTAGTTAGGTTTCCTTCCTGCACCCCGTGTATAATTTTTTATAGGAAGAATCACATTTAATTGAAGTTTTCTGTGTGAATGTCCTTGAGGCCAGTAACTATGTCTCATTCTTTTTTTTTATTCATTAGACATAATGAACACTCACTGTAAGTTTATGGAATGGATGATTATGTGTATTATAACAAGATATATTAGTAAAGAATCTGCACACACCTATGATTTTTCTAGCTGGAACTTGAGGTTGAACAGTAGTTTAAGCCATTATGAGAAATCTCCACAACCTAAAAAGAATATTCCCTAAATAAGAATAGCTTCTTGACTATGGTATCTTGGAAAGCTCACAGAGAAAGAAAAACATGAAAAGGGTCTATTAACTTGGCATGTATTATATAATTTTTTCTCCAACTTCTCAAAAGCATAATTGTCTAGGCCATAGGGTAGCTTCTAGCTGATTCTTTCATGTGAACAATTCTTTATTTTCTGCATATGTAATAGCCAAGATAAAGTGTTCAGCACTTTCTCTAATAACAGAAATATTCTACTTTAAAAAGCATCTTGTATGCACAGATAACACAAAGCTATTACTTGGAAATGAAAGTTTAGGGCTCCTTAGGTAGTTTTCTTATTGGCACCCACATGAAGACATAGGCTCCTCTAAGGTGCTGTCCTTTTGATCGTGCACATAAGAAGACGGGTAAAACACAAAATGTCTGCTGAAGGTACATATGAGCAGGGTAGCTATATTAGATATTGATTTCTCAGATTTTTAGTAGTAATGCACACTTTTGGAAAAAGGTTAATGATGAACATCATCAATAGCAAAGTGGCAATATAATTAATACTCTAAGCTCATTCTTAGAATAATATTCCAATAGAAATTTCCTTTATTACACAGATAAAAAATGACATGCTAATTAATTAACAACTTAATAACTCCCTACTATTAATCCAGTACTATAATACATATTCAGTGTAGAAAATGAAAAAGAATGAAGGAAAAACAACAGGGGAAACACAATTACTCACAGATTACCACTGTTAAAAGTATGATCTCTCTCTTTTATATACATATTAGGGAGAACCTCTGAAAAACCTGCATTTATTTATAAAAAAAGTGTATTTATTCTTACATGTTTAAACTTCAGTCAGCTTCAAAGGACTCTCCATTTGATGTAATTCACCTATTGAGACACTTTTCCCACTGCTTAGAACAGTTTTTGAACTTGTCCATTTTTATGCCTTTGAGTGCTTCTGCCATTTTTGTTTGTTTCCCTCTTCCACATCTGCAAAACGCTTTCCTTTGAGGACTTTTTTCATCCAGGGAAACAAAAAAATTCATTCAGAGTAAGATCGGGTGAATAGGGAGGGCGGGGCATGGGAGTCAGGCCATTTCTGGTAAAAAGTGGCTGAACACTCAGGACAGTATGGAAAGGTGCGCTTGTAAATCACTCATCATGAAATGAGCAAACGTATTGAAAGAATCTTCAACGTATTGAAAGAATTAAGAAAAAAAATTCTGAAGCCAAACACAGCCTGTCACAACACTAACTGGTACATGGAAGCAGATGGGTTCCTGAAGCACTTACTTAACAGAGGAGGCCTGTACTACAAGGGGTCCACCCTCCAAAAAAGATAATTCTGGTGGTTGGGGGTCACCCCTCATATTTCTCAAGATCCCAAAATAAAGGAAGTTCACTTCCCCTGGCTGTTTCAAATGCCATGATGCAGATATGCTTATATATAAGAGGGTTTTCTTATTTTATTTAAAGACAATTTTTCCTGACTGATGAGAATATCCACAGTGACACACACATACACAGCAGAGATGGCAGACTTGGTTGGTTGGTTACCTGTCTAATAATAATTCCTTATTCACCCTTTTAAAGAACACTTCAATATATTGTTTTAGACATGGGGAAGTCATGTGCTATAGGGAAGACTAGGCCTTTCCTTCATCCTAGGGGTTACATCTTGATTAATAAAAACGATCATAGTATTCCCATTTTCCCGTCTAATGTTGTAACTGAAGGTGCAAGTGGGACTCAAATATATTCAACGAAGAAAAATATAAGACACTTTGGAGAAAGATTTTGCTACTTTTAATGCGGGCATAAGAATAAAATATGCTCTCTGCAAGGGAGTTCCTGGACTTCTGTTCTCCCGGCCTTTTTATTACAGACTATCTTTTAACGAACTGTATAGTGAACAACCTTCAAAGAGAGAGATAGGTTTGAAGCAAAGGGCAGGTCTCTTAACTGCTCAGAATAACAAACATAATGTCTTTCAAATATAAAAAGTCAGGTGGATTACTTAGCATCCATGATAAAAGGTGATACCCTGATATCAAGTTTCCTTCCCTGTAAAGCAATCTTGTATGTGAACCAGGCATATAGGCATCACTGGGCCCTTGTCACTCCCTGTGGATATTGTGGTTTTGAAAAATTGTTCAAAAAATGTGGATACTGTGGCCACTGCTTTTGCTATGAGTAACAAAACAGTTCATCTCTGGCACACACAGGAACCTCATGTCTTTTGTCAGCATCCATGAAACTGACAGGCTAATTTGTTAACCTGCAAGTAGTGTCAAATCTCAGATCCTTTACACACTTGCCACTCTTTTTTCCACCTTTGGCCAGTAGAGAATGTCCTGGGAGAATGTGAGGGTGGGTCGATGGCAACCATTTTATGATCATGAGATCACAAATCTGACCACAAAAGTCAACACTGTGCATGGCAGAGCAAAAAGTACGGAGAGAATTTGGGTCACCGAAGATGGCTTTTTAGTCTATAATAACAACTTCTGTAATTATTCTACTTCTAAATCCATTTTAGTAGAGATGACTTTTCCTCTATTTTTTAAAATCATTTGACTCAAGTTTTCAATTATTGGGCAAAAGCACTTGATCTAAATCAACAAGGAATGAAAAACAACTTTGAAGGCCTGTCTGCTGCTACCAAATACAAGAACATTTATTTAGTACTAACTATATAAGTGTAGTAATAAGTCTTTCAGATATATATTTAAGATTTAATCCTTACAGCAACAGCTCTGTATGATTGTTATTATTTTAAACACAAATGATCTGAGGTTAAGTAAGTCTCTTCAGATAATTCAGTTAATAAGTGATAGAAGTAGGACTCAAATTCAGGTCCACCTGGTAACAATGCCTGTGTTTCTAACCTTGATGTAGTGTCTCCCCAGTAATTAGTATAACCAGCATTTCTTGAGACTTTTGCAGGTCTCAACTCTGTGCTAAGCACTTAATGAATTCTCCTTATATAAATGGCAGGAAGAATTTAGACCAGTTATATAAGTCTCTATGCAAATGAATGCCAAGAAACATTCTGCCTGAAAATGGACTCTTTAATAAGTCCCCAAACAGTAATTTTAAATTCGAGGTTGGCTTCAATTATCAGGCCAGAACTGAAAATGAGATGCTTACTGGTTATTGCTGAAAGTGAATTTTCACTGCTTGTGGATTAATTTCTTCAACATATCATTCTCATAATTAGGAAGGATGCTTTGTTGCACTGATAGATTACCAAAAAAAAAAAAAAAAAAAAGAGAGAGACCAGCATCCTACCAATCATTCTCTTATTCAGTAGTTCTTTATTGCTCGAAAACTGCTACAACCACCTCTTAAACCTGAAACTACATATAGAAACATCTCCTGAGACTATTGGATCCTAAGATTTATGCTGTCAGAGACTGGGTTTGACTAATTCAATGTGCTGTTACTTTCAGCTAGGCTTGTGACTAAAATCCAAGAAATTTAAAAATGTATCTTCACTTTAACTTATAATGTTCTCTGGGGGCACTTCAACAGTGTTTTCTGAGATTCTGGGTAAAACAAACAAACAAACAAAAACCACATAAAATAAAACTTCTCTTAGAATTCAACTTGCTCATTGAACTGTAGTTGCTTACGTTTGGGTATTCAATGTGATATCTAGATAATTGTAAATTAAAATGTATGAATATGACAGAAGGATAACCTAACTAGCTTCTTGAAGTGGTCAGAGGGGGTAGAAATAAGGAAGATTTGAAGTGTCAAAGAGAGAGATTTAAAATTTTTAAAAAGGTGACTAAAATATCCTAAAGTTTTCCTTTAATGTGCCTGTGGTGCTGGGAGTGACCTCACAATATAACCTACTTCTCAACTGTAATATAATTTTTATTATAAAAGTTATTTGTTATCCCTCACTACCATGGCCCAGAAGCAAAACATAATCCAAATACATTATCCATTGTAATATAGACTTGGCATGCATTTCCCTTGTGCAGTTGTTTTCCAGGGAACTTAGTCCTAATTATTTAACACTTTCAAAGTCAATAAATTACTGTAGGGGAGCAAAAGGCCTGTTGGTGGGTGAAATTTCTCTGTGAAATGAACGTTGGCTCATCCAGTAAGAAGTCACAACAAGGTATCATTTAATAATAGCAAGTAATATTTTAAAATTACTATTCAGAAATGTATTGCCTGATATTAAAATGACTTTATATAAATGCTGTGTCCTCAATTTGAAAGGACATTGGTAAACCCCCTAGGACTGAAAGGCCTTTTCTCTACCTAATTAAATTAAGTGCAGTGTACAGTGCCTCTCTGCAAAGATTAGCAGAATGCAGTCCTTGTCGGTTTAAGTGTTGCCTGTGGCGGTATTTTTTTCCTAATTTAATTAAAAGCTGTTCTTTTATGAAGAACAAGCTTGCAGCATAATTCCTCTTACGTTTACACTTCTCAATCCTGTTTGGGGAAATGTATTGTGGTGGGAAAAGAATAAGAGATGAGAGATGACCAAGGTGTAGGTGCGCAAGAGAAAGTTAGCGATATTTCCTGATTGTCAGGAGAAATTTATCTCAAAAATAAGAATGAGTGGAGATAAATCAGATGCCTTGAAAGGCAGCAGTTTTCACTGTGATGTGTTAGGCCTGATCTCTACCTTGTGCCCAGTCAGCGCCCTTGACAAAAATACTGGGCGTTAGTCAAAGAGGAAATCATATTTCTTTACAAATTTTCACATATTCAGATGTTTAAAGTGTGGTTGGGTCCTACAAAGTGTATGATTCGTTGTGGAGGCTGAGATCTTTGCTAATCTTTGCAGAGAGGCACTGTACACTGCACTTAATTTACTTAGGTAGAGAAAAGGCCTTTCGTCTGTTACCACAGATAAGGCCAAGTGTGAGTCGGTAGTGCTATATCGGAAACACATTTGGTGCTCTAAGAATAGGTACAAAGTCTATTCAGTAACAACTTTCCAGAAGACAGGCAAGTCCGTGGAAGCCAGTTTAGTTAGATGCCCCCTCAACTCCCTAAGTGTTGATGGATTCTTGATCAAGATTAAACAACTTCAAACTTCTTGAGCTATTAATATTTCAGCCAAGCAGTTACGGCTTCTATCTGCATTCTTAAATATCTATCACCTCAGTATTAGAAGCACCTATGCTTCTGAATTCATGCAAAGCAGAGACACTAGAAAACAGAGGGCAAGCCGGGCTTGGTGGCTCAGCCTGTAATCCCGCACCTTTGGGAGGCTGAGGTGAGTGGATTGCCTGAGCCCGCGGGTTCGAAAACCGCCTGGGCAACTTGGTGAGACCTCATCTCTACAATAAATCAAAAAATTAGCCGGGCGTTGTAGTGCGTGCCCGTAGTTCCAGCTACTTGGAAGGCTGAGGCGGAAGGATCGCTGGAGCCCAGCAGGTCGAGGCTGTGGTGACCGGGAGCGGCCACTGCACTCCAGTCTGGGCGACAGAGTGAGACTCCAACTGAAAGAAAGAAAGAAAGAAAGAAAGAAAGAAAGAAAGAAAGAAAGAAAGAAAGAAAGAAAGAAAGAAAGAAAGGAAGGAAGGAAGGAAGGAAAGAAAGAGAAAGAAAGAAAGAAAGAAAGAAAGAAAGAAAGAAAGAAAGAAAGAAAGAAAGAAAGAAAGAAAGAAAGAAAGAAAGAAAACAGTGGGCAGAGGAACAAACCAAGTATACAACATAAAATATAAAAGTAAGAAGAGGGGGGAATTAAGAATGTTCCAAGACACATGAAACAGTATGACTCATGAAGCAATATAGTGATGTATGTAAGTGGATTTAGATTAATTAAAATTATATATTAGAAATTCTAGATAAGCACTTAATTTTTGTTAAAAGCCATATTTGTAAACTAAGGGAAGATAAAAATGAAACTGCAAAAAATGCTATAGAAGATAGAAAAAGGAAGAAAAAATCAAAGAGTGAATGCAACAAACAAAATTGTCATGAACTATGGTATGTATTAGGCCAATTTCTCAATAATCACTTTAAATAATATTTGTCTGAGTATAGCAACAAAAAGACAAAGAATATCAGAGTGAATTTTTTTTAATAGACTCAACTGCATGTTGTCTACAAAAAAACCCAGAATGTATATATGAAGACCCAGACAGGTTAAAAGTAAAGGAATTGCGAAAGATACCCCATGGTAACACTAAGCAAAAGAAAGATGAAGTAGCTAAAATCATTCCAGACAAAAGAGACTTCAGAAAAGGAAAAATTATCAAAGATAAATAGAGGCATTACATAATTGTAAAGGACTCAGTTCTCTAATAAGACATAATAATTCTAAACATGTATTTATCTAATAATACAGCATCATCCTACGTGAGTAAAAAATGGATAAAAGTGATCAGAGAAACGTAAAAATCCACCATTATAGTCAGAGATGTCAATGTCCCTCTTTCAATAATTGACATAGAAGACAAAAATCTGGTAGAGGTATACTTGACCTAAAGAAAGAGCTATTAATCAACTTAATATAGTGGATGTTTATGAAAATATCCAACCAATATCAGAGTACATGGCTTTTCCAAGCCTATATGGAACATTCACCAAGAGAAACCACATTTTGGACCATAAAATATACTTTAATAAACTTCGAAGAAAATAAAATAGACAAACTATATACTCAGGCCACATTGGAAACAAACTAGAAGTGAATAATAAAAACATAGCTGAAAGATACTCAAATATTTCAAAATTAAACAACATATTTATGAATAAAACATGAACCAGTGAAGAAGTCTCAAGAGAATTAAAAAATATTTTTTACTAAAAAAATGAAAAAATATAACATTAAAATTGATGGAATGAGACAAAAGCAGCAGTTAGAGGGAAACATTATATCTATATATGATATGTGATGTATATATGAAAGATGAAATAATTAAAAGTAATTGTCTAAGTCAAGTTTCCATTTTAGAAACAAATTCTAAAGCAAGAGGAAAAATAAAAATAATAAAAATTAAAGCAGAAAGCAGTGAAATTGAAAACAGGAACAATAGTGAAAAGCAGTTTAACCAAAAACTTGTTTTTTAAAAAGGTCAATAAAATTGGTAAGCTTCTATATTTGTCAGAGTTTTCAGAGAAACACAGAAAAATTATACACTGCAGCCAGGTAGGATTTATTCCAGATATACAAGTCTGGTTAAGTGTTCAAACACCAATCAATATCAAACTGCATAATAAGAAAATGTAAAAACCCAATTAAAAATGGGTAAAAGACTTTAAACAAACACCTCACCAAAGTCATGCAGATGAAAACAAGCCTATGAAAAGATGCTTGGTGTCCTTTGCCATTAGGCAATTTCAAGTTAACACCATCATGCGATTCCACTTATGCACCCATTAGAATAGCCAAAAGCCAAAGCAGCGACAACATTGCATGTAAGTGAAGATGTGGATCCACAGGAACTCACATTCATTGTTGGTGGGAATGCAAAGTGATACAGTTACTCCGGAAGACAACTTGGCAGGTTTTGTTTTGTTTTCAAAACTAAACATACTCTCACTACATAATACCACAAGCATGCTCCTTGGCATTTACCCATCTGAGTTAAAAATTATGTCAACATGACTACTTTGAAAAATTATGTCTCCCTAATAACTTGCCCACCAATGTTTATAGCAATTTTAGTCATAATCATCAAAACTGGAACCAACGTTTCTCTCACTATCTGAATGGATAAACCAATTGTGGTACAGCCATGCAATGGACTATTATCCAGCAGTTGCTATGGTCTGAAAGTTTGCATCTTCCAAAAATGTATATGTTGAAATCCTAACCCTCAAGGTGCTGGTGTGGGCCCTTTGGAGGCAATTAAGCCTTCATGAGTATTTTTAGTGCCTTTAAAAAACAAGTCTAAGAGACCACTTTTGTTTCTCCTGCTGTGTGAGGACACAGCAAAAAGATAACTGCTATAAACCAGGAAGTAGGCCCTAACCATACCCTAAATCTACGAGCGCCTCAATCTTGAACTTCCTAGCCCCTAAAACTATGAGAAATAAATTTCTGTTTTTTTATAATCTATCCATCTATAGTATTTTCTTATAGAAGTCAGAACAAAGATAGCTTTAAAAAGAAATAAGGTATCAAGCCACATGATTATGCATAAACCTTAAATGCATGTTGCTACATCTTAAAAAAAAGTTCAGAAAGTACCTAGTCTATAATTCCAATTATATGACGCCTTGAAAAGGCAAAACTGGCTTGGGTGCAGTGGCTCATGCCAATAATCCCAACACTTTGGTAGGCCAAGGCGAGAATTACCTGAGCCCAGGAGTTCGACAGCAGCCTGGGCAACTTGGCGAGACCTCATCTCTACAATTAATAAAAAATAAAATAAAACAAGATTTAAAAAAAATTAGCTGGGCGTGTGGGCGCACTCCTGTAGTTCTAGGAAGAAACAAGGAAGGCTAAGGTGAAAGGATCGCCTGAGCTTAGCATGTCGAGGCAGTGGTGGCCATAAGTGTGCCACTGTACTCCAGCCTGGTTGACAGAGTTAGACTCTGACACACACACACACACACACACACACACACACACACGGCAAAACTATGAGATGAAAACAAATCAGTGAATGACAAGGATGTAGGAAGTGACTGGTGGGATGGGGCTGAATAGGTGAAACACAGGGATTTTTTTTTAGGGCAGTGATCCTACTTTGTATAATATAATGATGGATACATGACACAATGTAGTTTTCAAAGCTGATAAAACTTTGTAGCACAAACAGTGAAACTTAATGTGTGTCAATGTAAAAAATAATACTAATTTAGGAAGTTGGGGGATCCCAGAATGGAATGTAGCTTGAAACACACAATGTAACTGTATTTCAAATGTATAAAACATCCTTACTGAAGAGGGTATAGGCAATGTTTCTGTGTAATGTTTCCCAGTAACTGTGATAATGAGTGGAATGTATAAAACCAAAGGTGAAAGAATCTTTATGTAAGCACTTCATTCTAGCTGATACAGTCGTTTCCCATTGTATGAGTTACCAATTTTGATACCTACTGTTCATGTAGGCTGAAATTGTGCAAACAAGTAAATGTGTGGCAGATGACAGAAGCCAGGTTTTCCACTATTGGTTTCAGATAAGCTAGGGGAAGAGGCTGGGATGATCTATGTGGTAATAGATTAGAATTGGAGATATCTTAGGAACTTATATTCAGTTTATTATAAGCACATCAATCATAGACAGAAATATATATAGATTTGTATAGCAAGTAATTCCTTGATCTGTCAGAACAACTGTATCAGCTAGAATGGAATGCTTACCTAAAGATTGTTTCACCTTTGGTCTTACACACGCCACTCATTTTCACAGTTACTGGAATCAGAAACTTTGCCTATACCCTCTTCAGTAAGGATGTTTTGTACATTTGAAATATGGTTACATTGTGTGTTTCAAGCTATATTCCATTCTGGGATCGCCCAACTTCCTAAATTGTTCTAGGAGCTTCCAGTTCTTGTTTTCTGATCCCACTCTCCAGTAAAAGGGAGATTTTTATGATAGTTTTAGTTATAATCTACAAATGATTGAAAACTGAAGACAAAAGGAATTGATATCTTCTCAAGATCATGCAACCATGAGGATATGGTTGCATGCTTGAACTTGACTCCAAGGCTAGAAACAAATAAATAGTAAGTATATATGTATGTATACATATCATTCATATAAAATATGTATTATATTATGTGAACATATAACACATATAAAATACATTATAAATATTTGCCTATTACCTGAAATCAGGGGTGTGTGTGTGTGTGTGTGTGTGTGTGTGTGTGTGTGTACATGCAAATGTAACTTAAATTAGAAGAGACTAAATGGAATATGCCGGATATCAAGTGTCTCATAAATAAAGTTGTTGCTGATGATTAACCAGAGGAGAGAGTTGTGTCAAAACTTGCTAGTAGTTTAACATTTAAAGAGACACAAACCGGGCTCGGTGACTCAGCCTGTAATCCTGCGCCTTTGGGAGGCTGAGGTGAGTGGACTTGCCTGAGCCCGCGGGTTTGAGACCCGCCTGGGCAGACGAGACCTCATCGCTACAATAAAATAAAAAATTAGCTAGGCGTGGTAGCGCGCACCTGTAATTCCGGCTACTTGGAAGGCTGAGGCGGAAGGATCACCGAAGCCCAGCAGGTTGAGGCTGCAGTGGCCGGGAGTGGCCACTGCATTCCAGTCTGAGCAACAGAGTGAGACTCCAACTCAAAAAAAAAAAAAAAGAGACACAGTTTATCTAACATGATCTCTTATCTCTTAATTTTAAGAGATAACATTTATCTCCCATGGTCTTTACCTCAATTTAAACATGGTCTTTCAAGAAAAATGTAAGAATTTATTCAGAAGCTGGCTCTATCTGTACCTACTCTGTTTTCACTTTGGGTCCAAGAGTATGCCTTATCTGGACTATGAAACTAGATCAGGCCCCCAGAGGGAAGCAGATGATGAAGAATCTTATTTTCAATGCCTGAGAGTGTGTATGCATGTGTTTTGTCTTTTATCAAACGTGAATTTTGTTGTGCTGTGCTTTGCTGTTTCATTGTGTTTTGTTTGTTTGTTTTTGTTTTTTGTTTCAGCTGGCATCTCACTCTGTTGCCCAGGCTGGAGTGCAGTGACAGGAACATGACTTACCACAGTCTTGACCTCCTGGGCTCAGGTGGTCTTCCCACCTCAGCCTCCTAAAGTGCTGGGATTATAGGCATGAGCTACCCTGCCAGGCCTATTTTGTTATTTCAGATGCAACAGTAGCCTAGGATTACAAACAGCAAGTTGCAAATATTCTTTCACATTCTTCACAGAAGCACTGGGTGACTTCTGCTTCTTCCTCCTTCTACCTTCTCCTCAAATAGGATAGTAACTACAGAATGACATTCCAAATTCTTTTAAAGAAAACTCTCCATTCAGAAGGCACATTTTGAGGGGAGGGACTGAAAACTTCATATTTTGCAAAGAGGAATAAAGAAATGACGGTGTAGGTTACTGGGAAGAACTGCAAAAGTGTATTTATACCTGTATGCTTGAGACTACAAAGATGGTAAAATAACATTTTCTGTACTTAGGGAATTTTGTGTATGTGATGTGACAAGTTAGAAGGTATTTTAATGTTTTGCACCTCAATTCAGTCCTGCATTTTATAATTGTTTTTCCTTGGTGAAGTATCTCTACTTGCTGAGCACGGTGGCTCAGCCTGTCATCTCAGCACTTTGGGAGGCTGAGGTGAGAGGATTGCCTGAGCCTGGGGGTTAGAGACAAGCCTGGGAAACTTGCTGAGACCTCATCTCCAAAATAAATCACAAAAACTAGCGGGCATGGTGGCGTGCATCGGTAGTTCCAGCTACTTGAAAGGCTGAGGCAGAAGGGTCACTGGAGCCCAGCAGGTCGAGGCTGTGGTGGCCATGAGCGTGTCACTGCACTCCAGCCTGGATGACAGAGTGAGACTCCAACTCACATATAGTGTTTTTATATATCTACTGTTACAGTTTTGAATGGAATCACGTATGATACAGTAGTTGCTTGTTTAATGGTGGTTTAGTGTACACTTCAGGGCTTAAGGAAAAAGTAAAAGGACATTTCTAGGCTGCTTCTGTCATCAAACAGCAGGAGGAACTGAAAGGTCATTTTAACATCGACGAGTCTCAATTTTTCATGTTAAACTTAGGGTTGTTCTCAGTAATATTGGAGAATATTTCTGTGCATGAACCAGAGGATCTTCATTAACAGGTACAATATGCATAATGCACTCATCAGAGTACCAGATACATGTGTTATAAGGAAAATATCTGCTTACATTTCAACGTATTTAACTTTCTCCATAGTTAAGTGGCCTTATGAAGTCATTTGACTCTCTGTGTGTTACACCAGGTGCTGTGGTATGTTGGACCCAATATATATGAAGGGAATTGGTTTGAGTCTCAGCACCACTACTGCCAAGATTGATGGTCTTCCACATATTACTTTCTTGAGTTCATACCACCTATCAACAAAATAATTAAAATGTGGATGTTTAATAATATGAATTCTATTTTTCCTCTAATTTAGATGCTCTAGACATTTTTTTTTTTTTGAGTTGGAGTCTTTGTCGCCCAGACTGGAGAGCAGTGGCATGCTCATGGCCACCCCAGCATCGACCGGCTGGGCTCTGGAGATCCTTTCAACTCAGTCTTCCAATTAGCTGGAACTACAGGTGTGCACTACCATGCCCAGCTAATTTTTAAAAAAGGTATGGTAGGGATGACGTCTCGCCAAGTTTTCCGGGCTGGTATCGAACCTGTGGTCTCAGGAAATCCACTTACCTCAGCCTCCCAAAGTGCTGGGATTACAGGCTGAGCCATGGAGCCTGGCCGACATATCATTTTTAAAGTTTTCCTTTACAATCAAGCTATATTATGTAGACTCTTTGATCATAATTATCACCATATTTCTATGTGGTAGAACAACCAAGTATCATGTTGGGGGCAACCACTGGTCTGCAAATATTTTATACAGTGTTCAATGCATGTATGTCTCTACATTGTTCCTCCCCCTCTTTTTTCTCAAATGTGTTAGCCGCTCATAAGGTTTAGACCACACTAACCCAAAATTGCAGTAATAAATATCTATATAAGTGAAACAATATAGATAAAAACTTCTCTCTTCATTTTAACACCTAAATCTGAAGTTCTAATGAAGATTCCCATCTTTAATACCAGAGTTTACTCAATGACACAGATGTACAAATTATACTTCTCACAATGTATCAAGATGCATCTGCTTTTAAAATACCTTCACTAGTATTTTAAAATAGTAATCAGTAGTGGGAAATTGTCTGGGTGGGGGGGAGGATGGGACTGGCAGTAGTGGGATTTTGCTGGGGGCAGGAGGAAGCACACCTCATCCACAGGGATACCGGTATAATGAACATTTGTGCACTTAACCCTGAATTGTACCCCACATCTTTAAAATAAAAAAAATTAAAACTATAAAATAAAAAACCATCACTAGTTTATGATCAAAATTTTTATGAGAACATTTTTCAATACTATGCATGCCGTTGTTACCCCCTCACCTGCATGGGATATGTTCCAAGACCCTCACTGGATGCCTGAAGCCATAGATAGTACCAAACTCTCTATATACTATTTTCTTCTTATATATACATATTGGTAATAAGATCTAATATATAAATTAGGCAGAGAAGGAGTATAACAACAATAACTAATAATAAAATAGAACAATTATATATTATAATAAAAGTTATTTGAAAGGTGTCTCTCTGCTGCACTTTCAAAGTATTAATTGTACTGTACTCACCTCCTTTCTGATGCAGATTGACCCCGGGCAACTAAAACCATAAAAAAGCAAAACCATGGATGGGGAGAAACTACTGGAATTGAACTGTATGACGTTTCTCTTCTCTCTTCTACCTAGACAGCATCTCTGTAGTTGGCCAAAGGAACAATGGAAATTCAAAACTATAAGAAATAATTTTGAAGAGACTGGTTGACATCCACTTTTCACATTTCAGACATCACAAAAAGCTCTTTTGTTTTTTGGTAGCGGTTGCAGTATCTTATGTTCAGGGACACTTGAGTATCCTGTTGTGACGGCATTAAAGCAAATTCATTGATGTTTTTCTGTGGAACTACAGGCTGGCCTTTTGTTTATTATTGTTATATTTTATTTGTATAGATATCCCGCCATGCTCTGTGCTATAAATAGTGATGTTTTTATTGTTAATACCCTACACTTAATAAAGCTGCAGTTTTCCTGACAATTAATTGTGCTGACAATCAATGCAAGGCTGCAGGCAGTGTGTTTATGTGCTGAGCTTTTGATGAGTAAAGCCCTAAGAAGTCAGGCTGCCAGAATTAAGTGTGCTGCTCAGACATAAAGTCACATTCTGTTCTTGGTTTGACCAAAAGACAGTTTTTTTATAGACTGAGCCTAGGTCTGGTTTTGCTTGTAAGATAGAGAATATTTGATCACCTGTAAGCAATAAGTTTAGGCATTTATTTAGGATAAAACATGAGAAAATTACTTGTGTCTGCTTTTTCTCAAGATGCAGTCTATTTTTGATAAAAATTTATTTAATTTGAGGCTTTAGCATCTTTTGGAAAGGTTTTGGATTCCTACAAATTCTTGTGGAATAGATTTTGGTAGATACGTCAAACTTAACTTATTTAAATAACTTCCCTTGACTAAATATAACTGATAACTTTGTATTTTTTCTCCAGTTTTTTTTTTCTTCTTCTATATACTAAACAATAGCCTTCTACAACATTTGACTTTTAACTCCACATGCTGACTTACTGGATGTTTAATCTTTGTGCAGTGATCTTAGCAATGACGAATCAAAGGTGCTCAATGATAGAAATGAAAACAGTTCCATTGAGTAAATAACTTTGAGCAACTGTTTTGTTCTTATTGTCAAGTACTAAATTTATTTATAAAATGTAAATGTAAACTATTATTTTAACAACAGTCAAATTATGCGGAAGCTCTTGTGGTGCTTTCCTAAAAGTATCGTTCAGATAATAGTAGAATTCAGTCTTTGCTTATTAACACTTCTGAATAAATGAATACATAAAATTTAATTTATCTTTAATTCCAAACAATTGTATCTATCAAATATAGTCTTGAATCAAATGAGCCATTTTGTGCATATAAATCTCTGTCTTAATGGAAATAATGTTGACGTTCTTATTTTCCTCTTTTTATTATAGCTTTAAAAATATTTTTTATATATCATCCCAGATGTACAGAAAATTATTCCTGTGATATAATTATTTGTTTAGAAAAAAACAAAGTCAAGAGAGTCACTAAACAAATATTTGGGTACTGACTTAACAAACAGACAAATAATCTTATGATAATGAAGCTTATCAGTGTGTACCGCTTTATAACATTTCCTAAGTAGAGTTTCAAATGACAATTAAAAATACTCCCTATGGTATTTCTGGTTTCCATGTAGGGATACTGAGAGTTGAAAACAACATCACTCTCAAATATACAACAAATAATAACTTGTTGAACATCAAGTTCATGACTTTTCTTGAACCTATTAAAGTGTTGAAGTTACAAGGCAAGCGACTGGCTCCAAATACAAAGAGAGACAATTACCTGCAGGGAGAGGAGAGACACAAACTCGAGCTTATCTGGGCAAGATGCAGCCAGACTCTGCTCATAAAAGTTCAACCAGGATGATTGGCAAATGGGTAGAGGGCAGTCAAATGTGCACTAGAAAGATAGCTGCGAATACAAGAATTGTCCTCACATTCTAGCAGATTTTTCTTAGACGACTCTATCAGATAATTACACACAAAATTAGAAGGGTCCCTAGAAACTTTTCTCATAGCTAAAAACTGAAGAAGGGGAACAGTTGTGAGAAAGGCACTCCAAAGGGGCCCTTTTACCTTTATCTCCCCTGGGAAAGCAAAAGCCTTCATCTGTGAGAATAGGGGCAAACAAATATAATTGCCCTAAAGACAAGAGAAAATCTATTGTAGCTAGAAAAAGGGAACAGAAAAAGTTCTTTCATCCATGGAAGAGAAATTCACGATTTACTAGGCTAAGAGAAGAAAGGGACACTGAAGAAAGTGAACCCTCAAAACCCATGGGACATGATGTCTGCCTAAAGCTCTAACAGAGCAACAAGAATACTCACACCCCACTCCCCACTGCCAGGTTAACCATCAAGTAACAAGTAACTCTCGCCCAATAGACCCTTCCTATCTATCTGTAGAGCAGATGAAAGCGGAGTGTGGAACAGCTTTTTAAAAAACAAACAAACAAAACAAGCAAACAAACAAAATATCCTTTGGCAAGAAGTAAACAAGGTATTGCTAAGAGAATGTTGAAGTCCATAATGTGCCAAGAGCAAACTTAGTCAGAACAAAATGTAAAGCCAGCCTATCTCCTAACTAACTCTATGGACTTAAATTCCTTAAATAAAGACCTAGATGAAATAAAGGTGTGCTAATTAAAAGTAAGCTCAGTGTTTGGTGTCTTACACAGATGTGTAACTATTAATAAAAATAATTTTTAAAAACCTAAAATATAGTAATAAGAAAACAATCCAATCCAACAGACAAAGATACTAGACTCAGATATAAAAGATATTGAAACCATCTTTCAAGAAATGTAAAATAACTATATTTCACTGTAATTAATATGGCAAAGTTCCTGATGAAGAGGGTGAGAATTAAGCAAGATCTGCAGAGAGAGAAATAAAAATTTAATCAAATGGAAGTCCTGAAATGAGAAACACAGCAACAGTGATGAAGTTCTCAAACTTTTACTCGACAGTGTTGGAGATCTTAATAGTAGACGCAGCACAGCTGAAGAAAGAATCAGTGAACAGAAAGACACATCTATAGAAGCTACACAAAGTGAAACATAAAGAGAAAAAAGAATGGGGAAAGAAATCAACAACAACAAAGCATCTGAGCTCTGGAACAAGATCAAATGATATAAAATGCTGGTAAATAGAATTCCAGAATGTGATAATAGAATTGAGTCAATGAAAAACTTGAAGAATTCTTTGCTTTTGAAACCCTCCTGAACTTTCTCTTTGTATCCCTTCCTCTCGCTGTTTTTGATCTATATATTTTCCCTGTAATAAAGTTTAGCCACAAATAGATTTTAGAGAGTTCTATGAATGTTTCTAGTGATGTATTAAACCTGAGGGTAGTTGGGGAACTCCCTGAACTTTAAGTTGGTGTCAGAACTGATGGCAGTCTTGTGTTGACCTCAAACCTCACAGTTGGGCTAACTCTGGGAAGCTGTCAATACAAAATAAAACAAAACACTTTAGACATTGAGACATAGATCTGCTAAAAGTAAAAATGTGATAATATAGTACTATGGAAACAATAAGCAAAGTAAATTTGGAGTAGCTGTATTAGTATTAAACAAAGTGAACTTTAAACAAGGTATATCAGGAATAAAGAGTCTATGACACAGAGATGTTGAAATCTATTCTTCAAGAATACATAACAATTCTTAATGTATATGCATCTAATAGCAGAGATTCTAAATTCATGAAACAAAATCTGAGAGAATTAAAAAGAGAATATGTCAATCTAAAACTTCAGCTGAAGATTTCAATAACTCTCCTCTCTTCAAATAATTGATAGAATGAGGAGGAAGAAAGTCAGTAAGAGTATTAATGACCTGAACAACACTATCAGTAAAATTGGCATAACTGAAATCTATAAAACATTCCACTAAAGAGCAACAGATTACATATTATTTTCAAGTGTACATGGAAAATTCATTAAAATGTATATTATTTTGGTCACAAAACAATATTTAACAAGTTTTAAATACTTGCTTTTCCCCAGTAATATATTTATGAAGATTACATACTCCATGTCACATTGTAGTCACTGAATAAACATTTTTTTAGTGATTGTATCCATGTAGAAAATAATGACTCAAGTTACAACAGAATTGATATGTGAGAAGTTCTGGTTCTTGAATCCACAATAAGAGATTAAGCATGATTTCTAGTCTAAGTAAGGAATATAAAACAAAATACATATGTAGAAAAATAAAAATGTGGGAGGTGACATAGCCAAATGTAGACAAACTATGAAAATCATCATCAAATACTATACTTTGTTGTTAATTGCAACATTAAAAAGCTACTTTTGTTTCTACCTCATTGGAAATACCAATTTCTACTTGGCCCAGAACACCTTCTAAGTACGCTGATGAATATAGTTGACAAACAATAACAGAGGGGCCATCATAGTGTGCCATGTTGTGAAATTTTATTTCCGAATAATTTCAGCAGGATGTATCTGGTCTTTCAAAGTCAGTTCTAAAGCAGCTTGTAATTTATGAGTCCCATTTTTATTTCAAAGGACATTAGTCCTATGGGCATTCTAACTATGTTTCTAGTGAAGTATAGAAATGGATACACTATTGAACAAAGCAATGACTGGTCTTTCCTAGGGTAACTTGTACCACTTATGTAGTTAGTAACCATCAATCACTCTAAAGCTAAAATGTGTTTCGGTGCAGAAAAGAGCACCTTTTGGAAGCTGTTTGAGTAGTATAGATGCTGATGCTACATTAATAGCTGTTGTTCCTCTCTTGTATTTTTATGTTAATCATTAGTAAAACTTGGTTGTGGTAATAATGAGTATTTTGTAAAAATCTAACAATTCAGTCATATGTATCATTATACAAATAATTTTAAAATTATAATATAGAATTTGACTGAAATAGGAAAAAAGCATAGTAAATATTGGAAAAGCTGTCAAATAATTGCTTTCAAATATAACATTTTATTTCAGTTTTATGAAAGACTTTGTTGAAGACTTGGAAGTCATAGATAATTTTCATGTTGTTAAAGTTGTCCTGGAACATAGAAAAAAGATAAAAACTTCCCTTTAAGAGAATTCATCTTCTAGAAAGTTATTTTTCTGAGGGAAAAATGACAGAGTGTCTAAGAAGAAAAATATTTTAAAAAATACAGCTATCCTAAATAAAATTTTAGCCTACACTAACCATTTAAGAAATACAATTAAAAAATATAATATACACAAAAGATCAAGGATATGGAAAGGGTAAGAGTAGAAAACCTCAAAACTTCTCTGAATGATGTAAAATAGCTGGATAAATCAAGAGATATACCATATTCTGGATACGAAAACAAAGAAATCAAAAATTACTCATTCTCGTTCCAACAATATATTAAGCAATACAATTCGAATCAAAATGCCAGTAGAATCTGGGTGTTATGGAACACTGTGAACCCAAAATTCATCTGTACACATAAAAAGGGAAAAAATAGCAAAGGTGATCATGCAACTAAAGAATAATGAAGTAGAGGAAAACAAATAAATACTCCGCCAGATATTAAATGAAAGTATAGAATCCTACGATAAAGAGAGGAAGAGAAAACTGCTGTGAGAAAAGACAGGTGATAGAAACAGAAAACAGTCAAGAAAAGATTAATTATAATGTTAGTATTTGTAACCTGGTAATCCTATTATTACAATTAAATAAGAACAAAGAATATTTGTAATGTTAAAAAATGCTGAGACAATTGGTTAGTTTTTTGGAAATAATTTTTTTTTACAGGATTCTAACCTCACTTCTTGTTACAAAATTAATTCCAGATGCTTTAATATTACAAGGTCTAAAAAAGGTCTAGTATTTATTTAAACTTGACTTTCTTTTTTATTTTAAATATATGTGATGCAATTCAGGATTAGATATACAAGTGGACATCACAAAGGTAAAGTTTGGGCCTCTCTTTGGTCCCCACTTTGCCTGGTTTGAGATCAGGTACCCTAATTGATATTGTGTTCCCCCCAACCCACTCCAGTAGTATCCCACTACTGCCAATGCCTTTCTTATTGTATTATGGTAAATGTTCAGGGTCCACTTGTGAGTGATATACTTGACTTTCTAATTATAACTCTTGAGGTTGAATTATTAAACAAAAAATGAATGATAAATTTGACTAAAGAAAAAATATTACTGCACAAACAAGAACTTCTGTTGTTCAGAAAATACAACTAACACTATTCAAATAAAAATAACAATCCCTGGGAGAAAATATTTGTGGTATAGATAACAAGGGTTTTCTTTCTATTTTATCAAGAATCATTACAAATCCACATAACAATAATATTTAATGTCTGTCTAATCTCTTAGTCATCATATTAATTACAAAACTCCTGGTAAACACATTAGTGATATTTATCAGTGGGAGAATCAATGGAATGTTATAGCAGAATGTACCTGGTTTGTCTAGGAATACTAAGAGGATCAACTTCGAATCTATGCTTTTTAAAAAAATTTTTTATTTTAAAGATGTGGGGTACAATTCAGGGTTAGGTATAAAATGTTCATTGTGCAAGTACCCTTGTTGATGAGATGTGCTCCCCTTCCGCTGGCAGTTTCCCACTACGGCCAATCCCTTTCTTACAGTATTATGATAATTGTTCAAGGTCCGCTTATGTGTGACAACATGTGATACTCAGTTCTTTGTGTGATAGATCACTCAGTATTAGAAACTCTAAGTCCATCCAAGTTGTTGTGAAGTTAATAATTTTGTCTTACTTTATGACTAAGTAATGTTCTATTGTGTATATGTACCACATATTTTAATCCAACCTAGAATCCATGCTTTTATGGGATACAGTTCTTTGGAAGATGCCACATCAGTTACAGAATTGAGTATCAATTGTAAGTCTTTCATGGGCCAAATAGCTTCCAATTGTGTAAGTAATGTTCTGTATGGTTATCTTAGAGACCTCATATGTTAGATCTGGTAGAGGAAAGAATATAATGTGGCAAAGAAGGACCTAAAGAATAGCATTGGTGAGCCCAGACTTTTTCATACTTTGCCAGTGTCTTAGGTATTATGCATATCCTTAATGTTATTTTTAATTTGATATTGGATACCATCACTGATGTTAGCATGTCTGATTTGGTGAACACCTCTAAGATAACAGTGAGAAAGAATATGAATAAAAACTAAACAACAACAAAAAGATTCAAGATCCAATAACTGGCATTTTTGAGCACTTAGTATACAGTAAATAATGGATTAAGATCTTTAAATTATCTTACATCATCCTTACAATCACTAAATTATATAAGAATTATCTTAATTTTACAGAAAAGAAGTAACAAAAAAATGCTGAGCCTTTAAGAGTTTAGGTGATGGCTTAGAATCACAAAACTAGTAAATGTCATAACCAGAACTCAAATCTAGGTCTGAATGACTCCAAAGCCCACATTCTTTTTGCCGTCTCATGTTGGAAACAGTATAATATTTATATATATACATATATATATATACACAAACACACATACACATAAATACATACATATATATGTATATTCAAAATATTAAAATACTTTGTCTATAAAATAGAAAATAAGTAATATTATTAAAGATTTGAAGGATATTTGTTGCAGTGTTTAAATTGGCATAACTTTTCTAGCAATATACATTGTTGGTAACATACATCAAGAGCTTAAAAATGTACAAATAAATTTGTACCAGAATTCTACAAATTTACCCTGAAGAAAATATTAAATATATTTGTATAAGAATATATTTTATATAATTATTTATTATTTAGAAAAACTGAAGAAACTAAACTTTCTATACCAGTGGTTTAATAAATCATAGTACCTCTGATACTTTTATCCATTAATTATTAATAAATGTTAATAAAACTGTGTTCAGTAAAAATATCAGTGAACCAAACAGCCTTTATTGTATGATTCTAAAGTTCTGTGTGCAAATGTTTCATTCTTGTATTTATGTACCAAGCATGTATGTGAGCACACAAATTACTAGATATTTATGTAATAAATATTAGTAATAGTTATTAACCATGGACGGTATGGTGAAGAGTTATTTTCTATTTTGTGCTTTTATGGATTTTCTAGTTTTTCTATGGTAAAAATAAGTTCTTTTTAAAATAAAATATATCTTTACATATATATACACACGTACATTTTTTTTTTTTTTGAGTTGGAGTCTCACTCTGTCACCCAGACTGGAGTGCAGTGGCCGCTCCCAGCCACCGCAGCCTCGACCTGCTGGGCTCTGGCGATCCTTCCACCTCAGCCTTCCAAGTAGCCGGAATTACAGGCATGCGCTACCACACCCGGCTGATTTTTTTTTTTGATTTATTGTAGAGATGAGGTCTTGCTGCCCAGGCGGGTCTCGAACCCATGGGCTCAGGCAATCCACTCACCTCAGCCTTCCAAAGGCACGGGATTACAGGCTGAGCCACCGAACCTGGCTACGTACATTTTTTTATGAAGCCAAATTTCTAAAGAGGAAGCTTGGCCCATAGTGTAAAAACATGGATTCAGTTTTGGCTCTAATCATTTTGTAAATGAAACAAAGTTTTAATACACAAACTAAAAAGTTTCATAGTACTGTTAGATTTTATGGCGTAAGCTCTTAAGTAGCATAACAATCCACAAGGAAAAAAACACTTTCATATTTAAATTACCTGTACATATTTCATGGAAGAGATAAAGATTTACATTTGTGGAAAACAAATGAGAACATTATGGAAGTAGCAAGAAGAACACCTGTACATTTCCACTTGGCCTCGGAGAGTCTAGTCATATTGAAGCAACACGTTTCTGGAAAAGAACACGTGTGGTGTTGAACAGACCATGTAAGGACATTGGAAGGCAATGCATTTGGGACTGATTCTGATTGAAAGACACAGTGACAAGGAAGTGACACAACATAATTTGTGTTTTAAGAAATTTAATCTGCTCAGGGTATATCGAGTTAATTAAAGTAGAACAACATTTCTTAATAAGAAATTATGTCAGTTTATATCCTCTGAGAAGTAGAAGCCAAGAGTAGATATGCAAGACCTTTATTGGGGAAACAGTTGTGGAACATGAAGGGGAAAAGAACAGGATAGGCGAGGAGATCCCCAGATCACCAAGCAGGTTTGACCATCTGTGAAAGGAAGGAGGTAAGAAAGAACTGGGGAGAAAACATTTCATAGTGAAGCATACAGGTTTCAGGAAGCTTTGGCCAAGCTGATTAGGAGTCTTCCAATGAAAGTTTCTCATTAGCATAATTAACATGGGACAGGAATGAGTAGGTTCTGGTACCCACATCGGGGCTGCTCATTGGCTGGGACATCCCAGGGGAAGTGCGGCCTGACATGAATACTGTGATTGAGTCAAAACTGAGGCAACTGGAGGCTTCCAACCAGCCTTACTCCCACAACAGATTTTCTTGGAAGGAGATTGTACCCACAGCCATCCCCTTGTGCTCCATTTCTCCACCACATGTCAGCAGTTATTCCATGATTTTGGTGACTCATTATGACTAGGAAAACAGTCTGAAGGGAATTTTAGTGGCTAGTGAGATGAATTTCTCTTCTCGCAATTGTAAATTCTCTTTACAAAATTGGTTTAATGAATCACGGTACCTTTGATACTTTTAGTCATTGATTTTTTTTTTTTGAGTTGGAGTCTCACTCTGTCGCCCAGACTGGAGTGCAGTGGCCGCTCCTGACCACTGCAGCTTCGACCTGCTGGGCTCCAGCGATCCTTCTGCCTCAGCCTTCCAAGTAGCTGAAACTACAGGTGCACACTACCACGCCCGGCTAATTTTTGATTTATTGTAGAGATGAGGTCTCACTAAGTTGCCCAGGCGGGTCTCGATCCCACGGACTCAGGCAATCCACTCACCTCAGCCTCCCAAGGCGTGAGATTACAGGCTGAGCCACCGAGCCCGGCTTAGCCATTATTAATGAATGTTAATAAAACTGTGTTCAGCAAAAATATCAGTTAACAGTTATTACATGATTCTAAAATTCTGGGTACAAATGCTTCATTCTTGTATTTATGTATCACGCACGCATGGAAGCATACAGATTACTAGGTATTTATGTAATAAATACTAGTAATAGTAATTACTGCTAGTAATATTTTTGTTATTGCTTGTTACGTTGGCAGTCTTGATAGGTTACCTGGAAGTGTGGCCCAAACCTTCACTCCTGAGACGTCTGAGACTTTGGTGATCACGCCTTACTCAGTCCCAGATTGCTCCATATTTCTATTACCAGTTAGTATTTGGTGAGATAGTACAAGGAGGCACATACACGGGTCACCTGGGTTTCATGTGTATCCTCCCCTAACCTGATGTATAAAATATTCTATGCTGTCTTGCTGCCTAGTCAATTTATCATGCCAGGGTGGTGACTCTTCCTTTCCTACTTGCGTAAGGAGTGCCAAGAGTGCTGGTTGTAGCTGTAGCTTGTAATTCAATAAAACTCTCACTATGCCACCTCACGAGAATTTACTCTTCTTGATGACCAGGGCTTTTCCCCTTGCAAAGTCTAAAGTTGTGGGAATGAGAAGCTCAATTGGCCAGAGGATGTTTGAGTGGTAATAATTGGGGCTACGTCTTCCTTCACCCCAATGCTGGAACCTCCTGTTTCCATTTGGGCCCTTCAAGAAGAAAATGCTAATGCAGGAGATTTACACCGTAAATGCTTCTGGAGCATAAAAAGAGTGGGAACAGAAGCAGGCAGAGAGAGGCTTCCCATCCCAATGGCAAGTGCGGGAAGAATTGGAAAGGAAGAGCCTCACAATGCACACATAGTTCCGAGAAAGTTTCAGCCAGGCGAATGGGGGATGCCTCTAACCAAAACTGCCCGTTAGAGGGATCGCATATCAGGTAGGAATGGACAGGTATGAATTCTCAGCAGAAGTTCTACTACCCCCTGCCACCCCCTGCCACACTCAGTCATGGACAGAGAGCTGCAGACTGGGAGTGGCCTGGCGTGAACACTGTGATGGGCACAAAGCTGCAGCATCTGGAGATTCTCGATCAGCTGTGCATCTTAAGTCGTTTCTCTTAAAGAGAAATCTGAGTAGTCCACCAGTCTATCTCACCTCCATGCCTGCAAAACACAGAGAAAGAAATAATTTTTTTTAAACGTGTTAATCCAGAGAAAGGAAAAATGGTCTTGTATGTGTGCGTTTAACCAACAGGGAAGGAGACTACTTGAAATATATTCACAATGTATGAATGATTCTAAACGTGAAAGTTTTCCTCTTCATGTGATTGTGTTTCAATGTATACTTGGCAAGCAAAAGGTGTTAATGTTTGATGCCATGCATATACAGTCATGTGTCACTGAACAATGAAGATTTGGTTTGGGAAATGCCTTCTTAGGTAATTTTGCCATCGTGCAAACACAGACCTAGATGGTATAGCCTACTACATACCTAGGTTATTAGGTATCAGACCACTGTCGTCTAATCAAGTCAGCCATTGACACGGAAACATTGTTATGTAGTACATGACTGTATACACAAATGGGTGCGATAACTTGAGAGTACTAAATTTATTATCAGTAGTTGTGTTTTCTTTGTGTAAAGTTTTTAGTATTAAAATTAGTATTTGAATGTAAGTATTGACAATTGTCCTCTTCTGTATAGATTTTATTTACTTTAAAAATATTGTAATGATATTTGCACTGGGGATATTCTTCAGCATTTTTATTTTTTATTGACAGTCAAAATCTACCAAGACACCCATTAGCCATGTTTGTCAATGTTTTTACAAATATTCCACTTTATTTTCTTTGTTGGTGGAGAAGCTACCTAAGTGTTATAAAGATTGAGTGGGAGCTTGATGTATTATATATACTGGTGGATTGACTAATATTTACATTTGAATTTATTTATATGCAATGAGGTCAAGGATGTTTGAACAGTGGTGTGCTGACACTAATCTGCAGTAACACTCGTAATAGAATTCTTATAGACTGAACACCCTTAGAATTTTCACTCACTCCCAACCTTGATGAACTGTCATAATAATTGATTGTATTAATGGAAATAAATAGCCCAAATTTGGCTCACTCTCAAAACGATCTTTTTTCAACTGACACAGATGAGGAATAAGGTTATCTCACATTGCCCCAGCAGGTCAAGGCTTCAGGAAAGCCTTGGCTTGTGCCTCTAATCTACTCCTGCAGACAAGGGGATGAATAGGTTTTGTCAATCTTTGTCTTTGGCATGGATACCAATAACCTTGCTTCACTTTCTTGTTTCTCCTAGAGGGAAGGATTTTGGCAGAATGCTTACTTTTACAGTTACAGAAGTCGCACAGTTTAAGGAGGGAACAGTAATTACCAGCCATTAAACTTAGAAGGCCATCGGCATAGACGAACATTCTGAGAGGACACAGCCTTCAAGTTCAGTAAAGGATGATTACCAGAGCATTTTAGCAGAAAGCTGGTGAAGGAGAGGAAGAAATAACTCTCAAAATGTGCTAAGGCAGCAGACCTATGAAAATGCAGTTAGACACGGCAGTGACTGCATTGATTACGCCAGGAATGATTTAGAAGGGGTGTTTCACACTTGCCATTAAACAAAGTGCCATAATGGGGTTTAAAATGTACTCAGATTCTACGTGCTGTATCCAGTTTAACCATAGAGGTGTCATGCACATTATTGCCTCATGTTGGTTTGTGGCAAAATCCCTAGTCTTTTGTGACTGGACTGCTTTTCCTGCTGTTTCTGGATTCAGCAGAAATTTCTGTTTTCCTCTCTGCCAATCCATGCCTCTCTTTTGTTTAAAACACATCTTAAAACTTATTTATCTCAGGAACCTTCCCTAATTTGATTACATTCAATGATTTCCCTTCAATATTTTCCCTTTAAAAACAATGCATTGGCTGAGCACAGGGGCTCACACCTATAATTCCAGAACTTTGGGAGGCCAAGGTGAGAGTATTGCCTGAGCCCACAGGTTCAAGACCAGCCTGGGCAACTTGACGAGATCTCATCTCTACAATATATCAAAAAAAAAAAAAAAATAGCCGGGCATGGTAGCATGCACCTGTAGTTCCAGTTACTTGGAAGGCTGAGGCGGAAGGATCCCTGGAGTCCAGCAGGTCTCTGGGGTGGCCGTGAGCGTGCCACTGCACTCCAGTCTGGGTGGCGGAGTGAGACGCCAACTCAAAACGAAACAAAAAACCCAAAAAACCAAAAAAAAGTATTAAGTTATATTTTTGACCTGTTAGTTTGAAAGGAAGTTTAAAATATATATATATAACATATATAAATATATTTATCTTAAACTTTCACCAATATGAACTGTAATGTAATATATATTTAAATTACGATAAAGGTCTAATCGCCTTTATAACTTGATCATTAGTTCTCACAAAGCTAGGATTTATAAAATCTCCGTTGTATACCTCTATTACCTTATTCCTCTGAATGCTATTAAAAAATCAGGTGACAACTCCTTTGGACACTAGGGCATTTATTTCTGACACAAATTAAAAGGAAAAAGGAGCCGGGCTCGGTGGCTCAGCCTGTCATCCTGCGCCTTTGGGAGGCTGAGGTGAGGGGATTGCCTGAGCCCGCGGGTTCAAGACCCGCCTGGGCAGTGAGACCTCATCTCTACAATAAATCAAAAAATCAGCCGGGCGTGGTAGCGCATGCCTGTAATTCCAGCTACTTGGAAGGCTGAGGCGGAAGGATCGCCGGAGCCCAGCAGGTCGAGGCTGCGGTGGCCGGGAGCGGCCACTGCACTCCAGTCTGGGCGACAGAGTGAGACTCCAACTCAAAAAAAAAAAAAAAGGAAAAAGGTCTGAATATCCTATTGCATCATTTTCTACACCTCTGAATAAAGGAGTACTACAACTTTTTTTTTTGCTTTCGTATCATATAAGGATATTCTTCACGTATTTACTAGGATAAGAAAGAGATTGAAACTCTACCCCACCATCAAGTTAGAGAGTTGCTTACTTGTTGAGATTATGTGATAATATTTGTTAGAGCATAATTAAATAAAATAAACAGGTACTTCTACTTTATTTATTAAATAAGATACTAAAAAGTTAAATTATCCCATGCCCAAGCCCCTGTCAATTTTTAAGCAGCAGCCATTTTTTTGATTTCAGAATAAAATCCTACCTAATGACACCTGTATTTCTACTCTATATTTCCCAGCATCATTTCTAATCACAGTGCATTTATATGGGTGGGATTCAAATAACTTACCCATCCTTATGGTAAGTAGCTGTACTGATTTTCTATTGTTGTGATAGCAAATTACCATAAACTGGATGACTTAAAAACAAAAATAGACAAGTACCACCCTCCCTCCTCAGACTTATTATCTTACAGTTCTGGAGATCAGAAATCTAAAATCAGGGCTGATCTCCTTCCAGTGCATCTAGGAAAGATGTTTTCTGGTTTTCACCAGCTTCTGAAGCTGCATTCTTTAAATTTCTTGGCTCCTGAACCCATCTTCAAGATCCGGGTGTGGGGAGGGTAGCATCTTGCTTCAATCAACATATTGCTTTTGTCTGTCTGTAGCCAAATCTCCCTCCAATTTTTTTTTTTGTTTTTAAATAAAGGACAGTTGTGATTACATTTAGGACCCATTCTGATATCCCAGAATAATCTCCCTATCTCAAGTTTCTTAATTTAATCACATCTTCAAAGGCCACTTTAGCATGTATGGAATATTCACAGACTTCATGGCTTAGAACCTGGATATTTTGGGGGGCCCATAATCAGCCTAACTTTCTAACTAATGTGCTGCGCTATACAGATTTTCCCTTAATTTATAAATAATTACAGCGAATACTGGACATTTTATGTATTAGGGTGGGTAGCATCAAGAGACATTTTTGTTCAGAGGGGTGGGGCCTACCTTTCAGAATCCTTCAAATCAAGCACTTAATTCACTGCCTTACCTGTCCTTGTGAAAGGTTCAGTGGGGCTTGACCTAGACAATAGAGCTGGCTTTATCCTTTTCGAGTGTTCATCACACAAATAGCATGTGAAATTTGGGCATGGGCTATTCACAGTTTCTGGGCCAGTTTCTGACCTCTTCTCTCCATGTATACAGTTTGTTGATGTGATATACATTTTCTTAGCTTTCAGGTCCGTCAGAATATGCAAGCAACAACTCCATTTGTGCAAAGGAGATTAAAGCTCTGTGAAAGAGTTTTGCGTCTACGTGATGGGTAAAATATTTCTTTTAATTTTATTTTATTGAGATATTTTATTTTAAAGATGTGGGGTACAATTCAGGATTAGGTATACAAGTAGACATTGTACAGGTAATGTTTGGGCCTCCCTTTGGTCCCCACTTTGCCTGGTTTGAGGTTAAGAACTCTTATTGTGTCCCTACCCCCACCCCTGTATCCTACTACTGCCAATCTCTTTCTTATAGTATTATGAGGAATGTTCAGGATCCTTTTAGAAGGAACTTCAGGTTATGCTTCTTTTTATATTTTTTGATATTAGTCATGGGTCTTCAAGCAAACCATTGTCTGTTATTCTAATCATATTATTATTTATATATAATCTCATGTTTATTATGAGATTTACATAATTTAACAACATCCATCATGCATAGCTAGTTTCAGAAAACCAAATTATGTAAACCATAGCCTGTGAGTATTTAATGGATGGAATAGAGATTAATTCTTGTCACTAACACACACAAAAAAGGTGTTCTCAGAAATTGCATTTTTTCAATGAGGAGGCAAGATTTTTTAAATGATTTTTTAAAATATGTATTAGGAATACTATTTTTTTTTTCTTTTGAGTTGGAGTCTCACTCTGTCGCCCAGACTGGAGTGCAGTTGCTGCTCCCGGCACCACAGCCTCGACCTGCTGGACTCCGGCAATCCTTCTGCCTCAGCCTCCCAAGTAGCTGGAACTACAGGTGTGCGCTACCATGCCCGGCTAATTTTTTGATTTATTGTAGAGATGAGGTCTCGACAAGTTGCCCAGGTGGGTCTCGAACCCGTGGACTCAGGCAATCCACTCACCTCAGCCTCCCAAAGTGCGGGATTACAGGCTGAGCCACCGAGCCTGGCAGGAATACTATTTTTCATGGATTACAGGCTGAGCCACCGAGCCCAGCAGGAATACTATTTTTCACAGTAGGTTAAAAATAACAAAAACAACAATTCAATTATATAGGAAAATAGCTGGGCATGTTGCAATATGTAAAGGAAATAAAACACTCAGTACATACTAAAAAGTAAAAGAAAATAAAAAAAAACATTTATGAAAAGATTAATGAAAGAAAATATCACCTCTGTGACAGAGAAAGGAAAACAGCACAATTATTGGTTTAAAATTTTAAGTGTTTGCAAGCCAAATGTAAAGAGTATTATGAAAAAATCAAGTGCAGTAAGATATTTTAAAGAGCTTTATTCTGAACCAATATGAGTGACTATGACCAAGGAAAACACAATCTGAAGATGTCCTAAGAAAGTAAACTGAGACAATCAAATTGCAGTTTAAGAAAGGCAAGAGTTACGGGCAAAGACATAAATCAATTACTGGAAGGGATACATGAAAAGGTGGGATATCTTGAAGCAAGACTTTGTAAGTCATAGGTAGATTCAGACATTTTAAAATCTGCAATTGGTTAGAAGAACAAAACTTGGTCTAAAAACTTGGAGTTAGCAGAGAGGAATGTTTAAGTTAAGTATGCTGTATCAGAGTCAGCTACAGTATGACTTATTTACTAAGACTGATGTCCAACAGATGAGACTTAACCCTTGTCTTGTGGGTCTTGATTATAATTTGGCATCTTATTGCTGCAAAGAGTCTGTTTTACCAGTCTTATGATCTCTATTTTAACATTAATCCTGGGAGTTTTTTGTGCCTAAACTCTGAAAGACAGGGGATATAATAAAGTGTGTCCAACCTTTTTTCCAATCATGGCCAGCAACTCAGTTTTTAGGGTTTCTCCATTGTCTCTTTAGCAAAGATGAGCCTGTTCAGTTGGTGGAGGGCTCATGATTTTATTCTTAGTTTACAAGATTAAAGGTGATGTTGATTCAAATAGAAAGCGAATTCATTCATCTTTTAAATAAATAAAAGTGTACACCTATTCTCCCTGTTTAAAGCAAGGAAAGCGTAAGTGCATATCTATAGAAATGCATACAGCAAGAATTTAAAACTGACAAACTTGGAGGGTTTAAATACAAATCTGCACAAGCCAATGGACTGAGTTCGCTGAATTGTTGGAAAATCCCCTATTTTTTATTCATTAGTCCTAGAATGATTTAAAGATTACTGAACTACTAAGGATACAGTGACATATACATTTTAATTATTTAATAAACAAGATCTGAGTCTATTGATCTGTACATTCAAATTGAATCCTTAAAGCATTGACCTTGACCGTTTAATGAACTTCAGTTGCTGCAAGTAATTTATGTTTGTTAAAACTTCAGAATCTATACTCAGGCAACTATAAGCCACTTGAGCTAACACTTTTTTGTAACTTATGTTTTATATGTGTTATGAGTAAAGCATGGGTTAATGCTATCAGTGACAAATTACCTGAATAAAATATTGTTAGACATATATTTTCAACAATAATCATTTGAATTCAAGTCCCCTTTATTAAAGTAATCAATGCCTCTCAGTTAATGTTAAAATGCGTGGGTCTTTATAACTATTTAGGTATATGACAGAATTTTCCTTTATAATGAGAGTCAGTTTTAATAAAAGTTTACATAATTTTTATAAATAAGACAAACAGTATTTAATTGATGGCTATTCCTCCTACTATAAGAGAACACAGCTTTATAATTAATATATTTGTAAATATTCTTTCATGTGATTAGATATTGTCTAGAATAGCCTCTAATTCATCTAACTATACCACTCCTTTGTTTTTCACACACATCGGAAAAATAAGAAGATGTCTGTATTAGTATTGTGAGAATATTGGTTCAGAAATTATAAATTTTGGTTTGCATTGTACGTTCACTGCTGTTTCAGCATTAAACTTTTGATGCTATAGTTTCTTATATAAAATATGAATGCCTAGCTAAATATTTTGTATTACAAATTGTAAAAATCAGCAATTCCAATTGTGGTCAATAAATTATGTATATATTATTTGGATGTAAGCTATCTTTTTTATGATTGAGTGGCCATCCTATACATTTATAGTTTGAGAACAGATAATGATTTTTGTGCTCCATTTCTTGTGTTCTGAAGTTCATCAGTGTTACTCTGAGTAAATTTCCACTTACTTCACAGTTCTACCATAGTTATGGTGTTAATTTAACATGACCAGTTTGAGTAGATTGAGTGTGGGGCTGTTAACACATGCATCTGGCATTTTTCCCTTTGAACAATTGTCTTTATGTTATAAAAATTATTCTAGTTTCTTTTAAAACTATATGTCCAATATTTTTAAAAAATCAAATAACGTAACAAGAAGATAAAACAAAAAGTAACACAAAAATATCTTATCTAGATATAACCAATTCTGGATATTAATAAATAGGAAAACAAATATTTAAGAGAAGGATGAGTAGATAATATTCCAAGAGTAGAGGCCTGTAATATGTTTTTATTTTAATAAAATGCTAAGTTTGAAATTAACTGATTTAAACAGAAAGAAAAATTAAAATACATTGGCCATTCGATGAACAGATAGCTTTAAACAAATAGTCTGTTTTGTCTGTCACCATGATTCCCACAGTTGGTTAACCTCAGTGCTATATATAAATGTGTCTCATACTAATAGACATGCATTTTCCACAGTAAAGTACTTTTATTATACAATATTTTAATTTTATGAAAGGCTTGCAGTGAAATTATCTTGTCCATTTATTTTGTGCAGAAAAGGATTTGACTGGATATTAATTTTTGAGTTACATTTTATTTTTCTCTTGATGGATAAATATTGCTTTACTGTGTCATAGTATTAAAGATTGTTGAAAAATGTCTGATGCCAACTAAATTAATTTGCCTTCTATACCAATATATTTCGTACTGGGATGTATATAAGACCCTTCCTTTATCCTTATCTCTCAGTAAATTTGTGAGAATAGATTGTGGTGTTGATAGTTCAGAATCAAATTTTCCTGTACATAGTATGCTATTTTGTTATGTAAATTTGTTCTTTCCTGGGGAAAGTGTTTCTTTTGTGTTCATTTAGAATTTCCATTTTTCACTAGTTTTATTTTATTTATTTATTCTTTGGAACGTGATCTTTTAAATTTAATTTTAACTTTATTTTATTATAGAGATATGGGATACAAGTCAGGATTAACTACACAAGTCGGCTGCATGCGGATAAAGTTTGGGCCTCCAACTGGCCCTCAGCTCCCCTGGTTTGGGACGAGGTACCCTTGTATCGTTACGTGCTCCCCTTCCCTCCCTCCCCTGGCAGTGCCCAGTGACTCTGCTGATCCCTCCCTTTTGCTGATGTGATTAATATCTGGGTCTCGTTATTAGTGAGAACATGCAGGATTCAGTTCTTTGTTTCTGTGATAGATCGCTAAGTATGATGGTCTCTAACTCCATCCGGTTTGCTGTGAAGTTTGTGGCTTTTGTTCTTCTTTATGGCTGTGTAATATCCAGTGCACTTTCTTTATCCAGTCCAATTTTGATGGGCAGCAGGGTTGGTTCCACGTGTTTGCTATTGCGAATAGGGCAGCTATAAATATGTGTGTGTGTGTGTGCACGTGTCTTTTTCGTGGAACAATTTATGTTCCTCTAGTTATATTCCAGGAGAGGGATTGCTGAATCACATGGAAGGTCAGTTTTTAGTTCTTTTAGGAATCCCCACACTGCTTTCCATAGAGGTTGAACTAGCTTGCACTCCTACTAACAGTGTACCAGTGTTCTCTTTTCTCCACAGCCATATCAGCATCTGTGGCTTTTGATTTAATGATGGTCATCCTTACTAAAGTTAGTTGGTATCTCATTGTATTTTTGATTTTCATTTCTCTGCTGATTAGTGTGGCTGAACATTTTGCATGTATCTGTTGGCTGCTCATTTGTCTTCTTTTGTTTATTCATGTCTTTTGCCCGGTTTTCAATAGGATTGCTTGGGTTTTTTTCCTTTCAGCTCATGTGAATTCTTTGTAGATCCTGGATGTTAGGTCATTCTGTGGAGTGTTTCCTTACTTTTAAAATTTTTTTTCCTGTGCAATAGCTTTTCAGTTTCATGAGGTCCCACTTGCCTATCTTATCTTTTGTGGCATTCACTTCTGGGGATTTGGTCAAGAATTCGTTGCCTACTCCAGTGGGCATAAGAGTGTTTCTTATGTTTTCTTCTAGGATTTTTATAGTTTGAGATCTTACATTTAGGTCTTTGATCTATTTAGAGATGAATTTTGAGTATGGTGCTATGCGGGGTCCAGTTTCATTCTTCTGCAAGTGATCATCCAGTTTTCCCAGCACCATTTGCTAAATATGGTCTTTGATGGCTTTGTCAATGATGAGTTGGTTGAGAGACTGAGCTTTTGCTTCTAGAATTTCTGTTCTGTTCCACTGGTCTATGTGTCTACTTTTGTACCAATACCAGGCTATTTTGGTTACTGTAGCTTTGCAGAAAAGTTTAAAATCTGGAAGTGTGATACCTCTCACTTTTTGTTTCTTTTGTTGAGAATTGTTTTGGCTATTCATGCTCTGTTTTGTTGTTGTTTTCATATGAATTTCTATATTGCCGTTTCCAGGTCAGAGAAAAATGATATTGGTAATTTGATGGGTATTGCATTGAATCTGTAGATTTCTTTAGGTAGAATGGACATCTTGACAACATTAATTCTTCTAATCCATGAGCATGGGATGTTTTTCCATTTGCTTGTGTCATCCATGATTTCTTTGAGCAGTGTTTTATAGTTCTTAATTTAAAAATCTTTCACTTCTCTGGTTAGGTGGACGCCAAGGTATTTCATTTCTTTTGTGGCTATTGTGAATGGTATTGTGCTTTTTATTTTGTTCTCTGTCTGCTTGTTGTTGGTGTATAAAAATGCCATTGTCTTTTGCACATTCATTTTGTATGCAGAGACTTTACCAAACTCAGTGCAAGGAGGCTTTTGACAGACTCCCTAGGGTTTTCAAGATACAGAATTAGATCATCCACAAAGAAGGATAGCTTCACTTCCTTTTCTCCTATTTGGATACCCCTGATCTTCTCTTGCATGATTGCTATGGCTAGGTCTTCCAGTACTATGTTGAACCGTAGGGGTGAGAATGAGCATTCCTGTCTTATTTCTGTTCTTAGGGGGAACGCTTCTTGTTTCTGACTGTTGAGCAAAATGTTGGCTGTCGGTTTATATTGATGACTCTTGCTGTTTTGAGAAATGTTCCTTCTATGCCTAAATGCTCAAGGGTTTTTATCAAGTAGGGATGCTGGATTTTGTTGAATGCTTTTCTGCATCTAATGATATAATCATGTAGTTCTTGATTTTACATTTGTTAATGTGCTGAATTATGTTTATGGTCTTGCAAATGTTAAACCAGTCCTGTATCCCAGGAATGAAACCCACCTGGTCATTGTGGATGATCCTTGAGATGTGATGCTGCATCTTATTTTCTAGAATCTTGTTTAGAATTTTTGTATCTATGTTCGTCAAGGAGATTGGTCTGTAATTCTCTTTCCTTGTTGGGTCTTTGCCAGATTTGGGTATCAGTATGATGTTGGCATCATAAAATGAGTTTGGGAGCTTTCCATCTTTTTTGATTGCCTGGAATACTTTCAACAACATTTGTATCAGCTCCTTCTTGCATGTCTTGGAGAATTCAGCTGGGAAACCATCAGGTCGAGGGCTTTTTTTGGTGGGAAGATTCTCATGACTGAATTGATTTCCTGGATTGTTATTAGTCTGTTTAGAATTTCAATTTCTTCTTATTTCAACAGTGGGAAGTCGTGTGATGTCAGAAAGGGCTCCATTTCCTTTAGGTTTTCTAGTTTATTTGTGCATTGATATTGATAGTAATCTCTAATAATCCTTTCAATTTCTCCACAGTCAATTGTGACTTTGCCTTTTATATTTCTAATTGTGCTTATCTGGGCATTCTCCCTCTCCCTCCCTCTCTCTCTTTCTCTCTCTCTTTTTTTTTTTTTTAGTCTGTTGATCCATTCTATGATATGCTTGTCTTCAGTGTCCTGCAACTATCATTTTTATCTTGGTGATCTGGATTCTTCTGCAGAAATTAAGGTTCAGGTGATCTTGCCTTTTCAGGTCTCTTAGATGTGACGTTAGGCTAACAACTTGTGATCTTTCTGATTTCTTGATTTGTGCATGCAATGTTATGACTTTTCCTCTTAACACTGATTTCATAACATCCCAGAAATTCTGATGCATCTCTGTTTTCATTTGTTTCCAGGAATATTTTTATTTCTATCTTGATTTCTGTATTGACCCAGAAGCTATTCAACAGCATGTTCTTTAGTATCCATGCCTTTGTTAGTTTTGGGGGGATCTTGTTTGTGGTGCTATTTATTTTTATCCCATTGTGATCTGAGAAGATGCATGGTACTTTCAGTCTTTTGATATTTGCTCATGCTTGATTTATGTATGAGAATGTGATTGTTCTTGCAGTATGCTCTATTTGCTGATGAATAAAAGTATACTTTTTAGTTGTTGGGTGAAGTGTTCTGAAGATGTCTATTAAGTCCATTTGATTGAGTGTTGAATTGAGGTTCTGGATCTCCTTGTTGATATTTTTGCCTTGATGATCTATCGAAAGTTGTTAGTGTGGTATTTAGGTCTCCAACTATGATTGTGTGAGAGTCAATGTCCTCTTTTGGTTTGCTTAGTAGTTGTCCTATAAAGCCTGGTGTTCCATTGTTGGATGCATATATGTTTAGAATGGATATTTCTTTCCGGAGAATTTGAGCCTTTTATTTTTATGTAGTGTCCTTCTGTGTCTTTTTTAACTTTTGATGTCTTGAAGACTGCTTTGCATGATATTAGAATGGCAATATCTACTTTTTTCTGTTTTTCACCTGAAAGGTCATTTTCCAGTCTCCGACCTTGAGTCTGTGGGTGTATTTCACGGTGAGATGAGTTACCTGGAGGCAGTTGGATCATGTTTTTTTTAAATCCAGTTTGCCACTCCATGTCTATTCAATGGCACATTTAGTTCATTCACGTGCAAATTGATTAATGATATGTGAGAGTTTATCCCTGTAATAGACTTCTTAGGGGGTTGCTTTGTTTCTTTTTAACTTTTGTGTTTACATATATATGTGTGTGTGTTTTAATTTTTGTGGGTTCTCTGTATGCTCTGTTAACTGTGTTTGCCTGTACTTTCGATACTTTTTTTTCTTCTGTGCTCAGCACCTTCTTAAGTGTCTCCTGAAGGGCTGGTCTGAAGGTGGCATGTTCCCTTAGGGATTAGATATCTTGAAAGGATTTTAATTCTCCATCACTGATGAAGCTTTGCTTGGCTGGGTAGAAAATTCTTGGTTGGAATCACTTACCTTTAAGAACATTAAAAATTAGACTCCAATCCCTGCTGGCTTGTAGTGTTTCTGCAGATAAATCTGAAGCAATTCTAATGAGTTTTCCTGGTAGGTCAACTGACCTTTCTCTCTTGTTACCTTTAGGATTTTTTCTTTCATGATACTTTTTGGAAGTTGATTATTATGTGTCTTGGTTATGATATTCTTATGTAATATCTTGCAAGATTCTCTGAATCTTTTGCACTTGGATGGTGAACTCTCTGGCAAGATGAGAGAAGTTATCTTGAATGACCTAATGGAGTATTTATTCTATGGTGTTCGCATTTTCTCTTTCTGCTTTGGGTATACCAATCAGGCATAGATTTGGTTTTCTGCCAAAGTCACACAACTTGTGGAAGTTTTGTTCCTTCCTTTTGAGATTTTTTTGCTATGTTTTTAACAAACTGTGTTAATTCCATATTTTGATCTTCGAGGTCTGAGATTCTTTTCTCTGCTTGGTTAAGACTGTTTTCAGGGCTGGGCTCAGTGGTTCAGCCTGTAATCCAAACACTTTGGGAGACCAAGGCAAGTGGATTCCCTGAGCTCATGGGGTTGAGACCAGCCTAGGCAACTTGGCAAGACCTCGTCTCTACAATAATTCAAAACAAATTACATGGGCATGGTATCATACACCTGTAGTTCCAGCTACTTGAAAGGCTGAGGCAAAAGGATCACTGGAGCCCAGCAGGTTGACACTGGGGTGGTCATGAGTGTGCCATCGCCCTTCACCCTGGGCTAAAGAGTAAGACTCCAACTCCAAAAAAAAAAAAGAAAGACTGTTTTCAATACTTGATTTGCATTTTCCTAATGATTGAGGGAATTTTAAAAAATTTTCCTGATATTATACCTGTTAGTTATTTTTATGTCTTCTTTTTAAAAAAATATCTATTTGGATCCTTTGCCTATTCTTCAGTTGAGTTATTTATTTTTTTGCTATTGCATTATAGGCATTAGTTATATATTTAGGATATTTATTCCTTATTATATATTTGTTTACTAATATGGTCTCTCTTTGAGTTTGTTGTTTTCTTTGATTCACAGAAGCTTTTTATTTTGAAATAATTCCATTTGTTTAGTTTTACTTTTGTTATCTATAATTTTTATGTCATACCCCAAAGTAATCATTCCCAAGTCAAATTTCAAGGATTTTCTTTTCTACATTTTTCTTTGGTTTTATGGTTTCAAGTCTTATGTTTAAGTCTTTAATTCATTTGGAGTTTATTGTTGTGTATGATGTAAGATATGGATTCAGTTCCATTCTTTTGCTTATGTATATCCAGTTTTCTGAATATCAGTTAAAGAGGATATTATCTTTTCCTTATTTAGTTTTCTTGATGCCCTTATCAAAAACTAGTTGACTGAATAGTCATGCATTTATTTCTGGTTTTTGTATCCTGTTTCATTTCTTTTTGTGTTTGCTTTTTATGCCAGTACCATATCATTTTGAGCACTATGGATTGGAAACATAATTTGAAATGAAGAAATGTGTTGGCTTAAGCTATATTCTTGCTTTTAAAAATTTATTTGACTATTTCAGGATCTTTTTGACTTTATGCAAATTTAGATTTTTTGTATAGAAAATGACTTTGATAGGGATTGCATTGAAACTATAGGTCACTCTGAGTAATATGGACATTTTAACAATATTATTTCTTTCTATCCCTGAACACAAGATATATTTTTATTTGCTTGTGTCTTCTTTAATATATTTCCTCGATGTTTTATGGTTTTCAGTGTAATGATCTCTCACCTTTTTGGTTAATTTTATTCCTAAGCATTTTACTCTTTGATATCATAGTAAATACAATTTTTATTTTGATTTCCTTATCAGATAATTTGTTTAGGAGACAAGATTATACACACACACACACACACACACACACACACACACACACGAGAAAGTAGATTCCCAAAAAACTGGAATTATTTTTTGGAGAGTTGCCCCTTGTAGTACTGACTTTGGACAAGGTACGTGTTCTAGGAACCCCTCAGCATTCTTGTACCAGCTAGCATTGTTGTTAGAAGCTGCATTTGTCTTCAGTAATTTTTTTATTTTAGAGATTCTTTCAACACATCTGTCCATTTCATGATGGGTGATTTACCAGCACAAGTGCCCATACCATGCAGAGTGTTCAGTAGTTTTTGATAAAAAAGAGCATGACCACCCCATGCCCAATCCTCCCTATTTACCTGATGCTGCCTTGGGTGCTTTTTCTTTCTCCAGATGAAAAAAAATTCCTCAAAGGAAAACATTTTGTTGATGTGGAAGAGGTGAAACAAAGAATGGCAGAAGCACTAAAAGGCATCAAGATTGATGGGTTCAAAAACTGTTTTAAGCAGCAGAAAAAGCATCTTGATAGGTGTGTTGCGTCAAACAAAGAGTACTTTGAAGTTGATTGAAGTTTAAACATGCAAGAATAAATACACAATCCTAATAAATAAATTTCATGGGTTTTTTGGGTTCCTTCTCATATATATATAATCATATGATCTGCAAATAGAGAACATTTTACTTCCTTTCTGATTTGGATTCCTTTTTCTCTCTTACCTAATTGTTGTGGCTAGAATTTCCAGTACTATGTTGAATAAGAGTAATAAGAGTGGATATCTTTGCTTTATTACTAATCTTACAGGAAAAACTTTAATCTTTTCAATGTTGAGTATGATGTTAGCTGTGGGCTTGTCATATAAGTCTTTTATGTTATTGAGGTACATTCTTTCAATACCTCATGTATTGAGAGTTTTTATCATAAAAGGATAATTAGGTTTTGTTCAATATTTTTTCAATATATTTTTAATATATTACATTTATCGACTTGCATACATTGACTCACCCTTGCATCCAATAATAAATTCCAAATGGACCTAGCATAAACAAATATAACATTCCCTACAACAACTGCAGAATATATGCTTCTCTCAAGTGCACATGGAACATTATCTAGGCTAAATTATATGTTAGGCCATAAAACAAGTCTTAACAAATTTTCAGTATAAATTATTTCAGGGAAGTATCTTTTCTAGCTACATTGGTGTGAAACTAGAAAACCATACAGGAGAATATTTAAAAATTCACAAATATGTGGAAACTAAAAATCATACCTGAACAACCAGTGAGTCAAAGAATAAATAAATAATGAAATAAACAAATCTTGAGACAAATGAAAATAAAAGCACAACCTACTAAAATGTCTGAGATGCAACCAAAACATTTCTGTGGGATGTTTATCACAATAAGCACATGAGAAAGCTATCTCAAGTAACAATCTAGCTTTATACCTCAAGGAACTAAAAAAAAGAACAAGCTAAGCCAAAAGTTATAAAAAGAAGAAAATAATAAAGATTAGAGTAAAAATAAAGGAAACAGATACTAAAAAGCCCCAACAAAGATCTACAAAACTAAGACTGGATTTTTTAAAAAAGGCAAACAAAATTGGCAAACTCTTAGTTGGACTAAGAAATAAAAGAGAGATGATGATTTTAAATAAAATTATAAATAAAAGAAGAATTTATGACTTACTGCACAGAAATATAAATAATCATAAAGTGATTCTTTATGAGTGATTATACATCAACAAAATAGATAACTAAGAACAAATAGATAAGTTCTGAGAAACATACAACCTATGAAGATTGTATTATGAAGAAATTACTTATGAGGAGATTTATTCAATGATTGAGATAAGAAAAACCAAATAGATTTTTCTCCTCTCATACTATTTTACAAAGAAAATTTCTATACAAATGGTGTCATAGTTTTCTCACAACCGAATTCCTTATAATTCAATTCAATTTTGCTGATATCTAAATGGAATTAGAATCATATCCCACAAGTTAAGGGCTTAGTTCCATAAGACTACTGTCCACTTTAGATACCAATTACAAATAGCATGTTGTCATCTATACTTCTGCCAAACAAGCTATAAGTTAAGGCTCCCATGTTTCCCTCCAAGAGCTTGATTAATTTGTTAAGACAGCTCATAGAACTCCGGGAAACACGTATGTTTGCCAGTTTGTTAAATTAATAAAGAATATTATTAAAAATACAGATGAACAGTCAGAAGAAGAGATTCATAGGATGAGGTCTGGAAAGGACCAAAGGGCAAGAACTTTTGTTTTTATGGAGTTGAAGTACACCAATCTCCCAGCATCTAGATATATTTGCCAACTCAGAAGCTCTCTGAACCTCATAGTTAAGAGATTTTTTTAATAAAGGCTTCTTTACATAGATATGATAAATTATTAACTCTATTTCCAACTAATCTCTTCTTTCCAAAGAATACAGAGTTGTATTAAAAGTTAAAAGCCTCTAAACCATGACTTGGGGCTTCTGGTGACATGTCCTTATTCAGGACTCAACCAAGAGTAATCTCATTGGAACAAAGGATCCTCCTGTTACCTGGGACATGCCAAGGGATTTATAAATACTCTCAGATGTTTCTATTTCTCATAAAATTACAAACGCTTTAGGAATGATATGTCAAGTATTGGAATCGAAGAACAAATACTAAAGTTAGACAAGAACACTATAAGAACAAAAAATATCTCTTATGAACATAGATGCAAAAATCAGCAACAGAATACTAGCAAACTGAACTCAACAGCACACTAAAAAGATCATACACCATGATAAAATTAAGTTTGTCCCTGAGATGCAAGGATGATTCAACGTATGCAACTTTTAGTCTGTCTTCAATATTATCATATTTTATATTATAATTTTCATCTTAGTTCTCTGAACAATAAGGTAAAGTGGGTTAAAATTGAATCAGTCTTGAAATACCTGGTAAAAATTTTTTCTGTTTCAAATTTCGAGGGCATGCATTGTCTCTGGCTGTGGCATTCATTAGAATAATGTGCTTAGAGAAAAATAATGTGTTTATATATTTCTGTGGTTATGCGTTTATTATTTTATGGGTTGTGTTTCTTAAATATGGATATTGAAATTTTTCAAATGCCTTCCACCACTTATAGACATAATTATGTCTCTGTTTTCTTTAGTTACCATATGAGTAGTTGTATTCATATTATAAACAATTCTTGAATTTCTAGCCGGGCTCGGTGGCTCAGCCTGTAATCCCGCTCCTTTGGGAGGCTGAGGTGAGCGGATTGCCTGAGCCCGCGGGTTCGAGACCCGCCTGGGCAGCGGGACCTCATCTCTACAATAAATCAAAAAAAAACCAGCCGGGCATGGTAGCGCATGCCTGTAATTCCAGCTACTCGGAAGGCTGAGGCAGAAGGATCGCCGGAGTCCAGCAGGTCGAGGCTGCGGTGGCCGGAAGCGGCCACTGCACTCCAGTCTGGGCGACAGAGTGAGACTCCAACTCAAAAAAAAAAAAAAATTCTTGAATTTCTGTAATGAGTAACACTTGCTGATGGTATAATAGTCCTCTTAAGCTTTGCTAGATTCTATTAGATAACACCTTATTTTGGAATTTTGCATTTTGCTTACAAATGAAATTGGATGATTGCCATCTGTTCCTTTTTTTTTTTTCCAAGTTTACCATTTTATTATTGATTTATGTAAGAAACTGAAGCCAGGTGCAGTGGCTCACACCTGTATTCCTAGCACTTTGGGAGGCCAAGGCAAGAGCATTGCTTGAGCCCAGGAGGTAATGTAGAAAGATCTTGTTTAGGTAATATAGAAAGACCTTGATTAGAATTTCAGTTTATTCTTGTTTCAACCTTGGGAGGCTATGTATTTCAGAAAGTCCTTCATTTCCTTTAGATTATCTAGTTTATTTGCATACACATGTTCACAGTAATCTCTGATAATATGAATTTCTTCAGGACCAGTTGTGATCTTGCCTTTTTTGTTTGTAATTGTATTTATTCAGACTTTCCCGCTTTTTTTTTTTTTTTTTTAAGTCAACCTGGCCAGGAGTCTGTAAATCGTTTATCTTTTCAAAGAACCCGGTTTTGTCTTACTGATCCTTTCTGTATTTTTTTCTTCTATATCCTGAAATTATGACTTTATCTTAGTGATGTGGATTTTTTTACTGAAATTAGAATTTAGATGATGATGTCTTTACATCTTCCCTAGGTATGACATTAGGGTGTTTACTTGCGATCTTTCTATTTTCATGATATGCCCATGCAATGCTTTGGATTTGCCTCTTAACACTGCTTTCATGTCATCCCAGAAATTCTGAGAAGATATATCTTTGTTTTCATTTGTTTCCAGAAATGTTTTCATTTCTTTGTTCTCTCAGAAGTCATTTAGCAGTATGTTGTTTAGTGTCTATGTCGTTGTATGTTTGGGAGGGATCTTGAAGCTTAGCTTGAGCTGGGTAGGAATTTATTGACTGGAATTGTTGCCTTTGTAAACATTAAAAATGGGTCTCCAGTCTCTTTTGGCTTGTAGTTTTTCTGCAGATAAGTCTGGAGTAATTCTGATGGGTCTTTCCTGATAGGTGATCTGAACTTTCTCTCTTACTGACTTTAGAATTATTTTTTTTCCTCATGTTTACTTTGTGGAAGTGGATTACTATCTTTCTTGGGGATGAACTTCTAATGTGATACCTTGTGGGTATTCTCTGAATCTCTTGTGCTTGAATGGTTGCCTCTCTAGCTAGATGTGGGACATGGAATGCTTGTTCCATGGTGTTCTCAGTTTCTTTTTCTGCTTCAGGGATACCAAGCAGGCATATATTTGGCTTCTTGATATTGTATCATACCTTTTGGAGGCTTTGTTCATTCTTTTTGAGTCATTTTTCTATGTTTTTGACAGACTGGGTTAGTTCCATATTTTGGTCTTCAAGATCTGAGATTCTTTCCTCTGCCTGATTGATCCTGATCCCTACTCTTATAATGTGTTTTTAAATGCCGGAATGAAGTTCTTTATTTCCAGTATTTCAGAATGGGCCTTTATGAAATTGACCAACTTTGTTTTTACTTCCTATATAACTTCGGTGAATTTTGCTTCGAGTTTGTCCTGGTTCTCTTTATTCAATTCAGTCTCTGAGTTCTGTGACTGTCATCTGGAGCAGGTCATTATGGGAGGCTTCCATTGTTTATGCACTGGTAGCTGCTTTTTCAGACATTGTTTCTTTAAGACTCTTAGGATTCCCTTTGTTTTTTCACTGATTCTTTCTTATTTGTGAAAAGCAATTCTTCCCTCTCTGTCTTTCCTCTTTGGTTTTGTTGCTCTGAAGCTAGTCCGTGACCCTCTGTTCTAATGCCCTTTCTTCATTCAATATAGATCACTCACTGACAGAGAGAGGGGCACTCACTTCTGCTCCTTGCTCCACCCGGAGAAAGGACCCTCTGGTGCAGTTTTTCCCAAGTTAATCCAGTCAAGTTGGTTTTCAGATCTGGTTGCAAGTACTCTGTGTGGAATGCATGGAGGGAATGGGCTGTAGTTTGCAGCCCAGAAACCTTTTCACTGGGAAAAATTTCAGGTGTGTTTCATGTTGTTCCCTCCCAAGTTAAGTACACGTTCAGTACTTGAAAGAGAATGAGTTTCTTGTCATGGGGGAATCCACCCTGTGGGTGTGCAGGGATGGCAGGTGACCCTTCCTGATCTTGGGAGGTTGGCCACCAGATGTTAGCAGTGGGTACCAGGTGAGTATAACCTGCAGGAGAGCTTCTCTGGCCTGGGAGCCAGCCACTGTGCTCCACTGGCAGAAGACATGCACTTGGGGGCTATCTAAGCATGGGTTGTTGCCTGTTCCACTTGGGCTTAGGTTGCCCACTAGTGTGCCTTGACCAGCACTCTTCTTGTGTTGGACCAACAACTTGCACATGCGTGTGGTAGAAACCGACCCAGAGCATGTCAGAATCAGTCACCTCCCTCCTACACAGGACGGGGCTTCAGTTCCTATGCAAATCTGCCATCTCTGCACTTTGCTTTCTGGTCTTTATGTGTTCAAAGAGACCACTGTTGGGTGCAGGGTGCTTGCCCATCCAAACTGTTCAGGGTCCCTGCATCTAATGATGGCTGAGTCCCTACTCTGCCTCACTCAGTGAGAGAGATGCTGCTTCATAATGACCACCTTGGATCCCCCTCTGGAAGTTTAAAAAAAAAGAACCATTGTAGCGCTCTTTGAAAGAGTAGTAGTATTTCATATGACAATTTGTCCTTTTTCTTTATTTTTTTCTGTGAAAATTTATTTATTTAGACTTTATCTTGTCTCAAATCAATTTTGGTACATTAAAATCATTAGACTATTACCCATTTTATCCAGACTTTCAAAGTTATCAGTAGATTTGAATAAATAGTTTCTTATAACTTAAAAAATATTTTTCTCTAGTAATTTCTTCTTTTTTTATATTTTCTGCACTTATTTATTTTCACTTTTCCCTTGATAAACTATTAGTGATTTGTTTAATTTTTTTAAAAGAATAAAGTCTTCAAATTTATCTATCAATATTATTGTTTTCTCACTTGATATTTTTAAACTTAATTATTTCTTTGGACTTTTATTCCATTATCTTGTAGTTATTTTTCTAACTGTTTAAGTTACATGTTGGATTTTTGTATATAATATTACTTGAATGTATAATGTAATTAGTTGAAGATATATACTCTAAAGTCTACAATATCAAAAAAAGGAAAAGAAAAAGGAAAAAATAATGCAGTATCTAATAATTCAATAAAGAATATAAAATGAAATCATAAAATTATTCAATCCAAAAAATGCAGAAAATTAGGTAAAAGGGGAAAAAGTGCTGAAGGGGTAAATAAAAACGAATGACAAGTAGTAAATATAAACTGACCATATCAACACAATTACATTAAACATAAATGATCAAAAGACTGAAGTTAGAAGACAATGATTGTCAGATGATTTAAAAAGTCAGACCTAATGTCATACTACCTGTAAGAAATACATTTTAAATATAAAGGTGCAAATAGGTCAAAAGAAAAAAGATGGGCAAAAAAATATACCATGCAAACACTAATTAGAATAAAGCTGGAATGACTATATCAATATATGATAAAAGAGACTCTCCAGCAAGTTGATTGAGAAACCATAACAATTCCAAACATTATGTGTCTAATAAGATAAAATCAAAAATAAAGAATCAAAACTTGATAAAACTGAAATGAAAATATAGACAAATACAAAATATAGTCATGTATTTTAATATGACTCTCAATAATTGACAAGAAAATGTCAATAATAGAAGATAAAATATCATTCAAAATTACCTAACTGATATTTATTAAACATGCCACCCCAAAATAAGAGAATTCACATTCCCTTCAAGCACATAAAAAAATGTACCATGATAGACTATATTCTGGATAATAAATGTCTCAATAAATTAAAAAAATTCAAGTATTGCAGGTATTTCTCCAACCACAGTAAAATTAAATTAGAAACCAATAACCTAAAAAAAATCTGGAAAATCCTCAAATTGCAGAAATGTAATAATTTTCTTCTACATTGCCATGGGTAAAATTAAAATTAAAGGGGAAATTTGGTGGTATTTTGAATGAGTGTGAAAACATAGGCATTAAAATGTGGATGATTGAGCTAGCTAGATTCAGTAATTAGAGGAAAATTGAGAGCACCAATATGCTATTTTAGAAAAGAAGAAAAGTCTAAAATCAATTTTCCAGTGTCCATACACTAGGAAAATAAGAACAAAGACAACGAAAAAAAAAAAAGAGCAGAAATAAGTAAAACAGAAAAACAATCAGAAAATTAATGAATAAAAATATTAGTTCTTTGAGAAGATCAGCAAAATTGATAAACCTCCTACCAGATTGACCAGGAAGGGAATAAATTTTACGTATCATGAATGATAGCAGTGATAAAATATAGATTCTACAGTTATGTTATTAAAAGCACAGTAAGGAATATAAGCATCTTCAGCCAGAGTATTTCTTAAGTACACACAGTTTCTCTTTTCTTTCTTTCTTTTCTCTTTTTTTTTGAGTTGGACTCTCACTCCGTCGCACAGGCAGGTCGCACGTTCACGACCACCATAGCGTCAACCTCCTGGGCTCCAGCGATTATTCCGCCTCAACCTTCCAAGTAACCAGAACTACAGGCCCACACTACCACACCCGGCTAATTTTTTGATTTATTGTAGAGACGAGGTCTCACCTTGTTGCCCAGGTTGGTCTCAAACTTGCGGGCTCAGGCAATCCTCTTGCCTTGGCCTCCAAAGTGCAGGGATTACAGGTTTGAGCCACCGCACCGGTCAAGAAACACAGTTTCTAATTTCACTTAAGAAAATATATACGACCCATTTAACTTATATTTACTAAAGAAAGTGTAGTCAAAAACCTTTCCAGAAATAAAAATCCAGGCCTTGATGACTTGGCTATTGAATTCTACCAAAACAAAAGAACATTATTTATGCTTAGTCTCTTTTATAAAATAGAAATGGGAGTGAATGTATCCCAACTCATTTCATGAGACTAGTATTACTATGATACCAAAACCAGACAGACATTACAAGAATAGGAAACTATAGACCTATATACCTCATAAATATAGACGCAAAAATTCTAAACAAAATTTCAGCATTTTAAATCCATCTCCTGAAAATATATAGAGAATCTCACAGACCATCTGACTAATGCAAAATTATCCTTGAAGAGAGATGTAGCCTGTAACTCCACTGATATACCAATATTTACTACATTTGTAGAGAAACTACAAATGAGTATATATAATCCATGGTACATATTATTTTTCAGTGTAATGTTAGCTTCATAACATGATTTGGGGAGAATTCCATCTTTCTCAATTGCCTGGAATGCTTTCAATAGGATTGGTGTCAGCTCTTCCTTGTATGTTGTGTAGAATTCTGCTGGAAATCCATCTGGTCCAGGACTTTTTTTTGTAGGTAGTTTTTGTGTGATAGAGTCAATTTCCTGGGTTGTTATTGGTCTATTCAGTGTCTCGATGTCTTTTTGTTTCAACTTGGGTAAGTTGTGTGATGTCAGAAAGTCTTTCATTTCATCTAGGTTATCAAGTTTATTTCCATATAGGTGTACATAGTAATCTCTGATAATCTTTTGTATTTCTTTGGGGTCAGTTGTGACTTGATCTTTTGTATTTCTGATTGTGTTTATTTGGGTTTTTCTCTCTTTTTCTTGGTCAGTTTGGCTAGCAGCCCATCAATCTTGTTAATTCTTTCAAAGAATCAGCCTTTTGTTTTGTTGATCTTTTCTATGATATTTTTGTCTTCTATGTCCTGTATTTGTGGTCTTATTTTTGTGATTTGGATTCTTCTGCTAAAGTTGGAGTTTTGGGGGTCTTCTCTTTCCAGCTCCCTTAGGTGGTTTGTTAGGCTCTCCACTTGTGATCTTACAGTTTTCTTGATGTGTGCTCGTAGAGATATAAATTCCCCTCTTAGAACTGATTTCATGGTATCCCAGAGGTTTTGGTAAGATGTTTCTTCATTTTCATTTGTTTCCAGGGATCTTTCGATTTCTTCTTTGGTTTCAGTGTTGACCCAGTCATTGTTCAGCCATATTATTTTTCAATTTGCCCGAGATCTTATCTCCTTCAAAGAAACTATGTATTATACATTTGAAGCACATAGTCTCTAGCATTCATCAACTGGTAATCATGAATAGAAGGGACTTCTAAAACTCAGCTTTTTTCCCTGGAACGAGAAGTTGGTATTAAACCACATTTTTACTAGAGAAGATAGAACAATGACTTTTTATATTGAAAAAGTCTTATTTTATTCACTGATTAGAGTGATAGAAAATTTTCCTAATCAATGACCATGCTCCACATTGATGCCTTCCATGAAAGTCTCTACTGAAAATTAATGCCTTTTTATCTGATTAGTGCCATGTTCTGAAGGAGTTAAGACATCCTACTTTTAAGCCTGATACCCCATAGTGACCTTATGCATTAAGATCTGGTAATGTGGTCTGATTTCTACTTTCTACTAAAACTCACATTTGCTACAGGAGATATTTTCACTGTGAAAATTTAGGGAGGACTTAGCAATATAAAACTCCAACTTAAAAGTCTTACTTGCAATTGTATTTCTTCTTCTGAGAAATGTCTATTCAGATTTTTGCCCATTTAAAAATCAAATGACTGTTCTTTTCCTTATTAATTTGTTTGAGCTCTTGATGTATTCTGACTATTAATTTCTTATCAGACAGGTAGTTTACAACTATTTTCTCCTATTCAGTGTGATGTATCTTCACTTTATTGATTATTTCCTTTACTGTGCAGAAACATTTTACTTGCTGTCATCCCATTGTCTATTTTTGCTTTGGTTGTCTGTGCTTTTAAGGTCTTACACAAAAAAATCTTCACCCACAGTAATGTCCTGTAGCATTTCCCAAATGTTTTCTTCTAGTAGTTTCGTAGTTTCTGATCTTATAGCTGAGTCTGATTCATTTTGAGTTGATATTTGTATATGGGGAGAGCTAGGAATCTCCTTTCATTCTTTGGCATTTGACTATTCAATTTTTCTGATGCTATTTATTAAAGAGCCAGTCCTTTCCCGACTGTATGTTTTTGGTGACTTTGATCACTTAATTTCAACATTTGAGGTAATAACACCCTCCTTTTGTATATATCTCTTGCTGTATCATTTTTAAAAGATGTAATAATTGGATACATGACAGGATCAAATGGAACATGGAGGTTAATATTTCAATTCTGATTATGTGGCAAAGTTTAATATAACTATAATGAGAATCTTGACCTTAATAGCAGTGTATTTTCTATAGAAACTAAAACTTCTGTGTGAAATACAGTGCAAACATAAGATAAGCAATAAATATGATTTATTCTGTATAGTGGGTATAGTTAACTTGAGACAATATAAACAGCTTAATTGAGAGAAAAAATAAAATATGATCCTCTATTTTATTATCTTCTAACTGACCCATTAAATGTTTTCGTCGCAACATATGGGCCATTCCACAGAAAAATAGAATTTTGTGTCTTTGTAAATTATCATATGAAACATTGATTTAAGCTTTTTGTTTATTTTTGTTATTTAAACTTCAAGGACAATATGAAGAAAATATGAGCCAACTATAAGAGTCCTATTCTCCTTTAGTACTGTGTACAGTGTGGTCAAGGATTTTGAATGCACTTGATGTGGGAAATAAAGACTGAACAATTTTAGCATGCATAAGCCAGCTGACTCCAGGAGAAGCAATCCTGAAATGTATTCTATACCCTGAAAGGATTTTAAAGGACTCTGGCATCTTTCAGTATCACAAAGCTTTTCTTCTTGTCTTGAGCAGTTTGACTTGAGTCTGTAAGCTTTGTGTCAAACAAACTGGAACAAAATTTTGTATATCTGAGGGGGAGAAAAGCCTTTTACTTAAAGTGTTACACAAAGCATTTCTAATTCTCCAGCCCCTGCAGGCTCCTTTATTTTCAGTGCACCTGCCTTACGTCTTTATAATTAGGATGAGGTTTCCAGGTAGCCCCTCACTGTTGCTCCTCCTCCCTCTTTCAGGAATTCTTTCAACCAGCCAAATTAGAAATAACCTATTAGTCTCAGAGAATGCCAAATGTTTTTTCATTTCTGCATTTTGGCTTTCTTTCTTTGTCCCACTTGAAAATGCACACATTCAAGAGAGAAAAACAGGACTATGTAGACTATCAGTGTAAACACCATTTCTCAGATAGTTTCAACTTGCTAAATGTTTAATGTCAGTAATATAAACAGAGTAAACGTTTAAATGCTCCAGAAGTGTTCATTTTTAAATGGAAGAACATACTGGTCTAAGTATAGTATATTAATCTCTATCCATTAAACCAAAACACTTTAATAATGAAGGTTTATTTTTCTCTTGCAAATGACAGCCAGAATAACAGTCCCACATTGAAAAAACGATTTATGTTCTATCATAATTTCACTAATTCAAAAGGTTTCTATGGCTAATCTGAATTTCACTTTACTGTTAATATCAAGATTCATTCAAATTTCCTCATTAAAAAAAATAAGCTCCATGAGGATAAGTTTCCAGACATTAACATAGTTGATCTATAAACATTTAACTGATTGAGTCTAGCTGAAATGAATTTCTCTTTGTTTTATATAGTAGCACATACAGAAAAGAAATTGTTAAAAAGAAGCATGTTTTAAAGAATTATGATGGCACTATTATTTTTTTTCTGAAAAACTTAAGAGCTAGGACTCTAGTATCACCAGACCAAAAATATAACTTTAAAGGTAACAACTGAGGGAAGTTGGGTTGCTCCAGATTCTAGTCCCGTGTTTAGCACAGACTCTTGCTGTACTGCTTTGCAGGCATGCAAGGCCCTAGTTCATAATTTTGGCTGCATTTCCTGCAGTATGCACATTCCATTTTATGATCGGATGGTGCTTCAGGTCTTGCATGTGGAGAAAAAGACAACATTTCTCATGTGGTCTACATCTCTTGTGTCTCCTATTATCCACTTGAGGCATGCAATAATCATCCAGAGCATGTAGCTGAATGAGAACTTCAGCTGTGTTTTATATCTATAAATACCACAGGACAACATTTCTGACACATTTTTGAGCTCAGTGTGACAAACTGAGTTCAGAATTGTCTCATAAATCATAGCCGAAATGCATTTATTTCCAAAATCGAAGATGAAACAATCCCAGTATTCACTTCCAAAGATTTGATGATACTGGTTCTAATTTTCTTTTGAAATTTATTTGGGTAATAACAATAAATAATTCTCTCTGTGGTCATTTATTTACGGAGTGCTTTTAAAATGACAAAGGTTAATTTTTTTGGACCATTCCTTGAAAAAAATGTGGTTATGAATGTTTAAGATACTTATTTTTAGACAAGACTCAACCTCATAAATTCATGGGTCCATTTTATTATCAATAAAGGTGAGTTGCTAGGATTATATTGTAACATATCTTTATGTTAGTGGAAATGACAGAATTTTGCACATTAAAACACAACAATTGGTCCCAGAGTCTCACTTCCTTATTACTGGATAAAATGTTCTATTATGTGCTTAATTCATATATCACATCAGAATTTATTTCCATCCTACATGCTCCTGAGGTTTGTTTAATAAATCTCTTCTCTCAGGATTTAGGCTTTGCATATTTGTTTTAATTACTTGGTTTCTAATCTATTTGCTGTATTTTTGTTCCCTTTGCCATTAATTAAGCATATCAACTCTTTTCAATTTCTGAAATAGGGTACCTGGGACATCCTCTTCTGTTTCTCTAATCACATAATAAGAAAATTCACCTGGTTTCTCTGCAAAATAATACCAAGTGCTGAGGCTTGATGTATTGTTTTGTTCTGCTCTGTTGTCTAATAATATGATAAACTTCTTTCAGCCTTGAGATAAGATGGAAGAAAAATGAAAGGTCTGGAAACACAGCAACATTGGGGAATATAAAAAGCCACGTTAGAATTGGGAGTTTGAGACACAACTGAAAAAGCTTGAATCTATTTACTATAAACTGCTCAAAGGAAATACAAAAACACTGTGTGAAATATGTATCTCATTTTATATTGAACACATTTTCTAAATTTGAAGAACCTGACAGGTTATATCCATATTCTTTTTTTGTCAGTAGTAACAGTGTTTTGCATTGTTATTGCAGTATAAAAATCCTGTCTTTCCTTAATTTTAAAAAATCTGTTCAGTTGACACAATCCAGATGAAACAATCAGAAATTTCTGAGGGAGGAGATTCTTTGTCCATTCATCAACACCTTTATCGAACACCTTCTTAATACCTTACTGTCTGGTAGAGACATTTTCTGCTCCTGAGGGGATGTCATCTAATCATTTGACTATGAACTTAAATCATATTTGCATTTTTCCAATTAGAATTATCAAACTAATAGACTATGTTCATGAATCAAAGTAATCTTAAATTTGCATCAATAATTTTCATTTTTATTTTATTGTATTTTAGTTGAATTAGAGTCTTACTCTGTCGCCCAGCCTGGAATGCAGTAGCATAATCACAGCTCACTGCAGCCTTGACCCCCTGGACTCAAGTGATCCTTCTGCCTCAGCCTCCTGAGTAGTTGGGACTACAGGATGTGCCTTTATGCCCTGCTACACTTTTTAGTTTTTTGTAGAGATGAGGTCTCACTATGTTGCTTAGCTGGTTTCGAACACCTGGACACAAGCAATACTCTTGTCTTGGCCTCCCAAAGTGCTAGGATTACAGGTGTGAGCCACCACACTTAGCTCAATCTTTGTAGTTAAAAAAAATTATATTTCCTTTCTTTCTCATACATTATCTAAATCTTACATTCTATTCTCCTTGCCCTTACCATATTTGCCACTCCTGGACACACTATTTGAAGTCCATTTTTAGTCAGCTTTTAGAACTTTATGTTAGGCATTTACAGATCCCTCTCCCCATCATCTTCTTCTTGGACAGTCTTTCACTTCCTTTATAGCCAAAAATGTCTCAAGACAATGATAAAATAAGTCTGATCAGTTCAAAGTTGAATATGGTTTGACGTCAGATAAGTCCTTTTTGTTGCTTACATTTTTTTTTCTAGACTCATGATTGCATTCCTAAAATGTCTTTACAAAGGTGAATAAAATATGTTGCCTTCTCCCAAGAACGTAGTATGTGAGATAGATCTATGTTTGCATAATTATAGTAGAGTGAAATAACTGTCAACAGAGAGATCAATAATTAAGGAAAAGGAATTTCACAGCACATGTACCTATTAGTGTTTTATACAATAGTTTGGGAAGGATAAGAAGGCCTAAAGAATGCAAGGACCCTTTTCTTATTCTTCTTTCTCTTCATTTTATTTTATGCCTCTTTGATTTATCTAAGACAAAGGTTGGTAAATTACACCCACAGCCTAAATCTGGCCTAATAGCTGTATTTTCAAATAAAGTTTTATTGGAATACAACTATGCTTATGCTCTAGAAAGGTGCCAAAGTAAAGCTGATCAAACTTTTCACTTGTATTGTCAATCTGCACTGATTTAATCTCACATATAAATATGGTTTTTAATGGACATTTAGTTTTTTCCTTTTAACATTACAATTAATGTTTTCATCATTCTAACAAAGTCCTCCCTAATCTTGATAAACATCAAGATCAAGATAAAAATCTTGTAAAGCTATGGAGTCTTTCTTCTCCCATAAGCCACCTTTAAAAGATGAAATACTTCCAAAGTTTCCAACTTATTTACAATCTATTCATTAACTTCTATTTTGGGTTTTGTCTCCATCGGACTGCCAAAAATGACTAGAAATTTAATTCTAAAGTTAAAAAAATTATCATGATTCTTGAACTCTCTGCTATATTTAATGACCTCAAATCAGGCATCCTTGTCTTCATTGAAGCTTCTTCCTACCTTAATACTTACAACAATACTCTACCTGATGTTCATTTCAGTTATCATTAATCAATTTCTACATTTTTTGTTGAATTGCTGTTCACTACATTTAGGTGCTACTTAAAATTTTATTGTCACAATGTCTATCTCCTTTACTCATTTTACTCTACAAGTGACTTAATTATGCCAGCTCTTTGAACATAAAACTTTGTCTCACAATCTAATCTCTGAGACTTTTATTTCAACTTAGAATCTAAAAATTGCAAAGGAATGTCCTGCCCACCCTCATAATGAAAAGAAAAGCCATAGTAATCTATAAAATCATAATATTGTTTGAGGCCATCAGACATTTCATAAAATGTCAGAGAGTACTGAACAAATTGTTTCACCTTTGGCAAAGTACTGGGTAAAGAGGTGATTATCATAAAATAAGCTACAATTTTAACACATTTTTAAAGAGTAAATGTGAGCCTGTGTGAGAGTTTCACAGAACTGAGAGTCTTGGATATAGGAGGAACCTGCACATGCTTGCAGGCACTTTGCCATGGACCTCCACTGAGTCCTCAGAGAAAGATTGGGGTCAGAGAAAGAGACCTGAAAACTCCCTCTTTCAACTCTTACTCCCCCTACTTCCCTCTCTTCTTTGACCCAGGGTGGTTCAGGTAGGCAGGTGCTCATTGGTTGCCACTGAGTTCAGGCTCACTTCCCTGCCTACTTCCCAGGACTTTTCTTTCATGTGATGCAAAGCCTTTATCTTCTCGGGACAGGCAGGAAATTCCCTTATTCCTGGGGTCCAGGCAAAGAGCTGCTGCTTTTAGTAGAGTAGAAGTAAAGTCCAGTTGCCTATGAGAAAGCTGTAGAAAAACTTCTGGCCACCAAGACACAGGGAAAGATTCATTGCTTCTGGGGAAAAGGCAAAATATGTCTACTGGGAAAAGAGCAGAAAAGACTTCTGGGTCCAAGACATTGAATTTTTACAGAATACATTTCTTCTAGTAATGGGAGAGGAACAAGAAACACTCTTCTGTGCAGAAATCTCTCCCACCCTGAGATGAAAAACAGAGATTGGCTGCTACTAGGGCAAGCGGTAAGAGCAATAGAAAAATTCTCACCCAAAGGCCCAGATGAAGAACTTGCCTAAACCTGAAACTGGACTGGAAGAACAGACAAGCCGGGCTCAGTGGCTCAGCCTGTAATCCCGCGCCTTTGGGAGGCTGAGGTGAGTGGATTGCCTGAGCCCATGGGTTCGAGACCCGCCTGGGCAGCGAGACCTCATCTCTACAATAAATCAAAAAATCAGCCGGGCGTGGTAGCGCATGCCTGTAATTCCGGCTACTTGGAAGGCTGAGGCGGAAGGATCGCCGGAGCCCAGCGGGTCGAGGCTGCGGTGGCCGGGAGCGGCCACTGCACTCCAGTCTGGGCGACCGAGTCAGACTCCAACTCAAAAACAAACAAACAAACAAACAAACAAAAAGAACAGACAGATTCCTTCCTACACCACAAGTCTAGCACTGGATAACAAGCAAGAGCAGTCTACTGCTGGGGTGAGTAAGCGTGTGGAGAGAGAGAGACCCTTTTGTGGCATCAACCAGTTGGTTCTGCAACAAGAAAAGAGTAGAGTAAGAACACTGAAGAAAAGCTTCTAGTGCCACAAGTTGCCGACTGAATACAAACTAAAGACAACCTGTTATTGAAGAAAATTGAAAACTGTAGAGAACTAAAGGTGACCAGAGTGATGTCAACAACAAACGCCACTCACCTACTGACTAGATTGACTCAAACTCCCATCCTGTCAGCCTGGCAGAAGAACAGGACTGTATGTTTGCAGGTATAATTTCTATGATCTCAGTCTCTACCATTTTTCCAAACATAGTATCAGTTAAATATCAGCAGAAATACAAAAAAAAAAAGCAAAATTATAATAATACTAGAAAAAGACAATGAAAGAGCAAAAAGAACCATTGTCAAGAAATAAAGACATCAACAGACCAAAATAGATAATGCAGATATTAAAAGTCAGTTTTTTGACCTGTATGCAATGAACGATTGAAAATGTAGTTACACTTAAGTAAAAACTATCATTTGTAATATCATAAAGCACATAAAACACTTAAGAATAAATCTGACCAAACATGCAAAATATTTAAGAAAACAATGTCAAAACATTGAAGAAAGAGATGTGTTAATATATCTGATAACTTTGTTGCTGTTTTTTTTTTTTTTTTTTTTTAGTTGGAGTCTCACTCTGTTGCCCAGGCTGGAGTGCTGTGAAATGCTCACGGCTATTGCAGCCTTGACCTGCTGGGCTCAGGTGATCCTTCCGCCTCAGCCTTCCAAGTAGCTGGTACTACAGGCATGTGCCACCACCTCTGGGTAGACTTTGTATTGTTAAGATGTCATTTATTCCCAAACTGCTGTATCACTTCAACTCAATCTCTATCCAAACACTAGCATACTTTTAAAATGAAGATTGGTGAATTAATTCTAAAATTCATGTACAAACACAAAACAAACTAAAATAGCCAAATAAACTTTGAAAAAGAAAGAAGGCTTACAGTATCAGGATTTAAGTATTACTATAAATCTATAGTAATCATAATAGTAACATATTGACATAAAGATAGACAAAGAACAATAAACAATAATAAAAAACACAAACATACATATATACATATAGTCTCTAGATTTTCAACAAATGTGCCATGATATTTCAATTGAAAAAGAATATTCTTTTCAACAAATGGTTCTTGGACAACTAAATATTTTTATGCGAAAAATTAAAAATATTTCATTTCTTACTTGACATTAGATACAAAATTATGAGCTAAAAAAATAAAATTTAACAAAGATAAAATATAGAAAACAATCTTTGGGACCTTGGATTAAGTATGATTCCATATGTAGGTCACAATAAATCAAATCATTTTCAAAAGTTTGATAAGTTGGATTTTATCATAATAAAAAGTTTTTGTTTTTTGAAAACTTCATTAAGAAGTTGAAAACGTAAGGCATGACAGGGGAAAGTGTTTATAAAATATATATCTGCTAAAAAGACATATCAAACATATTATAGCATTCTTAAAACTCAGTAATAAGAATAAATAAAATAACTGAATGGACACTTAACCAAGGAAGATATACATTCAGCAAATAAGCACATAAAAAGATGTTTGACATTATTAGCCATTAGAGAAATGCAAATTAAAGCCACAATAAAATACTACTACAAACTATTAGGATGACTATAATTTTAACATACAATATTAAGTACTGGCAAGCCATAGAGTAACTTAAACTCTTACACATCACTGGTGGGAATTCATGAAGGTATAAATTCACAACTTTGGAAAAGACATTGGCAATTTCTTAGAACATTAAGCTTTACTTTCTATGTATCCCAACAATTCCACTTCTGTATATTTACCTAGGAGAAATAAAATCATATGTTGATTCAAAAGCCTGTACACTAATATTTATAAAATTATTATGTACAATGACCTCAAACTGGAAACAAAACAAGTACCCATTAATAAAGTGTGACCCAGACATGTCATTAGAAACTACTAAGCAATAAAAAATACTAATACATGTAACAACATGAATGAATCATAAGAGTTTTATACTAATGCAGTTATCTAGACATAAAAAGCTATATATTATTTGATTTGTTTGAGTTTAAGGTGGAGGCAAAATTCTAGAAGCAAGCCAGGCTCAGCTGTAATCCCGTGCTTTGGGAGGCTGAGGTGAGTGGATTGCCTGTACCCGTGGGTTCGAGACCTGCCTAGGCAACTTGGCAAGACCTCATCTCTACAATAAATCAAAAAATTAGCCGGGCTTGGTAGCGCGCGCCTGTAGTTCCTGCTACTTGGAAGGCTGAGGCGGAAGGATCACCAGAGCCCAGCAGGTCGAGGCTGAGGTGGCCGGGAGCGGCCATTGCACTCCAGTCTGGGCAACAGAGTGAGACTCCAACTCAAAAAAAAAAAAAAAAAAACATTCTAGAAGCAAATATGTGATTCGTGGTTGATAAGATTTAGAATATCAAGAAAGGAATTGACTGCTATGGATTATAAAGGAAACTTCTGAGGTAATGAAATTGTTCTATATCTTGATGGTGGTTATATGGATGTGAACATTTTTCAAGATTGTTAAGTTGTATTTTAAAAGAGTGAATTTTGTTCTATATAAATTAGACCTCAATAATCTTAATTAAAAATTAGACACAATGTTAATCTCTTTTTTATGCACCATAACTCTATTTCCAGTTGACTAAAGACCATATTTATATACCTGGAGGTACTACCAGGTACATAAACACTTTGCCACATTGAATGACATGTAGATACAACTAGTATTTTTATTTCTGATACAACTGGTATTTTTATTCAGTGAAAATCTTTCATATAACTTTGTTAGCTCTGTTTTCTTCATATCCAATGAACAGACAATTCTTTTAAGACCTGATTCTCCCATGGTTCTTGCATCCATTCCCCCTTTCCATTTATTTTTGCTTCGCTTTGGTCCTAGGCATCATTGAATGTCCTCTCCTGTCAAAACTGCTTCTTAGCTAGTGTCTGAGCCTCCACCTGTCCCTATTTCCAGTCTCACATTTTTGCTAGATTAATATTCTTATGCAGGCACTACAGGTATTGTTCCGGTTCTGATATATATTAGAGGGTTAATCTTGAGAAATTTATTTTAACTGTATCTTTTAAAAACTGTATTTATCCATTTAGTGAACAACTATTTGTTAAACACCTACTAATTGTCAATCATTAAACATTTTAGGCATTGCAGGGATGAGATTAAATCTCTTCTTTTTCAGAACTTATTTTCCAGCAGGGAAAGGCAAATGTTAAAAATAATAATAATAAAACAAGTACAATCATTTTAGATGATTATAAGTTCTCCAAAAACAAGAAATTAGAGTACGATGATATAACATATTTAGAAAGTTTGAGAAATGATAGTCAATACAATTACTTTAGATTCAGTGGTTAAGGGAAGACCTCCTGGAATGGCAAAATCCATATCATGTAAAGAAATTATTCATGAGCAAACCTAGGGAATATCATTCACGGAGGAACAACAGTGAGTACAGATGTCTTGAGGTAGAAAGACGTTTGACAAGAAAAAGAGGAAAGACCAGTGGGGCTGGAGATCAATATATATATATATCCAGAGATGGGAAGACGGAGATGATCTCAGAGAGCTTCCGCAGATCACACATGGCCTTATGGACCATGCTAAGGTGTTTGAAATTTCTACATACAATAGAGAATGAAGAGTTTTAAGTAAGGCAGTTAATTAATCTGGTCTATGTTTATAAAAATAAACCTAACGATAGAGCATAGATTAAAAGAAGCAAGAGAGAATGCAAAAATACTGGATAACACTATTCCAGCAGTCTACATGAATAAAGAATTGTGAGTAAGGCTAGAATAATAGAGGTGGGCACGCTGCGAAGTGAATGGAATTATCTAGGTTTGAAAGTTTATCCATCAGGATTTGCTGATGTACTGTTCAAAGGCAAAGGAAAGAAAAAGAAGTTTGTCTAAGCAGCTGGAAAGAGAGGGACAAAATTCACTTAATTGAAAAAGACTCAGGAAAAATAAGTTTGGGGGTAATTTAAGAATGTTCTGAACACATTCATATTGAGATGCCTAAGTAATATTCAAGTGCATTTCTAAGCAGGACTATATGAAAAGCAGGAAGATTCATAAGGGATCCTGGAGCTCAAAAGTGTGGTTAGGACAGGTGGCATAAATTGGAAGTAATCAGAAAATATATGGTATTAGAATTTATGGGCATAAAATATATTACATGGGTAGAGAACATTTCATATTCAAGTAGGCAAATCATCTAGTTGAAAATTCTTATTAAAGGGATTCATGGGTCAGTTTAAAACCTGCTACTGTTTAAAAGAGTATTAAAAACATTTCAATTCAAAACTCATCTATTTCTCTCTCTGCTCTGTGCTAACTTTTCAGTGACATTCATGTAATCTTTACTTGGATGCAAATTTATGTTAATGACATAACTGAAGCTTGGATTCTAAATTGACATGGAGTGATAGCAAAGTACTGTAATTAAAGCTTTGTGAATATTGGCCTTTCTGAAAGGAATCTTGAAATATCAATGGAATTCAGTTGTGTATGCAATGTGTAGAGTCCACATGGTTTGAGGATGTTAGGATTTCATTCCACGTTCCTTTGCCAGCCACAAGCCTGCAATAGATGTGGGAGTAGAGGAGTTTCTCTACTCCTTACTTTAAAAATAATAACAAATGAATTTCCCATTATGGAGACATTTGTATTTGACATTGTCTCAAAACATTTCTACTGTTTTCTTCCTATGTAGGCGGTTAGAAAATAATATTATTTTTCAAACGAATATTGCACTCACTTTTGATTTCTAATAGCCTGTTCATAGAATTAACTTTAACACCAAAAAGGAGAGAGAGAGAGCATTTATTCTATAGAAACTGCACTTAATATTCTTGGTGCTTTGCATCGTATAATGGAATTAATAATTTCCTTTAGGGAGTCGGCCAATTGAGAAATAGATGGAATTTTAAAGAGGATATGAATTTAGAAGCTCCTGGATTACAGAAGAATAGTTAAATCTAGACTGATTGAATCCCTAAGTAAAGGATGGGTTTGGTTCCTCGCCTCCTTTTTTTCTTTGTTAAAACTTTTCTTAATACGCATACACTTTTTATACCCATGCATAACAGCTAGTGTCTACTTTGTAACACCTTTATATTTCATTGCAGCAGATGCATTGCTATATCTAACGATAGTGTGTTTTCATCACATACAGTTTAACCTGCATACACAATTGGGTTGCTGTGAACACCCAGCGTGGTGAGCACATGCCTATCTCTATTCCTGTGTGTAACAGGCGACTTCTTTTTATTTAATTCCTGGAACACACAAGTATTTGCCTAGAAAATAAATGGATATTCAGTCATCTATATTCACTTATTGTGTGCTTTCTAACATGAATCCCGAATGGATGAATATTTCTATAGGCTTTTGTGTTAGAAAAGTCAATTGTCGGTAGAATCCTCTTTTGCTATACTGTGCTTGTTATCGTCCACAATCACTTATATGTAAGCTGTGTATTGTGGCAATGGCTTCCATAGAAAAGCCAACTTGTTCTACTGATAATTCTGTGAATGTAAATAGATAAGCAGATGCTGGATTGCACATATTTGTATAGAATTTTTTTAATACACTGTTTAGATATTACTACTACCAGCGCTATGTATTTTATAGAACACAAACACAGCACAAAGAAAATAAAATTACTCACAAAGAACAACAACAACTTTTGACTTCAGGAAAGTTTGTATTAAAATATCACTCTTATTAAAAGCAATTATATACTCTGGATAATATATATATATTATATATATAATATATATATTATATATATATTATATATATATATAGCATACATATGTACACACATAGAGTTATTTAGAAGCACTGGAGAGTGACCAAAAGCAGGCAGAAATGAGAGGATTCATTCCTTGAAAGAAATGAATAACTCGAGTGAAAGTCACATTGATATGACATGTTGGAATTAGAGTACAGAGAACTGCTGTTTTATCACCTGGGGAGTCAGTGGTTGGAGCATGGGGTTGAAAATCAACTGAAAATTGAGAAGAGATATCCTAGAAATGAGGAAACTGCATAAAATGGAACCTTCAAATCTGCATACAGCACCCCTACAATCTTTAGCTGACCTCTAACCTATGCACTGATGGGACAGACTCCAACCCAGGAAAAACATCAGTTACATGAGTCAAAGTACCAAGCAGCTGCTTTCTTTAGGGGAAAGAGGGTTTGGCATTGGTCTTATCCAGTTAGAGATACTTTAGGACTCTCTGTTAAAATACATTGAAGCACATCATTTTAATAAAGCATAAAGCAAGCCTTCACGAAATTAAGATGACTCATTAGTAATGCAATTGGCTGATAGAACAAGACTCAAGAAATTATTAGAAAAAGAAGATGACAGAATCCAGACTTTTTACAAGAGATCATCCCCAATTAGATTTGTTAATATTAAAAAAAGAGCTAATAGAATAGAACGACAGATTTTCTCAATGTTGGAATTATCAAGCCAAAACATTAAAATAATTCTGGTAAATATGTTATAAGATATATATAAAAAGATGTTTCAAGAGATGTATGATTTAGATAAATATATGAAAATTATTAAAAATAACTGTATTGAAAGTCAATAATTGAGAAAAAGTTGTATATTAGATTGAAGAGCTATTATTCATAATAGCCAAAATCTGAAAATATGTCAATTGCCTATCAACAGGACGATGTATAAACTAATATTGGTATGTTTACTAACTGAATTCTCCTGAGCAATAGAAAAGGCATAACACACTGAGACATGCAACAACATGGATGAGTCTCAAAGCATCGTGCAAAAAAGCCATGGGCAAGAGTGCATATAAAATAAATTTATTTATGGTAAATCCTAGAACAGATAAGGTAATAAAAATGAGAACAATGAGTGCAAAGAAGGAATGCATTGACTAGCCAGTTAAAAACCTACTGAAGTGATAAAAATATTTTATGTCTTAATTTGAGTGGTGATCACATAAATGTACCAAACACACAAGCACATATTTTCTTAAACTATGTTCTGTAAGCCTATGCACTTTCAATTTGAGAATAGACAAAAATAATGAGGTTTTGAATTTTTATCATTAATTTAGTCATGTATATATATTTTCAAGATCTTGGGAAAATATATGATTGCTGTGAATTAAAGTAAGATTTATTGAACCAAGGATTAGCAAAATGAACATGGAATTTGGGGCTCCATCATAAAGAAACCATGACAAAACTATGCTGTATTCTTCTTCTTTATTCTATAATGGAGAATTGATTTTGTGAATTTCAACTTTGAAGCTCAGTTACATTAAACTGGGATATCTTCACATATAGTCTCTTTTTTCTGATTTTCTCAAGAACTGAGGAGTGACAAAGACTGATAAAAAGAATACAGTTTTTAAAAATTCTCCTTGAAAGAAAGATTTAGTAGAAGTGTCAGTGCTTTTTCTGTATTCATTGGACTTTTTTGTCTATTCCAGTTAACTTTCCAATTACAAAAATAAGTATACCCGAGTTTGATGACGCTTTTTTCCAAATAAACTGTGTAGAATTATACTGCCCACATGCATAACAAGTTCAAAGTGCCAAATAATTAACACCCTTTCCCAGCAATCCTATTTAAATGAATTTGTGAGTAGGTGTCTTAATACTGCAACTTCCTTGCCCCATGGGTGGGGAAGGACTGAGGCATGAGTTTTGCACCATTTCCCAGAATTTCCCTGTGAGGTTAAGGTTTATTATCCTGGGTGGTATCTGGCTTAATGCATGTATTATTGTCTAATTCCATGTTCCACCTCACATGTTCTATTTTCAGAAATCATCTTCAATAAACATCTTTAGTGGGACCTGTACAGATTGTACTCATAGGGTGAGGCAACAATCTCTGCTATCCTTGCATGTATTTTGGAAACAATTTTAAAACAACCGACAAGTTAAATTAAGATATACAAAATATACAGGACATCGAACCAGAGTGAATGTCCTCTAAAGTAAGGTAAAAACAAAGCAAAAAAATTCCCTTCTCAGGGCTGTGTATCTTAGAGATACCCATATTAATTGTGTTATCATTACGATAAACATTCCTGGCACATCCTCAAAATGTTGTTTTTTTCATTTATCTCAGTTGCCATCAGGACAAGTGGTAAAGTAACCAAGGTGGGTACACGCCTTCCCGCTATTTGTTTTCATGGTAAATTTTCATATAGTTTGGTTATGTCCTTAATAGCATACATATGTTTACCAATACCACAGATTATCTGTCACCCTAAATAATTCATTTTCAGAAGGATTTATGTTAACATGAACATGTATACTGGTATGTACTTTTTTAAAATTCTAAAACAAACATAAGCCAATAAGATTTTCATGTCAAATAAAATTTCAGTTGTATGTAGACTAATAAAAATTATGGATGGGCCAGGTGTGGTGGCTCAAGCCTGTAATTCCAGCATTTTAGAAGGCCAAGGAGAGAGGACTGCCTGAGCCCAGGGGTTCAAGACCAGCCTGGGCAACTTGGTGAGACCTCGTCTCTGCAATAAATCACAAAATTAGCTGGGCATGGTAGACTGCGCCTGTAGTTCCAGCTACCTGGAAGGCTGAGGTGGAAGGATGGCCGGAGCCCAGCAAGTCGATGCTGGGGTGGCTGTGAGGCATGCCACTGCACTCCAGTCTGGGTGATGGAATGAGACTCTGACTCAAAAAAAAAAAAAAAATTATGGATGCATTTAAAGATCTTTTAGTCACAAGTCTATTCTTAAATCTGAAATCCTCCTTTTGGTAAAATTATTCCCAACTTTTTTTCTCAGACTTTAAAAGAATGAGATTCCAGTTTCTAATATTCCTTTTTCACAGTTGCAAACTAATCCCTCAAGTACATATCAATGTTTTGACCTAAAGGTATTCATTTCCTTTTGACATCTGGTTTAATCTTTTCTGAGTGTAGCGTTGGTCAATGAGATTTTTATTACTAAACTCATGTACTAACCAACCCCCAAGTAGATAAAATATGTTCATGTTTACATGGTCCACTGTTTTAACTCTTGTTTGAAAAGTGCTTGGAATAGTTAACTACATAAAACTTATTTTACAGAGTTTTAAAAAACTGCACAAAATTTCAGTGTTTACACCTCAAAATATTTTAATTAGGTGTTGTCTGTCTCTCTCACTGCCACTCCTTTCCCCTACTGATGGTTAGTGTGTATCTAATATCTTTACAAGGTATTTAACGGTGAATGTGTGTGGAATTTTTAATTCCAGTCTGCCAGAACTGGAATTATATCTGTTGCCTATTCCATTCTAGTACTGCCCAGTTTTGCTGCTCATATTATCAATAGCGCTGTATGTTAAAGCTGGGTGTCATTATGATTTAGAGGCCCATCCTCTGGCATGGTGCCAAATAAGTCTAATTTGGGATCTGGGGAATGACAGACAAGAAAATTACAACTGAAAGAAATGTACACTGAATTCTAATTGAAGCATAAGGCTGTGGATGTTATGCTTTTACTTTGTATCTTGTTATTGTTTGGGGGGATTTTAAAATCTCTGGTTCTGTTGCAAAAAAATAACACAAGGCAGGTGTGAAATGGTAAATTTGATTCATTTTCAGGAATAACAGCCTAAAATATATTGATGCTCTTATTGATATGATGGTGAGCTATACTGAAAATACTGAAAATACTGATTCTTTTTACTATATCTGTTATCTATAAGTTTGCCATTTGTCTTCTTGTAATTTCTCTCTGAGTAAAGTCTGAATTCATTCACTTTTAGAGATTCAACTATTACCCCTTGGGGAAAACTTAAAATAATTGAATATCTTGTGTTACCTCAAATCTAACATGCCCAAGATCAAATTCAGCTTCCCCTTCTTTCTTTTCCGAATGGTTCTTCTATGTTTATGACCACTTTTTTTTCAGTTTTGAAAAACTTAGAAAATTTTGAAGTTATTTCATGTATGTTTATGAGAACTGTGTTTATAATTTATCACTGTTATTTCCCATATTTGGTATTTTTACAGATTTTTGTCACTTATTTTATGAAGTGTACTGGTATGTGCTCACCTCTCTTTATTCCCACCCTTCTGTTTCTAGGTAAATACTACTCTAACTTTCATTTTCTTTCATTGGGTTACTCTGTTTCTGGACTGATTCCCATGTCTTTCTCTTTCTACTCTTCCTGGACTCTGTTCATCTTCCTAGAACATTTCTACCTTAAATCACTTACAAACAGGCAGTGCTTCCCCGTCATCTACCTCCTAAAGCAAGTCTTGACTTCTCCAGTACGTTTCAAAATCCCTTATAACTGTCCTCAGACCACTTCAATGCAGTGCCTGTTCTGATGGAGATATTGTTAGGGTTTTTTGTTTGTTTGTTTGTTTGTTTTTTCTGTTTTTTAATATCCCATCATCAAGGGCTAGTTATAGTGATTCATAGGCTTGACTCAGGCTTTAGTGTCTTGGAATAATTCAATATTTAGGCATCTTCTTTATTCAAGTAATATTAGTGCAATTCAGTAAGGCTCTAATTGCTAGGTGATCCCTAATCTTGTTTCCAGGTTGATAATTTACTAATACCTCGTTTGTAAGATTTCGTCCCCAACATTTGCCTAAGCTCCCATAAATGGGTTTTTGCATTATTCTCTGTGAGTCAATTTCATCATATTTGACTTGTACATTACTCTAGTCCTGAGACTCTACCTTGTTTCTGTTTGTTGGTTTTCTTTTGATTCCTTTTTCAGAGACTATGATCATGTGCTTGAATAAGGAATCCTAATACATTTTGTTCCAGTTGCATACCTAATGTGTAAATTAGAACAAAGTAGTAAAACTCCCTGGATATTACCTTATTCATATCTAAGATGTGAGGTAGAGAAGTCAATGAACCATCCCACACAAAGGCATCTAGCACACAGTAGACCCTAGATCTGGATTTCTCAAACTAAGTTTTATGAAACATCCCCTGAGGGTTAGTAACAGTTAAAATGTGAGGAAAAGATGGTCAAATAATTAGGAAGATTTAGGTCAAAAGTATGTGGGTATATTTACTTTAGGACATCTCAGAACTTTAATATGATAATAAATCCAAATCAAGAGTGTTGAACACATAGCATATATCAACTGTATTACCAGTGAAATACTTTCTTGGTGAAATTTCTGGTAACAGTTCATTGGACTTGATTTTGAAGGAACAGTTTGAAAAGTGCTGTCCTAGGTGACAACGCCTAATCGCCTTCCCTCTTGCTCCCTACTGCCACCCTTCCTTGACTGGGATTGCCTCTTTGGGCTTTCTCACATTACCTGATCTCTTAATTGTTAATGTCTCTCAACTGTGTTTTTAGAGGCCTCCTCTTTTGCCCATAGAGATTGTTACATACTCACACAGCCTTGTTAAATGTATTAAAAGCTGTTCAATGTAAGAAATATGTTTTGTACATTTTCCTATATTCCTTAGAATCTAGCAATATTGGGCACATGGTAGTTTCCAAATGAGTGTGTGTGTGTGTGTGTGTGTGTGTGTGTGTGTTACACACATGCACATACATACATATGTATACACAGTTGGTGTATACATATGTTTTCATATTTAAATTATATCATAAATCAAAACTAATGAGTCGTGAGCCTGACTGAGGAAAATAATTTTAGAAAGTTTTGGTATGCCAATTCAGATTCACTAAACTTGCCTATGAATTTGTGAATCATCACCGCTTTATATACAATATGATATACAGACTTCCTCTATCATACATTATACGGTAATGTCTACCACTTGTCTGCTTGAGAAACCTAGGCAGAGAAAGTGTAAGGGTGGCCTGCTTTCACTGATATTACTGCTCAATATTTTTTATATAACTTGTACTTTTTAGTTCTAACTATTTATAACAGAATAAGCACTATTGTACAATACAATAATTTGTTACTGAGATAGAAATCTTGAGGTGTCTCTTGGAAGTACCACCTTCTGATGTGGTGCCAAAGTTTGATGGACAACCACTCCTGTGCACCGTTTGACAATGTAAGTGAGATCACACCAATTACCAGGATTATAACTGGCTTTCCTTGATATTCCTTCAGCTCTCCATTTAGGCAGCATTTCTTCCAGAACCACATATCAAGTCAAAAAATGCTTCCACAAATTACCCATTTACATAAGCAATAATATGTTTTATTCATGGACCCAGATGTATTGTACAAGAATAATTACTCTCTTTTATGATTTTAGAGAGCATATTTTTTATATTGTTAGATAGACGATTTGGTGAAATAAGCCAGTCATTCTCTTCTCACCAATACTGGGCAAGAAAGGCAGAAGAGTGAACTGATTTGTGTGATGGAGCAGTTTATCAGGGAATCCCTAAACTGAGAAGTAGTGTTTCCCACATAGAAACAAAATGGTATTTTTGTTCCTATTTGGCGTCATCCTGAAGGGTTAAACATAAAAAAATAAAGAAAATGGAAATAAAAAGTAAAACGTGCACATTTTATGTTATCTCCAACAGTATTGCTCAGAATTACACATTTTATCTAATTATTATAAATTCATATGAAGAATCATGAATTCCTGTCTCTACATCCATCATCTCTTGTGAATCCTAAAAGGAGAACAAGATGAGGTGTAAGATTACTAAGGTATCGGCCTAAACCATTAACAGACAATATAGTGGGTGAGGGGTCACTTGACATCTAATTTTATATAAAATTACATTTTGTGATTGCTTCTGACCATTTTTTATCCTATGCAAATATGCAAGAACTTTCAAGAAATACATTTTTTGTGAGTTTGTATTGTATTGGGAGTGCCATAAAGATCCATGTCTTTATTGGTATTGTTCAGAATAGTGCTTAACTCATACTACAAGGACCTTACTAAATGAGGGCTCTAATTAGGCATTTAGATAATAAACATCTGTAGACCAATTTTATATTAGTAAAGCATGTCTTAATTCAATATATTCATTCTTGTATGTATGTTATTGATTTACTATCCCTTCTTTCTGGGTATAGAATTCAGTAATCTCAACGAATTATCTTTCTTAAAAGAGGTAAGACTGAACCAAGCTGGGAGCTTTTACCACGTGGACAATTCAAACACAGAAACCCAATAGCAACGTTTAAAACCTGGGAGCCCTAGAACATTTTATAGTGTTCTCAAATCCTAATGGTTACAAATATGTCGAAAATAAAGATGGAGTCTTTTCTGTTTGAATCTGTTTCTCAACCTACAACTTAAAATAATAGCAATTTGTTTTAGAACGCTTCTGTGAACTAATGTGTATAATGTTGAACTGAAAGTTCTGAATATCTATTATCAGGCTGTCTTTGAGAAAGAAAAAGTTCTCTTTTTTAAAGATAGGCATTCAAAATTCTTCATATGCATGTAATAATAATTAGATAACATCTGGCATTCTGAATGCTAATGTTGGGAGTAACTTAAAAAAATCTACACATTTTACATTTTTTTTTACCTTCTTCATTTCTTTTCATTTAATTGTTTAGGGTAAAGAGCCATATATATGTTGGTTTCCCACAACTGAGTGGTTAAAGGGAGGTGACAGAAACACACTAAATTAAGTGTAAGGCTCTTTTGTTAGTTCTGTTCCTCTGTAAATACATGGGGTATTGCCCCAACACACTAAGGCAGGTTTTGTTTTTGTGACCAAATGGCGCCACCAGCAATCCTGTGTTGTAACACTTTTTTATTCATAGGGCCCAGTGATGTAAGAAACAGTCATGGTTTCTTTATGTCCTCCTCTTTGAGTGTCTACTTATCTAGGTCAGAAAGTGGGGTATCTTGTTAGGGAGTGCTTTTTTTGTCTGACTGAGGAAATCTATTCACCTGGCCCTGGCCCTGTGACCTTTTCTTTCCATTGCCAGATTTAATAGGCTCTTCCAGCAGTGCCTGACGATCTCACAATCTATAAGCCATTAGCTAAAGCTATACCAAACCTATGAGAATCAATTCCAGCATATGTGAGATTTCAGTTTTATTGCCCAAGAGTCAATAATAAATATTATCCTGCAATATGCCAAGAGTGCACAGGCGTCTAACTTCTTTGACCTTTCGACTGGCTTATTCTGAAGTATTTAATCTCTTCCTGGCAATCTCCTAGCTCTAACAAAGGCAACGATAAACCATTTTAAGACACAGCCCTGTTGATTTGTTTAGAATAATTCAACTATGTTTTCTTTCTGTTTGCTTTGTAATTTGAATTATTATTTTTTCACTCCTGTTGAGGAAATTTGCTAATATATCTTCCTTCTTACATTTGAGAAAACAATAGCTATCTAACACGATGTTTGCCCTATAGTAATTCTTTCTTTCTCTGTAGATGAAAATGTTATCTCAAAAGTAGGAAGCCTGGAAGTTTCCTGGATACGGAAGCACTAACAGATGTAGCATCGTATTAAATATAAGGTTGTTGTAACATAGGCTCCATAATATTTCACTCTGGCTACAGTTTTCTCCACTTGTCTAAAACCCAAAGAGAGAAAATTCCCTATTTTGGGTGACAGCCAACTCTTCAGCTTCATCAGATATGTTTAGTTTCACTATTGGTTTTGAAATATGTTAATTGTCCTTAATTCAGTAACACATTTCAAATTAAATGTCTTTCATTTATTTATTTATTTAAAAGATGTGGGGTACAATTCAGGATTAGGTATACAAGTGGACATTGCACAGGTATAGTTTGGGCCTCTCTTTTGTCCCCACTTTTCCTGGTTTGAGATCAAGTACCCTTATTGATGTTGTGTCCCCCCCAACCCCTGGCAGTATCCCACTACTGCCAATTCCTTTCTTATAGTGTTATGATAAATGATCAGGGTCTGCTTATGAGTGAAAACATATGGTACTCTGTTCTTTGTTTCTGTGATAGATCACTGAGTATAATAGACTGTAAATCCACCCAAGGTGCTGCAAAGTTCATATGTTTGCCATTCTTTGAGACTGCATAGTATTCCATTGTGTATATGTTCCACATTTTTTAATCCAGTCCAGTTCCAGTGGGCAGTACGGTTGGTTCCGTGTTTTTGTTATTGTGAATAGTGCTGCAATAAACATGCATATGTGCGTATCTCTTTTGTAGAATGATTTGAGTTCCTCTGGGTATGTTCCCAGTAGGGAGATTGCTGGATCATATGGAAGGTCAATGCCTGTTCTTTTAGAAATTGCCACACTGTTCTCCATAGAGATTGAACTAGTTTGTGTTCCCTCCAGCAGTGTAGAAACATTCCCTTTTCTCTGCATTCTTGCCAGCATCTGTTGTTGTTTGTTTTATTAATGATGGCCTTCTTTTGAAATATGCCAATTGTCCCTAATTCAAATAACACATTTAAAATTAAATGTCTTCCTAAAAAAAATAGAAGTGATTTTTGGTCTATTATCTTGGATATTTTATAATGTATCTCAGTTCTGGAACAATGGGAAATAGTAATACTCTTTTGCATTATTTTTAAAATTGAGTCAAAAACAGTGGAACTTTCTAAAATTCCATCTTCATCTTCTTATTTCCCAGCCCATTTGCAGTTTGGTAGGGCCATGAGTTTAGTTCTGAGCACTGTCCTACTGGCAACAATGACACCAGTTTCATGGTGACCTTATGGTTTTCTCTTTTCTCCAATCCTGCAAGCAATGAGACTTTGTGTTGGGATGGTGGAGGCACAAAACAAAGCAACTTAAATTCCTGAGTCACTGCATGGAAGATAGTTACCTTGGAAAGTCGCCTAGGTCTACAATAATCTTTGCATATGTGAGAAGTAAACCTTTATAGTATTAAACCCTGATAGTGTGGAATTTATTTGTTACCGCAGTGTCACATAGCTTATCCTGTATAACTATGAACACTTGATAATTTAAGACTATTTGCAAATATTATTTTAACTGTTTTCTGAAATCCACTGAAAAAAGAGAAACTTGAGGCTCAGGGGAGAGCTTCCCTGTCTCATGTCACACTCCCAGTAAATAACAGTGACAGGTGTCACATGTAGATCTTCCTTCACATAGTTCATGGCATACTATATTGTATCTATTTTCTTTTTCTCACAATGAAACCCCCCTTTGGCCACATAAAAAATCTGGATCTAAAAAGTGACCTTGAAACATCATGTAGTCTAATTCTTTCTTCTTAGTAAGAGTGTTATTTAAGTCACTGTAATCAGGAAAGATTCTCTTCTGTATATGAATATGTCTTTTTAGGGTTTAGAATTGTGTGTATAAACAAAATCGTCTTTGGTAGATATTACCATGGGGAATTACACACTGTCTTAAAGACACAAAAGCATTATTATGAGAATTACAACATGTTTTAAAAGGGAATTGTTTGTGTGGAGGGAGTGACATTGAGAAATCTATGAAAGCAAATTCTTTCAGCATGTTGATTATTTCCCCCAAAATTTCATTGCCCGTGGTAAAACAAACAAACAAACAAAAAACCTGCCTTATAATGAGTAACGCTGCAAACAGTTTCCTCAGTTTTCTGAACAGCATTTATTGGGTGCAGTTGGAGTAGAAATAAGTGAAAGTTAATATAGGGTTAAGAGTCCCTGCCTTTTAACTTGACTGTATTGTTCATGCATCTGCAGTGTTTACCCTACTGAGTTTTTGTTTAACCATGCTTGATTTCTGAACCTCATTTTTACTCTTAGTGTTATGATCTTCTCATTAATTGTTTATGCCATGGGGACCCCTGCTGACTAGATTAAAGTGGCATGTTGGGGAGACACCTGAAAACACTCAGTAGTCCGATCCAAAGTAATCAGTGATTTTTTTAGATGAGAGTTATATTTCAACTCAGCTGCCCTCCTATTTCCTCAAATTAGCACCAAAAACTCGAATTCTCACTAAAAAAATTAGGGGAAGAAAAAAGTTGTAGAAGAGATTAAATCTTTTGTATGGCAAAGGAAGATCTTCAGCTGGTGCTTAAAGATTAAAGACAAATATAGTTATATGGGTTACAGATATATTCTTTCATTAATAAAATATAGTTAAAATATGCTAATTTGGGATACAATAGAGACCTATGGAAAACTCTAGTTGCAGGAAATAGCTACAAATAAGGCTTTATTCCCACAAAAATAAAGCAAAACCTGATAGGAATTCTAGAATCATAAATTTTAAGAAGTATCCCAGTTACATAACAGATACATAATCATAAAAAACTGAACAAAGATAATGAGCTTCTTGATCTCACCAGAATGTGCTAGAAGAGATAGCTTTGTGATCCACTTGGAGTTTTGTGTTATAAAAGATTGAGACTATTTTTGATACCCTGAAAATGTGCATATCTTATAAATTTCTTGTAAATATATTCTGTATGGGGTACCTCAGACTAGATTGTTAAAACAAACAAACAAACAAAACTTCTCTAGTTTACAAACATATGTGTGAGCACAACAATATAAATTCATCTGCCATTTTGACCTTACTTATTTTTTGGTACTTTCTTTTATCTGTATACCTAAAATCTTATTGCAAAAAGACAGGAAAGCAATTTGAGGTTGAAATGATCTTTACTGCATTAGAATTTCCTGCTGTCTCTGTAGCAGTATTAAGGAGTTGCTTGGCTAAGCAGTAAAAGCAGTTCTGGGGTCAGCAAACATATGGACCCAGAATGATCTTGGCAAGATATCTATGTCATGCTTAGATGGATTGTTCAAAGCTGGCTTCACTTGATGTTCAGATTTTAGATACCTGGGATTACTCTAACTATAACCTTTCTCCATTTCTTCATTTACTAATTTATCTCTCTCTTTTTAATTTTATACAATGTTTTTAGAAATTTTGTGCATGAAAAAAGTTTTGACTGTGTTTTAACTAAGATTTTCCACTTGTAGCATCAATTATGCTGATACTCAAAAAATAAAACACTCATCAGATCGAAAATAGAATAAACACCAAGTTTGCTGCTACATGCATCATGATAAAATCCAACAAGTCAGGAGTGTAGACCAAGTAAAATCATGGAGGTCATGTGTGTGACAGAGAAAGTCAATGCCATGCACATGGTCTAAATGTTTGAGGAGGCCCCTTAAGAGTAGTAGATTTTTAAAACTTTTATTGTGATTAAACATTTAATATATGTCAATCAATATAACTGCATATGACATATGTCATTAGTACAAAATGTGTACTAAAATTAATATTTAGTTTTTAGAGTTGAATGGTATTATGTGGTCTCCTGTGATCCACATCCTGATTTCATGACTTTTACTCTTTCCCAGACATTCCATTTACTTTGACATTTGTTTAGTTTCATATTAAATGGTTCTGTCATCTGTGTATTCTTCAACTTGTTTTCCTTATTCATTACTATGATTTTGACATTTTTCCCACACTTTTTGTTGTTACAATGGTTCTGGGATTTCACTGCAAATGCCTCATTTACATGTATATGTATATATGTATACATGCATGCATGTCGCTTTTTTATTTCATTCTTGTGATAACTGATATTTGAATGGACATAAGTTTTTTGTTTTGTGGGGTTTTTTTGTAATAGAGAAAAAATGATACCATGAACATGTTCATGGTTTACTCTACAGAGCTTATCTTAGATGCTCATTTTGTAAGAAAGAATCCTGGTGTATGCACAACCAAATTGCCTCATTGATGGTGTCAATTTACACTTTCATTGGGCACATATGAGAAGTCTTGTTTTGTATTCTCTCTAATATTTGGGATTGTTAAACACTTTCATGTGGTGTCTCACTGTGGTTTTAGTTTGCATTTCTCTGGTTAGTTATGCGTTTTGAGCATCTTTTATGTTTATTAACCATTTGACTTTTATGAAATATTTGCTTACGTTTTTGCCCATTTCCTACAGCACTATAAGTCTTTTTCTTGATTCTAGATGCCAGACCTTTGGTTCTATGTGTTACAGGTTGTCTCTCTCAGTTTGGATGTGTCTTTGGACTCTCTTCATGGTGTCATTTGGTAAAGAGAAGACATTTTCTCTCTATGATTTGTGCTTTTTGTATCACGCTAAGAAATCAATTCCTCTAATTTTTCTAAACATTCTTTTAAAAGATTTGGCTTACTGGCCAGTCACAGTGGCTTGCACCTGTAATCCCAGTACTTTGGGAGGTCAAGGTGAGAGGATTACTTGAGCCCAGGAGTACGAGTCCAACCTAGGCAACATAGTGAGATCTCATCTCTACAAAAACTCAGAATATTAGCCAGGTGTGGTGGTGCACGCCTGTAGTCCCAGCTACTTAGGAGGCAAAGAGGTCAAGGTTGCAGTGAACGGTGATTGTGCCACTGCACTTCAGCCTGGGTGACAGAGTGAGACCCTGACTCAAAAAAGTAAATAATAAAAATATATATTTTTTCACATTTATGAGTATTTAATATACCTGAAATTGATTTTCATGCACAGCATGAAATATGGGTGCATTTTGTTTCCTAAATAGAAAACCAATATGTCTCAGTACTGTTTATTATCTATCATTTCTCTTGTGATCTACAATACTAATGTTGTCATAGTGGAGTTTCACATATATCTGATCTGTTTCTTGGTTTTCTATTCACTTCGTACATCTAGTTTTTCAACTCTGTACAAATAGGATACTGTATTAATTATCATAGTTTTATGATGAACTGTTAGTTCTTTCAACCAGTCTCTCCATAATACTTTTCTTCAAACAGCTTTCTTTCTATGCTTGACCCTTTGCTGTTTGATATAATATTTAGAAGCATCTTGCCAAAGTCCACAAAAACTCCTATTGAAAGTCTAATTTGTATACCTAACCCTGAATTGTATCCCGCATATTCAAAATTAAAAAAAAAAAATTAAGAAAAGAAAGCCTGATTAGAATTGCAAATAATCTGTAGAAAAATTTAGAGAGAAATGGTCTGTGAGTTTTTCTATCAGGAACAAAAGATGTCTATTTACTTATGACTTCTCTAAACCTTTCAATAAAATTTGTAATTTATATCAATAAAGATCCCTCACATTTTTTGTTGATGTATTTCTAAGTACCTTATATTTTGAGTATTGTAAATGGAACCACCAATTATTGTTTGTTTACTTAACTTTTCACTGTACTGCCCAGGACATCTCGTTCAATATTGAAAAGAAATAGTAGACAAGCCGGGCTCGGTGGCTCAGCCTGTAATCCCACGCCTTTGGGAGGCTGAGGTGAGTGGATTGCCTGAGCCCGCGGGTTCGAGACCCGCCTGGGCAGCGAGACCTCATTTCTACAATAAATCAAAAAATCAGCCGGGCGTGGTAGCGCGTGCCTGTAATTCTGGCTACTTGGAAGGCTGAGGTGGAAGCATCGCTGGAGCCCAGCCGGTCGAGGCTGCGGTGACCGGGAGCGGCCACTGCACTCCAGTTTGGGCGACAGAGTGAGACTCCAACTCCAAAAAAAAAAAAAAAAAAGAAAGAAAAAAAAAGAAATAGTAGACAAGACGTGGTGGTTCATGCCTATAATCCTGCACTTTGGGAGACCAAGGCAGGAGGATTGCTTGAGCCTGGGAACTTAAGACCAGACTAGGCAACATAGTGAAACTTCATCTCTACAAAATTAAAAATTAAAAAAAGTGTATTAGCTGGGTGTAGTGGTGCATGCTTATAGTCCCAGATACTCAAGAGGCTGCAGTGGAAGGATCGCCAGAGACCAGAAAGTTGAGGGTGCAGTGAGCCATGTTTGTAAGCTGGACTCCAGCCTGTGTGACAGAGTGAGACCCTGACTCACAAAAAAAAGAAAAGAAAAGAAAAGAGAGAGAGAAGAGGGGAAGGGAAGGGCAGGGAGGAGAAGGGAGAAAAGAAAAGGAAAGGAAAGAAATAATGATTGTGATAGAAGAGTCGGACGATCTCATTATGGACCAGGCATGGAGGGAAAGCTTTGCAAATAAATGAAAATGATAGTTAACAACTGTACCAAAACAAAAGCACTCATGCCAAACACATTTTCCACTGGCTTTCTATTCGATCTAAAATTTCGGCATTTAGAGATCCTTCAGGGTTCAATTAAGATTAAATCATACTAGGGAGTATGAGAAATGTAACTGTTTAAGCACCTTTATAGTGATTTACACCTTAGCAAATATTAGATTATATCAGACTATAAAGGAATGAGAGGGGAAAAATAAGAGTAAAAATAAAACAAACAAAAATTTTTCATCTCGAGTCACTCAGAAAAAAACCCCATAACAATTTTCCTTACCTTATTCCCTAGATGAGTCAGGATGGAAAATTTTTTTGTTCTCAAGATCTGGCATATGTTGTTAATAGTTATTTGCAAGTATTCCATCTCCCAACTTTTGGGCCATGTATGGCATGCTATCTGTTTTTTAAGAGGGTTTTCTTAGAGCGATTGGAAACAAATATCTGACTGGATTTTGCTATGAAAGATGTGTCAACAAAGCCTCTGGAATTACCAGGGAAAAATACAGGTGAGGTAATATATGCATCTGAATTTAAGGAGCGGTGATAGTTTGGCAACTATATATATATATATATATATATATATATATATATGTATATTTATATATGGGCAGCATAATTAGTGAAAACAAAGGTTTTATAATTTTAAAATGTCCACTAATTATGCTGTCCCTTCTAATTATGACTTTTGTTTGTATTTATTGATGGGCTGGTATGTAATTTATTGATTGAATTGAATGTAAATATGTGTTTACAACACATCAATACCTTTAAATTGCACCTTCCATATATCTATTTTTTATATAAGCAGGAGCATCCATTGATAGTAAGTTATCAAAAGGGACTGAGTGGAGCTTAATGACAAAGCTCCCATATTTCAGTTTCATATTGGGACTTATTGATAATGAAATTGAGTGAAGTTTGCAAATTATTTGTCTGCAATACTCAATCCACCTACTCCTGGCATGGCAAAAAACTCTCTTAATGAGAAAAATAATTGCCTGGGAAATACCAAGTAGACCTATAGATGCCTGTTTTACCCGATAATCATTACTTCACATCAGTTATTCTAGCACAAAAAAGGGTTGATCTCACGGAGGAATGAACCCAAACAATGAACATCTAAGACAATTTGTAAGACAATATCAGTCAGAAGAGTTCTCAGCAGTCCATGTCACCTAGGGCATATTTGTGAATATGCAAATATTCTTCAACCTTCCCGCCAGATCATCCCAAAACAAAATTAGAAAGGAAATCAAGTCACTGCAGAAATCAACCACAAGCTGCCAGAAGTTTACAACCTCACTCTGTACTAAGCTGTGCAACTGAGAAGAGGATAGAGTAAGAGAGCAAATTACTTTGAGGTACTTCATCTTTTATTTTCAATAAGGACAGCAAATTGCATCACAGACCTTTTCAAATGAATTTTAACAATCTTGCCGGATAACCTCTGCTGTAGAAAACCTGTATCATGAAGAGATCATTTCACAATGCGTTTGGTTTCATCGTGAGTCATATCAATATACTTGTGTGAATCTCCAGTGCATAAGAAAGCACATCACCAGGACGGACCTGAGAACATTACAGGGGAGCTAGGGTGTTCTACTCCATGCCATGTTTTTATGACTCCCTGCAATAATTTAGAATATGATGTTAAGCGATGAAAAAAGCCTGCATTATTATAGTAGTTTGCACTACTGGGCATGCACACATCATTTAACAAATTTTACCCTCTCAACCACCCTTTAAAGTAGGAAATACTTAATTTACTTTACAAGAAATAGGACTTTTTTCCTCCCTAGATGGTAATAGTATTTTGGAGAATGTCAGGAGTGAGAGAAACACCTGAGTCTTCTGATTCTAAAATAAGTACTCTTTCCACTGGGGATGATTTATTTGATTGACTATATAATTCAAAATTTAGATCATAGAAAGAAAAGTATATCTTCATTCAGTCTCATATTAAAAATGACTTATCTTGCTTTATTTGAATAGCTTTAGAGGTATAAGTGATTTCTGGTTGCATGGATGTATTGCATTAATACGTACCGATAGAGAAGTCCGGGTTTTAACTGTACCTGTCATCCCTATTGGTGCACATTGTTACCCCATAGGCAATTTTTCATTCCTCGTCTTCCTCCCTCCCTCCTCCCATCAAAACTCTAATGTCCACTGTACCACACTATGTGACTTTTTAGAATCCTAGCTTAGCTCCCACTTACCAGTGAGAACATGCAGTATTTGGTTTTCTGTTCCTGAGTTACTTCACTTAGAATAATGACCTCCAATTCTATCCAAGTTGCTGCAAAAGAATGGCCATTGTAAAACATTATTGGCAATGAAATTGAAAGGCAAGTCTGCAAATTAGCTTTCTCTAATACCTAATCCATCCAATAGGGTAGCTGGACGGTGATTTGAATATTTGGTCAAGCCTTGCGTGCATAGCAAACATCCTTCTAATTCTAGCATTTCCTCTTTATGTTTATTTAGGACACAAGCTGTTAGAGTATTAAAAAATAGTATGTCTTCCAGAGCATAAAGTACAGGGTCCAGAATGTGGAATTCCATTTCTGTCTTCCTGACAGTGTGCTTGTTGAAGTGGAAACACAGGCTACATCCATACTGCTAGATTCTTTGAGAGAAAATGTGGGCAATTTTGCAATCAAGGGCATTTTCCTGTCAGTGCCCTATATAGTCTGCTGATGAATGGATTTCTAATCGCCAGCATTTTTCCATTTGGGCACAAGTCAGTGATTCTAGAAAATTCCATAAAACCAAGTTTTACTGTGTACACTTAGTATCAAACATATTCATTGGCCCAGAAAGAGGTTAAAAGTCATAATATGGCTATTCTTATACTTACATGGGGGTAGGATTCTCTGGTTACCCTTCAATATCCTGTCCTACCTCTTGACATTTTTAATGGCCTTGACAAGTGAAATTCACACTGGTACAGCATTCATAGATCGTATCTGCCACTGGAGGAAATTTTCAGAGGTTTGTGGAATGTGCTTTCACCAATGAAGCTATAGGTTTGTTGATAGTGCTAATAAAATTGAGAAGGTTTGTCAGACTCCCTCCCACTTTCCCTTTCTCCCATGCGTTTCTGTATCTTGACAACTACTTATTGAGTGCCAACTATGTAGCAGTCACTGTTGTGGGGGTAGGTTTCCCTAGTTACCCTTCAATATCCTCTCCTATCTCTTGAACGTTTTATACTGGGACATAAAAATATCATTGAACAAAACAGATAACATTAATCTCCCCAAGGCACTTTTAATTCATACGAGACACACACACACACACACACACACACACACACACACACACACACACACACCTGACAAAATAGCATATTGATTATATAAGGTGATAAAGTGCCATAAAGAAGAAAGTAGGGAAAGGGATAAAAAGAGGTAGAGAGGTTGGTATTTTCTATCTGTGGACAGAGATCTCTTTCTGGAAAGAAAGGAGGAGGGATCTGAATAAATGAAGCGAGTGGCCATGAAGCTACCTTGGAAATGAGCATTCCAAGAAGGCACGGCAGTGTGAATGATGTGTGAGTTGCTTTCTGTATTTGTGTTTCAGTGTGGTTGAGAATGAGCAGGGAAGTGCAGGAAATGAGGTTAGAGAGACAGCTTGGGGCATGCAGGTTGTGAAGAAAAACTCCGCTGGTGTCCTGAGTAAGATGGGAAGGAAGATTGGAAGAGGAGGGTATGAAACGATTCATTGAAAAGGATGACTTTGACTGCTGTGTGGGGATAGAATGCATAGAGCCAAGCACCGAGCCAGGAAGACCAGGCTCTTGGGTAAAGACAAACTTACCAACACTTGGGAAATATTTCTGCACTCAAAAGGGGAGAGCAGGTGCTTAGACTCCTAGTTCCTGCTGCCACCTCTGAGAAGTCCGTTAATCCTTGAGCTTCCCTTCTTAAACATTTGTTTTTAAGGGAAAGAGTGGCAGAGGTGGAATGAGCTCTGAGCGGCTTGATAGCGGGCGTTCATGTATCTCGGCATGTGCTCTAGCACGAGCACCCAACAGTCTGTATCCTGAGCTCCACCTCTCTTCCTTAAGATTGCTTACATTGTGCACTGGCATAGAAAGCTATTGTATAAAACCGCCATCTCCACAGAAGGTTCCAAGCCAAAGCCAGAATGACATGTGGAATCATCTAGATGTGAGTTCACGTGGAATACGGACATATGCATATTTGATCATCTGAAGGAATACCTATGGCTGTTTTTTTTCTTAAACCACAAAGCCTCTGCTAATGCTTCCAAATCTCTATAAATGATTCACATTGTTGTCTTTTTCAACTGCCAAAGTTCTGACAAATTAGTAAAGTAAAGCCAAATTCACCCCATTGTTATATTTCCATTTACAGCAGTTTTGAAAATAATTTCCTTTGTAGAGGTAACCATATAAATAATTTTTAATAGAATTATTTTGAAACCATACTTTGCAGCATACTTTAAATTTCAAAACTGTATTTATCAAATGCCAATTTACAGTACTAAGACCTCCTTCGGAGTGTTAGGGGAAAAAACTGCGTTTTTAAAGGGGATGCTACTAACTTTAATCATTTATCCAATTAATGTTTTTGTTTTTCCAAAAGGAATATATGCATCTATGATTTTTCTCGTGTATTAACAGTTTCAGTGAGGATCAAAGTGACCTAAATATAGTCTGCCATGAAGGAAGTATTTGCCAGCAATGACAACATGTTTTAGTCACTCATATATAATGACTTTCCAGCTTAAATACAGTGCTTATTGACTAATAATTTTGACATTTACATTCATTATATTAAGGTGTTTATTTTCAGAGAGCAGAATGTTTATTCACAAGTGGTCATTTTGATAACTAAGATGGTACTTTGAAACTCTTATGGTAATTTCATGTTTGATTTTGAATGTGGTTATTGCACTTTATATTAGAGATTTTTATAGCATAAAGAATACACTTAAAAATTATAGACCACCATCATGGATAGCATTTATCTGCAGACACTGAAGGTAAAATTGATTAGATAGCATTCCTAAAGTGTAAAAGATATGGGAACATTTTTCTTTCACTTAAAATGCACATAATCAGAAAAGGGAGATAGTTATACTTAAAGAAATTTTACATCTAAATTGCAAAATCTACAATCTTCTATACACTGAAGAAGAGATGCATCAGGTGAAGGTGATTCTACCAGAGTTTTATGTTATTAAAAATTGATTAGGCCGGGCTCGGTGGCTCAGCCTGTAATCCCACGCCTTGGGAGGCTGAGGTGAGTGGATTGCCTGAGCCCGCGGGTTCGAGATCCGCCTGGGCAGCGAGACCTCATCTCTACAATAAATCAAAAAATCAGCCGGGCATGGTAGCGCGTGCCTGTAATTCCGGTTACTTGGAAGGCTGAGGCGGAAGGATCGCCGGAGCCCAGTAGGTCGAGTCTGTGGTGGCCGGGAGCGGCCACTGCACTCCAGTCTGGGCGACAGAGTGAGACTCCAACTCAAAATAAATAAATAAATAAATAAATAAATAAAAATTGATTAAATTGGTATCATTTGATCTTTTCAAAGATTCAAAAACTTATGAACAGAATGGCACATGATGTAAGAAGTTATTAATTTGGAATTACTATGAATTAGAGATTGTTTTCCAACTCCACAAGTTTAAACTAGCTGCCTTTCCTATACTCTCTCAAAGCATCCAAAATTTAATAATTATTGTAGCGATCTCCCCATTGCATTGTAATTTTTTTCTACTTGTCTGTCTTCTGCATTAGATTAAAGCCACCCAGTGCCAGAAACTACCTCATATTCACCTTCAGATGCCAACACTTATCTCGAGGCCTATTACATAATAGGTTAAATAAATATTGACTGACACGATTATTCTAGGTGTGACTGAAGTCCAGGCCACATGGTCTTGGCTGACCACTTGTACCAATCACGAATGAGTCAGCCATTATGTGCAGCTGTGTCTCTTCAGAGTCCTTCGTTTTCTTCCCCAGAGCTTTTCAGAGAAGCTGCAAGTGGGGATGCCTGATGGACCATACCTAACAAACACCAGTGTGCAGCCTAGAAGTGACTGGTGTTCATTCCTCTTAGGGCAATCACTGACAGATGAGGTAATAGAATTGGTGAATGAGCGTTTCCATCTTTTTGTTCTTTAGGTGCACACCTTGCCTTGAGGGGTCCTGGTGGGATGGTACCCCTGAGTTGCCCACAGTGGAGATCGGCCAGAGAATGCACCTTTTCATGGCTATTTCCCCTTTCTCTCTGTTTCACTCTTTCCAGCCTCCCACCTACTGCTGCCTGAAATAATTTCCCAAATCAATTGTCTTTACAGATACCTCATTTCAGGTAATTTTTCCAAGAGGATCTGATGCTAAGACACCACTTAAAGAAACTGGTGAAAATTATGTAAATGTCTATCTCAGTTTTACTGTTATGCGAAATAACAGATGAAGCAAACAGGCACAAAACAACAACAAAATGGTGCCCACCATTTACCTGGGTAGGAATGATGCTCTTGGTTTATTACAATAAATAAGTTTGGTGCCACATCCAAAATCCTCTCTCAAGATCAATTTTTTACCTTCCTTTCTCTTCCTATGTATCTATTCAGAGAAAGAACTCCAGACTAAACCTGGTAGGAGGAAGAGGAGGACAAAAGATGGCATTTACAATTACCTTCCCATAAGAATAGAGCTGTAGACAGATGTGTAGATCAGACAAACCTGGTCATAGTTTATGCCATGGGAGGATGATCTGGCACGTGATACCCTGTCCAAACAAATTATGCAATCAGTAAATACTCACAACTCATTAAGAGCAAACTAGGTCATTCTTATAAATTGGCAGGAAAGATTTTCCTGAATAGTGGGTTCAATTTAATCTGCTTATATTTGGTATTTTTGTCTAAATATTTGTAATAAGAAATATTAAACCACAGTGTTCCCTTTTCTTTCTTTTTTATCAGACTTCAGACATATAATTATAGTAGACTTATAGGGTACAGTTATATCATTTTCTTACATCTCTATCCAATATTTTATAGAAAGTTCTAGAATATGAGTCTAAACTTGCATAAACACTTAAAATAACCAGTTCACCAAACTAATGCTCATGCTACTAAAACTTCTAATTTTTAAAATAGTTATTAATATGTATAAACCTCACCTCCATGCCTCACTGCCATGTGACCTTGGGCAAGTTACTCTGTGCTTGAGTGTTTTCATCTACAAAATGAGGATAAATAGTAGTTCTTATCATATAAGATTGCTTAGAAGATTCAGTGAGTTAATATATGTAAATATTAAGATGTAAAGTGCTTGCAGCAGTGCTGGGACATAGTAAGCACAAAATAAATTTAGTTATAGACTTTGGAGAAAACACCACAACAGCTCATATACATATAACCTTTTCACCTCTTGCTTTATGAGCTCCCCAAAAAGTTCACTGGAACACCAGATGCAAATGGCAAACCAGGAAAATCTGTCAACTTGACACTGCCTGCCCTCACTGCATTTGAAGATGCTTCAGGCTCAGACCTAGAAATCTTCTCAACTGGTTGCCCTTTGAACTAAAGAACAGTTTACCGTTTGTTGTAGCCATTAACCTTTGTTTTCCTTTTGTTTTATAGAAATACCTCTTATTAAATAACTGATTGAGCACACCAGACAGAGGCCTAACTTTGGGAGAAGCCAACCTGCCATGCCACGTCCTGAAATGAGACATAACTTTTAACTGGACTGACCTATTCTAGAGTCTGATGGACTGGCTCAATAGCTTATGAGACCATCCATTAACCCAGTTTTTGGACTATGAAATTTCTTGGAAAGTTTCAGACAGGAGAATGTTGGGGTTCAGGACATACCACCCAAAATATACCTTGGCTTTTGAAAAAAAATAGCAGAAGCAGGACACTTTTCTAACCCTTGTTTCACTCCTCTCCTTTGAAGCAGGCCATAAAATAATTATCTGATCTCTCTCCAAAGTAGTTCACAAGATCTTTATTCCCAAAGGGGTCCTTCCTATACCCAGAAGAAAGGAATGTCACACAGGAACACAGAAGAATCTGAACAAATAAGCCTTGTTTACAGGCTTTTCTAGTTTATTATAGTATGCCCTTTTGTCCTCCAACAATACTTCTTCAAGACTATCCATGCAAATACACAGTTTTCCCTGTTTCTTTGAGTCTTTATTTCTGAAGGCTCTTGTATCATGTAAAACTTATACTAAGTAAATCTGTATGCCTTTGTCTTATCAATCTGTCTTTTGCTTTAAGAGTCTCAGTCATGAACCCAGTGATGAACCCACACTTCTCTTCTACACTATTATATTTGCAGAGTTGTGAATCTATGTATATATATAAAATAGTTGTTGTCTATGGATATGAAGATTATGAATATATTCTTAATATACTCATATACATTTCCACAGGCTCCACTATAAACATGTACTATTTTTATTTTTAAATTTTTGGCTAATTAGTGAATTTTAATTGACAAGTAAAAAGTTGTATATATTTAAGGTGTACAATGTGATTTTTCAACATATATCTACCTTGTAGAATGGCTAAATCAAGGCATTTAACACATACATTATCTCACATACTTTTTTTGGTGAGAACACTTAAAATCTATTCCCTTAACAATTTTCAAAAATATAATATATCGTCAATAACTGTGAGTCACAGTGATGTAGCCACAGTGATCTTTTGAACTTATTCCTCCTATGTAACTGAAATTCTGTGTACTTTGACTAACATGACCCAATCTTCCCATCTCCGAGACCCTGATATCCATCATTTTACTCTGTTTCTATAAGTTTTAGTCTTTTATCCTCTGCATACAAGATTATGTAGTATTTGTCTCTCTATGCCTGCCTTATTCCAGTTAACATAGAGTTCCTCAGGCGTATCCATCTTGTTGCAAACTGACAGGATTTCCATCTCTTAAAAGGCTGAATATTTTTTGTGTGTGTACATATATCACCATATATAAACACATAGGAACAATGAAATTCCAGTACTGGAATACATAGTAGGTATACATACAAAGGCTATGAAATCAGTATGTTGAAAAGAGATCTGTGCTAACCTAAGTGTCCATCAATAGATGAATAGAAAAAGAAAATGTATATCACTTTTATAGTTAAAAAAAATATATCATGACTCAAAAACCCATTTAGAATTCCTCCTTGGCTTGCTAGACCCATGTCTCTCTGTTAGACTTAGAAACAGGATTCCTGCTACTCTGGTAGCCAAAAAAGAAAGCATGGAAGCAGAGGCTGCTATTGTAACGCAGGAGACCACAGAGGAAATGGTTGAAAAGCCCAGCCTGACTGTTCCATCCTGTTTCCTGTGGCACACGCACACTTCTTATGGCATTTGCTAATGGTATTTCTTTTGGCGGAACCCATACAAGAGAAAAACATAAAAGAGCTTAAAGAGAGAAAAATACAAAATGAAATTATAATATAAAGCTTCTAAAACAAACTGAAAATCAACTAGATTAAAATATTTTTCCTTATATTCAAGGGCATGGAAATTCAGTTATTCACTGGTTATCATAGCACTTTCTTCTCCCTTTGAAAGTCTATCTTTAACTATCATCTGTATCACTCTTTCTAAATGTGAAGTTTCCACTTTCAATTCTTTTCACCCTGGGTCCAGTGTTCCTGTTTGCTTGTTTTTTTTTCCTTGCATAAGGAAAGTTCCTTTGTGCTCTTTCTCACCCTGAGTCCCTGTTTTCCAATGTAAAAAAGGGGGGTGGGGGTGGAAGGCACATAATACTAATATTGTTGGGTTATTTTGCTACAAAATAATGGTTGAACAATGATGCATTCTAGCACAGAAGGCAAGAAGAAAAAAATAAGATATTTGAAATAACTGTATTAAAACGGAATAGGCCACTTGTCAGAAACAGTCAATGATATAGGCAAACAGTGATTCACATTATTTTACTAGGCTGTTTGCTAAATGAGTCTCTCATCATCTTTTCTGATCCCTACAAACTTTTGTGCTAGAACAGTAGGGACTAGAATTCATAGCACCATCCTTAAATCCAAAAATTCATCGCACCATCCTTTTTCTTCTGTTCTTTCCCTCTACACAATATAAAGCAAGGAAGATCTTTGTAATGAGGAGATTAATATTGAAATGATACTTCCTTCTTTGGATTCCAAGTTAAGATTATATTTTTCCATTATTTTTCAGTTGGCTTTTCAATAATTTCTAATCCTATTCTTATTTCAAGTGAAATCCACATTCAATGTAGGAAATAGGAAGAAGGGGAAGAAATATAAAAATCACCCTTAATTTCATCACCCGGGGATGATCACCTTTTACATCTGGAGTTACACGTAATGGAGGGATGAAGGGATGGATCACAATTAAAACCAAACCAAGGTTATTATTTGATGAAGATGTGTAACTGTTTAACGATTTGGGAAATACTTTTTAATGAGTGTTCTATGGAGCACTACTATAATAAAGCTCTGTGATTACGGAACAGCTGGATTCTTCTTGAGGCTAGCCTAGAACTGTCAGGTTCACCAGGAGACTGATTGGTGAGGTGGTAGACCTCATTCAGTGCTTTTCCAGAGGTGATATTGCTACGTTAAAGGTACAGAATTGTTTAGCTACTTCTGGAGAAATCAATATCTAGGAGTATTAGATCAACTTACACACCCACCAGGGGAGTCTTTCGTTCCTGGCTTTTTGACTAATTCAATGTTTTTTTGATTAAAACAAAAAATCTCTGGTGTTTAGAAATGGCATTTCACTACTTTAATTAACATTTTTAAATTATCACTGAAGATAAATCTTGTAATATGTTTATTGACATTTTTCTTCACTTATGAATTGTCTGTTAATGCCCTTTACATGTGATTTCTATTTTTTAGTAGTCACTTATTTCTTATAAATCTTAAAAGATTTTAAGACAGCCAGGCTCAGTGGCTCAGCCTGTAATCCTGCGCTTTGGGAGGCTGAGGTGATTGGATTGCCTGAGCCTGAGGGTTCGAGACCCGCCTGGGCAACTTGGTGAGACCTCATCTCTACCATAAATCAAAAGTTAGCCGGGTGTGGTAGCACACGCCTATAGTTCCAGCTACTTGGAAGGCTGAGGCGGAAGGATCGCCGGAGCCCAGCAGGTCGAGGCTGTGGTGGCCGGGAGCAGTCACTGTACTCCAGTCTGGGTGACAGAGTGAGACTCCAACTCAAAAAAAAAAGATTGTAAGACAATTTAGAGTAGCAATTCAACATTAAATTCATAATTCTTTATAAATTTATTGTTTAATTTGCCTTTATATTTTGCTTATAATATTTTGAAGATCCAGTTAAAATTTTAAATGGCCATTGTGATGAACTTTTAAATTGTTTCTATTTTCGATGTAGTCTTTAAAAGACTGTTTCTTTGTGATATTAAGTCATTCTAAAATCTTTTTTTAATTAAGGTTTCATTCATCTGGAATTTAATTGCATTAAGTTTTAAAATAGAGACATGATTGTTTCTTGGAGTTGGTCAGTTGTTTCAATTCATTCATTTTTTTATTCATATAGTCTCCAAATAAGGATTAAATGTCTTGCATACTTCAGCATGGCTTTATGTGCTAGAATAGACAGTGAGGGCTAAAAAAGTTTCCTGCCTCTTGAAGCTTACATTCTAGTGAGCAGAGATAAGCAACATACAAATAAATATGTATTTCAGTCAATCATTGGCAATAAAAAATAAAACAGAATAAGAGAGATAGATACAGGGCACTATCTTAGAAGAGACAATTCGGGACACCCATTCCCTTGTGATTTTTCAAAGTAAAGAATACAGCAGAGGAAATTTGATTTCCTAGCCATGTGATTTTCTAGGAGAAGAGTACTCTTGGTAGAGCAACAGGTGCAACGATCTGAGGCAGAAACATTGTAATCTGGAGCAATGAGTGTCAGGGAGTTAAAGTAGGAAGGGGACCTGGTTATGTGGGGTGCTGGGGGCATCTGAGACTGGCATTTACACGAAATGATTTTGGAAGGCATGAGAAGGTTCTGAACTGAGTACTGATATGCTTTGAGTAGGTTTCCAAAGTGTCATTTGGACTATTGAAAATATATATCTTGCCGGGCTCGGCTCAGCCTGTAATCCCGTGCCTTTGGGAGGCTGAGGTGAGTGGATTGCCTAAGCCCACGGGTTCGAGACCCGCCTGGGCAGTGAGACCTCATCTCTACAATAAATCAAAAAATCAGCCGGGCGTGGTAGCGCATGCCTGTAATTCCGGCTACTGGGAAGGCTGAGGCGGAAGTATCGCTGGAGCCCAGCAGGTCGAGGCTGTGGTGGCCGGGAGCGGCCACTGCACTCCAGTCTGGGTGACAGAGTGAGACTCCAACTCCAAAAAAAAAAGAAAATATATATCTTAGCCCTATCTCTGATTGTACATTCTGACCTATACTTCCAATGTCTATCCATGGTTTATAATATTTTAATAATAATCCATAATTTATAATAATTTATTTTGTAAGACAAATCTCTCTTCATCAATCTTTTATAAAATTGTTTTGTCTGGTTTTGCACATTTTCCTAGGCAATATTTGGAAATAATTTTATGTTATCTCAATAATATTATTAGGATTTTGTTCAGAGTTAAATTAGATCTATAGATAAATTTTAATGTTCTCTTTACAAAACTATTGATTCTCATGCAGACTATGCAAGTTCTATGTTCTTAAACAGTGATAGTTTAGCTTTCTCGGAAGAATTGTATTGTTTTCTTTATGTAGTTTCTCTCCAGATATTAAATTTAACTCTAGAATATTTACATGTATATTGCTTCTGTGAAATGATATCATTTTTATTACATTTTCTTACTGATTTGTTCTGGTAGATAGATAGATATCTGATCTCTACTAAACTTACTTGTACATAACTAAAATTTTTAATTGGATTCTCTTTGATTTTTAGATAATTATATCTTATTTTGAAAACACATATTTTAAATTCTTCTTTCCAATATTTTTACCTTTTCTCTCATTTTTATAGTATTGTATTCACTAAAATGTGAGCAGGAGAATATTCGTTATTTGTGATGAATAATGGATAGCCTTTTGTTTTATTTGTGCATTTATGTAAATCCTTTTGATATTAAGATAGCAAATTGGTTTGTCATTTGCTAATTTCAATCAAATAGCAGTGAATGGTTTTCTGAAATTCTGCACTGAGAAGCTAAGGTTTAGTGCTCACAGTTCCCTGATCAATTAGAATTTCATGGCATGCCTTAAAAGCAGATGATTACTAGTCTAGAATTTAATATAGTGCTCAATCCTAATTTTAGATAGTTTTCATCATGGAGTGCCCATACATGCAGAAGTTTTTCACAAAACAAAATCTATAGTGCTCAATCCTAATTTTAGATAGTTTTCATCATGGAGTGCCCATACATGCAGAAGTTTTTCACAAAACAAAATCTATCAAGTAGTCTCACACCCACACTTTCATTCAGGATCAAGTTCTCATTTATTTGTTCATTTGAACTATGAGTTGGAAGCATGACAGTAAAGAAGCAGAAGACGTCTAGGAAGAGCTCCCAATGAGAATAGCTCCTTCAAAACACTTGTCATCAAAAGCACTTTGTTTTCCAGTTCTTCCAAACACAAAACAAAACTAGGATCTAGATTTAATTTTCAATCTTTATCAAGTCCAACAATCCTGCCTCACAGACTGCAGCATTTCAAGGCAATAATCCATGCCACATAGAATCTTAACCATGTATAATTGGATTGCCAACACCCAACAGATCTGAGACTCTGACCCTCAAAGAAAAGGTGAAAGGTTTTAGTAGAACACATCACACACACTCATGCAGTTAGGATGCTAGAGCAAAGAGGTAGAGAAATTTGAGACCAGGATCCTGGAAGTCTGGGCTGCAGAATGTCTGTAGTGTCTTTTAGCTAGAAAAAAGGTAAATCCCATCAGTAGTAACTTGTTGGGCAAACAAACAAACAAGAAAACATTGTTTCTGGTTTGACATGGAATATGTGACTTGGTATTTATGGAGCAGTGACTGCTTGTTTGCCAGACCAACAGAATAACTTTTAAAGGATTAGTACATTAAAATTAGATCTATCAACCAGGCACAGTGGCTCACACCTATAATCCTGGTACTTTGGAAGGCTGAGAACAGAGGATTGCTTGAGCCCAGGAGTTCAAGACCAGCGTGGATAACATACTGAGACCTAGCCTCTACACAAATTAAGAATATTAGCCAGGCATAGTGGTGTGTGCCAGCAGTCTCAGCTTCTCAGGATGCTGAGGAGGAAGGATTACCTGAGCCCAGAAGGTCAAGGCTGTGGTGAGCTGTGGTAGTGCCACTGCACTTCAACCTGGGAGACAGAGTGAGACCCCAAAACAACAACAACAACAAAAACAAAAAACAAATTAGACTTATCTTAGGGCAGATGATTCTCCTAGGATCTATAGAGGAATTCATTAATTTTACATTTTAAAATTCTATTTCCTACAACCAGTTAAATACACAAAACATATTGTTTTCTTTTTTTTTGAGTCGGAGTTTTACTCCATTGCCCAAGCTGGAGTGCATTTGCATGCTCACAGCCACCCCAGTGTTAACTTGCTAGGCTCCGGTGATCCTTCTGCCTCAGCCTTCCAGGTAGCCGGAACTACAGGTGGGCGCTACCACACCCGGCTAATTTAAAAAAAAAAATTATTTTAGAGATGAGGTCTCGTCAAGTTACCCAGGCTGGTCTTGAACCTGCGGGCTCAGGCAATCTACTCGTGTCGGCCTCCCAAAGTGCTGGATCACAGATTGAGCCATCGAACCCAGCCGTTTTCATTTTTTAAAAAATAATATAACAACAGTAATTATGAGAATTCTTAGTTCTAGCTGCACTTTAAAACACTTAAAAATATTGACATCTGGACAACCCTAGAAAGTCTTGTTTAACTGGTAAAATTGGTGTGAGGTGAGGCCTTGGAATTCACATGCTTGTAGAGCATTCAAGGTGATTCAAACTGGAGCAAGGGTTGAAAACTACTAAATCATTGCTCCATCACTAAAGATATCACTCTTGCTAAGTGGTTACATAAGCCAATATGTAAATTAAATAATCAATTATACTAAAATGACCTTCTAAGCAATTAACTACCTGATAAAAACAATTACAAAATTTCTTTGTAGGATGGTTGAACTTAAAACAATAGTAATAAAATATTCTTTAGTACCAGTCAAGACGCACACTTGAGATAATATAAGTGGTATGTAAGGGTTCAAATGGATCAGATGCTTATTATTTAAAATGTTACACTCTTAAATGAACAAGTCTGTAAGAATATTGTAATGAATATGGACTATTGTGAGTTAAAGTTACAAAATGCAACATTACTTCTATCAGTCAGAAAATATATTAACAAATATTTCTAGAATTCCTACTGTGACACACATTCTTCTAGGCACTAATGTTATAACAGCAAGAAAAGCACACAAATAAAAATATCTTCCTTAATGGTTTCTGTTGGCGTAGAGGAGATGGACAATAAACAAATGAGCAAAATGAAATAGTCTCAAATATTTCTCATTTCTGACTGCTCTCTTCTTCCAAATGGAGGGACTAAGGCATGCTCCAGAAAGAACTTGTGAAAGTTGATAATATGAATTGGGTCATTCTTGTCATACCCAAATAAAACAGAGTCAAGAAGCCGGGTGTGGGGGGGAATCACTCAAGGCACAAAATGTTGCTTCAAAAATGGAATTCTCTGCAAGTCTGGCAGCTGAAACGCCAACTGTAATCTGAGCCCAGTTTTATCTAATGGCTACTGAAATCTTCCACAACTCTAAGACTTTGCCCACTGCTGTCAACATTCCACCTCCTCAAAACCTTACTAGCACCAATGAAATTTCTCCAAGAGCAGTACCCAGCATTTCTACTTTTAATGATACCGCTAATCTTCTCTTTGTTCTTCGGATACCCAGAAGACCAGCTGGTCCGTGTGTATGCCCTGAATTGTAATTCCTTCCCTCCAAATAACGAAAACATTTTAATTTCCAAAAAACAAAATAAGAAATAAAATCATGACCTCTATTAAGATGTTCTTAATGCTGTCTTACGTTCATATTACAATTGCCTTTTCTGCTTACTCTTGTATTCTCCTAAACACCACTTTTATTTTCTTTTCTCCTCAACCATACCCTTTCCTTGCTCTCCTCTGATGTTCTTGCTTCCCATGACATCGTGAAGTGCCCCAAGACTCAGAAGGGAGTTTTCATGTCTCACCAATATATATCCACCTACAGCCAGGATTACATTGTTTTAACTGTTCCTGATATTCATCAGTTACCAAATTTTATCACCTTTCCCTTTCTCAAGGTGATCACTCCAGCAATTACAATTTCTCCTCCTATTGTCTTACTTCCATCAAAGTGCAAATAATCTGTGACCAACTATAGACCTCATTGAAATTCCCACATCCCAGGAAACCCCTTGGTTCCAGCAAAAAGGGAGTATCATCTACTCTGTTTGAGTCCGTATTTCTCCCCAGGCACCACCCCAATAATCTCTTTCTTTTCACAGCAAAATCACTGGGTTTTTAATATTTACATAATCTAATATTCTTCCTTTCTTTCTGTGCTGCCCACAGGCTTTCATCCCAACTTTTTCACCAGAAAAGCTCTTATCAAGGTCACTAACAATGTCTGTAAGACTAAACCCAATGATCAGTTTTCAGTTGTGATCGTATTAGATCTGTCAGTAACATTTGATGTAGTTTGATCACTTTTCCTTTTGGAATGCTTTCTTCACTTAGCTCCCAGGCAACTCATTTCTTGTAATCTTCCTGTTACTTCTTCTCATTTTCCTTTTATGTTTTCTTATTTTCCAGACTTCTAACATTGAAGTGCCCCCAAAGACTCAGTCTGCAAGTGTCTTCTTTTGGTCATGACCAATAATCAAAATTAGCATAAATATTTAGGGAAATAATAGGATAAGAAAGAGCTTATGAAGGTGATTGAATGCTACACTCCAGTTGCTAAATTGAGATATATTTGTAACTTTTTTTTTTTTTTTTTTGAGTTGGAGTCTCACTCTGTCGCCCAGACTGGAGTGCAGTGGCCGCTCCCGGCCACCGCAGCCTCGACCTGCTGGGCTCCAGCGATCCTTCCGCCTCAGCCTTCCAAGTAGCTGGAACTACAGGCGTGTGCTACCACGTCCAGCTAATTTTTTTGATTTATTGTAGAGATGAGGTCTCGCCAAATTGCCCAGGTGGGTCTCGAACCCACGGGCTCAGGCAATCCACTCACCTCAGCCTCCCAAAGGCGCGGGATTACAGGCTGAGCCACCGAGCCCGGCTTATATTTGTAACTTATATGCCACCTACTATGCAAGATTTTAGAGATAAATTGTGTACAAAATAAATATGGACAGTTTTGCATTTAATACTGTTAAAAACTATTGAACAAGAGTAAAGGCATTTTAAATATTTCAAAAAGTATGTCCTGGGAAAATATATATCACCTCCATTGGATCTTTGGAGTATCTAAAATTTATTTTAAGATATGACAAAAAGGCTGGGCTCGGTGGCTCAGCCTGTAATCCCAGCGCTTTGCGAGGCCGAGGTGAGTGCATTGCCTGAGCCCACGGGTTCGAGACCCGCCTGGGCAACTAGGCGAGGCCTCATCTCTACAATAAATCAAAAAATTAGCCAGGCGTGGTAGCACGCACCTGTAGTTCCAGCTACTTGGAAGGCTGAGGTGGAAGGATCGCCGGAGCCCAGCAGGTCGAGGCTGCGGTGGCCAGGAGCGGCCACTGCACTCCAGTCTGGGTGACAAAATGAGACTCCAACTCAAAAAAAAAAAAAAAAAAAGATATGACAAAAAATGCTATATTAAGTAATATAGACATACATGTACGTTAATGTGTGAAATCAGGTGAATAATTAACCAAATAACATTTCATTTTCTTTCTCAAGTTACCTAATAAGAGTATAGCAGTAGCACTAGGTATAGCTTGTCATCAGTGTTTACATTTTAAACCCTTTGGTAAGGTCACTTGAACAGTAACTAACATTTCAATTATAGGCAGCTACTGGCAAAAACCTTCCAAATTCCACAGGTGAGACTTAACCAGCTGGGGCAGTACTTTTTCTCAATTACCTGCAATTATCTTGCTATAAAAACAAGCAAATAATGTCAATCTGTTCAGTCAGCATCCATTTCTTCTCCCCTCTTGCTTACTTTCCTCTCCTTAAAGGCTAGCAAGCTAAGCAAAACAAAATCAAAATGACATATCTCAGTCTCTGCTGCAGCTGGCTTGGCCACGTATTACTTATTTTGGGCCAATACTTATTTTTGGCCAATAAGATGAAAGCACTCTGTGCTGCTTCTAATGCTTATTTCTTCTTGCCCAGAATAAATGCAGCTCCTTGAGATGCAGATGTTGGCATTAAGGATGGAGAGCCTATTTTCTTCATGGCATCTTGGAGCCTGGTGATCTGCCAACCCACAGGCGTCTCATTCCCTGAGATGAAGAAATACCTATTTACTTACAACCCATACATTTGTGTTAGGTGCAATTAGACAGAAATCCTTTTAGATATGATCATATTCCTTTCATATCCAATATTATTGTGGTAAAAGAAATAAATCACTTGTACACATCTCTTCAGGATGGATCAGAATTTTTTTTTAAAGGCATTCATTGCTGATTTGTTTGTTTTAAAGATAGAATCTCTAAAATACACACACACACACACACACACACACACCACACACACACACACACATAAAATACTTTTTTTAAAAAAAGGAGAGATGCAACAAGAAATTTGGAAAACAGGACAGCTAAATTTGATACAGAAAAGTACGGGATGTTGCCCAAAGGAAATTTCTATTTAAAATGTATGCAAATTTTCATGGAATCTGAAGTGATGTTAAGGTTTTTAAAGTGAAGTTTTAGAAAATGTAATAGAAATGTTTAAAGAGGAAAAAATAGTGAATAATGCATAACTAATACAAATAACATAGAACACCGAGGCTCTTACAATGTCATTTTATAAATCAATTTTATAGAGTTTACTTGAATGCTAATTAATTATTAGTTTGTATGTGATAGGGAAACATGTAAGTTGTTCATTAGTCACTATACTTTTATTCTCAGTCATTAATAGCCTGTGTGTCCTCAGCCATATTAATTTCCTCTGTATTTATACTTCTAATACTCAGTGCATTAATGCTTGGACAAGTCATCTTCTTAAGACACGGTATAGTCTAGTGGTTGAGAGTCATGCGTTTGGTGCCAAACATACTGGATTAATGTCTCAGCCTCATCACGTATTTGCTGTGTCACTGTGGGTAAGTTATTTAACCTCACCAAACCTCAGATTTCTTACATACAAAATGAGAGTAATAACTTCCTCATGGGTTATTGTTTAGGGATTAAATAAAATATTACATGTAAAGTGTTTAGCTTAGATCCCGAAATGTTGTAAGAACTTAGTAAACATATGCTGTTATTATATTAGTGACCCAAAGAAGCATGTCTGCCGTGCTTTCCTAGATTCCAATACTTTTTTCTCTCATGTGCAAACTTTACTTTGATTTAAAAATTTAACTTGTGAGAGAAATGCTTTTTTTTTAGTCACAAAATTATTTCTTGACATCTATTAAGACCAGAAAATATGTTTTTGCAACGTCTCAGATGAAAAAAAATTCTAGAGTGCCAAAACATCAAATTAACATGGGAACAGAACCTTACATACACTTGGCACTATCTGAATACAGGGATTCCTTCCAGAGTGTCAAAGTGTGGGACAATTTGATCTAGAACAGGCAAGGATAGTTATCTTTTTGAAGTCTTTGGCAGTAATTACTGGCTTGAAACAAGGCACCAGCAGAAATTAGTCGTCTGGTATTGAAACTCATGTAGGATTGGCTCTATGAAAAATGTAAGTTTATGTATAATGTTCTGGTTCACTCTGTTCAGATATTTATCAGTGAGTAGGATCACAGAAAAGACAGTGGGTCAGAAAAAACAGTGTCTTCTCTCTCAGCAACTCTATGTCACAACTTACTGCTATTGTTTAAAAATGTGAGAGAAGAAGAAAGAAAAAGAATGATCTGGCTGCCTCTTTTATCTCTTCACAGACACAGGAGCCATTGAATTTCTTGTCTTTTTTTTTCTCTTTTCCTCCAAAATTTTCTTTTCTGGATAAAAGTTGAAATTGCCTGAATTGTAAAACCAAATTTGTATAACGTGGCTACTTGGTAAAAAAAATGTTCTACATCTGAGAATCTGTAGTAATATCCCCTCTTTCATTCCTGCTACTAGTAATTTGTGTTTTCCTTCTTTTTTTTTCTTGACTAGTCTGGCAAGAGATAATTTATTTGGTCTAAAACCTATTTTGTGTGATGTTAATATAGTCACTCCAATTTTTGTTGTACCAGTTTCAGCATAGTATACCTTGGTTTTTTTCCCTTTTACCTTAAACATATTTTGACTTTATATTTACATCTCAAAGAAGCAGTTTTTGGTGTAGCTGATTTACCCAATTGTGGTCCTTTTGTTGTTTGTTTCGTTGATTTTTACTCTAATTTTTATTTCCTTTATTTTGGTTAATTTACTCTTTCCTTTCTAATTTCTGAGAGTTGAAGCTTAGATAACTTAAATGAGAACCTTCTATTCTGTGTTGGCTTGGCTCGGTGGCTCAGCATATCATTCCAGCACTTTGGGAGACCAAGGCAAGTGGATTGCCTGAGCCCATGGGTTCGAGACCAGCCCGGGCAACTTGGCAAGACCTCAGTCTCTACGATAAATAAAAAAAAAATTAGCTGATCCTGATATCACCTGCCTAGTAGTTCCAGCTACTTGGAAGGTTGAGGTGGAATCGCGGAGTCCAGCAAGTCAATGCTGGGGTAGCGGTGAGTGTGCCACTGCACTACAGCCTGGGTGACAGAGTGAGACGTCAACTCAAAAAAAAAAATACTATTACTAATATGTGTTTAATGCTATACAAGTCCTGCTCCACAAATTTTGGTATGTTGTGTTTTCAATTTCATTCATAATTTTAAAACGTTCTAATTTATCTTGTGATAACTTTGTCTCACAAGTTAGATGTCTGAGAAGCATATTTAGTTTTCAGATATTGAAGATTTCTAGATAGCACTCTGTTGCTGATCTTTCAGTTTCATGTTCAGTAGTGACAGATCATACTTGGTATCACTTTAGTTCTTTTAAATTGGTGAAAATATATGTTATGACCTAGAATGCGATCTATAATAATAAATATTATTGGTACACTTGAAAAGCTTGGACATTCTACTGTTTTGAGGTGCAGTATTCTACAAATGTCAGTTATATAAAGTTGACTGATAATGTTGTTCAAAACTTTTTAGGATTATTGAATTTTTCTCAATTTGCTCATCATTTATTGAGAAAGAGGTAATGCTGTCTAAAGAAACAAATGTATAATTATAGCATAACTTGTTTCTTCTTTTGATTTTACAAATACTTTAAATTATAATTGTAGATTTGTCCTTATTCTCCTTTTGGGTCTATCAGATTTGCTTTATTTGTTTTGAAATTTTATTATTGGGAACATAACATTTGAAACTAGGTCTTTCTGATAAATTTACTTCCCTCTATCAGTATAAAATAATGATGTTTATGCCTGCTAATATTCTTTGCTCTGAAACTTATTTTCTGTGATATTGATATAGTCAATCCAGTTTTCCTTTTATTAGTCTAGATCGTATTTCATATACTTTCCTTTTACTTGAAACATATTTGTGCCATTATATTTAAAGTTTCTGTAGACATATGTATTTAGATTTTTGTTTTGTAATTTAATGACCTCTGCTCTTTAATTGGGACATTTAGACAATTTATAATTAATTATTATTGGCATAGGTTTAAGTCAGTCATCTTTCTGTTTTTCTGTTTGTCCCATCTGTTTCTTGCTCTCTTTTTCTGACGACTTTCGTATTGAGTATTTTTTATGATCCCATTTTGCCTCAGGTATTTGCTTAGCACTCTATTTTTTTGTTATTATTATGTAGTTTTGTTTTTTAGTTATTACATTTAGAGTTTAGAGTAATTTGTCACAGTATCCTTTCAAATAATATTATACAACTTCATATATAGTATAAAAACTAGAATATACTTCCATTTTTCTCTCTTCAAAATTTTCTCCTGGCCAGGCACAGTGGCTCACGCCTATAATCCCAGTCCTTGGTAAAGCCACTGCAAGAGGATTGCTTGAGCCCAGGTGTTCAAGAACAGCCTAGGGAACATAGAGAAACCTTGTCTCTACAAAAACTCAAAAAACCGGCCAGGTGTGGTGGCACTTGTCTGTAGTCCCAGCTCCTGGAGAAGCTGAGATGGAAGAATTGCCTGAGCCCAGGCAGCAGAGGCTGCCATGAGCAGTAATTGTGCCACTGCACTCCAGCCTGGATGACAGAGTGGGACTCTAACTCAAAACAAATGAAACCACAACAAAAGAACTTTCTTCTATAGTTGCAGGAATTTTCAACTGTGCTGTCAACGTAGATCTTCAAGTTCTTGTTTCATGACCAAGAAAATTAGGGAACGTGGACGCCAAAAGATGATGAAAGAGGAGTTTATTAAGCAACAGAAAGCTCTCAAGAAGAGAGGGGACCCCAAATGGGTTACCCGCAGTGGAGGAGTGTTCTGTGTTTTTCTCTCTTGCATCTAGTGGCATTCTTCTCATTTGCATCTTATCTGCCTATCAACCTCCTACCAGTTTCTTGGTCCCAGCCTCTACTGCGCATGTGTGCTCTTGACCAAAGTGACTCCATCTTGATTATTACCCATAAGTACCACAGAAAAGACCACTCACTGGGGATGGGGGCAAGGGTAAAATCTCAGTGCTAATGACGTGCTAATGATAGTATAGTCAGCTTCGGTCAAGTTAGGACACTTAGTTAAGCTACTGCGCCCGCATAGTGAAAAGTCCCTCTGAACAAAATATCCTGACTTAAGACAATGTTCTTAACGACTTTTTCAATTACTAGTTATATAACAAGGGCAGTGCAGGGGCATTTCCACAGGTGTTACTTCTTCTCAAGACCCTTCCTGTCTATCTGCCAAGCCATGCCGCTCTAGGTAATGTATCTTTCCTCTCTCGTTGCTTTAAATAATTTCTCTATTACTGATTTTGTCATTTGATTATGATGGGCCTTGCTGATCCTGCTTGAAGTTCATTGTGTTTATTGTTGTTATGAGTATAGTGTTCATCAAACTTGAAAACTTCCCATGATTGCTTTATAACCTTTCTTTACCTCTTCTCCACTCTCTTTGTAACTTGTGTATGTGTATCTGAGACCATGTGACGTTTTTGTACAGCTTGTCAGTTCACATATTTTGGTTGCTTTTCTCTGTGTTTCATTTCAAATTGTGCCTATTGTTGTCTTTAAACTCAATCATCTTTTTTCTTACACGGTCTCAGCTGCTGTTAACCTCATCCAGTGTATTTTTATTTTTTATATTTTTTTGAGTTGGGATCTCACTCTGTCACCCAGGCTAAAGCACAGTGTCACAACCACAGTCTCCTAAAAGGCTGGGGTTACAGGCATGAGTCAGCACACTTGATCTGTTTTCATTTTAGACATTGAATGTTTTTATTTCTAGAAGTTCTATTTCTGTCTTTTTTATATCTTCCATGTATTCTTAATAAGGTCATGATTTTCTCTTCATTCTTAAAATATAGGCTATTAGCTTTGTTAAGGTCTTTTTCTAATAGTTTTAGAATTGTTGACATTTCTGCATCTTTCAAAGTTAATTGTTTTATGTCTTTTTTATCAACTATATTTTATTATTTCTTGTATACCTTTTCAAATGTTATTTTATGAGTCTTCTCTTCTCCAACCATTAGAAACATAAAATATTTCTTTTCCGGGTGAGATCTGGGAATAGTTTTACATGTTACTTTGTTTATCTTTCTCTGGTCTCAGTTTCTTTCTAAGCCTGCACTAACCAATATAGTTAGATAGAAGCAATATGTTATAATGTTTCATAGCAAAGTAGGGTGACTATAGTTAACAACAATGTACTGTATATTTCAAAATAGCTAGAAGAGAGGACTTGAAATATTCACAACAGATAAAAATGATAAATGCTTGAGATGACTGACATTCTAAATATCCTGACTTGATCATTACACATTCTATGCATGTCAAATAATATCACAAGTACCCATAAAAATGTACAAACACATCAATTTTTGTTTTAATTTAATGAAGTCTTAAGTGGGACCCTCTGAAGATCTCTGAAGATCTCCAGAGCTCTCTGCTTGTGAAACTCTCTTTACTCAAGGGCTCTTGTGAATGCTAGTTGTCTTGATTCTTCAAATACTTACCATTAATTTTTGGGATCTGTTTGGGTTTCCCTTTCTGCTCTGTGTGATGGAAATTCTCTGAATTCAGCAAACTAACTATAAGACTCACTTTGTTTTTCTCTGGAGTCACAGCCTTATATTACCTGTTGTACAATGTCTGAAAGTCATTGCTTTATTAATTTTATCCAGTTTTTTTTTTTTTTTAGTTACTTAAGTCTGGTTGTAAATCTGTTTCCTCTTTATTCGACATGACTGCAAGATAAATTCATATGATGTGAATTTAAGTCAAGAATTTGACATGTGTAATAAACCTATCCTTTGTGTATTTAAGTTTCTGCATCTCTAATCATGCTTTATGAATTTTTTTGTCCCAGAATTACTTTTACAAATTATCTACGTATATATCTCTTTATCTAGCTATTGTGCCTCATCAATAAATTTTAAAAAATTAAAAGCAAAATTATTAAAGCTAATTAAGTGTATTGACTTTTTCTCTTAAGGTCACAATATAAACATTGTGCTCAGCTAGCACCCAATACATTTCATTCATTTCTGTTGCTTCTGCTGCTGCTATTGTTTTCATTGTTAGTTAAATTTCACTTTTGCATTCATTAACCACATGCATTAATAACCTATAGGTTTCCAAAATTTTATAAAATTGCCTCCGTACTTAAAGATTTTATTATAACTTAAAGAAACCTGTAACATTTTGAGATGTGTGCTTATACATATATTGTTTTGTAGCAGAATAAAAGTGTTTCATATATGTACTTTTCATGTCCACAGAACAGCAATTGGTGGCCAATAAGATACAGTATTACCAAATAGGTATTTGGTTTGGTTCAGTATAGTAATATAGTTCCTTTCATAGACTCAGATTATAAAATTTTTGATGTCAGGCCGGGATCGGTGGCTCAGCCTGTAATCCCAGCACTTTGGGAGGCCGAAGTGAGCGGATTGTCTGGGCCCGCGGGTTCGAGACCCACCTGGGCAACTCGGCGAGACCTCATCTGTACACTAAATCAAAAATTAGCCAGGTGTGGTAGCGCGCGCCTGTAGTTCCTGCTACTTGGAGGGCTGAGGCGGGAGAATCGCCTGAGCCCAGCAGGTGGAGGCTGCGGTGGCTGGGAGCGGCCACTGCACTCCAGTCTGGGCAACGGAGTGAGACTCCAACTCAAAAAAAAAAAAAAAAAATTCTGATGTCAAAGTCTATCACTCTTTTTTTTTTCCCCAATATACAGGGCTAGGATCACTATATGTAATTGCTAGTTGAATTATTTATGGAGAAATGAGTAAACATACCATTTTTTTTTCTATTTTTTAAACTGAAGTCCTCAAGAAAGCAGACTCAGTCTCTGGTTGACCTTACCTAAACAAACATAGCATAATTATAAGTCACACAATTGTCCTCAAAAACATCTGAAGAGAAAACTATGCGGGATGAGGCTAATTTAGAATCACAAATATGAAAATAATTATTTCAGACTATGCATATATGTCTTATATTTCTGTCTATATAAGTGTGTGTGTGTGTACATGTGTGAGAGAGAGAGAGAGTGTGTGTGTGTGTGTGTGAGTGTGTGTGTGTGTGTGTGTGTGTGTGTGTGTGTGTGTGTGACAGAGAGTGAGACAGAGAGAGAGAGTGAGAGAGAGAGCAAGAACAAGCAGGGAACAGGAGACGAGAACAGAAGATAGAAAAATGGACTGGACAAAAAGCAGTTCACTTTTACGAAGAATGTAAGAAAAGATATGTGAAGAAGTTTGTGTATTACAAATTTTATGCAAATCCAAGCTGTTACTATTTCACCCACAGTCACTCACATTTTAAACATAGCTGAAAGTACGGTGTGGTGATTATTGACTCCCAGTTGAATGATTTCTAAGATCCAGAGCAATGATCCCGCGGGATGTGATTGACTTATTGATTTCAAACCTGATACTTTTTATCACAGCGCATGTTACATACCCACGACAACAGTTTTGATTTTTAATCTTAAATGACTAAATCCTATGATAGAGATTTCCAAAACTTTCCCCAACAAAAGTTGATTTTGATACCACTGCTATCTTTTAAAACATTGGTCTCTCTTTTTCCCATATCTTTTCCATTTTTAAGTCAGATCTTTGAACTTAGCTTTATTTTTTAAAAGGTAAAAAAATCCATTGAGAAAATCGGGTGAATGTAATGCTCATCCTGTTAGAAAAAGAAAACTTTTTGTGACTGTAAAATACCATGTCCATCCAGGATTCAGTTTTGTTTTTATTAGCTTTTCTTTTCCTCACACATTAGGGTATACTAGGAAATGGGAGTGGAGCAGGATTGAGGTGTTTGCTATGTGAGATGAATGTCTAAAGTTAGTATTTTTAATTTCATAGTATTAATTTGCCATATGTTTGATTTGATAATAATTATTTGTTGTCTTTTGACAAGACATATATGTATCCTAACATTATTTTTAATGCAAGTGTTGTTACAGAGTCATTAGATTTGCTGCCTAAATCAGCTAGATTTTGAGTTCTTATGAAAGAAACTGTCTTACACATTTTGATAGCTCTTTTAAAAGTAACCAAATATTTTATTTGTAGTAATACTCAGTATATATACATATGTCAGATTTTTTTTTTTTTTTTGAGTTGAAGTCTCATTCTGTCATCCAGGCTGCAGTGCAGTGATACATTCATAGCCACTCCAGCGTCGACCTGCTGGGCTCTGGCGATCCTTCAGCCTTAGCCTTCCCAGTAACCAGAACTACCAGCATGCGCTACCACGTCTGGCTAATTTTCATTTATTGTAGAGTCACAGTCTCGCCAAATTGGTGAGGCTGGTCTCAAATCTTTGGGCTCAGCCAATCCACTCGCCTCAGCTTCCCAAAGTGCTAGGATTATAGGCTGTATATCAGATTTTTTAAGTGTTGTATCTTTTGGTATCTACCATGTGCCAAACTTTATTCTACTTATTTACACATGTACATTTTATCTCTTTTTCCCATCAATCATTCACTTTTTTCTTACATTTTTTATAATGTCCTGTCTGCCTTTCTTTTCTTGCTAGTTTTTAAATAGACCATACATTCAGAGTAATTTTATACTTACATCAAAATTGAGCAGAAAATACCAAGTTACTATATGCTCCCTGCCCCGAAAACATGCACAGCCTGCCTTGTGATCAATCATGCATCAGAGTGGAACATTTTCTATAACTGAGAAACTTATATTGACACATCATTGTCGGGAACAGATGTGATGTGGAGAGCAGACAAACACTGTCACTGTAGCAGGCCTTGAGTAAAGGCCCAAGTGAAGGTAAGTTCTCCCTCAATGACCCCAAGCTCGTAGGCAAGGTCTCGCTTGGAATCGCTGCATCCTGGCCAAAGGCAGGCTGTGAGGGATGTAGCCTGCTACATGAAACAGGTGTCTCAGATGCCCACACATCCATGTGCACATGGCATAAATAAAACCCTATTAGCCACAACAAGATAACTGTGAAACAACTCGCCTTTAGGTAGCAACAAATTCCATTATGGCTCCCTCACAGACCTTGAATCCCTTCCAACTTTCTTTGTGCTTAATTATAAAATAAACATGCTGAGCTAGTTCGGGTTCACTTCTCCTCCATCAGAGGAAAGTGTCTCACCTGGTCCCAGCTTTTCTCTATGTCTTTGTGTCTGTGTCTTTCTTAATCTCTCGCCACTCTCTCTCAGGACCCTCAAGGCAGCCCCATGGGCTGCAACACATCATTACCTAAAGTCCATAGTTTACACTGGAGCTAGTTTTTTGGTGTTATACATTCTACAGATTTGACAAACATATAATGCTATGTAACAACCATTATAGTATCATACAGAAGAGTTTAACTGCCCTAAAATTTATTTGTGTTCCACCTATTAATAACCTACCCCCTCAATCCTGTCAATCACTGATCTTTTTACTGTCTCTATAGTTTTGATTTCTTCAGAATGTCAGGTAGTTGGAATTCACACATTATGTAGCTTTTTCTGACTGTCTTCTTTCACTTAGTAATATGCATTTAATATTTCTCCATGTCTTTCCATGGCTTGATAACTCATTTCTTTTTATTGTTTAATAATGTTCCATTGTCTGGATATTCCATGGCCTATTCATTATTCTGCTGAAGGACGTCTATGTCGCATCTAAGTTTTAGCAATAATAAATAAAGCTGCTATAAACCTCTCTGTGCAGGATTTTGTATGGATATAAGTTTTTGATTCATTTGGATAAGTATCAAAAAAGCACAATTGTTAGGTTGCACGGGAACAGTATGTTTAGTTTTGTAAGAAACTGCTAAACTGTCTTCCAAAGTGGCCGTTTTGCATTCTCATCCACAATGGTTTCCTGTGACTCCACATCCTCAACAACATGTGGTGTTTTCAGTGTCTTGGATATTGTCCATTCTAATAGGTATGTAGTGATATCTCACAGCTTTATTTGCAACCCCTGAAAGACACAGATGTTGACCATTTTTAATAAGCTCATTTGCTATTTGCATATCTTCCTTAGTAAAGTGTCTGTGCAGATCTTTTGCCCATTTTTAATAAGGTCCTTTTCTTATTGTTGAGTTTTAAGAGTTTTTTTGTATTTGGGGATAGTGTTCCTTTAATGTGTCTTTTAGAAACATTTTCTCTCAGACAGTAACTCATCTCATTGTCTTCACAGGGTATTTTGCAGAACATAATTTTTAATGTTAATGAAGTCCAAGTTATCAATTAATTTTTTTATAGATTGTACCTTTGGTGTTGGAGCTAAAAATTCAACACCAAATATATGGTCATCTGGATTTTCCTCTGTGTTTTATTCTAGGAGTTTTATAGTTTTGCATGTAACATTTAGGTCTATAACTCATCTTGAGTTAATTTTTGTGAAGAATGTAAGATCTCTGTAAGATCAGATGAAATGTAAGATTCTTTTTATTTTTTATTGTTTGCATGTGGATATCCAATCATTCCAGGACCATTTACCACTCAATGAAGATTCTGTTTTTTTTATGCTTAGAAATACACTCAAACCTACCTTAACTAATCAAAACATTTTGATTTGTCCTGATATTTTCTAACTTCAACCAAAAGTTATTAAAGGAGAGATCTGTGTTTTCAGCCTCCATTTCAATACACTTTTGAGAGAGGAGGTAGCTTGGAAACAACTAGGCAGACAGACAGGACAGGACCAAAGTAATAAACGGGAGGAGACATTTGGAAAACAACTCAGGGGACAGTCAGGGCAGGTCCCCTGATAACAAAGTCACAGACTTCCTGCTGCTGAGATTGCAAAACAACCAATCAGCTCACAGCTCATGCTAGGCAATCAGCTCAATCTTAGGGCTTTATAAGTACCAGGTTTTCACTTCAAATCTGTTATCAGCTGGGGTCCCCTTCCACCATGGGAGCTTTTCTAAATCCTACTTAAAGAAATAAATCCTAGCCGGGCTCGGTGGAAATTTAGAAATAAATTTAGAAATAAATAAAATAAAATAAATAAAATAAAATAAATAAATAAAATAAAATTTAGAAATAAATTTAGAAATAAATAAAATTTAGAAATAAATCCTAGCCTGTAATCCCGTGCCTTTGGGAGGCTGAGATGAGTGGATTGCCTGAGCCCGCGGGTTCGAGACCCGCCTGGGCAGCGAGACCTCATCTCTACAATAAATAAAAAAATCAGTCGGGTGTGGTAGCTCATGCCTGTAATTCCAGTTACTTGGAAGGCTGAGGCGGATGGATCACCAGAGCACAGCAGGTCGAAGCTGTGGTGGCCGGGAGCGGCCACTGCACTCCAATCTGGGTGACAGAGTGAGACTCCAACTCAAAAAAAAAAAAAAACAACAAAGAAATAAATCCTACTTTCTCACTTTCCACCTGGCCATGTTTCACAGTCCTCTTGGGTATGAGACAAGAACCTCGATTTGAAGAGCTGCAGAAGATTTCGGGAGCAGAAGATGTGGGAAGCCAAAGAGCCATGCACCTCAGAGGCTGGCTTGCCAGTCAACAGAGCTAGCTGAACTAGACAGCTGCCAACAGAAGGTGAGACTCAGAAGCTGAGACACTTCTGGGGACTGCAGCACTCTCAGGGCTTGGCTTGCCAGTTCATTAGGGCCAACATTCCTGGAGCTAGGCTTGCCAGCCTATTGAGTTGATCCTCTCTGGAGCTGATCCTCTCTGGGGCTTGGCTGGCCCACACATTGAGCTGGCACTCTCAAAGCCCAGGCTGACCTGAAAAATCCATATCACTTTCTTATTAACTCCTGAAATCTGGCTCGCAAACTCTTTTACCCTCTGAAATCACTACTGAAAGATAAAAGTGGTTCCATTTCTTCTTTTAATTACTTTCAGAAATTCCAGGGCCTGGAGTTATACTTTTCCTCACGTGAGTGTAATTTCTTCATCTCCTTTTCAGGTTATTCTTCCAGTCTTCCATCCCTGATCTTGGAAGCTTCAAAATGTTCTGCTTTGTTTCCATGTTCTTCCTTTTCTGTACTACACCTATATCTCATTGGGCTTTCATGGCTTCACAGCTCATTCTAATAATCATGGCCCTGCCTCTTGTCCTTTTCCACAATTCCAGCTGCAGTTGAACATATACATGTGAATAATATACAAATATGTTGTCTTTAACATATGTTGAAATAGCCTCATCACTTTTTTTTCTCCAAATAGCATCCTTTTTTTGATTTCCCTATTCTGAGGCTGGAAATACCAATCTTGACTTTTCTTTTTCTCTCAAATTGTCTGTTGCAAAATCCTGCAAGTCTTATGGTTTTTACTTCTACAATGTCACCTGTTACTCTTCCTCTGTTCCATTTATAAACTTATAGTTCATATATGTATTACATTTCACCTGGATATTTGTAATAACTTCTCAGCTGGTTTCCCACCACTGATGTCAACTTATTTCCATTTACTCAACACTTGGCAAACCCATTTTCCATAAAGTATAGTTCAGATCACAGCACATTTCCTACAAAAAAATTCTATTATTTAAATTTTCAGAATTGCCTCAACCTACCTTTAGGCTTTTTCTTCAGGCAGACTGCCGAAAATTTTGAAAAATTGTGTGTAGAATTATTATGAACAGGTTCCAAATATAGAACTTATGAAAGATTTTCAATGTGAAAGTTTCTTTTAGGTGAATATACCAACTCAGTAAAACAAACCAACAAATCCTTGTTCTTAAAAACAACAACAACATTGCACAGTTGTTTACCAAGAACCAGGTAAAAAGAAAAAAAAGAAAAACAACAACAACAACTTGTACCTCTCTTCATTCCTAATTGGGTCTCAAAAATAGAAGCAAGTAAATTGTTTGGACTGCTGTCATATATTTGCTTTAATTTTCACTGCAGTTGTCTTGTGGATTATTTTTCAGAAATGTTTGAACATTGCATTGCAAATGTGACTGCAGACACTACTCTGAAGTATAACTGAGGCTGTGTTTCTGTGTTGATCTGGATATCACTTCATGACATGGTCACTTGACCTACTAAGTGTGTTAGGGACAATCACAACAAACCCCAAATATTGTATCTACTAGTCTGTCAGCACTCATTCTGAGTTAAAGGTTTTAAATGCTAGAAAAACTCTTCTGATTTGATACCCCTTCTCTTGAAGGGGTTATTAAAATACCTTCAATATTTTATATTACAATTTTTAAAGGACAAATTTCTTACCATTATGAATTTTGTGAACATTTATTGGTGTTCTTATACAAAAGTTTATCTGGGAATTGGTTTCAAAATATTTGCTTATTGGAATAATTTCATCCCTTACCGCTTCTCATTCTAGCAGAGAGTTTCAGAACTCTGAGTCATATATGTGAGTATCAGAACTGTGAGTTGTAACAAATCTGACAATTAAGTTTGTGAATTCATCCTAGAAAAAGAGCTACATACCTCATTGCTGAATATCACTATGGTCACCTTTGAAGTACTCCCCTTGGAAAGCATTGTACTGATGCTAGTGTCTATTCCACCCATCAAAGCAATTTTGGAACTCTTTTTCTGGAATGACCATCAGAGCTGTCGTATTGCCCTTGATGTCCTGAATATCATCAAAATGTCTTCCTTTCAATATTTCCTTTATCTTTGGGTAAAGAAACAAGTCATTGGGTGCCAGATCAGGTGAGTAGGGAGGGTGTTCCAATACAGTTATTTGCTTACTGGCTAACAACTCCCTCACAGACACTGCTGAGTGAACTGGTTCATTGTGATGCAAGAGTTCCTTAGGGACCATTTTTTGCACACACCCTTCTCAGGCCAAGATTTTCAGTTAAGATTTTCCTAACTGTTTTTCTATGTATGTTTGTTTGATCTGCTATACTTCTCACGGTCAGCTGACAGTTTTGACATACAATTTGACAAACTTTTGCAATGTTTTCATCAGTTCTACTTTGTTACTGGCTGTCCTGACTTCTCTCCATCAGTGATGCTTTCTCTTCCTTCAGAAAAGTGTTTAATTCGTTCGTACACTGCTGTCTTCTTCATGGCGTTATCCCCATAAACTTGGACTAATATGTCCCTGATTTCACTTCCACTCTTGTCAAGTTTGACAAGAAATTTAATGTTTGCTCATTGCTCTAATTCAAGTTCCAACATTCTTGCGATGGTACACAAAAAACTTTCAACAACAATAATGAACGCCACTCAGCAAGACACTGCCACACGTTGACATGAACACAGCTGTGAGTCACTGACATACCAAGGTTATGAAGCCTTACCAAGTTGTCTGTACAGTGCTGCCAACATAAGCGCACGGTGGCCAATTTGTGAACTTCACTGTCAGCCTTTGTATGTGTGAGTATCAGAACTATGGATCAGGATGTAAAAAAGGATTGTCTGGCTGAATAACCATCAACAAATTAAATATGTATGGCTTCTAAGAGATTCATTCTATTCCTAAAGAAGTAGAGTGGTTTAAATGAAAAAATATATGTATACATGTAAGAAAACATATATGGACATCAAAGAAAAATATATATCAAGAACTAGCCTAAAGAAAGATGATGTCACCATATTAATAGCTAAAAAGAAAATACTAATGTAAGAAGCATTACTTGAAAAAAAGTTAGAGTAGGGTATTTTATAATAATAAAAATGTCAATTCACTAGAAAGGTTAAAACAAGTCTAAATATGTATGCAATAGATAATATGGCCTCAATAAAATAAAGAAAAAATTAATAAAAATGGAAATTTGGACAAATAACCAAATGTTGAGACATGTTGAGATATCTTTGACACTGATCAATGCAGAAATTAAACATGTAGAAAATGAAGTCAGTAAAGGTACACAAGATTTAAATTAAATTTTGGATTAATTGACATAAAAAAGCACTATTCCCAACCACCACAATATGTCTTATTTTTAAAAACTCATGAAACATTTATTAAAACTGACTACATACTGGGCCACAAAGCAAAAATAAACTGCTTCTAAGAATTTAAATCACGCAAAATGTAGATCTGATCATAGTGGAATTAAACTAGACATTAATAACAAAAAAGATAAAGTATCCAAAATACACTAAATAGTCAACAAATTAAATATTTTGAAATTAAGAAATAGATTTTTAACTATCTTATTGTCAAAGAAGAAAATACAATGAAAAGTAAAAAATATTTTAAACTACATGATAATAAAAATAAGAAACATTAAACTTGTGGAAAACAAAAAGAAAACTATTTAGAGAAATTATACATATGGTTTATATGTGTGTATACACATATACATGTATGCATATATGTACACTATAAATATATACAATTATTATTTAAATATGAATATTTAAATGTTTTAGAGTCAGGATCTTACTATATTGCCCAAGCTGGGGTACAGTGACTACTCACAGGCAAAGTCATTCTCCCACCTTAGCCTCCCAATTTGCTAAGACTTCAGGTGTGAGCCACCATACTCAGTTAATTTTTAAATTTTTTTGTAGACTTGGAGTCTCACTGTGTTGCCCAGATTAGTCTCAAACTCCTGGTCTCAAGTAGTCCTTCCCCTGCAGCCTCCTAAAATGCTGGAATTGCTATCATGCCTGTCTGATTTTAAACATAATTTATAAGGGTATGGTGGCTCATGCCTCTAATCCCAGCACTTTGGGAGGCAGAGATGAGAGGATTGCCTGAGCCCAGGGTTTCGAGACCAGCCTGGGCAAATTGGCAAGACCTCGTCTCTACAATAAATCAAAAAATTAGCTGGACGTGGTGGCACGTACCTGTAGTTCCAGCTACTTGGAAGGCTGAGGCGGAAGGATCACCTGGGTCCAGTAGGTCAAGGCTGTGATGGCCATGAGTGTGCCACTGCACTCCAGCTTGAGCGACAGAGTGAGACACCAATTCAGAAAAAAAAAAGCTGAATATTCATCTTAAGAATCTAGCAAAAGTACAGCAAATTAACCCTTGAAAATGTAGAAGGAAATAATAAAGTTAGGACCAGGAAACAATGCTTGAAAACTGCTTAGAGAGTAGATCATAAGCATTCGCGCTACAAAAACCGGTAAGTGCGCTAGATGATAGGTGTGTTAGTCTGCTTGATTTAGCCATTTCGCAATGTATACAAATAATATAACATCACTTGTACACCACAAATTTATAAAATTATAATGTGTCAGTTATATCTTTAAAAACAGAACAATTAAATAGAAAGCAAACACATAATGAAAAAATAATCTATGGAACCAAAAGTTGAGTCTTTGGAAATGCTGAGGAACTTGCTAATGCCATATGCAAAGCTGATGTCGTGGAGGCTGCTGGTGTCCTTCATGGGCCTTTGTACCCATTCCTCAACTGCTATGAATATTCCTAATGCTCTCTTAGATGAATAAAGGTCCTTGCTTGTGCCAGAGGCTCTTTAAATTAGAAGTTGTGTCTCTATCTGCTGGGACAGCCTGCAGCCAATAATTGATTGACAACTTGACTCCAGGTAGGTCTAACACTAAGGAGCAATTGGTGCTTCAAAGTTCTGCCTGATGTCAGGTTAAAATTAGTTTCTCTAATTTCCAGCTAAGACCACATTCTTGCTTACCTTTTTTATGTGCCCTTTGCTGCTCCAATCACTCCCTTAATCCCTCAATAAATCAGTTTCTTAAGAACCTAGACTCAGATCTATTAATTAGCAATTTAAAGAAAAGTTTGAGAGTCAAGTGGCTTCCTTGACAGCATTTAAATATGCCCTTATCTCCTGCAACCAGAAGGCAGACAGAGCTGAAGATCAAGCACAGATGTTTATCATAAGGGTAGTAGAGAACTATAAAAGGCTGACCTACCAGTTTGACCAACGAATCACATTTTAAATTGTAGTCTATTCTAATTATTTTAATTAATACAAATTATTTTATATTGATATAATCGATATACAATACACTGAATATTTAATGTGTGCAATTTGATAAGCTTGGACACATGCCCTGTCACATCAGTGAAACCATTACCATAATCAAGATAGTGAACATATGTCCCCAAAGTTTCCTTGTGCTTCTTGATAAATCCTTCCCAGGATTAAAACAAAACAAGAACAAAAATAGACCTACTGCCTTTGACTATAAAATTATCAAATTAGCAAGTACTTATTTATAAGGTAAATTAGTCATTGAACATTGACAGTAGATATATGATTTCTTTAAGGAGAAAAAAAGGAAGCTTGTAATAAAAGAGAATAATGATAGAGATCAAATTGGAAGGATATCTATTAGGCTATGTATTCTACTATTAGCCACGGATTGCTGGGGAGTAGCATGAGAAGACTAGGTTAGGCTGGTAGTTTCTGTAAAATCGTTATAAGATGGAGAAAGGAGGCCATTAACCCACTATTGAGGATCAAAGACAAACTCCTCGTTCCCTAGGACTGATTTTGATTTTGTCATTCTACAAATGGTTGTGGTCAATATTAGATATGAGTCTTTAGTTCATTATAACTGACAGATATTATTATTGAGAACCATCTGCCATGATTTATTTTTGTGCCATTCTCTTGCTGTGTGTTAGAGCTACTAATGAGATTGAAAACAATTAATTCATAGACAAGTTATTCTGCCCTCTTAACTTTTTGTGCTCTTCTTGAATCAACCGTGACATAGTTAAAGCCCATCAGGGATTCCCCATCAACAATACAAGAATTTCAGGGACACATGCCAGTTAGTGCTTTAAGAGTTTACAATACTGAAACCCATTATGATGGCCATTTTACATCCACAAGGAATAGGCACTGAAGTGCTAGTGAAAGGGAGTTACATTTCATTTTTCATTATCTCAAGGAAAAGATAACCAACAAAATCCCTTTTATCTTGGCTGGGAAATCATTTTGAGTACCTTGAAGCAGCGGCAGCTTGTGTTTTTTAAGTTATTTTTAAAAATGTTGTATCTCAGTGTGAATAGGTGACATGGGGTTTGTTGTTTTCAGTATCCTCAAGCAGTCACACTGTTAGACCTTAATCATTTGTGTTTACCATGCCTTGTCATATTGTTAGGATATTTTTCTATCTGTGCCCCTAGGAATGTAATTTAAAATGTTATTGCAACATAAGAAAAAACCAGAAATCATAAAAGTCCCTCACCTTTTATTTTTTTATTCGGCTTCAATTTTCAAACTTGACTTTGTATATACTGGTTGTTATGAAATTTTAATCCTTTTTCTCTTGTACAATGAGCAGTAAACACACACACACACACACACAACACACGCAGATAGGTTTTGCCTTGTTTCTTTCAATACCAATGAGTTTATATTTATCTAAAATAATTGCATATTTTAAAAATATTTCATGTGGATCAAATAGTGTAACACAGAAGATATGACCACTCAGAATCTCAGAATGTGACCTCATTTAGAATAACAGCCTTTACAAAATTCAGTACAGTAAGGATTTCAAGATGCGATCATCCTGAATTAGGGTAGGACCGAAACCTCAGGCTAAGGGTCTTTGGAGCACAGAGAAAAGGAAAATACAGAGACACAGGAGAGATGGCCATGTGAAGATGAAGACCAAGACCGGGGTTCCACTGCCACACATCAAACAACACCTGGTACAATCAGTATCTGAAAGACACAAGGAAGGATTCTCCTTTAGAGCCTTCAGAGGCTGGGATCCTGCCAATACCTTGATTTCAGACTTTTGACTCAAGAATGGTAAGATAATACATTTTGCTGTTTCCTCCCATCATGTTGTAGTTATTCGCTATGGTAGACCTATGAAACTAGTACAGATTTTGATATTGGAAATTGGGAGATTGCTGTAAGAAATATCTAAACATGTGAAAATGTCTTGGAATTGATTAATGGGTAGATGATGAACACATTTTGAGGTCTGTGATAGAAAAAACCTAAATTGCCTTGAAGTAATTCTTGGCAAAATATGGAAATTAAAATCTATTCTGGTATAGGCTCAGAAGGAAACAAAACTTCAGAAGGAAATGACCAAAAAAAAAAAAAACAAAAAACTATCATCTTAGAGAATACATATATTATCATGAGCAGAATACTGGTAGAAATATGAACATTAGAGGTGCTTTTGGTGATATCTCAGAAAGAAATGAGAAGTGTGTTATAGAAAATTGGAGGAAAGGCAACCTTTGTTATGTAGTGGCAGAAAACTTGGCTGAATCATATTCTACTGTTAAGCAAAAACTTGAACATCAGCTGGGTGTGATGGCTCAAGCCTGTCATCCCAGCATTTTGGGAGGCCAAGGCGAGAGGATTGCCTGATCTCGTGGGTTCAAGACTAGCCTGGGCAACTTTGCAAGACCTCATCTCTACAATAAATCAAAAAATTAGCCAGGCATGGTAGCGCGCGCCTGTAGTTTCAGCTACTTGAAAGACTGAGGTGGAAGGATCGCTGGAGCACAGCAGGTCGGGGCTGAAGTGGCTGTGAGCATGCCACTGCCTTCCAACCTGGACAACGGCGTGAGACTCCAACTCAAAAAAAAAAAAAAGTTGAACATGTAAGTGATGAACTTAAATATTTAGCTGAGAATTTTCCAGCAAAGTGTGGAATGTTCAACCAGGGTTCTCTTTGCCATTTACAGTACAATGGGAGAGAATAGAAGGAAATTGAGAAAAGAACTGTTCAGCATGAAAGAACTAGCATTTGATGGTTGGGGAGCTTCTTAGCCTATCTAGAAGAATGCTTCAGTGAATGTTTCAAAGAAGGCTAAAATGAAGAAATTCACTACTGGAAAATTATGTCCTAGAGAAAGGACCTAGCTTGTGGCTGGACAACTTTGTGCTGAAAGGATGAAGTACGAGATTTGGGGATTCATTCAGCTACCTCAGCTAAAGCCAGAAATAGAGTTGAGATTATCCAGGAAAGATCTGTGGGGCATCTCTTGGCTAATGGTGTAGATACCCATGATACACAAGGGATCCCTACAAGGTTTCTGAGAATGCTATATCAGCAGAAGTGTTGCCAGGTGAGATTGAAAGGAGCTAAGACTGAATGAAATGAAAAAAGGCAGTCAGACTACCAAAATTCAACAGGCAAGAAAAGGATTAACAGAGTTACTCAGTAACAAAAATCTGTTATCCTTCAAGAAAAAAGAGAAGTTACTCTGAGGGCAGACCCTTGGGCGCAAAGGCTAGGACCATGAGCCCAGAGGCAGAGGATTGAGCTAGGGGTACAGAGGCAGAAGCTGGTAGACTTGTAGGCCAGAGGGTGATGTGATCCTATGGATGTGATGGCATCACAGAGAACAGCAGAACCAAAGGCTTAGGGTGTGACGCCAAGACTACAGAGAGCACGCTAGGTATGATATACATTTCTGAAAATAAGTGAACAAAATATCTATAGACTATTTCCAGTTAATTTCACCTAAAATTATAGATAAATTATATTTTAGCATTCTTTTGGCAAGCCAGGCCAGATTCAGAGCAGTAAGCAAACTGCCAGTTTGTAGAGCCTAGATTAGAATATGAATATGAAGAGGAGATGCGGAGAAACCTTGGGAGCTACTGACAAGCTGAATCAGAGGCATCCCTAGTACTAAACAGCAATACTTTTATTGCATAAACTAAGGAGGAAAAGATTGCACTCTGTGGTCAGAGGTGGGATGACACTTGCCTGTTTTATTATACAAATAAAAGAGAATTTTAAGAGTAAAGGAGTAACCAGAAACAGATGTCAAGCAAAACAAATACACAGACTTAAAACAAAACATAGAATTCCAGGAATAAAAGTGATAAAAATTGAAATTAAATTAATGAACATGTTGAAAATGGTTGAATGAAGCATTGAGAGTATTCGTGTATTAAGTATGGGTAAAGAATGCTGAAAGACTGAAAAAGCAAAGCACGCAATTACTTAAAGTTTTAGAAGGAGAGAATAAACAAAAGAAGAGGCAATATTTAAAGAGCTAATGACTCAGAACCTTCCAGAACAGGCGATACACATGAATCTTCGCATTCAAAAAGCACAATGAAAGCCAAGCACCAAAAAAAGAAATTTATTCTTGGAGACAGCAAGTAAAAATTTTAAGTACAAGATAATTGAAAGGGTTTTCAAAAAATTTAGAGAGAGAAAAATGATTTTAATTAGTAAAAATAAGTGTATATATAAGTAAGTAGTAGTATAAGTCAATAACAATTATGTCTAATTAAGGTTAAAAATATATGGAAATATAATCTTGGCCCATATTACAAATATCAGGAGATGGTAAACAGATCTCAAATGTTTCATGATTCTTTGGCATTAATTTTAGACTTTTTGTAGTTAAGTAGGCAAGTTCAAAAGTTATAAAGTTTGCAAAGAGTATAACTTCTAATTTGATGACGGGAGGGGGAATAACAACTTATACGACATTACGTTCCAGACATTGTTCTAAAAGGCTTTCCATGTTTTAAATTACTTAATCCTCACAACAACCTTAGGAGGAGAGTACTGCTGTCTGTCCCAATCAAATGAATTCACTGAAACACAGAAAGACTAAATAAGTGGCTCTAAGTCATAGAACTTTGAGTGCCAAAGCTGGGATTTGAACTGATGCAGTGTGGCTCCAGATGATAAACTTTTAATCACCAAACACAATTACCTTTCTGTTTAAAAAAAAAAAAGGCAGTGCATAAATAAATCCAAATAAACCATAATCATTCATTCACTCATTCATTCAACAAATATGTATTGAATCTATACCCTGTTCCAGGTACTAGTCTAGGCACCAGAAAGACCCCAATAAACCAAATAAAAATCCAAGATTCCATGGAACTTATGTTCTAATAGAGTACTACAAATGTAGTAGTACTACAAAAAAACACTTCACTAAAAAGATTAAAACTCTCCAAATAAAAGAAAAGGATATGGTTATTTCTTGTTTGGGGGCGGGGGTTAGAGTCTCACTCTGTTGCCTAGGCTGGAGTACAGTGGCATGCTCACGGCCACTGCAGCCTCAGCCTGCTGGACTCAGGTGACCCTTCTGTCTTAGCCCTCCAAGTAGCTGGAACTACAAGCATGCAACACCATGCCCAGCTAATTTTTTAATTTATTTTTAGAGATGAGGTCTCACCAAGTTGCCCAGGCTGGTCTCGAACCCCTAAGCTCAGGCAATCCTCTCACCTCGGCCTCCCAAAGTGCTGAGATTACAGGCTTGAGCAACTGCACCCAGCCCTCAGGATAAGGCTTTTTTAAATAGCTACATATTCTGTAAGAGAAGCACAAATGATGGTGAGTACACAGAAAGTTTGAAATAAATGAACAGAAAGGTAAATAAGAACTAAAAGAAACCTGATGCTTCTATACTAATGTAAGAGCAAATCGATCATGAAACAAAATGACATCAATAAAAAGAAAGGAGTACATTCTGTTTCGATAAAGATTCAATTTATCATGATCATATTCTAATCCTAATGTTCTATGTGTCTAATAATATAGCTTTAAAACACATCAAGTAAAATTGAAGATGTTTAAAGAAGAAACTGAAAATAAATGTTTTTAACACACCTCTCTTACTTATTGATAAATCAAGGAGACTAAAAAAAATCAATGAGAATGCTGAAGATTTGAACAATGCAATTAACAAGCTTGGTCAAACAAGACATCTAAAGAACAGTACAACTCAGCAACTTTTCAAGCACTTACAGGAGGTTTATAAATTTGATCATAGTCTAGGCATAAAACAAGCTTCAAAAATTTTCCAAGACTCAGTACAATATGGACACATTCTCTGAGCACAATGCTGTTAATTTTGAAATCAGTACCAAAAAGGATATTTTAAAAACCATACACTTCATAGTATAAAGACAAACAAAACTGCCTCTAAATGCCTACTGGACTGAAGTAAAAAATCTTAATGGTAATTATATTTAGAACTGAAAGATTATGAAAAGACCTCTCAGCAAAGTCATGGAATATTAAAAAATGTCATTTTAGGAGGAATTTATAACCTTAAGTCCATGAATTGGAAAAGAAGAGAAGATGAAAATAAGTGAGCTGAGCATCCAATATAAGAAGTTAGAACATAATTTACAGAATCAAATAAAATAATATAAGGAAAATTGCATTGATAGGCAAAAAACAACAGCGAGAATTAAAACAAGCTCTTAATCTTTCTTCGAAAACACTAGTGATGTTGACAAATCTCTAGCAAGAGTGATGAAAACCCTAAGTCAGGAGCATCTCTGGTACAAGCAAAGAGCTGAATACTATTATGGCTGGAGCAGAGTGAGAGAGGGGGAAAAGAGGAGTTGTGATCCCATCTCTTTGAGATGAAAAGAGGTTTTATTGAGAGGAGATCTCCCACTGGTATGTTAAGAAGACTTTGAAGGAAAAAAGCTTGGAAGTGGGAAAACAGTTCGCAGTCCATTGCAGTGGTTCAGGCAAAAGGATGGGGCTTGGACACCCTAAGTTAGGATGAGCTCATATATTCTGAAAGTAGAACCAACAGGATTTCGGTTTGGGATGGAGGTCAAGAAGTACGATGGGGAGTTCCAAAAAGAGAAGAATTTATTTATTTTAAAAATTGTGTATTTATTCCTACATATTTAAACTTCAGTTACTTTCAAAGTACTCTCCACTTGATGTGACACACCCATAGAGGTGCTTCTTACACTACTCAAAACAGTTTTTGAACTCATCAGTTTTGGTGCCTTTTAGTGCTTCTGCTGTTTTTGTTTCACCTCTTCTTCATCAGCAAAACGTTTCCCTTTGAGGACAGTTTTCACTGGGGAAACAAACACACAAAAGTCACTCAGGGTGAGATCAGATGAAGAGGAAGGGTTGGGCATGGAGGACATGTAATTTTTGGTCAAAAACTGCTGAACACTCAGCAGGTGTGGGCAGCTGTGCTTATACATCACCCATCATGAAACGGGCAGATGTGTTGAAAGAATCTTGAAAAAAAAAATTTGCTGAAGCCAAACACAGACTCTCACAACGCTGATGCCAATGGGTTCCTAGAACACTTACCTAGTAGGGGAAACCTGTCTACAAAGAGTTTGTCCTCCAAAAAAAGATAATTCAGTTGTTTTTGAGGTCCCTCCAATAAATAGATTACACGTGTAGTGGACTGAGCTATAGTGGCAGTGGAAAATAGTGGTAAGTTACATATAATTGATGTCCTGGCTAGGATAGAAACCGTATACTAGAGTTGGATTTTATGTGGGCTCTAAATCAGCCCATAAGTTATAAATTATATTGTTATAAGTGTCCTTGAGAATCCCTTAGAAAAGTGTTATATTGGAGAGCAACATTTTTTACTTACTTGGCTGAACATAAGGGCTTGCTTTACAAACAACAAACTCTCAAGGTCAGTGTTTGTAGTGATTAGATCACCACTTGGAAACTAGTCACTCTGTTCTTCAACCTCCGTGGGAGAAAAAAATCATCAGGGCTCTCCATGGATGCTGGGTTTGCCTGTGACTTTCTCTAACCAAGCAAATGTTGGTGAAAGTGGTGGTGTACCAGTTCTAAGAAATTACAAGATGTCACATTTTTCTAATAGAACCTTGAAGAGCTTCTATTCTCTACTATAAGAAAGAAAGAAAGAAAAAGAAGCCTAAGTAGTTGCTGCCCTTCTGAATTGCAGCTCAGAATGAGAGACACAGGGCAGTCTTGTACATAACCCATAGCTGAAAGAGTACTACACCTGTAGAGATAACCTGCAGACCTATGACTGAGAAATGTGTGCTTACTGTTGTAAGTCATCAAGATTTTTGTGTTGTTTCTTACGTAGGCTTGCAATAGACACCTGACGAAGGCAGTGTTATTAGCATTTTACAAAAAGTCTGACTCACAGAAAGTAAGTCACTTGGGTATGGCAGATCCAGAGACTCAGAATTGCATCACTCTGACTCAGAACTCTGGTCTTTCTTCCATTCAACCTGCCCTCTGAGGTACTTACTGCTAAACTTTCCACGGCCTTCACACATGATGTTTTTCTTATCAGTTGAAATCTCAAGGTATTATTTGTAGTCATACACTTTTTCTCATTCTTATTGATGAAAAATCTATTGATTTATTACTCTGTCCTATATACAATGATGGGGTTACTTGTGTGTGATTTAAGATTCTTTTTTTTCACTTCTCTCTCACTCTGGTTTGGGGTGTCTCTCCAGGTTTTGGTTCTCTTACTTGGCCCATCTGCCTTTTGGTGCTCAAGGGGAGCATCTCGCTTGATGTTTGAGTCTTGTTTTGCCACAGAGTTGTCACTTTCAGCAAAGATAAGGTTACCTGGTTACCTGGTGAGGACAAAGAGTTGGATTGGATTTTAATTCATAGGCAGAGCTTTATGAACAGGTTATTGTCAATCGAAAAACACTGAAGTTTGAAAAAGATACAACATATCTTTAGAAAAAGTATGCTGGCATTGTTAGGGTATGGACAGGGTTAGGGTGGAGAGAGAGGTGGAGAGAGGGGGAGAAAGGCACGTCGCGGGGGCCGCAAGTCGGAGATGAGCACCGGCAACCCAGAGATCCGAGAAGATGCAAAGAATTGCAACACACAGAGGTGAGAGAAGAAAAGATTTATTTAAGAAAAGTTCACCCCCACAGACAAGGAGTGGGCCCACACTCTAGGTGAGTGTGGCGTCATAGGCCCCCAAGCCCTGGCTTAAATCCTTTCCTTGGAGATGTTGCAATTAGGAAGACGTGGCTGCCATGACTTCCTTATTGACCACCCGTGGATGTCTTGGAGAACCTGTGACACAGAGACCCACTAATATCTGCCCACATTATCATAGACCCTAGAGAAGGGCGTCACAAGGTTTCGAATTCTCCTGCACCTTCCCAAACAACATTCCTTAGAGCTAATGGGTGTACCTCCCCTTATCTCCTAGGCATTCCCAGTGAGTAGCTTCAGGGGATCCTTGGCTTCCCTGTAGATAGTACCCAATTTACTGGAAGATGAATCCCCACCTGTTCCCCCTCTGAACGTCATCACTTTTGTAATTACAAGTTTTGCGACTTCTACAGTCCTTGCCCAATGCATGATATCTTAGGCCTTGTAATTCCCTTTACTCTAGGCAAGCTTGATTGACACTGAGATATCTCTCATGCCTCGCACTAGGAAATTTGTTTGTGAAAAGGCAAAGTCGGCAAAGTTAATTTTACTTAAAGTGTGCATTTCTCCAAAAGCATAGCTTCTACCTTCTCATCATTGTATTAAGATTAAGGAAGAAGAGTGAAGAAAAATGCATTTCCCATTCTCAACCTATCCTTTCAGGCATAATTATTGTGAAAGGAAAAAAAAACCAACAATATATGAATAATTTTAACAAAATATGTGAATGTTTTCTGTTTCCCCAGCGTCTAAGAAGAAATATGTCTTTACCAATTTATATCTGCCTTTCCTTCTTCTCTTAGCAGTTCTGGTCCCAGGCAGTTGGTGGGACAAAATTGAAAGAATATACAAAGAGAGATCGCACTGGAGAGATGAAAAGGAAAAAGTCTCTTTGCTGATTCAGTCCTCTCTTATGGGGTTTTCTAGTAATAGAAGACTTGAGAAGATGACTTTTGGTTCCTATGATCCTTTCATTCTGTGACACATGAGTGGTTGTATAAAACCTTACATGGCAAAAGGGACTTTGCAAATGTAACTGAGGGTGTTACTAATCAGCTGATTTTAATATAAGGGAATTATTCTTGTTTACCAGGATGGGCCCATTGTCATCACATGAGCCCTTAAAAACCGAAAACATCAGAGGGATGGGGCAGAAGTTAGAGAGACTCAAAGTATGAGAAAAATTCAGCTTACATTTTCCTTCCCTTATTCCATAAGCGGGATTCTGTCTTTTCTGGCTTTAAGGAAGGAGGGGACCATCAGTGAAGGAATGCTAATAACTTCGAAAACCAAGAACAACCTCTGACTGAAAACAAGCAAGAAAATGAGAAAATCCAGTCCTACAACAACATGAAACTGGATTTTACCAACCGGCTAAATAAGTTTGGAAGTGAATTTTTTTCGAAAGTCTGCCTCAAAGAGCCAATTTGACTGGCATCTTGATTTCATCCTTCTGAAATCTTAATCAAAGGACTCACCTGAGCTCCTCCTGGACATCTGATCTACTAAAGTGTGAGGTAATAAATGTTTGTGAGTATAAGCTACAAAGTTTTTGGTAACTTTTTACGGCAGCATGGAGAATTCATACAGCAGAAGAGAAAGGGACCTTAATAGGCATTTGAGATAGCAGCATGATTAAGACTTGAGAGAGGTGAGACAAGGAGGAGAAAGACAGAAAACCATGTAATTGGGTGCTGAAGAGCAATTGGGGGAAGAGTTATGGGGTGCAAGAGGATTGGGGAATAGAGAACAGGGGTGTGTGCTAAACTGGAATGATTGTTCAAGAATTTCTGCTATGGAAGTGCTTCTTCAGGTATGAATGATTCTATTCAGAGAGATCATGTGGGAGCCTAGAAAATATTTAGTTCTATAGGGTGAACTGGAGTTGGAGAAAGAATAAAAACAATAAAAATAAAGAATAGCTTGGTGGAGTGAGTGACTCACACCTGTAATCCCAGTACCTTGGGAGGCCAAGGTGGAAGGATTACTTGAGCCCAAGAGTAAAACCAGCCCAGGCAACATAGGGAGACCTTGTCACTAAAAAACAAACAAACATACGAAAACAGGCATGGTGGTGCACGCCTGAAGTCCTGGCTACTTGTATAGATTTAGGTGGGAGGATTGCTTGAGCCCGGGAGGTCGAGGCCTTGGTGAGCTGTGATCCATCGAGCCATTGCACTCCAGCTGAGGTAACTGATAAAGTGAGACCTTAACTTAAAGTAAATAAATAAATAAACAGAATATATTTTGGTGATCCAGAAACTAATGATTAAGGCTAGAACTGATTTGATAAAAATGGCAGCGAGTTGATCAGGCCCTGTATGGATGGTCTATACTGAGGCCGAAAGATTGCTGGCCACACCTATGTAAGAAGTTTTAGATTTGTCTCTTGCTATAGAACCCGATTTTAAGCCTTCCAGAAAACAGAAGTATGTGAAGAAATTCCATTTAATTTATTAAAGAGTGGATATTGATTATTAGTTACCTTTGCAAGAAATGTTTCAGTCTATTTTTGTGAGCTTCGTGTATTTTTTACAAGACAAAGTAGCTTCACTGTGTAACAAAGCCAAGATATTGTAAAATTCAAAAGCGAGCTAATTTACTTGTGTACTTCTCTCTGAAAACAAGTACATAATCTGCAAGCTGCTTTGCTTTTAAAAGTATTGTTCCTGTCTTCAGTAGCTCTGCTCTCCACTAAGCAGTTACTGAAATCTCAGGTAATCTAGTAAAATATCAATAAATAGGCTGCTTGTGGAACAGGTGCTCTGATTAAGCTTATTTTCTGGTTAAATCAGAATAAATCAGATGCTTCTTTTATTTCATTCTTTATTGTTGGCAATCTTCACAAAATGCATACATCTACTTTCTTGTCTCAGTGAATGGAGCAGAATGAACATAATTTATCTTTGCTTTCCATTTTGAAGGGATAAGGTACACGTGTGGGGCAGGAATTTGAGTGGGCTGTGAATTCTACGAGATTATCATTCAGATTGAACAGATCTGATAATCTTCATCTTTGAGATCTTTCTAAAAAAACAGAGTAAGTTCAATAGTTTAGAAAATCGATCGGCTTAGTTGAGTTATGGCTATTATTTATTTTTATGCAATATACATTAAAATAATTTTTTCTTTCTTTAAATCTCTGTAACACAAAAGTTCGAAGAGTTCTTAATACATACAGAACAACATGACATTATTTTCTAGGCCAAATCAGATTGGCATGTTTCATAATATTTGCAAATGATGCCAACATTTTAAGAATGAGCAATATTTTTCTCTTCACAAGCAATTAATCTTCTGTTTTTCTATATTTTCTATGAAGCTAAGGAGTGTTTCTGCTTCTGCAAATCTTTATAGTCACTGGTTCTAAAATTCTATGATTCTGCCATTTAAAGATAAGTTAGGAAGGTCTTAACTTCAGGCTAGCATTAAAGGCCTTATGGACAGTGCCGAGGCAGCTTAAGTAGGTGAGTACTGTTGCTCTGTGTTCTGAATGCTGTGGTGAACCCTTTGCACAATCACTTCCCACTGATCTGTCTCCCCCTGAGACAGATTTACCTATTCCTCATCCCTCCACACCCAAGCACCTGGCAAAAAATTGCCTCCTAAAAAAATCCAGAACCAGTGTCAGAAACACACCAGGAAATAAAAATATATATATTTTTCCCAACCATTCTCTATAGTCTTTGAATGCAAAAATAAACCAGAAGACAGTTTTCATGATTTCATAGGACCTCACAGAGGAGATACTTAGGAGAGAGTTGAAACCAATTGAACTTAGTGAAACCCAGAGAAAGGTAAGAGGTTTTAAATGACTGACTGGTGATGCCAGAAGAGATTAGAAGTAGGAAGAGATGTGGACTATCAAGGTCTAGAAGGAGAGAGTGGAAAGATTTGTGATTTCTTGCTTCCTCTGTAACTAACATCTGGTCTTAAAGAAAGGAGATTCATTAGGTCAATATAAGTTTAAGTACAACTTGTATTTAAGAAGAATACAAAAATTAAAATGTACTCATGGATCTTCAAACAGAAGGGAAATTAATTCTACAGCAAGTCATACAGTGCTGCCTGTTTGCTAACTGACATTGTGTGACTGAAATTCTCCTAAAAGCTCATTTCATTTAATGAGTGTGACTTCCTACATTCCATGTGGAAAGGAAAACCATAAACACTGAGTTCATTGATACCAAAAGGGTACATTGGGAACTGACCTATGTTCCTTTGTAAAATCAATTTGGCATTCACCCTCTGCTATCCTCCACTGGGTCTGTCTTACTAAATTGCATTTTATTTCCTTCCACCTCCACCATTCCCCTATTGTTCTCTGGACTGCGTTTGCCAGATACATGTGACCTCGCCGTTTCACTAAGAAACACTTTAACCTTTCCAGACTCTAATATTCTCACTCTCTTATACACACACACACACACACACACACACAGGCAATGGAAACACATTCAGAAATAATATAATACATAGAGTAATAACTCTCAAGAGTGAGAGATATGTTCTATTTGATGGTGATAAGTATAACATTTACCATTAACTAGACCCATGCAATGCCTTTGTATAAATATTGAAAGCAATGTATTATAAGTGTGTTCCCGTTGTAGTCTTGCCTAAAAATTGATATTTTTCAAAATTTGTCTTCAAGAAGTATTGACTTACAGCTCTCTCACAAAAATGGAAGTAAGCTCACTGTCTCCTGCTTGTTACCAAGGACTCTGGGTTAATAATACAGCATAGTTAGTATCTATCCCCGGTGAATAAAACTAAGTGTGCTCTTGTTTACAGAGTGAAAGAGAAATTTATGTTTTATACATAAGTATCAGTCTTTTAAGGTGAACAAACCTAGTCTGGAAAGGTTAAAGTGTTTCTTAGTGAAACGGCGAGGTCACATGTATCTGGCAAACGCAGTCCAGAGGACCTTTAGACTCACATTGCATTTTTTCTCTATCACATCTTCTCAATGAAAATATGTAGAGAAATTCTTAATCTGGGTAAGGTCCTGTTATGAAACCTGCCACTTTAGTGTTTTCTGTTACTTAACCATTTGTTCTCAAAATAATAAAGATGAGATTTTTAAATTTTACTGCTACAACTCTTAAAGCAAACAAGCAGAAACTGGTTTTACTGAAGTTTGGGGCAGTTTAAAATGTGTTTAACAGTTATTTGAAAGCAATACCAATGCTATAAAAATTCCAGGTCATAGATAGGGTAAAATTATTAATATTAAAGAACAGACAAAAGAGAAATGCATTTTAAAAAGTGTTTGAGCAAATTAACTTACTTCTGTACAATATGCAAGTGTTTTGAATATTTTTCATAAGTGTTCATCTGGGAAAGCCTTTGTGTTGCTGGTAAAATTTAACACTTTACTATCACTTCTTTAACCTTTTTAAAATTTTACTAGTTAACAGGGAAGGTTACATTTTAATGTTTCAAGTTCATGTTACAGACTACTTTAAAATGAACCCTTTTTGCTCAGCTAATCTTAAATTACAGAGTATTATGGGAATTTGAAGTAAAAATGAGAATATATGAATTTCTTGTACTTGAAGAACATAAGAAATGACTCTAACAGGACCAGATTTTACAATATCTTCTTTCTGGTTCTTACTGTAGACTGAATGTTGGCATCTTCCCTTGTCTAAGTAACATATTAAAACTGAGTCCTCAACATGAGGGTATTCGGAGGTGGGGGCCTTCGGGCAGAGATTAAGTCACAAGGGTGGGGCTTTTGTAAACAGGATTAGTTTCTCTATAAAAGGGATCTCAGAGAGAACATGCTTTTTTTTCTTCTTCTTCCTTTTTTTTTTTTTTTTTTTTTTTTTTGAGTTGGAGTCTCACTCTGTCACCCAGACTGGAGTACAATGGCCGCTCCTGGCCACTGCAGCCTCGACATGCTTTGATTCAGTGCTTTTGATCTGAAACTTCCTATCCTTCTGAAATGTTGCTTGTAACCTTTGATATTTTGTTACAGCAGCCTGAATTAAGACAGTTCTGTTCCGCCAAAAAACAAGAGGAAATTAAGAGTAGACTATGGGAATCAGGATGGTAAAAATAAATCAGAAAGGCAAATCCTTAGAAGCAAAAATTTTCTGAAAGCTTTTCTCTGAAGTCCCAGAAAATGAATCAGTACGAGCTTTCCAATACTTCTATACACAGCCCATATGTTGCTTAACTTCAAATTCTCCTGTCCTGGGAATGGTAAAGAAGCAAAGCAGTGTTTTCTGATCTGTGCATCCTAGTAAATTTCTGGCAAAAGCGATCACTAACGATGGTTGCCTTACATCTAGATAATGCATGCAGTCCCTTGAAGCCTTGGTTTCTTTCTCACAAACCCACAGAGTTACTGACTCTCTCAACACCCTCTTCATTGTCCAAAACATTTATCTTTCTTCAGTTTTTATCCTTTTCGACTCTTTAAAACATATCATCCTGTTCCTTTCTGAAAATCCCATTTCCTTTGGAGACTGATTCTTCTGATTCATCTGTATGGATTCCTTTTCATCTTGACATTTTCAAATTGTGGTCCATGGACTGACTAATTTTTTTTGATAGTCTTTTTCTTGGGATCCCTTCCCCAACCACTTCTCTGTATTTCTAACCTTCCTTACAAGATCCAGACCTTTCCCCCCACAAGTATTGTTTCTAAATGTCAAAATGGGCATTGAGGAAGTGCTTTTCAGGAAGTCTTTATACATGAATGAAGCAGAATAGAGAAAGGAGAGGAATGTAGCAAGAATGTAATCTTACGTAAAGTAGAGGAGGGACCATAGCTTTGTAACATAAACCAAATTGTTTTTCTTTAAGCACAGGAGTTGACCTTTTGTGCCCTATTAATAATTAGTAACTGACTATAGGCACCTCCGGGAGTGAGATGGGTAACTTTCCATCCAAGTTTGCTCCCATTCAATGGAAGGCAAGCCTCCTGAGACTTAAGGCAAATTTGAACCTTTAAAGATAACAATTACAGTAGCTGACAGATGTGGATAATACATTACTGGCCATGAAAATTGGATGTGGTTGAGCACTACAGTGTCTGCAACAACCACGTACACTCATCTTTCCTCAATCGTCTAGCTCCAAGATGGATACAAGAGTTATCATTCTCACTGCTACCACATATAGATAACTTTTATTATATGTCACCTTGGCTTGTGTGTTATTCTACTAATTTATTTCTCTATACCTTGAATCTTATAAACCCATTCCTATTGCTTTTTTTTTTTTTACTTTGAAGATGTGGGGTACAATTCAGAATCAGATATATAAATGGTTATTGTATTGTAGAGGTAAAGTTTGGGCCTCTCTTTGGTCCCCACTTTGCCTGGCTTGAGAGGTCATTTCTATTTCTAAGTGTATTTATCACATCTCTAGTCTGTTCAATTACTTTCAGTGATTCTTCATTATTTAATGGGTACAATGTACATTTTGGGGGTAATGGTTACATTAAAAGCCCAGACTTCATCACTATCCAATATATCCACGTCACAAAACTGTATTTATAACCCTTAAATTTATACCAAAGAAGTAAAGATTTCCATTTTTATTAGCCAAGGTTCTCTACCTTTCTCTACCCAACTTACCTTATAGATTTACTGTGAACGTGTAGCACATGTACTTCTCAAACAGGATTACTTCTTTTCTAATTGTTTTCAAAAACATTTTTATCTATCATTTATCTACCTTCTGTTTATTCATTTCTTTGTCTTCCTTTCCATTTTACTCCATCGAAAAATGCTTTCCTCCTATATATATATATGTATGTGTATATATATATGTATATATATATCACCCTGAATTGTACCCTACATCTTTATTTAAAAAATATATATTTATATATATATTTATATATATTTATTATATATTTATATATATTTATTTTATATATATTTATATATTTATTAAAGATATATTATATTTTTAAAATATATAATTTATTTAAAAATATATTTGTATTTATATATTATTTAATGAAGATGTAGGGTACAATTCAGGGTGATGTATACAAATGTTGATTATGCAGGTACCCTTGTTGATGAGGTGTGCCTCTCCCTCCCCTGGCAGTTTCCATCAACTGCCACTTCCACCCCCCTCCTCTGACAGTTTGCCACTACTGCCAATCTCTTTCTTACAGTATTATCATAATTGTTCAAGGTCCACATATGAGTGAGAACATATGGTACTCTGTTCTTTGTTTCTGTGATAGATCACTGAGTATGATCAACTCTAAATTCATTCAAGTTGCTGTAAAGTCCATATGTTTGTCTTTCTTTATGACTGCATAATATTCCATTGCACATATGTATCACATTTTTTTTGTCCAGTCCAGCTTCGATGGGCAGCATGGTTGGTTCCATGTTTTTGCTATTGTGAATAGAACTGCAACAAACATATGTGCGCAGGTATCTTTTTTGTAGAATGATTTGCGTTCCTCTGGGTATATTCCCAATAGGGGAATTGCTGGGTCATATGGAAGGTCAATTTCTAGTTCTTTCAGAAATCACCAGCTGGACTCAGTGGCTCAGCCTGTAATCCCGCACCTTTGGGAGGCTGAGGTGAGTGGATTGCGTGAGCCCGCGGGTTTGAGACCCGCCTGGGAAGGCGAGACCTCATCTCTACAATAAATCAAAAAATCAGCCGGGTGTAGTAGCGCATGCCTGTAATTCCAGCTACTTGGAAGACTGAGGAAGGATTTTCGCAGGAACCCAGCAGGTCGAGGCTGTGGTGGCCAGGAGCGGCCACTGCATTCCAGTCTGGGCAACAGAGTGAGACTCCAACTCAAAAAAAAAAAAAAAAAAGAAAGAAATCTCCACACTGTCTTCTAAAGAGGCTGCACTAGTTTGCGTTCCTACCAGCTGTGTAGGTGTCCCTTTTTCTCCGCATCCTTGCCAGCATCTATTGTTTGTTTTATTAATGATGGCCACTCTCACTGAGGTTAGTAGGTAACTCAGTGTGGTTTTGATTTGCATTTCTCTGATGATGAATGAGGCTGAGAGTTTTGTCATGTGTCTGTTAGCTGTCCATATATCTTCTTTTGTCTGTTCATGTCTTTTGCCCACTTTTGAATGAGGCTGTTTTTTTTTTTTTTTTCCTTTCGGCACGTTTGAGTTCCTTGAAGATCCTAGATGTTAGGCCTTTGTCAGATATACTGTTGGCAAATGTTTTTTCCCATTCTGTGGACTCTCTTGATGGTTTCTTTTGCTTTGTCTCCCTGCTCTCTTGATGGTTTCTTTTGCTTTGCAGAAGCTCGTCAGTTTGATGAGGTCCCACTTGTCTTATTTCTTAAGGTATGGGCACTTAGGGTTCTGATCAGGGACTGGTAGCCAGTTCCAATTCCCATAAGGGTGTCTCCTGTGTTTTGTAAGATTCTTATAGTTTGGGATTTTACGTTTAGGTCTTTGATCCATTTAGAGTTAATTTTTGTGTATGGTGATAGGTAGGGTTCCTGTTTCAATCTTCTGCATGTGATCAGCCAGTTTTCCCAGCATCATTTACTGAATAGGTTCTCCTCTCCCCACACCTATATTTTTAATGAATTGATTTTATCTTTATCTTATTAAATGTCTTTTTCAAAATATTTATAAAGTTTACCTGTATACCTCCAGAGACATTCGGTGCTAATGTGAGCCAGAGTAGAGGTTCATAAGCTTAATTTGCTCCCTTCTAAATGGTAATTTGTAATTGTAAATTTTACCTTGTAGTATCTCTCACAGAGCAGTACTTAAAACGTATTCATCTAATTGACTTGAACTACCACAAAGTGGTCTATTTTTGACTGCTTTGTTTCCTTTTTAGAATGTGGTTTAGGGTCACAATAGTAGACTATGCTTTTCTCTACTGTAAAGACCATTTTTTAAGAGCAAATTTAGGTTCAAAGCAAAGTTGAGAGGAAGGTACAGAGATTATTATATAACCTTTACTCCCACACATGCATAACTTCCTGCATTATCAATATCCCCCTGCAGGAAAGTACATTCGTTACAACTGGTAAACCTGCATTGTCATTCTTGATGTTGTACATTCTATGAGTTTGGACAGACATATGACAGCATGTAAGCACCATTATAATACCATACAGAGTATTTTTACTGCTCTAGAATCATCCATGCACTACCTATTCCTCCCTCTCCCAGTCCCCAATTCCTGTTCTTTTGACTGTCTTTATAGTTTTGCCTTTTCCAGAATGTTGTATAGTTAAAATCATAAGGGATAGCCTTTTCAAATTGACATCTTTCACTTCGTTATAAATATTTAAGATTCTTTTCTGACTTTTTTTTGGCTTGATAGCTCATTTCTTTTAACTGTGAATAATATTTTATTATCTGGATATTCTGCAGTTTATTTATCCATCCAGCTACTAAGGGACATCTCGTTGGATTCCAATATTTATCCATTCAACTATTGAAGGACATCTTGGTTGCTTCCAAGTTTTGGTGTTTATGAATAAAGCCACCATAAACATCTATTTGGAGGTTTATTTGTAGAAATAAGGTTTTTAAATGTCTCCTTAAGTAATTAAAAATTGTGTAAGAATAATAATGGCAAAATATATTCTACAACATATCATTAAAAATCACTTTAGTAAATATTTAAAATATGCATAAAAATATATTGGGCAGAAACGTGGTAGAAGCTACTTCAACCAAGTAATCAGAGTTATCATAAATATTTGGACAAATTGATAATATGTGCCCCTTGGTACATATAAGTTAAAAGGGACATATATCACTTTATGACATGCCTGACTAGCTCTAAAATATTGCATTATGCACCAAAAAAATGCCAAGGAAGAGAAAGTCAAAAAATACAACAAAACAAAACACAGTAAAAAACTGGGAAAATGTTCTGTGTCAAAGAAAATTAGAGAAACATGACAAATAAATGCAATTTATAAGGTTTGAATCCTTGACCAGGAAACAAAATAGCATAGGGCAGTTTTAGAATAAATAAAAATGTAAGTATTTTGATCATTGCTCTCTGGTTAGGTGAGAAAATGTCTACTTTTGAGAAATGTATGCCTGAAATACTTAGAACAAAAGGTATACAATATTGCCAACTTTTCTAAATGGATTAGAAAAAATAATATATGTTCCTGTGTGTATATCTATCTATCTATCTATCTATCTATCTATCTATCTATCTATCTATCTATCTATCTAGTATATGTCTGTGTGTGTGTATTACACACACAGACACACACACAGAAAGAAAGAGAGAGAGAAAGAGAGAGAACACATGAGTACAAATAGGACATCTAAGCAATCTGTGAATCTGGGTGTAGTGTATATGGGAGCTCCTTGTATTCTTGATATTTTTCTATAAGTTTGAATTTACATCAAAATAAGAATGTTTTTGAGTATACAGATAGAGATATGTGATAAATTATCTCTCATCTAGCTAAAGTCCCCTTGGCTCCTAATGACTTTTGCAAAGTCCATATTAAGACTAGACAGGAATGCTTAAATCATCTTTTTCTTTTTCTCTACATTGACTTGATTACTTCCTAACCAAAGAAGAGCACCTGTGAAAGTGTGCTTGTCATCTATTGAATAGGATCATGTGGAAGAAGATTGGTAAGAATGAAATAATAAAGAACTGATTCTAGTGACAGGAGCCATCTGACATTTCTCAAAATTGTATTCTTAAAATTCAACTTAAAACATACATGCAGAAGAACAAAATTATGAATTTCACAGTACGTGGATAGATTTAGAGTCTGTAATACTCAGTGATCTATTACAGAAACCAAGAACTAAGTACCACATGTCCTCACTCTTAAGCAGACCCTGAACAATGTCATAATACTATAAGAAAAAGTTTGGCAGTAATGGGAAACTGCAGGCGGGGGAGAGTGGGGAGCAGACTTCTTCAGTAAAGGGACCCGATATCAAACCAGGTGAAGTAGGGACCAAATAGGGGCACAAATTTTATCTGTACAATGATCATTTGTATACCTAACCCTGAATCGTGCCCCACATCTTTAAAATAAAAAATAAAAAGTAATTCTATCAAGGACTGCACAAGATAGTGAAGATTCACCAATAATGAAAAAGATAATTATTAGGGACAAAGACCTCAAACGTATCTAAGGTTTTACTTTAAAATTGACTTTAGAGTTTTATTATTACATACTGTACCTGGTTAATACTAAAAATAAAAGTACATGCAAAATTATTATTAAAAATTAAGCTTAACTAATTAAAAAATAAAAATTCTAGCAATACCCGTTTTCATGAAAACCATGTGTTCAGATTTGACATTTTCTCAATGGCCTCACTGCAATTGCATGAGTTTTTCATTTTCTTTCTCATTCTTTTATTTTTTCCAACAACACAAACAGATCTTATTGCATGGTACCTCTCAGTAAGCTGTTGAGTGACTTGCTCTTTTGAGGGGAGTAACTGATTTATTATTTTATCTCAAATTTTTGCTGTCAGTTCATATTTTATCCTGTATTACTGTTGGTCAAATTGTTATGGTATGCCTTATCTTTACTTCCTGATTCATATCTTTATAATCTAGTGTCTTGCACATATAAAGGTCTCAAGAGTTCCCAACCAATGCATGCATAAATAAATTAATAAAAGATGAGTGTTTTTTCTAACATAAACTCAAGTGGTCACAAAAGCTAGATTCAAAATGAAGTTTAATTACATTATATTTGAGTTTATTAAAATAATGATTTACTTCTGAGGACGCAACAGTGTCTTAAAACGGATTTAAAGTGACTGTGCAAATTAAGCATATGGACATGATATAGAAGAGAATATAGGAATGTCATATAGTATCTCTCAGCAGAGAGACTTAAACCCAGTTTTATAGTGTTGTGGCCCAGCATGATTAAAAAAGAGAAAGGTGGAAATTGGTTATGAAATCTAGGAAGCCCACATAACCTGGGATTTATGGTAATTTATGGAATTAATTAAGGGGAAAAATAAAAACGTTTGAGATTGGCGGAGCCTGAAGGCACTGTTAGTGAATACTGTGACAGCTGAAACAGAGTTTTACCTTTAAAAGTAGGCATTTAGATGAAAGGATGTTTTTTCTTTATAAAAAATTATGCTTTTTAACTGTCAATTAGTTTTATCACTACTCAATAATTTGGTGATCCTATACTGTTTCCAACAGTTATTTCTTTGAGAATACTCCGGTGAATCATATAGTGCATGTAAATTATATATTCTTTTAATACTGATCCAACTCAGATTAAATATACAATGATGACCTCACTCCTAAGAATGGTGTTACCCTAGTGAGTGTACTGTTTGTCAGTGTTACCAATTAAAAGACAGTTTTTTGTTCTTTGAAATATTGACCTTCAGGACCCAAAGACAGTGGAGAGAGGGCTGGCTGTGGTAGGACCGAGCTCACTGCCACATCCACCATCTCAAGGAAACATGCTCTCCCTTCCTCTGTCCCCTGTCATCACCAGCACCATCTTCTACCCATCTGACAAAGGCAGAAAACCTAGTCAGCTAGCGTTTCTCCTTTGTACTCACACCCATCATCCCATTGTCCTTACGCGCTGCTCAGTCTATGTTCGCTGCATGTCTTGGATTGTTGCCCTCTTGTCTTTACTTCTGTTGCTTTCTCACTGTGGCATCCTCACATCTCAACTAAATTATAACAACGGCTCCTGAATGGTTCCCTACTTCAAGTTTTAATGACTCCATTCTCTACAACACTGTGGGAGAAAGCGAGACCTTCCTAAACTACTGCCTGAACCTGTCACTCAATTCTTAAATCGCTTTACTTGGTTCTATATCAGCATGAGAATGAAATCCAGAAACATGGTGTGACATACAAGACCTTAGTCATTTTGGTATTGTTTTACTTCAGAGAAAAACTATTTTTTGTTTTGTTTTGTTTCTTTCCCCAAATTAACACTCTTTCTCTCTCTTAGGTAACAGCCAAACTTCTTAATTGTAATAGTATTGCTGTTGTCAATCACAATGTTCTTATCTTTCTCAGTCAAGCAGTGGGCACATGAATCAGACTCCTTCTGAAAAGTGGAATTTTAGATGACTATATAGACAGTTAGCATGTCCATGTGTTTGTCATGTCTCCTTGCATTGGAACATGCTTTTACTCTTCATGAAACAATCTTTCGTCTTTGCACGTCAGTGTAAATATCACTCTTTTGGAAGCTTTCTAAACTCCACCACTCTGAAACAAAGTGTACTTTATTATGTCTGTATTATTTCTCTAACTACTTGTCCATGTCTTCCTCTAGAATGTTAGCTGCTTGAAAGCAGGCAGTACTAGAAGTATAAAGGAATAGAAGAAACAATATAAACTCTGACAATTTAATAAAATTAGTAGAGGCTGGGCTTGGTGGCTCAGCCTGTAACCCCAGTACTTTGAGGGGGCAAGGTGAGTGGATTGCCTGAGCCCATGGGTTCGAGACCAGCCTGGGCAACTTGGCAAGACCTCCTCTCTACAATAAATAAAAAAATTAGCCAGGCATGGTCATGCACGCCTGTGGTTTTGGCTACTTGGAAGGTCAAGGTAGAACGATCGCCTGAGTCCAGAGGATCAACCCTGGGGTGACTGAGAGTGTGCCACTGCACTCCAGCCTGGGCAACGGAGTGAGACTCCAACTCAAAACAAACAAAAAAATTAGTAGAAAGACAAACAGTAAACTGCAGAGAAATGTAGTATGTTAAAGAATTATATCTAGTAAGTGGAGTAAACCATAGAAACTATTTTCCAAAACAGGGAGGTGGGGGACCAGGTGCAGTGGCTCATGCCTATAACCCCAGCACCTTGGGATGCCAAGGTGGGAGGATGACAGGAGACCAGTCTAGGCAACATAGTAAGATGTCTTCTCAAAATAAGTAAATAAGTAAAAATAAATCAGCCAGGTGTGGTGGCACTTGCCTGCAGTCCCAGCTGCTTGGAAGGCTGAGGCAGAAGGATTACCTGAGTCCAGGAGGTCAAGGCTGTGGTGTTGAGTCATGAGCTTTCCACTGCATTTCAGCCTGGGCAAAAAAGTAAGACTTCAACTCAAAAAATATATGTATATTTTTGAGACTCAAACAGGGAGGTACTTTAGGAGAATGCATATGTGGTAGTCATTAATATTGTTTACCAACTATCCCTAGGTTGCTGCCTTCCTAAGCGTGTAAAGGGATGGAATTCCTTGGCACCTTGTGGTTTTGGCCCAAGCATTTTGAACAAAAATTGTTTATGTCGCTTCTAGGCTAGAGCATTTAATTGCTGGAGTGGGAGTGGGAACCTCCACAGGTCTCTCCCATCCTGGCCTTGACCACGGTAAAGGGGAAGGTCTCTCCGTAAACCTGAGTGGCTGTGATTAGCAGACACACCATGGATGTATGCTGTGAAAGAAAAAGAAATCACTGCTGTGTTAGAGTGAAACTTTGGCACTGTTGGCTAGCACAGCACAGTTTATCCTATCCTGGTCTCTCCTAAGTGATACAAAGTGATTAGAAATAGGATGGGATGGCCAATAAAAATGACTAAGACAAAGAAATAAAATCATAGACTTGGTTTGTTGGCAAACTTTATCATTAGTAAAAATTAGTAAGTCTGCTTTTAATTTTATTCATAGTTGACAGATTGCAAGCTATCACTAGCATCACTAGTTGCTCCTGCACCTTCTTGCTGCTGGAAAGGCCACAAAGAACAATATTCACAGCCCTTAGCCTGTCCTGTCATTCTATACACAGATTGTGTGGACAAGTGGAACGACACATTGTCCAGGGAGACGATACAAAAGGAGGAAGAGAGCAAAATGTGTGCGATTTCATTCACGTTCTTCCCAATCAATCCCATAAACATACCTGCTAAAATATTGGAGGTACATCAGGGAAATTAATAATTCTACGGTGTGGCATTTCTCTCATCAGCAAGCAAGTAAGAAAGATGTTTTATGACAGGAGCTTGTAAAATACAGTTCTTATTCATCCCCTAATCATATCACATAAGCAGCTTTATAAAGCTCTCATGGGAGACCTTCCTTGTTAAAGAAGGGTGGCAAAGTGCTACTAATTGTATGTGTGATGCACAAAGAAATGCAGACATTCAATTAATGTTTGAACAAATGCAATGTCTGAAAAGTAAATCAATGCCTCAAAGCAGAATTGTCCAGCATTAAGTAGTCCAAAATACAACAGATAAATGTAGATAAATGCTGCAATTATGTGATGCACTGATTTTCTCAAATTCTTTGTATTTCTAGATAAGCACAACAAAGCCACCTGATTACAGTGAACAGATTATTGGAAAGTGGAACACTATTTCTGCATGTGGGGGCTGTAATTAAATCTTCTGGTTTATTTCCAATCAAGCACTTTTATGCTAGTGGTTTGAATAATACAATTGCAAAATTAGTTATATTTAAAATTATATTAGCATACCACTAAAAGAAAATGAAATATTTTAATGCTGATATACATTCATCTTAATGAACACGATGTTAGGAACATTATACAACATCCATATGACTGGTTAGTTTATAACCTTAATCCTGTATTAGGCGGCTGGTAATACCCACCACAAGAGGGCAGAGTGTGAATGATAATGTTGTAATGTGTGTTATCCTATCCAGGATAATCCTATTCTAGTGGCATTCTCGGAATAAATCTCAGAATAATATCATTTGAAGGATTCTTTTATCACAGACACAACCACCACAATCTTATTTTCTCCTAAATGTTTTGCTCAGATGGCTCAATTTTCCACTTATGTCCTTTCAAGACGAGAGAGAGACTTTCTCTGGATAATCCTTGCTCTTGGTCTTTAAGCAAATACATATAAAATAATGTTAAGGTAAAAATAGACACAAATAAAACACGATTTATTGTTCTCTGGGAAATAAAAAGGGGAAACATCTTTGTAATTTTGATATATTGTATTGAATTTGAAGTATAGGTAGATTTTTAATAAATTTATTGCTATAACCCATAAGCACTTCCTACTTGGAGGAAAACAAAGCTAATTGAACCAAAACTAATCTTTTAATCCAGATTCCAATCAGTTCTAAACAAATGTTTGAAAGCATAAAATAGATTTCAGTTTATCATAAGACAAAATAAAATTATGTATATGCATCTTATAAATTAGTTACACACACAAAAATTCTGTCAGTGACTCTTCCTTTTAAAGATAGGAATTATGTCTCAGTGCTAAAAACTTAAATTAGTTTCACAAACTATTTTATTTGTTATTGACTAATCTCATCATATAGAATCCTGGTATAAGTTGGATACTTCATAAATAGTGATTTGCAGTTTATTGTATGCTGGGACTCAAGAACGTTTTTCATGTATTGGCTTTATAGTTTTCTAGACACGGATTGTTCTTGCCAAGCATGACCTTTGTTTGGAAGATTGATTCTATGATAAAACCTGAACAAATCTCTGCTTTTATCTTCTTTTCGTCATTCTTTGGCTCTACGAAGACTAGATAATGCATGCTCTCTGGGAGATGGGGGGTGTGCGTGACATCATTGTGTGACCATTCTGCCAGATCTTAAAGCTGAAAATTATTTTGAATAGTAGATTTGGGAGTTGATCAGTTTGTCTTGTCTCCTTTTTTGTACCTTATTTAGTTATTTTTGTTTATTTTTTTTTTTTAGCGTCAGGGTCTCATGGTGTTTAGAGTACAGCAGTGGGATTATAGCTCACTATCACCTGAAACTCCTGGCCTCAAGCTATCCTTCTGCTTCAGTCTCCCAATGCACTGAGACTATAGGCATGAGCCGTTGCACTTGGCTGGCAATCAGTGAGCAAATACTATTTTTGTTAAGGTGAATGCCAACTAGATTGTATTGTTAGTCAAAGATGACCCTTCTATCCTCACATATAGAAAACTGAAAAAAGTGCTGGGAAATAATACATTTTTTTCTATACTGCTATTTTACAAAAATTACTAGAAATCCAGTCCACTGTCTTTATTGCCAGTTATTCTCTAAAATCTGATAACTCCTAACTAAAAACTATTATGAGCCCTAAATGTGCTTTGAAAGTGTGTAGTCACAGAGAACCATTATTCTACTTAATCCTTGCCTGCATATATCGCTCTTATGCTTTTGTATTTTTAATAAACTTGAAAAATAATAATTTTTCTCACAACACAAATGATAAAACATTTAAAAGTTTATAAAGCATCTACAATGTTCTGAGAACTATGTTCAGCCCTTTAGTTATATTATCTTTCTTTATTTATCTTACATTTACTGATGGGGAAATTATGAACTAGAAAATCTATTAGCCTTCTGCCAAACCTTCTGATTGGAAGTGTTAAGTGCCCATGCCAGTCTCATTTTGTTGGATAAAGCAGATCTCATTGCCAAACCTGTTACCACTATAAGAGGCAGTCACTCTGGAACTATCTCTTCAGGGAGAGGCAACACATATTTTTATATAAAACACTTGTGGCATATGGTCAATAAAACGATACATCAGCAAAGGCGGGTAGAGATGATAGGGAAGAGCATGCTATACTGTCCTGCAGGAGGCTCTGAAACTTTCAGAGGAAGCTATATGCATGAAGGAAAAAGGACTTCCCAGGAAATGGAAAGAACAGGTGAAGACACAATGCTATGAAAATGCCAGTTGGATCTGGGGAAGAACGAGCAGATCAGCTTGACTGGAGCAAAGACTTGACGCTGAGGTAGTGATGGGGATGAGGCTGAGAGTGCATTTTCTGCCATGTCAAGAATTTTTTATTGTAACCTATAGGCTGTGTGTGTGTGTGTGCATGCGTGTGTGTGTGTGTGCATGCGCGCGCTTGTGTGTGCATGCGAGCGCAGGGGAGATAAAGGAATTAGGAGTTTTAACATTCGACAGCAATGATAAGGTTTAAATTAGGTTTGGAAAGATTCTCTGGCAGCAGTGGGCATCTGTGGGGGTTGGAAACAGAAAGGAGGAGTCAATATCCAAGTCCATGAGTCCTTCTGGTGTTCATTGTACTCGTCCAAACAGTGGCTAAACAGCAGCAAGGAGGGTGGAGAGATGGAGAATTATTCGAGGGAGTTTTAGGAGCAAATAAGAAAATGTTAATAGGGCAATTCTTCTTTCAAATAGAAATCCTCTAAATACAAACTGAAGTTTTGCAAAGCAAACTAAAGATTTTTTTAAACAGTTGGCTCATTGAAAATACAAACTTGGGCACAGTACTAACAGAATGTTAGTATTTTTCCTCTGACATGCATTACAAAAGGGACTTACACAGGTCGATTTTACGGGCAAAAGCTGGACAATGAAATATTCACTTTGCTTATATGAGTAGTTTGAACTGAACTTAACCTTATTATAAAAAGCACAAGGGCAAAAATTATAGGTGATTATAATTTTCCTAAGTAGTTAAAATGAAAAGATTTTAAAGAACTTTTTTTCAAATAAGAAAATTATACAAGGCAAAACAAACAAGAAGAAACAAAATCCCATTCCCTCAGGAATACACTAATTATTTATAATATGCCATATTTAAAAGATAAAAAGACAATCTTTGATGCTTCTCTCTCAAGGTTGTTTTGTTTGTGGATAGTTTTTTTTTTCTCTTTCTGTGAAAATCTAAAAACCCAAGTTGTTTGTACCACCCACATACACAAAAGCTTCCACCGATATCTTTAAGAAATAAACATATTTTATTCCTTTTTTCCTTGTTCCTGTAGTATTTTTCTAATATCATTTTATTTTGAATAAATATTAGAAACTTTTAATCTGATACTTAATTTAGTTTCTGTGAACTAGCATAGAGCATTATAGTTTATTCAAGCGTGTATTATATATTCAAAGTGAACAATGGAGTTGGATAACTCAGTAGTCATGTACATACATGAACTTTGACTAGAAGTTCCAAATTCCTCTTTTTAAATTCCTAGGGGAGTCATTTTGTATAATTAAAAATGAATCATTTAATTTACAAATCAGAATAGTTCAGTTGCTCTAAAGTTTCAAGCCTGTACATTTTTCTTTGAAGCTAAATTTTTCAATTTGGAGTCTCATGCTGTTTCCAAATCAATACAAGTTTCTGGCAAAATATACACTCTGCCATCAGTATAAAACAACATATATTTTGCTTCTTCTCTGTAAAATTTGATATAATACCAGTAACATCAGTTATAGCAATAAATGAGTCTTATTCGATGTGACTAGTGATTGAATTTACAATGTTTATATCGGTATAAAACTTGAGAGTTTTGAACCTTCTTTAAATTTTAACACAATTTTGGATCAAAGGTACATTTACTGAAAGTTCAAAATTTTGCTTACAGGTTTTTCTAAAGAGGACATATAGAGGTTAACTGAGAATATCTGATTTTACCTCATTATGTGTAGAACAACTAATATGAACCACTTACTGCATAAGCATTTGTTTTATTTTTCAATGCCGTAATTGTAAATGTTAATGAATTTCAATGCGTTGTTTTTAGTGTATCTTAAACAAATAAAAGTAAGCCATTTAGATAAGAATGTAAAATAGTGAATATATTCAAATTTTGTTATTATTTAGGCATAGTCTAGAAAATTTGAAAGACAAGTGAGGATTGGACTCTTTCTGCTACATAACAAATGTATTATTGTAATATTGTATAATTGTAATGTATATAATATTAAAAAGCTTCAGAAATATGGCATTGTCCAGAATAATACATTTTGTTTCATAATATGTGTGATATAAAGGTAGAATTTTAAATCTGTAGGGAGAGATATACTAGATAATAAGTTGTGATGGAATAAATGTCTGTTCATTAAAAAGATAGAGTATCATCTTACTCCTATACCAAAAAAATGAAATATATATACAGAGTATATATGGGGGGGTATTTATAAACGTCTCTATTTGAAAAAGAATTCAATTTACTGCAAAATAGTATAGGAGACCATCACTTGTAATTCTCTTCTTACTGAGCTTGGGAGAAAGCTATAAAAAATATATATAAACACAAATTCAAGTAATTAACATGGTAATAGATAAACATAAAAATTTCTCACATAAGTAAAAACTATTAATTATATAATTTTAATTTAGCTTTTATTAATTTTAATTTAGCTTTATCTCAAAAAGAGTTTTTGCCATCAACTCCACATAAGAATAGTCAAAGAGATGAATAGACAATTACAGACTAAAAAATAGAAATGTATATATACATAAGAAATGTGTTAAATTTTACAAGTGATTAGAGAAATACATTTTAAAACAACAAATGAGATACATTTTTATCTGTTGGAGTCATAAGAATGAAAACAAATTAAAAAGATGTATGCTGTATTCGTATGTTAATCTCATATACTGTTGGAACCTGGTACGATCTTTTGAAGGGCATAACTATTAAATATTAAAAAGTTGCATGCTGTTTATCCTAGAAGTTCCATTTCTGAGAATCTTTTCTAGAAATACTACTATAACAGTAGAATACCAGAATGCTATTATATATTAGTATAAAAAATGAGAATATTCACTGAAGCATATTTTCTAGCAGAAAGAAAAAGACTGAAGATCATTTACATATTCAAGAATTGAGGAATGTTTGGATAAAGTTTTATCCATCCACATTGTTTAATTAAAATTGATTTCAGCTGCAAGTAATAGGAAACACATACACACAAATTAAAATGGATTCCACACGACAGAAGTCTATTTCTCTCTCCAAATGAATGTGAGGGTTGTTATGCCATTTCTGTCTTGTGAAGCATTCAGGGACGCAGACTCCCCCCGTTTCGCTTCCCCACCATCCATGTGGTACAGCTTATCATTTTCATGGCTCCAGCTTGGAGGTAAGCACATTCAAGATGTAGAACAAAACAATGTATGAAGAGAAATTAAAGGGTTTGGGGCCTTACCATTTCTTAAGGAAGGACTTAGAGGCTGGAGGAAAAATCCTTTGTCTTTTTATTTTTATCTTATTAAATCGGGAACCTTAGCCCCCCACCTTGGTCCAACCCCCTTAACAGCAAGGATACAGTCATTTTTCGAAATAGGCATTAGGTCAACTAAAAATTGTATTACTTAAGACAAAGCAATAACAGGTACTGGTAAGAACCTAGTCATCTTTGCCAAATATATAAATAAAATAGCCATTAGGTACTACCTGGAAGAATAAATTTGAAATATAGTTAGGCTAAAGGAAAAATAACTTTCAAAAACTCACTTATATCATGACTTGTCTTTGACTCAATTTGTCCAACAGTAAATACTTCATAGAATTGTTACAAAGATTAAATTACAGATTTTATATTAAGAACAAAGAACAGTGTTTGACATATGGCAAAATATTGATATATGTTCAGCATTATTACAATGGTTGTCTAAAAATACTACTATATAAGTGGGTGGGTATGTGTTTATTATTTATGTATTTATTTATTTTGAGTTCAAGTCTCATTCCGTCGCCCAGACTGGAGTGCAGTGGCACACTCACAGCCACCCTAGCGTCAACTTGCTAGGCTCCGGTGATCTTTCCACCTCAGCCTTCCAAGTAGCTGGAACTATAAGCAGCTGCTGCCACACCTGGCTAATTTTTTATTTATTGTAGAGAAGAGGTCTTGCCAAGTTGCCTGGGCTGGTCTTGAACCCGCAGGCTTAGGCAATCCACTCACCTTGGCTTCCCAAAGTGCTGGGATTACAGACTGAGCCACTGAGCCCAGCTGGGTATGTTTATAAAATTACATTTCACTTTTTATTTTATTAACTTTTGTATTTATAATACTTAAAGATATGTACTATTTTTTTGTAACAGAGTAATAAAAAAATTCAGCTAGATGAGTGTTAGATGTACCAGGCTTACAGATTTATACATACTGTTTTTAAGATTTTAAATCTCTCCCCCCCAAAAAAAATCAAGAGACCTTAGAATTTATCATATCATAGTTGTAACTTTTGAATTACCTCAGGCCTAAAATTTTTTAGCCATTTTGGTATTGGTAGAATAAGCACTGGACCAGAGAACAGCAGAGTTGGACTATAAATTTTACCCCTTATTCTAACTAGTTGGCATACTTGTGGACAAGTTATACGACCTCTCTTAAGCAGCAGATTTTTCCTATGACAAAAGGTGATGTCAAAAACAGTTTAATGTTAGAAACTTGCTCAAATTCCAGTTAATTCACTGTTAAGTTGTATGACTTTAGAGGAAAGCCAGAAACACTATGAGCCTCCACCTCCTCATCTGTCGAACGAAGAGGACTATAGACCCAGGGTCTTATGTGTCACACAAATTTGATATTTAATAAATAATACTTGATTCCCCTCTTGTCTTTTTGATTCTTGATTTCTTTAAAAGAAAACGAAAATTACCAAATGGGCATCTTTTTCTAGACGATATGCAAGGTTCTATTCTGTCTGAATGTCTTGATTTTAAAAATAAAGCGCCAATTAGTAAAAAATGCATGTTATGGATTATGATGTAGTAAGATAAAATTAGTAAGAGCTAAATTGGATGTATATAAAAATCTATCGCATTCTTAGAGCCTATAGTAATAGCTTGCTATATAGAAGGAGGTATCTTCAAGAGCATGAAAATGTAGTGCTTTTTAAAATCCCTGAGTGGACATTCACAGCCTTCCTCTCTCTCTTCCTTCGATATGACCTTGGATCCTGCTTTTGATTTTATGGCTCTGGGCAAGAAAAATGCATCTCTGATCCTTGGGACACCTGGTATGTCTATCTTCCCTGGAGGAGGGATCAGAGCTCAACATGATTCAGAAAGGGCAACAACTGAATGGTAGAGTGGAGACTGTTCTTGTAAAGCACTGGATCAAGAGAAGAGGACCTAGAGTATTTGAGGACGCAGGAAGGCCACTTCTCAGTCTCTGACAGGCAAAACTCTGGGAGGTAATTGGCCATGCTCAGAAAGGTCTAAGAGAATACTTTTAGATGCAGCAGGAGGGAAGGTAGAAAAGAAAGCCGACAGCTAGGACAGACAATTTGAGGGTCTTTTGCATACAGACATGATGGTTTATCAATCTTTGTAAGACTTAATAAATTCCTGGCTCATAAGAGCCACTACTTATCTGAAGATTGAATTTTGAAAATATGAAGGTGGAAAATCTGAGGGAAGGTACATAGAAGCAGAAGAAAGCCATGATAAAACCCTGTATTGGGCTACAGCTAGAGACCAGGTTTACAGCATCATAGCTCATTTGTTCCTCTCTCTCTCTCTCTCTCTCTCTCTCTCTCTCTCTCTCTCACACACACACACACACACACACACACACACACACACACACACCCCATGATGAGGCAGCTTTAGCCTCTTTTAAAAGTTGAGGAAATTGAGGCTTGTACAGGTTCTTTGTCTATAATTCTTGCAACAATTATTTGAAATTAGCATTCATGTTCCATTTGTTTGGCTCTGAGTTTTTGCTCGGATCATCTTTTTTATAGCCTTGGCAATCCTTCCTCTTCCCCTAATGTACTCACTAACTAAATACTTGGGGAATGTGTTATTTAAAATGTAAGTCGCCAGGGATTTTCCAAAGACCAGGGACAAACCTGTGATATAAAGACCCAGTTTTGAGTAATCTTGGTAAAACATAATGGGAAACTTATGACTATAAATTCATCTTATTCAAATTCTTCTAATTATGATTTGTATTGACTAGATAGACAAACAATTTTAGAATTTATGAAATTCTTGTCTCATCTTTTTTAGAAAAGTTGCTAATATTGATGGAATTTTAAGCACCCTTCTTATCACTAACTTGTTTATATAGAAGAGATTCAAGGTTTTGGTAGTATTTTCACAATGTTTCAATTCTAAATTTGTAGGAACAAGTAAAGAAATACCATTGCTATAAGATGATTTTTTTAAAAAAGTTAATTTCAAGAACTACTTGTAAACTTCATTCAGCGGTCCAAAAAAACATAATATCATTTAATCATTCAATAATTGATGTTTTAATTCCTTTATACATATAGTATTTACCTTCTGTTTTCCGTTATCTCTTTTCCCTGACATTTTTCAGTACCGCTTGATTGGATAATTAATGGCATAGGTGTTTATTTAAATGTGTTTTCTGTTTCAGGATACTCTTTAAAAGCCCACTATTATTGCAGAAAAGTCCACTTCAACAATTAACTGTTAAGTGCAGGTGCAAATTAAGGCTCTATACAGGTAGATAAATGAATCTGTCACACATATAATTGCCAGGCAAAGTGGTTACACTTTTAGCCATTTTCATTGGTTTGCTAATGCAACTTTCCATTCTAAAATGATAAATCATCATTTGTTAAGAAACAGGTAATCTCTCTGTAGTTAAGAAATATGTTTCCCATTGTTACTATAGACTGTTCCAGGGTTTTAAGGGGGGAAAGGAATGAAGGGAACTCTCAATGGTGCATCAATATCTTTTTTTCCTCTATGATGCAGGTTCCTGATGGTTGATTTATACCTTTTCATGAAACAAAATCATTTTAAGGAAAGGAATTTGCATTCTCCAGATGATACATGGTCACAGCTGGATACTATACCCCCCGGCGGGGGGATCTCTTGAGGTAGCGGAAGTTGAAATCTGTATAAAATGTGCAGAGAGAGTGTTTTAAGAACAGGTCACCTTTGAATTGCTGCCTACTGCTTTTATACTGAGTCTACTAGGAGTCTCTGATTTTAATGTTTGAATGAAAGGCTTTTCTTTCTTTCTTATTTTTTGTTTCTTTTGGTCCAGCAACATGACAGTGACACAAATGTTTTCATGGACGAATTAACATAGTCCCCGGATAAACCCATGAACACTCTGAAAACAAATGATTGAGCAGTCTATCTTTCAGTTGGCTGCAATTAATTGAAGAGCCGGAGGCTAGGTAATCTTTGGTACTTAAATGTCAGCACTTGGTTCTGAAGTTCTATTTACATAATCTGTTTGCTTGCTGCTGACTCAGTGCGTTTTTAAGTCAGCTTTCCTTCCAGCCTGTGAGCCTAAAGGAAAGAAAAGTAGCAACCAGTTAATGAGGAGACAAAATGATGAGGCTCACCGATTTGATTATGAGTGAAAATAGCTGCACTGAAGGTATCAGTGTCTCATCAAATCACTATTTCTATCATTTGCTGGACTTTCAACAAAGTTTGGATGTGTAAGAGGTTCACATAAATCACTCTAAATCACATGGTATTTGTGAATTTTGGTATAGTTGTTTGCACTTTTTCTGTATTCCATTTGTAAACTTGCATTGTAGGCAAAAGTTTCAACTGGAGACTTTTATTTACAGTTGTCCTGTTCAGAAAAGGCAATTCTCAGAAATATCAGAAGTGTCTGTGTCTGAAGAACTCAGAGAAGCAAAGTAGAAAAATCCTCAAATGTATCACAGCCCACTGTATTTATATTTAAAAGTTTCGTGAAGTTTACTGAAGGAAAAAAAGCTTGTTAGAGCAAAGACGAGCTTGACACTTGGTAAGGTAGCCAGAATATTACACAGGTAACATAATAAGCACGATGGAAGGCATACAGAAATGAATTCCATAGGAAATATCTTGAGGATTAAATGTGTATGTAAGGGGAAGGTGCACTCTGTCTTTCTCTCACTCTCTCCATCCCTCCCTCCCTCTGTTCTTCCCTCCCTCCCTTCTTCTCTCTCTCTCATGCCTGTGCTCGTGTGTGTGTGTGTGTGTGTGTGTTGTGTGTGTGTGTGTGTGTGTGTGAGAGAGAGAGAGAGAGAGAGAGAGAGAGAGAGAGAGAGAGAGAGAGAGAGATATGAAAGAACGGAGATACCAAACTAGCTAACATACAGGATTCGTATTAAAATGAGACAAAAATGGAGGAAAATTTCTTTTTTTTTTTTTTGGAGTTGGAGTCTCACTCTGTTGCCCAGACTGGAGTGCAGTGGCCGTTCCTGGTCACTGCAGCCTCGACCTGCTGGGCTCCGGCAATTCTTCTGAGTAGCCAGAATTACAGGCATGTGCTACCATGCCTGGCTGATTTTTTGATTTACTGTAGAGATGAGGTCTCGCCAAGGTGCCCAGGTGGGTCTCGAACCTGCGGGGTCAGGCAATTCACTCACCTCAGCCTCCCAAGGCACGGGATTACAGGCTGAGCCACTGAGCCAGCGGAAAATTTCTTGATAAAATTTCATCTTATGACACCCGATGATTGTGGTATATCACTGAAGACCATAAGTGGCCCAGAATTTATCTCAGTTAGCTGCACATCCTCCTGGGTAGTTTCAGAGGTTTACAGTGTTGTAGGAAATGCTGTCATGAGAGATGAGTGCAGAGGCTGTAAGAGGAACAGGAAGGGAGGCTATCTTCCAATGTACTTATTAGGCATTCCAGTCATTAGAGATACAAGCTAACTCCATGTGGATTTTTCTACTAACAAAGAGGTTAGATCTAGAAGAGAAGATATTTGAAAATAAAGCCATGAAATCTTTTATAAAAGAGCTAATTACGCCACAATAGTTTGTATTTTGCATCTTCGCTCATGCTTGATGTCCTTCTTAAAAAATTTTTTTAAAATCTATGCTCCCTCACTCTTTCAATTATCTAACTCAAGAAATTATCCCTGTCTACCAGGAAGATTTGCATATTTCAATTGTTATTTTAAAATATGAGACCAGGATTGGTGGCTCATGTCTGTAATCTCAACACTTTGGGAGGCTGAGGCAGGAAGATTGCCTGAGCCCAGGAGTTCGAAACCAGCTGAGGCAACCTAACAAAGCCTCATCTCTACAAAAATAAAAATAAAAAAATTAGCCAGGTGTGGTGGTGCATGCCTGTATTCTCAGCTACTCAGGAGACTGAGGTGGATGGGTCACCTGAACCCAGGAGGTCAAGACTGGTGAGCCATTACTGTGACACTTCTCTCCATCCTGGGTGACAGAGAACCAAACTTAAAAAACAAAAGAAAAATATTTCTATTTTCTCAATATTTGTACACCCAAGGTAGCCCATAGGGCTGATATGGCTAAGAAAACTGGACTGAACAAGAATTGGAGCACCCAATGAATAAAGAAAGGATGGAATTGATGATCTCCATTATTATTGAAATAAAATTGAATTGTTAATTGGTTTCTGCAGCCATTATGATTTGGAACATGAATGACCCTAAAATACAAAATGAGCTGCCTGGTGAATTAGTAATGGGAACATGGGGACACTTTTCTGCTCCAGAGACTCCCTCTTGGTAAGTGTCATTATACCACCATCATGTTCCTGCTTTCAGTGTATCATGTGGGTTCCATTCTTCCAAAAGCACTTCATACAGTCTACCTGACCATTTTTTCCTTCCAATCTAAACCTCTTCCACTTATATCACACACACACACACACACACACACACACACACACACACACACACAACCATGAGATTTGCACACATTTGAAGTTATATTTACTATAAACGCAAATTTAAAGTAGAAAAATACCTTTTTAAATGCCTCCTAAGAAGTCATCTTTATTATATTGTTCAACCTATTCAAAATTCTGAACCGTATAAATATTCAGTGTATGTAATCTCTGATTACTACTGGCTCCAATGACTAATTGTTTCAAATAGGTTTCAGCAAAGCAATTTAATTAGAATTCGAATGAATGTGTATTTGAAGCCAACATTCAGGCTTTATTTCTGAGAATAGTGCCATCCTTAGTGATGAAGAAAAATACATAATAACTGAATGTTATAACGATTCAAAATGAATTTGGTATTTCAAGACATTAAGGTAGTAGGAAGAGTTTAGAAACGAGAGAGGAAGAAAGGACACTGACATTTGTAGCAATATGATGTCAGCACGTGTTTCAGGATGCATTGGGGGAGCTCAATGTGCTACCTTGGTTTATTGGAAAAACACTTTTCTTCATAAACAAGGCTCACAGGAACATGAAACAGAAGAATTTAATCATTCCTTGGTGACATTCTGCACTCTGACTCGAAAGGACTTCTTTAAATGCTAATTCGTCTTCCTTACAACAGTTTCCTAGAGCAAATTCCCTGAGTGGAATTCAGGTTGCTTCCTTAGAAGATGATTTCCTGATATTCAGTCAGAGAAGTCTTATTTCTAGCAGGAGTCTCGGGTGAGACTCTCATTTTACAATTTACTTTTATCTCCTCACTGAGAAGCAGATCACATGATAGGAATTTTTCCTGTCTTTTCCTCACTGATGTGAGGAAGAACTCTAATACTGCTTAGAATTTAATTACTCTCTAGAATGTATATAAACAGAGTAATGGCTCTTGCAAAGCTGGTGTTTTTTTGTCCATTTTAGTTGTAGTTTTGTAACTTAAAAAAATTTTTAGAAAAGCCTGTTGATGCTTGGAGTTTTGTTTTTAGGAATGCATTGCAGTTTTTTTTTTCTTGCCTCTCTAAAACTGCTGATACCCCGTGGAGTGATCCTTAGTCCCTTTGGGCTTTTGATTTGAAGACGATAAAGTCAATAAAATATGACTCTGTCAAAAATGGACATGGTTTGTATGCCAGTTATTTACAAGGGAACCTTCTAATCACAACATTTTTCTTATTCGTTGATTGAGATGGTGACACAATTGTTAACAAAGAAAAGAAAGTCAATGTTTTTTGCAGAAATAATTTCTCTTGGGACTTCTTCACATAGTTGTGACATGCAAAATGATGGATGTCTATTCTGAAATATTTCACTGACCAGACCTTTTATTTTCAATTAGATACTGGTTTTTTGTTTGTTTGTTTTTGGTAAATCAGTGACTGGGCTGTAAGTCAAGACTCCTGGGATTTGTTCTTGGCCTCGCTGCAATTTTATTCATTTTGCACTCTATTATGTTCAATTTAACACTTTGTGGTATACTTTATTGTTTTTATCTCTAAATATGCAGGAATTTTACTTTCTCACCAATGTTGAAAACTTACTGGAAATAGATCAGGTCTTATAATGCTCTCGCACTTCAGGAAGAATTTCCACAGATCTGGGCACAGAGAAGACATGATAAAGATTTCTGAATAAATAAACTGGATGCAGTGGCCTTCAATCCCTGCACTTTTGGAGGCAGAGGCGAGAGGATTGCCTGAACCCAGGGGTTTGAGACCAGCCTGGGCAACTTGGCAAGATCTCCTCTCTCAAATAAATGAAAAAATTAGCTGAGCGTGGTGGCACACACCTGTGGTTCCAGCTATTTTGAAGGCTGAGGCAGAAGGATCGCCTGAGCCCAGCAAGCTGAGGCTGTGGTGGCCATGAGTGTGCCACTGCACTCCAGCCTGGGCTATAGAGATTCCAACTCCCCCCCAAAAATTAATAAATAAGTAAAAGAATCAAGAAAAAAATGAGTAAAAGAAGATAGCAAGTGGATTAACTATTTTATTAAATTGATGTCTTTGTATAAAAATATTCACCATGTGTCATGTTATATGTTGTGGTAGCTGCAAATTAGGTGACTACAAAGTCTTTGCTATTTTCTTACCTTTGAAGTGCTTTAGCTTTAGTGACCAGTAGGTTGTTGAAGTGATGCTCTTGGATGTCTTGGGCTGGGTCATAAGAACCCTTGTGTACCCTACCTGACTCTCTTGGAGCCCAGCCACCTTACCTTGAGAAGTCCAAACCACACAGACAGACCATGTACTAGCTTTCTTCTTGGCCCTGACTGAGCCCCCCAGGGAAAACCAGCATCAATTCTGCATCAATTCTGGTCATGCATATCAGGATGAGTTCAATCAGAAGAAAGAAACTATACAATTATTTGACAGGGAAAGTTTAATATACAGCATTATTAACTACAACAGAGAGTTGAAGTCATGAGAGATTGATTCATACAAAACAAGGAGAATACAAGAAATAAATACAATGTATATTGCAATATCAGATTCTACACAGTATGTTATGGAACAACCACTACCCTTAGGGTTGAAATAGAGTACGAAAAGCAGAGATGCTTCCTGCCTTGTTGTTCCTGGCCTGAGCTGAGATCCTGAGCTTGTTGGAAAAAGCACAGCTACTAGATGACAGAAAATTTCTGTTCGTTGCCAGAACTTTGACCTCTAGGGAGTCAGAGAAAGCTGTTCACAAGGTGATATCACCCTAGAGAGGCTCTACTACAAACTGCCCACCCAATGGGTGTGCTGAGCAAAGCAGCTGCCACTGATCAGCCTGCACCACGGGAGCCGGGTGCTGGAGAAGCTGGGTCCGCTGGAGAAGCTGCCCCCATGGCAGAAGCCTACTGAGTGAGCACGCTGGAGCCAGGAGCAAAAACACTTTCCTCTTGTCATATCTCTCCAGTGACTTCTATGGACAAAACGCCAGTGCCATCTGGCAAACAAAAATACTTTAAAAGCCTAAATGGAATTTCACAAAGCAGTCAAAAAGAGAGAATTTGGAGCCAAGTCAATAAACTGGTAACTGGTACACTATGTGAATGAGCCATCCTGGATGTACTGCCCAGCCTGGCCCTCAGTTAGCTCCAGATCTGACTGCCAACTGCCAGCAACTGCATCGGACACCAAAAGTGGAAACTACCTGAATCAACGCTCAGAACAAGATCATAATATATTAAGATGTATATTGGCCGGGCGGAGTGGCTCACACCTTTAATCCCAGCACTTTGGGAGGCCGAACTGAGAGGATTTTCCGAACCCACAGGTTCGAGAACAGCCTGAACAACTTGGCAAGACCTCATCTCTACAATAAATCAAAAATTAGCCAGGTGTGGCAGCGGGTACCTGTAGTCCCAGCTCCTTGGAAGGCTGAGGCAGAAGGAGCGCCAGAGCCCAGCAGGTCGACGCTGGGGTAGCCGTGAGTGTACCATGGCCTTTTAGCCTGGTCATTGGAGTGAGGCTCAGACACAAAAAAAAAAATAAAAAAAAATAAAGGTATATTATTGTGTTCGCTTTGGCAGTACATATACTAAAATTGGAACGATACAGAGAAGATTAGCATGGCCCCTGCACAAGGATGACATGCAAATTTGTGAAGCATTCCCTGTTTTTTAGACTTTGAAGGGGACCTATGATCTGCATTGCTAGAAAACACTACAGTGTTTCTGATATAGGTGGTCAGTAAACCACACCTTAAAAATCCACTGTGGAATATAGATTTCATCTTGTAATTTTGCTTATGTCTTGTTGTATTTGTCTTTTTAAAATCATAAACCATTAAAGTTTTTCTAATGATTATGAAAAAAGATGTATATTATTATATATTAATTATATATGAGTTAATATATTATCCCTTTAACCCACTATGTTCTGTTTGTTACACAGCAAGAGATATCTGTTTCATGTATTATCAAGGTGTCCTAACTTCTTCTATTTTAGTTTTTCTTTCACCCTAAGGCAACCAGTACACTTCTGGCAATCTTGAACTTGTGCTTTTTTAAGTCCTCAACTGTGGTTTAGAGATTTACTTTTAAAAATGAAAACAACAGCCTGAAAAGACAATGCTGTTTATGTTAGAGAGCTGTATTGCCTGTCCAACATCGTTAGTTGGAGATCTTTTAGATGACATGTTGAGTGTTGAAGGAATACTTTGTGGACAGAATTTCCCATAGAGCTGCCCAATAGCATGTCTCACAAATTACATGTAATATTTATCATAAATCTAGACTGAAAAAGGCTAAACTCAGTATACTATATCACTTCATAGTACAAAAATTAAAGTAGCAACTATTAATAAGATTATATTCCTATAACATATGCAAGAAATCCTTCCCAAAAGGATAAAATAAAGACAAGAAGTTGTCCTCTAGGCTATCAATAGTTCAGTGGCATACTACAAGATTTCATGTCGGAAGCCAGCCTTGGAGGCCCACTTGATTGACAGGGTCCTGGTGGGCCGAAGACCCCGGGCCGCAGGGTGAGCCCAGGAAGCTGAGGTCCTTCTGTCTTCCACCTTTGCTGTTTGGTATGGCCTAAGAATTCTGTGCAGTCGTGGAAGAAGAAAATGACATGTTTATGTGAAGTACTCACAGCTAACCTGGAAATGTCATGGTTCATTTTTCCATTTCCCACTATGCCACAAGGCCTTTTCTAACACATGCAATAGTTAAACTCTGAACCACATCAAGAATGCTTTCTTTCACTTGGTTATAAGTTACTAGATATTGCTTGAGTAATAAGTGATATAAGTATATTCACTCATTTGATTTAGAATTATGTAGTTTAGTGTTTAGACAAGGTTTTTCAGAAGCACAAGTTTATAGTAAGTTCATTATGAATTCATTATAAGTTCTAACACTTATCTAGGAGTTATATAGGTGATTTATAACACTGTTTTCACAGATTTAGGATGAAGATTAATTGTTAAGGTTTTTACTTAATTCAATAGTTAAAATTCTAAGTTAATGTTTATAGAGTGGGCTTTCACTGAATTCATAATATACTAATTGGATACTTTTATGATAAATTAACTAAAGACAGAAAGCAACCTTGGGGGCCTGGGAAACATCAATAAAAGCTTCTTTTGAGTTCTCTTTAGAAATCAACACTGCAGGATAAGAGAAAAGTAACGAAGACAACTGGATAAGAGAGGCAATTACAAAGCTTTGAAGGCATAGAAGCCCCAGAGAGAAAAACTCCTGACACATGGAGAAATGTGCACTTAGAAACTTTTCTGAGACATTTCAAGGACTGTAATTTGGGACTTTGGACTAAAACTATCATTTTTTGCTTTATGAATAAGACTTGTTGTCTGAATGTTTATAGCATTCTTGGCTTGTTTGTTGCTAAGACCATTAGATGGTGGTAACTTTTAAAGGATATGTATGTGAAGGAATTTTCTTTGTCTTGCCCTTTTACAAATGGTATAAAAGCTTTCTGTTAGCTAACGTTAAATGTCATCTGTTCAGCAAGCAGGTATCTGAGTTTATTATTTTCATCTTTTGCCTATTCGTCCCTCCTTCAGGAAACCCAAGACCCGGCAGGGGCAGGACCCCCACAATCTCTCATGGATTTATATGTATGTTCTGACTGGATTCAAGAACATATGATGACTTAAGTGTCACTGTGAATGAGTATGCTGGTAAAACATATTCAAACTTTTCAGGGTAGTGATTTCATCAGTGCTGAAGACTCTACTCCTGGGAGACTACAAAACAACAGAATCTTTGGGGTATCTGTTTTCCTGGAAGCATTTGGCTTTTCCTGCCACAATATTCTGAAACTCACCAGGGCCAGAGAGTTCAAACAACAATAATTGTTCTGTGGTCACCACAATCATCAAATTTTCATGGACTGTGGTTTGCATGCTTACACTGGCTTTCAGACTGTGAATTCATAGAGTTCATGGAGTTCCATAGAGTCAGAAGTTGTGAAGAACAGATACTGAGCTACTGGGCTTCAAATTCAGCTTATGGTATATATCTTATGATTGAGACTTCTTATCTTCCTACCATGAAACCTGTTCTCTTACCTGCCTCTGCATCTATATCTCCTCTTCTTTCCCCTCCCACATACTAAAGAAGTTGATCTCATCAATTGTGTGTCAGCGTAGGGGAGAGGTTTTTAATCATCACAACAATGCATCTTGTAGAAACAGTATTCCAGGAAGAACAGAATGCATGGGCATCCCATTTCAATGTCATTGCTTTTTACTTACTAAAAGACTTCCCCAGATATTCTCCCTCTCTCCTACAAATGCAGTCCCTACCCCTCCTCATTGTATCATTTATATTATCATGAACACATGCTGTAATACATTTCCTGGTCTAAAAAATAGTCTTCCACTGCACCTTCCGCCCTTCCAGGTACATTCTTGTTTCTAGATTTTCTTTAAAATCACACACACACACACACACACACACACACACACACACCACACACAGACACACACACTTTCTACTTCTTCATATTTCAATTTATCTTAAACTATTTGAAAATTGGCTTCCAACCAATATCTCAACTAAAATTTTAGTTAAGATCCACCAGTGACCTACACATAGACACATACAGTGGATTTTTTTTTCATTTACTTACAAGACTTTCAGCAATGATTCACACAAATGACCATTCCCTCCTCAAAACACTTCCCTCTCTCAGCTTCAGAGACAGAACAGTGCTATTTTTTCTTCTTGGCACTCTGCTCCTTCACATTTTCCTTTGCCATCTTTTCCTCTTCACAATTATTTATGTTAAAGTTCCTCTAGCCTCAGTCCTGGGCTGCCTTTTCTTTTCTTACTATAGCTCTGTCTAAGTGATCTCATTCACTTCTATGACTTTCAAAATCATTTATATGCTGGTGACTCACAGATTTATACTTCTTACCCAGACTTATTTTCTGAGCTCTAAATTTATATATCCAACTTGCCTATTTGAATGTGTCAGATGCATTTCCAAATTTGCATGCCGAAAACAAGACCCATTCCATCCCTTTCACACCCTTTGCAATCTAATCATCCCTAGTGTTTCCATATTTCAAATAAATGGCACTACCACCACCCATTCTGAAGGTTAGAAATATCAGAATACTTCTTCTTTTTTTTTTTTGAGTTGGAGTCTCACTCTGTCACCCAGACTGGAGTGCAGTGGCTGCTCCCGGCCACTGCAGTCTCGACCTGCTGGGCTCTGGCGATCCTTCCACCTCAGCCTCCCGAGTAGCTGGAATTACAGGTGTGCGCTACCATGCCCAGCTAATTTTTTGATTTTATTGTAGAGATGAGGTCTCGCCTGCCCAGGCGGGTCTCGAACACGCAAGCTCAGGCAATCCACTCACCTCAGCCTCCCAAAGGCACGGGATTACAGGCTGAGCCACCGAGCCCGGCTCAGAATACTTCTTGACCTTTCCCTTTCCTTGGCCCTTCATATTTAATCTATCTGTGCGAGCTGTGCCTTCCAAATATCCACACTGAATATGCTTTCCTGGCACCACCGGTCCACCTTGTCCAAGTCATTGTCTATTGCTTGGACCACAAGAAGAGATTCTTAACTCATTTCCCTTTTTCATTCCTGCCTGCTGCAAGTCCATTCTCTGTACTTGAGTCATACTTTTGTTTTTAAAAATTTATAGGAGATTGTGTTCATCATTTTGCTTACAACTCATGAATGGGTTCTCATTACCCTTAGCATAAGATTAAAATGTGTTCCCATGATCTTTAAGGCCGAGTGATCTGTCCTCTGCCTAAACTTCCCTTCTCTTCTTGTATCATTCTGCTCATCGCATGTTATTCTAGTCTCACTGGCTTGGTGTCAGTTCCCAGGGTGCTCCATACCCGCCATCAGCTCAAAGTATTCAAACATCTTGCGTTTATGGTTTGTTCTACCTGCAGGGCTATTTCTCAGGAGCTTCTTATGTGACAGATTGAAACTGATCTAAATAATTATTGAGAAAGGAAAGTTTAAATGAATTGTAACCCATTTATGCTATGACTTTCCTCTGTGAATACTCATCAGTATTCAGCTGTTAGAAGCATGTGGTAGAATTTTATGTATTTTTATGGAAAAATCTCCAATCAGGTTAAGTGTAAAAAGTAAGTTGTTTGCCACTTCCTGTGAACATATCATTGTTTCAAAATAAGTTAAAAATAGGTTACAGAAAATATGTTGAATGTGTATTTTGTATAAAATATAAAAATATGTATGAAACAGATAAAAACAAAAAGAATATTCCATTGTGTATGTTTTTAAAGGCACAAAATCAGTAGGAAATGTTCCATACACACGCTAACAGAAATTACTGCTTTAGTAGCAATGTGACCATGTAATTAAAGTAAAGCTTAAACTTTTTTGCTATATATATTTGTTGCCACACTTACTTTTGTCATTAAAAAAAAATTCTTACAGTCTTTTGTAAATGTTCTCCAGTGGTCAAAATAGTTTGACTTTAGTGGTATCTTGTTTCTTTTCCCACAGAAGGTTGAATGTAAAATGTTTTGCAAAGTCTTTGCTTAAAGAAAACCTGCTGGTTCCTTGGCTATTTTTACTGTTTTTTTAAATTTTCTTTTTTTTTTTTTAGTTGGAGTCTCACTCTGTCACCCAGACTGGAGTGCAGTGGCAGCTCTCAGCCACCACAGCCTCGACCCGCTGGGCTGCAGCGATCCTTCCGCCTCAGCCTTTCAAGTAGCTGGAACTACAGGTACACGCTACCATGCCCAGCTAATTTTTGATTTATTGTAGAGATGAGGACTCGCCAAGTTGCCCAGGCAGGTCTCGAACCCTCGAGCTCAGGCAATCCACTCACCTCGGTCTCCCAAAGCGCTGGGATTACAGGCTGAGCCACCAAGCCTGGCGATTATTTCTTACTGTTTTTCAATGACTCATATACTATATGTAAATGGAGAACTGAAACCAACAACTTGATAGTAAATATTAATAACGATAATTTATTTGTAATTAGTAAAATGAAATCTAGCCTTCTTTGTTATGAGCTAATGAAAATAGAACTTTACTATAAAATGACCACTTCATGATCTTGAATGGTTAATGATTATTAATAATTTTAATGAAAACTAGGTGTAGAGACGTCTTTAGCAATAAAAATACCATTACCAAGTTATAATTTGATATATCCTATAAAACGCTAGTAGTATACATTATACTTTGAAATCAGTGAAAGGACAAGTTCTCTGAATCTACCTTAAATTGTGCTAACAGTTAGATTTTTCTGCTGTCCTGTTTAAAATGTAAGTCTGTGTCTGGCAAAAATAAATGTGAATTATAAGTCACAATCTTAAATTCTAATGCAACGGAATATTTTGCCTTTAATAACTCACAGTCTCTCTGTCTCAGATGTGAAATGAGAAGTCTGGACTAGCAAAACATTTTACAACAGGCTTACATGGAACTAAACAAACATTGATTAAAAAACAAAAAAGATAAGTTTGGAAAATGCCAGTTTGACATTTTTGCTGTTGTTTTATTTTTGTTCAGAGAATTTTCCTGAATATTTGATTATCTAATTTTCAGTAGAAATCTTCAAGAGGTAAGAGGTGGGTAAGTTATGTAAGCATTTCTCCAAATGTATTTGATTACCGAACTCAAAGGTTTCCTTTGAAATGAACAAAATGATACCGCCATACCCTTTCAGTCTAATGGCCTATCCTTCAGCATGAAGGGGTGGTACTTTTCTTCTCTGCCTCTTTCACTTGCTATTCTATCGCCCTGGCAACAATTTCTGTGCCAAGTGAGTATATATCTATTCCCTGTTGTTGGGAAAAAAGGAATTAACAATAGCATGCAGATAGAAATGGTGTTCTCTTAACCTGGACATTCAACTGGGTGTGTATGCCTAGATCTGGTTATTATCAAATACCAGAGCAAATGCCATTTCTATGCATGAGGAGACACAGACTAGGCAATCATTTACTTTCCCATTTAGATGCCATGGAATCTTAGGCAAGTTAAAATTGTTCACCCTTCTCTGTGGGACACAGTGGAAAAAATCACTGGAATTGGAGACAGAAGAATTAATGTGTTTAAAATGGCAATAAAAGATGCAGAACATAAATTGACTATTTTAACCATTTTTAATTATACACTACAGTGGCATTAAGAACCATCACCACCATCTATATCCAAATCTTTTCATAGTGCAAAATTGAAACTCTTTATCTTTCAAATAGTAACTCCTCATTACCTGCTCCCTCAAATCCTGGCAAACACCATTCTACTTTGGGGAAAAAAATTTAATCCAGGTCCTTGTACTGTCATTAACTTCATTGTTTGATCCTAGGCAGATATTATTTCTTTGTCTCTCTTTTCTCTGATAGAAGATGACAAAGTAACTACCTTAAAATATATATATATCTGCTATATGTAGACAGTTGATATGTTCTGAGAGTTTCAGTTATCTATCTCTTTCTATACATCTACATGTATAATATAGACTTATACACACGCATATATATGGAATTTTATATAATGCATCAATATCTTTAAACATGACAAAGTAATTGTTGTCATTCATATTACTCACAGTCCTCTTCTTCTTTTTTTTTTTTTAACCAAAAAAGTCTGCCAAATCCTGGGAACTCCCTGAAGTCAGGGGCCTAAAAGAAGCAGGAGTTATTATTATTTAATGATTTGCCATTTTAAAAATTACGTTTTCCTCAGATGGGAGAGTCATATCCAATGGTCCTTAAATTTCTTTACCCTGTATGTATTCTGTATGCTATTTTTACTCTAAAGGATCTTTTAAGGATTGACCTGTGATTTTTAAGCTATGATTTTTGAGGCAGGCAAAAAAAGTTTTAAGGTTATGTGCTGTCCCAAATATCAGCTATAAACTGTATTATTTTGAGACAACTGAGCAGGTTTGTGATTTTATAAGGCTCTTGGAAAATAATTCACTTTTTAGAAATTGTATTATACTTGTTGAAATTCCTAAGTTCCCATTTCTGTTCAATGTAATCAGAGCAGTCTTGTTTCTTTGTGCCTCCAGCACAGATACACAAGACCAAATATTTTGACTTTTGGAAAAGTTGCCAAGTCCAAATATTTTAAATATCAGTGAAATTATCATGTAGCTGCTGAGGTTTTATTTTTCAGTCCAGTATTTTATCAAGATTCTTCCCAATTTGGTGCTTGAGATAAGTCATTTCCAAAGTAACAGAGAAAGTATATGTTCTTATAAAATTAATAAATAGATTAAGATGTTACATTTATTTTAATTAATACTCATTTCTTTCCACTGTCTGTTTGTTATGAATGTAGTTGTTGACGCTCTCACAAATTTCCACTTATGGTATATTATTTTATACTTACCTATATGAAATAAAATGTTTAGAGCACTGGTAGTGAAATTGAAACCATTTTTTTTTTCCCCCTGTGAGCTGTCAGTCTAGCAGGTAGTGGCTATTCTACCAACTTTTTTTATTCATAATTCATAGTTTTATTTGGTGGGAGTTAAGGAGAGGTGGTGATGTTTATTTGTTCATTATTTATCTCAAAACTATCTCTCTCTCTCCCTATATATATGTATACGCTTTTATATATAAATATATAAAAGTATATAAATATTATTTATAATTCATAGTTTTATTTCATGGGAGGTGAGGAGAGGCAGTGATGTTTTATTTGTTCATTATTTATCTCAAAGCGCTCTCTCTCTCTCTCTCTCTCTCTCTATATATATATATATATTATATATATACGCTCTATATATATAGACTCTCTCTCTCTCTCTCTCTCTCTCTCTCTCTCTTATAGAGAGAGAGAGTCTATATATATATATACACACTTTTTGAGTTGGAGTCTCACTTTATCGCCCAGGCTGGAGTGCAGTGGCATGCTCATGGCCATCCCAGCATCGACCTACGGTGCTCTGATGATCCTTCCACCTCAGCCTTCCAAGTAGCTGGAACTACAGGTGCGCACTACCACACCCAGCTAATGTTTTGATGAACTGTAGAGATGAGGTCTTACCAAGTTGCCCAGGCTGGTCTTGAATCCGTGGGCTCAGGCAATCCTCTTGCCTCAGCCTCCCAAAATGTGGGATGACAGGCTAAACCACTGTACCTGGCCATCTCTGCATATTTGAATATCTATTGTCAAATGATCGATTACATTTAACTGTATAAAATATTGAAAACATAGCCGGGCTCGGTGGCTCAGCCTGTAATCCCGCGCCTTTGGGAGGCTGAGGTGAGTGAATTGCCTGAGCCCGCGGGTTCGAGACCCGCCTGGGCAGTGAGACCTCATCTCTACAATAGATCAAAAAATCAGCCGGGCGTGATAGCGCATGCCTGTAATTCCGGCTCCTCGGAAGGCTGAGGCGGAAGGATCGCCGGAGCCCAGCGGGTCGAGGCTGCGGTGGCCGGGAGCGGCCACTGCACTCCAGTCTGGGCGACAGAGGGAGACTCCGACTCAAAAAAAAAAAAAAAAAAAATATTGAAAACATTTTTAGTTTTTTCAATACTAGAGACATTTTTCACAATGGAATGCCATGTTTCTATGAAAGAAAATTTTGAAGTTTCATGCATGAGAAAGCAAGTACTATGATTCTATCTCAAGGTTATCTTTGTTAATTGTGTTTCCCAAGATTTGACAGACTTTTAGTCAAAAAAAAGCTGTGAGTTATATAAGTGACAACAATTACTTTGTCTTGTTTAAAGAAAGTGATGTATTTGATAGCTACATAGTATGTGTATAAATCTATATTATACATATTAAATGTATAGACAGAGATATTTGACTCCCCCATGACAAATCTATTGTCTACAATAGCAGATATCTATATCTATATCTATATCTAATATATATATATCTTTTTCAATCAGAGAAAACAGAAACAAAGAAATGATATCCACCTAGGATCAAACAGTGAAGTAAATGACAGCCCATGGACCTCGATCAAAATTTCCCCCCCAAGTAGAAGGGTAGTTGCTGGAGTCTGTGGGGAGAAGGTAGGGAGGAGTTATTTGATGGAGAAAGAGTTTCTGTTTTGCATGATAAAAAGTTTTTAAGCTAGGTTGTGGTGATGGTTGCATAACAGGTATCTTCGGAAGATAGGCTGTAAATATCCAGGTATGAGCATCAGTCAGAATGAGATAGATTATGGGGCAGAAGCAAGCACTCTCATGGAATCGCCATAACCTAAAGTTTTATTTCCTACTCATCCTTTACGTCCACTGCAGGTCAGCAGAGGGAACCTACCCATCACAACACTTCAGGGATCCAGGGTAATAGAGCATCTACCATCTTGAACATGGTCAGAGGACTAGGAGTCCCCAGAGAGTCTCATACTAACATAGAAGCAAAACATGCCATTTTGGCTCACAGATCATTGGTCAGACCTTGTCATGTGAAAGATGTCTTGCCTACTCCTAACCACATGGAGACAGGGAAAGGCAGTCTTTTTATTTTTTATTTTTTGAACTTTTTCTTTAAATAAAGATGTGGGGTACAATTCAGGGTTAGGTCTACAAACCTAGATTATGCAGGTACCTGTGTTGATGAGGTATGCCCCTCGCTCCCCTAGCAGATTCCCTCAACTGCCAATCCCACCCCCCATCCCTTGACAGTTTCCCACTACTGCCAATCGCTTTCTTATAGTATTATAATTGTCCAAGATCCGCTTATGAGTGAGAACATGTGGTACTCTGTTCTTTGTTTCTGTGATAGATCACTGAGTATGATCGACTCTAAATCCATCCAAATTGCTGCAAAGTCTGTATGTTTGTCCTTTATGGCTGCATAATATTCCTCTGTGTATATGAACCACATTTTTTTTATCCAGTCTAGCTTCGATGGGCAACATGGTTGGTTCCATGGCTTTGCTATTGTGAGTAGAGCTGCAACAAACATACATGTGCAGGTATCTTTTTTTTGTAGAATGATTTGAGTTCCTTCAGGTGTATTTCCAATAGAGGGAATTGCTGGGTCATATTGAATGTCAATTTCTAGTCATTTCAGATACCGCCATACTGTCTTCCAAAGAGGCTGCACTAGTTTGCATTCCCACCAGCAGTGTCGAAGCGTTCCTTTTTATCCGCATTCTTGCCAGCATCTGTTGTTATTTGTTTTATTAATGATGGTCATTCTTACTGAGGTTAGGTGGTATCTCAATGTGGTTTTGATTTGCATTTCTCTGATGATGAGTGAGGCTGATCACTTTGTCATGTGTCTATTGGCTGCCCATATATCTTCTTTTGAGAAGTGTCTATTCATGTATTTTGTCCACTTTTTAATGGGGCTGTTTGTTTTTTTCCTTTCGTCGTGTTTGAGTTCTTTGTAGATTCTAGATGTTAGGCCTTTGTCAGATATACAGTTGGCAAATATTTTTTTCCCATTCTGTGGGCTGTCTTCCTGATCACCTGATGGTTTTTTTTGCTCTGCAGAAGCTCATTAATTTGCTGGGGTCCCACTAGTCTATCTTATTTCTTAAGGTATGGGCATTTCGGGTTCTGAATAAGGAATTGGTTACCAGTTCCAATATCCATAAGGGTGTCTCCTGCATTTTCTAAGATTCTTATAGTTTTAGGTTTACACTTAGGTCTTTGATCCATTTCGAGTTAATTTTTGTGTATGGTGACAGGTAGGGGGTCTGTTTCAATCTTCTGCATGTGGTCAGCCAGTTTTCCCAGCACCATTTACTGAATAGGGTTTCCTCTCCCCAGTGGTTGTTGTTGGTGGCTTTGTCAAAGATGAGTTGGTTGAGAAATTGAGACTTTGCTTCCAGAATCTCCATCCTGTTTAATTGGTCTATATGCTTGTTCTTGTACCAATACCAGGCTGTTTTGATTACATTATTATATAAATTTGATTAGCTTATTATATAAATTATACTTATTTTGATTATTTTTGATTATGTAAATTATAATTATTTTGATTATATTATATGATTATATAAATTATATGATTATATACATTATAATTATTTTGATTGCCTTATAGTAAGGTTTGAAGTCTGGAAGTGTGATCCCTCCTGCTTTGTTTCTTTTGCTAAGGATTGCTTTGGTTATTCGTGGTCATTTATGTTTCCATATGAATTTCTATATTGTCATATCCAGGTCTGAGAATAATGATGTTGGTAACTTAATGGGTATTGTGTTGAATCTGTAGATTGCCTGTGGTAGGATGAACATCTTAACAATGTTGATTCTTCCTCTCCACGAGCATGGAATATTTTTCCATTTGTTTGTGTCTTCTTGGATTTCTTTGAGCCTTGTTTTGTAGTTCTCATTGTAAAGGTCTTTCACTTCTCTGATTAGGAAGACGCCAAGGTATTTCTCTTTTTTTTGTGGCTATTGTGAATGAGATTGTCCTTTTAATTTGGGTCTCTGCCTGCTTGTTGTTGGTGTATAGGAATGCAACTGCCTTTTACATATTTATTATGTACCCTGAGATTTGCCAAAGTCCTTTGTCAGTGCAAAAAGGTTTTTGACAAATTATCTTGAATTTTCAAGGTATAAGATCGTATCATTAGCAAAAAGGGATAACTTGACTTCTTCCTTTCCTATTTGGATACCCAGAGGAAATGCAGTCTTAACGTGAAATGGGATGGTGAGAAGCCAAAAACATTGAACTGTATAATGACTACCTCAGTTTTCCTGACCAAGAATTCCAAGGAGCAAAAAAAAAACATGTTATATTTCTTTTCCATATGTGTCTGTTTCCTTCTGTACCCTGAAGTGAACAACAGACTCACAGCTCATGGGAGAAGAGGCATATGAGAAAAGGGGTATTCACAGCTTGCCTAGGGGCTTGTTTAGTCAGACTGGCACTGAGGCGCACAGATAAAATACCACAATGAAGATGATCCATGAACATTTTGCTTGACTCTTTTATTATTGGTTATCATGAGCTTTGCGGACTTCCATTCCCCTTTTCCTCACTTCTAGCCATGGTACAGTCTCCAAATGATTTGATGATATCAAATATTACAGAATGTTAAGGAAAATGACAGAGTTACAATATGTAGGGGATGGTTTTATATCTGTCTACTAAACATAACTTTTTCCACCCTATTCCAAGGGAAAAGTACCCAATAAGCAGTATTATGATAGTAAGTGTTTAACAACTGGATTTCCAATGAAAGGAGCCCAGATTTGTAGGATTTTCCAATATTGGTGGTGTCAATAGTCTTACCATGACCAATTTTAACCTACTGCTATGATCTCACTGAATGTAGAGTTGGGAAAATGTGTGCACAGTGGGCTTTGCCAGCTAACAGGAGTCAGCTCCAGCACAGGACTGAGAGAAATAATTTTCACAGAGTCTTTTTAGTATGTACCTCAGCTTTTAAAACTGCTCTCCATTTTTTCACTTCTGTCTGCACACACACAAACACATGCACACAAACGCACACCTCATAAGGGCAAAAACAAATTCTCAAACACAACCCGGAAATGTCCAATGAGATAGTGAAATATTTTCTTAACTGCTCTATTGTTTTTAAGACTATATCTGAAATAATTATATGAATACTTTGTGCTTTACAGTATTCCAAGAATAGTTACTTTCCTATACTTAACTTCTCTTTAACTCCCCCCTTTAGATCTCCTGGGAATAAAAAAAACATACATGATGACTCTGAACCATAAATCTCTTATGGATGCCCCCATGGCTACATAAATCCCTGGCTAAAGCTTTTTCTTTATTCTTTCTGTCTTTCTGTTTTGTAAAGACCAGATCTCACTATGTTGCCCAGACTGGTCTCAAACTCCTGAGTTCCAGCAATCCTCCCACTTTGGCCTCCTAAAGTGCTAGGATTACAGATGTGAGCCATCACGCTTGGCTAACCCTGGCTAAAGCTTTGACAGCAGACTTTGTAAATGTCTGTATAAAACGTATGTTGAGGATACCAGGGGATAGAAGTGTTTAACAATTTTTTTGGCAATGTGATGCTCCCAGACTATACAGCTCATGTACCAGACCAATAATTCTCTACCTCATATTCTGACCCTGTTACCTGACCCGCCTCGATAAACTACTCCACTTTTTCCAACCACTATAACAGCATCTAATCCACACTCTTTGCTCTTTCCCAGGTATTTTACAACCATCCAAACCCTTGTGTTTTGCTTGTGGGATTAGCCCACTTCTAACATACACACTTTTATCTGCTCTCTCAGCAAAACTCAGAGCGCTACATTCAATGTTGTCATTGTTATGGCCCTTAACTTTTTCTTACAAAAGTAGCCAACTCCCATTGTGACTGCTTGACATCACTGAGCTTGCATTTTGCTAAAATGTACCTTTCATCTGCCAATATCTTCCATCTGTGTTATATATAATGACATTATGTAAATCTCACTCCTCCAAAGGATGATCAACTCTTGACATCATGCGCTATAATTCTCTTCTATCGCAGTGACATCTTGCATCGAGTAAGGTTGATATTCAACCCTAACAAAAACTTCCAAAATTAAATTCCATACCAAAAATACTATTGATTATGTTTCCTATGTCTTAGCATGATAAGCTTCAGATAAGGACTGCAAATCGTTAGAGGGCAAAATACAGTTGAGTAGAAGTTTGAGATTAATAGCTGTTGAATATTGCATAAATAAATTCTAGAAATAAAATTGACTGGTAAAATTGACAACTTTAGAAATTAATTTTTGTTAGGGATGGTCAGTCCATACACTTAATTCATCAACTTCTGTCATTTCTTAATGTCAAGGCAACTTGTCGTCTGGTTGGACAGAAACTCACCCCAAAACTAACTTTTTCTTAGTGTCAGTAACTTTTTTTCCTGCTTACCTGCAATTATTTCTCTGCCTCTTTGCAAAAAAAAAAAAAAAAAAAAAGTATTTCATGATCTACAGAACTGAGCTTAGCATTCTTAATGGAGAACCTCATGAAGTAAAAGTGTGGGGTATACTAGTCTGGTGTAAGTTAAAATTGCTTGATGTAAGTTGTATTAGTCAACAAACATTGATTGAATATCTCCAGGGGAGAGGGAAGACTGGGAAATAGGGTTCAAAAGAGATGCAGTATATGACTTTCATTTCTAGAAACTTGTATGTTTATCACACATGCAAAAACATTTGTAATGAGAATAGGTACACAAGGGCTAAACTGTTGTGAATTTGGGTTGGGCACAGTGGATTAGATCCAGCACTTTGAGAGGCCGAGGTGGGAGGATTGCTTGAGCCCTGGAATTTGAGACCAGTTGAGGCAACACAGTGAAACCTCGTCTCTATAAAAAAATTTTTTTTTAAATAGCTGAATGTGATGGTGTGTACCTGTAATCTCAGCTACTCAGGAGGCTGAAGTGAGAAGATCTCTTAAGCCCAAGCAGTTGAAGCTGCAATGAGCTGTGATCATGCCACTGTACTCCGGTTTTGGAAACAAAGCGAGATCCCGACTTGAAAAAAAGAAAAAAATAAGTTAAAGGATTTGTGGCACATCAAGGGAGTTTTTATGAAGTGGCAGTTTCTAACCTAGTCTTGAATAGTATAGTAGATTTAAAAGAGGAATATAGTCATTCAAAAATAACTGTGACAGAGGAATAACAATTATGTTTAGAGAGACTTTCCACACACTCATTGCTATGCCGACAGTCCACTTTGATGCAGAATCAGAGCACACTTGCATTCCTGCCACCCAGAAATACCTACCCCTGGCTCTTTTAGCATCCTGGGATCCAATCCTTCTCTCAAACTAACAACCTGCACCACTTTCAACGTTTTCCTCTAAGCTGTCAAATTAATATTTTGATAGATTTCATCTTTAAAGTCAAGGCTTCAGCATTGGTGGTGAAAGAACGTGGAGAGAAATACTACCCCACAAGCAGCTAGAATGCATATCTCATTACCTGGCTTTTATTGTCTCTCCTTTTTGTTTACTGTCTTGTCTCCAGCACCAAGGACAGTAACTTCACATATCAGGTACTCTGAATATCTGCAGAAAGGAAGGAATAGAAAGCAGGGCAAAACTCAGAAACACGGAGGTGTGGTGGTAATTCTGAAGTATCTATCACAATGTACAAACTTAATATCCCAGGCTGGAATCTCACTCTGTCTCCTAGGCTGGCGTGCAGTGGCACACTCATGACTTACCGTACAGAGCCTTAACATACTAAGCTCAGGCGATCCTTTCATCTCAACCTCCCGAGTAACTGGGGCTACAGCCACATGCCACCAAGACCTTTATTTATATTTATTTATTTATTTATTTATTTATTTATTTATTTAGGAAGACAGAGTCTTTCTATGTTGCACAGGCTGGTCTCGAACTCCTGGGTTCAAGCAATCTTCCCACCTCAGGCTCCCAAAGTTCTGGGACTACAGGTGTGTGCCAAGATGCCTAGGCCTGATAGCTCAATAGATAATCTGATTCAATCAAACTTTGAATGAAAAGAATCTTTAGCCAGAGGTGGTGGCTCATGCCCATAATCCCAGCACTTTGAGAAGTGGAGGCAAGAGGATTGCCTGATCCAGGGGTTTGAGACCAGCCCGGGCAACTTGGTGAGACCTCATTTCTCCAATAAATCAAAAAAATTAGCTGGGTGTGGTGATGCATATCTGTAGTTCTAGCTCCTTGGAAGGCTGAGGTGGAAGGACCACCCGAGCACATCAAGTCTGGACTGCCATGGCCTTGAACGTGCCGCTGTACTCCAGACTGGGTGACAGAGTGAGACTCTAACTTAAAAAAAACAACAAAAAACAGGATCTTTAAGTGTCGGTAGTATAGTGGGTCTCAAGCATAAGAAAAGTGTCCAGACAGGGCACATTTGGAAATGAGCATTCACGGTTTGTGATACTGCTACCATTAAATTCCCTGGGTTCTAAGAATGCTAAACATGTTGCAATGTGTGGGAAAAGTCCTACACAACTAAGGCTTTTTCTTACAAAAACTTAACAGCACTCCTATTGAAAAACACTCACAGATTCCTATTCCATCTTTATACTTAAGTTCTCTATATTAAACCACCAACAAGTGATCTATTACATTGTCTACCTAGACCTAAACACCCCTCCCGATGTAGGGCAGGCTAACTACAAGCTCATTACTGCCTTTGAAAGCTCGATTATTAGAGTGAGGTTCAATTACAGAGTGGAAAGTATAGCGTCGAATGACATGGGTTTAATAAACACCGGCATTTTTCTTTCTCACTTTCATTAACAACAAATCTTTGTCTACATAGCTTCCTAATTCTGCATTAATTCTTCTACATGATACCTCATCATCATTCAAAGATAGCTTGTTTATTCTTCTCTAAATCTTTATTCCCAACTAAGTAATCATCATTTTAATTTTTCATAAGTTTATTTGGCTCTCATCATTTTATTTTGCCTCTTCATAAGACTTAGTAATTGCCAGGCATGGTGGCTCACACCTGTAATCCCAGAACTTTGGGAGGTGGAGACAAGAAGATTGCCTGAGCCCAGGGGTTCAAGTACAGCCTGGGCAACTTGGCAAGACCTCATCTTTACAATAAATCAAAAAACTAGCTGGGTATGGTGGCACGTGCTTGTAGTTCCAGCTACTTGGAAGGCTGCGGTAGAAGGATTGCCTGAGCCCATCAGTTTAAGGCTGCAGTGGCTGTGATCATGCCCCTGCACTCCAGCTTGGGCGACAGAGTGAGACTCCAATTAAAATAAAAGATTAAAAATAAAAAAATGATTCCAGAACTCGGAAGGCTGAGGCAGAAGGATCGCCGGAGCCCAGCAGGTCGAGGCTGCGGTGGCCAGGAGCGGCCACTGCACTCCAGTCTGGGCGACAGAGTGAGACTCCAACTCAAAAAATAAATGAATAAATAAATATAAATAAAAAACAAAAAATAAAAAATGAAAAGATATACTTAGTATAGACAAAGATCCTTGAGATTCTTTTTTCCCCCCACATGTCCTACTGCTAAGTCATATCTTCACAATCTCATTTTTGTAGAGTTCAATTTTGGGACCCAATTTTATTGTTTTAAAATATTTTTATTTATTTATCTGACAAATAGAAACTGTATATGTTTGTCGTACAGAATATGTTGTTTTGAAATATGTAAAATATGTATACACAGTGCCCCGTCCTCAATTTTATTATCGTTAATCTCAATTTAGGAGAGTTTTTTAATCAGTCCAGTCTATAAAATTTCATTCAACCTATTTTCTAACCATCTTGGCATCATCTTATTGATCAATTTGAAGTATATGCCTTCATTTTCCTCAATGAAAACCCAGATAATTTTTATTATAGCACATATCCATTGAGAACATGAGACTGACAAGCTCTTTCAACTGACATAAAATTACTATTTCACCCAGGTACTTATCTAACACATTTTCTCTTCAAATAGCCCCTATCATCCCATCCTGCCTGCAAAGATACCACATATTTTATTAAGTCTCTTGCTAGCCTCCAAATATACCTTCCCCTATGATATTTTTCTATGGTTAAAAATTAAGAGTTTTAAAAGAGAATAGAGGGGGAGTGTGACATAAATTCAACCTCTGCTATATTCTGATGATTGCTGATTTCTCTCCTTTCTGTTCACAAATCATGCTTTTATTAGTGTTAGAAAATCTTGCCTAGAATCAAAATCAAGTTCATTAGGCTCTAGGTTGTAAAAAATATTTCACCCCTTTTGTAAAATTTTAGTTTCAGGGTTACCAGTGCTTGTTTGTTACATTGGTATATTGTAACGTAGTAGATATGGGGATTCTAATGTGCCTATATCCCAAATTTTGAGCTTTGCACCCAATTGCTGATTTTTCTATCCTTACCACCCTCCCAAGCACCCCTCTTTTGGAGTCCCCAGTATCTATTCTTTTCTCCCGCTTACATGTGAGAACATGCAACATTTGATTTTCTAAACAAGTTCGCTTCGGATAATGATCTCCAGCTCCATCCATGTTGCTGTAAAGAACATGATTTCATTCCACCCATTTTTGAAATTGGAAGGATATTTGTCCATCTCCAGTCTTTTTTTAGCTTCTCTCATTATTCTAAGTTCTCCACTATCATAAAAAGTAGTTTAGTAATCTTGACTGGAATTCATTTGGTTTCTAAAAAATGCAAGAAGTCTGGACCTAGAAGACAAGTCATTTCAGGAAGCCTGCTGCTCTCTTAGGATTCATTCTCTGATTTGGGGCTTCAGTTTGTGTATACCAATATAGTCCTGACCTTTTTACTCTGAAGAGATTTCTATTTGGCTGAAAATGCAACAGCTATGCAGACAAGTGTCCTGTTTTGTTTTCTGTTTGTTTGTTTGTTTTCATGTAATCTAGTGTAAGACAGTGCAGGCTTTGGAATCATATCACTAGGATTCCATCAAACTCTACCATATACCACCATTTGCTAACTATGTAATCTTGGGGAATTTAGTTACCTTCACTAAATTACAGTTTTCTCATCTGCAAAACACAGATAAACATAGCTACCACATATAGTTATGGTAAATATTCACTATGATCACAGACATCAAGTTCATAACATGGTGGCTATCACTTAAGCATTATAGATCTTTTTCATCAATGTTAAGTCAAAGACCCCACTTGTTTCTTTTCATTCTTGTTTATCTTTTTGCTTTTATAACACAATTAAATATTATTTTTTGAATACATTTGACTACATTTTAATCAAAAGAAGATGACAAATTTTCTATTCTTCTCTATTTTGATGGTAGAGAAAACATTAGCTCACAAGAAGAGCATAATTAGGAATACTTGGTGGGGTTTTCAAAGAATAGAAAAGGCAGCTGAATAGACATCTTGTGGAAACAAAGATGAACTTTGCCTGCTTCTGAATTTTGGCCACATTTTATTTCTTCACTAGTGCAAGAATAAGATGTTTCGAGCACGGATGATCTGGGCAATTGAAAAACTGTTTAAATTTTGTGGAGAAAAGATGACATGGGCACTAACGTATTAATTTTAAAATTTTGTCTCAGAGCTTTATTATGATGGCTGTGATCAACTGAATGTTTTCAACCGGAGAGTCATAAGTCAAGATGCTTCTGATTCTTCCCAAATAAAGTATTTAGGGTCTGGAGAAGGAGAAGTGTAGAACAAGATGCAGAAATAGAAGATCCTTTGATAATTACTCTTTTATAATGCAAAGAACATTGATGACTTTGGAAAAACTATGGAGATTCAGGGCCAAATAAGATAGACAGAAGACCCTACCTAGGTTAAAAAAGGCTCTTTGTGAATGATCCAAAATATGTTTAAACTCTTAATTTTTTTCATTTGCAAATTGAAACAACACCCCGGAGTTTCTCTGTAATTTATTCTCAGTGGTCATAGGTCAAAGGACCATGTTAAAATGAGGTCCTTGTTGTACTGCTCTGAGACTTGTTGAAGGGAGTTTCTTTAAAGTTGAATCCTAAGAGATCTACCATCTATCTGTCTATCTATCTATCTATCTATCTCTCTACCTACCTATTTCACTATTTCTCTATATATGCATTAGTAAAAATAAAAATCTATATATATCTATATCTATATATCTATATATAGATATCTATATAGATATAGATATCTAAATCCCTAGATTATTTTTGTCAGTATCATTTTTTTCAGGGATTCTGAGACTACAAATAAAGAAAATGATATAAAATCACTATTATGATAAGTGAGCTATAGATTCTGAATATTTTTATTTAAGAAACAATAGGAATAATTGTGCTTTTTCAGTCAGTATCTTTTGAGTGGTGATGCTTTAATGGGAGGATAAATAATCTTCATGAATCACGAAAATAGCTCCTGAAAGTTAATAGTATGCTTTTTGTCTTGGCTTTTGTGTGATGAGCCATTCGTAATTTTTAAAAAGCTACCTGGGAAGACAAATGTAATAATGTCTTGAACCCCTAGGCAGAAAAGCACCATATAATTACATCTTTAAAATATTATTACCACAGTTTTGTCCTAAAATTTTTGTTACTTACAGGGAAATCTTTTTGTAGGTGAATTCCCCTGGCTACACTGCTTCTTCCCCTCTGTCCAGAAGTGTTTTAAATGAGCTGAAACTCGTCTCTCAGTAAAGCAGAGTGTCTCCCTTTGGGAAGCAACTGGATTAAGGGCACTTGACCTTTCTGAGTTGGTATGCAGAAATTGGCAATAAAGATCTTACAGGAAAGGAAGGTGAGCTGACTGAAAATTCTGTCTCTTAAAGCTTTAGATAGCTTTGTTCACTGAGTTTGCTCCAGTTAACAGGGTTACGTCCTGAGATCTATATGAAGATGGTTTTTTTTTGAAATGGATATATTTAGGAATAGGAATCTTAGGACGGTTGGAGTTTGTAGACTATAAGGTTGCTTGTTTCTAAAATAATTTGCAACGTCAATAAATATTAACTGAACTCACTCTGACCTAGTTACTGGCAACACAATGGCAAAGCAAAGCCTGGAAGTTATGGTCTAGTAGCAAAGCAGACTCTAATCAGCTGTAGTATTATAATCATTTCAAGCACCATGAAGAAATGCAGCTTTATGAGAGCATATTGCAGGTCACCTGACTTGATGGGATGGGTGATGGTGGTTAGGGAAGACTTTCCTTAAGAATATACATATGAGTCAATCAATATTATCTTATCATCTCATCATTTTTTGCACAGGGTATTTTGTCATCTAACCATGTTTTTCTTTGTTCCCCAAATACCTTCTGAATTAACAAACAAGTGATTCATTGCAAGACAAGAACATCACGAGAAAACATGTTATGATGGAATTTTCCAATCCCCTCTCTAGCTTGCAAAAGAATTGAATATATTGTGTGGTTTGGCATTACACAGTATTAATATACCTGGTTCTATGGTTGGTGATTAAACCTTACTCCTAGAGAATGTCATTGGAATTAGTTATACTTAGTCCTGCCTTATTCTCCTTGTTTTCATGTTGCAAATCTTAAAAAACAGCAGCTTTGATATTATTTTCATCTACTAGCTAAAGATAAGGAAGTTGATAAGACAGTGTTTTATAACAATTCTATGGAATTCTGCCCTTATAAAAATAAAACAGAAGTGGTCTCAGTATCCTTATTAACAACAACAGAATGTAGCCAAAAGCAGTGTTTATAGAGACAGAGGCTCTTCAATGCCTACAAATGCTTCTACAGTAGTCTGTTTCACTTATCCTTGTGGGAAAAGTTTCCATTGCCACTGGACTGGATTATGTCTGTTCTGCAAATAGTCATGCTCATTTCTGTCCTTGTCATTCAAAGATCTTTTATGAATTTTTTTTTCTTTTTCCATTTTTAAAACACAGGGCACATGAAAGATTCTATATAAAGTTAAACTCATTTTTATAATCTCTGATGGCATCTTCATCCTGTAGCTGCTATTTTGGGATTTTGTAGCCATAACACAAAGAATAGCAATCAACAGCAGAGTGCAAGATGAGATTAGAATTGCTGCGTCTGATCACCCAATCAAACACCGCAGCTTCAGTTGAACATATGCTTTGCCTATGACTGTCCATTTGCAGAAATTGCAAATAACCTTTTAATGCCCGTGTATAATCAGTGTAACTTAATTTTGCTTCTTTTTCACTCCAGAGTTCAATCAGAACTCGAAAAAAGTCAGTAAATTTTAGTTGAAATGAGACCACTCTGCACAAACTTAGAATGTCAGTCAGAACCCTTAAAGTTTTTTGTGCAGGAAAGTTTCAAAATGGCAATACTGATTCATTTGCTTGCAATGGTTTTACTTTCACATAAGATTTATTTTAAAAGCCCATATTTAAAACTAAAAGATGATAATGAATAAAATTAATTAATCATGAATAATGCTTTTTTATCAAAGTTTCTTGAAGTCAAGTGACCTATTATTTTAGCATTGTTGTTGTTTCTTCCATAAAACACTGTGGTCTAAAGCTACCCAAATATTTAACCTGCTTGTAAATTCTGTGTACTTTCCAATGAGGAAACCAGGACTAAGTGATTCACACAAAGTCACAAAGCAATGTAGCAGCAAGTCAGAGACTGTAATTTTGTAATGTAGCACCTCTCATTTGTACATTTGATCAGCATAATCAGCTATACTACCTCAGTGAATTTGATGAAGTTATCCCTTGCTATAAAAATGCCATAGTCACAAACTACTTTGATTCTCTTCCCAAGGTAAAAAATAATCCCATAAGGATAGGTTAGATATATTAAAATAATCCTTTTGGTCGAGATTGTTAGTGTTATACAGTGTAATTATTTCTCCAGCTCATCCATTACTTTATCCAATGACTATTTTTAGGTGAAACCAATGAACTAAATGCTGTATTTGACTCTAATTAGGTTTGTAGTTCTATATTTAAAAATTATTACAAAGTGAAGTAATTTATATCTCCAGTTTTTAATTGTACACGTTAGGAAAAAATAGCACTTTTGGCTAACAGTCTTCAAATCAGGTTTGTTTTTTTTTTTCGCTCATGAATTGGGGGATTTTAGAATTCCTTCTCCTACTGTGCCTTCTCTGTCCACGAAGTGGCTCTCTTAGCTCCTGAAACGTTTAGCTCAGGGATATGATCAGACACTGAAAACTGTGAGACTTTTGCGGATTTGCTATGGATGGAATGGCATTATGGCTCAAAATGCCAAAGCTGGCAGTAAAAGGGAATATTAGGCGAAGTGTGAAAATGCTAGTAAATCATTCTTAACTTCTAAAATTTGAAAAAAATAATTCGACCTATCCTTCCTGAGTGCTCCCTTCCCCCATAAAAAATTGGTACGAACCCATACTATTATGACAGTACCTAATTTTGTCTTTTGAAGAGATTCGAAACATTTTAACATCAGTGAGAAGTTCAATGTTGACCTTTATCAATAGTCCTCAGAGAGAGTCACTCTTGCTCCATGACTTTGTCTTGTTATTGTGTTTGTTACTGTGTGCACAATCCTTTTGTTACATTTGTAACTGAATTGTAAACATTTGCCTTAACATGGATGTTATGTTTGTATGTTTGGTGGTTTTTTTTTTTGTTTGTTTTTTGAGTTGGAGTCTCACTCTGTCGCCCAGACTGGAGTGCAGTGTTTTTTTACTAGACTAGTTCTGCTTTTGAGAACTATCATTTGTTTTATTCACTCTGTATTTCTAAGCCTAGTAAAATACCTGGCACATGATAATAACCCAATAAATAATTGAAAATGGAATAAAATTAGTTAAAGTTATTTTAACTCTCCTAAACATTTCCTTCTGAAGTAAATGCACAAGATCAGCAGTAACTTGCTAGGTAATCTGTGATAGTATGTCAATGGATGCCAGTGCAGAAGCTTTAGAATCAATACTACTTGAACTGTACTTACTATAGTAATATTGCCTGTACTACTTAGATAATACTTTCTATACTGATATTGATTCGTCTTTTTCTGATCAGAAAAAAAAGAAAAAAAAAAGGTTCTGTGAATCATGAGAAATCATAGAACTTAAAAATGCTACATCTAATGTCCAGCTGCCTACTTCTCTAATCTGAGAAATAATTTGTCTTCTAAAATATCCTCGAGAAAACCATTTGGTATTAGTTGTTTCTACTTATAATTCCATGCAATCTTCAAATATATATATATGTATATGTACATATATATCTGTATATATATGTAGATGTATATATGTGTTTGTTCCTAGCAAGTGTTCATAGCTGGTTAATGTATACCTTTACTTTGTTGCTATTTGGCCAAGTATTTTATTTGTTCTCATAAAAATCCTTTTTTATTATTTTGCTTATCTTCAAAGTTTTCTCTTATTCAGTCTTTATTTTCCTTGGAATGAATATAGTTCCTTGCAATGAGTTTATCAGAATCATAGCGATTAGAGAGAAATTCCTCTTAATGAATTTATTGCAACAGTTATTTACCCAGTTGCTTACTGGAAATCATAGATGTTTTATTTGTCTTGAAATCCATAAAGAGAACAGATTAAAGTAGTGAATCATACCCCCCACTGACATTCATGTTCTTCTCTGCAAGCTTGTGAAGCCATTTTGAACATTTGCATAAATTTAGATGGTGTGATATCACAGCTTAGGGAATTAGGCAGTCTTTTTCATTCTGCTCTGTAAATAACAAGTAAAAGATAAAATGATTTTATCATTTAAAAAAACTCCTCTGGTACAAATCTCTTAAAAGAACAGTCAATTTTCCTAAGTTATAAAATGTTCAATTGAAATCTTTTATATAGCATTGGATTCTTATTGAAATTTAGCATTTCCGTACAAATCTACTTTTTGAAATACACAGTCACGTAAGTTGGGCCATAGAATATATTCTAATTCAGTAAAGTCTGGGAAATATCAAGCAGAATGAACTTTCTCAGGTATTTGTTGATCTTTTTGGTTAAAATCAAATAATAAGGTAAGTATTACCAGAAGTAAACTAGGTTATAACAACACACTATTTTGAATCCAAGGTCAATCTTTGCATCTCTTTTTCAATTGAGATTAAAAGTGAGAATTATTCTATATGCCAAACATAGATTCTGTGTCCTTTTTTAAAGATAAGGGAAAAAAAGGATTATTTAAATAATGTTTTATGAAATAAATATATTCGATTATAGGAGTCTCATTTGTGTTTTTAATTATTAGGTTAAATTTTCTTTTCTTAAATAAAGTTATGGTTCACATTATATGGTAGCTTTTTAAGAAAATGTCCTTTTGTACTGATATGTGTAATCCCGAAGTTTAGAATACTGTTTTAGAGAACCATAGGAAAGTGATAAGACCATCACAGAGTCATATAAAAACGTTGGATGCTCAGTTTACAGTTATTTACAGTGTTTTTATTTCTCACAAGCAAAACTTCAGCAAAATAAAGGTATTCCCAGCAAAACATTTCAACTGAAAGCATCCTTGCAGATTGCATTTGCATTTGAATGGTTTTATTCCCTTTATACTCTCAGAAAGCATTACATTAAATATTAATGCAACATTTTGCTCTTGTTATTGTTCACTTTCACTTCAGTAAAACATTAACTCCTCAGCCTATACAAGAAGATGTAGATGAGGAATGGTATTCAGTGATACAATGTGACCAATCTAAAGTTATCATTTTAGCTCCACAACAGTTTATTGTGTCATGTGGGCAGCTCAATAGACTGACACTATTCCCATGAAGTTATCAGGAATACGCTTCTTTGCTTACCATAGCTTGCTTCTTTTCTATATTTCTTTCAAAAATTCAGTTGCTGGAATGGATAGCAATTATAATACAAAATAGAAAACCAGAAGCACTTTTTGCTGCTTTCTCCCGTGAAGACAGAAAGTATAATAGAAATAAACGTTCCAATCAAGATTTGCCCTCCCTGCAAAACAGAACATTAATTATGTGAGCCATTTGAACAAGGAAAAAACGAAAACAAAAACCTTACATAAAAAAGCTTCACAGAATAATAAAAAAATAGTCATGGCAACTAGAGGTATAAAACTAACTTTTCACTTGTCAAGCACTTTCCCATACAATCTTTCATTGGCCCCCCCATGTTGGCTACAAATTCAGCCATGCATTTCACTGATCTTGGGCAGCTTACTAGCTCCACTGAACTCTTGCCTCACACAGGGAGAAAAACTGCTTCAGATCATTGGGTTTTCTCCTTCACTCTTCACTAGCAACGTTGCCCACAACAGGTTTTGTTGTTGTGGTTGTTGCTGATCTTTTTACTCTCAGTTTCTCTACCTGTTGTATCACTATGTCACAGAATCAGCATATGGATGCAAAGGGATAATTTAACAGTGCCTGTTTCCCAGCCCCTATTTACCTGTGTAATGAGCTTTCGACTAAAGAAAAATGGACAGTAATTCATTTTATTTCCCCAGATCATTTATTGGGGATATTTGGGAGCACACTTTTCATCTAAACCAATAAAACACATTTTAAAAAAAGTAACTCCTGTATCTAAAAATATATATATATATATTCCAAATGTATTTTTTTTTAAGTGAGAAAGCAGGATTTATTGAGAGGACAGAATAGCTTCCACAGTGGGAGGGGACCCAAAGGGGTCACCCCATAAATGTACTTTTAATACAATAAGATAAATAAGTGGAGTTATTCATTGAACAGTGTATGATCACAAAAGAGAGGGTTTCCCTTCATGTTGAGAATTAGAAAAAGCTCACTGGGGAGCACAAAGCCTATGCTGGATCCTAAATATAATTTCCCCATCCAAGTAAAGGTAGGAAATCATAAAAACCTCAGGTCTAAGACACTGTCTAAAAGGAAAAGAATGAATAAAAGAGATGATGCTAGAAGTATCTATTTTTTTCAACTAGACATCTATGTTACTAATATTGCAATTGAAAAATATTTCCCTTTCTCAGTATGGATTTAGACTTTACTGTCTCTATGAATTACCGTTAGGAAGAAGTGCCTGTGAATGTATCATTAATCTAATAATTAAAAGCCAGAAATAATGAAGAGGAACTTTTCACCTCAAACTTGATAGGGAACCTCTAGACAAACTGAGACCTTGAAGTGCCCAAGCCTGATCAAGAATGGATGTGTAAAGACTCCTGTTTCTTATTTTTATGTCTCCCTTCCTTCCTTCCTTCCTTCCTTCCTTCCTTCCTTCCTTCCTTCCTTCCTTCCTTCTTCTTTCTTTCTCTTTCTTTCTTTCTTCTTTCTTTCTTCCTTTCGTCTCATTGCTACCCAGGCTGGAGTGCAGTGGCACACTCAAGAGCACCGCAGCCTCGACCTATTGGGTTCTGGCAATCTTTCCACCTCAGTCTTCCAGGTAGCTGGAACTACAGGCACATACCACCACACCTGGTTAATTTTTTAATTTATTGTAGAGATGAGATCTCTCCAAGTTGCCCAGGCTGATCTCAAACCCTTGGGCTCAGGCAGTCCTTTCACCTCCACCTCCCAAAGTGTTGGAATGACAGGCGTGAGCCACCACTCCCGGCCTCTACATTTTCTTACATACACACAAACACATCACTGTATGTGTCAGGGACTAAAAATCTCGATCCTTAGAAAGTGCGCTGCTGTGTGTTGTTGGAACTGAAGGACTGGGTTAGTTGGAGTTGGCACATTGTGGATTTTGTGATGTTCCTTCCAGGTCCCCAGTCAGTGAAAGTTTTGTTTCTCCAGCCACTGGGAGTGCTGCCAGCAGACAATCCCTTAAGGATTGCCTCTGGTTCAGAAAGCCCACTTGCACATGATCATGCCCTTCCCTGGGAGGGACATCTTTAAGGACCGTCTTGTGCAGGAGTGCAGTATGAGGTAGTGTTATGAAGGAGTTCATCTTGGTCAAACTCAGCACTACACTGACGGGTCATTCTATCTCTGTAGCATCCTGTGCAGTTGTCCAAGACTGTGCCCTTGACTCAGAAAATGGACAGACATCGTGGATTTAGTTCTCCCTAGAGTAGTCATCAATATTTCATGATCTGTGGAATATGAAAGTGTGAGAATGTCTCCTTATTCCACTTGCTGCAACACATTCACAAAGATGCCCACACATACCCACACATATTACAGAATACCAGACTGGAACCACAACTGTAACGTATTTTACTAAAATATGTGTCATATTATTTACTATATGCTTATACTGAGATTTTTAAGATATACTTTATTTTTTCATTTTTCATTTTTTTTTTTTTTTTTGAGTTGGACTCTCACTCTGTCGCCCAGAATGGAGTGTAGTGGCCGCTCCCGGTCACTGCAGCCTCGACCTACTGGGCTCTGGCGATCCTTCCTCCTCAGCCTTCCAAGTAGCCAGAACTACAGGCACGCGCTACCACACCTGGTTAATTTTTTTATTTATTGTAGAGATGAGGTCTTGCCAAGTTGCCCAGGCGGGTCTTGAACCCACGGCTCAGGCAATTCACTCACCTTAGCCTCCCAAAGTGCTGGGATTACAGGCTGAGCAACCAAGTCCAGCCTTTAATTTTTTTTTTTTTTTGAGTTGGAGTTTCACTCTGTCGCCCAGACTGGAGTGCAGTGGCCGCTCCCGGCCACCGCAGCCTCGGCCTGCTGGGCTCCGGCGATCCTTCCACCTCAGCCTTCCGAGTAGCCGGAATTACAGGCATGCGCCACCACGCCCAATTGATTTTTTGATTTATTATAGAGATGAGGTCTCGCTGCCCAGGCGGGTCTCGAACCTGCAGGCTCAGGCAATTCACTCACCTCAGCCTCCCAAAGGCGCGAGATGACAGGCTGAGTCACTGAGCCCGGCCAGCCTTTAATTTTTAATTTTAAAGACATATGGTACAATTCAGGATTAGGTGTACAAGTGGACGTCACACAGGTAAAGTTTGCCTGGTTTGAGATCAGGTACCCTTACTGATATTGTGTCTGTCCCCTGCCACTTCCACCCCAGCAGTGTCTCGCTACTACCAATCCCTTTCTTGTAGTAGTATGGTCATTGTTCAGGGTCTGCTTATGAGTGAGAACATGTGGTACTCAGTTCTTTGTTTCTGTGATAGATCACGGAGTATGATAGACTCTAAATCCATCCAAATTACTGCAGAGTCCATATGTTTGTCATTCTTTATGGCTGTGTAATATTCCATTACTTATATATACCACTTTTTTTTATACAGTCCAATTTTGATGGGCAGTACAGTTGGTTCCACATTTTTGCTATTGTGAATAGTGCTGCAATAAACATGCATGTGCAGTTATCTTTTTGGTAGAATTATTTGAGTTCCTCTGGGTATATTCCCAGTAGTGGGATTGCCAGGTCATATGGAGAGTCAATTTCTAGTTATTTCAGAAACTGCCACACTGTTTTCCAAAGAGGTGGCACTAGTTTGCATTCCCTTCAGCAGTGTAGAAGCGTTCCTTTTTCTCTGCATCCTCACCAGCATCAGTTGTGGTTTGTATTATTAATTTTTTTGTTTTTTAAATGCTTATTTTTTTAAATAAAAAGCAGTGTGTGCCATTGTAAGAAAACTTAGAAAATATAAATAAGCAAAATAAACAATGATAAATAAAACAGAACAGAGATACTATTATCATAAGAGGGAGACCCCCCAAACCTCTGACTTTATTTATTTAATTAGTGTATTCTCACGTGTAAACTTCAGTCACCTTAAGATACTCTCTATTTGATGCAATACACCCATCAAGATGCTTTTCCACTGCTCAAAACAGTTTTTGAACTCATCAATGTTGATGACTTTTAGTGCTTGCGTCTGCTGTTTTTTGTTTCACCTGTTTCACATGGGCAAGACATTTCCCTTTGAGAACTTTTTTCATCTGAGGAAACAACAACAACAAAATGTCGCTCAGGGAGACATGGGATGAATAGAGAGGGTGGGATACGAAGGTGATGTGTGTTTGGTCAAAAACTGCTAAACACTTAGTGGGGTGTAGGCAGGTGTGTTGTCGTGGTGAAAAAAGCAGTCACCTGTTTGCCACAACTCAGGACGTTTCTTCTGCAAATCATGATGCACCCTTCTCAAAACTTCCACATAAAAACTTTGGTTGACTTTTTGATTCAGAGGAACAAATTCTGAGTGCACCACAAAGGACCCAGCCCTTCAGAAGATAATTCTGTTTTTTTGAGGGGGTGTTCCCTTCTATGTAAAATCATTTTTATGTTGCTAATTATCTGCTGTATAAATTAACATAAAATACTAATAAATATTATGCTTTCTATACAATGTGCTTTTAATCAGCCTATGGACTATGTGACTAACATTTAATCATTAGTGTTTCATATATAATATATATGTGATATATAATATCAGTAATACATACAATTTCATCTAAACCCTGAAAAAAATAAGACTTAGATATATTTTTATGCAACTATGTATGTATGTAAATACATATATGGATACAAATATGTATATGCCAATCTTAACTTACCACTATAAAAACATGAAAGAGAATGTTATTTTCGAAGAAGGATTTTGAGAACCATGATAATAGTATTGAATAACAATATTTTCAAGTGTTCAACATTGGAGAATGGTGCTCTTCTCTGTGCACTTAGGTCTCACCCATGAGCTTCCAGCAAGTCATTCTTTCTTTCCTGAATTTATGAACTGTGTCATGAGACTTAACTCTCCCATTGTCATCATCTATGTTTTGTTGATATTAGTAATAGCATGACTAGGATGATGTTATTCTTTTGAGTTTTCTTAAGTACAATAGTTTTTAACATTTATGTTTTCTACATGTAACAGATTACAACATGATCTTACTGAAAAAAAAAAAGAAATCTCAATTCATATGCCTATGTTGGACCCAAATAAGACCAAGTCTCATTAAAACTCTAGTTTTTATGTCTGCAAATGAGAATTTTGTCCTTTCTGTCAAAAAACAGAAACATTCAGGCTGGATATGACGGCTCACGCCTATAATCCCAAAACTTTGGGAGGCCAATGTGAGAGGATTGCTTGAGAGCACAGGTTTGAGACCAGCCTGGGCAATTTGGAGAGACCTTGTCTCTACAATAAATAATTTAAAAAAATCAGCCAAACATGGTGGCACATGCCTGCAGTTCCAGATATTTGGAAGGCTGAGGCACAAGGATCACCTGAGCCCAGCAGGTCAAGGTTGCGGTGGCTGTGAGCATGCCACTGCCCTTCAGCCTGGGTTACAGAGTGAGACTCTAACTCAAAAAAAAAAAAAAAAAATCCAGAAAAGTCCAGCAGTATATTTTTTCCTTACTACTTTTCTTTACATATTTAAGGGAGTTATGGTAGGGGAGTTATTTATGACAGAAGGTTAACATTTTTAGGGGGAAAGGAAGATATTGTATATCTTGGATAAGTTACATAAAATCTGGTATTGAGAAAAGCAGAATTGAAAATAGTTCATTTGGTTATTCAACAAATCTTTGTGGAACATCTACTAAGTGCTCTCATGTTGTGAATATGGACATGCAGTAATGAATTTATATAAAAACTTCTTACTGATTTTTATTTTGTTTCTAGTCTGTTCAGTGGGGAAATTCAGTTCATATTTCTGTTTAAATAATTTTATTACATCTTTTTGTTATCCAAAAGGTTGATTCTGCTGATCTCTATATTTGTTAATATGTTTATTTCACTCTTACAGTAAAACCATTGAAGACTTTTTTTTTAGTGGTACAGAATTTTCACACTATTTTTTATTTTTTTGAAACAGCATATACTTATTTTTTGGGGGCAATATTTAGGAAATGCAGATCTTTTTCATATTGTTACCACTACCATCACTCCCCTAAACCTTATGTTTCTCAATCATGAGCAAGATTTTGTACAATAAATTTCTTTATTTTTTTAGTTTTTATTTTCTTTTTATTTATTTATTTACTTTTAAAATTTCTTTTTATTTTATTTTTTATTGTTTTATTATAAAGCTGTGGGATACAATTCAGGGTTAGGTATACAAATATTGATTATGCAGGTACCCTTGTTGATGAGGTATGCCCCTCCCTCCCCTAACAGTTTCCCTCAACTGCCAATTCCACCCCCCCTTCCCTGACAGTTTCCCACTACTGCCAATCTCTTTATAACATTGTGATAATTATTCAAGGTCTGCTTATGAGTGATAATATATGGCACTCTGTTCCTTGTTTCTGTGATAGATCACTGAGTATGATTGACTCCAAATCCATCTAAGTTGCTGCGAAGTCCATGTTTGTCTTTCTTTATGGCTGCATAATATTCCATTGTGCATATGTACCACATTTTTTTGTCCAGTCCTGCTTCAATGGGCAACATGTTTGGTTCCATGTTTTTGCTATTGTGAATAGAGCTGCAACAAACATATGTGTACAGGTATCTTTTTTGTAGAATGATTTGAGTTCCTCCGGCTATATTCCCAATAGGGGAATTGCTGGGTCATATGGAATGTCAATTTCTAGTTCTTTCAGAAATCACCACACTGTCTTCCAGAGAGGTTGCGCTGGTTTGCATTCCCACCAGCAGTATAGAAGCATTACTTTGTCTCCACATACTCGCCAGCATCTGTTGTTGCTTGTCTTATTAATGATGGCAATTCTCACCGGGGTTAGGTGGTATCTCAATGTGGTTTTGATTTGCATTTCTCTGATGATGAGTGAGGCTGAGCACTTTGCATTTGTCTGTTGGCTGCCCATATATCTTCTTTTGAGATGTGTCTACTCATGTATTTTGCCCACTTTTCAATGGGCTGTTTGTTTTTTCCTTTCAGTGCATTTGAGTTCTTGTAGATCCTAGATGTTTGGCCTTTGTCAGATACACAGTTGGCAAATATTTTTTTCCCATTCTGTGGGCTGACTACCTGCTCTCTTGATGATTTCTTTTGCTTTGCAGAAGCTCATTAGTTTGATGAGGTCCCACTTGTTTTTCTTATATTTCTTATGGTATGGGTATTTAGAGTTTTGAATAGATATTGGTTGCTAGTTTCAATTTCCATAAGGTATCTCCTACATTTTCTAAGATTCTTATATTTTGTGGTTTTGCATTATGGTCTTTGATCCATTTAGAGTTAATTTTTGTGTATGGTGATAAGTAGGGGTCCTGTTTCAGTCTTCTGCATGTGGTCAGTCAGTTTTCCCAGCACCGTTTACTGAATAGGTTCTCCTCTCCCCAGTGGTTGTTGTTGGAGGCTTTGTCAAAGATAAGTTGGTTGAGAAATTGAGGCTTTGCTTCTGGAATCTCTACCCATTCCATTGGTCCATGTGCCAGTTCTTGTGCCAATACCAGACTGTTTTGATTACTGCAATTTCAAGTGTACCAAAGACAAAACTCCTGAAAAATTCAGACCTTGGTGCCCAAACAATGGAAGTCACCAATGACTGGCCCCAGAACATGACAAGGATTAGGGAATGGATGGAAAGAGTGAATAAGACTCAAGAAAGACAAGATGCAACACTAAAGTAACTTGTAACAGAGATTTTAACAATACAAAATTTCATCCAGAAAGTAAATAACAAGATGACAAGCATGGAAAGCAGAATTAATCTAGCTGAAGATAGAAACTTAGAACTTGAAGACCAGAAAATGGAATTAACCCGATCTGTAAAAAACATAGAAAGAAGACTCAGAAAGAAAGAACAAAACCTACAAGAGATGTGGGATTATATCAAGAGGTCGAACCTAGGCCTGATTGGTATCCCAGAAAAAGAAAGGGAAATGGAGAACAACTTCGAGCAAGTATTCCGGGAGGTAATCCAAGAAAACTTCCTCCATCTCACCAGGGATGTGACCAGCCAAGCACAAGAGATACAGAGAACCCCCACAAGACATCAAATGAGAAGACCAACTCCTAGACACATGGTAATTTGCCTACACAAAGTAGGCACAAAAGAAAAAATCCTTAAGACAGCAAGAGAGAAAGGTCAGACTACCTACTGAGGAAATCCAATCAGAATAGCAGCAGACCTATAGGCAGAAACACTATAAGTAAGAAGAGACTGGCGTCCTATGTTCAAAGTCCTCAAAGAAAAACAATTTCAACCAAGAATTTCCTATCCAGCAAGCTCAGCTTCATCAGTGATGGAGAATTAAATTCCTTCCCAGATATTCAATCCCTAAGAGATTATGCAGCTTCCAGATCAGCTCTACAGCAGACACTTAAAAAGGTATTAAGCACAGAAGAAAGAAAAAAAAGAATGACCACCCACTTCCCAAGAGAACAGCAGAGCACAGAATCAACAGAGAATACAGCACAAGAAACTTGAAAACAACGCACACATTAACCCCAAAGTCAAAAGAAAACAAAGAAAAAAAGCTTTATAAGAAATTGCTAATTAATTTCCTGTTACGCTCTTTTTTTTGAGTAGTCAATTCTATTCCAATCAAACAAGAGTCTTGTGATGATACAATATGAAACATGATCATCTTTCAAATCAAATAATTTGACAAATACTAGAATAAGAGAAGGTAATAGTGTCTGTCCAAAACCAATAAAATATTTATAGAAAACAAAGATTATATTTAATGTCTTTAAAATTCTCTATTCTATTTGAATTTAAGTTTGGTGACACATGCCAGTCTACATGATTGAATAAATACAGTATTCAAGAGGAAAAAATATTACCCTTAAACTGCCATTCTACACTTTAATGAATAAGCTAGTTTTTTAAAAAATATATATGAACATCAAACTACATGTTCCTTGACATCACATTGTTGAACACTCCTTTAAAAAGCTTGCTTTCAAGGTAACCAAGCTTGATTCAACTAACGTTTTTAAAAAATTATTGCACAATCTACCATTCATGCACTTACCAAAGCATTTATTTTAAAATACTAATATGCCCAAACAGGAGAATAATGTTATAGAACATGTTAATGGATATTTTTTAAAATTATATAGTAGAGTATATGTTTAAGGAGTTTTTATTTAGCAGCAACTTGTCAGAAAGTTGAACCATCACTCACTTTTCTTTACACAAAATTATCTATAAAATGACTTGTTGAATTTGAAACCTTAATTAAAGACTTAGTGGCAAACTTACTACATTATACTTTGTAACAACGCATAATGTCCAAATGGAACTAACTTACGGTATTTTGGACAGTACTACATTTATTTACTATATGCTATTTTATAGATAATCGACTTTGCTCTCCACTTAACTATAAATGGAGAAAATAAAAGAAGAAGCGGAACCAGACAGGTCCATAACCTCCGAAGAACTAAATATGCTGACATAACCAATCCACATATTTGCATTACACACACTAAACTAACAGACAATAGTATTTGCAAGGCTTCACTAAATGCTTAAATCTATTTTGTGGACAAAGGGATTTTTAAGTTAATTCATTTTGTGAAGAGAATAATTTAACCAAGTTAGCATTTTGTTGACAGAATTATGATGAAATTCATTTTGTCTACATAATTGATTGGACAGCTAGCAGAATGCATTTCTCCCCCGAATGAAGAATGTGCAGAGGTTGTCAAATGGCATTTCCTCCTTGGTCTCAAATCATTCTGCCAACAGAATGAATACAAAGTCCTTTCGTTTACAGCATCAATATGGGTGTTAATTATTGGCAAATAGAATTCAAAGTCAGACTCTTTATGTTAAATATCGACAGGGAAATATTTATATCATTCACTAACTAGATATTAATCTCACAAAAGGCTTGTTCTGAAAGAAGCTTATATTTAATCTGTGTAACAAGGTGGGTGTGTTGTTTGTTTTCTTCATATTGAATACCATAAACATGACATAAACACTTTGGTTACAATTTTAAATTGGGTGGCTGGGGTGAAAAAACATCAGGAAATTGTTGGAAGAAAGAGTACAAAGAGGGTCATAAATAGTACATGATAGAAAATATTGAAAGCTAAAAAAAAAAAACTAGTTATCAACACTAAATGGAAATTTGCATGGTTCTCCAGATGCACTTTTAATTGAATTAGATTATTGTATTACAATCCACTTAAGCCTAGAGGCTTGCACAAAGAAGATGAGTGGTGCAACAAAGCACTAATAATGGATGTAAGCCATGCGTTTCATGCTTCTCTTCATTTGCATATCACCTATTGCCAAAAAGTCTGTGAATCCCAAAAATGGATTCCTGCAATATGGGTAGACAGGACCAGTCATAGGACACATAATTATGGGAGGTGTGCTTCCAGACAGCTGTAATTTGGAGGTTGAATCTTTCCATACTGGATGTAGGGACAGGAAAAACTGAAAGAATGCATTTTGTGAGAGGAAAACAGTGTGAAGACTCACCACACAGTAGGTGAATGAATGTGTGTCATATGTTAAGAATCTGTGATTATTTAGACCGTAGGGTATTTTCCTTCACAAATAAAGATTATGGAAACATTTCCTGTCAATTCCCAACTGTGTGAATCAGTTCCCAGGAAAATGTCCAGTAAAATATAACTTGAATGAATGAATTATTCACTATATTCTACTTTACAGCTACCTAAACAATTTATATCATTTGATTGATAAGACCAGATATTAACTTTTTTGAGACAGAGGATCTCTTCCTTCCTTCCTTCCTTCCTTCCTTCCTTCCTTCCTTCCTTTCTCTCTCTCTCTCTCTCTTTCTTTCTCTCTCTCTCTCTCTTTCTTTCTTTCTCTCTCTCTCTCTCTCTCTCTCTCTCTCTCTCTTTCCTTCCTTCCTTCCTTCCTTCCTTCCTTCCTTCCTTCCTTCCTTCCTTCCCTCCCTCTCTCTCTCTCCCTCCCTCCCTCCCTCTCTCTCTCTCTCTCTCTCTCACTCTTGCTCTCTCTCACTCTCTGTCTCTCTCTTTCTCTGTTTCTTGTTGCCCAGGCTGGAGTGCAGTGGCATGATCAAGGCTCACCACAGCCTCAACCTCCTGGGTTCAGGCAGTCTTTCACCTCTCAGCTTCCTGAGTGGCTGGGACTACAGGTACATGCAATCATACAGGCTAATTTTGAATTTTTTTGTAGACATGGGGACATGGGGGTCTTGCTATGTTGCCCAGGCTGGTCTTGAACTCCAGGGTGCAAGCAATCCTCTCGCCTCGGCTTCCCACAGTGCTAGGATTACAGATGTGAGCCCCCACATCCAGAGTAAGTGTGACTCTCTTTTCTTTCCACCATAGAAGATTTCTTGGAAGACATGAAACTTGAGCTAGATTCAAAAAGATGATCAAAAGTCTACCTTACATGAAGCACTGTTAACAAGACACAATCTGACCAGCAGAAGTTGATGGCATTTGAAGTTCAATTGGGTGAATGGGCTTAGTTGAAGGAGGGTTTAGATCAGAGGTCCTCAAACTTTTAAAACAGAGGGCCAGTTCACTGTCCCTCAGACCGTTGGAGGGGCAGACTATAGTTTAAAAACAAAAACTATGAACAAATTCCTTTTTTTGTTTTTAAACTACAGTCCGCCCCTCCAACGGTCTGAGGGACAGTGAACTGGCCCCCTGTTTTAAAAGTTTGAGGACCCCTGTTAGATGTTTGACTGAAGTATTAAGACTCAGCCAAGAGAACAAGGTCTCAGGGTATTTCTGAACAATGGTGTGGTGGCAATTATCCATACACTGCTTTCAAGTTTCCCTTTTACAAGACTGTTATAATGAAATCAATATATCTACCGCTTGAGATGTTTTAACTTCTTCTAAAAAGAGAGCTGATCCAGAGGCATATACTTCAATGGCATTGTTATTTCTTGCACTTTTCAGTAGGTTATTTAGAAGTCAAAATAGTTCTGTGAGGCAAAACGTATCTCTACATATCAAACATAGTTCAAATGAGGAAAGCCCTCTCTATTCACAATGCTAAGCAAAGAGTATCAGGATTGACAACAGGAATACCTACCAGGAGTGTGAAAAGTTTCTTTAGCTTCAGAGGCAGCCTACTAACAAAACAGGGTAAACAAATATCGTGCCAGTCCTTCTGGGTGGCATTTAATTAGGTGCAGTGTATATAAACAAGATTAGATATTTACAAATGCGAACAACGGTAGGTTCTTGGTAAAGGTGTCAGCTTGAATATATGTGCCTATGTGTCTTCGAGACATCCCTCTAAATATTAGATAAAAGGGATATTCATTTTTAAAAAGCCTATCCCCACAAAGACTGGGAGCATAGGGAAGAGGCTACAGATACCCTAGTGTCACTAGTGGCGAATGACTTAACAGACCTGGAAAAACTGAATCCCAGAACTATCCTGACTTGAACCAGAATCCTAAACAGTTCATGAATCAGTCGTATCAAGCAGACAGGATATCTATTGCTGCATGGTAAACGACTTCCCAAATTCACTGTAAAACAATAACCATTTCATTATGCTCACAAATTATGTGAACTGGTAATTCCAAAAGTGCACAGTGAAAATGTTTGGTCTCTGTTCTATAATTTCTGGGTCCAAAATGGGAATGATTTGAATGCCTGGGTGCTGTAAATGGAATGTCTGCATCCCTCCCAAAATTTGTATGCCACAAATTATTCACCACTGCGATTGTGTTTGGAGGTGGAACTTTAGGGAAGTGATTAGGTCAGTCTCCCAAGTAGCTGGGACTCCATGTACCTGCCACCACACTTAATTATTTTATTTTACTTTATTTTACTTTCTGTAGAGATGAAGTTTCATTATGTTGCCCAGAGCAGGTCTCCAACTCCTGAGCTCAAGCCATTCTTTTACCTCAGCCTCCCAATGTACTAGGGTTATAGGCATAAGCCACTGTGCTCAATCTATGATTTTGCTTTAAATTAAAACTCAAATTAAAAGAAAGAATCAAAAAAAATGGAAGAGGAGAGTGATATCACCCGAGTGCAACTTAGTAGTATACCAAGTAGTAGTATCAGGCAGTCACTGAGCTAAAAGAACATATTAGTAATATATAACAACTATTTAACCACTGAATATATATTCACACACACATACACAAACGCACAGATACACACATACATATGCACACACATATATTCCAAAGCTAATTTGAAAGTCCAAAGGGATAAATGCGTTTTTGTGAAATTGCTAAGCGAATATTGAAGACTTGGCTCCTTTACTGGCTTTCATAATTGCTGGGAAAGTTGAAGTAATACAGAGGATGTCTTCAATTATTCTTTCTGCTAGTCATTCCTATCACAAATCTAAAGGAGTTATACCGAAGAAAAGGGGGCTGATTCAACAGAAAGAGGCTTATTTCTTTTAAAGAAGCTTGTCAGTTACAAGGACACCATTGCCTTCAAAGGCAAAGGCACACGCTCAGTATTTTAGAAATATGAGGAATATTGCATTTTAAAAAATCCTACAGAAACGACCCTGAAAAACAGTCTTCACGTGAAAACAGGCCAACACAGTCACTTGTTAAATAAGGCAACTCTGTCCTAAGGTGGTGATGATACTTGGAGAACGGATATACACAGAAACAGAGCCCAAATTAATCTCTAAGAGTGTAACAGATGTATCTCATAGTGGAAATACCAAATAGGGTTTCTATATAATGTATCGTTTCTAGCAGAAGAAACGCATTTTGCACTAAATGTAGCCTTTACTTCTTATTTCAAGAATACTGCCATCCCTATTTTCTCTGTCGTAATTACTCTCCTTGTTAACACCTCATAATGAGGAATAAGCAAATCAGTTGTATCGTTATACCTTGCTGCTAAGCAGAAGCAACACAGCCATTAATGACTTTAACATATGTTTGTGTTTTCCTGGCCACTGGGAACTTCATTTATCTGTTTCTCCTTGAGGAGGAAAGACATGTCTGTGAATAACATGGTTCTGAATCTCCTTCTCCGGGAGTTGATATTCGGAAGAAGATGTTCAGCTTCCACACGAGAGGCGAGGCACCTGAGAGGTGAGGTGTCCACCGCAGGATGGATCGCTGGAGGGGGAACTGTCCTCACCGTTTCCACCCCAAGCATAGGTCTGCCTTCATTACAAATCAGTCCACTAGGTGGCGATGTATATATACAACACTTTCATAATAGAGGCAATTTTTAAAGTCCAATGTTCAGGGTTCATCATGTCATAAAAAAACGCGGCATTCAGAAACACGTTAAGTATTTTGACAGTGACTTGGGGGTCTATGAATGTTAATCTTAGATTGGAGATTTTAGGTGATTATCCGATACTTAATTTAGTCATTCAAACTCCTCCCACCCTTCCAGAAAAGATATGCTTTTAATCCTTCTTGAACCATTTTGCAAATTGCTTCAGTTCTCAGTTTTTCTTGTCAGTTCAGGCTAGTCTTGGTCAAGTTACTTAACCTCTTCATATCTCATATAGTGTTATAATGTGAAGAAGCACTAATAAATTTGATTATAAAACACTGCAAATTTTAGTGCCAAAGACAACGACTTTGCTTTGAAGTCACCAGAAGTGTGACAGGCGTTCAGACAAGTACATAATTAAACTGTCCAAACTGCATTAGCGATTGATGGCATTTAACTAGGGCTGATTCTTCCTATCAAACAATGAGTTTAAATTATAGAGGCTTCTATAGCTCCCACAGACTGCCAGAGTAGAGCTGGGAGTGGGTGTTTAAATCTGAAAGTTCATGTGTATGCTTAACGTCAGTTATCAAACATCACCAGGTTGAAATCTCTTCAATTTCTCCTTTTGTTTCCTGTGGAAAAAATGGTAATTCTGCCAATTAGTTCTTAAGAAAAATGTTAACTGTCATTACACATAATGACAAATCAATAGCACTACAGTTCAAAATGGAATCCATTTTGTAACCTGAATGTCCTAGCCTTCACCACTCCTTGAATATAATTGAAGTCATATTAACATTTGCGCCTGAGTCTCACTGATGCCAAGCTCTCACCTGCTCATACAAGAATGTTATTACCATACAAGTGTTTCAGAGACTCCTCGGGATGTGACTTCCATGCATTCTAAACTAAGCCTGGTTACTGCTCCCTGTCTCTGGTAGCTGAGCCAGATCCTTGAAGCTGCTAACGTTTCCTGCAGCACGTCAACAGAACTGCTTTACTTCCTTCCTCTCACCTGAGATACCACTGCCCCTTGCCTGCTAGAAAAGTAGAAATCACCTCAGTGATTTACAACCAAGGAACTTTAGTACAGGGAAGTAGTTACTTAAGGGACCTGGATACTGAGAATTCCAAAAAGAGATTGTCAGCAACCCTAACGGCCGCCACAGGAGGAAGCCAGTGGGCTCCCAAACTGGAAGGACCAGGAAGAAGGGCTATGGCAACAATCTGGGAGTCAAGGTTACAAGGCAGAAGATGGATCCACAGAAGGAGAGTCTGTCAGGAACTGGATTTGTGGAAGAGGTGCAGCCACCCACAGGAAGCAGCCGAAAGAAGAAAGGAGGGAGAGGCATGCTCAGACTTCTTTCTTTCCCTTCTTTCTGCACGCCCCCCCGCGCCCCCGCCTGCCACCAGTACTTTTCATTGTCCTTATTCTTCTGGAAGTCAGCTAACATAGGAATTTACATGGGGAGCACACAGCCTGCAAAACAGAGCACAGCAGAGCGAGGGTGAAAAATGGATCCGAGGACATGTTGGCCCTGTATCTGGACAGGAAAATGGGCGGCGGCTGCTGAGATTGCTGCTTGCCAGGCTTGGCCCTTCAGCTGTGACTTGGCTGGGCCGGCTGGCAGCTGCTTTGCCTCACCCCCTCTGCTCCCAGGAGTTTCGAGAGCCATACCAGCCCTGCCACCCTAGGCAGCATGGAAACAAATTAGGAGGGCTGTGCTCCTAGACAACTTTTTTTTCCTTAAGGCTGGAAACTCCATATAAGCAAAAACATGGCAGGGTTTTTGCTTTCAACTGACACACTCACAAATCCCCCAGGTTCCCAGTCCATAGTCCTAGTTGCTGAGTGTGGTTCCTGTGCTGTGATCCTTTTTCTCGAAAGCAAACTCTTTCTTTTTTAAAATTTTTTATTTATTTTTTAATTTTAAAGATGTGGAGTGCAATTCAGGATTAGGTATAGGAATGGTCATTGTACAGGTAAAGTGTGGACTTCGCTTTGGTCCCCATGTCACCCGGTTTGAGATCAGTTGCCCTTATTGATGAGGTGTGCCACCCCTTCCCCTGGAAGTTTCCCACTACTGCCAATAACTTTCTTACAGTATTATGATAATTGTTCAGGGTCTGCTTATGAGTGAGAACATGTGGTACTCAGTTCTTTGTTTCTGTGATAGTTCCCTGACTACTAGTCCATCAAATATAACTTTATTGGCCAGAGCTCGATGCTATAGGAAACTCAGATTTCTCTTTTGTTGTCATTTCTTTGTTTTTAGTTTTGTTTCAGTCCGTAATTCAATCAGAGAATATGAGCAGACTTTAGAGGAGAGATTCCTCATACTGGGCCTATCTAAGTCATGGCTTAAGCTAAATTAGGACATCTGTTGCACTTTATTTGATTTTATAGCCATCTGACAACTTCCTAAAGATACTCAGAAGCAACTAGGAGTGTTATGTGTGATTTTCAAGACAAGTTTGTAAATGATTCTGTACATATTTGTGATTGATGGTTGATAAGAAATTATTCTGACTCCAAAAAACTTGTTCTGAAGATAGAGAAGTTGGTTTTAGGATGAATTGGTGGTAGGGTTGGAATGGTGGGGGGGGTGTGGAGTATAGTTGAATTCAGTTATTTGCATCTGTTTGTTGATGGATTTCTCTGCTTCTTTCAGCGGTTAGGAAACTTAGGTTTGGCTGCCCTAGAAAGAACCCTGCAATCTGTCGGGTTTTTAATGTGGTTGTTGGAGAAACAGCAGAAAGTCTAGAGAAAAAAAGAGAAAAGAAAAGTGGCTCTAGAGACTCACGAAATGGGCTGACTAGATTTGTTACCAATTTACCATAGCTACATTGTAGATTTGTTATAGATTTATTACAGATTTGTTATATGTTTTGTTAAGAAACACAGACAGAAACCTGCCACAGTAAACATTTTGTCCTTCTGTGCGTTCTTCAGGGAAGTTAATGTTCCAGCTTCTTGGCAGGGATTTAGGTTACAACGACATAGGGAGTGATAAAAGCAGTCCCATTAGGGTGTAGACACTGGTCTTGCCCAAGGTTGGCCTGTGTGACTCAGTTCTTCTGTTCACATCTGCATATCCCCAGGTTTTCTGGGAAAGGGACTTCTGGCCGGGGACACAGTCAGCCATCCTCTGCCGGTGACTTTTTCCCACCCTGAACGGCATCGGGTTTTCATTTGATTAAGTCAGGTGAAAATCTGAATGGGAAACAATCAGTGTATTCGAGAAGACAATGTTCTTGAGAGCAAATCTGAGGTCAGAAGTTTGTATGGCTGTGCAATTGATAAATGCAGGAGACAAGGAACTAAAGGCATGGAGACTATGAGAATACAAAATGGGATAGAAGCCAGAAAAGGAGGATTTATAAGAGCTCCACTCATGTGTTATATTGTATAAAATGAAATAGAAAAACTGTGAATAAGGCAGTAAATGCATGTCAGGATTTGGAAGAATTTTATTACACACTAGAGTTACACTCTTCTGTATTTTGATATTACCAGGTTCTTTTCAGAGTAATATACACTTTAAATTTTTCCCCAAAGATATCAAGGCAGTATTCTGAACAATAGTTGCTACTATTTCAGGAGTTATAGTTTTTACTTTTATTTTTAGTTTAGTGAAGTCAGCAGTTTCTAAAGAGTAATCTAAAGCCATGTTTACAGACTCATCTTCCATAGTGAACTTTTTAACATCTGAGTGCTAGGCATGGGTCGAAGGAGGGAAAAGTAAGACTATATTTAAATTTTAAAAAGAGCAATATAGATATTGAAAAGGAAATGTTGCTTGTGTTGCCTTGGTTTTCTTCAAAAGTCGACAAATATATAGTTTTTGTAGTTAGGACTTGTTCCCCAAATATAGATATATGGTTTATTACTTACTTGCCATGACATAAGATCTTTGAATTTGAGGTGAAAAGGGACAATTCCTTCAATCCTTCATTTATCACCTGAGTAGAAATCAACTCACTATGATCCTCGACAAAATTACAAACAGCTTCTGCTTTCAGTGCCTTCAGAGTTGAGGACCTTATGCAATTTCACAAGATCACTCTACACTGAGGTGTCTATATAGGTGTCTGTATTGGTCTAAAATCTGTCTCCTTGTAGCTGATGCTACAATAACATTTAGGAAACACTAGCCCAATAGTGTTCATGAGAATTTCCAGAATAATTTATCTTTTACCCCAAAGTCCTTCAAATATTAAGGCAATGATGCTGTACTGGAAGAAACAGGCTGAATTATTATTCTAGAGTCTCTCAAAAATACCTAACCCGGAGGAACATTTCATGACTGTCTTGACCAAATTCAGTGTTATGAAAGAAGAATATATTACATTCTAATCAAATTGACTAATTAAACACAAGCTAATAAATTAAATATCCCAATTTTTTTTTAAGTTTTAAAGATACAAGGTACAATTCAGGATTAGATATACATGTGGTCATCATACCCTATAGTTTTTTTTTTGTTTGTTTGTTTTTAATTTGATTCTCCCTGTGTTGCCCAGGCTGAAGTGCAGTGGCACGCTCACAGTCACTGAGGTCTCGACTTGCTGGGCTCAGGCAATTCTTCCGCATCAGCCTTCCAAAGTAGCTGGAACTACAGGCACGCGCCACCATGCCTGGCTAATTTTGTGATTTATTGTAGAGATGAGATCTCGCCAAGTTGCCCAGGCTGGTCTTGATCCCATAGGCTCAAGCAATCTTTTCATCTCCGCCTCCCAACGTGCTGGGATTAGAGGCGATAGCCACACACCCGGCCATCATTTTTTTAACTATATGTTTCCTTTAAGTCCATGTACAACCTCCTCATACAGCTCCTTTGTCTGATGTGAGACAACCTAGCTCCATAGTCGATGTCACCAGGAGAGCACTGCCAGAGAGAAAAGAGAATGGGAAATGATAGATTTAGTACTATATTTTATTACATCTAACATGCCATTGATTACAAGATGCACATTTGTTTTATGAACTGCTACGGATCTCTGAACTGTGATATTTACTAACTTGAAATATTATGCCGCTTAATGAAAGCTAGATCAGACCGGTTCCTATCTTCCTGTTCTTGTCTGAGGATAGGGCCGGGTGTGGACAAGAGTGGAACTTTGTGTGGTGATTATTCATCTGTTTTTCTTGCTTATGCCAAATACTCAAAACTGAGAGTTACTAGGGACGTGGAGGAAAGGAGCAATATAAATATTTTCTATATTTTAAGAAAATAGCATCATTTGAAAGTAGCCAACAGTCTATGAAGGCCTTTCTGAGTAATAGCAATTTTACTCTTTCCTACAAAGATTTTCTGCACTCTTCATGTATAAACAGTCAGGGTCAGTGGCATTTATTAAGCTTTATCAATTGCATGCAACTGTGTGTGAAGCTTTTATTCTTTTTAACATTAATTTGAGATCTTATAGGAAGCAAGCATTTCAGGATGAAAAATAATGGGGCTGGGCCGGCGGTTCATGCCTGTAATCCCAGCACTTTGGGAGGCAGAGGTGAGAGGACTGCCTGAGCCCAGGGGTTTGAGACCAGCCTGGGCAACATAGCAAGACCTTGTCTCGGCAATAAATAAAAAAATAAGCTATGCATGGTGGTTCATACCTGTGATTTCAGTGACTTGACAGGCTGAAGCGAGAGGATCACCTGAGCCCAGTAGGTTTGAGGCTGTGGTGGCCTCGAGAGTGCCACTGAACTCCAGCTTGGGTGACAGAGTGAGACTCTGACTCAAAAAAAAAAAAAAGAAAAGAAAAGAAAAGAAAAGAAAAATAGATGGAGAACTTTAGGGTGGGAATGGGCAAAACAGAAACAGGAAGTGGTGCAAAAAAGGAGAATCAGAGGCATCATTTCCATGACCATGGCTCATTACATGCTAGCCAATATCTTTCTTAATTTGTTTAATTTATTAAGTTAAAAGAACAAGTTAATAATACCATACATAAAAGGATGTAATGGAAATTAGAATAATAAAAAAAAGGATGTGTGAGCAGAAGCATTTGCCACCGGTAGCAGCAGAGGCTAATATTTTTAAATGTTCTGCTGCTACGGACATTGGACACACACAACCTAGAAATGATTATTTTCAAGTTTAAAAAAATTAGACCTGAGTTAGTGTAGCATGCATTCTGTTTCCAGATCAATGCTAAAGTTCAGGAGAGGGAATTTCACTACAGAAAAAGTCCTTAGAGTAAACACTAGCTAAATTTGTACTGTAAAAGAAGCTAAACCTGAGAGAACTCTATGCTAGGATGGTTTGTAACCCTTTGCTGCATTAAATAAACCAAGCCCTCTGAAAACTTTCTTGATGTCTTGGAATGCAAGAATGTTCTGCTAAACTTGTTTATAAAATTTAACGTAGGCTGAAGATCTTACTGTCATCTGGAAGTTAGAAATTGTGCTTGACTCCCAAGTTGTCATTGCCCAACTCTCTTTACCAGATTACTTTCTTTTTCTCTTCTTTGAAATAAAGAATATTGACCTGGTTTATAGGGGTCAGCAAATGACTTTAAAGGTCAACCTGCCGTGAATGAGAAACCACAGTCTTGGGGAGAATCAGAAGTTTCCTTTTTGTCATTCTGGGGCAGTGCTCACTCCTACTCTTTTTTTCCTTCTTCTTCGTATTTTTTTTTTTTACCGTTGTATTTTATGTGAGATGATAAGGTTTGCCCCCCGCTTTTAAAGTTGGAAGGCAGGCAAAAGGAAACAAAACAGGACTTGTTCTCTTTATCCTTGGCTATTGATAAGGAGCACCATAGATATCAAGACCCTGACATGAATTATTGGCAGAGAATAGTATTTGTAGTCATTGTCAACTTGACACTGACACCTGTGTGTGGAGTGCAAGACTTTTCCGCCACCCTAGAGATCACAGAGGACTTGGTGTGCTATTGTGTACCTCTCTCTTATCTTTTATTATCTGAACAGGAAAATCATATTATTCAATTGCGGTCACACTTATGGCAAAAATTACTTTTTTTCCAAATTGCTGGCGGTGAAATGTGTCATGAGAAGTAGAGGAGGGCTAGAGTAGGCATGTCTACCCCATAGCCCGCAAGCCACATGTGGCTCAGGACAACTGGTAATGGGGCCCCACAAGATCTCTTAACATCATGAGTTTTTTAGCGTTTATTTTCTTCATGAACCCATGTGTAGTTCCATTTTTTTGAAGTCCACAATCACACCTTATTCATGACATCATTTTGGGGCAGCACATACATTTGTGAGCAGTTGTTTTCAATCATGAAGCATGTGATGAGCAAAATTAGAACAAATATTTCTGACGAGCACCTTGAGAGCTCACTAAGAATTGCGACCACTTCCATTGAACCAGACATGGATAGATTAGTTTTACAAAAACTAACTAGTTTTATATGTTCTCATTTTTCTAAACTTCATAATAAAACATATATATGAAAAAGAAGTCATATTGTGTATATACATTAACTCGACTATAATTTTTGTGCAACGCAATTCCTCTTTACTTAACGCAACCCAAGGAAGTCAAATGGATGGACACCCCTGGGTTAGAGTGTAGACAAGACATTCTTCCTTCTGCCAGGATGTAAGCATCTCTCTCTTCTTTGGACTATGATGTACTGATTGAAAAAGTAACCCCAAATCTTCCCTGAATTCATGCGTTTTGCAATGTCTTTACAGCCTATCCCATCAAACGAGGTATTTCTTATCCTGGCAACTGATGGCTTTATGACTTGATTTGGCCAAAAGTATGGAATGGAAATGATGGGAAAAGGGAAACTTTGATTGCAGTGACAGTTCTGTGCTGAGTCCTCTAAAAGACTATGTACTACCATTCTTTCTCAGACACCTTCTTCAACTACGGAAATGAGCCCCACTAGCGTACCGGAGGATAAGAAACCATGTGCAGCAGAGCCCAGACAGCTGAGATCCTTCTTGATCAGCCAGCTCCAAATCAACCCACCAGCTAACCTGGATGCATAAGCCTGGCCAGCCGAGATCACCTGAATCTCACCTAAATCGGCAGAACCTCTCAGCTCATCCATAGACTCATGAGCTAAAATTAATATTTATTGTTGTTTGCCACTGAGATCTTGCAATTGTTTGTCTTCCCGTGCTATTGTGGCAAAGGCAACTGATTTTTAAGCTTTTCTTCCTTTTCTTTCCAATGAACCAGTGGGCACTGAGAGATGACAGTTGGTAGGTATGTCTACTTCTTTCCTTGAGTTTAAAGATTTCTAGATGTTTCTGAGAGAAATATGCCATTATTTATATTTGTTTCAATTTTCTTACAGCTAGTTTTGTAACTTTTTTCTCTCAATTGGCCACAGATGCCTAAGTCCGTGGGTCCGAGACCCGCGTGGGCAACTTGGAGAGACCTCATCTCTACAATAAATCAAAAAATCAGCTGGACGTGGTAGTGCGTGCCTGTGATTCTGGCTACTCGGAAGGCTGAGGCGGAAGGATTGCTGGAGCCCAGCAGGTCGAGGCTGCGGTGGCCGGGAGCGGACACTGCACTCTAGTCTGGGCGACAGAGTGAGACTCCAACTCAAAAAAAAAAAAACAAAAAACTAGAAAAAAGTCAAGTCCTTGTTTAGAATTCTGACTTTCTTTTTAAACTTATCTCTTGAGGTCCCAGAGCACATATGCCCTTTCCTGACAGTCCTGTCAACCTGTTCTAAGATTCCTGACCCACTTCATTCCCTTGAAGGAATAAGTAAATGAGGAGGCATAAAATATTATGGAAAGAGTTGAATTTTAAGAGGCCCAAAGACTTGCTTTTTAAAAAAATTAACTTGTAATTGTAGGCCACTTGCAGCAGGGGAAATCCTGGGGAAATGAATAAAATCCATATTTCTAGGTCCCATGCAGGCTTACAAGATTAGGAACACAACTTAAGAAGAAGTTGATGAGCTACATTTGGATGGAATATTTATTTATTTATTTATTTGCTTCTTTGTTTTTTGTTTAGTGTTTTTGTTGTTGTAGTTTTTCCATTTAGGAAATTATAGAAAGAATCAGATCACCAGTCAGCTTCTCCATTGAATTGAAAGGGAAACTTTGATTGCAGTCAGGCATCAAAGGAAAACAAGACAAAACTATGCATTTCAAATAATCAGGTGTATATTTGAGTGTGAAATTTGAAGAAATAGAGTTCTCCAACTACTGGAAGTGCTTAGGGAACAAAGATTATGAAAGCTGCTACCAGCAATCCTAACCTGAAACACCTTAGCAGTGGGCTCTTAAGATGTTAATCTGAAGGTTGTTTCAAATGTTACCTCTGAGAGCAGTACACACGTCTGCCTGCATCTGTTTCTGGGAATTAAGCATCTTTCACTTTCTAGATTACATGCAAGTGTCTCTTCGTCACCAGAAACCAGATGAAGAAGGGGATCTGGAAAATGTGGTTCCCAGATTCTCATCTGTGTTGCAGAAATATCTTCGAAGGGTCTGGTGGTCGGGCCGCATTGACAATGGAGAATCCAGCATATTTCCAGTCTCTGAGGTAATGACACTAACTCTGGAGTCCAAATGTGTTGAAGAATAAAACCTCCACTTTTAGTAAGACGCTAGAAGAGAAGTGGGAATGACATCTAAATATTATTCACACACAATTGTAGGGAAATAAACCAGGAAAAAAATGAGGTGGGAATTCCTGTCACGCTATATAGGTATCAACCATTTGGTCTTCACTGCTTTTGTACTCATTGAACATAGTGAAATTGATAGTCTTTATAAAGCACCTCAAGAATAAGACTAAACATAATACACTAGAAATAACAAACGACAAAACTGACCACATATGACTGCTAGTGCCCTCTCTTTATGACATGCATATTGTACAGGTTTTGGTTCTGCCACTTACCTACGAATGTTGGTAAATTCAAAGTTCATGAACAAAGGTCAATGTGTGTGTGTGTGTGTGTGTGTGTGTGTGTGTGTGTGTGTGCGCGCGCACACATATATGAATTTTCATCTCAGGAGAAATAAAGGTCAAATGTGTGACAGGAATGAAAACAGCTTATGTGTTTCAAGAGCTTTGCTTACATAATTTTATTAAGTGCTCACAACAAGCCTGTGAAATGAGTATTGTTTCCGTTCTGTACTTGTTGGAATTGAGGCCAGGGAGAATACATAGTTACTCCCAAGTCACACATTTTTTACAAGACAGAGCCCAAGTTTAAATCTACGGCTTCTGACTCCAAACTGTGTGCTTTCCCTACTTCATCTCTCTGCCTCCATACATATAAATTTTCAACATAATAAGTCCTTTCTGTTTTGCGGAGAAGAAAACATAGCACCCTTTTCTGTTTTGCTCTAGTCCTTTCGATCTCTACAGCTGACTCTCAAGATGCGAGGGAGGGAGAACATTTGTCTTTCTTTTTCTCAGTCCTCCTGGCATCTATTCCTCCTTCTTACAGGCATATTGGTTTCTCTTCAGAAGATTTCCTCTTTCTTTTCATGTATAGTCTTAGTGGAATGGTGAAATCAGGTGTCTGTCTCCTACCAAGGAAGCTGGAGCAGTATAATTCTTCAGTTCACCACCCCAGTGCATCTGAGCATATGCACCTGTGACTCCAGGTTGGCCAGTCAAATGTTCTCCTCTAGAGTTTTGGTGTTCTTTCAATATTTTAAACTTTTAAAACTATTTTCTGCTATAGTGATCTGTGATCAGTGACCTTTGTTCTTTGAAATTTGAGCCAGGAATGAAAAATCCCAGGGACAATGTAGGGGTCATGTGACTCAATGGCAGATGATTTTTGTTATGAAAATCACTTTTGTAGACTCCATTTTTAGTGCTTCTTTAGTTTCTGTCAATTTCTTAAATAAACTTTCCTTAGAAGATTATACGAATGTAAACTGCAACTATCCTTAATTTTCTGTTTGAAGTTAGCTAGGTTCAATTTCTATGGATTGCAGTGAAAGAAACCAAGTTAATGTAATCATCTTTCTAATTACTAGTGCATTCTCCTGCCTTGGTCCATTCAAAATATGCAAACAATGGACATTAAAATAAAAATAAATAAGAAAACTGAAAAGAAAATGGCTGTATTAGGTAATTTTATTGAGTTTAATGTATGGTATGTATAATAAGCAGGAGTTATTTCAGTTTCAAGTGGCAGAAAACATTTAGTTATGTTTGAAAATCTTGGAAGAAAACAATAGAAAATAATGAAGATAAAAGACAAGATGAAGTTGAGGATCATTGCTACACAAAATTTATGCCATAAATACATGCCTAATGTACTTTCATTGAGAATTTTTTTGGAAATCTAAGCAAGAAGAAAACATGGTCAGTTGTGTACATCTGAGAATTCCCAAGGTAAAAACTCCTTGTAATTACTCCTGTACTGAGTCCAGAAAAAAGAAATCTTATAACCTCATGTGGGAACAGTGCAAAATGCAGAAAATAGTGTTTTTGGGTACATCTCTAGAGGAAACACAGACTTTTTAATAATATTTCTCAGCATAAGTGAAAAGCATCATGCCAAAGTAAAATTCACAAACAGCAGTTTTGTGGGGAACAAAAACGATAAGGCCCTGCTATGCAACCTTCTGCAGGTCTTGTGTTTTATCGCTAGAGATACAAGCATACCTCTTTTTTTTTCTTTCTTTATTGTACTTTGTAGATATTGTGGTTTTTTACAAGTTGAAGGTTTGTTGCAAACTTTTATTGAGAAAGTTCATCAGCACCAATTTTCCTACAGCATGTGGTCACCTCTTGTCTCTGTGGCATATTTTGGTAATTCTTTCAATATTTTAAAACTTTTTTATTCTTTTCTGAGACAGTGATCTGTGATCAGTGATCTTTGATGTTACTGTCATAATTGTTTTGGAATGCCAAGAACTGTGTTCATATAAGATGGCTTACTTAATGTATAAATGTGTGTGTTCTGACTGCTTCACCTACAAGTCATTCCTCCATCTTTCTCCCTCACCTCGGGCCTCCCTATTCCCTGACACACAACAATATTAATATTAGACCACTTAATAATCTTACAATAGCCTCCAAGGGCTCAAGTGAAAGGAAGAGTCACCTGTCTCTCACTTTAAATCAAAAGCTGTAAATAATTAAGCTTTTGAGGAAGGCTTGTCAAAAGCCAAGATAGGTCCAAAACCAGACCTCTTTCAGCAAACTGTTAGCCAAGTTGCTAATGCAAAGGAAAAGTTATGGAAGGAAACTAAAAGTGCTACTCTTCAGCAACCATGCAAATGATAAAAAAGCAAAACAACTTTAAGCTGTTTTGGAGAAAGTTTTAGTGGTCTGGGTAGAAGATCAACCACAACAGTTTTCTAAGCCAAAACCTAACCCAGAGCGCAACCTCAACTCTCTTAAATTCTGTGAAGCTTGCAATAAGAGACAAAGTTGCAGGAGAAAATCTTGGAGCTAGCAGAGGTTCATGACATTTAAGAAAAGAAGCCAACTTCATAAAATAAAAGGGCATGGTGACTCACACCTATAATCCCAGACCGAGGTGAGAGGATTGCCTGAATTCAGAGGTTTGAGACCAGACTGGGCAACTTGTCGGGACCTTGTCTCTACAATAAATCAAGAAAAAATAGCTAGGCATGGTGGCACATGCCTATAGTTCCAGCTACTTGGAAGGCCAAGGTGGAAGGATAACCTGAACCCAGCAGGTCGAGATTGCGCTGGCCATGAGCATGCTGCTTCACTCCAGCGTGGGTGATGGAGTGAGACTCTGACTCAGAACAAACAAACAAAAAAAGGGCAAGGTGAAGCAACAAGCGCTGATGTAGAAGTTGCAGCAAGTTATCCAAAAGATCTAAGATCACTGAAGAATGTGACTACACTGAATAGATTTTCCACATAAATGAAGCAGCCGTATATTGAAAGAAGATGCCAGATGGAGCTTTCGTAGCTAGAGAGGAGAAGTCCATGCCTGGCTATAAACTTTCAAGGGACAGACTTGCTTTCTTGTTAGGGGCTGGTGACTTTAGGTTGAAGCCTGTGCTTACTCACCGTTCTGAAAATCCTAGGGCCCTTAAGAATTATGATAAATCTACTCTACCTCTGCTCTATAAATGGAAAAACAAAGCATGGTTAACACCATATTTGCTTATAGCATTATCTATTGAATATTTTAAGCCCACTGTTGAGACCTACTGCTCAAAAAAAAAGATATTCCTTTTAAGACATTACTGCTCATTGACAATATACCTAGTCACCCAAGATCATTGATGGAAATGTACAAAAAGATGAATGTTGTTTCCATGTCTGGTAGCACAACATTCATTCTCTAGTCCATAGATCAAGTAGTAGTTTTGACTTTCAAGTCTCATTATTTAAGAAATACACTGTATAAAGCTGTAGCTACCATAGATAATGATTTCTCTAATGTATTTGAACAAAATAAAATAAAAACCTTCTGGAAAGAATTCACCAGTCCAGATGTCTTTAAGATTACTCAAAATATATTAAAATAAGTTTAGAAGAAGTTGAGTTTGAAGAAACTGGCTTTCATGAATGACTTTGAAGGATTTTTTCAGTGGAGAAAGTAACTGCAGATGTGGTGGAAACAGAAAGAGAACCAGAATTAGAAATAGAGTCTAAAGTTGTGACTGAATGGCTGCAATCTCATGATCAAGCTTGAATGAATCTCGTGATCAAGCTTGAAAGTTGCTTCTATGGATGAGCAAGCAATGTGGTTCTCTGAGATGAAATCTACTTCTGGTGAAGACGCTGTGAATAGTTTTGAGATTACAACAAAGCATTTAGAATATTACACAATCTAATTGAGTATCAAATGTTCTCACTCATAAGCAGACCTTGAACAATGATCATAATACCATAAGAAAGGAATTGGCAGTAGTGGGAAACTGCCAGGGGAGGCGGGGGGTCATACCTCATCAACAAGGGTACCTGCGTAATGAACATTTGCATACCTAACCCTGAATTGTACCCCATGTTTTAAAAATTTAAAAATTACAAAAAAGACTATTACACAAACCTAGTCGATAAAGCAGCTGCAGAGTTTGAGAAATTGGACCTTAATTTTGAAATTCTACGGTGGTTACTATCAATAAGCACTACATGCTACAGAAAAATGTCTTGTGAAAAAAAGATTCAATTGATTCAGCAAACTTTATTGGTGTCTTATTTTAATAAATTGCCATAACCATCAAACCTTCAGCGAACACTACCCTGATTAGTCAGCAGTCATCAACATCAAGGCAAGATCCTTGTCTATCAAAACAATGATGACTTGCTGAGACTCAGATGTTTGTTAGCATTTGTTAACAAAAAATTATTTTAATGAAAATATGTACATTTTAAAAACCTAGTGCTACTGCACACTTAATAGATGATAGTATAGTGTAAATATAACTTTTATATGTACTAGGAAGTAAAAAACTTTGTCTACTCACTTTATTGCAATATTTACTTTATTGCCATGGTCTAGAACCAAACCCATGGTATCTTCAAGGTAAGCCTGTCTTTAGAGAAATAGGCTACTGACATTCAAGCTCTTCAAAGCTATCATTGTTCTAATGATATGAGAAATGAATCCTAGGTTACATTCTATAACAATTGTTCACTGAGCAGCTATTCTGTGTTGACTGTGGAGCAGATGGTTACTCTGGTCATTGTTAAATTAGTGGAAAGAAAACAGCCTTTATACACAGACAACATGATTATGAATGTAGCAAATACAAAGAAATCAACAAATTACAAGAACTACTAAGTGAATTCAACAAGGACACAGGATATCAGCTGTATGTTAAAAAGCAGCAACAAACACTTGGACAATACAAACTTTTTAAACATTATTTACAATTTCATCAAAACATAGAATAGAAAGAAAATTAATAAACTATATGTAAGATCTTCTAAAAATTATGGACAAAATAAATATCACTAAGATAAATCAAAGATCTAAGTAAATAGGCCCTTTTCAAGGTTATAAGACTCTAAACTGTAGATGTAAATTTCATTCAAGTAAAGTCCATGTAATCCCAACAGATTATTGTGTTAAAGTATATAAACTGACTCCAAAATGCATTTAAAGCTGTAAAAGACAGAGAAGCCTAAGAACTACCCTATTATCATGTGTGTCATATTTTCATAGAAAGAAAAAAATATTTGAAAGGAACAGAAGAGAGTCCAGAAATGGACCCATGCATATATAATCTCTTGATTTATATTGCAAGCACAAATGTACTTCAAAGGAAAAATAAATGGTGTTGAAGTCATTGGATATTCATCTAAACATACAATTAAAAAAGCGTTGTCTGCTTATTTACATCATACACCAACATTAATTTGACATTATAAAAATTAAAACTACAATTTTAGCATAAAAACATAAGAGAATATTTTCATGGCATTGGATTGACAAAGACTTCTTATACAAGACACCATAATCATTAATAGGGTAAAGTAATAGGTTAATTGTACTTCACCAAAATTAAATATTTCCTCATTAAAATATACCACTAACCCTGTTAAAAAGTGGGCAAAAGACATGAATAGACAATTCGCCAAAGAAGATAAACAGGTAGCCAACACACACATGACAAAGTGCTCAGCATCACTAATCATCAGAGAGATGCAAATCAAACCATATTGAGATACCACCTAACCCTGGTGAGAATACCCATCATTAATAAAAACAAACAACAACAGATGCTGGCAAGGATGCAGAGAAAAAGGAACACTTCTACACTGCTGGTGGGAATGCAAACTAGTGCAACCTCTTTGGAAAACAGTGTAGTGATTTCTGAAAGAACTAGACACTACCTTCCATATGACCCAGCGATCCCCCTACTGGGAATATACCTGGAGAAACTCAGATCATTCTACAAAAAAGATACCTGTACACGTGTGTTTATTGCAGCACTGTTTACAATAGCAAAAATATGGAACCAACTGTACTTCCCATCAAAACTGGGCTGGATAAAAAAAATGTACATATATACAGTGGAATGTTATGCAGCCATAAAGAAGGACAAGCAAGGACTTCACAGCAAGTTTGGATGGATTTAGAGTAGATCATACTCAGAGAACAGAGTACCACATGTCCTCACTCATAAGTGAACCCTGAACAATTACCATAATACTATAAGAAAGGGATTGGCAGTAGTGGGATACTGCTGGGGTGGGATGTTGGGGGGAGACACAACATTAGGCACAAACCAGGCAAAGTGGGAACCAAAGAGAGGCCCAAACTTTACCTGTGTGATGACCACTTGTATACTTAATCCTGAATTGTACCCCACATCTATATATATATATACTGCTAAGAGAGTAAAAGTGTCAGCATCAGACTGGAGAAATTATCATATATGTTAGACAAAAAACTATATGCTTAAAGTATATTGAACTCTTATATCAATAAGAAAAAGACCAAAAATGGTCAAAAGCAGTTATTGCAATGGATAATAAACATAAGAAAATTGGGTCTATATAATTATAAGGAAAATATAATTTAAAGCAATAATAATGTATTACTATAAACTTATGAAAATGGCTCAAAGATATACGGATGACAAAAAGCACATAAAAAGATGTTTAATATCATTCATCAGTACAATGCAAATTAAAACTACAATGAAATGCCACTACATATCTGTTAAAATGCATAGACTGGAAAAGATCAACTGCACCAAGTGTTGATGAGGAAACAGAAGAACTGAAACTCTCATATACAAATAGTGGGAAAATTAGTTTAGAGTCTTATAACCTGTGAAAATGGCCTGTCAACTTAGATATTTGATTTATTTTAATAATATTTATTTTGCCTATAGATTTTAGAAAATCTTTCACATAGTTTATTAATTTTCTTTCTATTTTATGTTTTGATGACATTGTAAATACTGTTTACAAATTTTGTGTTGTCCAATTGTTTGTTGCTTCTTTATAAACATACAACTGACTGTGTATCCTGTGACTTTATAAGTTGGGCAGTTTCTACAAAAGTTAAGTATACATTTACCTTATGATCCAATTATTCTACTTCTAGGTATACACTCAAGGGAAATAAGTAAAATTGTCCAAAACAGAACAAATGACAGCATATATTATATGCTTGATTACTTAATCATACACATTCATATATGTTCATTTGTGCCTAGACTGTCTTTGTATTTATATATAAGACACTACTAGTATACTTCTCTGCATGGATAGGGGCCCAGTTGACTGGGAGACAGGCTGGGTAATGAAATGTTTTCCACTGCATATGATTAACCACTTTTGAAACTTGTGCTATGTGCGTATATTACCTGTTTAAGCATGAACCAACTTTTAATTTATTTTAAAAAAAGAAGTCATCAAGTTTATACTAGCACACATACTGAATCTTATTTTATTATTGTCTATTGTTATGAGTTCTACTTTGTTATTACTTTTAACTGTTATTTTATACTGTGCTTAATTTATAAATTAAACTTAAGTATGTTTAAGAAAATAACATAGTATATATAGGGCTTAAAACTATCTGTGGTTTCTGGTATCCAATGGAAGTTTTGAAATATATTATTTCCAGATAAGGCGGGATGACTATAATTCATAACAGCAGCAACCAAAACAAACAAACAAACAAAACCCAGCCACACAACAGCAGCATCTTACCATTAACTTGATGAGAAGAAAAAATAAACTTGGAATGTGAATCTTCTACTATGCTTCATCCCATCTTTTCTATCTGTTTCTTCATCAAAGTTAAGTGTGTTTCTGTTTAAGGGCCCAAGTTATTCTTCTTTCTTTTTTTTTCTTCTTATATTTGTTTGTAATGCCTATCTCTTTAATAAAAACAACAAAGAGTGCCAAGATATAATAAATATTTAGACTAGACTATCCCATGCATACAACAGCATACAATTTATAGCCATGACTAAAATTATTCTCAAAAAAGAAAACAAAGATAATAACATTGCCCTAAGTCATAGCCACTTGTGTTCATTTATCACAAATTAACCTTGCATGTTATATTTGTAAATAGTAAATGCATTATTTTTATTTGTTCAATACATTTGTGTACCATATTAAATACTGTAGGCAATTATAAGACAATATTTGCATATCTAAACATAGAAAAGGTACAGTGAAAAAGTGAGATCATGATCTTATGAGACCTTTGTCATCTGTGTCATTGACTATAACTGTGACCCACAACTGTGTCTATATTGGGGGACTCCAGGCAGGAGGCCAGAAAAGTAAGAAGTTTGATTCTGGAATATTGAATGTGCTATGCCTACTAAAAATGTAAATGGATTTTGAGTAGTGGTTGAATAGTGAGGTGAAATATAGGTTTGAATTGAAAGAGAAAAGTCTGTGCTGGAGTTACAAATTTGGGAGTCACCAATATAGAAGGCAGTTAAAGTTATGAGAGAGAAAGAGATCACTAAAAAATAAATGTTGGTAGAAAAGTGAAGAGGCCCAAGTACTGAGCCCTGAAACATTACAATTCTTTGAGAGAAAGTAGACATAAAGAAGGAACTGATTAAAAAAAAAAAGACACCTGGAGTGGTGGCTGACGCCTATAATCCCAGCTCTTTGGGAGGCCGAGGTGAGTGAGAGGATTGCCTGAGTTCATGGGTTTGAGACCAGCTTGGGCAACTTGGTGAGACCTCGTCTCTACAATTAATCAAGAAAAATTAGCTGGGCATGGTGGTGCACACCTGTAGTCCCAGCTACTTGGAAGATTGAGGTGGAAGGATCCCCTGTGTCTAGCAGGTCGAGGCTGCGGTGGCCATGACTATGCCACTGCACTCCAGCCTGGGCAACAGAGTGAGACTCCAACTTGGGGAAATAAAAAGACAAGAAGAATGTGAATAAAGCCAGGGGAGTATGGATTCTCAGAAGTCAAGTGAAGAAACTTTTTTTTTTTTTTTGAGTTGGAATCTCACTCCATCGCCCAGACTGGAGTGCGGTGGCCGCTCCCAGCCACCGCAGCCTCGACCTGCTGGGCTCTGGCGATCCTTCCGCCTCAGCCTTCCAAGTAGCCAGAATTACAAGCATGCACTACCGCGCCCAGCTAATTTTTTGATGTATTGTAGAGATGAGGTCTCGCCAAGTTGCCCAGGCGGGTCTCGAACCCACGGGCTCAGGCAATCCACTCACCTCAGCCTCCCAAAGCACTGGGATTAAAGGCTGAGCCACCGAGCCCGTCTGAAGAAATCATTTTCAGGACGACAGAATGATCAACTGTGTCAAATATTTCTAATAAGTCAGACAAATGAGGACCCGGCTGCTAGATTTTACAATGTGGAATATATCCACGATCATATTTTAAATGGTGTTCTTAGGCTGAAAACCTGATTGGAGTGTTTTCAAGAGAGACTTGTTTATAGAAACATGTTTGTATAAGCTATTCTGGGATAATGACATGTATATACAGGATATGTATGAAATGATTATACGAATCTTAGGAAACAAACTCAAGCTCACAAGAAATAGAACTCTCCTTATATTTCCTATAACTGAACATAATATTATGTCAAATTAGTAAACACTTTATTACAGCATTGTTTGCAATAGTAAAACATGGAATCAACATGAATTTCTATTAGTTAAGTACTGATTAACTAAACTATGACTTGCAGAGTATGGTACATCTATAGTATGGGATACTACAGAGCCGTTAGAGAGAAAAGGGTAAACTGAATTGTTTTGACGTTGAAAATGTCAAAGATATCTTGACATTTTCAAAGATATTTTTGGGGGAACAAAGCTCACAGTGATATCGCATTTTTAGTACAATTCCTTTAATGTGTGTCTACACATGGTTTAATTAATCAGTAGAACCTGACAGGATACAGTCATGAAAAATTATTTTGGCCATTACTACTCCCCTACAGAGGTGTTAGAATAGTCTCAGTTTGGGATGTTAAAATACTGAGTGTGATCCAAGTCAGAACTTTCATCTCACACCAGACTAAGAGTTTCTCCTCTTCCTTGGCCCTCAGCTCCTCAGGCAGACATGATCTGCCCTTTCTAATTTTCTCCTGTCACAGCTAGTGGCTTCTTCTGGTCCTCCAGGGTGGGCACAGGATGGAAAGAAGTTAACAAAATCACCCTGGTTGACTCTGTTGGACTTTGGTATCAGTGTTCCAAGTGATGGCCTATGTCCAGATGTGGGCTCTTTTGCTCATGAAATGTTTTTGTGGCTTCTCTGAAGACTTTCTCATGGCAGATCTTGAATACCACTGTTTTCTCACATGAGTGCAGGCTCATTAATTTACCTCTGGAAATTCCATCATCGCCTCTACTCTGACACCCCTCTCTCTTTCTGTGTGGCCTCTTCCTGGCAGGACAATGTCTTAGAGAGGATATTAAACTGACCTAAGCCAATGTAGTCACACACAGTTTTGAAGCCTTTTGGTAAACTATGGGTGCCCCCTAAAGAAATGGGGGGATTATCTGCTCTGCTATACCTTTGCTGCCAGGTTTTATTGCAAATAAGTCTCAAATGCTGCTACACACAGGTATTTATTAAGTAAACATGCAGACGCAAGCAACACGAAAGAGGTCAGCTTTCTGGATAAGGGGATGTGGCACGTCGTGGGTCCCCACTGGCACCATCTATTCAATGCCGTCATCATCCCAAAGGACAAGCCCAGCTTTTTTTTTTTTTTAATTTTATTTTAAAGATGAGTACAATTCAGGATTAGGTATACAAAATGGTTACTGTACAGGTAAAGTTGGAGCCCTCGTTTGGTCCCTACTTCACCTGGTTTGAGATCAGGCACCCTTATGGATGAAGTGTGCTCCTGTTGTCCCTCCCCTGGCAGCTTCCCACTTCTGCCAATCCCATTCTTACAGGATTATGATCAACGTTCAGGGTCCGCTTATGAGTGAGAACATGGAGTACTCAGTTCTTTGTTTCTGTGATAGATCACTGAGTATGACAGACTCTCAGAGGTCCTCAAACTTTTAAAACATGGGGCCAGTACACTGTCCCCCAGACCGCTGGAGGGGCGGACTATAGTTAAAAAAAAAAACTATAGTCCGCCCCTCCAGCGGTCTGGGGGACAGTGAACTGGCCCCCTGTTTGAAAAGTTTGAGGACCCCTGCAAGTCCATCCAGGTTGCTGCGCAGTTCATGATTTTGTGCAGCCGGAAAGATGCCCAGCTTTGTCACTGACCGCCATGTCTTCCAGAGAACTCCACCAGAAGGGACCGTGTCATCTGCCTGGAAAAGGGCACTGCCTGTAGGCAGCGAATCCTGCTTGACCACCTGCCCCTGGCGGAAGGGTGCCCCCCGCCCATTGCCTTCTGAGACCCTCTCTAGGGTGACCCGGCCATGTCCAGCTGCAGTCGAAGGGCACACGGGGCCATCCCTGGCCCTGGAACCAAGCCTCGCATCCCCGCTGGCCGCACTGCCCTCGCTGGTGCAGGGCTCCCTAGCCCTCGCCAGAGACCCCCGACCGCAAGCCCCCCGCTGGAGGGAGAAGCCACAAGAGCTAGGAGCTCCCGGACTCGCTTCACTTTGAGGGCATCTTGTTGAACTTCCGCAGTCTGCGTCTCCGCCCTCTGCGTTGCCTCTCTCGGATGTCTGCTCACTTCCCAGAGGAATGATGGCCCTAAACGTGAAGTTTCACCGAAGGGATGCAAACATCATGTCACATCCACATCCTCACAGGTGGGTGTTTGAAGATGCCTCCACCCCAGCTCTCTTCCATGCTGTGGTGAGAAAACCGACTCTGCCCTGATCCGAACATCCAGGCTTCACCCCTAGCAACCTACTTGTTACAAAGAAGCTCCCATTAGCCTCTTTTTTTTTCCTTCAGGCTTTCCAGATGAGAGTCTTGTGAGGCCACCCGTTGGGATTCCTAAGTTCCAGAGGACATTGTTCAACCTCGACCAAGAACTGTGTAAAATCTGCTGTGGTCCCATGACCTGCAGTTAGCTAGGGTCTACCAGGAGGCTCATCAAGCCTCCATGTTTCCTTTGGCCAAAAAATTTTAGTCTTAAGGTTTTCCTGAAATTGGGTTTCAGGTGAAGCTGGAGGATGGGGGTATAGTAGGTGAGGGAGTGGGTGGTAGAAATGAAAGGGGCCACGACATGGCTTTTTCTAATAAAAGGCTCCTCTGTACCCCCAATTCCCTCGACAAGAGCTGAGGGGAGTTTGTCTTGTGTCTTGCTGGTTCTCCAGACTTCTCTTAGGAATGTGAGGGTACTTCTATGGGTGTTGGGCTTCAGATAATATTCACATTTAAACTAAACTTCTCAATTAAAATCCAGTAAATATATTTTGTGTTAATTTCACAAATATTTATCGAGTGCCTTCCTAATGCTGGTTGCCATTCTTGATGAAGAATGTGTTTAGGATGCTGTCTTCACTGTTCCCTAGTTACCTCTGGGAAATAGGGGGCCGGCTTTTAGCCTTATCTCGTATACAATTCTAGGCTGCTGGAATTCTTTTAAAACAAAAATCATAAATTTTATTTTTTAAGTTTATACATTATTTTCAGAATGATGGCAGACTTTTTTTTTCTACTTCTCCCTGAATACATATGCTTATAGTTTCTTTGCCTACATAAAATTCAGTGATTATATTTTGAAAGGATGTTGCTCATCTTTCAATTAGGTTTATGACATTCTAGGGCCATTGCTTACAAGCTTTAAAGAGACAGAAAAATAATCACTGCTGTCCTAGCAACTTATTTTATTTGGTAAGTGTAATTGCTCCTCTGTAAAGCATTGATTAAACTTTAGAACTTAAAAGGTCAGATGTAGATTTATGCAAGATAGACCACATCTTACTTGCCAGCTCCTTTAAACATGACATTGCTGTGTACCTTGCTCTTCTCTGTGTTTCTAAAAAGGTCTCTTTGATATTTGTAACAACCAGTTAGATATATGTATTCTGGATACCTTGAAAGTCTCATCCTTCTGGAGCAGCTAGTTGTTCATTACACCCCTTAAAAGAATTTATTAATGAGAGAGAATTTTTTTAACTTAAATTTTGGTGGTTGTAGGAAGTTGGAAAGAAGATTCATATGTATTAAATAACGTATACCTAAAACTTAATCAAATACTATGCATTGGTTATCGGTTGCTATGTAACCAATTACTCCAAAATCCTGTTAACTCTAAAAGATAACTCATTTTTTCATCATTTTTTAATAGACCAGGAATGTGGACATGGTTTAGTTGGGTGCCTCTGTCGCAGGGTCTTCCATAAGGCTAGAATCAAGATGTTCGCTGGGATATAGTCATCTTAGTGCTCACCTGGGGAAGGATCTGCTTCTGAGCTTACCGTGGCTGTTGGTAGGTTCTAACTAACTACAGTCCAGAGACATTGTTTCTATGCCATATAGGTCTTCTCGTAGGCCTGTTCACCACGTGGCAATGGGCTTCCCTAAGACCAAGAGGAGTAGGGAGGGGAGAGAAGAGAAGGGGAGGAGAGGAGAGGAAGAGAAAGACCCCTTAAGATGGAATTCACAGTCCTTCCATAACCTAGTCTAAGAATTGCTATTCCATCACTTCATTGTGGTCTGTCTGTTACAAATGAGTCACTACAACGTGTCCACCCTCAAGGGGAAGGGATTACACAGTGTGTGAATACCAGGAGTCTGAGATCATTTGGGAATGTCTTACAGGCTGCCTACAACCTATTTGACGTTTCTGTTCCCTGTCTCTCGTATCCTTATTCACTCAAGTTTCCTACTCCAACTAATATATAATACTAATAATAGTATTCCAAGCAGACCGAAATTCTCTGTATTTTCCCTTGCAGCAGTTCTCCTCAGTTTGAACACCTCCTTGAACAAAAGGAAAACACATTAGTTAAACAGAATGTAGACACGATTGTTTTTTAAGCATGTGGCTTGAAGGGTCTCAGTAGTATAAAGGGAATCATATAAACTTACTATAATGTTACACTTAGAATTAATTTTTTCATACAACTATATTGCACTTAAGACTTTATTACTATACTATTTTTAATAATTAAATCTTTTAGGAAAGAAGTTGTGTTCAAATGAATTTTTTTGTTATCATTGGTTATTTTATAGCAAGTCATCACTGTAATAGTTGTGATTCTCAAGAGTTTTCTTTTCATAAGTTAAATTTTATTTAAACAAAATATATATCTGTTTGTTCTCAAAGTGTCTTTTAATCTTCTCAATGTGTTTCAGTACTACTTTAATTAGAGAGAAGAGGAACACAAAGCTTTTAACATTTGGGCCCAAAATAATGTTGGTTATTGAACTCAGACTTACCTTGGAACAAGCTGCCTGTTCAGAAAACATTGTTATATTTTCTTTGTCTGAGGAGTCAGTGACGAGTAATGCTACATAGCCTTGAGTGTTCAGTGAACAAATGATATAGGCCTTTGAAGAGGTTTCATAACTTAGTGGCTTCTTTTCCTTTGCCCTTGATATTGTGATTTTTTTGGTAGTAACTTAAATTTAAGCTGTTTCCTGGGCTTGTCCAAGAGTTTTAGAGGGAATAAACTTTATATAATAACTCATACAGACTTTCAACTATTTACAGTTTTTCTCTCTAAAGTTTGGTGACTGATTCTTCTTTATCTCTGTAGGTTAGAAGAAAAATCATCTGCAACCAGTCAGCAAGCTATCTACACCTTGGCTTGGCTATGCCAGGATTCTATTGTCAGGGAAGGTGAAATTTCAAATAACTTGATTGGTTGTTTCAAGGCTTTTTGAAAGTGAACAAACTCAGGATAATAGCTAACTTAATCAAACTTATCAAATGACTGTTTTTCAAGACTTACATGGAGCCCCGGTCTCACTGTGGTCACATCCTGTATTATTATGTTATGAATTTTGCCCAGTCCAGACAGATCTTCACAGTGAATGAATTACCTTAAGCCAGACACTAAAAACTTCATAAATATTTTACCTTTGTTCCTTCTCTACTCTCAGACACTATTAAGACTATCAGTGAAATTATCTCCCTTAATCTGGCATGCAGTAGATTTATTTATAAGTTAGTTGCTTTTTCTTCATCAGCGAGTTGTTTCAGTGGTCTTTTCAAGAAGTGACAAGTGTCAGGGGTAACCAAACTATGACTATACAGGGAAAGAATGTATGTGTTAATCACTGTGTATTACTTTCACATGAATCCTGCTGTCTTCAGTGAAGGATGTAACAATATACTCAGGCTCCATCATTTAAAAGTGATGACAGAAACATGTCAAGGAAAAGTAAGACAAGATTCAAATAAAACTATGCGATGTTCAGTAATAATATTCCACATAACCTGATACAGAAGTCAGGCAAGCAGAGAGTTGAGGAATTAAGAGATTAAGCTATGTTGTATACATGATCTCCTTCCATCAGTTATGTGGGAAGGAAGTAACAGTCTGTACAGAGTGGATTTAAGAGACAGCTTCTGCACATGCTAGCTGCATGGTCTGCAGGTAGGATGTTTGCAGACAATACTTCATTGAGTATGAACCTGGATGAATCAGAATTTCAATCAAGCTCATCAAAATATGTGCCATCATGAGATTGTAAACATGAAAAATGCCACATTGGTTATACCAATGTATAAAAGATCAGTGAAGATATAATATACTGTTCCTTTAAGCACTGCTAGGGGACATATATTCTTCTTCTAAATATAGATGTGCATTTTCATTGTAGCAGCATCTCTAACAACTCTGATGATCAATTATCTGTCTTGTTCAATTAGAAAAGAGAGATATCACCCTTATGCCTCTGCTGAAGTTGTCCTTGAATAAACTACTGCTCTTCAGAGGCAGTCTTCCTATCATTGGATACCTGCCACCTTAGTAACCAACACCCCATCCACTCAGTGTGTTTTAAACCCAATGAACTTCATTTGTGCCCCAAATCAAATAATTTTTGTTTTTCTGAGTTGGAGTCTCACTCTGTCACCCAGGCTGGAGTGCACACTCCAGCCACCACAGCTTTGACCTGCCGGGCTCAGGTAATCCTTCTGCCTCAGCCTTCCAAGTAGCTGGAACTACAGGCGCACATGCCACCATGCCCAGCTAACTTTTTATGTATTGCAGAGATGAGGTCTCACTAAGTGGCCCAGCTGGTCTCGAATGCGTGGGCTCAGGCAATCCTTTCACCTTGGTCTCCCAAAGTGCTGCGATTATAGGCGTGAGCTGACGCACCCAGCAAAGAATTTTTGTTTGCTTTTTCGTCAAGTTTTTGACCTTTCTTGATGAGAAATCAAAGCAAGGACAAACTAAATCTCCTGTAACATGAAATAAGGCCTCAGGAATGAAGATGAGGGACAGTTGAGTGGTCTTTCTCTTAGCATTACAGTAAGTAAAAATGAGGACATCTTGATTGTTCCCTTTCTTTCCTTTATTATTTTGTTTTAATAGAGGAGATACATATAAAAAAGTTATCTACTGTTACTTGGTGCTATAACATTTAAAGTCTGACTCTGCCATTAATTTGCCACTTTGTCAGACTGAGGAAGTTAAAGCACATCCTTGTTAAGTGGGCTACTGATGGTCTAGCAACTAGCTCTGCATCAACAGTGTTAATCTACATAACCTTTCTTATTGAATTGAGGTAGCATTCTTTTCTGTTTGCCATTTTCACTTGGAATAACACTGATTATTATCTTTCCATGCCAATTCAGGTTCTAGAAGTATTTGCAAATCTATTTCCAATTCACACAAGTACACCAAAATGCAATATCCAAATTAAAATATACATACCTTCATCCATCGCAAGGTTTAGAGGCACTAAATAAGTCAAAGTAATGCAGATACATTTATAAAGGTTTATTTTTTAATCTAAAAAAGACTTACCTATTCTAATTTTAAACTCCCTGTTTTTAATTTACTTTATGAATTGTATTTATAGATATTTTCAAAATGTCACAAAACTGAAAAAAATCATCTTCATCCTTAACATTCTTTTTCTGGTATGCACAGAACTTTCCCATTGGTCTTTTTCAAATACATTTTAGACAATTACTAAAAGACTCACTTCTAAATGAAAAGCAAATTATGTGTTTTTTGGTCAAAGTCATATTTTCTACTGCTGAATAAATCAATTTTCTATTGCTGAATAAATAATCTCCATAAAACTTGGTGGTGAAAAACCATTTATTTGCACATCTTTTCATTTCAGGCTGGGCTCAAGTGGGTGATTCTTCTGCAGAATTCTCTTGGGTTACCTCTACAGTTACAGTCAGGAGACAGAACACTGAGAGCTGGTGGGTCCTGAATGATTTCATTCTCATGTCCAGGGCATCACCAGGGACAGCTTGGAACAGCTGGAATGACTCTCCACATGAGAAAAGCAGCATTCCTGTAGGAAAAAAGTAAAAACTGCAAAGCCTCTTGAGTTTTGCTCAAAAGTCACATAACCTCACTTTTGTTTCATTGTACTGAAGAATTTAAATCAGCTCAGCTTCAAGGGGTAGGGAAACATATTCTGTATCTTTATAAAGGATATTTCAATAATTTTTGGCAGTTTTTCTCCATCCTAGTTAGTGTCAGTAATATTGTCTATAAAATAAAATTAGAAATTCAGTTCAATATTTAAAAAATATGTTTATAAAAACTGCATTTCTTCCAAAAGGAAGATGATAATTTAAGCATTATTATTTTATGCTGGTGAAATCTCAAACCCAAACCATAATTATTCATGTTCTAATTGGCTTGCTGAATGTTTGATCAAGTCTTAAATATAGGACCAGAATAAATATTTAAGACCTTTTATTAGAAATTTAAATTGAACAACAGTTTTTTCCCCCAAATGTTTAAGTACAGTTAAGAAAAACATGACATAGATAACATTATTTTAGAATTTATGAACATGACAGTCAAGCCGAAATCCAAAAATATAACACATGAGTTTCTCTAGTAAAAAAATAACGATTCACCTCAGCTTTCTCATTTTTTTCATTACACTTATCAAGTATAGGCAACTTTAAACTATATATTAAATGAGTTATAGTCATTATCAATTAAATTCTAAGCATATTTTATGAGTATTAAAAATATTCACTCTTGTATGTCTGTATGGATTTTAAACTTCTAAAAATGTCTGGAGGACAATGGTGACTATCTGACTTTGTATTACTCTATCTAAAAAAAATTAAAAATCATGGATCAACAAGAAATGTAAATAAAAATTTCATCTGATCTTTCTTTATTACTAGGAGCTACATAATACCGAGAACTTCAAACTACTTGTAAACAGAAAATACACCCTAAATTCCAACACAGTTATAGCTAAAAGCATTGACTGCCACTGCAAGGTCATGGAGTTAGGGAAGATGACACTGAAATACTTCATGCAAAAGAGGAGAGGAGAGTGGAGAACTTAGAACATGCTAGACAAAATCACGCCCAGAGGGAACATGTCAAATTCTAGATGTTAACTTTCTGAATTCTGTACTAAGATTTGTTAGATGATCTCAGCTGCATTTAAAATGCAGAATAATGAACACTTTTTCATACACCTGTCGTTCATTTGTATGAATTGAAAAAGTAAATATGGTACATAACGCACAACGGAATATAATTTAGTCTGAAAAAAATTGTCATTTGCAATAACACAGATGTGCTTGGAGGACATTTTGTTAAGTGAGAAAAGTTAGACAGAGCTAAAAGACAAGTACTACCTGATCTCATTTATGTGAAATCTTAAAAAGTTAAATTCATAGAAGCAAGGAGTAACATGGTGGTTGCCAGAAGCTAGAAGGAGAGGGACTGGGGAGATATTGGTCAAAGGAAATAGCATTTCAGTTAGGAAGAGTAATATGTTCTTGAAAATCACTAAGAAGGTAGATTTTAGGTATTCTCACCACAAAAAAATGGGAAGTATGTGAGGTAAAGTATATGTTAATTTGCTAAATTTAGTCTCCACCTAAAAAAGAAACTTCAAGATTCTTTTTGTGAAGCAAATGTAACACTGATAGTTAATATTATTTAAAGTGGAACAAATAAAAAAGTTACAAACTAATATTACTTATGAATCTTGGTAAAAATCATTCTAAATGAAATGTTAGTAACAGACTACAAAACTATAGGAAGCAGATAATAAACCATGACCAGGAGGAGTTTATATCACTAATGTAAAAATGACTCAATATTTGAAAAATCTATTAATATAAATTCACCATATCAAGAACAATTATATGATTATCTCCACAGATGCTGAAGAGGTCTATGGCAAAACTCAACACTGATTTTTATTAAAATATTTGAGAAAATAATGATGAATACTTCTTTTCATAGCATTATGTAATATGTTCATCATATGTAATAATAAACACTTACGGCATTTCTACTGTGTTCAAGAAAAAGTCAAGGATGTCAACTATACATCTACCATTATTACTGTTTAATGGAAATACTAACCAATGCAATTGCAAAAGAGGTTAAAAAAAAAGAACTAGCAGAATTGAAATTGAGGAAATGAAAGGATCTCTTTCTGTAGACTGCATAATAATATATCTGGAAATGCTACAGAATCAATGACAAAACTAATTTTTTTTTTTTTGAATTGGAGTCTCACTCTGTCACCAGACTGGAGTGTGCAGCCTCGACTTGCTGGGTTCCGGCAATCCTTCCGTCTCAGCCTTCCAAGCAGCCGGAATTACAGACATGTGCTACCACGCCCGGCTGATTTTTTGATTTATTGTAGAGACGAGGTCTCGCTGCCCAGGCGAGTCTCGAACCCGCGGGCTCAGGCAATCCACTCACCTCAGCCTCCCAAAGGCGCGGGATTACAGGTTGAGCCACCGAGCCAGGCTGACAAAACTAACTGAAATAGTAAAAAAAATGCCAGGCTCAGTGGCTCATGCCTGTAATCCCAGCACAAGAAGATTGCCTGAGCTCAGGGGATTGTGACCAGCCTGAGCAACATAGCGAGACCTCTTGTCCTCAATAAATCAAAAAATTAGCCGGACGTGACGGTACATGCTTATGGTTCCAGCTACCTAAAAGGCTGAGGCGGAAGGATCACCTGAGCCCAGCAGGTCGAGGCTGTGGTGGCCGTGAGCAGTGTGTCACTGCACTCTGGCATGGGTGACAGAGTGAAATTCTGACTCAAAAGAAAGAAAGAAATAGTAAAAAGCAAAAAACAGGAGTAAAAATCAACATGCAAAAATAAATAGTATACATGTACTTAAATAATAACTATTTGGAAGATATAAAGATAACAAATGCCCATTCAAGTAAAAAAAAAAAGACACAATACTTAGGAATAAACTTAACAGAAAAATATCCAAAATCTGCACATAAAAAGAAATAAAGTACACTTGAAAGTTACAAAAGCAGACTTAAATAAATGGAAAGACCTCCCTTGTTCTTGATTTGAATATCTCAATATCATCGAGATGTCAGTTCTCCCTAAGTTAATTTATAAATTTAATAAAAGTATCCATGAAGTTAGTCAAGCAGTTAAAATTCATATGGAAAAGTAAATATGCAGAAATATCCAGAAAGTTTTCAAAGAAAGAATTCTAGAAGGGCACTTCCTCTACCAGTGTTAAAATATTAAAATATATTATAAAAAATTTTATAATTTAAATAATGTGGTACTAATGAATAGATACACAAAGGAACTTCTGGGGAATATTTCCAGGATAAGACATCTAAAAGGAAAAAAAAAAGTCAGAGAAAAACATTTGTGACCTTAGTATATGCAATTATTTTTTAAAATTAAAATACAAATAACACAAAAAAGAGAAGTTTGATTAATTTAATTTCTTCAAAATTAAAAGCATTGCTTTCAAAAGAAACTTTTAAGAAAATAAAAGGTGAGAAAAATTGGAAGAATGTATTTGTAAATTATATACTTGGATATAATTATGTACAGATAAATTGTATCCAGAATATGTCAGGAACTCCTAAAACTTAATATATAAAAAACACACAGTCCAATTAAGAAATGAGCAAAGTGTGTGATAAAATACTTCCCAGAAATAGACATATGAATGGCCAATAAGTATATGAAAAGAAGCTTATCATCATTAATCATCAAAAAAGTATGGTAGGCTTCAATGAAAATACTAAAACATATCAGTTACGATGGCCAAATTAAAATAATGATAATAATAATGCAAAGTATTGACAATATTATGAATGAATGAAACTTTCATTCATTGATGGTAAGAGTGTTACATTTTACAAACACTTTGGAAAAAAAACTTGGCTATTTCTTAAAAGCTTAAATGTATAATGACCATATGATTCAGTCATTCCACTTCTTCATGTATATCCCAAATACAAGAAAATATATGAGCATATTGTGTATGTGCTATTGATACAAGCTTTATTTTTAATATCTCAAGTATGGAAACAAGCCAAATGTCCATAAACTGGTGAAAGAATAAACAAATTTTTCATTTAGTACAACATAATACTCAACATTGAACATGAACAAATGACAATGAATGCATGATAATAAAACAACATGGATTAATCTTAATATCATCATGTTATGTGAAGGAAACTAGACACAAAACATGACATACTGCATGATTGATTCTAGTTTTGAAAAATTTTATATTAACAGAAACCAGATCAGTAATCAACTACAACCACTATGGAAGGCAGGCAGGGTAAGTTGACAGGGAAGGGCCACAAAGAAAGTTTTGAAGTTATGGAAATGTTCTGTACTTTAATTTTGTTGTGGTTACAAATGTGTGTGTGTGGTGTGTGTGTGTGTGTGTGTGTGTGTGTGTGTATGTATATATATATATTTGCCATAACTAATCAAACAATACTCTAACACAGGTATTAATGTGTTACTGTATGCAAAGTATATCTTAATAAACATCATGAAATAAGCAGAATAAACATCACCAATGAGGTGTATGCTCTGAGTGCTTTGGGGAAAAGATACCCTGAAAAGAACACACTATCATTTATGCAGTATTCCAACTGAGGATGTATAATCTGAAGTTAGTCATGAGGAAATATCACACAATCCTAAATTAAGAAATATTCAATAAAATAACTGGCCTATAGTCTTCAAAAATGCCACTTGAAAAAAATAAAGACAGAGAATCTGTTCCATGTTAAAGGAAACTGAAGAAAAATGCAACATGAAACCGTGACTCTTTGGACCTCATAAGTGATTATAATCAGCTTAAGCACATACATTAGATGAGTTGTTAAGGTCATCATGGTAACATTGCCATCCTCTTTACTATCATCAATATCACCGACTTTTTCTTCAAGAAAACTGTATTAGAGGCTATAGAGATTTTTTTTCTAGATATATTACTACAAAAAAATTCTATATTTCAGGTCAAGAAGACAAATGACTAGAAAGAATTAAAATCACATTTTTAAATATTTTGGTATCTCACAATGCTTTGAGCTCTTCCCTCAGAAAAAAATAACCACACGTGCACACATACCAGACACTCACACAAATTTTTGTTGAATTTCAGGGAGCCGAAAGTGTCAACATTAAGAAAGCTTGGACTAAAGAAAGTAGATGGAATTGGAACAGAAAAAAGCAGCCCTAACAAATGGCTATTCTTGGTTAGGGTTCTGTGTCAGCAAAGTATCTTGCTGCAGAGAGAAATTATATTTTTTCAGGTGAAGTAATCCCTTTCAGTATGCCATCTCCAGAAGCCACACCTAGTGATCTCTAATTATAAACTTCTTCCTGCCTCTCTTCCCCCAAAAGAGTTCAGCCTTAAGGTGAAACTCACTTTATTCTCCAGTATAAACCAACTTTTGCTTTTTTCTCTTATCTTATTTATTTATTTTTGTGTATTATACATATTTCCTATAAATATTATGCATGTGTTTATTTATTCATTTCTTTTATTTGCTCGCTTACTTGCTTGCATTTTGTTTCATAAAGGAAATCCTAAAACTTCAGTGGTGCCAATAAATATATACTAAACCTTCTGTTTGCCTAGAAATCTTTAGAACATTTCAAATGTCCTCTTGCTAAGATTAATGAGAGAAACACCAATGGTTAAACATTGGTGAGTTTATATACTATGAACCTACGTAAAAGTGAGTACATTGAGAGTAACCCTCCGTAATTTCTTCAGTATTCCATGCCTAGGCATGATACTGGGGACTATTCATTACGAGAAAAATCAAATTCTGTATTTTTTCTCCCTTCAGTTTCAAAGTTGCAGGATTTAGTCTCAGATTTTCGTGGAAACACTTTAGTGCTTTCTGCTTCTTTGCTGCTGTGACCAGATGGAAGCAGTGTTTTCTTTTCCAGAAAGTCTATGAGCAGGCAGAGTAAAGGTGACAGCTCACACGGAGTAGTGCCAGATGCTCTTGTTTATTCCAGAGTGCTAGGGGATGCTTACTGGCATCGGTTCAATGGCTTTTTGGAGGATTTTCGAAAGGGTCTCATTTGGGGGAGTGAAAATCTGCTGTGAGGAGCCCAATAAGGGAAACATACTTTGCCCACTAGACTTGGCTTCGTTTTTCTTGGCTCGCGTTCATCCCCCAAAAGACAGGAAGGTTAAAAAAAAAAAATCCCAAGAGTATGCACTTCATGGGGATTCAACATTATTGTCTACATGCTCTCTTTAAGAAAACAGGAAATTGGTGCCCAGAGCTGCAAATTTGCCTTCTTTTTACTTTCCTCTTCATTTTCTAAAACTGAATCATAATTATATTGAATGGAAGTAAAAGTTACCCTCCTGAAAAAAAAAAAACCCAAATACATGATAATAAATGCCAAACATGTTTATTTTACCATAAACTCAAGCTGTGCTGAGACTAGGAAGCATATCTCTCCTCGCTTGTTTAATCAGCAAATGCATTATACTATCATGGAGAAGGCAGTATTTTTAATGCTTAAGGGCATGGGTTTTGGGTTTCAGGTTCTGACACTTTTTAGCAATATCGCATTGACAAAGTAATTTAAATTTCCCATGCCTCAATTTCCCTTTCCTGTGTAAGACCATATAGTACCCATTATATGGGTATTATGTGTAAGATTATAATAATACCCATCTTATAGGAGAGCTATTATAAACGAGTTTCATGAAACTAATTTAGAAAAGTACATGGCACAAAATAAGCATTCAATAAATGTTAGCTACTATTATGACCATTGTCATTTCATCATTACTCTGCAATCATTTTATTTTCAAACATTACATTATACAGTGTGAATTCTTTCCTGGGCAATGCCAGTTTTAGGGAAAATGTGTCAAAAATATGACTATTAGAGATGACAGGAAACTCAATTGATTGCCAACCTCAGTCTTCAAAAATAAACCACAGAAAAAGCAAGCAGATTATTTCATTTGGGAGCTTTCCCAGAAAACTGAAACTAAAGTTTCCTTTATGATTTTAAATTTTTTGTCACCCTTTTAAACAACAAAGATCTTGTCTCATTTCTCTTTTTATATGTATATATTGTATATATATTTCTTACAGTACTATTCATTAATAAATAAAAATATTTTTAAAGAAATGCTAAAAAATTATTTTAAAAATAAAAATGAGAAGGCTTTTATCCACATGTGTGGATTGCATTAAATTGGAAATTTATTTTCTTGTATGACTTTTTTTCACTTTGGAGAAAAACGACTTTACACATACACACATACATAGCTATATATAAAATAAGATACTTCATCAGATAAACTATATTTAAAATATCTCTTTTTCTTAATTCCCAAAGTTTGGGTTTCAAATCCCAGATGGCATTAACAGGATCAGTTTAATTCATGCTGAAAATTAATTTAATTTAGTTGACTATAGAATTATTGGTGATATTTGAATTTACTTAAATTCAGATACTTGGTCGAAGTGAATCAGATTTTGAATTCCTAAAATGCCTTTGTTGCTTTAAGAGATCAGCCTGATTCATCAGCGGTAAAATGCAGCTGTTAAAAATGTAGTACGATTCCCTGCAAATGACAATCTGAAAGTATGAGATGCCAACTTCAATTGTTTATACATCACTTTTTTGACCCTCATTAACTCTGATTCAAGACAATAATAAACACTTCCTGAAAGGATAAACTCAAAAGAGGAAGAGTTGGGAAAAGAATCGACAGTTCTCCGATGTAGTGACTGCAATTATTGATGGCGCCCCTCCTGCCTACTGAATGCGAAAGTCACAACCACGTTTGTTCCCAGCTCTAGCCATATGGCGATTCTTCCTGAATAATTTGGCTTCTCCCCTTTCTTTCTCTATCATTAGATTATTATGGTTTATTCCCTTCAACTCTTGCCAGGTGGGAAACAAAAAGTATTATTTTTGCCTCACTTATTCTTGATTCCTTTTTGAAAATCCTCAGTTGCCTTAAATATGCATTTCAGACAGCTTGCACCTACAACTGAAGCAATTCAGTTTGAGGAATCTGTCCTATTAGACGGGTTTAAGGATCCACGTTTCTCTAATGCACTTGGTTTTTAAATTATTTTTTTAAGGCGGGGTCTGGGGAGTGGAGACTTAAGTTCGTTGGTTTACAGATACTTACAAATAATGTGTATACATTATAAAAAAGCTTAGAGAAGTGTTAATGTCTATTTTAGAGGGCAGTCTCTTGACTATAAGTCACAATTTGGTTGGCTCTTTTTGGCCAAAATAATGTTCCTGTACAGATAGCAATTTTGTGACTTGATTTCTTTTAATAACCATAAATATAAATATATACCAACAGATTAGACAAATTGAATATTGCAAGCTACCTCAAGAAAGGTGATATATGACTTTGCGTTTTGTAAATATGAAAGTTTTTTTTAAATTTCTGAAAATGTTCTTCTGAGCCCAGCAGCAGTAGGTTGATGGCACCTATATTAAAGTTCAAGAAGGGCATAGGCCTCTGTTTTTGATCACAACTAAATGGCCTCCTTAAAGGCTTCTCACCCAGAGAAAAGCTGATGAATACTTTCCTGTGAAGACAGAATAATCCACTTCAGAATAAAAGTATGAAAAACGTTGGTCCCAAAGGGACTTTTTCAACAAAAAGCTGTAACTCTGAAACCCCAAATAATGCATCATTTATGAGCAATAGGAACATAAATACAACAGAATGCAATCTTTGTACCCTATGACTACATGAGATGCATGTGAGGAGGAGACTTAGAGTGATTCATGTTTTTCTGAACTTGGGTCACCTGGATATTGTTGACAGTTTCATCACACAGAGCTGTAATTGTGGAAGAGTCATATCTTCCCTCAATTGTGTATAATCTATTTTAAGTTCTCAAAATGTGTTCTTTGGAAGTAATAGCTGATTAAAATAATGATAGTCTCAGGTTTTAAAACGCTTTTGTTTGGGGAGCAGGGAGAAAAGAATGACATTGATTTAGGAAAAGACAATGAATAAGAAATGTCTTGCCTGTCATAAAATAAAAATTACGCCATACTTTAGTTATCCAAAGGTTCAAAAAGCATCATTTTCCTTGGTAATTGAGTCTATAGTTATACAGGTATTTATTTAATGTCTAGTTTAGTATAATGTTTGTAATATTCTGCAAAAGCCATATCAAGACTTTCAATACTCTAACCTATTTCTAAATGATCTACCAGTCAAGAAATGCTTATAATATAAAATTTGTACTCCTGAGGGATAGGTTGGATGAATGTTCAGTGGTAAACCTTGGCTGGTCAATAAATTTATGCAAAGACGTAGATAATCACTATCCTAGATTGCAACCACTTTGAACAGGGAGAAGATGAGAGAGCCTACATTTAGATGGTTATCTGATTCAATAAATACATGTTTTGTTGACTAGAGAGTAACTTCATGTGAGTGTGTAAATTCATTCATATTTTCGTATAATCTGACAAACTGATAACAATGACAAAGCTCAGTATATGAGAACCTATATTCTCAGTTAATAGAGCTGATTTTGAGTATATGATAATTTCAGTTTTCAATTACAGGCATTACAAGCTCTTATATATGAAATACTGTTATATTACTTTAATTTTATAATAATTTCTATATTTTTATCCTTGGAGACTAAGTACAACTTCTGTTTAAAATATGATTTCCTAAATTCTGACATCTTGTTTATCTCAATTAGATTACATACAAAAAATAGGTATTATATTTAGTTTGCAGATAGAAAATATGAGAGGAAGGGCCAAGATGGCCAACTGGAGACACCAGATGCCTACCTCCCTCAACAAGAGAATCTGAAAAGAGGATTGAAACAGCTTCTTTGGAGGTCTGCCTGAAAACTCCAATTCAAATTCATCAGACGGACACCTGGGACGACAGAGAATGATCAGATTCATGCCCCAGCCACCTCCAGAACTGCCACCTGCAGGAGAACGTCCTTGGAGAAGAAAGTGGCGAGTGAACAGGATAGATGTTACACATCTCCCGTGAACCTCTGCAGTGCCTTCCAAGGGAGAGACCACCCAGGCCCTCTCCCTGCACCTCCTCCTGCACCAGCCTGGTATGGAAAGCTGCTCAGAACCAGGACTGAGGCATCGATTAGGTTCAAGTTGGGCCTGGAGGACTCCAGCTCCTGGTGAGTCCTGGTGTCAGCAGTTGCCACCCTCTCCTCCTCTGCATACACGGAGAGGTCCCATGGTGTGGAAGGAACATTCCTCAAAATAAGAGCCATCGTAATAGTGTTGCAGCCAACATCATACTTAATGGAAAGAAGCTGGAAGCATTTTTCCTAAGTGGAACAAGACAAGGATGTCCACTCCTACCACTCCCATTCAACATATTACTGGAAATATCCTAACTGTATAATTCAGGTAAAATAAAAAAAAATAGAGGTATACAACTAGAAAACCAGGAAGTTACAATATCCTTCTTCACATATGATAGGATTTTTTACCTAGAAAACCCATCAATTTCACCAAAAACTCTCCTAGCACTTCAGCAAAATCTCAGGATACAAAATCAATGCACAAAAGTAAGTTGCAGTACTGCACACTAACATCAAGCAGACTGAGGACCAAATCAAAAACACAATCTCATTCTGGTAGCCACAAAAAATACTCTAGAATTTATCTAATAAAAGAGGTAAGAGATTTTACAATGAGGATATCAAAGAAATGAAAGATGAAACAAACAAATGGAAGGACATCTCATATCTGTGGACTGGAAAAATCAATATCATCAAGATGTCTATCCTATCCAAAGCAATCTACAGATGCAATGCAATTCCTATCAAACTACCAGCAACATTTTTTAGAGCCCTTAAAAGACAATGCTTAAATTCACATGGAAGCAAAAATGAACACAAATAGCTAAAGCAAATCTCAGAAAAAAAGAACGAAGCTGATGGAAGCTGATGGCATCATATTCTCAGACTTCAACATCTACTGCAAGGCTATAGTAACTAAAACGGCAAGGTACTGGTACAAAAATAGATACATAGACTATTTGAACAAGATAGATAACCTGGAGATAAAAGCACTGGCCTGCCCAACTCGTTTTTGAAAAAGCCAATAAAAGCAAACACTGGAGAAAGGAAAGTTTATTTATCAAATGGTTCTGAGAAAACCAGTTAGCCACATGCAGAAGAATGAAACTAGACCTGGACTCCTACCTATCACCATGTACAATAATTAACTTAAAAATAGATCAAGGATTTAGATGTGATACTTCAAACTACAAAAATCTTCGAAGAAAACCTAGGAACACCCTCCTGGACATCAGTTTAGGCAATTAATTCATAGTCAATTCCTCAAAATCAAAGTCAGCAAAAACAAAAATGGACTGATTGGAACCCCATCAAGCTAAAAAACCTCTGCAAAAGAAGCCATCAAGAGAGTGAAGAGAAAACCCATAGAATGGGAGAAAATATTTGCAAACTATGCATCTGACAAAGGCATTCAGGATTTTTAAGGAACTCAAACAATTTGACAAGAAGAAAAACAATCCATTAAAAAGTGGGCAAAGGACACTGAACAGACTTCTCAAAGGAAGACATACAAGCAGCTAACAAACATGAAAAAATTCTCAGCATCATTAATCATCAGAGAAATGCAAATCAAAACTACAATGAGATACCATCTCACACTGGTCAGAATGGCTATGATTAAAAAGCAAAAAACAAACAAACAAAAACAAGTGTTAAGAGGTGTTTCCCCGTCCCCAGACAGTATTTGCTACCGTTAAACACCTCTTATCAACAAGGGTGCCTGAAAGAAATGTATGTGTATATCTAACCCTTAACTGTACCCCACAATATCATAATAAAATAAATAAATAAATAAATAAATATATATATATATAAAACAAGTGTTGTGGAGACTGTGGAGTAAAAGGAAGCCTTATACACTATTGGCAAGAATGTAAGCTAGTTCAACACCTGTGGAAAGCGGTTTGAAAATTCTCAAAGAACTTAAAATTGAGCTACTGTTGACCCAGCAATCCCCTCCTGAGAATATATTCAAAGGCATACAAAGTACTCTACCAAAAAGACACCTGCATGTGTATGAATATCGCAGCACTGTTTACAGCAGCAAAACCACAAAACCAACCTAGTTGCCCATCGAAAGTGGACTGGACAAAGAAAATGTGGTCCATATACACTATGGGGTACTACGCAGCCATAAAGAATAACAAAATCATGTCCTCTGAAGCAACATGGATGTAGTTGAAGACCATCATTCTAAGTGAATTATCACAGAACCAAAAAACTAAATACTGCGTGTTCTCACTCATAAGTGGGAATTTAACATTGTGCCTATATGGTTACAAGGATAGAGACAATGGGCACTGGGCATTGCATGCTCACTGCTGGGTGGGAGGTGGGACTTTTTGTCGGAGGCCCAAACCTTGCCTGCACACAATATACTTATGTAACAAATCCTCACAGGTTCTCCATAATTCTAAAATTTAAAAAAGCAAACCTGGGGCATTTTTCTCATCTTTACAGCTGATGTAAAAAGGGTTATCTTGCAGGTCAGTTTTAAAGTTTATATGCAATGTGTTTATATTTAAATACACAAAGTACTTATCAGAGCACCTGGTGCATGAAGGTATTGGTCGTAGTTATTGTTGTTACCACTGATAAGATTGTAGAAAATCTTAAGAAAAACCTAATTAAAATGTATTTTGTACTAATCATAGATGCAGGAAATAAATGGTCCAAATGATCTTTAAGTATGTTTCAATTTTCTTTTTTTTTTTTGAGTTGGAGTCTCACTCTGTCACCCAGACTGGAGTACAGGGGCCGCTCCCGGCCACCACAGCCTTAACCTGCTGGGCTCCAGCGATCGTTCAACCTCAGCCTTCCAAGGAACTGGAACTACAAGCGCGCGCTACCACGCCTGACTAGTTTTTGATTTATTGTGGAGATGCGGTCTCGCCAAGCTGCCCAGACGGGTCTCGAACCCGTGGGCCCAGGCAATCCACTCACCTCGGCCTCCCAAGGCGCAGGATTACAGGCTGAGCCACCGAGCCCGGCCTCAATTTTCTTATTTGTTTAAAATACATAGAAAAAAGTTTAAAAATAATAGGATTCTTTTGGTTGAAAAGACAGAAAACACCACTCAAATGGCTTAAGCAAAATGGACTTTATTGCCTCACCAAACTGACAAGGCCAAGGTAAGTACTGGCTTTAAGAACGACCTGTTGCAGAAGCTTACACTTTGTCACGTAACCTTCTTATTCCTTGTATTTCTTGGCTCTGTTCTCTTCCATTCCAAATACAAGGAATAAGAAGGTTGTATTCCTTCATTCTCAGGTTCCATACAGTAACAAAGTAGCTGCTGACAACACTAGAACTACTCTCTGTTAGGTTCAAGTGCTATGCAAAAGAGGGAAAGAGTACATCTCTGCATGTGCCTCATTTGGTATGACTGGGTCAGTTGATCAATCTTTATCAATCACAATGTCCGGGGGAATGTGACATTCAAATGACTGGGTTTACTTGCAACTTTAAGGAAGCAAGGTAAATTCAATAATAGTAGGACATGACGGTTCCTCAGATGAAGATGGATGCAAACCTGCCAGGAAAAAGAAATGTATTCAGATCATTGTATACATCATGTTTAATAAAATCAGAATGTATTGGAAGGATACTATCATTCTTTTTTCTACTTGCCAGACTTCCTTTTTTTTTTTTTAATTTTTTGGGTGTGGGTATATCCCAAGATTTATTCTTAAATATTCATACTCTTTTGCTCTCTAATATTTCAATGGCACTTTTCACTTCATCATCTGAATAAGAGGACTCATTAATGTCTGTTGAGTTCAACTTTGTGTATCAGTTAGCTTTCATTGCACAACACACCCCTCTAAATTGAATGATTCTGAAGTTTGGCAATTTTGGTTAGACTCAACTAAGCAGATCCTTTGGTCAATGGTGCATCTCAGTCAGCTACCACACTGGCTGAATTGAAGTACTTTACAGTACCTAACACATAGTAGGCATCAAACATTATTATTATTGCCACTAATAATATAGCTTTTTTTCCAAACGAGGAAAGTGATTTCTCTTTTTTTTGTTTAAGTACAACTCTCTTTATAAAAGCAAATGTCTTATATTTTTAAAAAATATGAATACTTAGGGATAACACTACAAATGATGAATCCCCATTGCTTTAAGTATCCTAATAGACTGGACAATCTGTGACTACATTGGAGTATTATTGACCATCTCTTATGTTTACTTCGTATCTCCTCAGAGTCTGACATAATGTCTAGCACATAGCAACAGTCAATAAATGTTTGTTGTGACTGTTGCTCATGCTTAGAGTACTGCTATTTACCTTACAGACCACATGCTAATCATATCGACATTTTTAAGCTACATATTTTATCCCCTGAGGGATTCTGAGAGTGTTAAAGTTTGCCTAGGAGACAGACCGATGTTTCAGATATCCCAATGTCTGCATGTAAGAAAGCTCTTTCACAATGTATTTGTTTTTGCTCTCCATTCCCAACCATTCTTTGCTACATCTGATCTCAACCTTAAAACTGAACAATATATATGCAAATATGGGTTGTGTGCACTATAGTTTGAGCATTTGTCTTTTTCATGACTCATTTTGAAACTTGTTTCCTAATATGGCAGTGTTGAAAGATGGGGCCTTTTGAGAGGTTACTGGGTCAAGAGGAGGGCACTCTCTTCATAAACTAATTAATATGCTAATGGATTAGTGAGTTAATGGAGGAGTGAGTTATGAAGAAGTAGGACTGGTGGCATTACAAGAAGAGAAGCCTGAGCTGGTACCCTTAGCTCCCTCTCCATATCATGCTCTGAGAGCTTTCAAGACTCTGCAGAGTCCCACCACAGGTTTGGCTCCTCCTCCTTGGACCTCCTAGCCTCCAGAGCTGTAATAAATACATTTTGTTCCTTTATATATTACCCAGTTTAAGATATTCTGCTATGAGCAATAGAAATTGAACTAAAACATCTATAGGTATACAGATATGATGAGAAAGAATTGTTGAATCCAAAGACTTTGAAAACAATTGAGAGGATATTCAATTCTGGGTTTATATTTTTGCTCTCACAAGAAAGATCCTGGTTAATAAATTTTTATGCTAAATGTGAAAAACTGTAAGTTATCATGTGTATTATAAAACACTTGTAATCAAATATTCTATCATAGAATTAGTCCTTACCACTGTCTTCTTTTCCTATGAGAAAAAACAATGAAAACTTCTGATCCTGAAAATTATAGCCATAGATTTTATGTGTATATGTTAGGGAACATAGAAAAGTCATTGATTTTTTTTCTTTTAATTACTGCTACACAGACATACTATCCTCTTCTTGATGGTTCTTTTGGGAAGACCTTTCTGTCTTATTTTCTTGTACCTTTTCTACTTGTAATCTTCTTTTCTACTTGCAACCTGTTCTACTTTGGTTGCTGTAAATAAAACGATGTCCACAAATCTACAGGCATGCATTGACATTATTTCCATTTTCATGGGTGACACTTGGATCTTTGGAATTTAAAATTGTTCCCTGGTATTATCTTGGATCCTATTCTAATATTTTTTCCTAATTTGACCAAAAACTACAACATAAATGTCTTAATATTATTATTCAGGAAAAAAAGTCATCACTTATGATTGAGGAGCTGTGTGAGGTATATAAACGTGAGTTTTGAATAAATGTTGACATATAGTCTTGAGAGAAAGAACGAGTCTAATTTATCTTTGTAGACTTTCATAACCTTATAGCTCCTAGCATAAGGATGTATGTAATACTTTTTGTTGAATGAATGAATTAACATTTACTAACTACACATTTTTCTAGAAAATCTAAGTCTATGACAAACTGCCCTCTCAAGATTGACTAATCATACAAATATCTGAGGGAGATTTCCATTTGAAGGAATCAGCAAGTAAAAGGACAGTTAAATTGTTTTTTGAAGCTTTATGCTGATTTATGAACAAGTCCCAAAAGGGCTTTACTTTTTCTTCTCAATATCCTGTTCTGTGGCCTCCTTGACCCTCTTTGCCAGAGAAGGTGCGACCGGTCCACCGAGTCCCTGAAGGCCAACATGCAGCAGCTCAAGGACTACTGTTCCAAGCTCATCCTCTTCTCCAGGAAGCCCCTGGCTTCCAAGAAGACAGCTCAGCAGAAGAACTCAAGTTGGCCATCCAGCTGACCAGATCAGTAATGCCCATTTAGAACATCTACAAGAAGAAGAAAGCCAGAGTCATCACCGAGATGGAAAAAGAACTTCAAGACAGTTAATTTTAAGCATGAAAATCATGTTTGAAGAAATCCCGAAGGCCATTATAGCTGAAACTAAAGGGCTTTAGAGAGGTAGCCAGCATCTAGATGAAGTAATGGCTTGTCAGCTACGAAAAATGTCTTAATGAGCAATCAGAGGTCTTGAGAAGTGGGGTGACATAATCTGATTCGTACCATTTTATGAAATTTTAAAAGGGTATTATGGATGCGAATAAAAAATGAAAGTGAAGGGTGGTAAAACTCTAATAGAGAGATATATTAGGAGAGGGTCAAAGTATTTTCCAGGAAAGAGATGCTGATGGCTTAAAATAGGGAAAGAAGGGAGGTGGCTTAAAGTGATCAAGCTGGGAATTTTTAAAAAGAGAGTGGAAGAGTCTTGACTGAGGGATTCTATGTTGACTGTGAAAGAAAGGTGTCAAAGGTGATCAACCAGGACCTTTTTAAAGAAATGGAGAAGTCTAGAGGGGAATGGTTTACAGGATAAAGTTTAATTCTATTTTGAACCTGTTAACTTGAGAGCCCTGAGAAATGTTTGAGTTTGGTGTTTTAGAGTTTGGTCACTGCTTCCTAACTGGGTAGGTCATTTAATGTTTTTGTATTTTATTAACATTTTCTATGAAATAGAACTATGGGGAAATTTAATTTCTAAGCTTGTTATGAGTATTAAATTAGTTAATCCATATACAAATCTTAGAATAGTTTCTAGCACATATGAGCACTTATTGTTATCATCCAAGTAGAAATGCAAACAGTTTGTCTTACGAATATGGAAATCAAGGAGAAACAGCCAGGATTTGAGGTATAGGTAGGACCAAAGCTATAATTTCAGATAAAACCATATAAAATGGGAGCACACATAGGGAAAAGAAAAGAGTCAGAGACAGAGCCCTGGGATATTCCAAGATTTTCAAGTTGGGAAGAGGAGAAAGAGCAAAGGAGACTCAGAAAGAGCTGCCAGTGCTTTAAAAGGAAAACCAGGAGCGTGTGAGGTTCTAGAAGTCAAGGACAAGTGTTGTTAAATGAAGGAATGATTATTTTTGCTGGATAGGAATTAATACATGAACATGGACTATCTGGGGAACGGGGCACCTGAGACCTAATCCCCACCACTACACAATATGTCCAGTAATGACCATGCGTGTGTACTCCTTGACTCTAATATTTTTAAAAAGAGCTTAAAATTAAAATGAATGAACACTGATTTGACTAAAATGGAAGTTATCGGCAACCTTGCCCCCAGACATCAGTGGAGTTGTTAAAATGGAAACATGAAAATAGTGACTCAATGTGAAAATGAGAAAAAAAAAGTAGAGTCAATCAGAATAAACTTTGTAAAAGAAGTTTTGCTTTTTGTGGAGCAGGTAAGTGTGGTAGGGAGCTGAAGGAGAATGGAGATTAAAGGTGAATTATTATTCTGAGGGGAAACATTTCAACATGTTTGCAGGCTGATGGGAATGATCTCACTCCAGACATTAAGGGAGTTCTCTTAGTTTCATTTGTACTGCAACAAAGTTGAAATGGAATTTACGCACATTTGGAAAAGGGGAACATTACCTACCTGCCTCCAAATAAAGAATTAACCTCCATAAAAAGTAAAAGTAAGATTTTGATTATACTTCTTTCCAAAGTCTATTCGTGTAAACACAAAAAAGGTCTATTCTTTTAACATAAAGAATGTGGGCGCGATACCCTAAGCAGATATTTTGTGGTACTACTAAGCTGACTTTTTTGTCTTTTAAGAAAGAGACACATATTACAACTTTACTCTTATTCAGGATAAAATAATGTTAATTAAAGAACAATTTTATTCTTATGTAAGATAAAATAATGTAAAATATATGGGATATGTTTATATCCTGTTACTAGTATTGTTACTGATCGCCAAACAGTTTTTAATGTACAATGATTAGCAAGAAGTTGGCCCATTCATTTCAGATTCTTCTTTTGAGCCAGATCCAATCTTTCACTGAAGTTTGATGCATCTTGCTTCCTCTCTGCTGAATTCTATATTCTTTACAGATGTGGCTAATAACTTTCAAGTACCCTTATGACCTAAGAATATATGATTATATGACTCTCCCATATCCTTTTCCTTTGTTATGTAAAACTAGGTCACATAAAAATGTTTAATGCTTCTGTGACAAGGAGCCTCTTTCAAAATTGATTTCCAAATTGGTATCAGTCTGTGCTGACATTATTATCTTTACTTCATATTTTCAAATTATTTACAATTTCAGAAATAAGTTTAATCATTTGCATATGCTGGTTGGCTCTTTCCAAGAGCTGTGTGTTGCTTTCTTAGAAATAAACAAATGATTGATATAAATACTGTCAAAGTGAAGAATTCCTATGTTAAGGTGGTGTAATTGGTTTATAGGCACAAAATATTTGAACGGTGGTCTTATCTAAATTTTTTTTCCAGAATACTGTCTTGGAAAGTAGCTTTTCATCACAAGGAAACTTGAAGAGAAATTAAGGATGGTCGTGACCATTACTGCTACTGAAAAAAAAAACAAAGTAAAAAACCTCAAGGGTAATTGTTACTCTCAAGATGGGCACCCTCCCCATCATCATAACCACATTCGTTCATTTGTTTAGCATTTATTGACTTCCTAGAACATTAACACTATGTGGGCTTCTCAAAAAAGAAAAGAAAAAGATTCAGCCATGGTTATCAGGTAATGAATTGTCTAGCGAAAAAGAAAAAAAGTGTTCATTAATAATGATGAAAAATGTTCAATGGAAACAGAACAAAATGGAGTTTTACAGTGCAAGAGTTATCATGAATATCAAGGAAGCAAGACTCCTTGAGAAAGTAACCCTTTCCTTAATTTTGAAGAATTAGAAGGTAGCTAGATAACAAAATGAATCCAAGAAAGGGAGATACCTCTACAGGTAATTTTATGTTAAAGTTTATACACACACAGAGGTTGCATGTATGTGTGTGCACACACCTGTGTGAGTGGAGTTTGTGTGTGTGTGTGTGTGTGTGTGTGTGTGTGTGTGTGTGTGTGTGTGTGTGTATTGAGAGTGTGGGGAGAGATAAGGATGCTGAAGAGAAAGGAAGTGAAAGAAGCTAGAGAGGATTTTTGAGAGGGGGCTTAGGTATTAAGCTAGGCTATGTTCATTCCATTCTGAATATTATGGGGCAGATACCAAAGGATTTTAAAGAGAGGAGCTGTAGAATCTGGTTTATATCTCTGAACGCAGCAGCAGAGGCTAATTTGGAGAAGGTTAGGTATGCACCAGGCACACTCTGGGCCCAAAGTAGTTAAGTCAGACACGCAAGAGTCTTCCTTAAGACAATTAGCGAGAACCAGACATTGTCTATACAGCATGCAAGTTTTAAATGGCCCTTAACCCCTTCGAAGAGTAAAAGCAACTTGCCTTCTTAATTAAAAAAAAAAAGTAGAGATTTTCCCTTTCTTCTCTCAGAGGTTATATTAGTTTTCTATTGTTGCTGTAATAAATTACTCAAATTTAGTAGAGAAAACAGCATATATTTATTATTTTAGAGTTCTGGATGTCAAAAGTCTTAAACAGATGTTACAAGGTAAAATAAAGGTGTCCAAAGTGCTATGCTCCTTCTGGAAGCTCTGTTTTCTTGCTTTTTCCAGTTTCTAGAAGCCATCTGCATTCCTTGGCATGTGATTCCTTCTGCCATTGTCAAATGCTGCTTCTCTAGTCACATCTCTCTGACTTTGATCTCTTTGCCACCCTCTTACAAGGAACCTTGTGATTACATCGGTCTCTGTCTTCATTGTTTCTGTTACTATAATAAAATACCTTAGACTGGATAATTTATAAATAATAGAAATTTATTTCTCACAGTTCTGGAGACTGAGAAGTTCAAGATCAATGTGCCAGCTGATTTAGTGACTGGTGAGGGCTGCTCTCTGCTTCCAAGATGCTACCTTCTTGCCATGTCCTCACATGGAGGAAGAGGTGGAAGGGCAAAAAAGGGACTGATTCTATCCCTCAAGCCCTTCTGTAAAGGCACTAATTCCATCCACGAGGGCAAAGCTTACACGGCCTAGTCACCTTCCACGGGCCCCCCATCTTAGTGCTATCACCTCTCAGGGGTGAAGTTCCAGCATGTGAATTTTAGAGGAATACACACACTCAAACCACAGCAGTCCCACCCAAATAATCCAGCACATTCTTTTGATTCTGAGAATCTTAGCCACACCCATAAAGTCTTTTTGCTCTGTAATTGATATATTCATAGATTCAAAAATGAAGATATGGAAATGTCTGAAGGACTTTTATCCTAGCTACCACACTGAATATCTGTGAATCATTACAACTCCTAACTAGCTGTGATATGGTTTCATTTCTTTGTATGTGTCCCAGTCTGAGAACCTGCCAGAGTCTTGCTTTTGTCCTTCCTTAGTGCTGTGATATGATTATCTATTGGTTTAGCAAAAAAGGGTAAAAGGAAAAAGCTATTATAGTTACTGTTAACCTCCTTTTTTCGCTTCTAAGGTATATGAGTCACTGTGTCAGAATTTATTTTATGTGAGCAGCTCTTGGTTACATGTATTAGACAAGTCAAAGATTGGGGCCTAGCAGGGTCTGTTTAAAATACCTTCTAATTGAAATTTTCTATGCAGATTGCTTCAAAGTAAAACCCATGCCAGTACGTGACAATAGATACCAGAAAATGATTCCTTTTTTACTCATAATTTTCAAAAACTTTATATGTAAAGAAAATCTTAAAATTATCATTGTTGTCTAATTCTCTCAAGAATGCAGTGGAAATATGCATGTTTTTCATGTTATCTTCATCTTCCAGGCAATTGTTACAGTGGAATCAAAAAATTCAGCTTTTTCCCATTGCAAAGCATATACAGAATCAGCACTAACAGTGAGTTATTTAACTAGCCCACTAGTGTTCTGCTCTAAAACATGTAATATTTTTCCTTTTTCATTTAAACCCCTCAGAACAGGTTCTTAACTTTTATTTGCTACTTTTACTTTATGCTACTTTTACTTCTGACACATAATCAGAAAGGATTACTTGGACTCTCTTAACCACGAAAGCAAACACACATTAGCCGTCCCCAAAGACATTCTCAATCCTACCAAAGAAAAAATTACATATTTGGGTCTTAGGTTTTTCAAAGTCACTTCTCTCCCTGAGTTCATGTTTATCAGGAAATGAAAACACTTGGACTGTGTTCTGTGATAAATATGCAACATGTTGTAGGTGATGTAGCAGAGCAGGCGCTCTTCCTTGGCTTGGGCTGCTTCCTTGGTCTTCTTTTTAATTACATAAGAAACTGAAACACTCAGGTGCATGATGTGCTTTTGGTCGTTGTTACTGGTTTTTGCTTGTCAGTTTGTTTTCTCACAGTCTTGAGAGAGAGCAAGTGAGGTTTATCATTTGAATAAGAACACTGGATTTACTTATTGCATTTATTCTCTGGATAGGTCTTCCCTTTAGAACGCCTAAGTGAACCAATTTTTACAACATACAATACAGTTTTCTAATGTCGCTGCCCAGTGTTGAGAGTAACATTCATCCCTAAAATCAGAAAACTTGCAACTGACATTGGCTTTGAAGAGAGTTTCAAGAATCTTTTTCTGGCAAATCATAATTGCTCATAACTGCTTATTTCATGCAAATTTTGACACATGTGGTCCTATTAATGTGGTGATGCCCTCAACGAAATTATACAGCTGCTACTAAAAGGGCAAAATGGGGAAAGATAGGCTGCATCTTAATAGCCTATGTAGCCAAGTCAGTGAATGGAATGATCCTACAGCACTAATTCAGTTTCACACAAAAAGAGAAGTTGATAAAATCAAAACCCCAACATTTTATTACTTTTCATTTGAAATTAATTATGAATACTTTCAAGCAGATAATTCCAATTTTAAATTTGCTTCACAAAGGTTTTAGAATGCTTATCTCTGAGGTTCTGATTTAATGAACAAGTCTCTCTACATTTCTATAGTTGTCTTGGTGTTAAAATGAAATTAATGCTGATTTCTGTGTTCTACTGTGCTTTCGGAAACATTATGTACAGTGTAGTTGCGTCTGAACTTGCCCATGGCTATATCTTTATTGCATTGTTCATAGCATTGCAATAGAACAGAAAAGATTGTATGTGTGTATATATGTTTTAAATGTATATAAAATACTACGCAGTTAAGGATGCAGAACCAGTTGATAAAGACCAAAATAGCAACTGTATATAATATGGAAGTGCATTTCTCTATCAGTAATGGCACAAACTGAAGCTAGCTTGGTTGCTGCAGTTTTGGGGACCTAGGTTCCCCTTCTCTTGTTCTTCCATAATCATCATGCAACTTCCATTTTATGGTTTAAATGGCTGCTCTAGCAATACCAGCAGGAAAGAAAGAGGGCCAGTGGAGGGTACAACATTTCCCTTTAAAAGTATGGCCAGGAAATTACCCAGATCACTCCCTCTCCCCTTTGACAAATGACAATAACTTAATCATTTGATTACAACTAATAGCAAGAGAGACTGGAAATATAGTCTTTAGCATAAGACTTACCACAGTTAGAATTTCTATAACTAAAGGAAGAAATGAAGGCAGGATATCGGTATACAATCAGCAGCTTCTGCTATATACTCTTAACATTGCTATCGAGTGCTTTCAAAGTTATTGTATGTAGGTGATCCAATGACATAGTAGCACACTGAAAATTTTATCATTGCTAATTGCTTAAGTTAATACTTCCTTGTTTCATTTCTTCCTTCCTCTCTTCCTCTCTCCCTTCTTCCAACTCACTTCCTGTCTTTCATTCTTTGATTCTTTTGGCAGTTTCTATGTGTCAGGAATTGTCCTATGCACTCCAGTTCAAACTTGAAAAAGGTGTTTTCTCTCTCACATAGGCATATAGGTGAAAGTAAGATATTAGCACAAGATGGCAAGGGTTATTTTAACAATATGCTGTATGGTCAGAGAACAAAATCTCTTGAGTGGCCCTGGAAAGCATCACCAACAGGTGGCATTTGAATTTGATCTTCAAAATGCAACTTGTTGCTTGGCCCTGTTCTTTTCCTTTGCTTTGTTGAGCTCTAACCCTATCTAAAAACTTTACTGACAGCTGGGGTGTTGAAGTCTGGCATTGTAGACACTAGTAATGCTCACCGATATTTCCAATTTACATCCTTCCAGGCGTGAATGAGGACTGCACTTAATCCTTCAAGTTAGAAGCAGCCATGCGACGTGCCCTCACTGAAGATATGTGAGCAGAACTGAGAAGTATTACTTTTGATTGGAGTTTGAAAGCTAGCGTGTGATTCTCCACCCCTCTCTCTCTGATCCCACTGCAGTGATAGTGAGAGCACAGTTTGGTCTGGAGGTACAGAGCCAAGCACATGCCATGATGTGCAAGTCAACCATCCTGGAGGATCGCCCGGACCTGCAGCACGCTCCCAGAGAAAAATAAATGTATGCTACTTGAAGACACAGAGATTTGTGGACTGTTGGTTACATGTTATAATCTAGCCTCCTGTCACTATCGAAAGGCCAATCCTTCTTTCAGTTCACTCTTCTCACACCCTGTGTTTTTCATATTCATACTCTTTCATCTAACAACAAAGTGATAGTGGCGATGAATGATTAGGGGCAGAGCATGAGAAGTTTTTTATTTTTTCTTAATACTAAAATAAAATTTTAATTATGTTTAGATAAAGCTTTTATTTAATGATTTTCTTTGTACAACTCACTAGTGTTCATTTTAGACGGATAGAGTGGGATTTATTCTCTTTCACACATGTAACCCTTGAATCTAAAATTTAAAAACAGAAAAATCTTTGATAATCATCCAGTAGGGGTGCATTTATATATGTGCAGAATACGCTGAAAACAAAATCTTATGTATCCAATCAGAAAACAAAATACCTGTCATTTACTGAAAATACAGCAAACTTTTAAATGTCGAATAGCAAAATGGATACAATTTTTTTGCTGAAATCAATATTGCCCTATTTATACAATTTTACGTAATCATTTCATAATAAAAACCATTCAAGGTTTAATATCTTTTGCAATATTTACCTGTAAGACATAGTCTTCTCTTTTACTTGGATAGCACCTAAGCTATCAGTCCATAAAAATATTAAAACGTGTCTAAGATTAATAATTTTTGATCTGACAAATATTTATAGGTAGGGGACAGCAAGAGATATGACCTTGGTAACTGACCCCGAGAAACTGAGCCAATATTCACCTGATCAGTTAGTAAGCATTAAGGAATGTGCTGGGCTAACACCAGTCTCTCTTGTTCCTGGCGAGCATGTGGAAAGTAAGGGAGTCTCAAGATCAGTAATGAGAGGTCAGGAGGGTATGTTTGAAAAGAGCAGACATAATGGTAGAGGACTTAAAGGGGTCTTCAGCACTCTGGATATGTCATGAGAAACTGTGAGGACTTGAAAGCTCAGGATTTGTGTCTCTGTAACAGAGACAATACAGCTAGTTATATCTCTCGGTTTCTGCAGTCAAGTTCAGGGAGTTCAATGTCTATCTATTTTCCTTACCTTAAAAGTACTTATGCCATTTTCTTGAATTTGTTGGTATCTTTTCATCAATTACCATAGCCTTGCTGAAAACAACCTACCTAGAAGTCTTGTATTACAAAAATCAGCAAACGTACATAAAATTGAATGAATGAAAACGTATTCTTTATTTAATATTAGATGCACTCATATACCACTATGAATTTAAATGCATTTATTGTCTACTCAGTTGATCAAGATATCGGACTTAGAAAATTAGATATATATGTTTACCATTGTTATTATTAGATTAGAATGTTTATAGTTAATAGACAGTACAATAAGATGAACGATAAAAGTTCCCCGATAAAATAATATATACAAAATTCAAGGTAGTGTTTGATTTGGGATAAGAGATGGTAAGGAAGAGGATATGATTAGGGAGAAGTATTTTCAACTTTTGTAAAATTTTATTTCTCTAGCTAGACTGAGGATTGGTACATAGATATTGTAGTAATATTCTTTACACAATTTTCAGTATCTGAAGTATTTCATAAAAATTAAAAACTCACACATTCTCAGCCATCCTTTTCCTATTTTATTTTTCCAAATGTTTTAAGAGTTTCTAGAAATGGAGGTGGTAAATTGCTTTTTAAAAATTGTTTCAATTATTACTATTATTATTATTATTTTGCTGTTTGAATCCATTTGTCTCCTCATGGTTTCAGCTGTTTCTGGACCTATTTAAGGATTTTTGATACAAAAGAATTAACATTATTTTGTTGCTGTTTTTAACTATCAAGGAAATTATTTTAATATGGTGATATTAAAAGACAAATTGTGGAACTACACTGATAATGTAGATAAAAGTGTGCATTTTTACTTTCTATGGATTATTTTGAAGAAAAGTAGTGATTTGAGGTTTTGGGGTCTGAATTTTCAAAGTAACTGCAATAACTGTATCTTACTTTGCCATTATAGATCACAGCAGTGATATCACTAGTTCAGGAGGATGTAGTTTCGATTTTCATTTTACTGTTTTTATCTGTTTATCTGCTCTCGTCAACAGAGAAGCCATATAATAGGTTATGTTTTCTGATGATAGAGATTACTTCAGTTAAATTTGTGCTGTAGGCTAAGATAAATGGGTCATGTTTTGAATATTTATGAAAAATCTGTGCAGATAGTGAATATTTAAGTGTATTTTCTTGTATCAAATTGTGATTTATAATGTCTTATTAATATGGAAAAGTGGTCTGTTATTTTCATCTTACTGTGTTTATTTCTTAGGTGCAGACCTGACTTGTTCCGTTTACATTTTTTTGTCCCCTAAATGTGTGCACCTCTCTAAATTCAGGGCTTTCTTTGTGAAAACGGGTCAGAACTTGTCACAGAGTCACAAAACATGTCAGATTTCTGACCATTTATCTGAACTTGCCTGGGTGCAAGGAATGCACATTTGCATGGTGACCTTTGCAAAAGCAAACAGAGAAGGTGATGTGAGGGTCATTTCCTAAGTCCAGCTAATGAACTGATTATCCCCAAAAGCATGGTAGTCTGAATAACAATGAAGAATGGAAAGTTCACTTCAAATCCAGAGGGGCAAAATAAATCCCTGAAGTAGAATTTTTAATAACCCGATTGTATACTGCCATCAGTATTTTAATTATTTGTTACTGAACCACCCAATGCCAAGAGATCAAATTGTTTACTACAAAGAGATATTGTCTTGCTTTCCACTATATTTTAATTTTTAATTATTTCCTTGCCCCTGAAGTATTTCTCTTTAAAGAGTCTTTTTTATTTTTGGAGGAAGGGAGGGCATAGTGAACAAAGATTTTCCAGAACATTTCTAGGAAAGAAAATGTGCAGGAATTTTTAGTTAATCTTTATTTATCCTCTAGGATTAATTGATATATAAACAAATCAAGAATAATTTTATTATCTCCCCATAAATATAATTTCTAAATAAGCGTATGGTATATTTCTAGATAGGTATCATTATTATAATTAGTAATCGCAGAAATGATGTTTGTTGATAATATTCCAATAGGTAAATCTTCCCTATCAGAGCAAATTTTTAAGAAACAAAAATAAATGGCATACACTTGGAATTTTAGATTCAATTGATATCCTCTAGTTTTTTGTTTTTGTTCATTTGGTTTTTTTAAAATTTTTTGAAGATGTGGGATACCATTCAGGGTTAGGTATACAAATGTCCATTATGCAGGTAACCTTGTTGATGTGGTGTGTCTCCAGCCCTTGGCAGTTTCCCAGTACTGCCAATCCCGCTCCTCCTCCACCGGCATTTTCTGACATTTTCAACTCATTCATGCCCCCATGTTTGTAAAAGGTAATATCTGAATCACAGACACTAGCATGTCATAGAGAGACAACCATTTTATGTGCTTGGCTAAAGGCTGAAGCTAACTGTCTGACTAATGTTGAATAATGTGAGCATTAACTGATTATTTTCCACTGGTATCACAGGAAACTATTTTGGCATTAGCTGTTTCGTTCAAACATCCGTCAGTCTGGTGTAGCTGTAACATTACCAGTAAGTATTTCACATAATTGCTATCCTTGTTCCAAATCTTATTCTTTGGAAAGAAAGAAAGAAAGAAAGAAGAGAGAAGAAGAGAAAGAGAGAGAAAGAGAAGAGAAGAAAAGAGAGAAGAGAAAGAGAGAGAAAGAAGGAAAGAAGGAAAGAAGGAAAGAAGGAGAGAGAGGAAGAGAAGAGAAGAGAGAGAAAGAAGAGAAGAGAGAGGAAAGAAAGAAAGAAAGAAAGAAAGAAAGAAAGAAAGAAAGAAAGAAAGAAAGAAAGAAAGAAAGAAAGAAAGAAAGAAAGAAAGAAAGAAAGGATCAGGGCACACATGGCTCCCTAGACTTATATTTGTTTAATATGAAAGACAAGAATGTGGAGAAAATGAAAACGGCATTGCAATGTTGATCAAGTAGACAGCTCTCCTTTAGAAAATTCTGCTGATACATAATCTGTATTTCCCTGAGTCTCCCCTCTGACGACCCTCTGCAGTGTAAGGTCTATGTTTTCTTCCTCTGCCTGCACCTTAAATTTTAAAGTTCAGTGGAATTCTGTCCATGGCACTCCTCTGTTTTTTTTTTTTTTCCAATTTGCATTCTCTCTGGGCATTCTCAATCTACTCCTCTTAGCACGACTGAATATATATGTATATATGTTTCAACCCTCTCTTTCAAGTGTTAATCAATGTTTTAAACTCCGGTAGCTACTTCCAACTGACTAGCTATGACAGGTATCCTGTACGCGTGTATTTAAAACTGGGTCCATTGTGCCTTTTCTCAAAGTTTCTCCTTCTTTCATTCTCTCTCATCTCAATGGAATCATCAATAATCACCTAGTAAAATAGGTAGAAAATTGCTTCTATTTTTCTTTATCTACTCCTTCTCCCTAGAATCTTAGAAGTCATCAAGTACTGTGTATTCAGCCCCAAAATGCTCCTAATTTATATTCTGTGCCGCATTCCAATAACAACGAAGTTAATTTTGCTCTTCAATTATTTCTCACTATATTATCTGAAGTCCGTCCTAAGTACCCTGTCCGTTTTAATCCATCCTTAAGTCTGTAATCAGATTCTGTTTATTTCAGATCTCTCATATTACTCTTTTTTCTAATTAAATACTACTGATAACTTCTACTGAATCCTTGACAAATAATAAGAATTCCAAACTCCTTAGCATGCTTCTACTACCTCACCTCACATTTCCAGACCTGTTTCCTCTCACTTTTCCAACTCTGCTATGCCGATCACCCAACAATGCAACTTTTACAAAAAACACAAAATAGCCACAAAATATTTCCCAAACTGCATTCCATGAACAGAATGGTTTTTTGTTTTGTTTTGTTTTCTCAGTACTCCCGTTGTCTTTTGGACAGTATTTAGTCAAGTACACATGTCTAAAATTTCCCATAAAACACAGCTTTAACAGCATACCACAAACTGTAATATGTTACATTGACATTGTCTTTTAATAAAAGTATTTTCAATCCTGTAATGTGATTACTTTTTGACACATGAATTGTGTAGAAGTTCGAAAATGTATTTCCTTGGTGGATAAATATTTACGAATGTTCAGTTACTGCTTTTAAAATTAATTTCTAACTGAGTTCACTTGGGGCCAGGGAAAGTACTTGAAATAATTTCAGTCTTTACTTTCAAATTTTTAAATGAACAATTCTGATAATTGTTCCATGTGAGCTTGGAAAGAGTGAATATTTCTACCAGATTGGATGTAACTTTTTAGACATTCCGATTAGGTCAGTTTAATTAATTGTGCTTTTTTGAAATCCACATGTTCTTACATAGTGTAACACAACCAGGATTTTTTTTTGGGGGGGGGGTTATGTTTACAAGATGTATCTTTTTCTTTCTTTTCTCTTTTCTTTTTCTTTTTCTTTTTTTTGATTTGGAGTCTCCGTTGCCTAGGCTGGAGCACAGTGGCACACTCACAGCCACCCCAATGTTGATCTGTTGGGTTCCGGGGATCCTTCCGCCTCAGCCTTCCAGTAGCTGGAACTACAGGAGTGTGCCACCACGCCCGGCTAATTTTTTATTTATTCTAGAGAAGAGGTCTTGTCAAGTTACCCAGGCTGATCTGGAAACCCCAGGCTCAGGCAATCCACTTACCTTGGCCTCCCAAAGTGCTGGGTTTACAGGCTGAGTCACTGAGCCTGGTCAATGTATCTTTTTCTATCCTTTGCAAATTCAGCATTTCTATGTCCTTACGTTAAAGAGTGTCTCTTAAGTAAAATATAATTTAATCCTTTAAAAAAAATCCAACCTGAAAAATCTTTGTATCTTAATTGGAATATTTATACTACTTATAATTACAATAGTAATGGATATATCTGGTGCATAGCTACCATCTCACTATTTGTTCTTCCCTGGTCCCACCTCTTGTATCCTTTTTCTTTACTATTGAGCCTTCTTTGGAATTAACCAATTATTTTCAATTATCTCATTTTTCCCCTCTATTAGCTTGCTGGGTTTACAGTTTTTAATTGTTAACTTAAACATCACAGAACATATTTTTTGCCTATATTTTTTCCTACAATATATTTGGAATTTCTCAAATGTTAGACCTTTTAAAGAGTTTCTATTATCTTTCACTTTTCTTCCTTGGATATTATTTTTGCCAGGCATTTAATTCTTCCTGTAATTGAATCCCATAAGGTATTAGTTTTTATAGTTAATATTTATTTAAATTTACCCACATGGGGACTCTTCCTATTGATGTTATTCTTTGGTCCCCATTTCTATTTTTCTGTGAAGTTCTGTTTTTCTTTTAAAGGAAAGGACTACATTATCTTTGGTATTGTCTATATTGTAAGTCTACTGTTTTAAATGATCTCACTTTTCTGGAAATGTCTGTATGTTGCCTTTTGGCTTCCTTTCTCTATAGAGCTATTGGTCTGTGAAGTCCTGGGTTCTTCAGAAGCTCTCTAATTTTCTAGTTATTCTAAGTAGGATCATTAATTTAATATAAATTGCAATGTCATAATCAGAAGTGAAAACCTAGATGCTGAATTTTATGGAATGCTTTTTCTGTATCTATTGAGGTAACCATGTAGCCTTATATGCTAATTTTTAATCCAATAAAGTGCATTAATATAATTTAAAATATTCTTGTATTTTTGAAGTAAAACAAGCTTAAATTACAGATAGATATGTATGTTATGCTATATAATATTTTGCTGGATTTGACATAATATTTTGTTTAATTTTGTATCTTCTCTGAATCTATCTGAATAAGACTTCAATTATTTTTTCTCATTGTTTGTTAAAGCTGTGCAAGCTTAGTATGCGTTTGAGGAACAGGTTTTAAACTACTGTCAGAATTTATTTGAATGTTTATAGGTTTATTCAGGTTTTCTAACTCCTTTTGAGCAAAACAATTTATATTCATCTAAGAAATTATCCATTTTGTTTATTTTTTAATTTATTTGCACAAAGTTACTCTTTGATGTTTATTTTGCTTTAATCTGTCTTTTTTTGAATAGACTTGTTAGACTTAACTCTTCTATAAATTATTATTAAAATTATTATTATATCAGCTAGTTCTTATACCATTTCAAAAACTCTTGACCGCAAATATCTCTGGGGCCTTTGACCATATTTTCTAGCTGTTGCAACGACCAGTTCTACATGGGAGTTAACTTCTTGCAGGTTAAACCTTATAACGACTTTGTGTCTTCATCTTCTGACTTTTGATCTGTGGGACTCCATAGGATCTCATTTGAGACCAATTAATGTATAGCTGGGAAGAGAAGATAAAGGGAATAACCTTAAACCCAAGGGCTAGATGAACCAGAAGTTATTTACCTCTCTCTTTCTACATCTCCCCTCAGGAAATGCTATCTTGGGATACAGTTAATAAGGCTTTTGAAGAGATGATCCATAAGATCAAGCTTAATTACTCTGAGCTGTAGCCATTTAAAAGCACAGCTTCTTCTATTTCCTTCTTTGGTTTCTTCAAACCGTCGGCACCTCAACCCCTTTTTCTGGGATCATACTCTCTCATAAAAATGTAGTACATTCACTATTTAAATTTGTTTTCAGGGTAGCGTCAAAACATTCTTTTAAAAGAACCAACTTTGGGCATCGTTAAGCCTCTTCATTGTACAGTACGTTATATATATTATTTTTTTCTCTCAGTTTTGTATTTTATTCCCTTTTTTATTCTAACATGAACGATGTGTTGATTTCAAACTTTATTGTTCTAACATAGGTGCTTATTGTATACATTTTATATTACCACTGTTATCATGTTACACAATTTTTGCTATATTGTATTTTGCTAAAGTTGGAGTGTCTTCTGATTTGCATTTTGAATACTTCTTTGTGTTATTAAGAAGTGTGTTTTGTTATTTCCAAATATATACTTTGTTTTGCTTTAATTTTTAATTGTTTGTTGTTTTCTAATTTATTATATTTTAGTCTTTAAGATCCTAAGTTTGTAATTTGTGAAACTTGTTTTATGGCATAGTATATGACAGTATTCAAACATATTCCAAATGTGCTTGAGAAAATATTAATTTTCTAATTGTTGGCTGCAGGATACCACATATGTCCTTTAGATTAATGTTGTTATGTTGCTCCCATCTTCTATATTCTTATTAAGTATATGTCTGCCTCATCTGTCAGTTACTAAGAAATATACTAAAAGCCTCCATTATAATGGTAAATTTCTGTTATTTATGAACACATGCACATACATATATTTGAGATTGCTATCAGATATATACATGTTTAAACTTATATAGCATTCTAGCCTAGCCTTTTATCCTTTTCTCTATTCTCCTTTTTTTTCACCTTAAAGTCATTTTTTTGACATTATTATAGCAACTTCTTTATTTCATAAGTATTTGTTTGGTGTGCCTTTTTCAATCTTTTTATTTTTAAGTAGACTTTGCCTTACATTTTTACTTTGTTCCTGTAAACATCATATGACTGAAATTTAAAGAAAAATAAAGACCAGTTTTATATGTTTTCTTTTAACTTGTGGGTTTTGAATAGAGATTGGCAAAGTGCAAACTGCAGGGCAAATAGAGGTAAGCTCTGTTTTTATAAATAAACCTGTATTGGAACAGAACTATGCCCATGCATTTGCATGTTGTCTTCTGCTGCTTTTGTACCACAATGACATCGTTGACTAATCATGACAGACACCATATCGTCTAAAATATTTACTCTGTGTCCTTTTACAGAAAACCTTTGCTGACCCAGGGATTAGTGGATTTGTAGTTGTAATTGCTGATATATTTGGATTTTGTGAATTTTGTTTGATTTGTTCTTATTATAATTTTCTTCTGTTTTCTTTTGTAATTAAAAATGTATTGTCTCACTTCTAGTAAATTGAAAGTTATAAACTCTATTTCCAGTTTGTATTTGTCACACTGTTACTCACACCACTTACAAAGCATACTATTAGTAGCTATGTATATCAGATCAATAAGATTACCTCATCTCAAGGTACTTTAACTCTATCTTCTTCTCACTTTGTTGATTGTTTGTAACAAAATTTTAGTCCAATTTGTATTTGTCACAAAAGATAGAAATTAATGGCATGTTTAGGTTTGTTTTACTTATTTATATTTATGTGCAATTTTATCAGTTTCTTTACTATGCATCTATTTTGCATCTCATACTTCCATTCTGAATTAATTTTATTTCTTTTTGAAACACATTCTTGATCAGTTCCTTTACCGCTGATGAGAAGTTTCCTCAGGTAGCCTTACGTGTTATCTTTTTCATTCTTAAATACCTAGTTCAATACACAATTGGAGGACAATGCTACTTCAGGTTAATAATTATTTTATCTTATGCTTTAAAAAAATACTATCTTCTAGTTATCATCAGGATCCTGCAGAAAACCGCTACTTAAGTAATGATCTCTCTTTTTTATTTTTTTATTTTTGATGGCATCTGTCTCTTCTCTTAGGCTGAGTTTAAATCACATCTTTGTTTTCTGTCTTCTGCAATTCTACTATAATAAGTCTATGGGTAAAATTCTTTCCATTTTTTGTTTCTGTGCTTCACATATCTGGGTGTTGATGTCTTTTACCTGTTTTAAAAGATTTCCGATGATGACTCTTCAAGTATTTTCTCTCTTCCATTCTTCCTACTCTCTCCATTTGAAGTTTCAATCGTATGCATGTGAGACCTTCACATTTAGTGACTTAGGCCTCTTTCGATGTTTTTGTATCTTGATGATGAACTCTAGATAATTTCTTCCACTATCTCTCAGCTCATTAATTATGCATAATGTCTTGGATATTCTAACCAGTAATTTAAAATTTATATGTATTTACTTCTGTAGATTTATTGGTTTTTTCCATATGTCTTATCTATTTAATAATATCATATTATTTGCTTGTATTTTTCATTCTCTACTATATTGTAAGCATATTTCATGTTTATTTTTTTTTAAGTGTGTATTAAAAAGTTCTTGTGAGAATAATCTATTGTTCTGCTGACTCATGCTATGGCCAGAAGTTTTCTTATGTGTTTTCCATTTGTAGTTCGTTAACTCTTGGTTGCCTTTATCTATGATAATTCTGCAAGTTTTAATTTGTGGAATTAACAAATTAACAATTTATCATGAACAATTTGAGAAATTATGAACCATAGACCATTTAATTAATTTCTAAGTTGGGGCTTTCTTTTTTCTTTTTTCTTTTTTTTTGAGTCAGAGTCTCACTCTGTCACTCAGGCTGGGGTGCAGTGGTACACTCACAGCCAACACAATCTCAACTTGCTGGGCTCAGGTGATCCTTCCACCTCACACTTCCAAGTAGTTGAAACCTAAAGTGTGCATCACCATGCCTGGCTAATTTTTCTGATATACCGTAGACACGAGATCTTATCAAGTTGCCCATGTTGGTCCGAACCCCTGAGCTCAGGCAATCCTCTTGTCTACGCCTCCCAAGGTAATGGGATTACAGGTGTGAGCCACCACAACCAGCATAAATTGGGGTTTTCAAAGATTATTCAGCTGGTGCAAATCTAAATTTTACTCTTAGGTCTATGGCCTAAAATTTTTGATAGAATATTTTCCTCACCTAGAACCAAGGCTTTGATAGTAAGTTTTCTGGTCATCTCTTTGCAAACAGTTAATTTGTTTTTAATTTTTATCTTTTCCCTAAGAGGAGCCCTTCAAGGGATTCAGATATATTCAGTGGTCTTGGTTTCAACTCTCCAACATGTACAAATGGATAGTTCTCATTTCCCTTGCCTTCGCCCAAGTGTTACCCAAATGTTATCAAGGCAGCTGCAGAGAAAACTAGTCTTAGTTGCTTTTGTTTGTAGGTATATTTTCATATTTTTGTTTCTACATTGTTAGAATACTAGATATACATTTCAGAGAATATTTGGAGTCTGATAAAATATTTCTAGGTGCTTACAATAAAATAATTTTTCAGGAAATGTAGTCTACTATATTATAAAAATAAAATTATTTCTGAAATGTTATACTTATTTTGATTATCCATTTACAGACTTGTCTTTTCCAGATAGATACTAAATTTCTTGAAGGTAGAAAATGTATGTTACTCATTATATATTCAGAACCTAGCATGTGCCTGATTCATATATAGTAAATGCTAAATAAATGATTGCTGAATTAATCTCTTTTCTCTTAAGATAGATGAGTTTTAGTCTCATGTTATATCATCATAAATTAAGAATGAAAGTCTATATGGTTATATTCTAATAGTGTTATTATATTTGAATTTCTAATGACTTTCAAATAATCAGTATACATTTATCCTTCTATTATTTTATGTTGATATTACTCTTTGTATAACATCAGTGATATTTTTAAGTCACAAATATCAACACTTTGTATTAATGCATGATTATAATAAAATACATAAGTAATGTGTCATTAAAAAGCAAATCAATGAGGAAATTTAGTCATTATTTTATTGTCAGTTATTTCAATCATTCAGATTATTAAAAAAATCCATGAAACATTTGCCTAAGTTTCTTGCCACTATAATTAAGCATAAGTAAGCAAATTTTCATAAGAAAAATAGACTAAGTTTTTATAGGCCTAAGAAGGAACTATGGTGAACATACAAAGGGGACTCCACAAAAACCAGAATTATTCCTTTTAATATTGGTTTATACCTGCTGGGTTTGTGTTCTAGGACTCCATTGATATCAGTATAACAGCTGGCATTGTGAGAGTTTGCTTTTAGCTTCAGTGATTTTTTTTTAATTCTTCCAATGTGTTAGCCCATTTCATGATGAGTGATTTATCAGCTCACCTGCTCACAACACGCTGAGTGTTCAGCAGTTTTTGACCAAAAAACGGCATAACGACTATGCTCTACGCCCCTCCCCTCCCATTCACCCAATCTCAACCAGAGAGACTTTTCTTTTTTGTTTCCCTGGATGAAAAAAAATTCTCAAAGGGAAATGTTTTGCCAATTTGGAAGCAGTGAAACACAAAATGACAGATGCGCTAAAAGAGATAATGAACATTTGTATACCTAACCATGAAATGTACCCCACATCTTTAAAATAAAAATTTTTTTAAAAGACATCAAAATTGATTAGTTCAAAAACTGTTTTGAGCAGTTGACAAAGTAGCTTGATAGCTGTATTGTATCAAACGGAGAGCATTTGTTAAGTGACTGAAGTTAAACATAAAGAATAAATACAATTTTTTAATAAATATATTTCAAGTTTTTTGGGTTCCCCTTCATATAAATAATGTAAAATATAAATTATAGTCATAGCTGAAAATTTATAAAGGAAAGAAAAGTTAGTATAAAAGATAAACTACATATCATAATTAGTGAGGGTATTTTTTTATTGTCTATTCCTTTGCATGGTTTTGGACATTTTTCTGAATTGTTTTATTTCTCTCACTTTTGAAGTTATAAAAATCTTTGTCGTTAGAGAAAAGTGCAAAAGGCAGCTAATAGAATTATCATTAAGCAAAATACTGAGGCTTCACAAATTCCTTAGTGGAATATAGTATATTGAATTTTAGAGTCAACTCCTCTCTAAATGCTACACCTTTGGGCAGATTTTTAATATGCCTTAGAATTCTCTTTCTGTTAAGTCATACATATCAAATTATGTTACGTCAATTGTCATGTTGGACTCATTGTAATTGCTTCTCTCTAATTGTAAAGTGACCACTTCCTTAGAGGAGGAAACGGGAATTTAAGTGACTGATCAGTGTCTGAAGTGGTGGGAAGCGTTTACAATACAAGGAAGCACGCTCAAGACTGTTAATTCATTTCAAAGAATGTTCGGCATTTTTTTCTCTGCAATTGAACTTTCAGAGTATTTCATCATTTAGACTAGAAATAGATACTTAAATTATCCTTTTGAGCGCTTGTGTTCTTGGACCACGCCATAAGAAACAGATAGTAACGTCAACTTCCACTCAAATGAACAGATAAACGAACAATTCCATTTGCAACTGAAAGTCGGGCATATATAAACAGGCTTATTTGGCTTATTTGGTAGGCCTACAATGAAAACGGTGAGTTCTATGAGAGAAAATTCATCATAAGTGAAAAGTATAACACAAGATCTGTCATAATGAGTTAGGTACAGAGAATAAAGTAGTACAAGAAAGTAGTGGTTTCAGGTAAAGCATGACTCTTACCAGGTAAAATCATTTTTGATTTGGGGAATAAAATATCATGTGGCACATGAAAGAAAAGGAGTTGCCTCACTAATGTCTGAAGAATGTTAGGACTCTGGGTTCCTTCTTACTAGTTGAGAATAACAAATACAGGGGAGAAAGGCATTCATTTTCTTCCCAAGAGACTGCCAAACTTATGTATCACTTCAAGGATTGAAAGCATTGATGCCTCCAGTACTGGTTCCTTAAATGAAACCAAAGTCAGTGGAAGTGATGATGGTGGTTCTCAGAGTCAGGTCAGCAAATGGCAGCATGTGTTGATTTGTGGGTGCAAATAAGATCTCCTGTCCTGTAAGCTTGAAAAATCTAAGGTAGACAATTAAATGGATCATTAACAATTAACCTGTTGTTTTATAGAGATGAAGCCTGGGAATGATGGTAATATGGACACTAAGTTTTCATATTTACCCAAATTCTGTTAAGTCCAGGATACCTTTAAATTACATGCATAACGCCTAATTTTCATCTCATTTATGATGAAAAACATCTGTTGCATACAATGCTTGATTATAGAATAACGCTTCATACTAAAATGCCCCCATACGTGTGTCTATGTTAAAAAGAACAGGCTCAGCCGGGCTCGGTGGCTCAGCCTGTAATCCTGTGCCTTTGGGAGACTGAGGTGAGTGGATTGCCTGAGCCGGTGGGTTCGAGACCCGCCTGGGCAGCGAGACCTCGTCTCTACAATAAATCAAAAAATTAGCCGGGCGTGGTATGCCCACCTGTAGTTCCAGCTACTCAGAAGTCTGAGGCGGAAGAATTGCCGGAGCCCAGCGGGTCGAGGCTGCGGTGGCCGGGAGCGGCCACTGCACTCCAGTCTAGGTGACAGAGTGAGACTCCAACTCAAAAAAAAAAAAAGAACAGACTCGAAATACTCTTTGTGGGTTCTTGCAGTGATGTATTCACCCTGGTATCCAGAAGACATTTTCAGAGGAAACATGACACTGAGCTACCTGTCAGAGAATAGGAGTGTTCTTGCTATTTTCTTTGATCCAAGAAGAGATCACATGTTGCTAAAGTGTCAGTATGCTAGACACAGTGTATATCAAACACCTACTTCTTGCTGTTAGAGCCATATGGAATTTTATTTGGTTAATTTCATGAGGACTAGGTCCTCATGAAAGTTTAGACTAAATCATGAAGTCAACATATAAAGTAAAACCAATCACACATACAAATTCATGAACATATTAACCACCAGTTTTGGTAAATATATTTTTATCATAATTCTTTGACAGATACTTTAGTGACACTAGTGCTTGTTTTTAGGTAAATTCCTAAATAAATCCCAAATGAGACTCCTACTGTTCCCCATTTGCCACATGGAGTAGAGGACTAGCTTATAAATGCAGGTCTTCAAAATTGACAGTGGTGTACAAATTCTCATGTAATTATCGTAGCTATGAGTATTATAAATTAAAGATTCTCTTAGATATAAAAAAGGTTGTAGATTAGGATGCTATCTTTTTTAAATTTAACTTTTGAAACACAAAAAGACAAGATTCAGTACAGAATTATAAAGATATTTACCGCTATGCTAGTCCAGCATTTCTGACTAGCACCATTGCCATTTGGGTCTGGGTGACATCTTCTTGATGAGGGACTAGCTACCCACCCTTTGCATCCTAGTATGTTCTGCAGCATCAGTGGCCTCAACCAACTAAATACTAGTAGCAATCTTTCCCCATTTGTGATCAACAAACTGTTTCCAGATTTTGTGAAATATCCCCTGGGAGGGCCATATTGCTCCTGGTTGAGAGCCACTGTTTCAACTTCACCAATCTTCTTCCACCTACCAATCCACAATTCTCCCGAGAAATTATCTTTGCTAATCCTTTGAGTATCTTTCTAGAACTGTGGTCATTAACCCTTTTGGCATCAGGGACCAGTTTTGTAAAAGACATTTTTTTCCACCAAATGGGGTTAGGGGAGAGATCGTTTCAGGATGATTCAAGCACATAACACTTATTGTGAGCGTTATTTCTACTATTATTACATTTAATATATAATGAAATAATTATACAACTCACCATTTAAAAAAAGGTGTGGACAGAGGTTTAAAGAAAACAATGGGTAGGCCACACATGGACTAAAATAAGCGTCAGATTCTGACTTAACACCTGCCACCAGATGCGGTTGTACAATTGAAGTACATCAACTAACTCACTTGCCACTCACGGATAGGGTCTCTGCATAAGTTTGCAAGCAATTGATTTATTATGGACCCTGTACAGTCAAACCTCACTGCTAATGTTAGTCTGTATTTATAGCCACTGCCTAGAGATAGATTCACCACCTCAGCTCCACCTCAGATTATTAGGCATCGGATTCTCATAAGGAACGCACAACCTGGATCCCTCACATGCACAGTTCACAATAGGGTTTGTGCTCCTACGAGAATCTAATGCCTCCACTGATCTGACAGAAGACAGAGCTCTCATGGTAATGAAAGTGATGGGTGGCGGCTGTCAATACTGATGAAGCTTTGTTCAACCATGGGCATCTCCTGTTGTGCTTACTGATATCATTCTGTGGCCCTGGAGTTGGGGACCCCTGTTCTAAAGGTTCTTCTTATAAAACCCTTTTCTCTTTTCTCTCTTTTTTTTTTTTGAGTCAGAATCTCACTCCATTGCCCAGGTTGGAGCTCAGTGGCATGCCCACCGTCACTCTAGGCACTACCTGCTGGGCTCCAGAGATCCTTCCATCTCAGCTGTTCAAGTAGCTGGAACTACAGGCGCATGTTACCATGCCCAGCTAATTTTGAGGGGGGGGATTTATTGTGGAGACAAGGTCTCACCATGTTGCCCAGGCTGGTCTCGAACCCACGGGCTCAGGCAATCCTTTCCCTCGGTCTCCCAATGTGCTGGGATTACAGACTTGAGCCACTGCCCTAGCCCCCAAAAATCTTTCTTCACATGAAAGGTTTTATATTAAGAACATTGTTCTGATCCTTGTTTTGTCATTTATGGATTCCTAGCACAATGTACAAATTTAAGAATTGTCATAATTTTTAATTTTTTGGTGACTATTTGAATTGCTTCTAGTTTGTTGTTATTAAAAACATTCTACAGGCCGGGCTTGGTGGCTCAGTCTGTAATCCTAGCACTTTGAGAGGACGAGGCGAGTGGATTGCCTGAGCCCGTGGGTTTGAGACCTGCCTGGGCAACTTGGCCAGACCTCATCTCTACGATAAATCAAAAAATTAGCCGGGCCTGGTAGTGCATGCCTGTAGTTCTGGCTACTTGGAAGACCGAGGCAGAAGGATCACAGGGGCCCAGTAGGTCGAGGCTGCGGTGGCTGGGAGCGTGCCACAGCACTCCAGTCTGGGCGACAAAGTGAGACTCTCAGAGTGAGACTCAAAAAAAAAAAAATTTACAGTGGATAACCTTATAAGTCCATCATTTTACACATGTACAAGTAATAGCAAAATAAATTCCCAGAAGTGATGTTTTATTTGACTAGGTGTATATTTTTAAAATTTTGATGTACATGTATTGCCAAATTTCCCTGTAAATGTATTGATTGCACTCTTACCAACAATGTAATTTCACTCATAATAGTGTTTGTATATTAGTGGAAGTGGTGGTGGTGTTTTTGTAATTCCATTTTGCTTTGTTCTTTTTGTGGGAGAAAAAAGCATAAGATATTGAACTACAAGGAGGGCCCCCAAAAAACTGGAATTATTTTTTGGAGGACAGGACCCTTGTGCTACAAGCTTCCTCTTCTAGATAAGTGTTCTAGGAACTCATTGGCATCAATGTACCAGCTAGTGTTATTGTGAAAGACTGTGTTTGGCTTCATTGAATTTCTTTTGGAGATTCTTTCAGTGTTTGTCCATTTCATGATGGGCAATTTATGAGCACACTTGCCCACATTGTGCTGAGTATTCAGCAGTTTTAAACCAAAAACAGCATGACTCCCATGTCCCACCCTCCCTATTCACCAGCTCTCCACCTGAGTGACAAAATTCATCAGAGGGAAATGTTTTGTCAATGTGGAAGAGGTGAAACACAAAACAGCAGAAGCACTAAAAAGTATCAAAATTGATGAGTACAAAAACTGTTTTGAGCAGTGGAAAAGGTGTTTCGATAGATGTATTGCACAAACAGAGAGTACTTTGAAGGTGACTGCAGTTTAAACATATAAGGATAAATACACAAATTTTTATAAATTATTCCGGTGTTTTGGTTCTCCCCTTCATACACTGCTGTCATATTCACCTTGTAGTTTCTTTTTATAACATATTAAGTTGGAAGCCAGCTATAGTAATAGTGAAACTTTAGTAAGGTAATTTGGGAAAAAATATTTTTAGAGAGACAGAGGAAAGTGATAAACTCCAATGTGATAAGGTCACTGGCCTCTGGAATGTGGATAAAATGCTGTTATACTTAATTTATCCGGCAAGAAAAGGTAATAATCTACTCATCCTGAGTATTATTCACTACAAGATCAGTTCAAGCATGGAATTTCAGGGACATAAAATTATTAAGCACTTCACAGGCTTTCTTAGTCAAGATTAGGCCAATAGAAACTTTTGTGATGAAGGAAAAACGACCTTAATAATAATTTTCAATATAAATATACCCCTTGATAGATAAAATTTGTGGTACTTTTGATCTTTGAAAAAAGCTTAAAAAATCATGATGGTATTCATTTATCTAAAGACGTGATATATAATAGCTTCCATTTTTCCCTATTGTTTTTTTAATATGATTTTATAAACAGGCCCAGCTGGCCAGCATCTGCTTTCTTTAAATGAAAATTCACTCATAAAAATTATTTGTAGAAACTCACAAAAATTACTTGTAGAAACTCCTTCCCCTTATTCACTTTATGCTAAAGAAGACCACCATGTCAGGGCATCAGTTTGAATCAAGACTCCTTCCTTCTCATCATAATTTTGGCTCCTTCCCTATTTTTATAACTTACCCAAGCATTCAACAAAGAAATGTTATTGTAAGAATTAACCAAAAGTTTACTTTTTTCAGAAAATGAGAGCTTAATGAATACACTTATATCATGCTAATTAACATCTAGTGCTTTGTCTTTTAGAATAAAAGCTATTCTCCTTATATTAGAATTAATTTATGATTATTATGGATGATGCAAAAGTTTTGTAATATTTTACTTACTAGAACTCACAATACCAAAGTTTTATTTCCATGTCCTAAAAATGGCATGCAGTTATTTATAAAGGATTATGCTCTTTAAAATATCTTCCCCAGCCAAGACAATATGAAAGTCATCATGTAGTCAACAAGATGGCATATGAGAAGCTCTAAAACTATGAACATGATTGAGTACCTTTTATATGTATAAATTTGAAACTGCTTAGAAGCCTCTAAAATTTATGAGTACTTTAGGTATTATAAATTTTTATCAAGTGTGGCCTTTAAAACTAAAGTTTTTATTCATGTTATAAGAGATTTTTACGTGGCTTATCTTGACTAAAACCAACTTCCCGCATGAACCCTGATTGTCAGATACCAGTTTACTCGATAGTCATATACCTTGGAAGCCATCACTTGGAGCTTATTTCAAGACAAGCCTGAACTGATTAATGATCATTAACTAAATGACTCCCATGGGGGAGGAAAAGGAAAAGATGCAGCTACCTAGGAAGATCGTTTTCTCTGTGTGCCTCGATGGCTACTACTTTTAGTAGGCCTCTCCATATCAATTCCCTCTGAAGTAACATTATTGGAACGTCTTCCTTGTCCAGGAAAGTAAAACCAAGTAGAGTGAACTTGATAGACATAAAATAGACCTTTATTTAAAAAAATTTGTGTAGACGTTACTTCATGCAGCCCAAGGTCTTTTGGCTATGTTCTATAGATTCTTCTTGATATAGTTCATTTTTTCACTTAGAAGACTCAGCACTACCCTAGATTACGTTTGGACTTAATGCCAGTTGTTGCTCTAGAGTTCAGGAGTAGAGAAAGGTCTTGAGGAAGCTCATTTTGTCTAGCAAAGCAGAGTCCTCTATGTTATCACCAAGCCAAAAGGTCGACATATACACTTTTAACTGGGAAGGAAGAAACATCTTCACAGGTTCAAAGGTTCAGGGAGATCTGGAAATTCAACATTTTTGAGTGCATCAACCCAAATGATCCCATATCACATCTGTGAGTCCCACCTATCCCAGGCAGGGAGCTCCTTTAATATATATGACCCTTACATAACAGACTTGTTGGAATTAAGAATTTTACCTTCTCTGGAGCTTTGCTGTTCTTTAAGTCAAATCTAGTGCTAATTTTTAGCTTTTTCTGTCTTCTGATGCCAGACATATACCCTATTTGTATGCTCTCATATTTATCTTCCTTAGTTTTTATATTTATTCTTAAAATGATTAACCTACCTCAGTCTTTCCTTGTGATTACCCAATTTATCCATTGTTTGAAGTAAGGGCCATCTAGTTTCATAGTTTTTGTCATTTTAACTTCCCCTTTGTCTCTCAAACACCAGAGATATTGCGCCTTCCAGTGCATTTCCTTTCACTGTTATACTATACCAGATAACTACAGATGAAAGATTTAATAGATGCACTGTTTATGCAAGGGAATATCTGTGCTCCATCTATCACAAGTAATAGGGGTCCTCTCTGTCAGCCAGAAAATGATTCAACTTCAAAATCCTTCTTAGATTCTGAATCCTAGAATTGCTCTTGACATCAAATGTCATCAATTGGGTTTCCTGGGAAACAGAGTCTGAGATGAAGATTTGTACACAAGTGGTATATTGAAGAGTGTTCTTAGAAACAACACTTGTAAGGAAGTGAGGGAAGCAAAACTGGAAAGGGAAATCAATTGTACTATTAAATAGTGTCAGCAGAACTCAGCTGATCACACTGGGACCTCTAGAGTTGAGATCTCTCTCTTTCTCTCTCATTCTCTTACTCTCTTGTTCTCTTTCTCTTCTGCTTCTCATGTACACACAAACATACAAACTCGAGCATGTGTATGTTCTTAAACTTATTTTCTCATATAAAGAAAAAAGATAAAATTTGAATCATATTGAACTGCTATTAAATGTCTTTGTCCAAGTTATTTAATCTCTCTGAGTCTACTTTTTTGTTTGAAAACTAAAGTGACAGTATATCTCTCACAAGGTAATTGTCAGAAATTGGTGAGACAATGCAAAACATTTGGCTAGAGAGGGACCTAGTGCATAACAATTGCTTTTTAAAATACCACCATTTCCTCATTTTACTCTTATTTCTCACACCTAAAGATTATTTCCTGTCTACAGTTATTTTTGTGCTACTTTTGATAAAGAATATATATTTGACAGTTATGAAATCATATAACTTTTTTTTTTGAGCAATATCAACAGCAATTTAATTAGGTTTTTTGAAGAATCCCAGTCAATAGCTAAACCTGGGAAGTGCGTAATTGCAACTGCACTTACATATCATTTGGTGAAAAGGCAGTGAGGTATGTGTGTACATTAACTCTTAAGTGAGTAGCAGGAAAGTAAACAATCACATCTCAAATGTACTGAAAACTGCTTGCAGGTTGACTATTGTTTTATGCCAAATAGACATTCTGTACTTATTATAATATCTGAAGTATTTTTCTTATGGCAAATTTATTTTATGCAATTTGAGGGCAGCCTCTCAGCCTCTTCTCACCTTCTGCTCCTACAACAGAAGCTGACTTATAACCCAGGCTTTCCCAAGGAAGCTGAGGGATGGTCCATAGCAGGGCCAATCTGAGCTTTCTAAGATTTCTGGCTCACCAGGCAATAGAAATATAGGCTTGAGGCTGTCAGCAACCTTCTTTCCTGCTGTGTGGAACAGGCCTTCCTAGAACAACACTTATATATAGAGAAAAGCGTTCAATCTGGAGATGGAAAAAGATCCTGAAAACAACATTCAAAATCCAGCTATGTCTTAATCCATATTCATCTCTGAACTTTTCAATTTCATGAGCTAAATTTCTCTCTCTAAAACATTTTTAATTTTATTCTTTTAATTGACAAATGATCATTGTACGTATTCATTAGGTATACAGTGATGTTTTGACACATATGATGTATAGTGATTAGATCAGGGTAATTAGTACATCCATCATGTCAAACATTTCTTTGTGTTGGAAATGTTCAATATCCTCCTTCTAGCTATTTGAAACTATATAACATATTAATGTTAACTACATTCATCCTACAGTAATACAGAACACTGAACTTATTACTTCTATCTAGCTATTATAACTATTTGAAGTTAGATTGTTGTTATTGTCAACTAAAAAAGTCATAATAAAAACAGATAAATCATTATTTAAATACGTTTGAAGTATTGACTATATTGGAGAATTTAATTGCTGATTATAAACGTTCTCTGTTGTATCCTCATTGCCTGGAATTAACCCCAGCATAGCATACGAGTTCAATAAATATTAGTGGAATTATGTAATTTATAAGCCCAGAAATTGACCTCAAAATGTGTACTATTATGACACTCATGGAGAAGAAAGATCGTGTGTGTATCTGTGTGCATTCATTGGGGGCAAAAGTACAAAGAGGCATAACCATTGTTTCCGTTTTTTAAAAGTCCCTAACTACTTTCTACTTCCACAAGTATCTTAAGTTTTTAAATGTTAAAGAAAAGAAAATGTTTAGAATATGCCTGCTTAGTTCTATTTTTGGCTCTACTAATGTTTTTGATAAATAATATGTCAAATCTCAGTTTCCAAGCTTTATCAAGAATACTTGTTTCTGATATTTTTATCTGTACTTTGCATTTAAGTTTAAATTGAAATGATTTCTGTACTTTTATAAGGTGATAATGTTAAATTCAGAAATAACGGTTGGAATTTGAAAGTCTTATAACACTTTGGGGAATAGTGCAATGACACTGGGGAATAAGGAAGAAGCATATTATCTAGGAGTTCCAGGGGTACTACCAAGGCATGTGAGGAATGAAAATTGTGGTTATTCTGTAAATATCACAACATAAAGAAAGAGTCATTGTCTATTGATAGGTTCCGTGGCCCATATCTGTAAAATGAAGATGCATTCATTCAAAGATTTTTGTTCATCAATTAACATAACTATGTATTAGACATATAAATTATTTTAGAAGCAAGCCAATGCTTTTAAAGGCCAGATAAATGTTTTGAGAAACATTTGGATGTAAGTCCCACCTGAAAAGCTGTATGTAGTATAGTCATTCCAAAACAACATATGCTTTTAAATAACTTGTTTATTAGGAAAAGCAGTTGATGACTCAGCTTCTTCAGAACACTTTTAGAAAAATTGACAGTAATTTGATGGAGAGAGTCCTTTGCCACACACTGAACTTAGGGCATTGAAGACTGGAATTGGATCTGCAGACTTGGTAACTGTGATTTTATTCACCTTGGATAACGTTTGCACCCACCCCAATTTTTCCTTTAATCTTTTTTAAAAAATAAAATAACAAGACAATGTTGAAATAATTTTCCTTTAAATTTTCAGATCCATCGTAGATCCTTTCTTTTATGATCGTAAGCAAAAACATGTATATTTTCTGAGCTTTAGACCGATTCTGTTCTCTTAAGCAGAAATTATGAAAGCTGCTCGACTATATTAAGGCAACCTACATTGAGGTGATATTATTAAATATAATTGTCATTTTATAATTGCTTAAAATTTAATCTTAAGTTACGAACATCTAAGACAGAAAATGCACAGGAACTAAGAGTTTGTTTCTTGCTACATAATTCACGCAATTACTTCTGCTAGCTAATTCATATTGTAAACCCAATTTTATAGTCGGAGAAAAGGGATCTTCCTCAAAGTGGTACATTTATTCTAGTTTCACCTATGATAAAGTTCATTGTATGATATTTGTACTTTCCACAAATCTAGAAAACCAACATAGACTAATGATACTCAACCTAATATTGTTTCTTCTTTTATCCAAATAAAACATTTGAATCACTGTTTATATCAATATGTGACTCTGCATTGCACTCAATATTTCTTACTGCTTTTTGAGATCATCTACCAAAATGTAGTAATGATATAGTAATAATGTCCTGGTTTCTCTTTGCCATAGAAGCAATTGTTTTTAGTTGCTGATTATATCAAAATCTTATTTTCAATGCCAGTAGCACTAATTAATAACAGAACAAAACTTAATAAAAATTCAGCTATATTACTCAGTGAGAATAACCAAATCCATCATGCCTTTGGAAACAATATCTTTAGGTAAGCAAGTATGCATTTGATTCTAGTGTTGTATAAATGAGTTTTAATATAGATTGCTGCAATGTAACTCCTTAAGGAAATCTCTGATCATTGTCTTTAGATGTGATTACTAGAAAACAAATAACAATTTTGCAGCTTGAATAATATAGAAGAGTGTTTCTGCTTCTTCATAAAAGCTTAAGGTTGAAAGTTTTTAGCTATGAAACATTGCAGTAAACAGAGTGAAGCAGCTTGAAAATGATACAGTGATTACCTGTGTGGGACACTATTTCCTTTGCTATATTTACAATAAACTTCTGTCTGAAGGCATGCAAGTGTGACTGCAATTTCACATAATCTCACTGGTTTCATAAACAACTGATGATTCTGAACTACCTGACCTTATTTTAGGTCACTAAATGTCTGTGTCCACATCCCTGAGTAGTGTGTCTAATCCCATCTTTCATGACCAAGTAAAAGTCACAATGAGTGCTTGATATTTTCTCTAACCAAGCATATTATCAGTGTGTACTTCACACTTTTTCTTCATTTCCTTGTGGTGGAATCTGATGCCCCAAACCATTAACCTATTAACTGACTACATTTTACATATAGAGTCTGGTTCTGTGTTTTTTGTTTTTTTTTTTTAACTTCTGGACATATCCAAGACCTATACCACGGAGTCTCTGGTAATGATGTCCTTGAATGGAATAACTTCAGGACCCATAAGTGACCCATATGGAACTCAGATTTAAAAAAACTAAACTAAAAATATAATAAAGGACAATTATCTGTACCAGGAATAAGACAGGAACATTAACCTAGATACTCATTGCTAATGCTACATCAGAATATTAAGAAAAACAAATTGGTACTTACTACCAAAACTATTCTCTAGTTACCTTTATATATTTTGGAAAAGCATTATATTTAAATTTTATACTGCTTAATAAAATATATATAATAATTTATATATAAATATATAATTAATATTATTATAAAATATATTAATATATGATCATAATTATTATATAATCATTACATGGTATAAACTTAGTCTGCCATCTAAATAATTTTCTTAAAATAATCACTAGTTATAAAGATTGTATTTTGGTATTACAAAGGAGAGCTACTAGAACAGCAACTTATAATCAACATTTGCCTTATTTCCTTTTCTTCATTTGGAAATATAAGTTAAATATATATCTTAAAGAAATGTCATATAAATGAAACTCATAAATAAAGATCATATAGTGTGATGCAATGTGAGAACATGTGCAAAATTCAAAGTAGAGTTAAATCTCTAAATTTCTGACTTCCGGAGAGGCTAAAGTGTTATAACCTTCTTTGAATGACTTGATAATCTATAGTAAAGATGGTTCACACTTTCAAAGCTGATGTTAAAGCAGGGCACTCCCTATAGCTGCCTGGCTGGCAACTATTCTGGTTTACTACCCTGCCATGCAGACTGTTCAGCCTTTGGGATGTCACTCCTACAATCCAAAAAATTCTACTTCCTGGTGTATATTCTAAGTAACTTTGCATATGTAATCAATAACACATGTAAAATGATGTTCATTGCAGTAATTCTTTATATTGTCAGAAATTACCAGTGAGGAAACTTTACAAACATCTCTAGGCATACGAAAAATGTAAGATTTTGATGGGGGCAATCATGTTGCATAAATTTTGATTGGCAACTGGAACATTCAGTTACCAAGTGCTACTTCCAAGAAATATTAGAAATGGATGCCTGACTGGCCTACTCCTTTAGGCAAAGATTTATCCACAGTGATTCTACAACCCAATATCTGGGTTTTGGGTATGCCACCTGAGAACCCCAGGGTATTAGCCCTCTTAGTTGTAATTATGCTGAAAGAAACTGATTCTCAGTGGCTAATCTCACGAAAGAAGGGACCAGAAAGTCATAATGGCGATTTATACATTCACGGTGGCAGAGACATCTGGCGGGATAACCATCTCATGCCATTTTCCTGGATTCTCCTTCCTGATGAGTAAATCAGCCTACGACAGCCAAATTCTAGCTCAGAAGGCTGATCTGAATGCACTGGGCTAGAACAAAGAGTGTCATAGATTTAGGGATATTTCAATATATGACTCATAGCTGGTTGAACTTGTTTTTTCTACTTGAAAGATATTTTCACCCAAGTAATTGATAATAGACTTCAAAATGAGCCATTCTTTCACTTTTCTAAGCTAAAGAACTATTTGCATGCTGTACTATTTGATTCTCTTTTAAATCAGAATCAAAATACAAAGCCATATAGACAATGTCTCTCCTTTTCTTATTACTTAACATTACCAGGTATATATATATATGAAATGACTAAAATTATTCCTTTTTTTTTTATTTTGCAGGGGGAAGGAATTTATCTGACTTCAGGGTAAACCCTTATCAACTTGACTATGCTTGGGAGTGATTTGTATGCCCATTCATGCTTCACTTAATAAATTTATATTGCCTGCCATATTTGGCATAGGTGAATCCAAGAAGACCAAGTTCTGACTTTCACAAAGGATATAGTTTAGGGAAAAGAAGAAGTAAGCTCATAACATTTCTAATATACAATGACATTTGCTGTAGTCATTAGTATACAAAGATATGGTAGGATCAAAGAGAAAAAAAAGATGAGATTTGGAAAAAGATTTCTAGGCTATAAAGAATTTGAGTTGATCTGAAGAAAGAGTAGGAATTTGTTCTTTGACTACCAAAAGGAATGTGCTCCTGATAGCAGTTAAGATAATATGCAGAGGTGCAGTGTCTTGATTTGTGAGAAACCCTAGCTTGCTTTCTTAATTAGAATTTGGAAACACCCCAGTCTCAATAGCATCACGATTCTAAATCTCTTAAGTAAACCTGATTTTTGAGATGAAGTATGCCATCTTGCATACTTCCTAACTTCTTAAATTATCAGAGAATAATTTTTTCAGATTTTTGATACAATTTTGAAGGTTTAGCTTATTTGGAGTTTTAGTCTATAATGGAACCACCACAACCGGAGCAACTCATATCTGCATCTCACAGGGTAATTGGGGACTTTATATAATTTGAATTCCACTTTATTGCCCTATACAAGTAAGTTCTATGTAGTTGGTAACACTGACCTTCAGGCAATGAAAACTAGAAAACCATCATTGACTTATTCGGTGTTGAGTATGCATATTTTAAATTTTAATAAAAATGCCACATTTCCACTGTTTCAAAATCCTTCATAACTGGTATTGTTAATGTTATGCTTTCTAACATTTTAATTTTGAGCCATGCACAGTACCCCATCTTTTTTTTCTCCAATTGCCAACTTCAACAGCAAAGATTACGTTCTGTCATTAGCCTTTCCCCAAGGTGATTTCACTGCAACTTCTAGAAAAGGTATACATCCTCATGATCAAAAGACGTTGTACAACTGAACCTATACCATTCTGCCACATTCTAAGTATCATTAATGTCAGAAATCAGTGAAAAGAATTTTACTGTTTTAACAAGGAGGGTCTTTCTATACCAAATATTGCTCTGGTGAGGTAAAAAATGGGAAACACTGAGATTCAGATCAGTGTTCTTTGAAAAGTGTTTGCCACCAAAATTTTGCAGAAAATTTTTAGGTAGCTTGGTGTTACACTAAATAGTTGGACTTAAGGATAGTTTTTGTGCCATTATTTTTTTCCTACTTTTATCTGCCACCATCAGGAAAATTCTCGCCTGAAGAGATTTAACAGTACCAAGCATCTGGTGGAACCTAGTGCCTAGTTTACTGTCTAGACCACAGTAATCCTGTAACACAAATTCTTCTCTTCCTCTCTGGCACCACCAAAAGTCATGCTTGCCTAATTGCTCAATACAAGCAAAATAGTAACAATAGTCATTTCAGTAGAAATAGCATCTGATGAGTAAGAATATCACAAAAACCTCCTTTGTCCCTTTCACTCCCCCTAAACTCTCTCTACCACACTAATAAAAATAGGCATCATCATAATAATACCTAATACCCACTGAGCTCTCATTATATGGCAAACACAGTTCTAAACTATTGACTGGGCACTTATTACTTGCAATGATGCTATGAAGTAGGTACTATAACTATCCCAATGCTATAGGTGAGGAAACTGAGACAGAGAGATGCTAAAAACCTTGTTAGAGATCACACAACAATTTGTTGGCAACTTGGGTTTCTAATCCAGTGTAGACTGGAATTACATGTTTATATCCCTTCAAGAAAAGAATATCTTGGACCAAGGGGAGAATGGGGTGAAAAGAAGGAAGTTGAAGAGAGGTCAGTAAGCCAAATGGTCTTGGTAACGAGGAAAGAAAAAACTTAGGGACAACTTGAGTGGCCAGGTTACCAAGAGATACTGGATTCCATTAGATGCTACACAATAAAGTGAGTTCCTCTTCTACCAATACCTGGAAATTATATAAAAGGCACCTGGTTCACTAAAACTTAGATGCTGTTCTTGGGGAGATTGTTTTACTTACCCCCCCCAAATGCTTGAAATAGACATGTAGTTCAATTATGGAAAAAAAAAAGTTGTCATCATTCTGAGTTTATACACCAAGTTTTACTCATTTTCCCTTCAAAGAGCAACATGAAGCACGTTTAATAAATGAGCAAATTAAGTCACTGGTGATTAAATGACTTACATAAGGCCTCTTTGTCCTGTTCTGCGTCCTTTATTGTTTTTATCAAACTTGATAGTGTGAAAGGGATTTCCAAAAATGATACTTGAAGGATCTGTATTTTCTCATGGTTACAATGTTTCATGTAAAATTTTCTCTGCATGATGAAATATTATGCAGCCATAAAGAAGGACAAAATTATAAACTTCGCAGCAACTTGGATAGATTTAGAGTCTATAATACTGAGTGATCTATCACAGAAACAAAGAACTGAGTACCACATGTTCTCACTCATAAGCGGACCCTGAACAATTATCATAATCCTATAAGAAAGGGATTGGCCGTAGTGGGAAACTGCCAGCAGGGAGTGGGGGGGCATACTTCATCAATAAGGGTACCTGATCTCAAACAGATGAAGTAGGGACCAAAGTGAGGTCCAAACTTTACCTGTACAATGACTATTTGTATACCTAACCCTGCATTGCACCCTACAACTTTAAAATAAAAATAAAAAAGAAGAAAAAAAATTTTTCTCTAGTGCTGGAAGCTATTACATATATTTGTCATACAACAATTGGGAAATGTGGGGAAAGAAAAAGATAAATTTGTCACTCACAATTTAACCACTTAGACCTAACCATTTTGAGCATCGTGTTGAATTTTCTTATGATTTTTGTTGTTATGTATTTTATTATATGTTGTGTGTATATGTATGAATGTGAGTGATTTTATTAGGCTTTAACTAATCTTTAGATATATACTTCATATTTCATTGTATAAAAAACTATAATTTGTTGATAAATCTATTTCTATCTTCTGCTTAGATCATCTGCTTAGACTATTATGATAACTAAAACTGTAAAGACTTAGCTTTAACAAATTATTGATGGTTTCTTCAAGAAAAAAGAACTTAGAAGTTTAATTATTGAATCAGGGTGTCTAAACATATGTAAAGTTCTTGATATAACTTGTATTGACCTCCAAAAATGTTGTAGCTTCCACTACTGGTGGCTTTGAATGAATTAAAAAACAAACAAACAAAAGAAATCCTATTCTGGTCTCACTGAAAATAGGTGTTAGGTTCTCTATTAAATTTTATTTTCACAGCCCTTAAGAAATATAGCACAGCCAGCAAACTTTAATTTGAACTGGTGCTATGTGGTTCAGTCAATAAACAAAAATCTTAGCTTATTATTTAGATTTTAAACTTGTATGGGCTGTGTTACCCTTAAAGAGTAAAGGTGGGCCTTTGTTTTGTTTTGTTTCTTATTATTACAATTAAACTCTATATTTTTTCTGGCTGGCTGAAATGGTCTGATTTTAAAAATAAATGAATAGTCCATCAGGGTTTCTAGAAGAAAATGCCGCAAGACAATTTATGATCTCTTCACTTATACTAAACTAAACATATATAATGGTTTATATATCACTTATTGTGCTTATTTAAACATTTTGCTAAATAGAATACTAACAGAAAAAAAATAGGCTTTATGATCACAGAGCCTGAACATTTATTCTAGCATTTATCTTTGCATTAGGGACAAGAACTGATTTTTCAAACCCTCAGCTGAAAGGATAAACTCATGGTGTTAGGTAGTTCGGATCTGGCTTCTCTTAGAATATTTCAAGGTGTTCTTTTGTGGATTTTGTGGGCTTCCACAGGAAAGAACATAGAAAAATCTGCTAATTATTTCTGACCCTGACAATAGCACGTCTGTTTTCCTGAGCACAATTAGAGATGATGTGCGGGACTAAATAAGAGGTACTCCTTTCTCTCTAACAAGCTGACCTTTAAAATGAAAGAACTAAAACTTGTTTAAGTCATAAAATGAGTGAAAACAACACATATAAACTTCTAGACATTCTTTCAAAATCAAAATCGATTTTCATTCTGAAAATTTCAGGGGAACCTGTGTTAAATTTCCACACATAATTTGCAAATGTTTTATATCTTGGTAGGTGGTATATTCACTTAGAGGTGAGGCTTTTGTGCTTATTTTTCATTTTTGATTTGTATTGCTTTGCTTTATTTTCTTTTCAATTCTCTGTGTTAAAAGTATTCAGAGCTGGTTTTCAACAATCTGAATTTAAACACAACCAAGTGTTAAACCACCAAAGTAATATATAGTATTATTGACTTTTCACTGTTTTAGCTGTTGCTTAGTATAATGTAAGCATCATGAATACAATAGATCTAAGCGAAAGAAATCATTATTATTCCTTAACAATAAAAAGCTCAGATTGTTTATAATTTACTTCCTAACGCTCACATGGTATGCAAATGGTAGCAAACGATAGACATGAGATCAACTTCAATGTCTCATATTAAATGTATGGTCTTAACTCTTAACTACTACAACAAATATTAAATAGAAGCATTCTAAAAATTGCTTCATGAGCTGACAATACACTTCGTTCTCCCTACCTGCTAGGGAAATACAGACTCCCTCTCCTAGCCACTAATACTTTTCAGGTCTCAGCTCTTCCTACCATCCCTGACCATGCCCACCTGGCTGCCAGATCCCTTATACTGCCTGGTTCTCCACCTCCTAACCCCACACCCTCTCCTTCAAGCCTCCCTTCTACTGCAGGGGGTCCTCATTGCCCAAGTGTATAGATTGCCTTCGGTCTCTTTCCTTCCCTATCCCTCTTCCAGTTCCTCCCACAAAGACCCTTCACAAGCTGGTTCATTTCATGGCAGCCATTTCCCCCATCCCAGCCACACTTCAGACTCTGAGGTCACTGACATGGACACTACTCCCGCATCTAAGGCTATCATTTTCACATTTGCCCCAAGCCCCAAGTGAGTTCTTTCCCTATTTTCCAATATCCATGGCAGTGTGGGGAAGGGGTGCCCTGCAAAGGTCTCAGTGGACATCGACCCACCTACATTTATTTCTCAAATTGAAGCCCCACCTCAATTTTAACCTTCCCTTTGGTCAGACACCCACCCCTCTGCCCAGATTTGGATCGCTGACTGGGCAACTGCAGGGATCCTGTCTCCCCAATGCCCCTGTTTTCGGAGCCTTCCCATCCAGCTCCTCCAGTAACCTCCACTCTAGTGAGAAGCACCTCAGCATCATCATCATTCAAGCCTGCCTTCAACTCCAAAGGAGACCATCCCTTCCTCCAAGGCTGTCATCCTCCAACCTCCCCCTGATCCAGGAAGAACAATATTCCATCCTTCGTGGGGTTTCCTCGTCCTGGGAACACATGACCCAGGACCAGCATTGCCTTAGCACCAGTCTCCACCAGATTGCCTGCACAGTCACTCAGGGAACCAACCGCAACTTCCAACCATCCTTTGAACTCACGAGTCATCTCTTAGCCCACATTTGAGTCCCCCAATGAACTGCAGCAGTCTAGCAGCTCTTTTGTTTTGGTAAACCCAGAAAATCCAACAAAAGCGAAAGGCCGAACATCCCCTGCAGCCCAGTCACCCAGAGGCAGGACACTGCAATCGGATTTGGCAGGTTTGACATCACCATATTCTATACTTGGCACACCTATAAATGCTCAGGCACCCTTTAGTAACAATTAAGTGCTTTCCCCATTGCTGGGGTCAAGAATTCTAGCTTGAGAGTTGCCACCAGGGTGCCAGACACTGGGGACAGTACCTCTCTGATTGTCAACACCACTACAGGCACACTGGTGATTATGGAACCTGGTGCTTCTATGGATAGTAGGAGCATTGGAATTGGGATGTCTGCTCTGGCTGCAGTTCCACATCAGGAGCACTCAATCCTGGAGCAGGACTGAGGGGGATACCCAGAATCCCTTCTGTTCCTCCATTAGATCAGGTAGCCTGGAGTGCAACTGACCATAGCCTTGCTGCACCAAGAGGGACCAACAACATCTCTGTATTTGCATATGCTTCCGGTGCCGGGATCCACCTTCCCAGAAGACAGATGGGTATAAAGAAGGAATGGTTGGCGGCCCCCATGCTCCTGCTTTTCATCAGGGTATCATGTCTCTGTGTGGAAAACACATCCATCAGAGCATCTGGGGTTCACTTGGACAAAGCTCAGATAGTGCATCTGCAGGGACCACCACCATGCCTTTGGGAGGCCCTTGGGAGCCCACCTACCAGAAAAGCACCTGAGGGCCAACCTGGACAATACACAGATGGTGTGACAGGTTGTGACTACATGTACTTATGGCTCCCCACCACACACAAAGATCACCTGTGGCTCACCTGGCTAAACATAGGAGATACAACAGTGGACATCACCACACATTTTTAGGGAGACATCTAATCTCCCTTTAATTTAAGACACCAATGATCCACCCAGCTAAGGTGCTCCTTTGACTTTAAAGTAGTCAGCATTGTCAATGAAACACTTGTGTGTTTGGAGGTTTGTTGTCAGAGCAAGTGTGCATGTAGCCTGAAGATAGAAAGTAGTCACTGGGACGTCCTTGTGCCTAAAGAAGGGCTCCATAGAAGCCACCAACTCATTTCTTACTCCTAGCATGACTCTCAACAAACAAGGAGCAATTCTCCCTTTGCATGCGGTCCCCATAAGTGAACTTTGCTCCAGGAGGAAGGAGCTCAGTCCCTTTCAGTTCAACTTAACCTGTGTGTTAGACAGCGTGGGGTAGACAAGCTCAGACAGAGCCAGCCTTTATCTGAGATGCTCCACCATGGCTTGACTGTTCACCTGACTGACCCAAACCCTGTACCAGTTCTCTCCAGTCTTGGAAGTGGCAGGATGCCCACTGCAATTGATAAGTGCTCTTTTTTCCATTTTTCATTGACCTTAGTGAACCCTCACCTTTCCCAGATGATGTAGATACAAGCTTTGTTCTTGTCAGTCTGCCTCTGCTCATGTGTCTTCGCTCTTGGGCTCAAGTGAGGAGGAAGAATTGGACATGTGTGAGGGACAATGTGTTGGGTCAAACTTTATGCAAACTTCTGTGTCCAAGGAATAGGGTGTGGAAGTTACTACACTGTATGACTTCACATACTCAGTCCTGAAGTTTCTGTGTGAAGTCTGAATGTCAGGGATAACTACCTAGGAAGCCGTGAGAGACCGGCTTACCCACTCTGACCTCTTCCCTTTATTCTTCTCTCTGGCTACTCTGGCCACATTTGAGACTATTTCCTTCCTGATGTGTGTTAGAAAACCTCACTGATTTTAGTTTGTAGACTAGTTTAACCTGTCTTTGTGTGTGTGTGTCTTTTGATTAATTTAGACTTGGGACTGCTGGAGACCAGCTCCAGCCGGGTTCAGGGTACCCCAAAGGTGGAGATGGCATTGGTGACTGGGGGGAAGAAGAGAGAAAAAGAGAGAGAGAGAGAGAGAGAAAGAAAGAGACTGGACTCTGGTCTAGTGCAGAAGCGATGTGTGTGTTATTGGGAATTACAAGGGGTCTTTTATATACAAAGTCAGATGTGGGAGGGGCGTCCCCCACCCACCAGAAACCTTAATCCATGAACACTTAATCAATGATTGCCTTGAAACCCTTTTCATATGATAATCTTAAAATCCATAACAAAGGATAACCTAATCCATGACAGACATATTCTATAAATCTTTTTCATCGTAAGCTGATTGATTTATGCCAAGTTAAACAATTCTATAGAAGCTTAAGTATTTACTTTACAAATGAAAGTGGCCCATCCCAGAATGTTTGGAATGTGGCCCAGTTCAAAGTTCGCAGTGGGCTACCTGCAAGTAACCCAGCCGCATTCTTTCAACAAAATGGCTGTCTTCTAAAACTATATTCTACAATTTACACCTTCAATAAATCCTAGGATCGTGACCCAGAAGCCTGTGACCAATACTAAGGCTCTTAGATGTGACACGAGTTTGAATTATAAGTTGTGTGAAAGCCAAAACTGCAGTTTGTGGAAGAATGGGAGCAATGAGCTTCTAAAGTTAGCTTGTGTTCATCCCGGTCTCAGAGTTTTTATGCTTTGAGCTCACAGGAGCTTAATCTGGTTAGTGCTGAGTTAAAGGGGAGGAAATGGGGTCAATATCTCCTGAACGCATCCTAGTGGCCAAGGGGTCAACAGCCCTTCCTGATCCCTAACGCTCAGTGGACCTCTGTGGCTGCAGCTCGCAATATGGGACAGTCATTTTCAAGATTCCTACTTTGCCCTGAGAGGTTGGACTTGGCATCCATCTTCTCACATCTAGAGGAACAAAGAAAAGAAGAACTCATGCCTGCTTGGTAATTATTGAAATTTTAAATTTACTTATAACTGATCATGCTGCTTAAAAATATGAGAAAGTATTTTCTTTAATAACTAGTCTCACTCTAGTCTAAACCACTAAGATATCAAATCACAAGAGTAATGATTACACCCAGTTATGACTAACCCTAGATTTCTGCTGGACCTGCACTAGTCTTAATCACTGGAAATATGGTCTTGATTAAGGTAGTTCACAAGCCAGGCAAGCCATCAATGGGAAAAAGAGAAAAGATTTTCTTCAACTTCTAGTATATTTCATTAAGCAAGTGTTCACTGATGACTCTACTCTAGCTCTGTGGTAGACCCTTGAGATAGAGATTGAAAGACATTTCTTAACCCAAGAAAATTCACAATGTAGTAGGGGAGAAAGTGGATAAGACCAAAAATTCAACAAAACAGGGAAGTGCTAAAACAATGAGAGCAGGCAAGAAGAACATAAACTACTTTTGGAGAGGAATGAAACGTGAACTGCAACTTCAAGGAGGAGAAAGGATCAGTCAAGTGGAGGAGGAATATTTCCAGGTCAAAGCCAGAGCATTTGGAAAGTTCGGAAAGGTAGGGAGAGGACCAGCCAGAGGAACACAAGCCAGGTAGTTGAGTGTGGCTGAAGAGTGAAACCAAAGCTGGGAGATGTACTTGCAGGGTTGAGCAAGGGCAGAACATGAGTTAAATACCCCCACTTAAACACCATGATGGAGCATCTGTCCATTTTCCTGAAGGTATTATAAACCATGAAAGAATTGTAAGCAAAAAGATTACATATAGGTTTAAAAACATCCCTGTGGCTGTGTGAGAAGCAAGAATTAAACTTTGCCAGGGCAGAGGCAAGGAGTCTAGACAATGGAGTGGTCGAGGCCAAGATGAAATAGTGAGCTCTTGGGTCTAAAGGAGCCGACGGTGGGCATGTTGAGGATATAAGAGAAGAGGGAAATGAAAAGAGTGACAGCAACAGGCCCAGGCCTCTTCTAGTCTTTTGGTTCTGATCAATGAACATGAGTGATTTTGGCAAAAATATAAGGTCTACTTTTATCTATTTTATTTTATTTTTGACTCAGAGTCTCACTTTATCACCCAGGCTGGAGTACAGTGGCACAATCACGACTTACTGCAACCTCGACCTCCTGGGCTCAGGCGATCCTTCTGCCACAGCTTCTTGAGTAGTGGGACTACAGGCAGCCATCACCACACCCAGCTAAGTTTTTTATTTTTTGTAGAGACGAGGTGTCACGATGTTGCCCAGACTGGTTTTGAGCTCTTGGAGTCAATCAGTCTTCCTGCCTCGTCCTCCCAAAGTGCTGTGGTTATAGTTGTGAACCACAGCACTCCTGTTTATTGACAGTATAATCACAAACAGTTGACTCAACTTCAAGAGTCTCAGTGAAATCAATGCTTTTACCAGGGCCTGATTACCTCACAAGATTTTTAAAAAGATAAAATGAAATAACACAGGGGTGGCTCTTATAAACCATTGTTATTATTCTATATGTAGGGATGGATGAATGGATAGATAAGGTCTACTCTTATTTATTTATTTGTTTGAGTTGGAGTTTCGCTCTGTCACTCAGACTGGAGTGCAGTGGCCGCTCCCGGCCACTGCAGCCTCGACTTGCTGGGCTCCAGTGATCCTTCTGTCTCAGCCTTCCGTGCACTACCACGCCCGGCTGACTTTTAATTTATTGTAGAGATGAGGTCTCGCCAGGTTGCCCAGGAGGGTCTCGAACCTGCGGGCTCCGTCAATAGGTCTACTTGTAATACCACGAGATGCCTGTGGTAGGTTCAGCCGCTATTTGGAAAGCAATTTGTTCACTTATTTACCAATCTGATATATCTGTTTAGCACCTGGATGTGCTGTGGACTATTATAGAGAGTAATATCAATTATGAGAAAGGTAGCGACTGACTACAAATGTATTGTCCTGACTTTGTGGACCCTACATTCTAGTTGAAGGTGAGAGAAGGCACAACACACATGTACATTATCTCACAGGTGAGCCAGTAATAAATGCTATGCAGAAAAGAACAGTAAATGGTGAGCTGAGATTGTGGATGAGGAGAAGCAGGTGTTTTAATTTAAACTGCAGATAAGACAAAACTCACTTGGAAGTAAAGAGTCTAGAGAGAGGCAGTTGAGCTGGGTCTCTTGGTGAAGAGCATTTCAGATAATAGGAATAATCCTCAGAGCAAGCAAAGGCTCACCAGAAGGATACCAGTGTCCTCAGGGAGTGGTTAGTAAGGTAATGTGCTGGAATGAAGTCAGCAAGTGGGAGGGAAGGAGGAGATGAGATAGAGAAGATTTGGTTTGAATTCTGTGCACTACTATTTATTGATTGTATAATCACAAACAGTTGGCTCAATTTTCAAGAGTCTCAGTAAAATCAATGCTTTTACTATGGACTGTTTACCTCAGAAGATTTTGAAAAGATAAAATAAAATAGTGTAGGGCCGGGCTCGGTGGCTCAGCCTGTAATCCCGCGCCTTTGGGAGGTTGAGGTGAGTGGATTGCCTGAGCCCACGGGTTCGAGACCCGCCTGGGCAGCGAGACTTCATCTCTACAATAAATCAAAAAATCAGCCGGGCGTGGTAGTGCATGCCTGTAATTCCGATACTCGAAGGCTGAGGCGGAAGGATCGCCGAGCCCAGCAGGTCGAGGCTGCGGTGGCCGGGAGCGGCCACTGCACTCCAGTCTGGGTGATAAAGTGAGACTCCAACTCAAAAAAAAAAAAAAAAAAAATAGTGTAGGGATGGATCATTGTTGTTATTATTTTATATTTGGGGACAGATAGATAGATAGATAGATAGATAGAGTTATGGACTGAATATTTGTGTCCCCTTAAAAATTCATATATAATTTTTTGAATCAGGGCCTTACTCTGTCACCGAGGTTGGAAATCAGTGGCATGATCATAGCTCACCACAACCTTGACCTCCTGTGCTCAGGTGTTCTTTCCTCTTCAGCCTCTTAAGTAGCTGGGACTACAGGCATGTGCTACCACTCTCAAATAAGTAAAAATATATATATATATTTTATAGCTAGGGGACTCACTATGTTGCCTACACTGTTTCTGAACTGTTAGGCTCGAGCAATCTTCCTGCCTCAGCCTCCCAAAGTGTTGGGATTACAGGTGTAATTCATGGTACCTAGCCAAATATTTGTATTTTGAAGCCCTAACTCCCACTGATGGTACTAGGATGTAGAACCTTTGGGAGATAATTAGCTTTAGATGCCACCATGAGGATGGGACACCCATGAAGGGATTAATGTCTTTATAAGAAGAGGAAAAGACACTAGAGCTTCCTCTCACCAACATGTGAGGACATATCAAGAAGGCGCCATCTGTAAGCCAAGAGAAGAGACCTCACGAGAGACTAAATCTGCCTTGAGTTTGGACTTCCTGGCCTCAAGAACTGTTGAAAAGAAAAGCCTACTGTTGAAGCCAACAGTCTGTGGCATTTTATTATAGCAGCCTGAGCTAATGTAGATAGATAATAGCTAGATAGGAAGACAGATAGAGCATATAGATATATTAGGTCGATCCATAAGTTTGTAGCACTTGTTTTTTGGCATGGCAACTCTGCAGTGTTGGGAGTCTGTTTATGTTTGTCATTTGTCGTTTGGAGTGATGATGTTGTGCTTGTAAATATGCCTTGAATTTCGCACATTTGGAAAAAGGTAGTACTATTTTGGGGCTAATGAAGATAGAGTGTCAAGTGGAAAAAAAATGAACACTTCTGCCATATTTTTCTGTTTGAGTTTACTGGAGGAGTAAAGGGAGTGGAGGTGACTTGAAACATTTGTGTCATGTATGAGGATAATACCATCAGGGAAAGCACAGAAAGAAAATGTTTTTGTCATTTCAAAGAGGGCCACTTTGACCTGAGTGATTTTCCACATTCAGGAAGACCATGGTCTTTAATGAAGACTGCTTAAATACTTTAATCCATGATGATCTGCTTCAGTCAATGTGAGAATTGGAAAATGTGATGAGCTGTGACCAGGCAACCAAGGTGAAACATTTTCATTCCGTGGGTAAGCACAACACTGCTATGAACTTATGCATCAGTCCAATATGTGCACGCCTGAAGAGGAAACTTCATTTCAAAGAGAGCATAAAAATACTTGCTTTCACATAGTAAGCATGTAATAAAATATGACAACTAGGACTAAAAATGCACAGCACTGTGCCTACCGAAATTCATGAGATTAGTCCTGTAAAAACAAAACCATTACAAAGAGGCCACTAGACTATTCCTGGCATCCTGCTGCCTGATTTATTTGCTCTCAGTTGTTTATTATACTTCCAGAGAATCAAGACTTCTCTTCCCTGGCTGCAGAGAACTGCCTACATCTTGTAGTCAGAGTTGTTCCTCAGAAGCAGGGTTGAAATCTACCATGTCTCCTTCTTTTAAGCTAAGGTCTTACTCTGTTGCTCAAGCTTGAGTCCAGTGCAGTCACAGCTCACTGCAGCTTTAAACTCTGGGATCCAGCAAACTTCTTGCCTCAGCCTCCTCCAAAGTAGATGGGACCACAGGTGTGTGCTACCACATCTGGCTAATTTTTAAAAATTTTTTGTAAAGAAGAGGTCTCGTTATGTTCCCAAGGCATCTGATCTCAAACTCCTGGACTCAAGCAATCCTTCTGCCTCAGTCTCCCCAAGTTCTGGGATTATAGGCAAGTGCCACCACACCTGGCCCTGTTTGCTTTTAATAGTCCTGCACTTTCTGAAATGCACAGCAATATTACTTGGGAAAAATTAAAAATTCATGCCTTTGAACATTTTTTTTAAGCATTCTCTCCCTCTTACTCTCCTGGAAGAAAAGAAGAATGATCACCAATGGTAAACAGCAGTTACAGCAAAACACCAAGTGTCAACTTCACATTTAGAAGAGAACACTGCCTCTCCTCCCTGTGATTTCTGGTGCTCTGCTCGCTAAGAGGAGCTTCTCTAGCAATGAACTACAGAAATAATCCCTGAAAGTATTGTTCTGAACTGGACATTTAATTTAAAAAATCAAGCTAAAAATAAGGCAAATTTTTAACAAATGTGTGAAAGATACGAAGAGGATTTTGATTTTCATTTTTTGATGCGTTTACACAGCTGAAACTATTTCCAGTGAATAGAAATATCCTTTAATTTTTATTGAAATAATACATGAACCCGATAGCAATTTGAATAATACTGAAATTCAACCCTTCCCACCTTAGTTCCCCTCTCCAGAAACAGTTTTTAGCTACTTCAATGCTACTTCGTAAATTCTAAACTTTATGCTTTTTCTACTGTATCGTGACATATCCATTTTAGAAAATATTTTTACTATACTAGCTTGAGGAAGGCTAAGAAAGTTCAACTCCCACTAACTTTCCCCACCTTTTCCTTTCCAAGATATTCTAGTCACTTCATTAATTTTTCTTCTTCTGTTTTAGAACTTCATGTAATTTGGTAGCTTTATTGGAAAATGGTAACATAGTGGCTAAGTTGGTCTGGAAATGAACCACCAGGGTTGGAATACTTGTTCTTCCGCTTATCAATTCTGCAAACCTGAATAATTTTCACAGCCTTCCTATGCCTGTTTTCCCTTCTGTAAATCAGGGAAAAGAATAATACCCACCTCATGTGGTTGCTTGTGATGGTTAAGTAGAATAATGCATTTGCAGCCTTTGGAGTCCAAAGGCAGACAATATTTCTCAAGAAATAGGACTATTTTCTTGTTTTATCAACGTTCACCCTAATCTCATGAATTTCTCTCTGCACAAAACCTTTGTGTCCCACAGTTCCTCTGCGTTTCCCCTTCTCCTCCCACAGCTCACATCTGCCAATAACCTTTGCTTTTGTTTGTGCTGCAAACGTTTACATTTTGTTATGCAATTTCAGCAAAGTATCCATGTTTTACCCATGGGTAGACTCTAGGGTTGGAACCCAATAACCTGTGTGGACAATTCAAGTATTGCTCAGTCCCGGTGAAAATAGTGTGATAGGATTCTATTTTCTTCTCTATAGACAGTGTCCCAACTTCTGTCTTTTCCATCAATTGTTTAAAATCACGCTATATTTTGGTTTACTTTTCACTTTAACTATTGTGTTCTCCTACAGACTTCAGTGCTTTTTCTAAAATTTGCCTTGTCCTCTTTTTTTTCCTTGCACATAGAAATCAGTTTTTCTTTTCCAACATGTTGTTGTTTACTTGACTGGCTCCTTTCCCTTTCTTGGAAACTTGCCTCTACCCTACTCCATTTGGAAATGATAAGACCAAAGGAAGAGCATGCTCTTGGATGAAAGAGAATCAAAGGGGATACTCATGCTGTCTTTAGGGTAAGCCAGAAATGCTCACTAATCATTAACTGTGAAAAATGTCGAATTCTGGACACGACATCCCGATTTCCTAGAACTGTGGTAGAGCCAGGAATCTTGGTTTCAACTGGCACTCCAGGTAACTGTGATGCAGATTATTCACCTTTCATTTTGTTCCAAACACTGCTTTAGGCCTTAAGTGAGAGCTCACTAAAAAGCCCCATTTATCTCGTAAGGTTAAAACTTTTATATAGGATTTGGGAAAACCCTAGTTAGTAATAAGCAGAATAGTTCCCCTATGGATTGCAAGCAAATTCTGCAAAATATTTAAAAAAGTTTATTCTGAGTCAAATATGATTGACCGTAGCCTAGGGTACAATCTCACGGGCTCCCGAGGACATGTGCCCTAGGAAGTTTGGTTACAGCTTTGTTTTATACATTTTAGGGAGACTGACATTTACCAGCAAGGACATAAATCAATACATGTAAGTCATACATTGGTTCAGCCCAGAAATCATCTCAAAGTGGGGGCTCACAGTTCACAGGTGGATTGAAAGATTTTCTGATTTTAAAATTTTTTTTTAAATTCAGGGTCAGATGCAAGGAGTCCCTTCAGTCAATCGGGGGCTCAGAACTTTATTTTTGGCTTCCATTCTGGTGAAGATTTGTCAGAGGCAACACCAGTGGCCAAATCTTAATTTTGTCCCAAATTGTTGCCAGAGTGGTGACTACCCTGCTCTGGTTCCATCTTGCCTCTTGGTGGGTCCCCAGTGGCCAAAGACTTAGAGCCAAAAGACTTGCAGCCAATTCAAACATTCTAGGCGAGATGGAAATGGAGGTGGGCAGGCATTCATTAGCTCTTCAAATCTTTAAGGCAATGTAAGATCCCAAAACCAAAAGCCAAAAGGCAGCGTTACAAAAGTGACTTATTTGTAAATTCTATGCATTGAGCTACTGTTATCTGGGTTTTGGCTACAGACGTGTAGCAATTAGCTATACAAAAGATAAGCATCTTGCTAAGACCATTAAGCTAAGGAATTTAGAGACTTTTGTTGTGCCACAAATTTTTTTTTTTTTTTTTTTTGAGTTGGGATCTCTCTGTCATCTAAGTTAAAGAGCAGTGGCGTGATCATGGCTCACCACAGGCTTAACCTCCTGGTCTCAAGCAATCCTCCAACTTTAGCCTCCTGACTATTTGGGACTATAGGCGAGTGCCACCATGCCAATCAATTCTTAAAATATTTTCCCACTATGATGCCTAAGCTGTTCTGGAACTCCTGGTCTCAAGTAATCCTGTCTTGGTCTCCCATAATGTTGGGGTTATAGGCATAAGCCACCGTGCCTGGTCCCACAGTGCTTTTTTGTGTGGTCTTTTTAGTAATTTGTTGTAAGATGGCTGAAACATTAAAAAAAAAAGTCTATCTGTATAAATTCCCTTACTTGGAATAACCATACCCATGAGATTTTATCACCAGATATCTTGGAATCTTCACACTAATTTTATTTTAATTCTATGGGAAGTAAGACATTTTTAATGGTTAATTTTATGGAAATTTTTATGGTTAAGATGGTTGGAAAGGGGTCATGTAATGGCTCAGTGGCAAAGTCTCTCATTTTCTCAACTGTTTTGGTATGTAAGTACCTGTCAGACCTGGAGGATCTGAATTAAAGTTACCCCTCAAAATGAACCCTTAAAATCTCTATTTTATTTTATTTTAAAGATGTGGGGTACAATTCAGGGTTAATTATGCAAACGTTGATTACGTAGGTACCCTTGTTGATGAGATATGCCCCTCCTTCCCCTAGCAGTTTCCCTCAACTGCTAATCCTACCCCCCTCTTCCCGAGCAGTTTCCCACTACTGCCAATTGCTTTCTTATAGTTTTATGATAATTGTTCAAGGTCCGCTTATGAGTGAGAGCATATGGTACTCTGTGATAGATCGCTGAGTATGATCAACTCTAAATCCATCCAAGTTGCTGCAAAGTTCATATGCTTATCCTTCTTTATGGCTGCATAATATTCCATTGTGTATATGTACCACATATTTAAAATCCAGTCCAATTTCGATGGGCAACATAAGAAATCTTTGTCCAACTTTAAGTAGCAAATATATATTCCTGTGTTTTAGAACTTTATTGTTTTAGCTTTTAAGAACACACACACAAAACACTTTTTAAGTAAATATTGGCATATGAAAAATAGCAAAATATAAAAACAGTAATAATTATGACCAAGTAGAGTTTATCCTAAAAATACAAAGTTGAACTGATTTTAAAAATTAATCAATGTGTTTACCACATTAGCAGACTAAGAAGAAATATTGTATGATCATTTCAATAATGCAGATAAAGCATTTGACAAAATTCAGTGATTCACGGTAAAATAAAATGAATTTTCATTCAACTAGAAATACGAAGAGATTTCCTCAACTAATAAAATGCATCTATGGAAAAGCTACAGCTTTATGTTTAAGATTGTTTTCTCCCTACAATGATTCTAATTTTATCTCACATATCTGAAAATGTCATGGTGGACCAAATGCTTTCCAATTTTTTCATGTTCTTTCTCCAAATTATTTATAATCAAATAAACATGCCATATATATGCAAAAATAAGAAATAAGATTAAAAGTACATATTGTTTCTAAAATAATTCGTACAGATAGTCTGTACAGAAAGGTTTATGGAGAAGAATGATCACTGGTGGTATGGCTCATTATACATGATGTAGAAGCTGTAAACCAAGCTAGAAGAATTTCAGAAGTTACAGAAGAAAGGAAGAGAGAGAATAGGGATCGGGTAGAGCCTTACGTAGATTAGCATGGAGGAGGAAAAAAATGATCTGAGAGTCTGGAGCCTTTGGAGATGACCAAAGTACATGTAGATTAAGGGTAAAATGAAATTAGTTTTGGTAGATTCAAGGCAGACAGTTGTAAGATAAGAAAGACTGAGTTTTAAAGCTTACCTTTCACCATTGATGATGAAGCTTAGAGAAGGTAGCGTCTTAGGCTCACTATTTAGGGCATCTTCCTAACCCCTGATGATCCAGTGTAGGAGAAAGTATGGCAATAGGAAACAAAAACAGCTACAACTATATAGAAGATTTAAGCAACATAGTTTACAAATTGACTTAATTGGGAAAAAACACATTCATTAGAAGCATAAGTGGGTATCAGAAAACGTAGCCATTTAGGCGTATGCAAATTTCATAGGTTTCAAAGACTAAGTCCTCTGTAGACCTCATTTACTGATTACAATGCATTTAATTAAAATTAGATTCATTTAATTAAAAATGAATAACAAAATAATTTAAAAGCCCATACATTTAAAAATTAGCAGAATTTCTAACGAATTCATTCATCAAAGAAGAAATGATGATGAAAATTACAAATATATAAAACTTAACAGTAATTAAAATACTACATATTAACATCTGCCAGTGTGAACCAAGTAGTGCCTAAGTAAAATTTGGATCTTTAAATGCATTATTTGCAAAAAAAGAAACATTGACTATTCATGAACAAAATACATGTTTTTGAGCTTAGAAAAAGAAAAACCAAAATGAAAAATTTTGCCAGTGACATAAATATTTTTAAAAAATCGAATTATAAATCTCAGATAACATAAATAAAGTCATAAAAAGCCAAAAGCTGGTCTACTGAAATGACCAATAAACTTTATATATCTCTGGAAAAATTGCCCAAGAAAATTAGAGAGAAGGTTCAAAGAAATTATATTAGAAAATAAGGTGAACCATAAGTACAGACATAGCAGAGATGAAAAAGAAACTGTTAAAAAAATTTATGCCAGTAACATTAATTAATTTCAAGGTAGATATAATTTATTAAAACCAACTTGAGAAAGAAAAGATTTAAATGTCCTATAACTATTGAGAAATCAAGTTGATAATTAAAAATCTTCAAACTCATTCTTCTCTATAGTTGCAGATGCTTTTGTTTCCTATTGCTGGCAGGAACGTAAAATAGCATAACCACTTTGAACAATGGTTTGGCAGTATCTTGCAAATATGAACACACAGCATTTGAACCACCAGTTCTGCTCCACCAAATGAAAACACAGTCACAGAAAGATTTGTGCAAAGTTTTCATAGCCACTTTGTTAATAATAGGCAAAAACATAGACATAACCCAAATGTCCATCAGCAGAAGACTAGGTAGATTGTGGTATTTGATACAATAGAATCCCACTTAGCAATAACAAGGAATAAACTACAGGCAGCAGCACGGGTGACTCTCAGCCATTCTGGTGAGTTAAGGAGAGTGAACACGCCAAAGTGCATACTGTAGTACTGCATTTAGATGAAATCGCAAAGTAGACAAAACACATTTAAAGTAAAAAAATTAAAAACAGTAGTATCGCTGGATGGGGATGAGTTTAACTGAGAGGAGACATGAAGGAACTTTCTCGATTAATGAAAGTGTTCTCTGTGTTCACAGATTACAAATGTGTATCAATTTGTCAAAATTATGCAATGAAGTAATGCGCGACTCAATGTATGTGAATATTGCATACAATATTTAATAATAAGTGAGGGACATGGAGGGAAATGTCAGGATAAAACAAGAATAATAAAACGTTGATAGTTTTTAAACCTAAGTGATGGAGGTTTATTGCGTAACTCCATTGATTTTATATAGGTTGGAGTTTTATTTAACATTAAATTTATTTAATATTGCATGGGGCCCCTAAATACATTGGGGCCCTATATAAATCACCAAACAAGTAAAAAAAAACCAAAAACCCAAAACTTGATTATTTCAATACATGAAAAAAGTTTATAAAATTCAGCATTGTTCTTAAGAAAAATTTTAGTAAATGATAAATTAAAAGAAAATTTCTTGAACTGATAGATACATCTACTTAAATCTATATGAAATATCCATTTTAATAGTGAATATTAGGAAGTATCTCTTTAAAACGAGAAATAAAACAGGGATGACCATTACCAGCAATTTTATTCAGCAATATATTAAAAGTGATAATAAAATGGAAGGAAACAAAGATGACAAGGATTTAAAAAAAATAAAACTCAAATGATCTTAAGATAATATTATAGTATTCTTGTGAAAATCAAAATAATCTACAGAATAATTTTTAGAATGACATGAGTTAAGCTTAGATCTGGATATAATATCAATATGTAAAACTCAGTTATATTTTTATTTAATTGTAACAAAAGGTTAGTTGATAACAATTTTAACATAGCACCAAAAAATATCAAGTACCAAGCAATAAACCAAATAAAACATCTGTAAAATGTCTATAAAGTAAGTTGTATAGCCTTAATAAAAGGTTATTTAAAGAATATCTACAAGCCGTGCTCGGTGGCTCAGCCTGTAATCCCGCGCCTCTGGGAGGCTGAGGTGAGTGGATTGCCTGAGCCCGCAGGTTCGAGACCCGCCTGGGCAGCGAGACCTCATCTCTACAATAAATCAAAAAATCAACCGGGCGTGGTAGCGCGTGCCTGTAATTCCGGCTATTCGGAAGGCTGAGGCAGTAGGATCGCCGGAGCCCAGCAGGTTGAGGCTGCGGTGGCCGGGAGTGGCCACTGCACTCCAGTCTGGGCGACAGAGTGAGACTCCAACTCAAAAAAAAAAAAAAAGAATATCTACAGAAACAAATATTTACAGTTAATGAAGTTGAATATTATAAAGATGTCAATTCATTCCAATTGATCTATGGATTTCATGCAATTTCAATCAATCAAGAGTTGACAAGGTGTTTTCTAAAACCCGGCTAAATTTTTTCTAAAATTATTTGGAGGAAAAAAGACACTCCTAAGGGGACCCATGTGATGTTTTTTAACAGTTTAAAACCTATCATAAGTCTGTGGTAATTAAAACCATGTGTTGCTGGTGTAGTAACAGATAAACAGAACAATGGAACAAGATGCTAAGCCTAGAAACAGAGCCATGCCCATATGGAAGCCCGATTCAAGGTAGCAGATTTTTAAAGGAGAAGGTAATTGATGAAATATTCATTAAGTGATGCTAGAAGAGTTGAGTACGGTAAGTCCTCTACATATGAATCTTCAAGTTGTGAAATTTCAAAAGTGTGAGTGTGCATTTGCATGCCCACTCATGTAAGTGAGTTCATGTGTCTGGTATACATTGTCACATGTGTGCATCCTCTACAAGTGTTTGTGTTTCTGTGTACTTTACTGTAAAATACTTTATAGAGTACAGTAACACAGTATCTTTATTTCAAGCTCAAGATGTCCAGAAGCAAGTATAAAAGCAGCAGTGATATAGCTGGTACTGTCCTCTATAACTGATTGTGTTAGTTGGGTACCAAGGCTAATTAATTACAAATGTGTTCTTGGAATGGAACTTGTTTATGTGTAGGAGACTTACTGTATCACTAAAGAAAAAAAAAAGGTGAAATTGTATTCCATTAACACCATAAATAGAATCAATTCAAGTTACATTACATACAAATATGTAAACAAAACTTTATTTTAAAATAAAATAAGAGGATACTTTTATGAGTTTTGGGTAGGAAAATATTTCTTAGATGAGACAAAAATGTCTAAACATAAAAGAATTTGAGTGCAAAAAGATGGAAGATTTCTATTCATCAAAAGACAGTACTAAAATTCAAAGATCAATTATAAACTGAAAAAAGACCTTTGTCTTGCACACAATTAATAAATAATTGATATCCAGCATGTACATTCAGCATTTCAATAAAAATAAAAATTTAGAAATATAAACAACCATTTCACAGAGAAGAAAACACAAATGTCTATGGCATATAAGAAAATATTCTAACAGGTTATTACTCAGGGAAATCAAGATAAAAACCACAGTAAGATTGTATTATAGATATATAAAGTTGGCTCCAAAATCTGTGTGGTAGGATAACTAATGCCATCCTATGTCTTTTACAAAGATGTCCACATCCTAATCTCCACAATCTATGATTCTCACCTAATATGGTAGAAAGAATTTGCAGAAATGATTAAGTTAAGGATTTAGAGATGAAGATATTATTCTAGGTTATCCAAGTGTTTCCTAAATATAATCACGGTGATTCTATTGAAGAGGGAAATTTGAGTACAAAAAAGGCTAAGATGATATGATGACAGAGATTGGAATGATTCACTTTGAAGGTGGAGGAAGAAGCCAGAGGCCAGGCAATGCAGATAGCCACTAGCAAATGAAAAAGACAAGGAAACATATTTTTTCCTCAGAGTCTCCTAGAGGAACACAGCCGTACTGTCACCTTGACTTTAGCCCAGTGAAACTGACGTTAGAATGATAACCTCTAGGATTCTAAGAGGATACATTTGTGTTGTTTTACACCACTAAATTGTGGTAGGTTGTTACAGCAGCAGTAGGAAAGTAATACGCTCTGGTTATATTGTGTTGGCAAAGATCTAGATCTTTATGATGAGGGGGCAAAGTGAATTGATATTAGCACCACATAACCGTCTTGTAAATTCAACCCAGATTTATGACATAAGACCCAGGGATTCTAATCTTAAATATTGACCGAGAGAAATCCTTTAAACAAGTGACCCAGTAGAAACAAACAAAAAGCTTCAAAGAGTTATTGATTGAGTAGCAAATAACTGTAAACAAATGAAACAGCCATAAATAAGAGAATGACTAAGTGAATGCTGGAACATTCACTAATCAAATATTATATGCAGAAGGAAAATCGAAAGAGAAGAGCCAACCACATCAAAATGTATACATGTTAGAAATCTCTTAAGTGAAAAAAGCATACCTCAGAGAGATACGGTGTCACCCTTTTTTACAAATTTCAAAAGCAAGGTAAAACAAAAAAGCAAGAGGGTATCTTTTTAAATTCAATACGGTGGTTCAATATTGTTATTCTTTGAAGGAATCAGAAGGACTCAGAGAGAGCTTCAAATTTGACAATATGTTAGTTCCTAGCGAGGCTGAAAATGTATAGACGTGATAGCTTTATTGATATGGCAACTCTGCTAGACTATAGTCACCAGTTATTCAACAATCATCGGTGTTGCTGTCAAGACATTTTGCAGATACGTATATTTAAAGCCCATAATCAGTTGACTTTAAGTAAGGGCAATTCTCTCAGGTAACCCGGGCAATCCTAACTGAATCTGTTGGGAGACTTTATAGGCAGATTTGAGGTTTTCCTGGGAGAGAGAAAAAATCTATCTGTTCCTGCAGAGGTCCACATTGTGATCTTCCCTTCCTGACTGCCAGCCCTATGGATTTGAACTCACTTAACCAACTCCCATATCATGTAAGCCAATTCCTGGTCAATAATCCATGGATCCTTCCTGCTAGTTCTACTCTCCGGTTGAATCCTGACTGGCATATTAGATGTTACTTTATTGTTATCTTATTATATTGTGTATATGTCATGATCATATCCACTATTTTTGGAGCAGAGAAAAAAATCAATCTATAAGTACTCTTCATTGTTATTTTATTTATTATTTTGATAATGTTAAGTGCATCACTATTCAAAATCAAGGACTGAGTATTTTTTTGCAACAATTTATTGATAAAAGCAGACCAAAAGGATTACATTCTCTAAATGAATTATAGTAATCTCATAGTTCTGAAAGAATAGTAAAACTAAATATGTTTTCGATCTATAGAGTATGACACAGCATTCTCTGCAAATAAGCTCTCATCCTGAAAAGTAGGTTGGTTTTTAAAGCAATTATAATGTACAGGTGTCTGGCTAGTCCAATCTCACAGTCCATTTAAATGAAATACAGGAAGACACAAATATCTCAACTGCAAATGTGCATAGACAAACACAAAGTAAAAGGTTAAGAGTGGGTTTTTGTCTCAAGTCATTTCCCTGCACCGTCTTCTAATGTTTGCCGGGAGCTGCTCCAGTACCTCAGTCGTCACCTGTCACCGGTCTCCTGCTTTCAGGCATGCAGCAAACTAATGCTTGAAAAATACTGGTTTGAAAGCACTCCAGAGGCTAGAAAGAATCTGGTGACTGAGATCATTTCCTGAGGCGTTGAGGGAGGAAGAAACTGCGTCTTCAACATCGCACCAAAAGGAGAAGCTGTTTTGTAGACCCGGGAGAGTTGAACGGATTAATGCTTTAATAAAACAAAATGAAACTGTGGCCATTTCTGCAGCAGGTCAGAAGGGAGATGAGGAGCATGAGGGAAAGAGTAGAGAAAGGGACCAAGTGGTGACACCAGCACAGTGTCTGACGTTCACGACATTTGTGACCTTGGAAAGTTATGCTTCTCAGAATTGGCCTCCCACTCTGCCAAAGTGGGTGTGCGGATAGGATTGACATCACAGGTGATGTTGGCTTCAGACTCTCTATAGAAGAGTGGTTTGTATGGCAACCTAACGACACGAAGAAGGAGAGGGAAGATTTTCTGAACACTCCAAAGCAGGCACACTGTTTTCATTTAGACACTTGTTGTTTGCTGTTGCTTCAGGTACACGTAGTAAAACTGTAGTGATGTATACAGAGATAATGCCCATAATGCAGTTATCATGATGCTGGCAAATGAAAAGCACTTCGTAAGTTATTGCAGTAATTATTAGTATTATTACACCAAGTGTGTTTTTCTTCTTTCTGACTGCTGTATAGATATTTGTTCATCCTTGTGACTTGTTCAAAACATAAAATGGATGACTTTCTTCAATTTAAATTTTATTATAATTTATATTATGCAATACACATAAATATATGAAACAACTTAATATTTCCATTTGTAAAGATTTTACTTCCATATTTATAAAATATTTGACTTTCAGTGTCTTTTGGAATAGGAAGCAAAAATCCCTACAGAGCCTTTTTTAAAGAAAAAAAGGTGTTAAAAATGAAATTAATAGAGCTTTTAAAAACAACTATAAATCACTGTCACAGTATCCATTAGATGCATTATATAAATACTAAAATTAGTCAATATTGTATGTTAACACAATTCCATGTATTTATTCTTAGGTATGTGGCCATATTGTATTGCTTTTTGTCTTTAATATACCGACATTATCATTTTGTTAAAGTGTTACTATTTCTAACATTTCTCATAAATTCAATAAAATAATCAGAAAGGCTAGGCCAGAAATATATTACCTCTAGAAATCATTTTAATAACACAAAGCACATTGGTAATATAGTTATAAGTGTTCTTGCTTAAGTTTTCACTTAGAACACAGCAATCAGGCAGAAGCATTCCAAACTAAAATGGACTCTACACAGAGAGGTAACTGTCATCATCATCATATTAATAATATTATTAATAATAAAATAATAAATCATACTAAACATGGAAAGGCATATATGTTTTCCATGATTTATACAGCCTGACTGAATTAGGTAAAGCCATTAGCTTGGAAGATTAAAAACATCACGGGTAGTGAACTATGAAATGTGGTTCTCATGAAGGCAATAGCATCAGAAAGTTTTATCATAGTGAAACTGCTTCTTTTCAAAATGCTCTATATGATTTTTGAGCAAAATATATTAATTGCAAGGATCCAGTATTTTTGTATTAAAATTTTCAATATGAATTTAATTCCATTTAACTATACAATGCTCATTAACCAACAATTCAAATCCAGTCTTACTTTTTGTATAATCTCATTTCACTCCCTTTCCCATATATTCCCTTGAAACAAGTTTCCGACATATTATTTTTTAAGGTATTCTGCATGTATTTCTAAAATATAAGACCTTTCTTAAACATAAAATCAATACCATTGCCAAAGTTCAAGTTAACAATTATTTCTCAAAATCCAATCAGCATTCAAATTCCCATTTTTTCATAAATTTATTTTTCTGCTGGATTGTTTGAATCAGAATCCAAAGATCAACACAGTCCATATGGTTGCTGTGTCTATTGAGTTTATTTTAACCTATAGGTTCCCCTCCATCTTTTCCCCAGCTCTTTACTGCAAAAAGCAGATTTTGTTCTCTGGAGCTGTCAGAATTTTGCAATTTGCTGATTGTGTTTTTGTGAATATGTTCCTCTGAATATGTTCCTCTGTCCTTTGTATTTTCTGTAAACTTGTAGTTAGATTGAGGGGCTTATGATTTTGTGGGGTTTTGCTGTCGTTTTATGTTTTCGTTTGGTTTGGTTTGGCCCCCGGTTAGCAGTCAGTTTTGAAATGAGTCTGGCTTCAGAGTCTGCGTACTATGACCACATCACATATCCTCACAAACATAACATGCTCCTTCCATTCTTACCCACAACTTGGTAGGCCCTCCTTTGAGAAGTCTTCCATTATAGGACTCAACTATTACAGAACCTCTGCTTATGGTACCATACTTACTTTGTAGACGATCTCTTTGGTAGCATTTACCACCTCTCAAGATATTGAAACAAATTGTAAGTGTATCTCACCACTGGTCATTTGAAACAAAAGGATGTGTTTTCATCTTTGTATTTCCAGTATCCAGTCAATATCTGACACAGAGAGAAAAATAAACATTTGTGAGGGAAAACCTATAAGTGAATAAATAAACGTAGAATGAATTAAAATCGAAATTCTTAAAAACACAAAACAATTAAGTATGGCAAAATGAAGGCTATAGACTGAGAGTTAACTATTTAGAGTACCAGCTACGGAAAAAATCTACAAACCCAGGACTCCAGTCCAGAATCCCAAACAAATCACAATGTGATTTTGATACGTTAAAAGAAAAGGAAGGCTAAAAAAAAAAAAAAAGCAAAAACTGTCAATGAGAATACTTTACTTTTGGGTAAACAAAAGAACTTTGGTTATTTTAAGAAAAAGAAGTCACATCAGAGTAGAAGAAGCAGTGCTGGAAGCAAGGAGGTGCCAAAGCAGCTCGCTGCAGCTGAGAGGAAGAAACTCAGGGGCAAGCTTGGTTCCTTCACCGGAAAGAAACTAACTTGTGTTCGGCTTCTCCGGCACCTTGAACAAGATTCCATTTACAGGGAGGGATCAACCCGTCATCCAAGTTTAATCTCATCCCTGACCTTGGATTGGGGGAAGGCAGAGCCCCTGACTTAAGGTCTCATTGGATTGTATCTCATGGAAGAGAGATAATTCCTCCAAAGAAAAAGTGGTGCTGTTAAGAAGGAAAACTATACTTTTTATTTCCTCTGTAAATTCCCAACATTACCAATATTTCCAAGATAGTTCTGAAGTGCCTATGCTGAGGATACAGCCAAGAGTTAGACAAAATAAAACCTGCCCTGTGGAGTTAATAAAAAGTACAAATATGGTAATGATTCCACAAAGACAAGTAGATAAGTGTTACAGAAATACAACAGGAGCAACTGACTCAGACTGGATATTCAGAGAAGGCTTTCTTGAAGAATAAACATATAATCTGGATGCTGAAAGATGACTTAACTAAATAATGGAGGGGCAAAGGATAATCCAGGACAAAGAAATAAAAAGTGTGAGGTTGCTCAGGCAAGGAAACGAAGCTCTTTTATTGAAGAGACAAGTCCAATATTGATGAAGTATGGGGAAAAAAATGAGCCACTTCTCACAGTCAGGAACCTAGCTCGACCAGGGAGAATCCTGTGAGGATTCTGAAACTAATGTAAACCACAAAGAAGAAATTGTAACATGGTTTTTGGCAGCAATATGAAGATTGAGCTTGTTGCGACAACAGTAGAAATAGGAAGATAAATTCAACTAGTGGCCATGGGAATCGAGAGAAATAGACAATTTTTAAAATACTGGGTTGGTAGAAGAGATTTAAATAGATTTAAAGGATGGTAATAAGCCAAAATGGGGACCAATGGGAGGTCAAACTTTACGTGTACGAGGACCACTTGTGTATCTAATCCTGAATTGTACCCCACACCTTAAAAAAAAAGTTTTTTTTAAAGGATGGTGACAAACGAGAGGGAACTAATCAAAAGACTTTGCCATTTCTGGCCTGAGCAAGAGGGTAGGTAGAGAATGGGACAGTCTGTTGTCATACACTGAAGAAACAGCAGAGATTCTGTAAGAAATGTAAAACCCTAATTCAGTTTTGATTTGGTTAGTCAAGAACCAAGCAGAGTTATCAAGTGGGACATCTGGAAATATATACCTGGAGCCCAGGAGAAATGATTGTGCTGCAGGTACAGAGTTAAGAGATCACAGGTATAGAGAAGATCATGTGAGACATGGGAGGAGATAGATGAGTTCACTCCTGGAAGACCATACTAAGGAAAAAGAAAAAAGAACTTTGCTCAGAGCTGTAAAAACCAACAATTAAAATTTGGTTATAGATTTAGGAAGGAAAAAAAAAAAAGAAAAGAAAAGAAATCTAGAACAAAGACAGAAAAATAAACCTGAGAGTATGTGCTAGGATGTATATTAAGGAGAGAAGTTCAGAAAAGGAAGTCATTAACAGTATGGAAGGCTGCTTGGAAATAAAGAAAAATAAAGATTAAAAAGTACCCATTGGGTTCAGTTACGCAGGAGTAATAATTGTTCATCTAAGTGAAGAATATTTAGTAAAGTGTGGGATGAAAGTCAAATGAGAGAAAATTAAGGGGTTAGAGGTGATATAATGTAGGCAATAAATAACGTAACTTGCTTAAAAGCTTTGTGAAGAAGGCAAGGGAGGAAGGTGACGACAAGGGAGAAAATTGTTATCACTGGTAGTGGAATTTTGAATTTTGAAAGGTATTGTTGGTTCATTGGAATGTGTAAAGTATTACCTTTAAGTCTCAAACTGCTAACATCAAATTATTTTTATATCCTGTAAGCCATTTTATTTTATATCCTGGATCTTCCACTGTTGCAAACCAAAGGAGCTGCCCAAAACTGGGATTGCAGATACAGTCTTTTGCAACACAATTCTTTAGGCAGCTATCCTATAAAGTAATAGATTTGGCAATTGTGATGATCCCTAAGGCTGAATCTGTACTCAGCAAGAAAGAGTGCCATGATTGATTAGCCATGTCTGCCATTAGCTCAGAACTAGGGACTGATCCTGCCAAATACTTGCTGACAAGACAGTAGAAGTTTCACTTGGTAACACAAATCTTCTCAAAGAACCAGTGATTTGATACTTAAGTCAAAATTAGTTTGATGTGAATTCTCTTTATGCTTCAGATTCTGTTTATGCTCAATTTGATAGGATATATGTTTGTAATACAAGACCTATCTTTTGGTTTTCATTTTAAAGGCATTTCTTTTTATATTTTCTCAATATATTTTTGCAAAACCACCTGGATGTTTTAAAAAACTCTTTACATTTGTGTAGTGGTTGAGACATTTCACATACAACAATTCTATTAACATTAATTTTTAAATGTTAGCACATGGATGTTTATTACTCAAATAAATATATTCCTCCTCTGGAAAGCAGCTGATTGCAATGTGTTACATCTTTGTTCCAACTTGTCACTGACCGATGTCTTTCTGCAGTTCAGTTCAGTTGAGATTCACAAGTGAATACAGACCCCACCTGAACTGCAGATTATGTCTACCTCATTGTCAGTACTGACAGGGGTTTTAATGCATGGGGTTTATTTCACCGTAGATGAAGAATTATGGCAGCAAGAGAAAGACAACAGAGAAATAAGCAAAACATCAATTTTACGAGAAAGTGCTCAAACTGAGTCTAAAATCTGAAAGGACAAGAACTGAAAAAAAAGGAAAGATGTAGGGAGAAATTCCAGACTATCAGTTATTTGGGTTGAAATTTTCCTTTGCCTTAACAGATGTACCCCAGAGGTCATGCTTAATCACCCCAAGAACAGTAGAGTTGAACTTCATTGGCAAGACAACCAATAGACAATTAGAGCACAATGGGGGCCATTTATTTTCCTAACAGCTCTCTAATTTGCCAGTCAGTTGAGTCTTTAAAGGAATGAACTCACTATTTAGTGGGTCTTTTTGGTAGCTATGCTGCAACATCCAAATATATACCCACCACACACTAAAATTGTTGAGTATGAAGAATGGCGGATGTAGATTAGTGAATTAAAAAAATAAAAAAAACCAAACATATGTCTTAGTGTATTAAAGCAGAAACTGCTTCTCAAATAATTAACTCAAATGCTATTAGAACATTATCATAAATAAATGCCACTCTTGAAAGGGTTTCAGATGATGTTATAATTTCTAGAAGCATCTTTTTGTGGTTTGGTTTTGTTTTTAATTTTTTAAAAAAGAATATTGAGTAAGATGAGACTAATTGAAATAAATGCATGATGAAACAAAACTCCAAGAAAATGACTCATCACATGAATAAAAACACCAAAGAAGCAAGGTTTCATTGAAATTTGAAGATACCAATTATTTTAATGGAATAGTGTTATTCTATGAAAACAGGCCTAAGTAAAACTGATTTTTTTCATAATCTGCTGTTGGTATTTTTATTATTGGTTTCAAAGGCACAGTCATAATGATAAACCAGTATCTTGTGTCCTATGAACTGAGCCACTTAATAGAAAACTATAAATAAACAGGATTCATAAAGACTTCTGTTTGCACATATGAGATTATTGGATTTGAGATCAATGAACTTTCTTTCACCACATTCACAAGTCATTTGTAACCACTGGGAGACTTATTTTACTAGAGATGATCAATATTTCCTAGGAATGTAAGAGGCACCCATGTTGATGTAAAAAAAGGAAAATAACATTGAGAAAATAGCATTCTTAGGAGAAATACAGTGGCCAACTACATAGAGGTTCAAAAATGTGTCACTTAGCATTTTTTTTTTTTTTTTGAGTTGGAGTCTCACTCTGTTGCCCAGACTGGAGTGCAGTGGCCGCTCCTGGTCACCGCAGCCTCGACCTGCTGGGCTCCGGCGATGCTTCCGTCTCAGTCTTCCAAGTAGCAGGAATTATAGGCATGCGCTACCATGCCTGGCTAATTTTTTGATTTATTGTAGAGATGAGGTCTCAAGTTACCCAGGCGGGTCTCAAACCCGCGGGCTCAGGCAATCCACTCACCTCAGCCTCCCAAAGCGCGGGATTACAGGCTGAGCCACCGAGACCGGCTAGCATTTTAAAAATAAAGTATGAGAGGATGGTTTACTCTGTTATTGTTCAGTACAGAGAACTATCAAAAAATTTTATCCAAGAGAAAAATTTGAAGTGTTTTCTTCTAAGTGCTTATATATAGCAAACCACTTTTTCTAATGGCAAAGAAATGAATATAATCGTCAGTGTAAAGATTCTATCATAGTAGATACATTTTTTTTCAAATAAAATAAGTTATAAAAGAAATTTTACTTTAAATAATTAAAAATTATATATATGTTTATTTCAAGTTATGGAGACCACTTGATTTGTCAAACTTATCAAAAGTGTTTATAAATCTTTTTATTTCAGTATGTTTGATTCTTTTATCTGAAAAAGTTCCATAGTATTTTTGTGTTTTGTCTTTGAGCTGCAAATTTTAAGATACTAATACTTTTTTTCTTTCTTTCTTTCTTTCTTTCTTTTTCTTTCTTTCTTTCTTTCTTTCTTTCTTTCTTTCTTTCTTTCTTTCCCTTCCTTCCTTCCTTCCTTCCTTCCTTCCTTCCTTCCTTCCTTCCTTCCTTCCTTCCTTCCTTCTTTCTTTCTTTCCTTTTTTTTTGAGTTGAAGTCTCACTCTGTCACCCAGACTTGAGTGCAGTGGCTGCTCCCGGCCACTGCAGCCTCGACCTGCTGGGCTCCAGTGATCCTCCTGTCCCAGTCTTCCAAGTAGGTAGAACCACAGGCGTGCGCTACCACTCCCGACTGATTTTTTTTTTTTTTGTAGAGATGAGATCTTGCCAAGTTGCCCAGGAGGGTCTCGAACCCGCGGGCTCAGGCAATTCACTCACCTCCACCTCCCAAAGCGCGGGATTACAGGCTGAGCCACAGAGCCCAGCGTTTCTTTCTTAAAAAGCCAATTAAACATACCATTATAATTTGGTAATTAACTGGTATTTAAATTAATACCAATAATTGGCATAAATGGTATTATTATTTAACATTAATAATGGCAAAACCATTATTGTGTGATATGGCATAGAGGCACTACCCAACTATAATGCAGATCCGTCCCAGTGATTTTTAAAATAGTAAGAACTGTTTACATCCCATCATCACAAAATGTTTATAAACTAAGTCACTTTTCTAAACACAAGAATATTATTTTGAAAAAAATAACAGGATGTTCTGAATTCTTTTAAAAAATGGATCAAAATAAGGAAGAATGGGAAAAGATGAAGTCACAAATGTCTTTTGAATTGTAGAATAACTCATGGCTAATTATCAATAATAATTGTTTATTCTTACATAATCTGGCACTGCTTACAATACCTGATGAAAACAAATAGGTATTGTTGTCATTCTCTCCATATTGTAAATTCAGAAATGTGCAAACACTGAAATATCATAATTCTTGAGTTTCTCTCTAGGGATTACTTTATGTGAAAGAAACACTGGTGCTAATAATAAAAAAAAAAAATAACCTGCCAAAATGCCTGCAGCCAGAGGCAGCACCATAAATTTGAATCCAGGTCCTATATTCAGGTCCTAAAAGTCCATGCTCTTCTCTCTGTGTCGTGCTTGATGTCTCCTTTGTTTTTTCTCACCTTGAGCACCACTGTCATGGTCTGTCTACACCTCTGTTTATGATTCTAGCCCCAGCGTGGGTAAGGGCTCAGGTTTAAACTTTCTATGAGAAATTTAATACATACTGAAGAAAAAAATAAGCAAAGAAAATCTGAGAAGTAAACTAATACTCAATTTTATTAAAATGGAGATGCCAGATTCTATCTCTGACTGTTTTTGTTTTGTTTTCTATTGTCTAATTTTTAACCTAGGTAGTATTGCTCTGTTTTATTTTTTGTGCTTTTTCCTTCTAAAAAAAGAAGTTTCCCTGAGAGAAGCAAAGAAGACCAAATCAATTGAGACCAGAGATGATGGCAACTTATCGCAGTTTTGAGATCTGCTTTTTTTTTTAAGAAGTTGCTTATTTCATCATCCATTCATACTGTTTATGCGTAGATGCTGCACTTGTACTTCCAAGTATGTCTTCTGAGAGAGCAATAGCAAAACACTCTGCAGGAAGCCTTTACTGTAGGAAGGGGAGAGAAAGAGGGAAAAAATATCAACAAAATCACTTTTCACTACTGTTAGTTTTAAATGAAGAAGCATCTTCCTGGTTTCTCAAAGTTTTTGAATCTTGATGCTTTAGGGGAAACATTATAAGAGAAAAATCACATATTTTTCTTCTTGGGAAAGGAAGAAACATAATTACATCTCTAGTTCTGTTTTGTTTAGTACCAGTTTTTGCATACTACTTTTGATCTTAATTTTGTATAATTTTTATCTCCCCTTACCTGGATTTGAAAATCAGAATAAAGTGTTTTACTATTTTGTTAAAATATAGGATAATTCCTGGGACAGGATCAGATACATTCTAAGCATTTGTCAAGTTAAAGACCCTGAAAAAACTCCACAAGTTCTATTTGTGTTTCCCCCGCGTGGTTGAAGTGATCAAGTCGATTCTGGTCTTTAGAAGTCCCAGGTTGCAAACAGGTTACTAAATTCATAAATGAACATTTCTAGAGTAGAATAGAACAGACCTGAGGTGAAACAAAGAGTGCCATCCTGAGAAGATTAGATTTCCAAGAGAATTAGAAGCCAAATTTCGTGGAAGCCAAAAGTGATCTCCCATTGGGTTGAAGGGCAAACAAATCTTTTAAAGGCCAAACACTCAAAGTGGGTCAAACCTGGAATGGGCTGTCACCGTCTCCACGCCAGGGTGCAGGCATCACTTAGCCACATGGAAGCCTGAGAATGTCTGAGGTCATGAGTGAGAGCAGGGAAGGGAAGGTGCAGCATCAGACTTGAACATCCTGGATGCCTGGTACTGTCCCAGCAAGCTGCTACTCTTGTTTTCCAGGTGAAGCCTTCTGCCCCAGAAAAACTTTCCCATGTCTAATAATTATAACTGCATTGCTTCAGTGACATGCTTTGTTGACACACACTAATTATGTAATTCTCATATTAGAAAATAAAGGACTTGGGTGAAAAGAAGAAAGTTTTATTAGGTTAGAATTCTGATCTTCAGAATTGGAGAAAGGAGAGATCTTCATCCGAAAACATCTAAGGGAAACAATGGATGTTGTGGAATGCTCTCTCACATTTGTCTATATATCTATTTCTTTCTTTCTTGAAAGAATGAATTCTGGAAAATCTACAAAGTAAACTAATTCTGAAAATGTTGATATAAAAATGGAAGGTAGTATTTATGTAAAGCAAATTACTTTTCATTTTGAGGCCCAAGTACAAAGCTCATTTTTGCTCATTTGTCAAGTGAGAATAGGGAGACATGTATCAAATCAGTTTTTACTTAATAAAATTGCATTTTGTTTTATGTAGTGATGAATATGAAAATAATTGCTCCATCTACGAAGAGAAGTTTGTTAAGCAATAAGAAGTAAAAAACATATTGTAAAGGCATCCGGGTTATCTTCAACATAAGCCATTTTGGAAAAATAATAAAATTTAAACAGTGGAACTGAAAGAAATGGTGTTTCATTGCAGTAAGGACATAATGCTATTTAAGGAAGGACACAAAGACACTCTAAAGCAATAACATAGACATCATACTGTATGTTGCATGGGTGACCAGTTAATTTATTCATTATTTGCAATCTTATGGAATATATTTTTTATGTTTGTATGGTATATAAGCAGAGATAAATTCTTTATCTGATTGATCTTTAAAACGGAAAGAGAAAATTCAGCCAAGTGGGGTATAGTCTTGCATAAAAGAGAAAAATAACAGGTGTTTTGGTGTTTTGTAACTCTGATTTTCATATTATGGGGGAAAATATACAAGCAAAAAGTGCATTATTAGTTTCAGTTTTGACTTGAAATTAGATGCACTTTCTAATCACTAAATACTTTTTTAAGTGTCAGTATGCTGAAGAAACACTAGAACCCATGAGCTAGTAATATATGAAAGAAAATATAAATTAAAGTAGGCAGATATACCTTTCCTCAGTTTTTCAGATGATAAATTTGACCTATACATAGCTTGTAAAGACTTTTCATATGAAATTATCTCCTAAAATTATGAGAAATTATAAGTTTGGTGAATTCAGACCCTAATGTGTTAGAAAGTCATTTAGATAAACCAGGGGCATTTAAAAAAAATTATACAATTATTTTGCATATATTTCATATAGCAATTTCACTCAAGTTTTGCCTTAAGCTAAATTAATAATTTGGGGTCACTGACACATTCGCAAACCTTCTGTTCTCAGAAAAATGCAGATGTATGCACACAAAAGACATCGTATTTCAAAAGCATGTTGGAGCTCTTAGGTTTCGAATCCCTGGTTTAAGCCCTAATTTAAATATATCACCCCTGGATGTGCAAGCATTTATCAAATAGTGTTTTATTTGATTTGATTTTTTTTGTTGTTGTTTTCTCATAAGACAATTTAAAGAAGATCAAAAGGACAACAGTGCATTTTGCACTCCAGCATGGTAACAAGATTGTGCAGGTTGTACTCTTTACCTATGGTCCTGGCAGTAGAGACGGGGATAGGCTGAGGATGGAAATCCGCAAGCTGTGTTCCCTGTACCTGAGCTGAAGAAAGAAGTACCTTTTCTTTGATTTGCCCGGAATGAAGCTTTTTTCCGTTAAGTCTGTGCGAGTTGCTGCCCTGCGACTGGGTCCTTTACTTGACGATTTTTATACAACAGGCATAAAGAAATCTTACGTGTATACAAGTGAGTACACACACACACACACACACACACACACACACACACACACACAACACACACACACACACACACACATACTCCAAATTGGAAGATTTGGAAAGATAGAGACTCATTATTCTGGGACTAGTTTTTATTCATTTTTTAAAACAATCCTATTTCTATTCTTAGGAAGGTGATTCTTTCTTTGTTCATGTTTTCAATTTGCCATTGGTGATCAAGATATGATAAAAAAAATTTAACAAAGCAAATTCTTTTTATTCATAGCATGTATAGTCTAACAGTGAGAGGTCATCTTTAGTTAATGGAAAAAAAATGTTTTGTATTCCACACAGCTCTGGACACAGACTACTTTTTATAATCTAAGAGAAAAGAAACTTGAGATCCTTTAGCAGAGAAGAGAATTTTTGTTTAACTCTTGCCTATGTGTGTGTATGATGGACACATCCATCACCCATAGAGCATTTGGATATTTAGTCTGAATCTTACTCTTCAACTTGATTAACTCTCCAGGATTGGTGCTTATTGAAACAATGTTTGGCATCCCTGGGCCAAACCTTGCCCATGTGGGAAGACACACATCTGTTCCTTCTACCTCTGTGCCTTGACTCAGTAGCAATTCTCAGGTGGTTTCCATAAAACTGAAACATTATGCATCCAAATAACCCCATTTTGCCGCCTTAGTTAGGCTGTCTACTCAAGCAGAGAGCCCTAGTTAGCTGGGACAGTGCTGCTGGATTGATAGAAGGCCAAAATTCTCACATAAAAAGGAAATCTTTCTTTTGTAGCTTCAATAGATTTTTCTTCAACCACAAAGATTCTCGGTTCTGTTAGGCGCTGAGGCTTTTGGTTATATAACCAGCTATTCATCATTTCTTTAGGGAAGAATTCTGTCATGTATCTTTAATGTGCATTGTCTAAATCGGAAGATCTTTTATACTTTAGTTCAAATTCAGTTTTGCTACCATGTGCTCACTAAACACGCCATAAATATTTATTGCTGCTGATGAGTTCAGGAACTGGAATTTGCTGGAGCCCACTGTGATCGACAGCTGCAGAAGAACTGAATGTGGTCATTGTCTAGCACAAGCCCCCACGTGCTGCAAAAATCTGGAGTGGCCATCAGAATGTCTAGTGTATGGCTCTCTGCCCTCCCTCCCAGGTGTCACGGGTTAAGCCTCACTTGTCTCAGTCCAGCCTAGACTGCATGAAGCAGAGTTAAAGTCAGTGCAGATGCTTTCGATTCAAATGCAGGCTGAGCTCTCCCTGATCAGCCTGTTCCTTTGGGCGATATCACAATTTCATCTTGTTCAAGCTGTCTACATTCCTGTTTACTTAGGTTTGCAAATAGAACTTTAGCGCTCAAATTAGTACTGACAGTACAACCTGCAAGGGCTCTAAATCCTCATTTGCCTTCATTCCAAGGGACAGCACTCTATTTTCAGAGCAATATTGTTTTATATCAAAATTGCTCTCGTGGCATGGAAACATAATGACATGAAAATACATGGCACAAAAAACCCTGCATTCCTCATTTGAAATGCAGCGATCTGGGTGTTAACATTAACACCAAAGGGCATCTAATTCCTTGACCAGCATGGTTGTTTCTTTCTTTTGTACTGCCTGCTTTTCTCCTGGGGCACAGAGGTATGTGTAAGCAAGAGAAAAACAATTTTTTAGCACTGTATTTCAATATTGCATAAATATGATGCTGTTTTCTTCCTGTCTTTTCTACCACAACTCTGATCTGCAAAATCCTTTTCTGGTAATGTTCTGGTTAAGTTGTCTGGAGACTCAGTATCATGATTAGCTGAGAGTAAGTTCCATGACCTCCAATAGACAGAACTAGAGGCAAGATGGCCAATGAAAAGAAATCCTAGAGAGAGGGAACTGCTTCTCAGCCTAGCTCAGTTCTATTAGATGGAGACTCAAGGACCAGGTCACTCAGTCATGGCCTGTTTCCTTTTTAGAACAATTGTCAAATGTATGAGCACGGTAGTTCTCACCCCTGACTACATGTCAGAATCACACACATACACTTATACGCACACATACGTGCATATATGTATGTATACCTTGGTTCCATCCAGACTAACTTAAATCACAATTTCTGGGCAGGAGGCTGGGCATTGGTACAAATTAAATGCCCACCAGATCCCTGCAGTTAACTGATTATTCAGAACCTATTATTCTCTTTATGCAGGCATTCGAACAACCCTCTGTTTTCAACCCACTTCACACAGGCTATCACAGTTAAATGGTGCCTCCAATTCTTACCTCCAATTTCTGAGACCTTTTGAAATTCTGCATCTCAAAACTTCTTGGAGTTTTCTCTGAACTCAGTTGGTATTCAGCTTTCTCATCCACTGTCAACTAAATTTTAATCTTTTTTTTATCAACATATTCATGGATAAGAGATATATAGTTCTACATACCTATATTAATACCTTTAGCAATCTTTGCTTTATAAAAGGGTTTGTACTACTCACTTTATTTTGCCGTTTCCCTTCTTCTTTAATAATAGAAGTCTAGAAATAACTTATAGCCAAATGTTCAATATGATGACTGACGAAAGACTGTAAGAAGTAGACACCAGCCGGGCTCGGTAGCTCAGCCTGCAATCCCGCGCCTTGGGGAGGCTGAGGTGAGTGGATGGCCTGAGCCTGCGGGTTCGAGACCCGCCTGGGCAGCGAGACCTCATCTCTACAATAAATAAAAAAATCAGCCAGGTGTGGTAGTGCATGCCTGTAATTCCAGCTACTCGGAAGGCTGAGGCGGAAGGATCGCCGGAGCCCAGCAGGTCGAGGCTGCGGTGGCCGGGAGCGGCCACTGCACTCCAGTATGGGCAACAGAGTGAGACTCCAACTCAAAAAAAAAAAAAAAAAAAAAAAAGAGAAGAGACACCATGAGGAAATGCACAATATATCATCAATATTACCTTATCTTTGAAAATATGAAAGGCTTTCTAAAAAGAAAACTTTGAAATAAAATTATAAACTTCTTTCTCAAGTTATTCTCAGTGTAAGTTTAATTATAATTTTAATTACTTTTTTTTTAACTTTTTTCAGTTAGCTGTAATGGAAAATTTAGATGGATTATTGATGCCATCCCTGGAGATATACCTGAATTCAACTCAAAACAAAATCATCCTGATCAGTAAACACTTTAATAAACTCACTGAAGCTTAATGACTTCAACTGTTTTTATTATCACATGTGTTCCTAAAACCATTCAAATTTCCAATGTGTCACAATTGCAACAAAAATAATTATTTTCAACTTCAAGATTTTGAAGCTCTGACAGGACTAAAAATAAAACAAGCTAAACATATTCTATGTGCTTAACTATATTATGAAAAATTCAAAAATCGACTCTGTAATTAGAAGTTGGCTATTTTATGTCATATATGTGTGTGCACATGTATTAGTCAGGGTTCTCCAGAGAATTAGAAGCAATGTGAATTGTTCGTGTGAATTCTGATTGCTAAGAAGTCCTAATCCTTTTGTTCCAGTCCAAACCCAAAGGCCCGGCAACCATGACAACTGATGATGTGAGTTTCAGTTTGAGTTCAAAGACAGATGATCAATGTCCCAGCTCACAAAAGTCAGGCAAAGAGAGACAAGGGATATCCCCCTTTTGTTCTATTTAGACCTTTAGCAGATTGGATGAACCCCACTCAGATTGAGGAGTGAAATATGCTTTCTCAGTCAATGGATTCAAACAATCTCTTGTCCTAAAATGCCTTTAAAAATACACTAGGTTGTCTGTTTCCTCTCTCTCCATCTCTTTTCTCTTTTATCTCACCCTCTCCTCTCTTATCTCTGTTCCCCCTGTCTTTTCCTCTCCCTGCCCCATCTCGACAAGGTCTCTTCTGTCACTGTGGCTGGAAGGCAGTTGCCTGATCCTAGCTCACTGAAGCCTTGTAATTCTGGACTCAAGCAATTCTCCTGCCCCAGCCTCCTGAGTAACTGGGACTACAGGGGTATTGGCATTCAAGGATGTGATCTTAAAATTGTCTCTGGAGGACTGGGCATACCTGGGTCCTGCTCAGAAAAATTTGTATAGCAATGTGATGTTACAGAACTATAGAAACCTACTCTTTGTGGTTTATTCCATGTTAGTCATAAATAATAATCTGTAGATCCTCCTGGCAAGATGGTGATGGCATAGGTGAACTTGTGAGATTCTCTGAATGTGAGTTCCCAAAAAGACTCTTACTTTTCTTCTCCCATCCCCCAGCCCATCCACCAGCAGTGCTGGTCTGAGGCCCGGGGATCTTCGGTCCCACATAGGGCTGAATATTGTGGCCCCCTGTTACTGCTGTTCCGCCATGTGTGTGGGAGTCTTGGGTCTCAGCTCACTCCCTGGCTACATCATCTCTTGCCCAGCACCCAGCACCAAGCCACCAGTCACTCAGGGAGGCTCTAGGTGCCCACCCTCAGAGACACCAGTCCCATTCCTGGCTGAAGTACCCTGTGGGGGGCCTAGGGCCACTCTCGCCACTCACCACCTGCCCTTTGGAGCTTTGGAGCTCTGAAGCTCCGGGCCTACCCTTGCTGAGGCACTCAGTGCGTGACCCCAAGCTTGGGGACCCAGACAAGTGAAGAGAAATGGATCTGCAAAAGTGAATCTGCCTCAGCCATTCACCAGGCAGAGACTTCCATTGCTCCGCCCACCTATCAACAAACCCCACCTTGGTTCCTAAGGTAACGTTGCTAAATAGGATACAAAGCCCCACCCCTATGCTGAATCAGACAAAAGCAACCCCCAGGCAGCAGACTAAAAACAAACAAACAAACAAACAAACCCAAACTGTGAGTAAATCAAGCTGCCTACAACGAAAAACAAAGTGGAGAGTCCAGAGATCAGAGCTGAAGTGATTTTAGTCTGATCTCTTATTTTGACTTATTATTTTATCATTTTGATTGTTTATTTTGATCACTTTTGTTGTTTGCCTTCTGACTTACACTGTCTCATGATTTTATTGGTCTGTCTCTGAGTAGCTATCAGTATTCTTTAGGGAATCTTTCTTACGTGTCTTTTGTCACTTCTTTCTGGCCTTGTATCTCTTTCTCACCTGATAGTTGGTATGTATGTCTGTTTTCCCTCTTGCTCTTCTCTCTTTCTAACTTCCTATTGACCCCCCCCTTCCTCCATTATTTTCCTCTTTAATACCCCCTTTTTAATCTAGGGATCAAGACTACATACTGCTACACGGACAGATTGTAAGGCAAGGGGAAATAGGTTACAGTGTGCTCATACACCCGTTTGTGGATGCTAAAATCAGCATATACATTCTGAACCACAGCTTCCCCCTCAATTAAACCTCAAAACTGCAAAAAGTACAGTCCGCAGCCCACATTCCAACCTCAAAAGTGAACAAAGCCAGAAGACCCTCATAGGAAGAATAGGATATTGCAGAAGTGAAACAAAAGAAACCCCACCTTCCCTCAAAAACAAATTAAAGAAAGGGAGGGAAAGGGGGAGAGAGAGAAAAATCTACACAAATGAAGAAAAACCAAAAGAAGAGTATGGGTCTCTCCCAGACCCCTGGGAGGGCAGACACTGAGAAAACTGACTTCGGAATGCAAACAATGAAGAGCCCCCAGAATGAAGGGTCTCAAACTACAAGCCTAGATATCAAGACATTAATGGAGAAATTAAAAAGAATTGAGGAGACACGAGAAGAAACTAGGAAGGAGTTGATATCTGAGATAATAGTAATAAAGAATACTGTGAATGAAATAAATAACAAACTGATAAGCATGGAAAGCAGAATTACCCAAGCAGAAGAAAGAATCTCAGAGCTTGAGGATTAAAATATAGAACTAACCCAAACTCTTAAAAACACAGAAAATAAGCTAAAAAAGACAGAACAAAACCTTCAAGAGATGAGCGATTACTTCAAGAGACCGAATCTAAGAGTAATTGGTCTTCCTGAGGCAGAAAGAGAAACAGAGACCACACTGGAACAAACTTTCCATGAGATCATTCAAGAAAACTTCCCTTATCTAATCAATGATGCAAAAATTCAAACACAAGAGATTCAGAGAAACCCTGCAAGACAACAAATGAGAAGACCAACTCCTAGACACATAATAATTTGCCTAAACAAAGTAGGCATGAAAGAAAAAATCCTAAAGGCAGCAAGAGAAAAAGGCCAGATCACCTACCATGGAAGACCAATCAGAATAGCACCAGATTTATCTACAGAAACCCTGCAGGTTAGGAGAGCTTGGAGCCCTATCTTCAAAGTCCTAAAACATAAACAATTTCAACCAAGAATAACCTACCCAGCCAAGCTAAGCTTCATCAGTGAGGGAGAACTAAAATCTTTCCCAGATATCCAGACCCTAAGAACTTATGCTGCCACCAAACCACCTCTACATGAAACACTTAAGAAAGTACTAAACACAGAAGAAAAGGAAAAAAGAACAATGTTCTTCACAAGAGTACAGGAAAAAGAATAAAACATATATGAACCAACCCCCAAACCAAAAGAAAGACAAAAAAACCAAGTGGAAGAACAACAACTCTGTAAGAACTCTATGACAAGAATGAACTCTCACATTTCAATAATTAGCATGAATGTGAATGGACTAAACGCACCACTGAAAAGACATAGAATGGCGAAATGGATAAAATATCACCAAGCAACAATATACTGGCTCGAAGAGACCATTCTTACTAGAAAGGACGTACACAGACTAAAGTAGGAGGATGGGAAACAAATTTTCAGGCAAATGGAACACAAAAGAAAGGAGGAGTTGTGATTCTAATTTCAGACAAAATACCATTTAAGCTATCAAAAATTTAAAAAGATACAAAGGGCCACTACATAATGATAAAAGGTTCACTCCATCAACAAGAAATATCTATCCTAAACATATGCACCCAACATAGGTGCACCAACTTTCATAAAGCAACTTCTAGGAAAACTAAAGAAGGATATTGACTCTAACACCATCATAACTGGGGACTTTAACACCCCACTCACAACCTTAGACAGATCATCAGGACAAAAAATCAGCTAGGAGGTACGGAGCCTCAATGTGACTCTGGACCAATGGACTTAATTGATACCCTACAGAACACCATTTCCAAAGACCACAGAATACACATTCTACTTATCACAGCATGGAACATACTCTAAGATAGACCACATAATTGGCCATAAATCAAGCATAAGCAAATTTAAAAGTACCGAAATTCTACCATACACCTTTACAGACCACAGTGGAATAAAAATAAACATTAACACCACCAAGGTTCTCCCAAAACCCACAAAGACATGGACACTAAACAGCATGATGCTAAACAACTCCTGGGTCAATGATGAAATCAAAACAGAGATCAAAAGATCCCTGGAAACAAATGAAAATGAAGAAACATCTTACCAAAATCTCTGGGATGCCTTAAAAGCTGTAGTAAGAGGGGAATTTATATCCCTACAAAGACATATGAAGAAGATGGAAGGAAAACAAATGAACAGCCTAACAAGCCACCTAAGGAAGCTGAAAAAGCAAGACCACAAAAACCCTAATTTCAACAGAAGAATCCAGATCACCAAAATAAAAGCCCAACTCCAGGACATAGAAGACAAAAAGATAATACAAAAAATCAATGAAACAAAAAGCTGGTTCTTCGAAAGCATAAACAAGATCGATGGTCCCCTAGCTAGGCTGACCAAGAAAAAAAGAGAAAACACCCAAATAAGCACAATCAGAAACACAAAAGATGAAGTCACATCTGACCCTGAAGAAATACAAAAGATCATTAGAGACTACTACGTACAGTTGTATGAAAACAAACTTGAAAACCTCAAGGAAATGGAGGACTTTCTGACATCACACAACCTACCTAGGTTAGAACAAGAAGAAATTGAGACCATAAATAGACCAATAACAATTAAGGAAATTGACTACATAATAAGAAAACTACCTACAAACACACACACACACACACACATACACACACACACAAACCCTGGTTCAGATGGCTTTCCAGCAGAATTCTACAAGACATTTAAGGACGAGGTGATACCAATCCTACTGAAGGTATTCCTGGAGATTGAAAAAGATGGAACTCTCCCCAAATCTTTTTACAAAGCCAACATAACATTGATACCCAGGTAAAGACCCAACAAAGAAAGAGAACTACAGGCTAATATCTTTGATGAACATAGATGCTAAAACTCTCAACAAGAGCCTAGCAAACCGAATTCAACAATACATCTCAAAAATCATCCATCATGACCAAGTAGGCTTCATACCTGGGATGCAAGGCTGGTTCAACATTCGTAAAACAATAAATGTAATAAATACATCAACAGATGTCAAAACAAAAACCACATGATTATATCATTAGATGCAGAAAAAGGTTTTCATAAAATCCAGCACCCCTTCTTGATAAAAACCCTCGAACATCTAGGCATACAGGGAACATACCTCAAAATAGTAAAAGCCATCTATGAGAAACCCATAGCCAGCATACTCCTAAATGGACAAAAATTGGAACCATTTCCCCTGAAAACTGGAACAAGACAAGGATGCCCACTCTCACCCCTCCTGTTCAACATAGTATTGGAAGTCCTGGCTCGAGCAATCAAAGAAGAGAAGACAATCAGGGGTATCCAAATAGGAAAAGAGGAAGTCAAGTTATCTCTCTTTGCAGATGATATGACTGTGTACCTTGAAAACCCAAGAGAATCTGTCAAGAACCTCCTTACACTGATAAAGGCCTTTGGCAAAGTCTCAGGATACAAAATAAATGTGCAAAAGACAATTGCATTTCTTTACACCAATAATAAACAAACAGAAACCCAAATAAAAACCGCAATTCCATTCATAATAGCCACAAAAATAATGAAATACCATAATGAAATACCTTGGCATCTTCCTAACCAGAGACGTGAAAGACTTTTACAATGAAAACTACAAAACACTGCTCAAAGAAATCAAAGATGAAACAAACAAGTGGAAAAATATCCCAGGTTCATGGATTGGAAGAATCAACATTGTGAAGATGTTCATCTTACCTAAGGCAATCTACAAATTCAATGCAATACCCATCAAATTACCAGCAACATTCTTCTCAGACATAGAAAAAACAACATAGGAATTCATATGGAAACACAAACGTCCAAGAATAGCCAGAACAATCCTCAGCAAAAAAAAAAAAAAAAAAAACAAAGCAGGTAGTATCACATTACCAGACTTCCAACTTTACTATAAAGCTACAATCATCAAAACAGCTTGGTATTGGTATAGGAACAGGCATATAGATCAATGGAATAGAATTGAGATTCCAGAAGCAAAACCTCAATTTCTCAAGCAACTCGTCTTCGACAAAGCCTCCACCACCTACCACTGGGGAGAGGGGAACCTATTCAGTAAACGGTGCTGGGAAAACTGACTGATCACATGCAGAAGATTGAAACAGGACCCCTATCTATCCCCATACACAAAAATTAACTCGAAATGGATCAGAGACCTAAATGTAAAACCTCAAGCCATAAGAACCTTAGAAAATGAAGGACATACCCTCATGGAAATCGGAATTGGCATCCAATTCCTGAACAAAACCCGAAACCCACAAGACATAAGAGATAAGACAGACAAGTGGGACCTCATTAAACTGACAAGCTTCTGCAAAGCCAAAGAAACCATCAAGAGAGCAGGGAGACAGCCTACAGACTGGGAAAAAGTATTTGCCAACACCAGGTCTGACAAAGGCCTAACGTCTTGGATCTACAAGGAACTCAAACGTGCTGGAAAAAAAGAAACAAACAACCCCATTATAAAATGGGCAAAAGATATGAACAGACACTTTACAAAGGAAGACATCCGAGCAGCCAACAGACACATGAAGAAATGTTCAACCTCACCAAGCATCAGAGAGATGCAAATCAAAACCACACTGAGATACCACCTAACGCCAGTCACAATGGCAATTATCAATGACTCAAAAAATAACCGCTGCTGGAGAGGGTCTGGTGAAAAGGGAACACTTCTACACTGTTGGTGAGAGTGTAAACTAGTGCAACCTCTGTGGAAAGCAGTGTGGCAATTCCTAAAAGCTCTAAATATCAACCTCCCATATGACCCTGCAATCCCCCTACTGGGAATATATCCTGAAGAACTCAAATCACTCTATAAAAAAGATACCTGCACATGTATGTTTATCACAGCATTGTTCACAATAGCAAGAAACTGGAAGCAACCATGCTGCCATCAAAAGAGGACTGGATTAAAAAAATGTGGTACACATACACGATGGAATGCTACACAGCCATTAAAAAGAATAAAATCATGAATTTCTCAGCAACCTGGATGGAACTAGAGTCTATAATATTGAGTGGCCTCTCACAGAAACAAAGATCTGAGTATCACATGTTCTCACACATATAGTGGACCTTGAACATCCAATGTAATACTATAAGAAAATGCCTGACAGTGGTGGAAAACTGGGGGGGGGTGAGGGAAATGGGATTAACGGTAGCAAATATCTGTCTGGGGATAGAGAAACACCTCTTATCAACAAGAGTGCCTGTACGAAACGTATTTGTATACCTAACCCTTAACTGTACCCCACAATACCATAAAAAAAAATAAATTAATAAAAAAAAATACACTCAGGATAGCATTTAACCAAATATAGGTACACACACTGGACACACAAAGGTAACCACTGCAATAAGTTTATGCAAATATGTATACATACATATATATGCCACATAGTTTTCCCTACTATACATGTGTGTATGGGTATGTTTTATGTTTATTCTTAGAGAAATGAAAATGGAAACCACTGAAGAACTGAATTATCTTTTTAAGAAGTTTTTTTAGATATTAATCATACTTTTTTTTAGTCTCAAAAATCAGCACATCCTAGAATTTTTTAAAATTTATGTATAATTCTGTGAAATCCATGATTTTGAGAGCAAATATATTAAAACTCAAGGGTGTATGGATGTCAACCAGATGTTTCATTATGGTGGGTGTGGGGACCCACGTTTATCCTGTTCATGAATTTTTAAATATATATACTTCATATATAAGAATCTGTTAGGACTGGTTGGCTAGTATGTCCAATCAAATACAAACTTAGAAATTTTTTATTTTAATGAAATATTACCAGAGCACATCCCTTTCATTTAAAGTTGTAAAGAAAAATGTTCAAACTATTAGACACTGGGAAATGTAGACAAAAGTAGTGGCTGTATCCAACATTTGCTCATAGATGCTATTGGGCAGACTCTCTTAAATCTCTGTCAAGTCATCTGCTTTTTGTTTTCTTTTTTAATGAAAAGAGGGATCCCGAGAAGTTTAACATAAACGTAATTCATGTTTTGTCTCAGCATAGTCATTTTTGCTTAGAGTGACATGTCTTGAATCTAGCACATATTAGACATAGAAAAATTTCCAATAGTCAGGTTTTAGAAAGCGTTCAGACATTTTACTCTAGTGCCAAGTTGGCAGCCTACTCCACCCCCTTGGAAAATCTCCATCAGTTGCAAGACAAGGACAGCCCAATCATTCAACTCATGGTTTGGAATAATAATCTCTAAGAAACTTTCGAGTCCCTTAGAATGACTAAAGCCACAGAAATGATAATAACACTACATTTTTGGGTTAAGAGCTTGTGGATTGGAAACGTCTGACAGGTATCTTGTAGGAAAAACCCCTCCCCTTGGCTCCTCCCATCTAGACTACCCCTTGGCAGTAATCATATGACTAACCTACCCATCTGCCTGCTGTTCATCATGTGACATCAGTACCTGCACTTACCTACCCTTTCATGATGATGTGGAGCAGACCACCACCCAATCATCTTAATGACCTTTCTCCATCAAAGGAAAGAGTAATGAAAGGACTCAACCACCAGCATCTAGTCACCGTTGCCAGGCCACTACAGCCACTGCCACTGCCATTGCCTCGCTAAGCTATGGTGGGGCCATGTGCTCTTTGAGCTATGGTCAGGCCATGTTTTCTTAAGCATTGGCCCCCTCCCCTAACTTGGGAAGGTGAATCTCCTCTTTCTCTCTCTCTCTAATTTACTTTCAAATAAACAATATCTCCAAATCTAATTTCTGTACATTTTAAAAATCTTTCATGTGGCATCAGATTTCAAACCACAGCCCCACAACCCCATCGGGCCTGTCCTAACATTCTGGAGGCCCCCACTGGGAGTGTGACTCTGAAATTTTTGGAGGTCCCACTGAGATCTAACATTTTTGGTGGTCTCGCTGAGATCCAACGTTTTCAGAGGTTCCACTGAGATCTAACATTCTGGAGGCTCCACTAGAAGTGTGACCCTAACATTTTTGGAGGTCCCACCAACATCTAACATGCAAATAAGCAACTGTTTCAGTCACCCGTCGTAGGAGAGGGTGGACAGCCCTAGAGACATGGGCATAGTCAACAGGGTGCACAGTGCGTCTGCTCTTTATGAATACAAATTCCATAATTCCTCAGGGAACCAAGAAGTGAACGATGTCATCCACTGGTGGGTGCAGTGGGCATAGTAGAAGTTCTATTTAAATGTATTGTATGTCAACCTTTTTTAATGTGGTTGTGACTGTGTTACAACGTACATGGTGTATCTATGCAGTAGTGCTTGTGTGTTACTTATATATAAAGAAATGGTGGAAAAACAAAACAAAAAAAAGTGTCTCTGTTCAAATCAGACCTGGATTTTGGTCCTCCAGAGACCAAAAAAAATCATTAATGATCACATTATGGATAATGAACATCTTTGAGGCTAAATAACTTTAAAACTTTTCAATTCATCAATACCCATACCATGTCTAAAATGCAGCTAGATTTGGTGGGGTAAACTAAAGAAAGAGGAGCTCTCCTATTCTTTATGATCTGAACTGGTGGCAGAAATTAGATTTAAAATGAATGAATTTGAGAAAAAAAGTTTAATTTTGAACATTAGAGTTGCAAATTATTGCTTTATGCCAATAGACCAGCACAAAGAACAAAAATAGACAAAAAGCATTCATCCTTGCACAATCAGTAGTCTTTCTCTTATCTCCTCTTCTTTTTCTACTGTAGAATTCAGTCTTCAGGTTCTCGTTTCTTTCCTGGGCTCTTCCCATCCACCCACAGCGTATCTCCTTTTCTACGCAGAGCCATCCCCTAAAGTCATGGGGAAGTCATGAGGGGAGCCATCCCTGCCACTTTGTAATTGCAGAAGTGGGTTGAAATAAATAGGGATTTTCCTCCCTCTCTCCCTTGCCTTTCTCTAATTGTTTCTATACTGTGTGTTTATGTGATGAACGCATTCCAAAATTCTCCTGACAATGAAACCCTGCTTCTGGGCCAGTGGTTGAAGTCATATGCATCTAGGTAGGGATTACAAAATGTGCATCCATTTTGTTTTCAGGTTTCCAATGCAAGTTCAAAGGGATAATAAAAATGTGTGATGACTTGAGCATTTCCAAAGAAAGTAGGGTAGGAAATGAGCAGCTGTGGTTATAAGAGTCTATAGCTATAAGTGAGTTTCAAACTACATTGGAATACCACATATTAACAAAGTAAGAATGGAGGTCGATGGGGGAAAAAAATCCCTTCCTCGTTACTAAATGTGTAGGAGTGGTATGCCTTGATTTGCACTTAAGCTGTGGCTGTGTTGTTTCTGGTTGGTGCTGTGCTTGCAATGAAACCAGCTGTGATTAATTAACTCCATTAGGAAACTCAAGTATGAAATATTTCAAATCAACTCTAAGTGCATATTTGAAAATTATAAATGGTTCTAAACTTTAAAGCCAATCCATCATCTTTTCCAGAACCATGTTTTCCGCAGCATTAATGTTGCTTCCAATTATGCACATTTTTGCAGATGACTATTAACTACAGATTTTACAGGGTAAAGTCTCAGGTTCACATTTGCAGTTTTAAAATGATTTATCCATCATTTCTCTCCACAGAAATATTATGAGGATAGTACATATGACTTCCTCTCTGTGGCTTTGGTACCATCATTCTTTCTAGTTTCTCTCTTATTTTTGAGCTCTGCCTTTCAGATCAAGAAACCCTGCTCTGGAAGCAGAAATGACTGGCAGCCCTAGCTGCTGCCTCTTGAGATACATCACTGCATTTGTACCAAGGTCATCCTTTCCCTGAACTGTCCCAGTTATTGATTGTGCATGTGATACAGAGACCCACTGATGTCCGTCCATATTGTCACAGTCCCTAGAGAAGGGCATAGCAAGGGTTCAAGTGCTCTTGCACATTCCTGAGCACATTACTGGGAGTCCCTTATCCTATGTATTCCCAATAAGTAGCTTCAGGGGATCCTTGACTTCCCTCTAGACTATGTCCAATCAACTGAAAGCTGCAAATCCCATTTACTCCCTTTTTCTGAGTAGTTATAAGTTTAAATAATATAGTATCATAAGCCTTGTAATTTGTATAACTTTTATATCAATGCAATCATAAGTTTTGTGATTCATATAACTTTTGCGTAATGCATGATGTCTTAGGCCTTGTAAACTCCTTTTACGCTATGGCAGCTTGATTCATGCTTCTGCAGGGCCCTGATGATAAAAGCTATGCGATACCTCTGATGCCTGACACAGGGAAGTCTGGACCGAAAAATGTCACTATCGATAAATGCAGATGAAACTCAAGCTCTATACAATGCTCTGACATGGCTAATGTATAGGTACTAATGACTCTGGACTTATAGAAGTGAACTGTAAAAGCCCAGAGGGTGAGCAGAACCATTTTAGAAAAACCTCAAGTCCGGCTCTGCTCCCTGGATTTGAACTCAGAAATAAACGCCTTTCTACCAGTTCCCTGCTCCTTTGATTTATTGGTATCCAGGGGAGCAGTTGAGCATTACTCGGACTGTAACACATGGAGGGGTACCAGTACCACCCGTTCCTGCCTGCACATGACTCAGACAAAGGGTAATCTTTGCTCAAGGACTTCTCATTAGTTTGGTCAAATTTTTTTACTGTATGACTGCAGCAAGACACTCCTATCCAATTCTTCCTTCCTTCCTCCCTTTCCTAGGCATCAGATTCATAGCTCTAGCTCAGTGTGAAAATTTTCCCTTCTCATTCTTCCCTTTATCCTTCACTGATAATTATTTACAGATTAGATGCTCCAGCAAATACCACTAATCCACTCTGCTTCTTGGAGAACCCAAATGAACACTGTCTTCCTCATAGGAGTTTCTTCAACTGTCTCTTCAATATTGATGTCTCCCAGGGTTCAATCCTCTGTTTTTTTTCTTTTATGCTATGACTTGTTTTAGTTACTCCAATATATATCAAAAAAGCAAACATTTGTTAGTATATTTCAGATCTTTATCTCTGGCACAAATCACTTTCTGGACAACTAGAACTGTTTGCCTAGCTCACAAGTGGATGACTTCACTCAAAAAACTACAGGCACTATACAATCAACATATTACATATGACAGTGTACTATTACTATGAATCCACCAAACCCAATCTTTCTCTTTTATTATCCAGCTCAGCAAATTACAACACCAAACCACTGAAAAACACTCAGCTACCTAAGTTAGAAGATTGGTATTCAGTCCTGACCTCTTTATTTCTCCATTCTGTCATTCAGTCATTACTGTCTGCCAATCCTTCCTTCTTAATACCTCAAGCATCTATTCTTTATATATCATATCTCAGTCAGCTATGGATTTAATAATGTTTGCAGAGAGGAGGCAGCTAAATACCAAAGGACTACAAGGAGGACTCCAATGAGAAGCAATGCTAATCATCACGTAGAGCTCTAGAAAATCTCAAGAACTAGCATGTCATGTGAAGTATAGAATGAAAACAGAGTAATTGCTTGAATGTTTCTCTAAAAAACGTTAGATCCTGCATAGCCAAGCAACTGATGGAGCCTGAAAGTTACTTCTGCTGGTAAACCAAGCCAGAGCAGCTCCAGATTTAGGGAATCTTGGCACAGTGGAAGCCTGGGGAAAGACACAGTACTGAGAAGTAAAAGTCTACATCTTGCATGACAAGATGCCTTGTTCCTTCTGATACTCAGATCCAGTAACTATGGTTAATAGTCAGGCAAATAATCACAATTTTTCCCTCTTCTCCAATATAGGAAATTGAAAGATTTGTATGAGTGGAAATATAAATGCTCACAAGAAACACATAATCCACACTTTACCTGAACAATGACCACTTTTATACCTTCTTTAAAATAAAAAAAATTAAAAAATAAAAGAAAGATGTAGAAAATGATTTTGGAGAGTCCTCTGATTGCACAACTGGGTTTCTCCTAGATTGAATCATCTCTTGTAAAACCCATCAGTGGACAATTTCCACTACGAAGCACAGGCCTGTCATGCAATTTTTAGTGCTTTGTTTTTTTTTTTTTTTTTTTTGAGTTGGAGTCTCACTCTGTCGCCCAGACTGGAGTGCAGTGGCCGCTCCCGGCCACCGCAGCCTCGACCTGCTGGGCTCCAGTGATCCTTCCGCCTCAGCCTTCCGAGTAGCTGGAATTACAGGCATGCACTACCACGCCCAGCTGATTTTTTTTTTTTGATTTATTGTAGAGATGAGGTCTCGCTGCCCAGGCGGGTCTCGAACCCGCGGGCTCAGGCAATCCACTCACCTCAGCCTCCCAAAGGCGCGGGATTACGGGCTGAGCCACCGAGACCAGCTGTGCTTTGCTTTTAAAATAAAAAAACAGTAACAACAAAAAATTACCAACTCTGATACGAAAGAGTAGAACAGAAGAGTTTCCCAAAATAAGTCTCAAAAAGATTAATTTACATTTATCTTTTATAGAGGAGGAGAGAGAAGGAGAAAGGAATTAATCAAGAGAAGAAGATAGTAGATACAGGAAAAATGAGATGCACACAGAGGAGAGGATGGAGTAATTCCTGGACATAGAATCTGCCTAAGGTTTCAAAAACAATGAACCAAAGGGCTACAAGAGAAAACCCTCACTGGACGCATGGAGGCAGGAGTCGATATATGTATGTCCAAGAGCAAAATAGTGTCTAGAGCTATTTTACAATTCTGTTGGATGATTTGGGAAGAATTACTAATAGCACACAGGAAATGAAGCAAATAAAAGGGCAGTAATTCGCTCCAGGACATTTTAAAGAAAGAAAATATAATCATAGAATGTGGTTTAGAAGAGAATAATGTGAATATAATCACAGTCAATGAAAGGGGAAAATTGATTTAACCTGAAGTTATGGATACATGAAACTCCATTAAAGGATACATTTAAAGGATACACGAAACTCCATTAACTTCATTAAAAACAGCTGTACAGGTATCTTTTTTTAACTTTTAAATTTTTTATTTTAAAGATGTGGAGTACAATTCAAGTTTAGGTATACAAATGTTCATTATGCAGGTACCTTTGTTGATGAGGTATGCCTCCCTCCCCTGACAATTTCCTACTACTGCCAGTCCCTTTCTTATAGTATTATAATATTGTTGAAGGTCCGCTTATGAGTGAGAACTTATGATGCTCTGTTCTTTGTTTCTATGACAGATCACTGAGTATGATAGACTCTAAACCCAACCAAGTATATACACAATGGAACATTATGCAGCCATAAAAAAGGACAAACATATGTACGGGTATCTTAAAGTGAAAGGAAGATGGCTCTTCAAGAGTCTGATATTTTCAAACATTAGCGAGCATCAAAAATGGGTGAAAACAGGGATTCCTGGGCCCTGTCCTCAGTAAGTCTGAAGTGGGGTCCAAAGATTTTAATTTCTAGCTGGTTACCAGGTGATGCTGCTGCTAGTGGTTTGAGAATCACACTTAATATTATAATATTCTAAACGTTATGAAATATTTCACCTGCTGCTAGATTAACTGGGCCCTTCCTTATATCAGGACTTATTTTTAGTAGTAATAAAAATTCTTGAGATGCAACAAACGTTTTAAAATGTAGTAATCCGCTTTTCTTTCCCTCCTTCCCACAAAAAGAAGTCTGTGTTTGTTCACTCATTGCACTCCTTTCCTTTCTCTTAAGAGGAAAACGCTTACATAATGAACAAAGAGATTCTGTTAATCGACATAGTAAGAGATGCCTTTTGAGAAAGACCATAAAAATGAGTAGTTGGTTATATCTATAACTGTTTTGATACACGTCAGAAGTGAATTCCAATTTTGGTGTTACTTTTGGCTTTTGAGTGATGTTTAGACACACGAGACAGTTTGGGGACTTGTAGATTTCTCAATCTAATATACTATGTACTTAGAAAATAAATGACAGATGAGAACGTGGAAAAAAATCCTGTTTTATGGACTCATCCAACAGATGCCAAAAATGAAGAAAAAAGAATTCTGAAGCTGGAACACTGACTGTTTTGTTTTTTCTCAGAGAAGGGAGTTTTAACTATTATCCAAGGGGACGATGTCCAAAATGAGTATAGGTCCAGCAAAGAAGGGCTTGTGTGAATTCATCTGTGATTGATTTATAAACCCATAGGAGCAGTCTTAGAACACTCAGCCAGAAGCAAATAGAATTAACCTATATTAATCTCTTCTCCAAGGGGAAAAATATAATTCTTAAGTACCTAAAGTTTTTTTAAAAATCGCTGAAAAAATAAACTTAGGTAATCCTACCAAAACATGCCAATTCTTAATTAGAATATTTATCACTCTTAAGTCATCCCCACTTATGAACTCTTACTCATCGCTGCGTTTTGTTGCTACCAGTTATATGCACAGAAAACATGATGCAGAATTTTGAGAAGGGGGCAGGGGGATGCCTTCCACCATAAACCTTCATGTTTTTCTAGTGTTGTATCTACTTTACAAAGCACTTTCACATCTGTTTTATCTATCATTTTACTTTTAGAGCTGGGAAGAAATGCTTTGTTTGGGTTTCTTGGGGAATCTCTGATTTACTGTATTTTTTAAAGTAGTACACGCTCATTGAGGGATAAGTCTCCAGTCCCTCTTCCCATCCTAATTACTTAACTACAGACTTTAAGATTAATCTCTTCTAGCGTTGAGTTCTCCCTTGATAAAAGTGTGCAGGAACTAGGAAAGGAACAGGTTTAACTTTCTTCACTATGCAGCAGTGAGAAAATGGACAGCCTTCTGTTTCTCTTTGTGCCAAGTAGTAAAATGAGTAGAGGTCAAACTTGAGTCCTTTCAAAGAACTGTAGAAGTGAGTGGATGTTGATCACTACCTCTCAAATGAAGCAGCCATCTTTTACAGATACACTCCTGGGGGATTGCTTTCCAGAAAACATTAGGTGTAAATCCCAAAGCAGTGGTAAATGGTGGAATGCCTTGTTCATTTGTAACTTAGTTTTAACTTTTCATAGTTCCTCAAACATGAAAAAGAAACATGCCTGTCTTACCTCCTCCCAATAGTTTGAATATGCATGCTGCAGTTATTAACCTCATTTAATAATTTATTTTTGCTTTTTGGTCACAGGTCTTTTAAAAATCTAAGCACAGATCACTTCCATAAACAAATCATATCCAGATCTATAAGCAACATTTTGCACATCATTTTGAGAGATTCATAAATACCTTAAAGCTCCTTTCTGAGCCTTAGTTTAATAAACCTTGATAGTAAAAGAAGCACTAGTTTTGACGTTAAAAAAGGGTCAAATATTACATGTCACATACTGCTTGTTCTTGTGCGTTTATGCTTCCAAGTTTTCAGTTTCTCTCCTTGTACTATTGAAACTGTAATGTGTGTCTTACCTTCTTCACAGAAGAATCTGGCTAAACATATATCTGGTATTTTAATTGTCATAATGGCCACAACAGTAGAAGAAATGCACCCAGATTTTTCTTTGTGGAAATGTTCTTCCCACCTTAGAAATGATATCGGTGGCACTGTCAATCAAGGCACTCCAGAATCCTCTGGCCAAGTGGTGAATACGTGGCAAAATATTATACCTTTGAACTTTGAAAGTAATGACATAAGAATTCAAAATGTTTGTACCTACTTCCATTCAAACAGCAATACTCTGATTATAATCTCCTCTGATTCTTTTATTTAAAAGACTGCAAATAAGAACTAGCAATCATTTGGAATTAAAGTAAGTGGGTTTTTTCCCTCAATCTTCATTAACTTGTTACAGGTATAAATACCTAGAAAGGCAATTGTTCACTGACCTGATAGATCTAACTCACCATATTAGATTATTTCCTCCAGAATAATAGGTATATAATACTTATCTTTTCACTCTTGGATGCTCATTATCCCTTGAAGCATGCCTGGTGTGAAGTTTGGAGTCATCACATATTTGTAGAATAAAAGGAACGACAGAATGAAATCAGTGAGTTAGACAGGGGCCAGATTACATAGGGCATCACAGACCATAATGGAAAAGAAAGTGGGTTTAATTCTGTCCAAACACTAAACAGTTTTAATCAGGGGTGATGTGATCATTGCTTAAAATTAAACTCAACGTGTGTTGCTCATACTTCTGTGAGTCCATGTTTGACTTATAGAAGGCACAAAATATTTAATTAAAATATCAGTCTAAAAATTAGAGCACGGGAATTATAGAGATAGAAAAAATTTAAAAAGAACAAAAAACTCAGACTTTAAAGATATTGCAAACTTATTTATTTCTCCGAAATATTGTATGATTAGTAAATTATTGCTCTAATAAAGAGAATTTTATTAAATTTCCCTGGGAGAACCAGAATATCTCATCTCATCAAACATCAGTTCCATAAAGATGCTTTATATTTCTTGGCATTTTAATTACTGTTCATTATCAACACGTTCTGAACTTATCTGATTCCATAGTCTCCTGTCTTGATAAAAGGAAAATGTCATTTTTCATAATGAATTGAATTGCATGCATCTTCTCTGCTATATTTCTATGCCTGCAGCATTAAAGTTGTAATGTCCCTGAGGTCAGAGGTATTGCCCATTCTATCTGGTCACTACAAGGATAGGAAGAGAATATTATAAAGTCTTCAATTCTCTCTCTCAAATAATCTGTCAATGTTTTATGAAGCCAATGAACTCTGTTATCCTTTCAAGAACTTCACAAAATAACTGTAATATTCATTTCAAACAATACATAACTAAGAGTTCTGAAAAATAGCAATAATGACTTTTGCTCCAGAAATTAAAATGAGGCCATGACAATTTTTTACAATTTTGAAGTAAATATAGATTCAGCAGATTTTGCAAAGATAATGAAGAAGTTCCATACATGTTTCACCCAGTTTACCCCAATAGTCACATCTTATTTAATTATATTATAAAATAAAAAAGGAAATTAATCTTGGTACAATGTACACATATAGTTTTATTTATTTATTTATATTTTTTAATCAATATTTTTTATTATGATTTTGTGGGGTACAGTTAAGGGTTAGGTGCACAATTATTTTTCATTCAGGCACCCTGTTGATAAGAGGTGTTTCCCCATCCCCAGACAGATATTTGCGACTGTTAATCCCATCCCTCTCCCCGCCCCCATAGTTTCCCAGTACCGTCAGTCATTTTCTTATAGTATTACATTGGATGTTCAAGGTCCACTATATGAGTGAGAACATGTGATACCCAGATCTTTGTTTCTGTGAGAGGTCACTCAGTATTATAGACTCTAGTTCCATCCAGGTTGCTGCGAAATTCATGATTTTGTTCTTTTTTATGGCTGTGTAGTATTCCATCGTGTATATGTACCACATTTTTTTAATCCAGTCCTCTTTTGATGGGCAGCATGGTTGTTTCCAGGTTCTTGCTATTGTGAACAACGCTGCGATAAATGTACGTGTGTAGGTATCTTTTTTATAGAGTGATTTGAGTTCTTCAGGGTATATTCCCAGTAGGGGGATTACAGGGTCATATGGAAGGTCGATTTTTAGAGCTTTTAGAAATTTTTATTCAGTAAATGGTGCTGGGAAAACTGGTGCTGGGAAAACTGGCTGACCACATGCAGAAGATTGAAACAGGACCCCTATCTATCCCCATGCACAAAGATTAACTCCAAATGGATCAGAGACCTAAATGTAAAACCTCAAACCATAAAAACCTTAGAAAAGGAAGGAAATACCCTCATGGAAATCGGAACTGGCATCCAATTCCTGAACAAAACCTGAACCCACAGGTCATAAGAGAGAAGATAGACAAGTGGGACCTTATTAAACTGACAAGCTTCTGCAAAGCCAAAGAAACCATCAAGAGAGCAGGAAGACAGCCTACAGACTGGGAAAAAGTATTTGCCAACTCCAGGTCTGACAAAGGCTTAACATCCTGGATCTACAAGGAACTCAAGCGTGCTGAAAAGAAAAAAACAAACAACCACATTATAAAATGGGCAAAAGATATGAATAGACACATATAGTTTTATATCTGTTTGTTATATGTATTGGTTTGTGTTAATACCACTGAAGTCAAGAAACAGACTATTCGATGCTAACTAAGATCTCTTTTGTGGAACCCCTTTATAGTTATGACTTAATCCAGGTAAATCAGCCCCCACGGACACATCAACATTGAGATCCTATCCTGAAGAATTTAAAATCTTGATTAATGGTGAAAGATCAACTGGCCAAACCTAGCTTTTGGGGGATAGACTCTCGGTATCAAACTTTGAAATAAAAAATTATAAAGTTGTAATGATAGATTTATTTATGACTGTAATAAGTCACTGAACATTATAGACTCTAAGACCATCCAAGTTGCTGCAAAATTCATAATTTTGTCTTTCTTTATGGCTGTGTAATATTCCATCATGTATATGTACCACATTTTTTTTAAACAGTCCTCTTTTGATGGGCAGCACGGTTGGTTTCATGTTTTTACTATTGCTAATAGTGCTGCAATAAACCTCTGTGTGCAGGTTTCTTTTTGGAAGAATGATTTGAGCTCCTCAAAGTATATTCTGAGAATAAGGTTTGCTGGGCCCTATGGAAAGTCAATTTTTAGGTCTTTTAGGAATCACCATGCTGTTTTCCACGGAGGTTATTCTAGTTTACAATCTCACCAAGAGTGCAGAAGTGTTCCCTTTTCTCTACATCCTCTCCTGTATTTGATGTTTTTTGATTTAGTGATGATGGCCATCCTGACTGGAGTTAGGTGTTATCTCAGTGTGTTTTTAAATTTGCGTTTGTTTGATAATTAGTAAGACTGAACATTTTTTCAGAAACAAGGAACTGAGTACCACATGTTCTCACTCATAAGTGGACCCTGAACAATTATCACAATACTGTAAGAAAGGTATTGCAGTAGAGGGAAACTTCCAGGGGAGTGGAGGAGCAAACGTCATTAATAAGGGGACCTGATCTCAAACCAGGTGAAGTGGGGACCAAAGTGAGGCCCAAACTTTACCTGTACAATGACCATTTGTATACCTAACTCTGAAATGTACCCCGCATCTTTAAAATAAAAATTAAAGAATTATTTATGCCTAAAAAATCATTTGTAAATCAAAGTGTTGAATTGTACATGAATTATAAATGAAATCTACTCAGGAGTATGTTTCCTAAAATCCTATTTTAGTAGAAATAGAACCCAATTTTAGTAGAAATGATCAGATTTCTATTCAAAAGTTGGTTTTTGTTAACACCCCAATCTGCTATACTTGTTTTTATAAATTCTCTCTTAACAGTGTTGCATGGTACATTATTCTAATACCTTATAGTATTTGGCCCAACTTTATTTTTTTTACTGTTTTGATATTTTATCCTTTTTATCATTTATCATTTTCAGTATATTATATTCAACAAAAAAATACTGAAAACATATGACCCTTTTAATACCCTAATACATAATTAAAATGCTGTGATACAGACTTTTGATATGACCAAGAGGGTGCAGATTTGTTTTTTTCTAATTTTCCCCATCAAGTTACTGAAAGTAACACAAAAGATAACAAAGGAGATTTCTGAAAGTGTAAAGAGGAAAATATATTAGTTACGAATCTCAGTACTCAAGAGACAGTGTAACTGCAGAACATTTTCTATCCCCTATCCATCAGAAGAAGGAGGCCCCACCAGGTGGCGTGGCTCACACCTGTAATCTCAGCAGTTGGGAGGCCGAGGTGAGAGGATTGCCTGAGTCCACAGGTTCGAGACTAGCCTGAGCAGCTTGGCAAGACCTCGTCTCCACAATGAATCAAAAAATTTAGCCAGGCATGATGGCACATGCCTGTGGTTCCAGCTACTTGGAAGGCTGAGGTAGAAGGACCACTGGAGACCAGCAGGTCAAGGCTGCAGTCGCTGTGAGCATGCCACTGCACTGCAGCCTGGGTGATAGAGTGAGACTCCGACTCAAAAAAGGAAGAAGGAGGAGGAGGAGGAGGAGGAGGAGGAGGAGGCCCCAGTCTAGCATTTCTCAATTCCCAACCTAGAAAGTGAAGGCAGCCCAAGTAGTTTCATTTCTTCCCACTCATTTCTTCCCAATATCAAACAGGAGTCTGTCCAATAATAGGAAAGCCTTGCAGCACACCCAAAATAATCAGTTGAGAACCATACTCATAGTAAGTTGATTTTAAAAAAGTGTCATTCTCAATGGAACCTAAGACTCTCTTTCCTCACTGGGGATAATTAGCAATCAGGAGGCGGCACCAGGAAGGGCATCTGACCACAATAAGTGATCTAGCATGGAAAGATTGGAAGCCTCCTTGTTCCCACAGGCTAGAGATTCCCTTCTATGACCAGGAGGCATGAGGTTGACCAGTTTGGGGAAGCTACTACCAGCACCAGCAGGACCTGGTGAACAGCACCATATAAACTAAGAAAGTCAAAGTAGCAAAGTGAAGTCTTGGAAAATCCAGCTTTCATTAGAACCACAGAATATAAAACAAGGCCAGGACCCACATGCTAAACCTAAACAAATAAATAAGAAAATGAAGCAAAAAGAAAAGGAAAACTTAAATAATCCTTTTTCTTCTAGCATAATAAGCCAAACACTGAAGTTGAAATAGAAGGTAATATTCTGTCTTAGCAAGAACGAGGACAATTGCAATGAAATGAAAAGAGATAATCTACTAACTCTGACACCAAGATGAATCAGATGTTGGAATTCTCTGACAAGTTTCTTAAACAATCATCATAAAAATTCTTCAGAAAAAATTACAAATTCTCTTAAAACAAATGAAAGATATAAAATCTTAGCAAAGAAATAAAAGTTATAAGAAAGAATAAAATGGAAATTTTAGAGCTGTAAAATACAACAACAGAAACAAAGAAAACTTTCTGGATGAGTTCAATAGTAGAGTGGAGATAAAAGAAAATAGAATCAGTGAACTTGAGGACAAATCAATAGAATGTACCCAATCTAAACAACAGAGAGAAAATAAACTGAAAAAAGAAATGAAAAAAGCCTCAGAGACTTATGAACAATAACAAAAGATCCAGTGTTTATATCATTGGAAGTCAAGAGAAAGAAGAGAAAGAGAATGGAGATAAGAGAGTATTCAAAGAAACAATAAATGCAAACTTCACAGATATAGCAAAAGATGAAAATCCACTGATTCAAGGATCCAAGAAACCCCAAACATGCTAAAATGCAAATAAATTCATGCCAAAACATACTATAATTATTATTCTGAGAACTAAAGACAAATGAAAATATCCTGAAAGCAGCCAGAGAGAAATGACATATTACTGATTTGAATGACAGTGAATTTGTCATAGAAACCACAGAAGTCAAAAGAAACTGGCACAAGACTTTTCAAGTGCTGAAAGAAAATATCTGTATACTGTGAATTTTATTTCTGGTGAAACTATACTTCAAGATCGAAGAGAAAATAAAGACCTATTCAGATGCAGGAAAACTAAAAGAAATCACAGCTAGGGGAACTACTCTTAAAGAGTGACTAAAGAAAGTTCTTCAAACAGAATTGAAAAAATACAAGATGGAATCTTGGAAAATCAGGAAGAAAGAAAAAGAACCAAAAGCAAAAATATGAGCATGAAAAATACACTATTCTTCTCATCATGTGTTTTATAAATAATATATGATGTTTGGAAATAAAATTAAAACATAATCTGATACTCAAGACAATAATATTTAAAATTAGAAAAATTAAGGGACCAAAATAGAAATAAGATGCTCATACTTCATTCAAATTTGGAAGATGTTGATATTAGTGGTGTGTAATAAGTCACATATTTATACTGTAATTCTCACAGCAACCATTAGGGAAATCATACAAGGTGATATATTCAAAAACACAATACATAAAACAAGAAGAAATTCTTAAAAAAATCAAAATAAATCACAGGAAGGCAAAAACAGTGAAACAGAGGAATGAAGAAAGGAGACATACAGAAAACAATAACATAACCCAAACATATAAATATTTTCTTCAAATGTAAGTAATCTGCACCAATGAAAAGATAAGAGTTTATTTTATTAAAGACAGGAGCCAAATACAATTGATGCCTGTTATTCATGGTAGCTATATTTATAAAGTTCACACACACACTAATCCATTGCTCCTAGAAGAAATACAGGGTTAGGTTCCTGCAAGCTTCTGGTCACAACATTGTCACCAACTGATTGATATATAACTTTGTTTTATATGTGCTCCTGTTTAAAGATGCTTATTTAACACATATTGTGATTCATTAACATTGAACTCATAACCAGCAACACCATAACTTATACCTGAATAAAGATTATCTAACATGTAATTTCTTCATAAGGCATGTCACAGTTTCTTTTGTATTAAGAAACATTAGACAACTTTAATCACTCTGCTTGGGGGTCAAATTAAATAGTGAAATTACCAATACAAAGCATAAATATGTGAAAAGATGGCACTAACTAGCCTGTGAGAACTGAAACAAGAAAGGAAAATGTCACCTTGATTGACTTCAGCTAGGTATGTATATATTGAGTGACAAGTTTTTATAACTCTGCATGTGTTTGAATAACTACAAAAGTGCTGTCCATCTTGATTTTGAGCATACAAATACATTTTAGTAAGTAAGCTATTTGAGAATATGGACTTGCAAATATTGAGAATTGACGATACGAGGTCTGACAATTAAGTTTTGTGAACTCATCCTAGAAAAAGTGCTATGTACCTTGTTGCTGAATATCACTACAGTCACCTTCAAAGTATTCCCCCTTGGGAAATTATGCATTGACACTAGCACTTATTTCACCCATCAAAGCAATTTTGGAACTCCTTTTCTGGAATGGCCATCAGAGCTGTCACTGTATTACACTTGGTGTCCTAAATATCATCAACATGTCTTCCTTTCAATATTTTCTTTATCTTTGGGTAAAGAAAAAAGTCATGGGGGCTAGATCAGGTCAGTAGGGAGGGTATTCCAATACAGTTATTTGGTTACTGGCCATAAATTTCCTCACTGACAGCACTGTGTGAGCTGGTGCATTGTCATGATGCAAGAGCTCCTTTTGCACACACATTTTCATGGTGAGATTTTCAGTTAAAATGTTCCTGTTTCTCTATTGAAAAATGTTCCTGTTTCTCTATTGATGTTCATTTGGTTGCTATGATTCTGAAAATTTTGACTCACAATTCAACAAACGTTTGCAATGTTTTCTTAGTCCTGCTCATTACCGGCCATCCTGACCTCTCTTCATCAGTGATGCTTTTTCTTTCTTCAGAAAAACATTTAATCCATTTGTACAGGATAGTTCCTAGGATTGCTGCCGTTTTCTTCGTGACATTATCCCCATACATTTGGACTAACACATCCCTGATTTTACTTCCACTCTTGCCAAGTTTAACAAGGAATGTAATGCTTGTTCATTGCTATAATTCGAGTTCCAACATTCTCATGACAACACACAAAAACATGCAGCAATGATAATGAACGGCATTCAGCAAGACACCACCACATGTCAACACAAACACAGCTGTGAGACATTGATGTACCAAGGACATGAAACCTTTCTGAGGTGTTTATACAGTGCTGCCAATGTAAGTTCACAATGGCAAGTTTGCAGACTTAATTGTGAGACTTCATCAATGCTATTTACAAGAAATTCACTTGAAATTCATTGAAAAAGATAGTTTGAACGTTTAAAAAAATCATGTAATGTGCAAAGATTAAAGTTTTTAGAGAAAAATCATGCACAACTATATTAGAATCAGATAAAATAGATTTCAGAGTAAAAAACTTACTAGAGGCAAATAGGGATGTTATATAATGCTAAAGAACCAATCCTCAGTGAAACCTTTTGATACTAAATGTGTATGCACCAATCAACAGAGCTTTAAAATTTGTGAAACAAAAATTGGTAGAGCTGATAGGAGAAATTGACAAATACACAATTTTAGTTGTGAATTTCAACACCCACCTCTCAGCAAATCACAGAACTTTAAAATTAAAAAATTAACAGGAATATAAAAGATCTGATAGATATAAAAGATATAAAAAGTTCAATTAGCCAACAGGATCTAATTAATATATATGAGCTAACTGGCACACACTCATATGTATATGTCTAATTGACATAATATTGCAGCCAATAACAAAAGAATATGTATTTTTTCAAGTTTTTATAGGTTTTTCATCAAAATACACTATGATCCTGGCCATAACAAACCCCAACAGACTTAAAATACTTGATATTATGCATATTTTCTAAGCAAATAAAAGTAGAAATAATTTATAGAAAGACAAAAGGAAAACCTCTAAATAATAAGAAAGATAATTCTAAACAGTCCAAGGAAAAAGAAGTTATCTCAAAACAGTAGAATATCTATTTAACTGACTGAAAATGAAGCTTATCAAAATATGTTAGATGCAGCTAAAGCAATACTGAGATGTTTATCTTGGATGCTTACGCTAGAAAAGATGAAAAGTTTCAAATCAATAATCTAAGTTTTTTACCTCAAGAAACTAGGAAAAGAAGAGCAAAGTGCACCCAAAGCATAAAGAAGGGAGAATATAATAAAGTTAGTCGCAGAAATCAATGAAATTCAAAATAGGAAAACAATGCAGAGCATCAATAAAGCACAAAGTTTGTTCTTCATGAAAAAAATCAGTAAAGATAATAATCCTCTGGCAATACTGGCATGGGTAAGGAGAATACATAAATAAGCAATATTGGGAATGAAAGAGGAATATCATCATAGATCCTGTAGCCAGTACAAAGATAATATGCAATATAGCAGACAAATTTATACTCATATACTAAAAAATGTAGAAGAAATGAACAAAGTCCTTGAAAACTACAGACTACTAAAAATCAACCAAATGATGTAGGCAGTCTAAATAGTTGTATCACTGTTTTTAAAAAGAAAATTGTGATTAGAAGTCTCCCAGAAGGAATCTCAGGCCCAGTTGGTTTCACTGGGAAATTTTACAAATATTTTAAAAAGAATCAACATCAATTTTATGCAAATCTTACAAAAAATAGAAGAGGAGGAAACATATATTTTATAACTCATTTTACAAAGCCAGAATTATCCAGATACCAAAATCAGATAAGCAGTCAAGAAGAAGAAGAAGAAGAAGGAGGAGGAGGAGGAGGAGGAGGAGGGGGAGGAGGAGGAGGAGGAGGAGGAGGAGGAGGAGGAGGAGGAGGAGGAGGAGGAGGAGGAGGAGGAGGAGGAGGAGGAGGAGGAGGAGGAGGAGGAGGAGGAGGAGGAGGAGGAGGAGGAGGAGGAGGAGGAGGAGGAGGAGGAGAAAGAAGAAGAAGAAGAAGAAGAAGAAGAAGAAGAAGGAATAACAAAGAATAATAAGAAAAAAAAACTGGAATTATTATATTAGCAAATTGAATCCCCTGATATATAAAATAAGTACAACCACAAAAGAAAAATAACCAGAAGAGATTTATTACAGTTATGCCAGGCTGGTTTAACATTCAAGTCAAAACCTTGTAACTGACCATATCAACAGTCTATAAAGGAAAATTCATATAATCATATATATTGGTATAGAAAAGGCACTTCATAAAATATGCGGCCACTCATTGGAAGTTTTTAGCATTTTATAAATAGAAAGAAATCGTGATATTATAAAGATATATATTTAGTTTCCAACCTGATTTCTTGACATGCAACTTCTAAAATTCTTAGATTCTCCAAAGAGATCTTTTGTATGCTATTGAGTTCACTGGCGGCTGGCAGCACCTAGGTAGCTTCATGATGAGGACTGGCTACTGGAAAGATCAAGGCGTAATAAGAGGACTGGGACTTTCAACACTTCTCCGCTCAAATTCTAGAAAGGGGAAAGGAGCTGAAGTTTGAGTTGATCACCAATAGCCAATGGTTTAATCTACGTAATGAAGCCTCCATTAACCTACCCCCCCCCGGAAAAAATAAGTTTCTTAGAGCTTCCAAATAGGTGAACCTGTGAAGACTTATAGACAGGTGAACAAGAAATCATTCATGTGCCAAGAAAGTGGCACAACCCCCCGCCACAGGGACAGAAACTCTTGCACTCAGGACCCTTCTAGATCTCACCCTATGTATCTCTTCATCTGGCTATTTATTTGTATCCTGTAAAATATTCTTTGTGATAAGTCAGTACATGTAAGTAAGTATTTCCTTGAGTTCTGTGAGCCCTCTAGCAGATAAACTGAACTCAAAGATAGGTTGTGGGAACCCTAACTTGAAGCCAGATGATCAGAAGTTCTTGAGACCTGGACTTGTGGCTGGTGAAAAAGAGAGGGCCATCTTGTGGGACTGAGATTTCAAACGGTGGTGTCTGAGGCTATCTCCAGGTAGTGTCAGAAACAAACTGAATTAGAGACACTCAGCTGGCATCTGATGTGGACTTGCTTGCTCGCTTTGTGTATATGGAAAAATTCCCACACATTTAGTCACATAAATATTTGGTGTTGATTATTGTGGTTTGGGAACAAAGGAGAAAAAAATTGAGTTTTCTTTTCCCTACAGTAATTATCTCAACTTGAAAAAGAGCATCTAGAAAAAAATCAAATGCTGGCATCATACTTCATCACGCAAGACTGAATGTGGTTCCCCCATGACTGGTAATAAAGCAAGTGCGATCTTTCTCATAACCCTTATTCAACAGAGTACTGGCAAATCTAGTCATTGAAACAAGGCAAGAATAAAAGGTGTAAGACTTTTTTTTTTTTTTTTTGAGTTGGAGTCTCACTCTGTCGCTCAGACTGGAGTGCAGTGGCTGCTCCCGGCCATTGCAGCCTCGACCTGCTGGGCTCTGGCGATCCTTCTGCCTCAGCCTTCCAGCAGCTGGAACTACAAGCGTGCATTACCATGCCTAGCTAATTTTTTGATTTATTGTAGAGATGAGGTCTCACCAAGTTGCCCAGGTGGGTCTCGAACCCATGGGTTCAGGCAATCCACTCACCTCAGCCTCCCAAAGCATGGGATTACAGGCTGAGCCACCCAGCCCGGCTAGGTGTAAGACTTTAAAAGAAGAAATAAACCACCCAATTTGAAGATGGCATGATTGTCTACATTTAAGAAACTTTTTTTCAAGTAACGTACACACAAAAGAAAACTTCCTAGAACTAATACGTAGTTCAGCAAAGTTACAGAATACAAGATCAACACATTAAAATCAATCATACTTCCATAACGACATATAAAACATGCTAACAGTGAACATTAAAAATACAAAATTAATAACCCAATACCATTCACAATTGATGAAGACCCTGTCCTTGACCAAATTCTAGTTACGTTCCTTTGAACACACTTCTCTACTAGACCTCAACATCGGCCTTCCGTAAACAAAGAATCCTGCCAAGTCAGATTAGCAAGAATTATCCTATCCTTAATATATAACCACCCTTTGTATCTCATCCCCCACCCTTGATATATAAGTTCTTTAGCAGAAATCCCATTAGGCCAATTCAGCAAGAATCTTCCTACACTTGATGTTTCCATCCACCGATTCCATCCACTACCTTCTCGGTATAAATGCCGACTTATCCTTGTTGTATTGAGAGTTGAGCACAGTTTCTCTTCTCTGTTGCAATAGAGTTGACACCTATTGCTACAGCCATAAATAAAGTCTTCCGTGCCATTTCAACAACTGTCAGAATAATTTTTATTTTACACAATCACTCAAAAGACACTGAAATACTTAAGTATATGCCTAAAGAAACTTGTATAAGAACTGTATGCTAAACATTTCTATTTTTAATGTGATTCGGAAAATTGCTTTATTACTTGATTAGAGAATTTTGCAAGCACCTTGTGCATTTCTTAGAAAAGGAAGACTATCAGTCCTGTAGATAGAGTTAATTAGAGCAAAATTAGGCTGATGAATTTTTCTTTGCAAAAATTGAGAGACACACAATTGCAGTTATTCTATTTTCTTAACTTCTCCTCTCCCTTCCTCATTTAATAATTGGACTTAAAAGAAGTTGGATTAAAATTAGATGCTGCTTTGGTATTCCCAATAATACATTTAGCAAACAGTTGTCACACTCATTGGACCCTGAAACATAATTCATGCAGTGAAAATAAATCATTGGCATTATATAATACAACTGAAGCAAAAAGATTTGATCAGTGATTATTCCACAGACCAAATAATAAAAAGCCTACAATTATACTAAGTCTTAAAGATTAGAGATCTCTGAATAATGGAATTTTATCTATATGCCAGACATACTGTATATTTTCTGAATTTAGGTGATCGGTTCCTTTTCTTGGACTTTAAAAAGACATCTTTGCCCTCTGGAATTCTGAAAAATACAAAAAGAAGATATAGAAACATGCATTCTAAATTATTTCCTACTTCTACCAAAATCTGTCTGTGGCCTCAAAATACATCTGAGTTCTTTAGGGCTTCCTACATAACATGGGATTGAGAAAAATTCATTATCTGTAGGCTGAGTCTGCTAGAAGAAACATGCAAGATAAATATAAATTATTCTTGTTTGTATGTGTGCCATCATTTGACAGTGCTGTGTATCTTTCAATAGAATTTTCTGGGTAATAGAGGCTTTTACAAGACTTTATTAGCATTCACAAATGATAGCAAAAGTGTCTGGTGAGTTTGGTATTAGAGGAGGGAGGCAGTGTGTTATTCTGAGAAAAGTCATTCAGGACAGTGATTTCCCACAGCTATACAAATAAAGTTATTTCAAGATTATCTCTTAAGGAATAACTTGCCTTAAAACGAATTCATAGATGATGATATTTAAGGTTATCTTGGTTAACTTTAAAGTTACATAATTTGACCATAGTAAATATATTTTCAGTGTCATCTCTAATTTTCTTGTTGGCTTCTCTTTTTTCTCCAAACCCTATACCCTTATCTTGCGCACACATACACACAGAAATGAAAGGTTTTATTTAAAAGTTTTCTGACTCAGTTCATTAAAACCTATAGGTCTAAATATGAAGGAGAGATTTTATGTTTTGCCATATAATCTTACTCATTATTTTATTTATAGGATTTAGCTAGTATAGTGTCAAGTGAATTTATTATCACCTTCCTCCTGGGCCATGTAGAAAACTTTTTTTAAAAGTAGTTTGATCTGCCTAGATAAGGATATTTAAAGACCACAAATAATCAGGGAGACCAAAAATAGTACTAAGATAAATACTAAGAAAAATAAAGAGTAAGCTACATAGACTGTTTGAGTTTCATTTTTCCAGAAAATAAAATAGGAATCCCACCAGGAAGATTAGTACTGGTTTCTTTTATCCTAAATTCTTTTGAAAAGTTATTTTTTTTCCTATCTACTGTTGAAGATGAACTCTGTCTCTCTTTTTATTTATATTCTTATTCGGATGAGCATGCAGAAATATTTTTAGTCTTATGGGGGTCCCCCTCCTTTTAAGATGCCATTATTTGTTCTGTATGGGAATATACATAGGTTTTTCCAAAACCTATATATATTGTTTGTTGTGACAAGAAAGACATATTAAAAGCAGTGATTTTTAACAAGCCATAGAGAAAGAGAATATTGGTATCACTTGATGACATTTTCTAACTACACAGAAAATCTCCCTTAAAGATTCTGATATCTATTTGGCGACAAGCAACAAGTGAACGGGGATCTTTTCTCACTTGATTATTTTTTGTCCAGGAATGTAGCTATCATATGAAGAGTAGGGAGAAGAAGCCCCACCACCTCTACCCAGATCAAGAAATATCACTGTCATCATCCAATGTTATAAAAGCAAATGCACCCTATTCTCAGGTGTATTTGGGCACAAGCAAGAATGAGTACTGTCACTGTGCATACGACATGAACCTATTACCACTTTAAATGCTTCTATTTTAATTTCAATTAGTACAGAAAAGGCATTTGGTTTTTTGTTTGTTTTTTTAAAGGTTAGGGTACGATTCGGGATTAGGTGCACAAATGGTCATTGTAAAGGTAAAATTTGGACTTCTTTTTTTTTTTTGAATCGGAGTCTGGAGTCTCACTCTGTCACCCAGGCTGGAGTGCAGTGTCATGCTCATGGCCAACTCAGTCTCCACCTGCTGGGCTCAGGCTCAGGCGATCCTTTTGCCTCAGCCTTCCAAGTAGCTGCAACTACAGGCATGCTCCATCACACCCAGCTATGGGTTTCTTTTAAATCAGAAATAAGTCATCATAAATAATATTGCTACTAAGCATAATATAAACTCCTGTATTCAAAGTTGCATTAGAAGTTAGGCCATGTCATTCTAATCTCCATATTACCCTTAGTTCCTAACGCAGTGGTTTTCAAGAGAAAAAACAAACATACATAGAAATTAAACAAATAAATATTAGAATGCCTATTCTCTCCAAAGAAAGATGATTACTGTAAATAGGCTTGTGCTTTTATTTCTCAAGCAAATGACAAGAATTCTTCCATTTTCTAGCACAATTTTAAAGAACATAGAAACTGGATTTTCTGACAAGAATTAAATTATTAATCCTCCACCAAATCATGTGTGACTCTGAAAAATTTAGTTAAGCCTTTAATAGAAATACTATTTCCTTATCAGTAAAATTAGAATAATTATTTTAAAGTGCTTATCACAGTAACTGTACAAATGATGCACTCAACATATGGTAGCTATCATTTTATATGAAACTGGCTTGTAGGCTATTGACTGACAAGTCAATATATATTTAAATAAATGTTTGATTCAAAAGTTGTTGATTTTGATATAAAGTTAATTGAAGATCAAATACACAAAAACACTTATAATTGAGATCTTTTGCAATTATTTAAAAAGTATTCTAGGCTTGTTACTAAAGAAATAATAAATGATACAGAAAACAATTCCAATAATTATAAATTTCCTTTTATGTTTCAGCATATTATCATACAATACACAGAAAAAAGCATTTATCTTTTTCCTCTAAGAACTTATAAATTAATTTAATAACTTCATTCAAATCAACGGGGTTTATATTTAGTTATCGTGACAGAAAATTTGTCAGCACATGATGGGAGTCAAATAACATTAATAACTACCACTTGCCCCAAAGTACTAAGGTTTATAAAATGCTAGTTTATTTAAGAGAAGAAAAAAAGTCAAGCTTAAAAAACTAAAAGGAGACACATTTTTTTTAAATTTCATAGGGAAGGAAAAATTCATGTTTTTGAAACCATGAGGAAAACATAAACTGGTCATATCTTGAAAGAATGCTACTGCTGTTTTCAGAAATCTCCATTCCAGTGTCCCCAGCACACAAGAAGAGAGTCCAAACAAATAAGTAATTAAGATCCGCTGATCACAAATTTCCAAAGAACTGGAGAAGGCGAAAAACTGTAATGAAAATGGTGGTGTGAAAGGGGATGGATGTTACCAGCACTGTTTATTTCATCTTGACTTTGGTGTGTGAGTTGTTTTTATTTTTCTGTAAATATTTTGTCATATTTTACTTATAGTGAAATGGGTCACAATGCCATTTCCTTCCATCCTCTCTGTAGCTCTGTTTCTTCAAAATATATGGTACAAAGAGAAGGAAAAGTGTAACTGCTTGTTACAATCAAGGAATCTTAAATAGAGACTCAAAGATTGAGTCCTAGGTACAATGAAAAATTTCTATTCTTATCTTCAAATCATTCTAAGAACTCAATTTGCTTCCAGTGGTTTAGCTAAGTCTAGATTGAAAAAGGAAAAAAAATATTTTATAAGAAAATTTCATTTTTCTGCTTGAAAAAATTCTCAAAATAACAATTTAGAAGAACAGAAAATCTACAGGGAATGTTCTATTTTGAGTGTCTTTACTTTTGAAGCAATTTTAGAAACAGTGGTGGGCAAAGAAACATTATGTTTTACTGCACTTCTTCTTATAAGTGACTGATCATGAAATAAACACATAGGTATTGCCTGTGTGTGGGTGTTTATTGATATTAATATTTAAATAGAACCAAAGTTTAATGTCTCCTATTCAGCTTTACAATGGTGGTAAACATTGAGGAAAGAAAATTAACCCTGTATGGATGAAAGATGGGCAGTATATTATTTAACTTTCTTAGATATAATACCTCAAAAAAAATTTTTTTTTTTTTTTGAGCTGGAGTCTCACTCTGTCGCCCAGACTGCAGTGCAGTGGCCGCTCCCGGCCACCGCAGCCTCGACCTGCTGGGCTCTGGCGAACCTTCCGCCTCAGCCTTCCAAGTAGCCAGAATTACAGGCATGCACTACCACCCCTGGCTGATTTTTTGATTTATTGTAGAGATGAGGTCTCGCTGCCCAGGCGGGTCTCGAATCCATGGGCACAGGCAATCCACTCACCTCAGTCTCCCAAAGGCGCGGGATTTTAGGTTGAGCCACCGAGCCTGGCTCAAAATTTTTTTTTTTTACAAAGAATCAGAAGAAATGATGTAGTTAAAAATTAAGTAGTTTTCAAGGATCTTGAGTTGATTTTATTTTATGTAAGGTAAACCATAAAATCTCTAAATTAAGTTAATAAATGCTCAGTTTTATTATTGCTTAATTTCTTATTCATGTGAAAATGAAAATTACTTAAGCCACTCATTTTTTTCAGTTTAGATAAAAGGTAGACAACTCCAGTACAAATAGTCTGTTACAGCAAAACAATTTAAAACAATTTAAACATTTTTTAGTTTCAATAAAAGAACAACAAAGGATGAAAATGTCTCTTCAAGCATGAACATTTCCAAACTTTTGTCTATCTCCATTTGGGAAGGAAATTGCACATGTTCTTGTTTTCCTGGTAATTCACTGTTCACAATTCAGAGTAGAAATGACCTGAATTATAAGTTCAGGAGACCTGAGAGTCCTTTCTTGGTTACTAATCTGTTATAAGACTTGGAAATGAAGCACTTTTATAAAACATCATAAAATTTTAATGTCAACTGTCTGGTCTGTGGCCAGAATGACAATGTAGACAGATGAAAATAATTGGTGCTTCAGATGGGTGCTCTACCAAAAACGAAACAAAATCTGTTTTGCTGTGGATGCCACATTTTTGGTTTCCATTTCCTTTCCACATATACACATAGACAAGCACTTCAAACAGCACCCCACCACTGCTTTAATTTAAAAATAACCAGAGGAGATGATTTCATACTCACTTTTCGTCACTTATGCCACACAGCTGCATTATTCTATGTGGGATTTTTTTCTGGAGAAAAAAAAACTGATCTTAAATAGCAGCTGCGTCATGTCTATGTGCTTTAGGCATAGAACTGATGAAAAGCTCTTGACCTCTGTTAAGTTTGGGGGGATTGAGTGTTTGTAGTCCTGGGTAGCCAAGCACCTTCTTTTAATGATCTGAAAAGTAAAGGCTGCCTTAGTTTTAACCATATATTTCTTTCACCACCAGGAATTGAAAATACTCATCCTCATATCTTTCTTGCTAGCCTTTCTTTTTCAGCATCAGGTCACTGTTAAGCCCTTCCTTATACATCTTTCTCAGCACTTGTTGCTATAATCATCTTCTTTGAACTTTATCTGAGTTTGTAACCATAATATTCTAGGCAGCATTTGTCACAGACTCAAGTGCTCCTTCATATCTTCCTTAGAAGTCAATTTATTCTAGTCAGCCTTATTCTTATCAGAAACTAATTTTCACCTCTGACCTGCTTTCCTAAACAGAAAGACCAACTACTCACTGGACCGGATCCCTCCAGAGATACAAATATCTGTTGTGTTGGGAATTCCGCAGCCTCACAAGAACTCATGTTCCGGTTTCGGACAGTCTTGGGTGTGAAGATTTTCCTTTCATTGTGCCAAAATTTGCTTCTGTGTAACTCCTATCCATTGTGTTTTCTGTATCTAACCAGAAATAAAACTAATTTTTTTTCCACATGAGAGTACAGGAAAGTCAGCAAATATCAGTGTCCCATGTGAGCCCAAAGAAGGATCTTCCTTCTTTGTACAAGTTACTCTTGCAACTTGCAGGGGCTGCAAATAAAACTGCATATGTAGCTTATTTTACTTTACTCCATTATTTAACAAAGATTCACTAAAGTGTCTGAATCATTGTTTATATTGTGGTTTCTAGTTGGAACTGACTGAAATACACCAAGAGGAGGAGAACTATATTAGTCTGCTAGCGCTGCCAGAACAGGGTTCCACAACTGGGTGGTTTAAACAACAGAAATGTGCTGTCTCGTAGTTCTGGAGATTAGAAGTCTGAGACAAAGGTGTCAGCAGGGTCAGTTCCTTCAGAAAGCTGTGAGAAGGAATCTCTCCCATATCTATCTCTAGCTTCGGTAGGTTACTGGCAATCTTTGTCACTCTATGGTTTGTAGATATATCACCTCAATCTTTGCTTTCATGGTCACGTGGCGTTATCCTTGTGAGTATGTCTGCCCCATGTCCAAATTTTTCCCTTTTATGAGGACACCAGTTATACTTGTATTAGGCCCAGCATAATTACTTCGTTTAAATTTGATCATTTACAAAGGCCCTAATTCCAAAAAAAAAAAAAAAAAGAAAAGAAAATGCTGCATTCTGAGATATTAGGGACTAGGACTTCAGTATACGCATTTGGTGGTGGGGGGATATAATTCAGCCCATAACAATAACCACATATACAGGCTTTTGAACTATGACTTTGAAGATATTACTTAAAGATTGTCTTATTTTTCTGTTCTGTAAAAGGACAATAAAAATAAAACTTCACAGAATTGTGGGGAAGTCAAATGAGTGAGTATAAGTAAAATACTAGATCAAAGTCTGGTAGTAAATACTTGATAAAAATTTTCTATTATTTTCATTATTATTCATAATGAGCTAAGCTAATACTATAAGCCCATTTGTGGAAAACACAACCTGTGATTATCTGCACTAGTGCGGACTGCCATATCCCTGGCTGCAGAACTCCAGATTCATTCTCTGGCTAATGCTAGCAAGTTCTATGCTTCAGGGAAGAGCTTGACATCCAAGCAGGGGGCTAGAAGATGGACACCCTTCTTTGAAAAGGAACGGGCAGCTGAAATATGGAGGAATGCCTGACTTAAACTAGCATTCATTCATCCAAGTCACTAGTCATGAAGTCACTTGTAAGTGGGCGTCACTTCTTTTTATGGATTTCTGTCATAATAGTCACCTAGTCAACCTGGATGTAGCCATTCTCCTTTTGTGGCCTCAGTTCCAGAATGACAACCCAAGTAATTCCTGTAGTTGCTTATCTGGTATTGTTTAATTCTCATCAGCCATTTTGCGCTTCTCTGAGTATGATCTCTTTGACCATAATTCTTTTTAAATAAGATCCCCAGATTTTGAAAACAACCGGACAATATTTTTTCTTGACATTATACTTCTTAAAGTTTATTCGTTACTTTTCTCTCTTTTTCTTTTGTTTAGCAGATACGTCACAATGAATTCATACTGTTCTTTGAAGCTCAAAAGTGACCCATGTTCATGAGAGTAAAAACGTACATGCCAGTAAAACAGAAGTTGTAGAAAATGACAGGATAGATAGATAGATAGACAGACAGACAGACAGACAGATAGATAGATATAGATAGAGAGGGCGATCAGGAAGAACAGACTAGAAAATTTGAAGAAGTTGAATTCCAAAAGCGAAATTTCTTCTTCTTCAAGGAAATTTCAGTTCCATTCATAATGACTTTTAACTAACTCAGGCTAGCCTAGATTATCCAAGATCATCTCCTTTATATATAAACTCAACTGATTATGAACGCTAATCATATTCACAAAATACCTTCACAGCAACAGCATAAGTGTTTGAATGAATAACTGGGTACGGTAGCCAAGTCAAGTTGACACGTGCAACTGACCGTCACAGACACTTGTTCCCACTCTGAGAATTATTAATGGCTTCCTGAAGTACCATGTTCAGAGGGACTCAGGTTATTTATAGCCTCAGAGTAAGAGCACTTAGAAACATCTGCCAAAGGCAAGAGAAGATGAAAGAGTCACAAAATAAAATTTGTTACTCTACAATGGAAACTGATGGGTATAAATGTTAATAACATAGAATCAACTGTGGTTATTATCATAGCAGAGTCTCAGACAAAGCATGATACTACCAAGGAAAATGCAGTGGAGTGTCATGATGTGAACAGTTTCTCTAGGTCAATGTAATATATGCCTAAAAACTTTCCAGTAGCCAGTTTTTCAATCTAGAATATACAATTTAGTAAAGTTGTTGGACAATAAAAATAAAATCTAAAGATGTCTAAGATGGATTACAATTTTCTCACTGGGAATCTAAGCCGTTCTAGTGTTTGTTACAGACCTCAACTGTATCAAATGTATAATATGCTACATCTGTGAGAATACATTAGTGGCAAATATCTTAAGTCAGAAAGGAGGTTTCACTACCTCAACACTTATTTGAATATTTAGGAAAACACTTGAAAATCTAATGAATGTTTTAATCCTTTGTTTTTCAAAAGCATTATTTTGCATGTAACTCTCATATAAAACATTTTTAACTGCAACTCGTCTTCCATGTATAATTATTTTTAAATGTCAACTTGTACTTTCATATCTTTGAGACCCATATTTTCCAATTTAATTAGGTGATGCTTTTCTTGTTTCCTTCTTTAAGAAATTTTAAAACTCTAATTGTAGGTGAAATAAGAGTTATCATTTATTATCATAACATTTACTTCATGAAGAAAGACAGTAAAACTAAGTAAAATAATCACAAAGTCATGAATGCATAAAACTTTTTGCAAAGAAAAAAAGCAAAAAAAAAAGTTTTCTCTATAGATAAGAAAAAATAGTGAATGCTCCAATTACAAGAAAGGCTAAGAAATTTCTGAGGTTGGCAGTGTGCTACAAGATGAATGCAATTACACAGAACTGACCTCATATTTACCTCATAATCACCTTATACGCAGAACTTATACTCAAGGCAACTATGTAAAAAACTCTTTCCAGAACAGTGTTTCATGAAGAGCGAGTCCAAGAAAGTGTCTTGTGTCACTGACTTCAAACTCAGTGAGATTCCTTGCACTGCAAAAAGCTTGCCAGTCACTCTTCCCAATCCATGTGCATGCCCTCAGTGTTTAGACTCTTTGACCTTAAACCAATCCGTGTAAGATCTATTATTGACATCACTTGGTACCTTATATGTATCTCCCCGCCAAATCCCTATGACGCCCAAGACCTCTTCCATACTTATGACTCTCATGGTCCCCAGAGACACACCTAAATTATCTATAGAACCCTTTTTTTCTCTGCAAATGAGCCAGGTTGCCATAAGATCAATGACTAGGTCTATCCACAGAAAATCTGGGCTTAAACCTTTTGGTCATGCCCTGCCTCTTTCAGAGATTTATGGTGACATATATCCTCTTCAACTTTCTTCCACCTTCCTGCTGGTGCTCTTATTTCAATATCTCAGAAACCCCCAAGCCTAGTCTTTTTTTTTTTTTTAGTAGTTAGTTTACTTGACTAACTATATATAGTAAATGCATGCATGAGAACTAATGTGAAAATGTTTTATTACTTATATTCCTCAAGCTGCTAGCATCCTTTCAATTCCCCATAGACTTTCCAAACTCAATATCATATTTGCCTTAAGTAAATTCAAATGAGGCCTACTTGGTCATGGTGGATGATTTTTGAGATGTGTTGTTGGATCCGGTTTGCTAGAATCTTGCTGAGAATTTTAGCATCTGTGTTTATCAATGATATTGGTCTGTAGTTCTCTTTGTTGGATCTTTACCTGGTTTGAATATTAACGCAATGCTAGCTTCATAAAATGATTTGGGGAGTATTCCATCTTTCTTGATTGCCTGGAATACTTTCAATAGGATTGGTATCAGCTCTTCTTTGTATGTTTTGTAGAATTTTGCTGGAAAACCACCGGGTCCAGGGCTTTTTTTTTTTGTAGGTAGTTTCCTATGACATAGTCAATTACCATCAGCACTCTTCTCAGACCTGGAAATGACTATACAGGAATTCATATGAAAACATAAATGACTATGAAAAGCCAAAACAATCCTCAGGGAAAAAAAAGGGGAGTATCACACTCCCAGAGTTTAAACTTTATTATAAAACTACAATAATCAAAACAGCCTGGTATTGGTGCAAGAACAGGCATATAGACGAGTGGAACAGGATAGAGATTCCGGAAGCAAAATCTCAACTTCTCAACCAACTTCCAACTTATCTTCAACAAAATCTTCACCACCAACTACTGGGGAGAGGAGAACCTATTCAGTATGTGGTGCTGGGAAAACTGGCTGACCACATGCAGAAGATTAAAACAAGACCTATCACCATACACAAAAATCAACTCTAAATGGATCAATGACCCAAATGTGAAACCTCAAGCTATAAAAACCTTAGAACATGCAGAAGACACCCTTGTGGCAATTGGAACTGGAAACCAATTTCTGGTCAAAACCTCAGGTGCCCATGCCATAAGAGATAAGACAGACAAGTAGGACCTCACCAAACCGACAAGCTTCTGCAAAGCCAAAGAAACCAAAAAGGGAGTGGATTTATCTTAATCTGTATATCTGACAAAGGCCTAAAATCTAGGATCTACAAAGAACACAAATGTGCCAAAAAAAAAAGCCCCATTACAAAGTAGGCAAAAGATATGAATAGATATTTTTCAAAAGAAGACACATGAACAGTCAACAGATACATGAAAAAATGCTCAGCCTCATTAGTCATGAAAGAAATTCAAATTAAAACCACACTGTGATACCATCTAACTCCAGACAAAATGGTCATTATCAATAACTCAAAAAAACAACAGATGATGGAGAGGATGCAGGGAAAAGGGAACACTTCTAAACTGTTGGTGAGAGTGTAAACTAGTACAATCTTTGTAGAAAACAGTGTGGCAATTCCTGAATGAACTAAAAATTGGCCTCCCATATGACCCCAAAATTCCCCTACTGGGAATATACCCGGAGGAACTCAAATCACCCTATGAAAAAGATACCTGCACATGCATGTTTATTGCAGCATTATTCACAATTACAAAAGCATGGAACCAACTGTGCTGCCCATTAAAAGAGGACTGGATAAAAAAACATGGCACATATACATGATGGAATATTATGCAGCCATAAAGAAGAACAAAATCATGAACTTTGCTGCAACTTGGATGGATTTAGAGTGTATAATACTGAGTGATCTATCACAGAAACAAAGAATCGAGTATCACATGTTCTCACTCATAAGTGGACCTTGAATAGCTATTGTAATACTATAAGAAAGGGATTGGCAGTAGTGGGAAACTGCTAGGGGATGGGGGGGCACACCTTGTCAACAAGGGCACCTGCATGATAAACATTTGTACACCTAACCCTGAATTGTAACCCAAATATTTAAAATAAAAAGTTAAAAAATAAATTAATTAAAAATAGAATTTAGAGCTGGGCTCAGTGGCTCAGCCTGTAATCCCAGAGCTTTGGGAAGCTGAGGTGAGTGGATTGCCTGAGTCCATGGGTTCGAGACCCGCCTGGGCAACTTGGCGAGACCTCATCTCTGCAATAAATCAAAAAAATATTAGCCAGGCATGGTAGTGCGTGCCTGTAGTTCCAGCTACTTGGAAGGCTGAGGCAGAAGGATCGCTGGAGCCCAGCAGGTTGAGGCTGCGATGGCCAGGAGCGGCCACTGCACTCCAGTCTGGGCTATGGAGTGAGACTCCAACTCAAACAATAAATAAATAAAATAAAATAAAATAAAATAAAATTTTAAAAATTCAAATGAATATAATAAGGCACCAATCTATTAGATGTTTTGCATTAGAGATAAGCTTGGAAAAAGTAAGCCCGTGTTCTTAAACCATGTGATTTCTGTCCCCTACCCCATCCAGGGGACATTTTTAAATGTCTGGAGGCATATTTTGTTGCCTAACTGAAGGGATGGACACAACTGCCATTTAATGATCAGAGACCAGATATGCTGCTAAACATCTTACAAAGAACAGGACAGCCTTCCCCCAGAACGAAGAAGTGACCTGCCCCGTATGTCAATAGTGTGGAGGCAAAGAAACCTTGAGATAAACCAAAGGAGATTTAAAACTACATTTTGGATGAGTAATAAAGACATGGGCAATTTATCAATGTTTATATTTACTGAAGACAAAATAAGCTTAAATTTCTAAGGTAGGTTGTTTAGCTAAAAGAATAACTTTCAGATTCTATTTAGTTTTAGCAAATGTCCAGAGTACTTAGGCAAGTTTCTTGAATGATTTCAGAATATTCCTGCCTAAAGGCAGCAGAGAAAATGTTAAAACCTTTCAGAATTATAACAACATTATTGGCATTTGGGAAACAATACAGTTCACCAAATATACAAACAAGCTCACAAAACATGTCACTGCTCTGGGACATATTCTTGGTTTTCTTGTACTGATTTCTTTTACAGTTATGAAATCATCTTCTTCATATAACAGTATTACATCTTCAGTCTCATCACTGCATGTTATACTATTGGCTGTTACTGGCAAAGTAGCCCAATGACTAACATCAAACATCTCATTTCATTTCCTCAAGATATATATTTGTGGTACCTCTATGTAAATAGCTGCAATTGCTATGCCATTTGGAATTATTTGTGTTCCACCACTTGAAGTTGATTTGTGTTCTTCAACATTTGAGCAATAAATCATCTTTTCAATTGATAGCTATTTTTTACACAAGACACACGAGAACGCAGTTTCATAACAGCTCTCATAGCTGCAGGCTCCCTCCCATTTTTGAAAAACAGCTCATCCTCGTGGCTATGTAGCTGTTTCTGTTCATCTTATTGCCTTTGCTTGTTTATACTAAAAATAATACTTATAAACCATTTTAAATAGGAAGTTAAAGTAACTGACACTAAATGGAATAAGAGTATTTCTCACAATTAAATATTTATGATACAATTTATAATTTCTGTAACATTTTAAATTAAATGATAGCAAATTCTTGCTTCAGATGTTATATGTCATTTCCTGACTATTTAAAGCAGCCATTTTGAGGAGCTTTAATAGATTATATTTTTTTCCAATATTAGTCATTTTTGCCTCCACTACCTGCCTTGCTTCGGGAGAGCATGTCTCTTCCAACCTCAGAGTGTAGTTAAGTATGTGCACATATTTTCTTTCTCTTTAAATTACAAACTGTCTGCAGAGAGAAAATGTACACTTATCAATCTTCCGACTCCTGGGACATTCTGTCAAATTTCTGGAAATTAGAGGTTCATACCTAACTAGGTATTAGGGAGAACCCCCAAAAGCAAAGAATTATCTTTTGGAGGGTGGGTTCTTTGTAGAACACCCAGAATTTGTTCCTCTGGATCAAATGGTCAACCAAAGTTTTTATTTGGAAGTTTTGAGAAGGCTGATTATAATTTGTGAAAGAAATGTCCCAAGTTGTGCCAAACAGGTGACTGGTTCTTCCACCATAACAACATACCTGTTCACACCTCTGAGTGTTCAGCAGCTTTTGCCCCAAAACGGCATGACCTCCATGCCCTATCCTCCCTATTCACCTCTCTCTTCCTGAGAGACTTTTTGTTTGTTTGCTTCCACTCTCAGATGATAAAAGGCCTCAAAGGGAAATGTTTTGCCAATGTGGAAGAGGTGAAACAAAAAAATAGCAGAAACACTAAAAGCCAAGAAAATTGACAAGTTCACACATTGTTTTGAGCAGTGGAAAAAGGATCTTAATAGGTGTATTGCATCAAAAGGGGAGTACTTTGAAGGTGACTCAAGTCTAAACATGTAAGAAGAAATACACAGTTTTGTATAAATAAATTGTATCAGTGAAGGTGTGTATCTTCAATATCACTAATAAAGTGTAACTGAACTGATACTCTATTGTTACAAAAAAAATCTCAGGAATAAAAGTCAAGTGTTCGATTACAGCTCTGGCATGAATGAACCGTATATGTGACCTTAAGCGAATTATATAACCTCTTTGAACTTCAAGTCTGTTCGTCTATATATGATTTTTTTAAAGCAGGATTTATTGAGAGGACAGAAAAGCTCCCACAGTGGGAGGGGACCTGAGGGGGTTGCTCTGTATGATATTTTTAATAATCCACCCAAATATAAATATGAACAATGAGTTCTGTTCCCATAGTTTCTTAAAGATGAGTCAAGATAAAGACTCTTTATGCTGGCAAAAATACTCGCTGATGTCAGCTTTGATCAGATAGTCGTAAAGTCATGGTCCACAAAACAGCCGATATTATAAGTGGATAATCTAATTGATGGCAGCTTCTAGCCTTGGAAGCCTCTGGCAGTTCCAACTTAACAGGGTCTATTCAGTTGGGTCTCCAATGTTAATTTTTCTGCTGGGTCTCCCACCTGGAATACGACCAGAGCTTACTATACTGAGACAAGCAGGCAGGTGACTAGCATACAGGTCCAGATAGGTACAGGTAAATGGTGTCCAACCAAGTTGACAGAAAATCCAAGGACACTTGATAGTAAAACTACTGTTCAACTACAAACCCATTCTTCTATACTCTGCTTGGTCATCCTGGAACCAGCACTGTGCAAATCACACTGCCTCATTTAACTAACTCCCTAGTAAGCTCTGCCCATTGGGCGATGAGGGAAGACTGAAAAGATAGAACAGGAAGTTACTCTTTCCTGTTTGCTTTTGCTCTCTGTTAGCTTCACCATGGCAGCAACATCTGGTCCAGCTCCCGATATTTTCTTTTTTCTTTTTTTTTTTTTTTTCTTAAATCAGTATTTTTTATTATCGTTTTGTAGGGTACAGTTAAGGGTTAGGTGTACAATTACGTTTCATTCAGGCACCCTATTGATAAGAGGTGTTTTCCCAGTCCCAGATAGATATTAGCTACTGTTAATCCCATCCCCCCCCATAATTTCCCAGTACCATCAGTCATTTTCTTATAGTATTACATTGGATGTTCCGATATTTTCTATATCCTCACTATCAGCCTTATTGTGCCTCTCAGAGGTATCAGTCCAGTTGGGATGCTCCTTTTTCACAGGTTTTAGGATGAACCCCAGAGTGTCCCTACCCCAGGATGCCATGTTCTGATAGCACCAACCTTATTATGTTGTTTCCTCAGCTTCAGTGTGGTAGCTGTGACCTACAGTTTCTCTTTGTTATTTTGGCCCATTTTTAAGTAGTTTTGCTTGCTTTGAAATTTTTATTGTCTTTACTTATTATATATTTATTTTAGAATCATGGGGTACGTGTGAGAATTCGTTACACAGGTATACCGCCGGAAGGTGAGGCTTGAACTTCTGGCAAGCCCTTCGCCTGTGGTGAGCATGGGACCAATGGGTGGCCTTGGACCCTTGTCCCCGCCCCCATTCCCAGTTGTCATGCTGACACTGAGTGCCCAGTGTCTTTTTTCCCCATCCTGGTGGGAAACAAAATAATCAGAGACTTGGTCAGTGTACTGTGGCCCCAAGGGGAAAAGATCATACAAAAAGACAAAGAAGAGCAGAAAGTATATCTTTAGTAACCTGATGCTAAAATTTTAGAAAATATCAGGTCATTAAGAACGCAATACATTCTAAATATCAAAATTGCATTTATGCTGTTTTTTCTCAAAATGTGGTAAAATTTGGAATTAACAGATTAGGAACAAAATATCATATATGTGGAAACTTAATAATATCTCAGTTAATAATACTGTGTGTACAGGGAAATTTAAAATCATATAAAGCTGAATGGTAATTAGAAAACTGTATGATAAATTTGTGGGACACAGCTAAAGTTATTGTTAGGAATAGATTTAGAGCTTTAAATATATTTATGATAAAACAAGAGAGGTTCAAATAAATGAGCAAAAGTTTCAACTATAGAAACTGGAAAACAATAACAACAATCATTACCAAATCAACACAGAGATTCAGGCAGTTACGAATGGATATCTCTAGTTAGGAGAACTGGGGGTTCAAAGTTAGAGCTTCAATCTCAGAAAACTCAGTGACTAAACATGGAAGATCAAAATTGGAGTCACAGTCAGGATGACAAGGAGATGATATGCATGAAAATAAGCATTTTGAAATTCTTCATGTGGACACAATTTTGGTGTGACAGGCAGGACTGAACACGCAATATGGGAAGAACTGTGTTAGCAGTAGTACTGTGTTATTACTAAGAACGCCAGAGGCACATATACAGGTCTAAACCTCATGTCTACCACCAGCCATGTGCAACCTTGAGCAGAATGTTTTCCTCTTAGAGAGAGTTGGTTTCCATCTCTGATAGAAGTACCTCTTAATGTTGATGCAAGGAACAAATTAACAAATCTATTTTTGTGTTATCTATTATTACTTTTAGCAAGAAAAAATGAGAACAAACATGTAATGCTTTACCAGTGAACTCAACTTTTCGTGGCAACGACTTTATGTTATCAGTTTTTATAAAAGAATGTTCCTTGTGTATGTCGCTTTAGAGTACTGAAGCCAGACATTTCCAAACTCCACATTATCCATTATCAGCCTATGTGACCTCATAGCGCATGCGTTCTCTGAGTTCTGGGAGAGGACTGCTGATATTACTTTGACTCACTTTTACTTTTATCCCTCAGGATCTAATGTTTCCCCTTTCTTCTGCCACAACCATCCCAACTGTCTTAGAGTGTAAGGCCTGACACTCATCTTCATCTATGACCTAAAACGATTATCATCTTGAGAACTAAATTATCACTCCAAGATCATTTCCCAGAGAAATGTACATAAGAAGATACTTGCCGCTACAAGTTAAAAATGCAAATCTAACCCAAATAACTAGTAATACCATGACTTCTTATGTGTGAACAATGAAAACAAAACATGGCCAGGTGTGGTGGCTCACACCTATAATCCCAGCACTTTGGGTGACCGAGGTGAGAGGATTACCTGAGCCTGCAGATTCGAGACTAGCCTGGGCAAACTGGTGAGACCTCATCTCTACAATAAATCAAAAAATCAGCCGGGTGTGGTGGTGCGTGCCTATGGTTCCAGCTACTTGGAAGGCTGAGGCAGAAGGATCACCTGAGCCCAGCAGGTCAAGGCTGCAGTGGCCGTGAGCATGCCCCTGAACTCCAGCCTGGGCAACAGAGTGAGACTCTAACTCAAAAAAAACAAACCAAACAAACAAACAACAAAAAAAAAATGAATGTGTCAAATGCCAAGTACTAGATTTCTTTGGAGGGTTCAGTCTGCAAGATTCTTAAGAAGTTTCCTTATAGATCAAATCAAAACACTTAGGTTTGAAAATCAAATTTTGACAGTTGTCTTTTTGATATAGAACTCCTCCAACAGTTTGAATAGTATGAAAAATTGCTTCGAAGTAATGTGGTTAGTTTTAGCATATACTCAAAGCCCTTACCTTCTAAATAATCACATTCCATCTGTTAATTTCAGATAAATTCTTACTTATTAGAACATCTCATATGGTTAAAGTTTTATGATTTGTAAGATTAGCTTTTCCTAAACTTTTCTGATTATAAGCATTTTCTGGACTGATTGTTAAAAATGCAGACTTCAAGGCTCTGCTGAATCAGAAGGTCTAAAAAAAGGGTTCTATGATTCTTCCTTCTAATAAGAACTTTGTGATGTTTATATTCAGAATCCATTAGAGATTTCAGGAACTGATAGAAGCAAGAGTCCAAAATGGCTTCAGAAAATCTGATGGTTGTTATGCCTTCTTATGAATGAATTATTTCTCCTATAATGCTTAGTTTATTTGCAATCTGTGTAAAAATTAGCAAATCCAGTGCATCCATAGAACAAAGAATGAATTAGAATGCATTAGAATAAGTGTGGCACATTTAAAGATAATATTACTCCCATCACACCCAATTTCTGTGTTAATACTTGTGATGGTTAATTTTGTGTGTTTATTTGACTGGGCTAACATATGCCCAGAAAACTGTTAAAACATTATTTCTGGGTGCATCTGTGAGGGGATTTCTGGACAAGATCAGCATTTGAATAAGTAGACTAAGTAATAAAGATGGCTTTCATAAATGTGGGTGAGGACCATCCAATCCTCTGAAAGTCTGAATAAAACAGAAAGGTGGAGAAACAGTAAGGTCTTTTCTGTTGAACTGGGACATCTATCTTCTCCTGCTCTCAGAGACTGGAGCACTTGGATATCAGGCCTTTGGACTAGGACTTACACCATTGGTTCCTTTGGGTCCCAGGCCTTCAGGCTTGGGCTGTAACTACACCATGGACTTTTCTGAGTCTCCAGCTTGCAGACAGCAGATTGTAGGACTTCTCAGTCTCCATAACCACATGAGCCAATTTCTAACAATACCTCTCTCTCTTTCTCTCTCTCTCTCTCTCTCTCTCTCTCAATCTCTCTCTCTCTCTCTCTCTCTCTCTCTCTCTTTCTCTCTCTCTCTCTCTATATATATATACATATGTTTTATTGGTTCTGCTTCTGCTTTTCTGGATAACCCTGACCAATACAGTACTAAAATATCAGCAATTAAGAGAAGGTTTCCACACCATAGCAAGCACATGTGTGATGTAGTGGCAATGATTCTGTGAAATCAAGGCAATAAGCTAAGGGGCTAAAGGAACAAATTCTAGAGTCAAATGGCCTATGCTATATCACAACTCACCATTTATGTGGCCAACCTTGACCACTTACTTCATGCATTTGTTTCCTATCTGTAGAAAGGAGATAATAACAGCCCCAACCTCATAGGCTTGTTATGAGGATTGAATATACTAATTCACATAAATCATTAAAAATAATAGTAGGCCTTATATAAGTGGTTCTTATTATCATTACAATGTATTTAATTTTTTTTTTTTGAGTTGGAGTCTCACTCTGTTGCCCAACTGGAGTGCAGTGGCTGCTCCTGGCCACCGCAGCCTCAACCTGCTGGGCTCCGGAGATCCTTCTGCCTCAGCCTTCCAAGTAGCTGGAACTACAGGCGCGCGCTACCACGCCCGGCTTTTTTTTATTTTATTTTATTGTAGAGATGAGGTCTCGCCAAGTTGCCCAGGCGGGTCTCAAACCCTCGGGCTCAGGCAATCCACTCACCTCAGCCTCCCAAAGGCACAGGATTACAGTCTGAGCCACCGAGTCCAGCTCAATGTATTTAATTTTAAAGTGATGTGTTTTTAGAGTCTGTGGATACACTCAAATAATTTATATATATTCAAGTTATAACACAGGTATTATACTATGTGCTTGGTATTGATTATCTCACTTACTCATTACATCAGTCCCTTGTGATGATTTTAGCCCTATTTTAGAGGTTAAAAACTGAGGCTCAGAGAGGTTAAGTGGTTAACCCAAAGTTATATAATAACAAAACAGGTAGTGCAAACCAATCTTAGGTGTTTTGAGTTGTTATAGATAGCAGAGATAATATCCAACTGGGAACAATTGGCATTAGTTACCTAGATGACTACACATACTTCTTAACCTCTTATTGTTAAATTAATTTTCTCAAAGTCCTAGCCTGAGCTACTTTAGTGTTTAGCTGTTTGCTCTTTATTAGTAGCTTTGTTTAGCTTGGAATATTTTCATTCGTTTTCATTTCCCAGGCATTATTCCTTTGAGAGGGCATTTTCCTGGAAGATGGTAAAGAATGTTGCTCCATTTAATTAGGGTCAAGGCAGCACTAACAAGTGGATCATCTTCATAAAAGCCGATATTTAAATGAATTCGTCCTTTGAAACAGGCTGAGGAAAAGAGCGTTAAACTAAGTCTGAAGGAACTTTTGGTTGAGAACTATCAGGGCAAAGAAGCCCAGACCTTTTGAGCTTCCCTGAATAAAATGTGTCCTTTGTCAGCAAGGGTAAGAATACAATTTTAATATTATTCATCACAGGAGACCTATGAAAATGGAAAGGATATTTTTTAAACTTGAAAACTGCATGCAAGTTGTAATACAGAGGTGATAGGATCTCAAAAAAGTAAGGAAAGAAGTATGTGGAACAGATACCTTATTTCCACAGAATCTTGTCCATGGAAGACAAAGGATTTCATTCTGCTTGGATTTCACCTATAGGAAATTTACCTCAGTTGATTACTTGTGCTCTGTATCAATCAGTAATGTCATAAAGTCAAGCCAGAGCATTTTGCAATGGATTTCGGAGAATAAGGAGAATAATGTATTACAGAATCTATTTCTGTAAGTTGTGATTTGAGTAGAGACCCTCAAATTCTTGAGCACAAGGATTTCAAATAGAGAAAACTGTTATAGGCTACACAATCTTTTCTATTCATTCAGAAAACTTGCACTCTTTAGCAGAATATGAACTGAGAGTACACATTAGGCATAGGCTGCCATTGTTCTTTTACTGTTCTACTTAAATAGAAATTACTTTAAATTTCTATTTAAAGAAATATTTTATTTTCTTTTAAAATAACTTCTATTTTTCTAATTTTTCTTTCTTCTTTTTTTTTGGTTTTAGAAAGCAGGAGTTTATTGAGAAGACAGAAAAGCTGCAGAGGGAGGGGACGAAAAGAGGGTTGCCCTATTTTTCTATCATAATGAAAAAAAAGAGAGGAAAGCTTGTGTCATGGACTGAAGAGCAAGCTTCTTTACACAAGTTAAGCCTCTTCAAGATTAACTGGAACTGGAACATGCTATTTATTCAGCAAATATATGTCCTTTATTAAAAATGGCATAAACACATAAACTTGCACATTTTTAGTCTAGAAAGTGCTGTTTCTCTTTGCTTTAGAAAAAAAATCTATCACAGAAACAAAGAACAGAGTACCATATATTCTCACTCATAAGCAGAACTTGAAGAATTATCATAATACTGTAAGAAAGGGATTGGCAGTAGCGGGAAACTGCCGTGAGGTGTGGAATTAGCAGTTGAGGGAAACTGCTAGGGGAGGGAGGGGCACACCTCATCAACAAGGGACCTGCATTATCAATGTTTATTTACCTATACCTGAATTGTACCCCACATCTTAAAAAAAAATAAAAGAAGTGAGAGGTGACATGGTAGCTTGGATCAGAGAGGTCATATTAGAGGCGAGAGGTGGCATGGTAGCCTGGGTGAGGGAGGTCAAATTAGAGGTGAGAGGTGATGTGGTGTCCTGGATCAGGGTGGTTGTATTAGAAGTGAGACCAAGAACAGAGTACCATATGTTCTCACTCATAAGCAGACCTTGAACAATTATCATAATACTATAAGAAAGGGATTGGCAGTAGTGGGAAACTGCTCGGGAAGAGGGGGTTAGGATTGGCAGTTGAGGGAAACTGCTAGGGGATGGAGTGGCATACCTCATCAACAAGGGTACCTGCGTAATCAGTGTTTGTATACCTAACTCTGAATCGTATCCCACATCTTTAAAATAAATAAATAAATAACCTATTATTTAATGTTTTCATTTTATTTTTAGATTTTATTATAGTCTCTTTATAGCTCTATGTTCCAATAGTATTTTGATAAATTTATAAATATAGAGATGTACTTTGTAATTGGTGTAAACTGCCATCTTTTAATTCAACTTTTCTCTCTCACAAATATGGTGTTTTTAGTTTTCATTATTTCGCATGCAGCACCAAGAATAAATCTATGATCCTTCTTGAGTTATACATACATACATATTAATGGCTAATAATTATATAAATTTGCCCATCGTTTTAAATGTACATCCTGCTCAGTAAATATTCCCAATTGTAGCCTAAAAGAGGAAGAAGCATCATAACAGGAAGACAAATCAGCTTTCTCAATGTCAGTAATGAATAGGGCACAAGCAAGATAGAATGGTCCACCATTCCAAGAACACTTTGAGGCACAATCTAAGGCAGCCCTGCATTACTTTAAAATTATTGTACCATCATTGACTTACTAAACTTGTTATATGACTATAGTTCACAACTCTTGCTGTACATTTCATTTACCTGAGGGAGCTTTTAAAAAGCAAATACAGGGCCTGGCGTGGTGGTTCACGCCTATAATCCCAGTACTTTGGGAGGCCGAGGTGAGAGGATTGCCTGAGCCCACAGGTTCGAGACCAGCCTGGGCAAATGGGTGAGACCTCATCTCTACACTAAATCAAAAAGTAGCTGGGTGTGTTGGCATGTGCCTGTAGTTCCAGCTGCTTGGAAGGCTGAGGCGGAAGTCTTGCTGGAGCCCATTGGGTCAATGCTGGGGTGTCCATGAGCATGCCACTGCACTCCAGCTTGGGTGAGAGTGAGACTCCAACTCAAATAAATAAATACATAAAAATAAAAAGCAGATAGCTGATATCCTTACCCATCAAAACAATATATCAATACTTAACATCGATATTGTAAAGAAGCTTCTCAGGTGAGCCTAAAGTGCTAGTAGGTATGAGAGTCATTGATCTGACGCAGAGGCTCTCAAAATGTAGCCCCTGGACCAGAAGCGTGGCAACACTTGAAAACTTCTTAGAAATACAAATTCTCAGTCCCAACTCACACATTCTGAATCAGAAACTCTGGAGGTTGGGCTTAGCAATCTGTGTTTTAACAAAGCTTTTAGGAGATTCCTTTGCATGCTAAAGTTTGAGAACCACTGGTATGGCATAATCCAAAACCTCTCTTTTCATCTGGTTAATGGTATTAAGTGTGTTTCTAGGCTATGGCAGTGCCTTCAGGAGTTGCTAAGGAAACACTGGACCAGATATTTTCACTGTAGAAAGGAACCTGAGAGTGGCTTCTTGGACACCATCAAGCATAGGAGAGGTCTTGCCAGTTCTTGTATAGTTTCTAAATTATTAGTTTAAGAAGGTGTATAGTACCTATACTCCATGTGAATTCAGAAAAAAATTAGAACTCTATCCTTAAAAAGATAAAAATTAAAATACTGCCCTTATTACTCGTAACTTTACCTTCTTCGTGATAACAGAGGCAATGCACATTCATTGTGAATTAGCGGATTTACCATCCTAGTCCTCCAATCGTTGACATTTCTAGGCAAGGATGGGGCTCCCCCTAAAGCGACAGGCTGCTAACAACCATAGTCAAAATCATAACCCAACCAAATTTCTGCAGGGAGGAACAATCAAAGGAAGAGGGAGGAAATAACTGAAACGAACATGCCCAGTTCCTCCTCTCCAAGTCATCAGGAGGTAAATTTTTCTTGTCTTCTGGAGGAGATTAAGTGAAGAGGCTGAGAACAAAAGTGCAATTCTAATAGAAGATATTATGGAAATATGAGGAGTCCAGCACAAGAGTTTTTCCCTAAAATGCACAGTGATCAAATTGATATCGTACTTCTTGAATGACATTCATTTAACTCAAATGTATTGGGCACCTACTAGTTCAGAAATTATGTTAATGTGTTGTGGGATATAAGAATGAGAATTTTTAAATGGTGGTAGCTATAAATAAATTTGAGGAATCATATTCATCCATGACTAAGATTTGAACTTTAAATACAACAGAAATTCACATTTTGATTTACATTCAAAAGTTGTATTTAGTGTTTTAGAAGTTAACGCAATATGATTATATAAGCAACATAGATGTTCCCAAAAAGCTTTAAGGTGTGCAAAAAAAGATAATTGGAATATTTCATTGATGAAGAATGAATTCATATTGTGTCTGAAGAGTCCATCTTTTGCCACTTTTCTACCTTATCTCTCAAGACCAAATATCTCCAAATGAATAGTTTTCAATAGGAAGTCCAAGGCAGAGATCTTTAAAAAGACAATATGGAAAAGGAATTGTTGTTAGAAGACTGAGTGAGGTAAGTAATGAAAGCAAGACCACGGGTGCAAATCCAGACAGCACATTCCAATGTTCTTCCAAAACCTAAAAATATCCATACAGAGGAAAATAAGTGTCAATTCAAAAATAAACTTTGCAAGTTGACAATAAATCACTTGCTATATATAGTCAAGAAAGGAATTTTTAAAGTTAAAGAGAAAATTGCTCTTCCAGCACTAAGCGATGCTTATCAGAATGTGAAAAGACAGGTTGCACCTTCAAATGTAACAAGACATAGACTCTGGAGTCCCAAAGTAGAAAGAACGTGTTCAGCAGAAATGGTTTTTACGTTACCTGTTGGGCTGCTTTAGAATCAATTCTATTCCTCTTTGGCATCAGCTGTGGTTCTGAGATTGGAGATCTTTAGGTGGAAAAAAAATCGGAAATGCTGGATTCTAGAATTTTTTGCTGGTAAAAGGCAATGACACATGGTGTTTATTTATAGACAGACCTGGCCTGACTTTAATTAACTTTAATATAATTATAAAACATGATTTTTCAAACCTGATTTTTAACTTGTGTGTTAAATGTAGAAATGCCATAAAGAATATATTAATTTATCCACAAAATAAGCTATTTATTAAAAGATAAGCTATTCTATTCTCTATTAATATTCCAATATCTAACCATTTTTGTTTAGTAAAAGGAACTTAAGGAAGATTTTAAAATCTAATGCAATTCCATTTCATTAAGGTTTGATATGTGGATTATTCAGTAACACATGTATGTTTGTGTGTGTGTGTTAACTTACAGGATGTACACAATCAAGTTAACACTGGTATTCTCTGTAAAAAATATGCAAATGTATATGTATGCAAATGTTCACTGCAGAATTACAGTAACCAAGAGATAGAAACAACTGTGCCCATCAACAGATGAATGAATAATCAAAATGAACTATATACAGGTAATGAAATATTTTTCAACTATAAATATAAATAAGAGTCTGATAGACGCTACAACATGGATGAATCTTGAAAACATGATGCCATTAAGAAGCCAGATATGAAGAGACATATTTTATGATCTTTCACCATTTTTCTTTTTTTAATTTTTATTGTAAAGATGTGGCATACAATTCAGGGTTAGGTATACAAATGCTGATTATGCAGGTACCCTTGTTGATGAGGTATTTGAGGTATACCCCTCCCTCCCCTAGCAGTTTCCCTCAACTGCCAATCCCATCACCCCCTCCCCTGACAGTTTCCCACTACTGCCAATCGCTTTCTTATAGTATTATAATTGTTCAAGGTCTGCTTATGAGTGAGCACATATGATATGCTGTTTTTTGTTTCTGTGATAGATCACTGTGTATGATAGACGCTAAATCCATCTAAGTTGCTACAAAGTCCATATGTTTGTCCTTCTTTATGACTGCATAATATTCCATTGTGTATATATACCACATTTTTTTTTATTCAGTCCAGCTTTGATGGGCAACATGGTTGGTTCCATGTTTTTGTTATTGTGAATAGAGTTGCAACAAACATACATGTGCAGGTATCTTTTTGGTAGAATGATTTGAGTTCCTCCGGGTATATTCCCAATAGGGGAATTGCTGGTTCATATGGAAGGTTATTTTCTAGTTTTTTCAGAAACTGCTGCACTGTCTTCCAAAGAGGTTGCAGTAGTTTGCATTCCTACCAGCAGTGTAGAAGCATTCTTTTTTCTCCACATCCTTGCCAGCATCTGTTGTTGTTTGTTTTAATGATGGCCAGTCTTACTGGGGTTAGGTAGTATCTCAATGTGGTTTTGATTTGCATTTCTCTGATGATTAGTGAGACTGAGCACTTTTTCATGTGTCTGTTGCCTGCCCATATATCTTCTTTTGAGAAGTGTCTATTCATGTATTTTGCCCATTTTTTAATGGGGCTGTTTTTTTTTTTTCCCCTTCGGTGCATTTGAGTTCCTTATAAATCCTAGATGTTAGGTCTTTGTCAGATATACAGTTGGCAAATATTTTTTCCCATTCTATGAGCTGTCTCTCTGCTCTCCAGATGGTTTCTTTTGCTTTGCAGAAACTCGTTAGTTTGATGAGTTCTCTCTTGTCTATCTTATTTCTTAAGGTATGGGCATTTAGGGTTCTGAATAGGAATTGGTTGCCAGTTCCAATTTCCAGAAGGGTGTCTCCTATGTTTCCTAAGATTGCTATAGTTTGAGGTTTTATGTTTAGGTCTTTGATCCATTTAGAGTTAATTTTTGTGTACGGTGATAGGTAGGGGTCCTGGTTCAATCTTCTGCATGTGATCAGCCAGTTTTCCCAGCACCATTTACTGAATAGGTTCTCCTCTTCCCAGTGGTTGTTGTTGGAGGCTTTGTCAAAGACGAGTTGGTTGAGAAATTGAGGTTTTGATTCTGAAAACTCTATCCTGTTACATTGGTCTATGTGCCTGTTCTTGTACTAATACCAGGCTGTTTTGATTACTGTAGACTTATAGTAAAGTTTGAAGTCTGGAAGTGTGATACCTTCTGCTTGTTTCTTTTAGTAAGGATTGTTTTGGCTATTCATGGTCGTTTATGTTTCCATATGAAGGTCTGTGTTGTCATTTCCAGGTCTGAGAAGAATGATATTGGTAACTTAATGGGTATTGCATTGAATCTGTAGATTGCCTTTGGTAAGATGGACATTTTAACAATGTTGATTCTTCCTATCCATGAACATGAAATATTTTTCCATTTGTTTGTGTCTTCTTGGATTTATTTGAGCAGTGTTTTGTAGTTCTCATTGTAAAGGTCTTTCACTTCTCTAGTTAGAAAGATGCCCAGGAATTTCATCTTTTTTTGTGGCTATTGTGAATGGGATTGAGCTTTTAATTTGGGTCTCTGCCTGCTTGTTGTTGGTGTATAGGAATGCAACTGTCTTTGGTACATGTATCTTGTACTCTGAGACTTTACCAAAATCCTTTATCAGTGCAAGCAGGTTTTTGGCAGATTCTCTTAGATTTTCAATGTATAGGATCATATCATCAGCAAACAGGGATGACCTGACTCCCTTTTTTCTTATTTCGATACCCATGATTTCCTTCTCTTGTCTAATTGCCCAAGTTAGGACTTGCAACACAATATTGAACAAGAGGGGTAAGAGTCAGCAGCCTTGTCTTGTTCCAGTTTTCAGGGGAAATATTTCCGGTTTCTGTCCATTTAGCAATATGTTAGCTGTGGGTTTATTGTACATGGCACTTACTATTTTCAGGTATGTTCCTTCTATATCTAGGTGTTTGAGGGTTTTCATCAAGAAAGGATGCTGGGTTTTATCAAAAGCTTTTTCTGCACCTAATGATATAATCATGTGGTTCTTGTTTTTACATCTGTTGAGGTATTTAATTACATTTATGGCCTTTCAAATGCTGAACTAACCCTGCATCCTGGGGATGAAGCCTACTTGGTCGTGGTGGATGAGTTTTGAGATGTGTTTTTGGATCTGATTTGCTAGAATCTTGTTAAGGATTTTGTATCTATGTTCATAAGGGATATTGGGCCTGTAGTTCTCTTTTTTGTTGGATTTTATCCAGTTTGGGTATCAGTGTGATGTTAGCATCATAAAATGATTTGGGGAGAATTCCATCTTCCTCCATTGCCTAGAATACTTTCAATAGGATTGGTATCAGCTCCTACTCGTACATTTTGTAGAATTCTCCTGGAAAGCCATTTGGTCCAGGGCTTTTTTTTTAATAGGTAGTTTCTGAATGACAGAGTCAATTTCCTGAGTTATTATTGGTCTATTTAGTGTCTCCATGTCTTCTTGTTTCAACCCGGGGAGGTTGTGTGATGTCAGAAAGTTCTCCATTTCATTTAGGTTATCAAGTTTGTTTCCATATAGGTGTACATAGTAATCTCTGATAATCTTTTGTATTTTTTCAGGGTCAGTTGTGATTTGATCTTTTGTATTTTTGATTGTGCTTATTTGGATTTTGTTCTCTCTTTTTCTTGGTCATTCTGGCTATGGGCCATCAATCTTGTAAATTCTTTCAAAGAACCAACTTATTGTTATGTTGATATTTTTTGTCATTTTTTTGTCTTCTATGTCCCATATTTGTGCTCATATTTTGGTGATTTGGATTCTTTTGTTTAGTTGGGGTTTTGGTGGTCTTCTCTTCCAGCTTCTTTAGGTGATTTGTTGGGCTCTCCACTTGTGAACTTTCCATTTTCTTGACATGTGCTTGTAGAGATATAAATTCCCCTCTTAGAACTGTTTTCATGGCATCCCAGATGTTTTGGTAAGATGTTTCTTCATTTTCATTTGTTTCCAGGAATCTTTTAATTTCTGCTTTGCTTTCAGCATTGACCCAGTAGTTGTTTAGCCTCATGCTAATAGTGTCCATGTCTTTGTAGACTTTGGGGAAATGTTGTGTTGTTGATATTTATTTTTATTCCACTGTGGTCTGAGAGTGTGCATGGCAAGATTTCAACCTTATGGAATTTGTTTATGCTTGATTAATGGCCAAGGATGTTATTGATCTTGGAGTATGTTCCATATGGTATTCTGTGGTTTGGGGGTGGAATAATCTGTAGGTATCTATTAAGTCCATTTGATCGAGTGTCAAGTTTAGGTTCTGGATCTCCTTGTTGATTTTTTGCCTCAATGATTTATCTAGGGCTTTTAGTGGGGGTATTCAAGTTCCCTGCTATAATAGTGTTAGAGTCAATATCTTTTTTAAATTTACATAGTAGTTGCTTTATAAATGCTAGTGCTCCTGTGTTGGTTGCATATATGTTTAGGACGGCTATTTCTTGATGGGTTAACCTTTTATCATTATGTAGTGTCCTTTTGCATCTTTTAAAATTTCTGATAGCTTAAAGGTTGTTTTGTCTGATTTGAGATCACAACTCCTGCCTTCTTTTGTGATCCTTTTGCCTGGAAATTCATTTTCCATCCTTTAACTTTGTGTGCACCCCTTGTAGTGAGATGAGTCTCCTGGATGCAGCAAATAAATGGGTCATGGTTTCTTATCCAGTTTGCCATTCTGTGTCTTTTCAGTGGTGCATTTAGTCCATTCACATTCATGCTGATTATGAAATGTAATTGTTTATTGCTGTCATGATGTTCTTATACAGTTTTTTTCTCTGCTTGTTTTCTTTTGGCTTTGGGGTCAATATATGTGTGTGTTTTCAAGTTTCTTGTTGCACTGTATTCTCTGTTGATTCTGTACTCTGCTGTTCTCTTGGAAAGTGTGTGGTCATTCTTTTGTTTCTTTCTTCTGTGCTTAATACACTTTTAAATGTCTCCTGTACAGTTTGTCTGGAAGCTGTGTAATCTCTTAAGGATTGGATGTCTGGGAAGGATTTTAATTCTCCATCACTGAGGAAGGTGAGCTTGACTAGATAGAAAGTTCTTGGTTGAAATTGTTTATCTTTGAGGACTTCGAATATAGGGCTCCAGTCCCCTCTTGCTTGTAATGTTTTTGATGATAGGTCTGTTGCTATTCCACTTGGTTTTCAGTAGGCAGTCTGACCTTTCTCTCTTGCTGCCTTTAGGGTTTTTTCTTTTGTGTCTACTTTGTGTAGTCGAATTACTATGTGTTTAGGTGTTTGTCTTCTCATTTGATGTCTTGTAGGGGTTCTTTGTGTCTCTTGTGCTTGGCTGGTCACATCTCTGTTGAGATGGGGAAAGTTTTCTTGGATTACCTCCTAGAATACTTGCTCCAAGTTGTTCTCTATTTTCTTTTCTTCTTCTGGGATACCAATCAGGCATAGGTTTGGCTCCTTGATATAATCACACATGTCTTGTAGGCTTTTTTATTTCTTTGTGAGTCTTCTTTCTATTTTTTTTTTTAACAGATTTGGTTAATTCCATGTTCTGGTCTTCAAGTTCTGAGATTCTTCCTTCAGCTAGATTAATTCTGCTTTCTATGCATCCTGTTATTTATTTCCTAGATGAAACTTTTTATTGCCAAAATCTCTGTTACATGTCCCTTCAGTTTGCATCTTATCTTTCTTGAGTCTTATTCACTCGTTCCATCTATTCCTTAATCCCTGTTGTGTTCTGGGGCCAGTTATTGGTGACTTCCATTGTTTGGGCACCAAGGTCTGATTTTTCAGGAATTATGTCTCTGGTACACTTGAAATTGCCTGAGGTCTTCCTTTGGTTTTTCCTCATTTGTGATCTCTTGTTTTTCTGTTTAGTTCTGCTATTCAGTGTCAGTGGGAAAGGCTTTCCCTTATGATGTTTACTCAGTCCTCTATTCTTCCCTGATCTCAGCTCTGGATTTGCTCTATTTTGAAATAGGATGGTGGATGGGAAGCTTTGCTGTCTTTTGTAGTTTTTGAAATTTGAATACAGTCAGGGATAAGGCACTAGGATTTAGACACTACTTGCAAATTACAATGTTCACTTATTGTGGTAGGTGTTCCTTGAGACCCACGCACCACCACCACTCTATATGATAATGCAAAGCAGAAACCAACGCAACAAACAATTGAACACACAGACATACACACACACACCCCAAAACAAACTGGAATAACAACAAAGTGATACAAAACAAACAACAACAGCCAAAAAAGCAAGAAAGTTAAGCACACACACACGCCTGACATAAAGTGAATAGAGAAGGAAAACAGACAGACCAGAGGGGGAGGGGAAGAAATTCAGGTCAAACCCTCACACATATATTGACACACACCTTAAGCTATATAAAATGAAAATAAAAAAACCCCAGAAGAACAAAAGAGCAAAAACAAACCACCAACAACAACAAAATCGAAAGATGAACACTCAGTCATTCACATACACACATAAACAGAAAACAACAAATAAAAGAAGAAAGAAACAGAAAAAGAAAAAATATTTGGGGGAAGCAGGTCAAACCCTCACATGCACATTTATGCACAAAGGAAAAATATTTTTAAAATAGATGAACTAACAAGCAAACAGACAATTTTTTTTTATTTAAAAAAAATTGAAAATTAAAAAAATAAATCTACCCTCTCGTGGCAGGCTCTGTAATTGTTCCTCTAATCAGGTCTCTTCTGCAGAGCCACCTCTTTCACTCTCTCCTGTGTCTGAAGCAGAGAAGGAGGAGGAGCAGTGGAGGAGGGTGGGGCTGCAGTCCTCCCCTCCCACTCTCGTATGGTCAGGGAGATCTCCTCTGGTGGGGAGGTACAGGATTGTCTCTTCCCTAGGTATGTACTCTCGCATAGTCCAACTGGCTCGGCTGCCATCTTCCTGACCCCCCCCCCCATTTTTCTTTACCTTCAGCATTATTAAAATTGTTTCAGTGAGTCAGTCTTCAACCATGTTTGTCTCTGAGATTCTGGCATTATTATTTCTATATCTTGAATCTGCTAAGATTGTACATGAATTGGCTATTGTATCATCATTTCCTAAAGTTTATAGACACATTAGGTAAATTAAAAGTTACCAGGAGAGGGAAAATGGGAAGTTATTGCTTCATGGCTTTAGTTTCAGTTTGGGGTAGTGAAAAAGTTTCAGATATAGATGGTGGTGATGATCTCATGCTACATCTTAATCTCTTTCTTGGGGCATTCAAAACAGCTAGAGCTAAAATAAATATCTGGCTTTTATAATCCTACAAAATTATACAAATTACAATAGTCAAGAACATTTTTTCTTCTTCTTCTTTTTTTTTTTTGAATTAGAGTCTCACTCTGTCACCCAGACTGGAGTGCAGTGGTGCTCCCAGCCACTGCAGCCTCGACCTGCTGGGCTCCGGCGATCCTTCCGCCTCAGCCTTCCAAGTAGCCGGAACTACAGGCGCGTGCAACCACACCCGGCTAATTTTTTTGATTTATTGTAGAGATGAGGTCTCGCCAAGTTGCCCAGGCGGGTCTCGAACCCATGGACTCAGGCAATCCACTCACCTCAGCCTCCCAAAGTGTGGGATTACAGGTTGAGCCACTGAGCCTGGCTAAGAAAATTTCTTCTAAATTTCTCAGGTAGGACTGACGTGTACTGTGCTACCTTCCAAGTCTGTGACCCCAGTGAGTGACTTGATGGTTCTGGGTCTTGTTTTTTTTTCCTTTATAAGATATAGATGATACTATGTACCTCACAGTGAGTATTCAATAGACACTCTTAGTAAATTGTATAGTACAGTATCCAGCACATAATAGACATTCAATAAATGCCTGTGGTACCTAATTTCTAAGGGCACAGAGGAAAATCTTTGGTTTAAACATCATAATATAGTGGAATAATGATATAACATGCTTAATGTCAAAAATGTAAACTTTTAAAGAATATAGAAATTATTTAATCCAACAACTGTATTCTACACATATGAAAGCTCAGGGAGTTGAAGTAACAGATTAATCAATGGCAGTCTATTGTGCCCTGCCATGTTTTATTTTTATTTTATCTTTTAGTATTTACTTGAAAAGTATATAGACACACAGTTTTGATTCAGGATAAACCTCAATAAAGTTTCACAAGGAAAACATTGTAAGAATATTTGGCTAAAGGTAGCTGTGAAGTTTGACTTAAAGCTTAGCAGTCCACTTGAGATCTTAGAGTGCCAAACATGAAATGTGAATATAACTTTAAAAAGGAGCAGACCAGAATAGAATCCTTAGTTGTCAATAGATGCAGGAAAGGGGGTTCATAGAAAAAGATTAATGGAACTGCAGTAGGTATTGGCCAATTTTGATTGATTCTTGTGTCTTGGGTTTTTAAAAATTTGCAGAGCAACCAAAGTGTAGATGGAATGGAATTTAAAGTTTTGTCTAGTTAAAACTTTTGATAACAGAACTTTCCCACCACCTCTTAAAGGCCAAAGCCGTTGAGGTTATGGCTAACCCAGAGAAGATAGATCAATATTTTTTGTAGAATCTTAAGAGGTTTTATTGGCCTCATGTGACCATAAACCTTATTGCAACAGTTCATGGAAACTTCAAACCTAGGTCAGATGGCTAAACTTACAGCAAAATTTGTATAAGTGAAAAATATTGGCTACCATAATAACTTTAATAGCTAGTACTTATGGAATTTTTTTCTGACTTACATTATTTTATTTAAGCTTAACAACAATTCTTATGAGGTAACCACTGCCATTCCCATCTCATAGATGTAGAAACTTAGGCTTGAGAGTTTAGGTTGCTCAAGGTCATATAACTAATGAGAGGCAGAACCAGGACCTGAACCAATGCACCTTGACTCCAGAAACTGAACTAAGCTACTTTAGGGAAATGAACCAAGTCATTCATTGTTACAATCACTGTAACAATCAGCATTTCATGACAAACAGCAGGGAGGGTGAGTAGGAGGGGCCAGAGTCCTAACGCTGCTATCATACTATTTGATCACTTGTGATCTGAAAAATTGTCCCAAAAGTTCTCATTTTATTTTATTGTTTTCATATATTTGGTGTTCCTGAGCACCAAGCATTTCACCCATTTCCAATGCAGTAGATCAGAAAAAAATACAAAAATCACATAACACTACATTTTATTTGAGGAGCTGAGGAAAGGGGTATTGGAGAGAAAAAACAACATACACAAAGACAAAGTGAAGTGCAGATTACTACAAGGTGACCTTATTTAACTCTAAGGCAAATGTAGAATAAGTGGTATATAAGCATTGCAAGATGGTTTCTAGGTGGCTTTGACTAACTGAGTTCTTTTCCCCCTCTTCCCTCTTGTAGTTCTCAGATTAACTGTAGAATGTGCTGGGAAGATAGCATCTGAAGACAAGGAGAAAATGTTGAGAACAACCTAGGGTGTGTTTTTATCCCTCTTAGAACAGGATGTCCTGCAATACTTTGGCTCAGCAAATCACAGTATCCCTGAGATATAAAACCCAGAGCGGGCTGTTTGTAGGGCCACCCAGCTTCAGTGCCATGCGAGGCATGCACAGATAAAACTCCATTTGCCTGGGGCAGATTTTCTGAATGTTGGGTGACCAACTCGCTGTGAATCCTAGGCTTCTGTTGTCACTTACTGCCTATTTGTGAGTAATCAACCTGCTTCACTTCACTTGTGTGAGTGTTCTGCCTTACTGGACTTGTGCAAGTGGATTGATACCAGTGCATGGTATTGACAAGATGTTAAGAGTCTTGTGATAGATATCAGTGCGTGGTGAGCCTGCTTCACAAGCCAGAAGAACAACTAATTAGGTCCCCTTCTCTATACTTAGGAAACCAATAAAAGCAACTCTAATTCTAACTGGAACCCCATTTGTTGTGAAAAAGTCAGTAAGTGTTTATTAAAATTGAGAGAAAATAGGTAGGACAAAAAAGATAAATCCAGAAAGATAAACTCTCATTATTGAATAAGAAAACCCTTCCTAAATATTTATGACAGGGATGGAGAACATAAAGGATTGTCAGACTTTTAGGAAAAGGGATATAGGATTAACACTGGAAACTTTAAAGACAACCATTTAATGCCCTCTTAATACGGCTCCTTGAGTGGTGTTCTTAGTATTTTTTTCAAAGGAAGAAATCAGTTTTCAATTTCCTTAGGCAAAATATAGTCCGGTTTGTTGGCACCACATAAGATTCCGAAATTTTGAATAGTGAATGTAAGGGAAAGGGAAAAGAAAAAGGAAAGTTCATATGCATAGAATTAGTGAATTAAACTGATTCCTGAAGAATGGTAGATAGCAAGGGTTGGTAGATTGTTCAATGTCGAGTATCTCACAGTAAATCGTGTTTTGTTGTGGTTAGGGAGGCAAGATGCAGACACAGATAAACTTATTTCACTGGAACACCCTTTGAGCTATTCTCCTGTGTCCCTGGAGACAGATGGTGAACATGGAGTCAGAGCTGAGCTATACTTTTAGATTTTTCATTCATATTACACCTCTAGCAATGAGTGGAAAATATTGGAAGCAGGAGGCCAAAACAAAGTGGTATATTAAGTTACTAGTAAGATGGTGGGAGTTGACCATTTAGAAGTCAAAAGAAGGAGCAACATATGTTATAGGATAGCAGTTAAGTGTCCAGTCTCTGACATAAGATTTCATAGGTACAAATTCTCACTGATTCACTTATTATTTGATTTCTCATTTAGTTAGTTTTCTCATTTGTAAAACACAAATGATGATGGTATTTATCTCACAGGGCTATTGTGAGAGTGAAGTAGGTAATTACATGTCAAGCTCTCAGAACTATTCCTTGTGCATCAAATACCAGTTTTTATTTTTATATAGGCCAACCAAGTCAGCCACAGATGAGGAAAGACTGCACTCATCTGGAAAAACACTGGACAAAGGAGGTATCCTGACTAATTTCACTGACACATGATGAGTCTGGGTTCCATTGACAGACTACAGAGAGAGAAAAGCCATCTCGTTCTGTTCCAAGTCTTGTCAAACCCTGAGGCTGAGTTTTCTGCTATGGTCTTACTTTCCAACCAATTTTCCCCATTGCAATGAGAGGAATCTTTTACAAAACTCAAATCTGATCATGTTGATCCTTTGACTAAAGCTTTTTGAGCCTCGTGATTTTTTTCTTAAAATAACAACCTGGAGAATAAAGTTATCTGTAAGTGTGTGATTATATAATTTATCCTTCAAAGTAGAACATTCTATGAGTGAAGGGGACACAATAATTACTTAGACAGGACAATAATTGTAATCCAGGACCATCCCAAACAAAGAAGGTCATCTCTTCACCTAATATTATCCGAATTGCCATTTATGAGCGGTAATTTTGTTTAATCCAGGCTGAAAAAATACATTCATGCATCCTCCATCCAGCATCATTCAAGCAATAGGCACTGGTGTGAAACCTGTTTCCTACTCTCCAGCTACTGGCTGCATAAGCAGACATTTTGAACTCACTACAAATACTCTTCTCAGACACACTACTTTATAATACTCAGAAACACTGAGCTTTATCTTTCCCCTCAAGCCCTTTGATTTATTTAGGGTCCTAGCCCCTCTTTCTTTTTGAAAGCTTGGAATGTCCTTGTTCAATCCTGAAATTTCTTTCTTTCTCCTGAAAGGATATTGTCACCCCATTCTCTTGATCTTGTTTTTTTCTTCAGGAATATAAAAACTAAATTGGAAGCTGTCCCCACTGTTCACATAATGGGAGTATAAACTGGGTTAGCAAGATGTGTCATCTGAGCAGGTAAAGAAACATTTCCTGGCAAGATATAGGACAAGGATAAAATACAACTTTTTTTTTTTACTGTCTTATTTATTTTTTCTTTTATTATTATTGTTACGGATTCTATTTTAAAGATGTGGGTTATAATTCAGGATTAGGTATGCAAGTATACATCATACAGGTAAAGTTTGGGCCTCCTATTGATCCCCATTTTGCCTGGCTTGAGATTAGGTACACTTATTGATGTTGTCTCCACCCCCACCCCAGCAGTACCCCGCTACTGCCAATCCCTTTCTTATAGTATTATGGTAAATGTTCAGGGTCCGTTTATGAATGAGAACATGTGGTAATCTGTTCTTTGTTTCTTTGATAGATCACTGAGTATGATAACCCCTGATTTCCTTCTCTTACCTAATTGCTCTAGCTAGGACTTCCAACACAATGTTGAACAGGTGGGGTAAGAGTGGGTGACCAAAATACAAACTTCTGATGGGGTAACCTAGGATGCTTTATAGTCCAGAACATTAACACAGTTTGCTCATGATGGCATGGGAGAAGAGAAAGAGGGACAGATCCTTCTCAATCACACTTTCAAACACACAGAACAACTGAAAATTGTTCATTTTATTTGAAGATCATTAAAAGAATTTTGCATATTGGAAAGTCAAAAGCTTAAGAAACAATCTTTGAAATGTTGACATCTTTATCACAATTCTTAGTTGCAATATTTAAAGCAATCTTAAGATTTAAAAAACATTGTAAATATTTTAAATAATATTGGGTTTTGTACCTACAAAAGAAGTATAAAGTAAATAAGTGTACTTACAAATAATAGTTATATGTACTCAGGAAATAGGGGCTATTTATATATATATATATATATATATATAATCTAATATATATATATATTGCATATTATATGAAAGATTATAATTAAAATGTTTAAGTTTAGATGACAGGGTATATTACCATGGTATATATCATTGTATTACACTTGCCAATAAACAAACACACTCTGTTTTCTGAGAAGCTAGAATATATATTCTTACCTTTCCCTATTATTAAATATACTTTACCCTACTTTGCCATAGTATGCCATGTGTCTGCTTTTCTATTACACTTCTCTGTTGAGAACCTGTTAGAGCTGAGGAATCCTTCCCCATGGAGAAATTGCGAGTGAAATTGTTACAGGGAAACCTTTGTACATTAACCTAAAATTATTTCATCTTTTAAGGAAATTGAGCCCTCAAATTATTATTGTTTGCTTTGTGTTGACTGCAGTAAATGCCTTTTATTTAATTCTGTCTTAAGTTGAAGTTTGTTCCTTGAACTCTAATATCACTCTTGAAGGGGAATAAAAGAAAAGACTCCAACGTTATTCACAGAACTCACAGAAATCCTCTATATTTTACTAAGAAATCAAGCCAAGATAAATACTTCAAAATGTGTGTCACTAAGACAGTAAAAGTTGAATACTACCACACAATGCCACAAAGGAAGGAAGTTGGATGGTAGTTTTTTTGTTTGTTTGTTTTGTTTTTTGCAAAAAGATGTACTTGGCCGTTTGGGAGACACTTTCTACTCTTAATTATTTGTGACTTCTCACCTATTACACCTTAAGCTTCCTCAGAGGGTAACAGTTGAATGACAAGTTCTCTTTGAAAATCATGATGGGAGCAGAACACGTGATGGTGAAAGACAAGAAAACGATCACCATTCTGCTAAGGCAGCAAAGGTTCCAGGGGAGGAGGAAGAGTGATGAGGCTAGTGTACTCGCTGAACCCAGTCCAGCGGTCTTAGAGCAAAGGAGAGTGATCAGTTGGGCTTGGGGTCTGCTCGCTTGCTCCATGTTTCTTTCTTATAGATTTTATTTTATTGTCTCCAAACAGCTACACTGCTCTCGAGTGTTGCCTCCCAGAATGAACAACTCTTATTTCAAACAGTAGCTGCCTTTTTCTGCCAGAAATTTTTAAAATAAACAACCATGAAAAGTCTGATAAACATGTTTTAAAAATACACCTGGATCTGCCATATAGCTGCCTCGTGAGTCTAGAATATTTTATTCCAAATTCATTCTCACAATAAGAAAAAGTGGGAACATGATAGCATTTGCGTATGTCAGAGATATAGGACTATATACAATATGTTCTGTGTTTAAAATAAATTCCAAATTCTCAACACAGTTAGCTAATTTTAATGCTTCCATGCTAGTTTTAATATAAGGACTAAATACAATCCTGTAGTCATAAACACATTTATTTGGAAATATTGATGTAATGGGAGAGGAAAATGATTCGTCCTTTATTTTTTCTTTTATTCTCCCTTTTGAATCTACAAATCAATCAGAATCATAAACAGTTCTCTACCTTCATCTATAAATGCCACTAGAGTTCTCTTCATCGACAATGGTATCATTTCATTTATAATTGAATGAAAAACTGACTTTCAGTGCCCAGGAAAATTCCTCATGCATTTTCTCTTTCTTGAAATTAAGACAACCCTTACTTTTATTTTATTTTATTTTATTTTATTTTATTGAGTTGGAGGCTCACTCTGTCACCCAGACTGGAGTGCAGTGGCCGCTCCAGGCCACCGCAGCCTCGACCCGCTGGGCTCCGGCGATCCTTCCGCCTCCGCCTTCCAAGTTGCTGGAACCACAGACGCACGCTACCACGCCCAGCTATTTTTTGATTTATTGTAGAGATGAGGTCTCGCCTGCCCAGGCGGGTCTCGAACCCGCGGGTTCAGGCAATCCACTTACCTCAGCCACCCAAAGGCGCAGGATTACAGGCTGAGCCACCGAGCCCGAGCATTTAATTTTACCAAACAGCAAGAATGGGAAAAATGAGGGTGGAATGTGTCGGCATTTGCATAGTAACAATCCGTGTAATTTCACTAAAGCTCTGGTACAGGCAAAAGAATAGAAGAGGAGATACTCAGCAGAACAAAGTGAGATTGTGGAGAATTGAGAATGCCTCAGAATACAACTCCTAATTTAATAAAAAATACTTGACTTTTTTAAAGCTGGAGATATGACATTAAAAAGGATTTTAAATGAAGAACTTTTAAATGTATAAACTAGGAAGGAGGAGACTGGAGTGAAAGGTCACCTTTATTCATCCCAAGTTAGTTGCTTCTCACATGTTAATGTTCCAATGAATCACTTAAGGATCTTTTTGAAAATGTGGATTTGAATCAGTAGATTCTAGGGTGAAGGCCGAGATTTTATGAGAGGAGACTCCCAAAACAATAGAAAGCATTTATACAAAATTGTGTATTCTTACGTGTGTAAACTTCAGTTACCTTAAAGTCCTCTCCTTCTGAGGCAATGCACCTATCCAGATGCTATATCCGCTGATCAAAACAATTTTGATGCCTTTTAGTGCTTCTGCCGTTTTTGGTTTCACCTCTTTCACATCAGCAAAACGTTTCTCTCTGAAACATTTTTTCATATGGAGAAACAAAATAAAAATCACTTGGAGTGAGATCAGTTGAACAGGGAGGGAGGCGCACGGGGGTCATGCTGATTTTGGTTAAAAACTGAAGACTCAGTGTGGTGTGGGCAGATGCGCTTATATATCACCCCTCATGAAATAGGCAAACACACTGAAAGAATCTCGGGGGAAAAAAATCACTGAAACTGAACACAGTCTCCTACAGCAACGCTCACTGATACACGACGCTGATGGGTTCCTAGAACACTTACCCAGTGGGGGAAGCTTGTATTGCAAGCGGCCTGCCCTCCAAATCTTTTAATTCCAGTTTTTTTGGGTTCTGTCCTCAAATTTATAACAAACCCACAGCTGATGTGAATGCTTTTGCTGTTGACCTGGAAAGTTGAGTAGCAAGGAGCTAGATCACCTCCTATCATGCCTCTCAGAGTAGAGATGGTATAGTGGTCCCCTCCCTTGGAAGTGGCTAGAACCTTATACCTCCAATTCCTGAAAATGCTTGTTTGACTTTTAAAGCTTGAGTCTTGAAAGCTAATTTTTGTATTAAAACCTTCATATAAAGAGACAAAGATAACAGAGATGGAGCTGGCAAATCTAAGTCCACAAGTCATTTCATGGATTAGAAGAGATTCATAAGGACTTAGTACGCTGATGGATATCCCTAGAGCCCCATGACAATGCACTCCACAGGCAACAAAGGTCCAACACTATCCAGCTCACTTCCCTCTCCAATTGCCTGCACATGTCTCAGGGTCAGCCATCATAACCTGTTCCTTAGGTTCTGACCCAGCTCATTTGTCCTATCTTCTTGATTCATCAGTCCAGATTCATGATAGACAACAATATTAAAAAAAATCATTAAAACATCATCAATAACTGCTCTCCATACATATTATATTCTCTATCCTATTTACCAAATCTCCGTGTTTCTGATAAAGAAGGCAATTTATTTCTCTTCTAAAATGTGTCTCTGATGCCCTACAAAAAACCTTTTCATTATCATGTTTTTATATCTTTCGGTTACAATGTTTCGGTTACAACATTCTCTTTTCTTACTCAAATGTCTGCTCTCCTTGAATTTATTAGTTTCTCTCTCTCTTGTTTTTTTTAAAAACAGCTTTAGATTGTTCATACCACTGGACTAAGGACAGAAACTAGCATAGGAAAATTCAATAGTATCCTACTGAATCCAAGAAGGTCACTATGGTACACCACAATTCTTCTAAAATTTTAATCTTCATAATAATCACCTGGGGTATGTATTAAAAGTACAAATTATTAGGCCATACCTCAAATATTCTGATCACTATATATAGGAAGGGATCTAAGAATCTGTATTTTAAGTATCTCCTTTGTTCACTCTACTTCATGTAGTCTTGGATCTTTCACTAAGAGGCACAGATAAAGTCTAAATAACCAAGATACCTGTTTTGCTTTGTTTTTTTGCCTGTTGGCCTAATCAATACCTGTGATTTTATATGGTCTCATTCACAAATTAGCCAAGTAACATTGGACAAAAGCACTTAGTTTGTTTGGGTCTTAGTTTCACATCTAATTAAGTTTTATTTTTTATTTTATTTTATTTTTTTGAGTTGGAGTCTCATTCTGTCACCAAGGCTGGAGTACAGGGGCACATTCTCGGTCACCACCACCTCAATCTGCTGGGCTCAGGCGTTCCTGCTGCCTCAGTTTTCCATGTAGCTGGAATTACAGGTGTGCGCCACTATTCCCAGCTAATTTTTATTTATTTATTTACTGTCTCACCAAGTTGCCCAGGCTGTTATTGAACCCCTGGGCTCAGGCAATGCTCTTGTCTCTGCCTCCCAAAGTGCTGGGATGACAGGTGTGAACTACTGTACCTACTCATCTAATTAAGTTTTAAATGTCCATTCTAGCTCTATTTTTAATGATTGTATAAATATCTAGTCACTCAACATATATTGAATGCAACAGGAAAGGGTTTTATATAAATGTAGTAAAATAAATATAACTCAGAACAAAGGGGAGATTTAGGGAGTAAACAAAAGAGAGACAAAAATGGAAGGATGCAAACAAAAACTCTCTTATTCATCAGCTAAGGTTAAATCCAGCTTCCTGAACAATCAATGTAACTGTTATTTGCAATTTCGTTTTGTGAGACTGAGCTAACAAGTATTTTTGATACTATTTGATATTATTTTTAAAAATTTGTTCCTGGATGTAAGAGTCAGTATGCTATAGGGAAACAAAGTCCTAATGCACAATCTAGGATTAGGTCATTTGAATTGGTTAATTTCAGTACAGGAAAGGTTAGTGTTATTGCTTCAGGGTGACAGATTTCTTTGGCAAAACAGGCTAAGTTTTGCTGGAATAAATTTTCATCTTATTCAGTATTCCTGGACATGGATTGAAGAGGAATGCTCTCATCATTAAGCCTTCTTTTCTGAAAACTTTCATAGTGGGTAGACGTCTCCTCTGAATTATGTTAATGAGTTATTACCTCCTGCCCCGAATTGCACACACACGTCTCTTGTTGTCTACAATGCAGCTGCTCTCATGCAGTGGAAATGAGAGAATTTTATAAAATAATTATCTTCAGAATAACTTTGAAAATTTGTAAAATTAAATGCCATTTATTCATTAACATTTGAAAAACCAGAAATATCTTTCCATCTGCCTTTGATGAAATCAGCCCTTTATTCAGTTCATTATTACCACAAATTAGTTGGCTTGCTTTCATAGCTTTATCACACTCTTCATTTCCTTTAACTCTTAGAAGTGATGCTCACTGTAGCTTATAGACAATGCTCTCTGCTGATGAAACCACTGCAAATTACAGATAGACAATACAGGAACTTTAATAAGCTGAATGGAAGTATTTACAATATGCATCTATGCATGGCTGTCAATGCTTTTGCTTAGATTTCATATTTTACTTTCTATAGCTGGTTTGATGAAAGTCTTAAAAGAATAATATCATTTTGTATCTTTTCATGATTACTATTGTGCTCTGTTATAGACTGTATATTCTTCATTTAGAAATGCTAAGCAGTTTTTTCTTTTTTAATAATGGGAAAATCTCTTTTTATCACAGTATTCACAATGAAAATTAATATTAATATTGTTCTCCTCTGGGTTAGTAAAATGAATTTCAATAACTTCAACAACCAACTGTGGAAGATAAAAGATATTGAAATAAGTGAACAAGATTTGGGCATAAGTTCCGAAAATGTTTGTCTGATAATGATTTACACTGAAAGTTGTTTTTATTAATGTATGAACATAAAGTATTTTCATCATAAGAAAATCAAATTGGTAAGTGCAAATAAGTTCAATTACTTCTACTAACTTTGTTATATTTAAATGGGCATTGCTCATGCAATACTGGAATTTATTCTCACGTAGTAAAAATTATTTGAATGAGAATGGACCTCTATAGAGGTAGCTTCCCATTTATTGTACAGGACAAAATTGATTTCATTTCCCATGTTTTGTTTCTCTTTCTTCCCAGTAAATTAATGTCAAAACTATAGCAAGTGAAACATCTTTCATAGTTTGCTTTCTTCTCTTTTTCTGTATGTCAGTTGTAAGACATATTAATATGTCATCAATAGTTCCAGCTACATGTAAGCCTCTTATGCAATCATAATTGTTGGTAGCTCTCTATCATAACAAAAGTTGAGTGCTATAAAAGGCTTGAGTATCCTGGAAGTATGTATTTGTTCTTTCCAGAACCTTGAATGCATATTGCTCTAAATGCCATACTTACTCTTTCAGGAATGTCTCTCAGATCCCTTTATTTTCACCTACTTTCATGAGCAATGTCCCATAATCTATGTATGCAATATATGTGTGCAATCACCAACAAAAACCAATGTCTTATAATCTCCAATGATGTAAACCAGCAATGATACCTGTGGTTGTCGAAGACATGAAGAAGCAATTTGGTGTCTTTATTTCTCTGCCTTGAAGATGAGGATAATCACTAATCTTTCACTGTTTCGTGTTTAGGTCCACATAACATAGGGTAAATGCTGTTATTCTCAATATAAGATTAATCAAAATTTAATCATTCATCATTTTGTTACCAATATTCTACGGTTTGAATGGAACTGGTAACGCCAGGAAAACCACATCTCAGTTATCCATAAAACTCTATGTCACCTGGAGGCTAAATGTTACCTTATGAGAAATATTTATACATATGTATCTGTAATCTCCAGATTAGACAGATCCAAGCTTGTTGTGTTTGTTTCACATGGGAAGGTGCTGTCTTCAACCTTTGCTCTGTGAGCAAACTATGCTCTGATGTAATACATTGTATGTGGTCAAATACTTTTTTGCATTAAAGGTTCTATATAAAATTTGATATTTTATACCCTCCTCTAAATGTTTTTATAAAAGTGATTCCATTTATTTATCCTCCATGTATAGAGAATGAAGTTGCATGTGTGTACACACATACACATGCATGCACACCACACACGTGCACACACACACATCCTGTTTTACCAAGTATGGTTGTGTGATCCTCTTCTTGGCGAAGATATTTGTGTATCCTCCAACTTTTTCATAAAAGACAGTGAAAAGTAAACCTCCTCTGGGTAAAGCTCTTGCTGAATCTGATGCTTTACTTCAGAAACTTCGTAACTGTTCTCTGCATCTCAATGAAAGTAGCTAAAGGAACTTACTGGAAGGCACACACTTTTGTGGAAACAAACATTTCCTCTTTTCTTTCTTTCTTATTATAGCAAAACATAATACTTGTTAGTTGGTACAAATAACCAATGTAGTAAAGAAAGAATAAATATAAATAACAAAGTTTGCAAATAAAATATGGAATTTAGAATGACTTCTCTTCTTAAAATGATATTTAAAAACAGAGGAATGAAAATGAAGACTTTGTTACTTGATAACAAATCAGAAACGAAAAAAGTTTATGAGAGATCCTTATTTATTATTTGATAAGTGAAAGTGGACAAATAAATAATAGAGAAAAAAATCAAGGGCCTCAAGTCCAGGGTCACTGGTGTCCAGATGAAGACAAGTAAACAACCTCCTATTGTGGCAACTTTGGAAAAGTGTGGCCAGCAACTGGAAGATAAGTAAAAAAGGCGTAGACAAAACAGAAAGAATTTCCCTCCAAGGAGTTGTCCAGATTTTTATTAGAGTAGGATGTCATCATCAGTTTTTGAGAGATGAAGAACTTCAGCATAATTAAGGAAATATTTAAATGCCTAAATATTTGGAAAAGAATAGGGCTCAGGACAGGGTTTCTCAATCTCAGCACAACTGACATTTTAGACCAGATAATTTGTTGTGGAAGTTGCAACTTGTAGATATTTCACAACATTTATGGTTTTTCACCAGTAGCTGCTAATAATGCCTCGTCATTCCCAGTTATGATTAACAAAAAATCTCAGTGTATTGCCAAACGTCCTTTAGGGGAACAAAATCTCTACCAGATGAGCACTGGCTTAAGGGAATTAAAATCATTAATTTAGAAAGGAAGTGAAGGAGAAACTATGGATTATGGCAGATTCTTATATAGAAGATACTGTTACTTTTTTATTCAACTAAACAACAAATGAGAAGCAAACTGGATTTTTTAAAAATTGGAGGCAGAGCTCTTTGAGAAAATATAATGCATTTCAATTAATAGATTTCTGAACAGGTATCCATAGTAAGTATAGTTCTGAGGTTAAAATATTGCCCATCAGTGAAACAAATTTTAATTGTGACATTATGCTTAGACTATTTTATTACTAATTTTATTTATTTTAATGTTTTATAAAGTAAATATTAAGTACTTGAAACATATTATAAAGTTAATAAAGAAGTAGATAACATACAGTTATCAACCACTCAGATTTAACAATATTTTGTCCCATTTTCTTCTTATATGCTTGTTTAATTTATTTATTAATATCAAAATTACATCTAGAATGTCTTTTTACCCATCTTTCTATGTTCCCTTTCTGCCCAGGAGTAACTAGTTACTTGTAGTTGCTCTTTCTCTCTGTATTATTTTTTTTAACACACTTTGTCTATATATATTTGCAGCCATGACAGCATATAGTGTTGAGTTATTTTGGTGGTTTTATATGCTTTACATAAATGGCATCTCTTTGTGTATGCCTTTTTGTTTTTTGAGTCATAGTCTCACTCTATGCCCAGGTTTGAGTGCAGTGGCACACTTACAGCTACCACAGCCTCAACATGCTGGGCTGAGGCAATCCTTTCGCCTCAGCCTCCCAAGTTGCTGGAACTAACTACAGACGTGTGCCACAACACCTGGCTAATTTTTTGATTTATTAAAGAGATGAGGTCTCACCAAGTTGCTCAGGCTGGTCTCAAACCCCTGGACTCAGGCAATCCTCCCACCTCCACCTCCCAAAATGCTGGGATGACAGGTGTGTGCCACCACACTTGGCTTATTTTTCTTGATTTATTTTAGAGATGAAACCTCGCCAAGTTGTCCAGACTGGTCTTGAATCCATGGGCTCAGGCAGTCCTCTACCTCTGTCTCCCAAAGTGCTGGGATTACAGGTGTGAGCCACCGCACCCGGCCTTGTGTCTATCTTTTTAACTTTCCATTCAATGTTGTATGCATAAGATGTATTCACATTGACATATATGGATATTTGTAGAGTACATACAATGAAAAACTGTGAAGTAATTACAATAAATGAGCTAGTTTAATCGCTTATCAATAGCACAGCTACAGACAAAATAAAGACTATGTGCAGGGCTTTTTAGTTAACTTATATTTTATACATGGTAGCTAAGCCAAGACATGAGAATTCCGAGTAGAAAATGTTTGATCTGCCATGACCCTAACATATTCAAGATGGACTAAAACATAGTCAGGAGAATATTCAGCCTCTTTTTTGTTTTCCAGGGGAAAAAATTAGCTTCCTAGAATCTGAGAGAGAAACAGCGGTTAGATGGACATAGTGCCTGGGTGGACAGAAAAACCTGACTCCTTCCATGAAAGTAGAGGTATGGCGAGTCTTTCCTAGGACCTAACTGGATCTGAAAAAAAGAAACACATGGAAAAACCATTGGGAGAGAACCCTGCACTCAACAGCAGACTGCATGTGACCCTGCATGTCTGCTTAGCCCAAGCCACCCTGTCTTTCCTGGGTAGATCCTCCATTTGAAACCCAGCAGCAGCAAGCCTAATAGGGTGTCTGAGAGCCAGAGACCTTTGTGATCAGAAGGGACAGTGTTCAGGGCTTAGTCTTGGACTTACCAGGGCATATCCTGGTAACCACTGATCCAGGAAAAGTGGTCACTTAGGAGGTATAAATGACATTGAGGAAGGAAGCAAGTCCTATGGTCATGACTGAAGGTCTGGCCAGTGGTCCAGGTTAATAGGTTTGGACAACTGTAATGGAGACTGTTGAGCCACTGTCCAGGGAAGATGTCACTGGAGCAGGTTGAGAGTCCAGTGTGTCCACTGATGGGCCCTTAAGTAGCAGGCCGTTGTTTTATTGCTATTACTTTGTTTCATGGTCCTTGATTTAAAGCCCTCAGACTGGCGGGATCTTGAAAAGCATCTGAAATTCTCAAAAGCAAAAAGTATTATGCTAAGTTTTGATGGACAATTTTTAAGACCTACTAACTTATCAAATATTAAAGTTCTTTGAAAAATTAAAATTTAAAGCTCGGTATAACTGATAGCTCACAGAAGATGTCAATAGCAGGTTCCCTGATAAACTAGATAACTCTTTGTTTATATTTTACTGGCTAGAAGGAACACAATCTCATAATTTCCAAATCTAAATCTTGTATCTTTTAAAATAAAAGTAGAATGCTGTGATAATTGGAGTTCTCTGCAAAAACAGAGTCTGAGGCAATGGCTTTCATGCTGGTGGCATATTTAGATCATGGCTTCAAGGAACAGGAAGAAGAGAATGAGAAAGCAAAAAAGAGAAGGTGATAAAGTCAAAATATATGCATTACCAAATTGAATGCCAGTTCAGTCCTACCAAGACCTCCCCAGTTGTATCGTGGAATTACCTGCAGAAAAGATCAACTTATGGAATCCTCCCCTATGAAGAAAGTTTTGTTAACTCCATCCCACTCTCAGGCTGTGCATGCCTAGGACGGAGCAGGTCCCTGCAAGGGTCTCCTGCATCAGAGAAGACCCAGTTGGAAAACTAGAGGTATCCAGAATGACTGAAGTGAGAAGACCCAGTAGCACAGGCAGGAGCAAACAGTGGTCCAGGGGCATATGAGACAGGGTGCAAGAGGTAAACAAGGTATACAGATGTGGTTTTTAAGATGGAATCTGCAGACCAACTGCGAGTTATAAGAATGTGATTCTTGCCAGGCGAGGTGGCTCAGGCCTGTAATCCCAGCACTTTGGGAGGCAGAGGCAAGAGGATTGCCTAAGCCCACGGGTTCGAGACCAGCCTGGGCAACTTGGCAAGACCTTGTCTCTACAATAAATCAAAAAATTAGCTGGGCGTGGTGACGCATGCCGGTAGTTCCAGTTACTTGGAAGGCTGAGGCAGAAGAATCTCCTGAGCCTAGCAGATCGAGGCTGCAGTCGTAGTGAATGTGCCACTGCACTCCAGCCTGGGTGACAAAGTAAGATTCCAAGACCAAAAGAGAAAGAGAGAGAGAGAGAGAGAGAGAGAGAGAGAGAGAGAGAGAGAGAGAGAGAGAGAGAGAGAGAAGGATGTGAATCTTGATTTTGGCCAAAGTCCAAATATGAATGAATATCATCAAATTTTTAACAATTGAGAAAAACCTTATGTTGAGATACAACTTTTTGTGTCTTACTTTGTTTAAAATAGACTTTGCAAAAAAAGATTGGCAGTAGATAGCTTTTGACTGGGGACACATTCTTAAATTGCAGTGTTTTTCTTTTTTTTTTTTGAGGGAGTAAGCAGAGTAGTGGTAGAATTAAATTAATTAAGGAAGCTGTTTCAGAAGATAGCTAATTTTTTTTTTTTGAGTTGGAGTCTCACTTCGTCACCCAGGCTGGAGTGCAGTGGCATGCTCACGGCCACCATAGCTTTGATCTGCAGGGCTCCGGTGATGTTTCTGCCTCAGCCTTCCAAGGGCTAGAACCACAGGCGTATGCCACCATGCCCGGCTAATTTTTTGATTTATTGTAGAGACAAGGCCTTGCCAAGTTGCCCAGGCTGGTCTCAAACTCCTGGGCTCAGGCAATTCTCTCGCCTCCACCTCCCAAAGTTCTGGGATTACAGGCATAAGCCACCACGATGGCAAAAATAACATTTTATAGCCAGTATTTGAATAGTCCTATCAGCAAATCTTTTTGCATAGTTGGCAATCAGATTTCAGATGAATAGAGCAGCTCTTATATCCAACTAATAAAATAAGCAGATCTTATCTCAAAGTAATAAATAATTTTAGAATAATTACCATTCAGAAGCTGCATCCATCAAATTATTCAAATTATCATGAGTGCTATGAGTGAGATATAAAGCCATAACTATCAAGACAAAGTCTCACAGTCATATTCTGAAAATTCAACTTTCAACAGGTAGTGTGAAGGAATCAATCTAATTTCTTTTCAGAAAGCACTCGTGATCCCAGTGATACAGTTAAAGATACGTATGGATGCATCACAATGCCCCACTTGCAGTCCTGTCTAATTTAAAAGTGGTCTAGGGCAATTCATCAGAGGAGAAAAGAGAAAACAGAAAAAGAAATGAAATGAGCTGCTTCGGCTACATTTAAATAGTGCTGAATAATGATTCTAAGTTTTGTTGCTAAGCCAGCAAGTACGCGGATCAATACTGTGCACAACCAAATGGAGTAGACTCGAAGCTAAATGCTATTTCAGAATACTTCATCACTGGTGCCAGCCTCGCACTGTGCTCAAAATGGGAAATATTTCATATGATCTCAGATAGAGCAGAGTTCCGCCTGAGCTTTAAGTACAACAAAGAATTCCAAAAAAAGTGAAAAGTCAGGAAATTCACCCCAAATTTGACATTATAAAAGACAAAAGTAAGTATCTACTTTTTCAAGTCTAACTATTTCCCTTATTTTCAGCAAAGTAGAAATTAAGCCAATATTTGGATAATTTTAAAAACTTTTAATTGGCTTTAAAGAAATGATCATATACAATTATGTGCTAAAGTAACACCAATTAAAAATCTTGTTACAGTAAACTTTGTATTAGATTAATCACTGGCATTTTAAGCACAGTAGTCAAACTATCCTTGTTAAAACTTTGCCCAAATTCATCATGTCTTTGACCAAATGGATTGATTCTTAAAATGAAGAACGCAGACACTTTACAGTTAGTGTACTGTAGCATACCAATATACTCTAGAATATATTGTGTAGATTGCAATTCTCCTCTTTTATATCATGTCATTCTAAGTACACTTTCTCTCACTATCAACTTCTTTTTTTCCTAATGATTTCCATCTGATTTTCAACCGAAAGTTTTATTTTAAAGTTGATGTTTAGTTTTTCAAAAAGACTTTCAGAACATTAAATGTCAGTAATTCTGAGAGATTGAAAATCGATCACAGAGATGTTTTTCAAGGGAATAGCTAATGTCAGGTAGAAATGAACTGAATCTGAGAATTTCTCATATCTTTTTGAGATGTCTTATCTCCTTGGGCATTCCTATCCATTTAGTAGCTTCATTAATTTAGGGGATTCAATATGTTTTTTCCTTCAAGGAAAATAAGGCATGATTTAATTTCCAAAGGATTGAAGTAATATTGTTTTATAAAAATTGGTAGATAGATTTTCTTCTGCTGTGCTTTTATTTAGGTATTTTATTTAAGTAGCATCACCATTAAGTTGCTATTGTATTGGGAAATGCCTATTTTCTGGATTGCTAAAGAAAATCAAAACTGTGAAGATAGGACATTTAAGAAAAACGAACATATTTTAAATAGCATAAGAATAGAGAGATTGTCATTCTGAGTAAGTACAGTTTTCTATACAGCCTAGTATTCAGACTGAGGAAGACATCAAAGAATTTGGAGTTTACCTTTCCAAATGTCAAACTAAAACTTCAGAAGTGCACCTTAGATGACCCACAACTTTCTAAATCAATCATTATGACTGTTCTCCAAAAGTAACTCCAAGTTCATTTCATTTATAACTCAGAAGTTATTATTAGTATTAGTATTAGTTTTGTTATTCCACATATTCAGACTGGAAACAATTTCTACGTATTTCCTTCTTTCACTCTTAAAACTCTAGTTTTATTAACAAGGCCTCTGGTACATATTTCAGTGCCTGAAACTGTGAACAGCTGAATTAGTTTTTTTCTGTAGTACACGCTTGCAGGAAAAGTGCTTTTGTTTTTGTTTATTTTGAAGTGGAGTAGGGAGGAGAAAAGGTCATGCTTTAAAAGTTTACTTGAAGAATTCTCTATCAAGCAAATTAAATTTAACTGAGATGATCCGGAAGGGGTTCCTTAACATTTATAGCGGGAGCTTTTGCTAATCTTGCAATCCTCTGCTTGCTCTAGATGTATAAAGGCTCTATAGATCAGTGAATATTAACAGGCACTCGTATGTTGGAGAAGTTTGCAGAAGAAAAGCAAATTTAGTCTTTCTTGACAACTCCCTGTTAAGGTGAAAAGGATTGACAGCAAGCATTTTTAACATGCTTGCTAGAAAAATATGTTCTATCCTGGGAGAATACAACCAAGACCTTCTGGAGAATTTCCAAAGCCTTTTGAAAAACGATTCATCACTATGTTTTTTATTGGAAGCACCAGTAGTGCAAGAAAAAAAAACCAAACTGAAATCCATTTCTGCTCATATGTGAAAGTCTTGTAACGAGGGCTCAATACATTGAATGAATTAATGCAGAAAGTGTGTAGCACAGTGTCAGCTACCACATTATCTTCATCGCCATTATTATCATCACCATCATGAACACCATCGTGTTTAATATTTACTGAAGACTCATTACATACTAAGCACAGTTCTAAGCACTCTGCATTAACTTTTTAAGTCTTTACAAAAACCCTATGAGACAAATACTCTTATATACCCAATATGTGGAGTACAATCTTAAAATCAGTTGCAGTTAAAAATACTTAGATTATAGAAAGATTGATAGATAGAGATTAGATAGCTAGATAGATATTAGATACCTGGTATTAGATAGAGTGTTATTGAAAGTAAATTATTATTGTAAAAGATGTCAAATAATAGATTTATCTTCTAGGTTGTTGGCCATGACAACAAAGAGGCTCTAGTGTTTCTGCCTGTACTTGGTAGAATGGACTATATTTCCATGATATGTAGAGTGATGTGGTGGACTCTAGGGAAGAGGGCCTGCAACACTGATAGCAGCGATTCTGATGTGAAGCAATTTTCCTCTCTGCTTCCATTACCACCCTCCATCCACTAGACTCCGGTGGAGTCCCAAGCCCCAAGAAAATTAATCCTGTGATAATTCTCAGAAATATTTATTACTAAGGTTTCATAGAATAATATATGTTAGCCGGGCTCGGTGGCTCAGCCTGTAATCCCGTGCCTTGGGAGGCTGAGGTGAGTGGATTGCCTGAGCCCGTGGGTTCGAGACCTGCCTGGGCAACTTGGTGAGACCTCATCTCTACAATAAATAAAAAAATTAGCCGGGCGTGGTAGTGCGCGCCTGTAGTTCCAGCTACTTGGAAGACTGAGGTGGAAGGATCGCCGGAGCCCAGCAGGTTGAGGCTGCAGTGGCTGGAAGCGGCCACTGCACCTCCAGTCTGGGTGACAGAGTAAGACTCCAACTCAAAAAAAAAAAAAAAAGAATAATATATATATTTTTTTCTTAGAATGTGACAACATCTGAGTTTGACAGCAAGAGAGACAATTTGAAAGTATACCCTATGTCAGAAAGGCATGTTCCTTCATTAAAATGTAAGGAAAGCCTTATGAAGAAAATTTGAGTGAAAATAAGAGGATTAAAACAATGCCGATAACTATATTGTAGACCACCCCTTTGAATTGTAGCTATAAAAAAAATGCTTTCAGAATATATTTCAAAAGGTGCCTTCAATGTAGAGATAGCCAGTTAGATATCTATGTTGCAAAATATCACATGACAAATGTCATACTGCAAAAAGATGACTTTTCTTTGCAGACAGTTGGATCTCTCGCAAGATTAACAACTCAGTGAGTATGCTTTCTATTTTAAACTCACCTGTAATCAACAATGATACGATTGGTGAACTAGCAAGTGACCATTGTCATGGTGAAGGCTGTTAGAGATTACAAAAGGGAATCTGGAAGCATTCTGAGTTTGCAAAACTCATCCTAATGATACATGAGTTTCTGATCTATGCTAGCTATTGCAGCAAGCTATAGGTCCCACTCACTTAATGTCATGTTTATTATATTCTGAGTGGTAGCATTAAAACAAAAATGACAGGGACCCGGTGCGATGATTCTCGTCTGTAATGAGTTTAAGACAAGCCATGGCAGCACAGCAAGACCCCATTTCTACAAAAAAATGCAAATAAAAAATTAGATAGGCAGGGTGGCACACACTTGTAGTCCTAGCAACTTGGGAGGTTGAGGCAGAAGGATAACCTGAACCCAGTAAATTGAAGCCGCAGTGAACTGTGATTGTGCCACTGCACTGCAGCCTGGGTGACAGAGTGAGAACCTGACTCAAAAAAAAAAAAGAGGGATATTGAATAATTGTCTTCTCTTTGGGTCTAAATTATATTTAAACTGTCTGAAGAATGCAGGTGATTAAAGAATCTAATTTCCAGAACCTCAACCTTATAGTAAACACAAGAGGACAAACCGGTGGTCTCATTCATATAAAGCAACTCGCAAATCATCAAGCATTTCTGAAGTGCCTACTTTCTGCTAGGAAATTAATATCACTGAAAACACTTATTTGGTTTTTCTCCATCCTTCTTTTTCCAACTGAGTAATAGTTCTTTAACTTTTCCTTATTTAAATAGCTTAAACATATACAATGAAATATTGTACTCTAAATGTATATTTTCTTCCAGTCCTGCGTTTTCTATTTAACCATAGTTAATTATTTTGCCTTTAAATGCTTTTAGATGGTGCCATTTGTTCTTAATGCCTTAGCTTTCCTCTTCAGTCACACAGCTGGAGTGAAACATGAAGACTCCATGGAGCACATCTCTCTGGGTGAACGTTTAAAAAAATCACAACTAGTAGGCAAAAAGCCATTTCCTCTAGTCAGACTGTGGTTATCTTGATCTAGCATGACAAATTGGTGTTCCCAGAGTGGCTGCGAAGTAATCAGACTGTGACAAATGGTTTACTTATAGCAATTTGTTTCCATTTTACTGAAAATTTCCACAGTCTTAAAAAAATAAAAAGATTTTTAATGGTATTTGAACATGGTTGAAAGTGAACGGCTTGAAATGGTCAAAGCTGGAATCTAGCATCATGGTGCTCTCCCATAAGATGTGACGAGAAACACGACTTCCTAGACCATGGATTGCTAGCAGGAAGTCACACTTCAGTCCATGGATGACAGTACTGTCAACCATAAGGCAGGAAGTCCCAGCTCCACTCATAAAAACTTACCAGGTAGAATACTTTAAAACTCTGTTCTTATCCTAGGCTAGAAGCTTTGGCATTTGGTTTGCATAATTGATCTTTTATAAAGGTCTCCTTTAAGCCTGGCAAGATTCACTCTTAGCTGCAATAAGGAAACATCCATTTGAGATTGGATTCTCTATGGCCTGCCTGACCCCTTCTTTCTGGAATGTTATTCCCATATCTCTGCGTCCGTGTGCTGATCTTTCAGCGTGTTCTCCTTTTCTTCTTGGTTGGAACCTTCACCATGACTCACAACCACTGACTGCCACAGAAGCACTATGGATCTTATCACTCAAATTGTTTCGCATGAAATCATGAATTCCCAATGTTATAATTCTACCCAAACTCTTGCTTGCTTGGGTTTTTCACTCCTGTTCCATTTATTCAGGGAGAATCTGGATTCTTTTCTCTTTGCTTACTCACAACTATCAACTCTCTGACAGTAATATTTTATTTTCTCCTTTTGCCGGACACTTTGGTAGTACTTTTCAACAACTTTCTTGCTATTATTCTAACACTCTCATGCCTTCTTCACCTCAAAATCATGAAAGTTGTTCAGATCATCTGCCTTATATCTGATCATCGATTTTATTATCTGCTGTACCCAAACTTCTGAATTCTATTCGAAAAAAACAAAGCAATTGTATAAAGTACTGCCAACTATTTGGTCTCCAGATGGGTTTTCAGCAGAGCTCAGCAATTCTTTTTCAAGTCCCTGGTTCTGTTCTCTCTCCAGTTTCTCATATTTGCCATTTCTAAACCAAACTAGTAAATGTGGACTTTCTACTCCATCACTATTTTTCTCATTCCCAAGCAGATAACTTGCCTCTTAAGTCAGAGATATTTTCAGGCTATTTTGTATACTTCCTTAACTTCACACATTCATGTTCACGAGCATGTGAGATCATCAGCATTTGTTGTGATATTAAATTTGTTCTTTTTCCTTTTTATTATTTGTTCCCATCAAGGGTAAACAGCTCCTTTTTAGTCTCTCCTCAAGAGTGTTTCAGTTAGGGGACTAAAAGAAGTTGCTTTTCTTTTTTTTTTTTGAGTTGGAGTCTCACTCTGTCGCCCAGACTGGAGTGCAGTAGCCGCTCCCGGCCACCGCAGCCTCGACCTGCTGGGCTCCGGCGATCCTTCCGCCTCAGCCTTCCAAGTAGCTGGAATTACAGGTGCGCGCTACCACGCCCGGCTGATTTTTTTATTTATTGTAGAGAGGAGGTCTCGCTGCCCAGGCGGGTCTCGAACCCGCGGGCTCAGGCAATCCACTTACCTCAGCCTCCCCAAGGCGCGGGATTACAGGCTGAGCCACCGAGCCTGGCTGCTTTTCTTTTTGTTTGCTTTATCTTATAGTTGAGATGAATGAAGAGATAGTAAATGTCGTTGAAAGCCACAATGAAAATGAAAACTTTCCTTAAGGAAAAAAGGAATTTCTTGTACCTAGCAAAATATTTTTCAAAAATGAAGAGGAAGTAAAGGTGTCTTCAGAGGAAACAAAAGTTGAGAAAATTTGTCATCAAAAGACCAGTCCTTCCATAAACGATAGCCCATACATGGTAGTGTTTGTAGGAAAACCCTCCCAGATGGGACTGGACGCAATAGCCCATGCTGTAATCCCAGCATGTTGGGAGGTGGAGGTAAGAGGATTGCCTGAGCCCAGGAGTTCAAGATTAATGTGGGCAACTAGGCAACACATCACTCTACAATTAAATTAAAAAAAAAAATTAGCCAAGTATGGTGGCATGCACCTGTAGTTCCAGCTACTTGCCTGAGCCCAGCAGCTCTACGCTATGGCAGCCTTGATTGTGCCACTGTACACCAGCCTGGGCAACAGAGTAGGACTTCAACTAAAAAATAAAAATAAAAAAATAAAAAATCATAAGCTTCACGAAGGGAGAAGAGCATCAAAAAACAACAATAATAAAAATATCTTGTGGGATGGGTGGCATATGTAGTTGTACCAATAAGGCTACAATAACACAGTAACAAAAGGGCAGGAGGAAGTTAAATGAGTTAGCTTGTTAGACTGTTGTAAATTTTTATATTAGATTGGAAATGGTAAAAGTAAGTTCTAATCAATTAAGAATAGATACTGTAACTTCTAGGGAAATAACAATAAGAAAAATAAAAGTTAACTACAGTGCTAATAAAAGTGGAATATGAATAATAATACACTTGGTCAATAGAAGAGAAAGCAAAAAAGGAGGAATAAAAAAGATAGACCAAATATTAATAGAAAATATTTAACAAGATCTTACAGTTAAGCTTAAAGAAATCAATCATAAGAGTACATGCATGAAGGAAGGATTCCGATTAAAAGATTAGACAAGAAAACAATACCCAACGAAGGGCCCCAGAGTATACTACTCCAAAATATGCTACTTTGCCATAGGATCTTTTTGAGCTGAAAGCAACTGAGAAAAATCAGGTTTGAGAGAACCGTCCTGCCCTCTCCCTATTTGACTAAAAGCAGGGCATAAATGTGCAAGTGAGTCCCTCCTTCCCTTCCTACCAGAAAGGACAAAATGTAATCACCAGAGAGACCCTTAACAGCCTGGAGGGGGCACCAGAGGAATCTGCACACACATCTTACTAACCAGCCTTTATCCGGCATGAATTTTTTATTTTAGTGTATTTGCCTTCCTACATGTTGCCACCCCTGGAGAATCAAGGCCTTTTTCCTTTGTCTTGTCGCTTTTTGTATGAATGTATTATTCTTTGTCAAAGATGCTATCTATACAAGTTGAAGTTTTATGCCACCTCTCTGAGAGTTCCTCATTTCTCTGGGCATCTCTCGTGTATATATGCAATATACATGTTAATAAACTTCTATTTGTTTTTCCCTTGTTAATCTGTCTCTTATTAGAGGGTACCCAGGCAAGAACTTAGCAGGATAGAGGAAAAATTATTTTGTCTTGCCCTGCACCAACTATATGCTTTTTATAAGATACAATTTTAAACAAGTCAACATGAAGGCTGAATATAAAGGAATAAGAAAGATATAGCGAAGAAAAATATTCTACTTCCAGACAAATGTCATTGAAAGCAAAAAGCATTTTAAAGATACAGAGGTATTTCTCAGAATTATAAAAGGCAATTCAATAGAAACATAGATTCTAAAATTGTGTACGCCTAACAAGATAGCTTGAAAATATATAAAAACCCAAACGTTCATTTGAAGTAGAAAGGATATATAAATTGTGACATATTCACATCACAGAACACAATCCATGATATAATGAATGGCTTACCATTATCTGCAAAACATGGACAAAGCTCAGTGATAGAATGTGTCAAACACTAGAGTTCATAAGCACGGGTTCTTTCATACAAAACACAAAAACAAGCAAAACTAAGCTGCAGTGATAGAAATCAGAATAATGGTTACCTTTGAGGAGAGGGAGTAATGTCTGAGAGAGGTCACTAGCTAGATTTCTGGGGTGCTGCTAATGTCTTTCTCCTGATCTTATATGTGGGGACATACGTGTGTTCATATTGCAATGTCCTCGATGTACTTAAATATAAAGATGGAATTTGATTTTACAATAAGACAGCTGGTGTTCACCTTACATGTCAGTAGAGTTAAGTGGAATCCAGATCACAATCCCTGTGTGTCAATATCTTTCCTCACCGTGTCACTGTTCAGGTTCAGCTGTTTGTGGCTTTCTCTTGTAAGAGACTTTGGAGACATGAGTATATACAGTTTGCCTGAACGAATCCTCAGAAGTTCAATGTCTTGACTAGCATCAGAAGAAAAATGGAGAATGTTATACAACTTTATTTTTTTAAGTGTCAAGAATAATCAGCAGGTAATTGTTTCAAACATGTATTGACTTTTCACACCATGTACAATAGTTTTCCACTCTGCTGTTTCCTCTTGCCCAGGGCTTACCTCAAGGCCACACTCAGAGCTTTGAGGTATTCTACAAACATATTCAATCCCACAAAGCATTAAAAGAAAATATTTAACTGAAAACTGCATGAGGAGACAGAGAATTTACGTAGAATAACATGTAAGGATTGTAATAAATTCCTTTAGTTATCTCAACTTTTACCCAAAATGTTCCTTTTCCCTCTGGACTTTTTGTCTTTCTCTTTCTTTTTTCTATTTTTCCTTTCTTTTCACAAACTATGGAACTCTTTTTCAGCAATTGAACTGCATGCTCAACTCAGCACATCAATGTCTATAATTTGTTACATACAGTAATACGTTAAGCACACTTGTAACAGGCCTCAGTTCATCCAAACAACTTGATTGTTTTTGTCGTAATACCACATATTTTGAGTCATGAAGTTTTCAAATAGAAAACTAAGGCACCAAGATGGTGAAACAACTCTCCGCAAGTTTACACCAAATAATTAGTGACATGTAAAACCCAGTTCTGCCGTTGAAACAGCCCACTTCACCAGTTACTAGGTTCTTCACATAAGGGCATTGTGCTAGATGACAACTGCCTTCAAGAGGCTGAAAATCTTGTGAAAAGGAGAGACACATGTAGAAGTAGCTGTAATCTAGTGAAAAATATGAAACCTGATAGAAGAGAGGTGGGCTATAATTGAACCACAGGATAGAGAAAGAAAAATAATAAGAGAGAAGGCTGGATGCTGTGGCTCATGCCTGTAATTCCAGCTCTTTGGGAGGCTGAGGCAGGAGAATCACATAGTGAGACCTCATCTCTACAAGAAAAAAAAAAAAAAAAGCCAGGTGTGGTGGTGCACCATGGAGGTCCCAGTTATTGGGGAGGCTGAAATGGGAGAATCAGTTGAGTCCAGGAGATCGAGGCTTCAGTGAGCTGGAATCATGCCACTGCACTCCAGCCTGAGTGACAGAGTGCAACCTTGTCTCAAAAGAGGCAGATGACAGAGAGAGAGAGAGAGAGAGAGAGAGAGAGAGAGAGAGAGAGAGAGAGAGAGAGATAAATAGGCATGAAAGAAAGACTTTGGCCAGAGTAGACCTTGATTTGACGACTACACTGGGGTTATGCAGCTGCCAGTCAGGTTTATTTAATTCGAAAGAAATGTGGTTCATTATTTTCTGGATTTCATGTTCTGGTTTTTTTTTTTTCAAATTAATAATAAATCTCACCAAGTTTCACTAAATTTATATATATATATATAAATTTATATATATATATAATATCCATTACTCTAAAAAGTCATACTTGGCTTATCTAGCATTTTGTTATATTTACTTATACATGGTATTTGGCTGAGTACCAGCATCTAAACTACGTGAATCCTCCATCACTCTAAGGAGAAGTACTGATGTTAAATACTTAGAGGAACAAGTTATTAATCATGTATATGCATTTTATTCATCTTTGTCTTTAATGTCTTTAATATTACCCACTGTTATTTTGAGTCAAATATGGTAGTTGATTGCATTATTACAGGACATATAGGTATGAAGACTTCTCTAGTTGTGATTGATAAAACATCGGAAACCTTTTATTGCAAAAAATAACTAATTTTAGTTTTCCTTTAGCATGTCAGATTGAACACTAAATTATCTCATTTATACCATTTAAATATCTCACAGCCCCCTCTACTTCTTTTCATTCTTACTTGTATTAGTTTTCTACTGCTGGTATAGCAGATTACCACAAACTTCATGCCTTAAAACAACATATATTTATCTTTTCCACTTCTAGATGTCAGACGTTCAAAATGTGTCTCACTAGACCAAAATCAAGGTGTCAATGTGCATTTTTTTCCCTGGAGTTTCTGGGGAAAAACTCTTCCCTCACCTTTTCCAGTTTCTAGAGACTTCCTGCATTTTTCAACTGATCGCCTCTTTCTTCCATCTTCAAAGTCAGCAATGTAGCATCTTCAACTCTCTGACTCAGACTTCCTCTTCTGCCTCCCTGCCACTTCAAAAGACCCTTGTGATTACATTAGGCCCAAGAAGATAATCCACAATAGTCTTTTGTGCTTTAAAATCAACTGATTATTTTCAGGTCCCTCTGTAACAATAGCTGCACTTTCCATGTAACATAACACATTCGCAAGTTTCAGGATTAGAATGTAGACATCTTTGGGGGCCATTATTCTACCTACCACAATACCAGTATGGTTCTGGCCAGTACTAGCCCAGCCTTGAATTTCTTTACCAGTCTTTAACTGGTCTCTGTGTTTCCATTCTATTCCTGGGGCATCCATTCAGTACACTGCAGCCAGAATGATCTGATCTTGTTTTCCTCCTTCTCTCCAAACATTTAGTATAATGTTCAAATTCTTTCATATGAATTTGAATGCTATCCCTGATCTAAGGTTATTCAAGTCCCCAGTTTTCTCTCTGATCACTACTCCTGCCTTTGCACCTTTTACTCTACCCATGTAATAACTTTCATCTCCCTGAATGAGTCACACTCTCTTGCCTTCCCATACTGCTTTGTTGTTGTTGTTGTTGTTGTTGACCTGGAACATGTTCCCATCTTTTCATATCCTCCCTCCTCATCCTTTAGATCTCATCTCAGAGGCATTTCCTCTAAATGTCTCTAAACTACTTCCTGAACACATAATCACCCAGGGAAGTTGAAGTTTCTCCATATGTGATCCTTTAGAACTCTGCACTTTTTCCATCAGAACACTTAACACACTCTAGTATATATTGTAAATACAATATCTTCTTTACTTTCCTGCATTCCTGACTACATGACAAACTCTACAAACGCAGGGACTTTTTCTCTCTTATTCCAGGTTGTCTCTCCACTCCCTGGATCACTCCTGGCAAGTAATAGGTGCCAAGTAACTGCATCTTGATTTCATGATACAATTTAAGAGATATTGCGTCATTCCCTCCCTCTTCACCCCAACTACTGCTACCAGCCTGCAAACCTTTATACTTCCTCTAACTAGGGGAAATGCATTTTTACTGAAGATTTGTAATATTTTACTTTGGTTGTGGAGTGATGCCTTGCACTTTTCCTTGAGATTCACAATGTTTATTCTATAATGCAAGTTGTAAGAATGAGGATTGTCTGAAGACAGTTAATGTGCCTCAGTAGTCCCCGGTCCAAAAGGTGAGATCACTGCCCAGGAGACAGAAAGATACTAAGTTTGGGTTGAAGTTTCAGTCTGCATATAAACAAATGTGGCCCAAATTCTGGAACTGAAGATAACTCAGAGCCACAGCTGAGCTCCATAGATGTGTGCATGTGTGCATGGAGAAGGGAGCTGGGGAGATGACTGGATAATGGGATAAAGAGGAAGAGGTAATCCTAGGAGAAAACAGAATGAATTCAATCATAAATAAAATCTCTGTGTATATGCTTCAATGTGTCCAAAATGGCCAAAAGGAAATAAATAACAGACCCCTTTCCTCTAATGTTTGATTTGATTAGTATTTGTTGGACCCTGATAAACAGAATTAAATTAATACAGACTCTCAGTTCATCTCGCATATTTTCTAAATAACTAACATCATTTCTAAAATAGGAATGAAAAACCATATTGCAAGATATTCTGCCATAATGTGCAAGCCAGTATTTATCTTCTGTGTACCAGGCACTGAGTTAGGACTGCAATGAATTTAAGCAAATTTAGCATGTTTGTGACAAACCACTGGAACTATAGGTGGGTTATTCAGCGTGGTTTGACAATCATCCCTGGGTGTGCTTTGATAATAACACAAATTTCAGTGTCAGAAACCTTATGATAAAATTTAAACAACTTTTTCCACAATTGCTATTCGGACATATAATGACCTTTTCCATGGATAGCTGGACTGGTGGGAAATAAAATGAACCCTTTAGAGGAATTCATTATGATTTGAATGACTACTTGCATAAGCAGACTGGACAATAGTAGTTCATCTGTCTGACCATCTACCAACCTGATCCTCTGTTCTACTTGATTCTCACTTGTAAAGATGATCAGGAAGAAGAAATTGTCATTTGGAGGCTACAGTTTCTGGTATGGAAACCCCCATTGAAAGACCTATGCCCAAAAGGTAATTCCTGTTAGCCAAGTAACAAAAGTCCCAGAGTTTGGAGCTTGGCAGACTCAGCAGCATTTAGTGCTGACAGCCACCCCCAGGCTTCGCGGACATCTGTGGTCTGGAGGTTGACAATGGAGTGGAAAGCAACCAAGTGGGAGGTCAAAGCTCAAAGAATCAAAAGGAATGTGACAGAAAAGGACAATAGGGCAGGGTGATCCTAAGGCCTGGACAGCAGCTGGGAGGGTGGGAACCAGATGAACCTCTTTCTCTTTCTTTTCCAACCTCCACTGCCACACACACAAATGTACTAAGCTGGAATCTTACAAAGAGAATCATCAGGAAAGCGACGATAAGAATAGCAATGACAACCCATTACATCTATTAAATACTTAAATAACGTTCTTTCATCAACTCCTTGCAATAACCATGTGAGGTGGTTACAACTGTGATGCCAGTTTTTTGGATGAGACAAATAATATTTAGAGAGGTTAAGAAACTGACTGTGGAATAAAGAGTACCTCAAAGTAAGCAGTGACTCAGAGCATTGGGAGTCAGGGGTTTGCTCAAAGTCTTCTTCTCTTTCTTTCATATATACGTGTTAGCAATGACAAAGGGAATAGTCAGGGTTCTTTCCACTGTATGTTTCATGAGTGAGTACAATTACTTGATGGATATGTAGATATCCAAATACCCTTATGTAGTGAAAATTTCCCATAGAGTCATCAGTCATAGTTCCTATATGCAAGGGATTTGTCAGTTTCAGACATAAATTCCTACTGTCATGCAGAAAACCCTGGTTGGGCTACAGTTAATGAGAAGTTCTGTGGGAGCCCACCTCAGGGCACATGATGACTCTCCTCTCTGAGGAGTCTGGCCTTGAGGTCAAGATATGCACCCACCATCGGCCCCCCAGCTGAGTCTCACCCTCTAGATGGCGCTTCCCTGGGACCCTCTAGTTACTGCCGAAACGTGAAAAAGCAACCTCAAGATCTGGAGGCTAGCCTGACTTCTTAGTGTGCCTTTCACATTTCCAAAAGTAGCCACAGGACCAGCTTGAAGCGGACCGAATATTCTTTCTTTGGGGCTGCCTGGGTTTTGCCTTTGAAGTTTAAACCTGTGAGCAGTTATCTGCCAGCCAAGATAAGCATTCCCTGGGCTTTCACAGGCGGCCTGTCCTAACAAAGCAAGAATAAGACCTCCGAGTGTGCTTTGCCATCTACCAACTCGCAGGGGAAAGGCGTAATCAAGGTTCTTTCCACAGGGTGCTCCAAGAGTGAATCCAATCAAATTAAAAGAGAGGCAAAGAGAAAAGATAAAATAGCTTCAAAAGAGAACCCACAGCTGTAAACTTGGCTGTCGGTCAGCAGGAGTCACAAGCCAATCAGAGGTGAAGTTAAAATTTGTTTGAAAGAAAATGCATCTGAATCAGTTGCATTCCACTGGAGTAGGGAAAAGATGAAAAAGTAGGTCAATTGGCACAAGGTGCAGAAAAAGCTGACAATCTGTTTGTCCATCTAGGCATTAAAAATGCTGAAGATTATACATGACTATCTGAATGGGCAGGATTTTCCAGTGTCCACCCATGATTTGGATGTACTCCTAGGATGCTGTCCATAATCTCACAAAGCTAGTAGAACTAAGAGAATCAACAAAACTCTTACACAACAAGTATGTTAACTTATTTGGTAGACAAAGTTTTATTCAGTAATGGGTGTGATTTTATTTTCCCTTGCTGACATAGTAGTGGGCGTGCCCATTTTAGAAGATAATTAAATCTTCCTATTCTTAAATATTAAGGATTCTTATGTTTATTTCAAAAACAGCATCCAAAGTTGGATATGCCAGAAAATACCACTCAGTCTTATGTTGAGGAAAGAGCAGGCTCGTTTAAGCAATGGAGCTGTGCAACCTGTGAGAAGAAGGGAACGAGGACTTGGAGAAGACAGGCATGACCAGATGGGACAGGACTGGTTAACTTGCTGAAATGGGAAGACGGTGAAGTTTGAGGAGCTTCCGTGTCAGAAATTCACGAAGCCTTGGTGGTGAGGGAATGATAACAGGAAGGATGCTTCTGGAACACATGTTGAGGTCTTGACAACACTTCCAAAGGGTCCATGCCAAGTGGTGGGGCTCACTGCCCTGTGGAGGACCTTTGCACCCTCTTTTTTTTTACTTTTTAAATCAATATTTTTTATTATGATGTTGTGGGGTACTGTTAAGGGTTAGGTATACAAATATGCTTCATTTAGGCCCCCTTGTTGATAACAGGTGTCTTCCCGTCCCCAGACAGATGTTTACTACCAATAGTCCCACTCCCCTTCCCCTCCCCCCATAGTTTCCCCCACCATTGTCAGTCATTTTCTTATGGTAATACGTTGGATGATCAAGGTCCACTATATGAGTGAGAACATGTGATACCCAGATCTTTGTTTCTGTGAGAGGTCACTCAGTATTATGGACTCTAGTTCCATCCAGGTTGCTGAGAAATTCAAGATTTTGTTCTTTTCTATGGCTGCGTAGTATTCCATCATGTATATGTATCACATTTTTTTAATCCAGTCCTCTTTTGATAGACAGCATGGTTGGTTCCAGGATCTTGCTATTGTGAACAATGCTGTGATAAACATTCGTGTGCAGGTATCTTTTTTATAGAGTGATTTGAGTTCTTCAGGATATATTCCCAGTAGGGGGATTGCAGGGTCATATGGGAGGCTGATGCTTAGAGCTTTTAGGAATCGCCACACTGCTTTCCACAGAGGTTGCACTAGTTTACACTCCCACCAACAGTGTAGGAGTGTTCCTTTTTCACCACACCCTCTCCAACAAATTGCCATTCTGACTGGAGTTAGGTGGTATCTCTGTGGTTTCGATTTGCATCTCCCTGATGATTAGTGAGGTTGAGCATTTCTTCATGTGTTTGTTGGCTGCTCGGATGTCTTCCTTTGTGAAGCGTCTGTTCATTTCTTTTGCCCATTTTATAATGGGGTTGTTTTTTCTTTTCAGCACGTTTGAGTTCCTTATAGATCCAAGATGTTAAGCCTTTGTCAGACCTGGAGTTGGCAAATACTTTTTCCCAGTCTGCAGGCTGTCTCCCTGCTTTCTTGATGGTTTCTTTGGCTTTGCAGAAGCTTGTCAGTTTAATGAGGTCCCACTTGTCTATTTTATCCCTTATGGCCTGTGGGTTTCGGGTTTTGTTCAGGAATTGGATGCCAGTTCCAATTTCCATGAGGGTATGTTCTAAGGTTCTTATGGTTTGAGGTTTTACATTTAGGTCTCTGATCCATTTGGAGTTAATTTTTGTATATGGGGATAGGTAGGGGTCCTGTTTCAATCTTCTGCATGTGGTCAGCCAGTTTTCCGAGCACCATTTGCTGAATAGGTTCTCCTCTTCCCAGTGGTAGGTGGTAGAGGCTTTGTCGAAGATGAGTTGATTGAGAAATTGAGGTTTTGCTTCTGGAATCCCAGTTCTATTCCATTGATCTATATGCCTGTTCCTATACCAATACCAAGCTGTTTTGATGATTGCAGCTTTATAGTAAAGTTTGAAATCTGGTAATGTGATACCACCTGCTTTGGTTTTTGTTTTTTTTTTTTTTTTTTTTTTTTGCTGAGGATTGTTCTGGCTATTCTTAATTGTTTGTGTTTCCATATGAATTCCTGTGTTGTTTTTTCTAGGTCTGAGAAGAATGTTGCTGGTAATTTGATAGGTATTGCATTGAATCCGTAGATTGCCTTCAGTAAGATGGACATCTTCACAATGTTTATTCTTCCAACCCATGAGCATGGGATATTTTTCCACTTGTTCATGTCATCTTTGATTTCTTTGAGCAGTGTTTTGTAGTTTTCATTGTAAAGGTCTTTCACATCTCTGGTTAGGAAGATGCCAAGGTATTTCATTTTTTTGTGTGGCTATTGTGAATGGAATTGTGGTTTTTATTAGGGTTTCTGTTTGTTTATTATTGGTGTAAATAAATGTGATTGTCTTTTGCACATTTATTTTATATCCTGAGACTTTGCCGAAGGCCTTTATTAGTGTAAGGAGGTTTTTGACAGATTCTCTTGGGTTTTCAAGGTACACGATCATGTCATCTGCAAAGAGAGATTATTTGACTTCCTCTCTTCCTATTTGGATACCCCTGAGTGCCTTCTCTTCTCTAATTGCTCTAGCCAGGACTTCCAATACCATATTGAACAGGAGGGGTGAGAGTGGGCATCCTTGTCTTGTTCCAGTTTTCAGGGGAAATGGTTCCAATTTTTGTCCATTTAGGAGTATGCTGGCTGTGGGTTTCTCATAGATGGCTTTTACTACTTTAAGGTATGTTCCTCATATGGCTAGATGTTCAAGGGTTTTTATCAAGAAGGGGTGCTGGATTTTATGAAAAGCTTTTTCTGCATCTAATGATATAATCATGTGGTTTTTGTTTTGACATCTGTTGATGTGTTTAATTACATTTATTGTTTTACAAATGTTGAACCAGGCTTGCATCCCAGGGATGAAGCCTACTTGGTCATGATGAATGATTTTTGAGATGTGTTGCTGAATTCGGTTTGCTAGGATCTTGTTGAGAATTTTAGCATCTTTGTTCATCAAAGATATTGGCCTGTAGTCCTCTTTCTTTGTTGGATCTTTACCTGGCTTGGGTATCAATGTGATGTTAGCTTCATGAAATGATTTGGGGAGGGTTCCATCTTTCTCAAATGCCTGAAATACCTTCAGTAGGATTGGAATCAGCTCCTTCTTAAATGTCTTGTAGAATTCTGTTGTAAAGCCATCTGGTCCAGGGCTTTTTTTTGTAGGTAGTTTTCTTATTGCATAGTCAATTTCCTTGATTGTTATTGGTCTACTTAGGGTCTCTATTTCTTCTTGTTTCAACCTAGGCAGGTTGTGTGACGACAGAAAGTCCTCCATTTCCTTGAGGTTTTCAAGTTTGTTTCCATACAAGTGTACATAGTAGTCTCTAATGATCTTTTGTATTTCTTCAGGGTCAGATGTGACTTCATCTTTAGTGTTTCTGATTGTGCTTATTTGGGTTTTTTTCTCTTTTTTTTCTTGGTCGGTCTAGCTAGGAGACCATCAATCTTGCTTATCTTTTCAAAGAACCAGCTTTTTGTTTCATTGATTTTTTGTATTATCTTTTTGTCTTCTATGTCCTCGATTTGGGCTTTTATTTTGGTGATCTGGATTCTTCTGCTAAAATTAGGGTTTTTGTGGTCTTGCTTTTCCAGCTTCTTTAGGTGGCTTGTTAGGTTGTGAATTTCTGTTCCTTCCATTTTCTTCATGTGTGTTTGTAGTGATATAAATTCCCTCTTACTACAGCTTTCAGAGCATTCCAGAGATTTTGTTAAGATGTTTCTTCATTTTCATTTGTTTCCAGGTATCTTTTGATCTCTGTTTTGATTTCATCATGACCCAGGAGTTGTTTTAGCATCATGCTGTTTAGTGTCCATGTCTTTGGGTTTTGGGGGGACCTTGTTGGTGTTAATGATTATTTTTATTCCACTGTGGTCTGAGAAGATGCATGGTAGAATTTCAGTCCTTTTAAATTTGCTTATGCTTGATTTATGGCCAATTATGTGGTCGATCTTAGAATACGTTCCATGCAGTGATGAGTAGAATGTGTATTCTGTGGTCTTTGAATGGAGTGTTCTGTAGGTATCAATTAAGTCCATTTGGTCAAGAGTCACATTGAGGTTTCGGATCTCATTGCTGATTTTATGTTTTGATGATCTGTCTAGAGTTGTGAGTGGGATGTTGAAGTCCCCAGTTCTGAAGGTGCTGGAGTCGCTATCTTTTTTTAGTTTACCTAGAAGCTGCTTTATGAAAGTTGGCACTCCTATGTTGTGTGCATATATGTTTTAGATGGATATTTCTTGTTGGTGGATTGAGCCTTTTATCATTATGTAGTGGCCTTCTGTATCTTTTTTGATTCTTAATAGCTTGAGGGTATTTTTTTCTGAAATTAAGATCACTACTCCTCCTTTCTTTTGTATTCCATTCACCTGAAGGTTTGTTTCCCATCCTCTTACTTTGAGTCAGTGAGTGTCCTTTCTAGTGAGGTGAGTCTCTTGAAGGCAATATATTGTTGCCTGATGATATTTTATCCATTTTGCCATTCTATGTCTTTTCAGTGGTGCATTTAGTCCATTCACATTTAGGCTAATAATTGAAATGCAAGAGTTGATCCCTGTCATAGGTTCTTACAGAGTTGTTGTTCCTGTTTGTTTGTTGTCTTTCTTTGGGTTTTGGAGATGGTTCATGTGTGTTTTTAATCTATTGCCTGTGCTCTTGTGAAGAATGCTGTTGTTCTTTTTTCCTTTTCTTCTATGTTCAGTACTGTCTTAAGTGTTTCTTGTAGAGGTGGTCTGGTGGTAGCATAGGTTCTTAGGGATTGGATATCTGGAAAAGATTTCAATTGTCCCTCACTAATGAAGCTTAGTTTGGCTGGGTAGGTTATTCTTGGTTGAAATTGTTTATCTTTTAGAACTTTGAAGATAGAGCTCCAGGCTCTCTTAGTCTGAAGGGTTTCTGTGGATAAATCTGCTGCTATTCTGATTGGTCTTCCCTGGTAGGTAGTCTGGCCTTTTTCTCTTGCTGCCTTTAGGATTTTTTTCTTTTATAGTTACTTTGTTTAGGTGAATTATTATGTGTCTGGGAGTTGGCCTTCTCATTTGTTGTCTTGAAGGGGCTTCTCTGAATTTCTTGTGCTTGAATTTTTGCATCACTGGTGAGATGAGGGAAGTTTTCTTGAATGATTTCATGAAATGTTTGTTCCAGTGTGACCTCTGGCTCTCTCTCTCTGCCTCAGGAAGGCCAGTTACTCTTAGATTTGGTCTCTTGCAGTAATCATTCATCTCCTGAAGGTTTTGTTCTGACTTTTTAAGCTTCTTTTCTATGTTTTTGACAGTTTGGGTTAGTTCTGTATTTTGGTCTTCAAGTTCTGAGATTCTTTCGTCTGCTTGGCTAATTCTGCTTTCCATGCTAATTAGTTTGTTATTTATTTCCATCACAGTATTCTTTACTGCTGTTATTTCTGTCATCAGCTCCTTCCTATTTTCCTCTTGTCTCTCCTCAATTTTTTAAATTCTCTCTATTAATGCCTTGATGTCTGGGTTTGTTGCTTGTGACCAGTCATTCTGGGGGCTCTTCATTGTTTGTGTTCCGAAGTCTGTTTTCTCAGTGTCTGACCTCCCAGGGGTCTGTGTGAGCCCTGTGTTCTTCTTTTGGTTTTTCTTCATTTGTGCAGATTTTCCCTCCCTAGTTTTCCCTTCCCTCCACTTCCCCATCTTCTTTCATTCTGTTATTCAGGGGTGGAGGTGTTTCCTTTACTTCTGTTTGTTCAATCTCCTATTCTTCCTAATATATTTCATCTTGCTTTGTTGAGTTCTGGAGTTGGACTGTGGGTTGAGGGTATTCCTTTTTGTAGTTTTGGGATTTAATTAAGGGGGGAGCTGTGATTCAAAATCTCTCTGTAGATCCTGGTGTTCGCCAACAGCTGTATGGATAGTCTGAAACCCACTTCCCACTGCCTTGCAGTCTGTCCATGCAGTGGGGTTGTAGGTTTACTCCCTGAAAGCAAAATGAGGTTAACAGAAGGGAGAGAGTGGAGCAGGCAGTGGAGGGAGGGAGTGGAGAGAGAGAGGAGTGAGAGTGAAAACAGTTGAGTGTACCGACTGGTAAGTGAAAAGAAACACAAGGACTGAAACAAACATAAAGAAAAACAATAACCATGACTGAAAACTAACCAACAACCATATAAAAATCTAAAACATACAATTATGTTAATGTACACACTGATCAACCTCCTTATTGGTGTGCTATTCCTTTATACAAAGATGGGATTTACAGAGAAATAAGAAAAAAGGAAAAGGGGGGGAAGAAAAAAAAAGAAAAAAAAAAAGGGAGGAAGAGATAGATTAAAGTCCGTAGACTAACAGAACCAGTCAAGCACACTCTGAGACTTTTCCTTTAAGTCCAGTGTCCTTTCAGCTCTGATTTCTAGCTGTCTTTGCAGGCTGGTAGAATTGTTCACAGTTAGGGTCAGTTGCTCCTGGCCTGCTGTGAAGAACAGTTCAGATATGGGCCCCCTGCCCAGTCTATCACTGAGATCTGGCTTTTTCCATTTTTTCAAGAGGGATGAGCCTCTGCCATTCCCCTTTTGATGTTATTACCTTGGTTCCCCAGCAGGTGGTGCTATCCCATGGCTTCAGTCCAGAGGGGAGGGACCCTGCTATGGATCCACAAAATGCTGGCAACTTCACGGGGAGAGTTCCACAGACCTTTCTCTGGGCTAGGGGCGTGGTGTGGCAGTGGGGATCTCAGAAGATCCGGCTTGCGGGGCTTCACGGTCTGAAGTCGTGGGTTGGTTCAGGCATGAGCTGGGAATGACCGCAGCGGCAGCATCCGCGACTGCAGGAGCAGCCCGGTTCGTCGTGATATCCGAGTAGCAACAGCCGGTGACGTGCAACCTGCTCAAGGAGCAACGGTGAAGATGGTGATCGTCAAGGATCAAACCTAGGCCCATCCCCATTTTTCCTGGCCTTGTGGTAGGCAGAATAAAGGTCTTTCATGGATGTCTACATCCTTATCCCCAGAGTCTATGACTATGTCACCTTACATGGCAAAAGAGACTTTGCAGCTATAAGTTAAGGAAATGGGGGTGATTATCCCAGATTTTCTAGGTGGTGCTATCCCACAATCATAAGTATTGTTATAAGAGAGAGACAGGAGCATCAGAGACAGAGAGGGTGATATGATGACAGAAGACAGCTCAGAGAGAGAAAAGAAATGGGAGAAAGAAAGAGAAACACAGATCTTAAATAAAAAATATTTTAATAGCACAACGATAATCAGAAAATAAAGTATTTTATAAATCATATCTGTATTATTATTATTAAATACAAAACTGGAGAAATCTTTGATTTACCAAGGAAATTTTAATCTTCTGGCTTTTGAAAATCTCTTTTAAAGTAAAAATTATGATTACAGTTTTAGGAAGGAGGTGAGCCATGTGAGACTCTGGACATTTGATGGAATAGAATTAATTTGCTATCTATCTTTGTGCAATTCAAATTGTGTATGTGTGTGTGTGTGTGTGTGTGTGTGTGTGTGTGTGTGTGTGCACGTGCATGCAGGTTTTCTTGGGTTTTATGTAACGCTAACTACAAAATGGTCTCTGTAAAGGAACTAGCATTAGATTTCCTAAAGAAAAATCTTTACCCCAACATTATTGTGGCTGGAGCTAACACAAGTTTTGAAAATATTTTCTCCTAATTTTGTGAGAAAAAAGTATAAGCAATTTCCCTGAAAAATATGCAAAATTTGCAAATTCCTTGGCAATAGTTTGGAAACTTTAAGTAGGAATGAATTCATGTAATGAACTAGGTGCCCAAGGGATGAAAATAATGTTGATAACTACAATCTCTTTTTCTTCTTTCATCTCTTACAGTTGAAATATTGCTCTTCCACCCCAAAGAAAGTGAATACGTATTCTACCTGAAGAAGACTTCAAGAGTATAGAGAAGACAGTATTCCTTCTGTGTTAGAAAGTATTTCCTGTGGTTGAATAAATTATTACTGTCAAGCAGACAAAAAATAAATATAGCTTGTTTTATGCCATACATATTCTAAGTGACTAAAACACACAGTTCTCTAACCTTAGTCATCATTGGAAATACGTAAGCCCCAGGAGAGCAATGGATATGTTACGTTCAAGACTGAGGGCTTTTTTCCTCAGTGGACTCACAGTAATTATTTCCAACTTTATACAGAGTATGATTGCTTTTCAGAAAAATAAATTAATTTCCCATTGTAGCTGTTTTTGTTCTCTAGTAAAGATGATGCTTCACAAATAAAATGAATCAAAGTGCTCATTAACTATGAAAAACACTCATAGAAACATTCTTACCAAAGAGAGACAAGTTGGAAATGCTACCAGTCGTTCCCCTGTCCAGAGAAGTAAGCTTAAGTGTGTTTAGAACTAATAAAACAAATACATGAATCAATAAATAATAAATAAACCTTTTGAAATAATTTTACTATTTTTACAACTAGATAATGGGATGCTTACTTTCTTTGTGTTCACTTTCCTGCTCTACAGACTCTATTTCTTTATGGTCAAAATTTAACTTCAGTGATTCCTGTCTTCTTTCAATGGGCATTAACACAGGATGATGGCATATACGCTTTATTTTTTCTCCATAATGTAACCAAATATCATTCGTAGCTCACTTCAATCTGTGTTTCCTCTGCATTTTAATATCTCTTTATTAAAGATAATAAACTACAATGTTTCAATTCAAATAGCTATATCCTAAGTAACACCAATGAGTTGAAAGAAAAATGTCAGCAAATGATAGTGTACATTTTAGTCAAAACGATGTAAAAACGAGTTGTAATTATTTTTTTCAAGTGGTTAGGGTATCTTAGTAAGACAATTGATTTTAACAATGTCAATGATTTTAATAATGAAAATGTTTTACTGGTTTAGAACTTATGCTGTCCACATATGTTGATTAGATCAGCACTGGGAGAGGTTTAGAATCCACGACATGAACAACACTCTTGCTTTGCCAAAAGATAATATGTAAAGGAGCATAAAGCATCATTTTACAAAACATAAAAAATATGTAATTATCACATGGAAAAATGGATTATGCAATAGTCAAGAAGCATTGCTTTTTTATAATCAATGTTACTTTTTAAAATAATCAATATGTTACTCAGAAATATTACTGGACCTCTACTCACTTGGATGATTTTGGAGACGAGTACTGGTGTGCATCTGTATTTGAACTTGTTACTTTTGCTTCTTAGGAGAAGGCATGGAAAAAACAGCACCATCCCTGATTTATCTAGTTTCTATATTTATGTTTACTCCTAGATTTATTATTTTTCCCACACTTTCCCTTGCATAGTGCTACTGGTTGAGTGTCAACCAGTAATTAAAAATGTTTATATTAGTAGTTGAAGGGTATTTTTTTTCCTTTGGAGCACCACCTTAGGGAAATTGGATCAAATCTACTTATAAAAACCTGAGTCAGTCAAGAAAGCAATTTACCAGAATTTAACACCCTAAGTAATTAGAATAGCAATCCAATGGCCGATCTAAAGCATTCTGACATTCTGTTCCCCTTACATGAGTATCATTTCTGAAGTTTATTTGGAAACTGTCATGTCTGAATATTAATTTCAAGGTGAGGAATCAATAGTGGTTTCCTGTCTTTGAAGTAGATAGAGAAAAACTGAAATTCTCTTAAGAACATAAAATAAGATTCACCGCTTCAAGAAAAAAACTGTTTTATATATCTAGTATTAATTCATATGTCATAAATAACCTAATTAAGTGACCACAGACTTAATAACTAACTGAACAAATGTGAATACATGGAAAGATTAAAGTAAAATCGAATTAATTGATTCAAAATAGGTTAACTTCTTATACTGTATTAATAACTAGCATTTTTGAGTGCTACTTTGAGCATTTATGTAATTTTTCTCACTTAATCTTTGCAACTTTACTGGTAAGTGTTATTATAAACAATGAACAGATGATGAAACTTAGTTTCCAATAACTCAATTTACCCCAAAAATTACACAACTAATAAGTGGTTGTGTTTACTTGAACTCAACTTTGGGGATTTGAACTCCAGACCACTTAGCTCTTAAATCTGTCCTCTTAACTACTGGATCACAAGATTGGATTCACTTGAACTACTTGAAAAAACAAAACTTTTATTTCAAGGTATATTAATAAATGAAACCGGCTCTAAATTAATTAAAAGGGGAAGAAATTGTCTAGTTTTGAAATCTGTATACTCCCATCTCCATTAAACACAAATCCTACTTCTAAGAAGCTTCCGTGACACCGTTAGAGATTCTTAGCCACTAACATAAGTTAATTCTCTCTTCTCTAAGCTTCTTGCTTCCAGTACTTACATTTTCAATATTTACTTTCAATCTTGAGTCTATCCTGGCTTGTATTGAAAGTCCTAATAAACTCTAAAGATTCTGGTAAGTGGAAACTTTGCAGAGTTCAGCCGTATATGTAATCTGTTCCCATAGCACGAGCATACAGGTTTTAAAAAAAATTATGTACACATACGCACAGGTATGAATCAAGGATGAAATTTTCATCCTTGATTCTCATTCATTTAAGCCATTCTAAGATGAGTAAGTGCTATTTCTAATTTACATGTCTTCTAATAAATGATAGTAAGAAAAGACAGCAACTGTTATATCAAATGAAATCCTCGTCATTTAAAATTTCAATCGGAATAGACTTCAATTTCTTATTAAAAATTCTGGTTACCCAGAGATCTGTTCTTAAGTGCAAAAAGCCGCCAGTTATGAAGAGCAGCAAAGAGCATGCATTTAACCTAGAAAAAAACCACGGGTCAAACCAACGCATCATATAATGTTCTTTTAATTAACTCACTAAAATACTATAAAAACTGGTAGTGATAACAAACAGGTGGTGACAGTTCAGGGATAAACCCTATTCTAAAGGATTAATTAGCATTTATTCAAGTATATAATAATGGAGTTTTAAAAGAAAATGGGCCCACTGGGCTTGCTTACTCACTTTTTTAACATATAGGGGGCATTTTAATTAACTTCATTGCTTTTAGTGCATTTTTCAGGTGCTAGAGAAAACACTCTAGTGCCTGAAATAAGGTATAATAAAACAATGTATTTTTTTCATTTTTTTTGTTTTACATTCCTTTTTGAAATAACCTTACTCTTATTGATTTTTAAGTACAAAATTAAACTATTTTAACAGTGAATATAGAATATACTTGTTGAAGTCCCCTTCCTGGAGAAAATTATTGTTATCAATTTCTTAAGAAATAATTTTAGAAATATTCTATGCATCTATAAAACAAATATATGCATATATATAATATACATATTTTCCTTTAATTTTTTAACTATAATTTTTTAAATGATAGAGTCCTTTACGATCTATTCTGCATATAGTTTTTTGTACTCAGTGAAGTATAAAGTATTCCATATTACCATAAAAAACTTCCTTATTCATTTATTTGGCTACATAGTATTCCATGGTATGGATGGATATACCATATACTTTCTTTAACCAGTTCTTTATTGCTGACTATTTGTGTTGCTTTTAAACTTTTATACCACAAACAATGCTTCAAAAAACAACCTCATAGGAGTCTTTCTTACATATGCAAGTTTACTTGTGGCACAAATATCTTGAGGTGGAATTGCTCTATATAAAGGGATATTTTAGTAATTTGTGTGGCATCAGTCTTAGGAATGTGTATTCATTTATACTATCAACAACAAGCATGAGAGTGTCAATCGTTGCATGCCATAGCTGACAAAGTAACCAACTTCTCAGTCTTTGTAACTCGGTAGCCTATAAATGGTATAACAGTGTTTTTACATAAATGTATTTAATTATGAGTGAGACTGAGCATTTTTTCATAACTTTAATTGCATCCTCCTCTTTCATTTCATTTTCTCGGTTTTTCCCCAAACTTTTTTATTTGGAAATTTAATTCTTATATTAAAATTTATTATAATTTGTTAATTTAAGTATATTAAAATATTTCTAAGTGTAAATAATTTTTTATTGATCATTGCACTGACTGTCTCCCTAGATGTTTTTATTATTATTGTTGTCTAGAATTGCTATTTTTTGCTTTTAACTCAAGTTAAGACTTTCCTGCTTCCCACCTCCAGGTCTGTTCTTATCCAAATTTGTAAAAATTCATAGTTTGTAGCATTGATATTAGTTAATATATAATTTCTACATTTGAAGAATGTATGGAAGGAAGTTTGGGGAGCTAGCATATGGTCAATTTAAGGGTCTGTTAAAATAAGGTGTATTCTCTCTACATATGTGTTGTTCTATAGTTTTTTAAATATTTTATTTTTTTAGTTGACACACAATAAATATGCATAGGGCACATAGTGATGGTTTTTTATTAATTTTATTTTATTTTAGATTCAAAGGTACATGTGAATAGTTGTCGTGAAGGCATTAGGTGTGATGGTGAGATCTGGCCTTCTGATGAGCCCACTAACCCCCACTTCCCTAGGAGTGAGCGTGGACGGTACCCAGTGGGTAGTTTTTCAGCCCTTATTCCCTTAGACCTCTAGCAGACCCCAGTGTCTGTTGTGATCATTCTTGTCCTATGTGTTAAGTTCTCACTTACAAGGTGGAAAACCTCCCCATATGGAATTTATTTATCAAACATTGTATATTTATTCGTACATGTTTGAACTTTAGTCACCTTCAAAGTACTCTCTGTTTGATGCCATACACCTATAGAAACACTTTTTCCACTGCTCCAAACAGTGTTTGAACTCAATTTTGATGCCTTTTAGTGCTTTTGCCATTTTTGGTTTCACCTTTTCTACACTGACAAAATGTTTCCCTTTGAGAAGTGTTTTTATCCAGGGAAACAAAAAAGTCACTCGGGAAATATCAGGTGAATAGGGAGGGTAGGGTACAGGGGTCATGCTGCTTGTGGTCAAAAACTACTGAACACTCAGTGCAGTGTGGGCAGATGCACTCATAAATCATTCATCACGAAATAGGCAAATGCGCTGAAAGAATCTACACACACACACACACAAAGTCACTGAAGCTGAAACACCTTCTCACAACAGTTAGCTGGTACAGTGATGTTGATGGGGTCTTAGAACATCAGTACGGGGGAAGCCTGCACTACAAGAGACCCGCCCTCCAAAAAATAATTCTGTGTTTTTGGGCCTCCCCTTCATATGACTGAGAACATGCAGTATCCATTTTTCTGTTTCTGTGTTAACTTACTTAGAATGATGATCTCCAGCTATATCCATGTTACTGCAAATTGTATGATTCTGTTCTTCTTTATGGCTGCATGTCATTCCGTGGTGTGTGTACCACATTTTGTTTATGCAGTCCATTGTTGATGAGCACCTGGGGTGGTTCCAGGTTTTCTATTGTGAATAATGCTGTGATAAACTTATGAGTGCAGTTGTTTTTTAGTAGAATGATTTATGCTTCTTTGGGAATATAACCAGTAGTGGGATTGCAGGGTCAAATGCTAGATCTATTTTTAGTTCTTTGAAAAATCTCCAAACTGCCACACAAACACACACACACACGCACACACACACACACACACACACACACACACACACACACACACACACAAAACTGAAATACCTCAGTATCTTCCTAACCAGAGAAGTAAAAGATCTTTTGTACATTGAGAACTACAAAAAACTGCTCAAAGAAATCCAAGAAGATACAAACAAATGGAAAAATATTCCATGCTCATGGAGAGGAAGAATCAACATTGTTAAAATTTCCATCCTACCAAAGACAATCTACAGATTCAATGCAATACCCATTAAGTTGCCAACATCATTCTTCTCAGACCTGGAAATGACCATACAGAACTTCATACGGAAACATAAACGACCATGAATAGCCAAAACAATCCTTAGCAAAAGAAACAAGCAGAAGGTATCACACTTCCAGACTTCAAACTTTACTATAAGGCTACAGTAATCAAAACAGCCTGGTATTGGTACAAGAACAGGCACATAGACCAATGGAACAGGATAGATTTTCCGAAAGCAAAACCTCAATTTCTCAACCAATTCGTCTTTGAAAAAGCCTCCGACAACAACCACTGGGGAGAGGAGAACCTATTCAGTAAATGGTGCTGGGAAAACTGACTGACCACATGCAGAAGATTGAAACAGGATCCAACCTATCACCATACACAAAAATTAATTCTAAATGAATCAAAGACCTAAACGTAAAACCTCAAGCTATGAGAATCTTAAAAAGCACAGAAGACAACCTTATGGAATTTGGAACTGGCAACCAATTCCTACTCAGAACCCTAAATACCCATACCTTAAGAAATAAGGTAGACAAGTGGGACCTCATCAAACTAACTAGCTTCTGCAAAGCTAAAGAAACTATCAAGAGAGCAGGTAGACAGCCCACAGAACGTGAAAAAAATATTTGCCAACTGTATATCTGACAAAGGCCTAACATCTAGGATCTACAAGGAACTCAAAAGCGCCGAAAGGAAAAAAAACAAACTGCCCCTTTATAAAATGGGCAAAAGACATGAATAGACACTTCTCAAAAAAAAATATATGAGCAACCAACAGACACATGAAAAAGTGCTCAGCCTCACTAATCATCAGAGAAATGCAAATCAAAACCACACTGAGATACCACCTAGCCCCAATAAGAATGACCATCATTAAAACAAACAACAGATTCAAGGATTTGGAGAAAAAGGAACGCTTCTACACAGCTGGTGGGAATGCAAACTAGTGCAACCTCTTTGTAAGACAGTGTGGTAATTTCTGAAAGAACTAGAAATTGACCTTCCATATGACCCAACAATCCCCCATGGGGAATATACCCAGAGGAACTCAAATCATTCTATCAAAGAGACACCTGCACATGCATGTTTGTTGCAGCTCTATTCACAATAGCAAAAACACAGAACCAACCATGCTGCCTATCGAAGCTGGACTAGATTTTAAAAGTGTGGTACATATACACAATGGAGTATTATGCAGTCATAAAGAAGGACCAAAATATGGACTTTGTAGCAACTTGGATGGATTTAGAGTCTATCATACTCAGTGATCTATCACAGAAACAAAGAACAGAGTACCACATATTCTCACGCGTAAACGCACCTTGAACAATTATAATACTATAAGAAAGTGATTGACAGTAGTGGGAAACTGTCAGGAGAGGTGGGGTGGGATTGGCAGTTGAGGGAAACTTCTAGGGGAAAGAGGGGCATATCTCATCAACAAGGGTACCTGAATAATCAGCATTTGTATACCTAACCCTGAATTGTACCCCACATCTTTATAATTAAAAAAAAAAAATCTCCAAACTCCTTTCCACAGCGTTTGAACTAACATACACAGGTGTTGAACTAGCTTACATTCTCAGTAACAGTGTATAATTTTGTCCACAGCCTTGCCAATATCTGTTGTTTAAAAATTTTTTAATAATAGCCATTCTGACTGGTGTAAAATGGTATTTCATTGTGGCTTTGATTTGCGTTTGTCTGATGATTGGTGATACTGAACATTTTTCATATGTGTGTTGACTGCTTGTAGCTCTCCCTTTGAGAATTATCCGTTCACATCTTTTGACCACTTTTGAATAGATTTATTTGCCTTTTTCATGTTGATTAATTTGAGTTCCTTGCTGATTCTGAATATTAGGCCTTTGTCAGATGCATAATTTACAAATATTTTCTCCTACTTTTTGGGTTGTCTTTTTACTCTGTTGATGGTTTCTTCTCCTGTGCAGAAGTTTTTTAACTTGAGAAGTTACCCCTTGTAGCTTTTAGTTTTTACAGCCATAGTTTTTGTGGACTTGGACATGAATTTATTGCCTAGTCTGATGTCCAGGAGCGTGTTCCCTAGGTTTTCATCTAAGATTTTTATAGCAAACTATAAAAACCAAAGGGTGTGATGTTTAAGTCTTTGATTCATTTTGAGTTGATTTTTGCATATGGTCATAGTAAGAGATCCAGTTTCAATCTTCTGCATATGGTTATATCCAGTTTCCATAGCACCATTTGTTGAATAATATGTCCTCTTTCAAGTGTTTGTTTTCATCTGCTTTGTCAAAGATGAGTTGCTTGTAGGTCAGTGGTTTTATTTCTGGCTTCTCTATTCTGTTCCATTGGCTCGTGTGTCTGTTTTTGTAAAAGTACCATGCTGTTTTGTTTACTGTAGCCTGTAGTCAAGTTTGAATTCTGGCAATTCTGCTTTGCTGTTTGCTGAGGATTGTTTTAGCCATGCAGACTCTTTTTTAGTGAAATAATATTGAATATTAGACTTTCCAGTTCCAAATCTGTAGGTCATCTCTACCGTGTCTAGGTGACCTACCCTACCTCTACCTGTAGGTCCACTGCTCCCCAGCAGGCTTCCTCTATCCTGTTGCCTAATCAAGCTTCCTCTCTCCAAGAATGACTTTTTGTACCTCAATATTGCATCAGTTCTTGATCCCAAACCACAGTTTTCCTAGGAAGGATTCAAAATCTCTACATTCCTCTTTTATACTAAGCAAATCATTTTTACCTTTTCTTTTGTAATAACCTCCTCCTTTCAGACTATATCTGCAAATCTAACATTTGCAATTAAAAAGCATTCCATCAAGATTTTGCCCAATCAAAGCAGGCATCCTCTCCTTGGAATAAAATTATGCTGAACTCCTGGGACATCTAATACAAAACTTCTAAAAGCAGCTTTGAATCTTTCCTATTAAGATAGGCATAGATATTCACTGAAATATATAAATAGTTCTGTATTTGTGTGTGCTGTGAAAGGTAGCACACCAAAATGTGTATGAAACTTGTATCTGATAGTGAATTTGGGTGTTTGGGTGGGACAGTGCTCAATTTTTAAGACATTGCATTTATATGTATATTTTTTGCCTTTCTTTGTTTTTTCTGAGTCAGAGTCTCACTACTGCCCAGGCTAGAGTGCAATTGCACAGTCATAGCTCACTGAAGCCTTGACTTCCTAAGCTCAGGTGATCCTAGGAAAGATTTTCCAGATGCCTGGGACTACGGGCACATGCAGCCATGTTGTGCTAATATTTTTTATTTTTATTTTTCTGTAGAGATGAGTTCTCGTTGTGTTGTTCAGGCTCATATCAAACTCCTGGACTCAAGCAATCCTCCTGCTTCAGCCTCCCAAAGTGCTGGAATTACAGGCGTGAGACACCACACCCAGCAACTGTACATGTTTTAATAATAAACAAGCATTGGTGATTGTCAAGATATTAAAATAATGAATAATTCAAAGGTGAATTTAGTGACATCTCAGACAAACTGAAATAGGATCATCCAGACTTTCAAAGATGTGTTTCTAGCAGTAAAAAAGAATCTCATCCAGAGTTGCTCATCAATATTTAGTTTCCAGTCCAGAACATCAGAAGAGAAGTGACTCAAAACCTAGAGAGTCGCTTTCTTGGGTATAAATGAAGAAATTCGTATCCTCCTTTTCTCTCCTTTAGGAAACACAGACATGCAGCAATTAGAGCTTTAGAGCCACATTGTCTAATATAGTGGTCAATAGCACCATGTAGCTATTGGGCGACTTAAGGGTGACTAGCATAACTGAGAAATAGAATTTTTAGTTTTATTTAATTTTAGTTTTAAAACTGGTGCTCGATTCAGTTATTGGAAAACTCTTGATCCAGTATTTTTCAATGAATGCTTAGTATACAAATTAAGATGTATTGTAAGTACAAAATACACATTAAATTTGAGGACAAAGTATAAAAAAGGTAAAATACCTCATCAATAATTTTTATATAGATGGTATGCTGAAATTACAATATTTTAGATATATTGAATTAAATGAAATCCACTATTTATGTTAATTTCACCTTTTTTTTAAAACATGGCTACTAGGAAATTTAAAATCACACATGTGGCTCATGTTATACCTCTAAAGAACAGTGCTACACAGCAAGATAAAATCATGACTTACTGCAGAAGCCACAAACTCATAGACAACACTTAATCTACAGATTTCTGTTTTTATCCATGCAATATCTTCAATTATGATTAATATGTTATCAGTATTAAATATATACAAATATTTAATATTTGAAAAATCTTGATGTCTGACATCTCTTAAAGAGTTAGAAAATTTGGCAAAATTGCATTCATGAGCCGGGCTCGGTGGCTCAGACTGTAATCCCGCGCCTTTGGGAGGCTGAGGTGAGTGGATTGTCTGAGCCCGCGGGTTCGAGACCCACCTGGGCAGCGAAACCTCATCTCTACAATAAATAAAAAAATCAGCCGGGTGTGGTAGCGCGTGCCTGTAATTACGGCTACTTGGAAGGCTGAGGCGGAAGGATCCCCAGAGCCCAGCAGGTCGAGGCTGCGGTGGCCGGGAGCGGCCACTGCACTCCAGTCTGGGCGACAGAGTGAGACTCCAACTCAAAAAAAAAAAAAATTGCATTCATTATTGCATGGCAAGAATTTGCTGGAATTAACAGTGGCTACCCCCTTTAGCTGGCCCCAAAACCTTCATTTTGCACAGGGCAACCTGTGAATAAAATAATAAAATCACTGTGTCAGAACTCTGAAGACATTCAAGTTCGAAATCCTTGAAGCACATGACAGTATGATGTAAAAGAAGTGGGGATTTTTTACCACTAAATTTGTTCTAGCAAATGTTCTCTACATTGGGTAGTTTCCCTTTTTCTAGCTGCAAAAATTGATCAACATTTTACAAGGTGAAAATCCCATTGAACATTCTAACAGCTGTCCATAAATCAGGTAACAAAACCAGAGTGAAACAACATCTCGTGTTGTAGTGCAGAAAATCCTGGTTCTATTTAATGCAGAGTCTGCTCCTTTAAGTCCTAGGAACTTCCCAGGTCCTCTCTGCACTCTTGGCCTATATGACAGACATTAATTAGCACAGATTTTTCACGTTCAAGGATAGATTTGAAATTTGGAAGTACTTAATGAAAAAGGTCTGTTACCTTGACCAGGCTGAAATTGCGGTTAGAGGACATTTACTTTCTCCAAAGGCTGACTGCATACAAATACATGAATATTAACACTATGCATACACAAATGAAGTTTTCGGGTTTTTTTACTAAAGGAAAATTTATTTTGATCCACTGTTAATACCCCTGAAAAATATGTGTGTCATATTTAAAACCTAAAATAAATATAACTAGTTGTCTGCCAGTCATTCAAACACCATTGCTTTCCTTTTGAATTAAAGAAAATGAGGTGAGAAAACATGGCTTTTCATTATTTACTGCAGCATACTCCCCATACGTAGCGTATAGTCTATTAAGATACAGAGCTAATAGAGAGAAAGAGAGAGAGAGAGAGAGAGAGAGAGAGAGAAAGAGAGAGGAGGGAGGGATATATACATGCATACATACATGGAAAGTAAATAAGTAGAATAATTGTAAATTCCTCAAAATGCAATGAAAAAAAAAACACACTAAGAGGAAAGAATGATACTAGGGGATAAAGAAGTGGTCAGAGAAGACCTCTTTGCAGTACTGAAGCTAGAGAGGCGACCTGAAGAAAGAGGAACTATGACATTGAGACAGGTATGCTTTTTTGTTGGTGTTGTTGTTTTTATTTTTTTTGAGTTGGAGTCTCACTCTGTCACCCAGACTGGAGTGCAGCGGCCCCTCCTGGCCACTGCAGCCTCGGCCGGCTGGGCTCCGGCGATCCTTCCGCCTCAGCCTTCCGAGTAGCCGGAATTATAGGCACGAGCTACCATGCCCAGCTGATTTTTTGATTTATTGTAGAGATGAGGTCTCGCCAAGTTGCCCAGGCGGGTCTTGAACCCGTGGGGTCAGGCAATCCACTCACCACAGCCTCCCAAAGCATGGGATTACAGGCTGTGCCACCGAGCCCGGCTGAGGCAGGTATGTTTAACTGAAAGAAGGCCAATCTACCTGTGACAAACCTTGACCCAGCTGCCCAGCCTGTAGGCTGTGGGGCAGACTTGACCGGGGACCTTCATCTCGAATCTATCATGGTATCCTCCTAACAGAGACAGTTGGATGCTGCCATTCTAGATGGGGTTTCCACATGCTCAGCATAAACCATCTCCACCCCCACAGAGCTTACCCAAACCAATGAGCTTTGATAAAAATGTCCAGCCTATAGCACTAGAGATAGAGATGTCCTCCCACTTTTTGTTCTTTGAATGTAAAGACTCTCCCGTTCTCCCTTTGTCTAACCTCCTCACCCACAGCTGAGACTCCATGCTAAACTGTGGTCCTTGCTAGACAGGAAATCTTTTCTTCATTGTGTTCATTCTTTTATCTTTATCTTTAATATTTGAATAAGAGTTAGGTAGAAAGCACTATAAATGAATCGGGGAGGGAGGATATATATATACACACATGAGGAAAAAACATTCTTTTTCCCTCAACCCTTATAAACTATTACTTGATTAGTTGGAATGGACCCTTCAACAAAAGATAGAATAATAAGACAAAAACAAAATTTACTAACATGTATATCTCATATATACAAGAAAGATATCCAGAGAATGAGTAATTCTCAATGAGGTAACTTTTAATTTCAGCTTATGTAACATCTTCAATAAAGAACACTCATACTCAGTGATCTATCACAGAAACAAAGAACTGAGTGCCACATGTTCTCACTCATAAGTAGACCCTTAACATTTACCATAATACTGTAAGAAAGTGATTGACAGTAGTGGGATACTTCTGGGGGTGGGGGAGACACAATATTAATACGGGTACCTGATCTCAAACCAGGTGAAGTGGGAAAAAAAGGGAGGCACAATCTTTACCTGTATGATGACCACTTGTATACCTAATCCTGAATTGTACCCCACATCTTTAAAATAAAAAAAAAATTTAAAGAACAGTAAATTTTACAAGATGTGACAAGACAAAAGAAAAAGGACTTAGAGTCTTTAGCAGTGACCACTTGTGGCAGATAAAGGCTAGGTAGCATAGCTTGTTACTGTAGATTCCTCTGGTGCCATCTCTAGCCCCAAAGTGTCTAAAGTCGTCTTTGGTGGTTAACCTTTGTTCTCCCTGGAAGAAGGCTGTGGGGGTTGTGGTAGTACATGCCTGTAATTCCGGCTACTTGGAAGGCTGAGGCGGAAGGATCGCCGGAGCCCAGCAGGTCGAGGCTGTGGTGGCCGGGAGCGGCCACTGCACTCCAGTCTGGGCGACAGAGTGAGACTCCAACTCAAAAACAAACAAATATATATAATCATGAAAATAAGTTTAGGTTTCATTTTAAGCATAAAGTCATATTACTGAAGGGTATTAAGTAGGCAGTGTGAAAAAATCTATTCCTACTTTAAGATGATTATTCTTGTTTCTATGCAAATGCACACACACAAAACAAACACTTGAAGATGGATAAGAGTGGGAGCTCAGGTATCAGTGAGGGATAAAGTGTGTTTGAGTGGGTGTTTGTTAAGTGGATGCAAGGTCAACGTGACAAAATAATAGAATCATGCTAACAATAAATGCTGGCCATTTCAACAATTGATGACAACAAAAAAAATCAATATTTATTGGGTACAAGATGCTTTATGAGTTTCCTACACCAAATTTACACAAGCTTATAAATATGTTAGATGAAGCTCATTTTACAGTTAAGAAAATTTTTTTTTTATAATTAATCAGTATTTTTTATTATCGTTTTGTGGGGTACAGTTAAGGGTTAGGTGTACAATTACGTTTCATTCAGGCACCCTATTGATAAGAGGTGTTTTCCCAGTTCCAGATAGATATTAGCTACTGTTAATCCCATCCCCCTCCCCCCCCATAATTTCCCAGTACCATCAGTCATTTTCTTATAGTATTACACTGGATGTTCAAGGTCCATTATATGAGTGAGAACATGTGATATTCTGATATTTTAAACTAAGACAGGTTGGCGAAAGTAACAGAAGAAGAAGTAACAGAGATTCAAATCAGACTGTAGGATATCTAAGCTCTCCCACATATGTAAATGTAATAAATTAACAAAGATTGTCAAGAATCTACTGGGGTGCTGAGTTATACATTGTGACTCAATGAAGGGAAAACAAATTACAGAAAAACTAGTAACAGGTTTTTCTTTACTGTTACGTAATTAAAAACATGAACAGAATCTATCTTTTTCATTAAAATGTAAGAATATAAAATTATAATTCAAACCCTTCAAGTTTTTATTTCCTCTTATTATCTAGGAGAATTGAATGGGTGTACTTCAAACCTATATCTCCATGACATTTTCAAAATTCTATGTAAAGGTGATTAAGGAAGCCACTTAATCTAGCATGTGCTACCTTTGAAAATTCCCAGCCAGGTAATTCAGGACTCTTGAAAAGGTGGAAGCGGGTACGAGATAGAGGAGAAAATCAAGCCATGATCTAAATAAAAGTACTATTGATTTGTGAGTAGCTCTGCTAAAGCTCTTTTTGTTGAGGGACTTAACAACAAGGCACTAGTCAGGAAGATGAATTGCCATCCTCATCGTTACACAAGCCAGTCACCTTTGATCCAACACAGGAACATTTTCTTCCTACGTACCCAGTCACTTTGTTATTTACCGGGATGGGTATGACTGAGGAACTATTCATTTTGTGTCCCAATCATAGCCTGTTCACACATGTCTTATTCCTCCTCTCCTTGCTTTTTGTTTTGCTTGTTTGAATTTTCATTTCAGAAACAAGTAAGTTTTTAACATGTGCTATTTTAATTAAAGCTAGTCATTAAACAAGGCCAATTATTCTTAGTGTTAGGATGGAAAGCCAGGCGTACTTTGCCTTCTAAGACCTTCCGCTAGAGCACTTGTAGCAGTGTCCATTGGCACATTCGCTGAAGAAATTACTGTCTCAGAAGGTATCTTGAAATACACAAACCAGCTACTTAAAAGTGCAGGAGTTTTCAGTAACACCAGGTTTCACTCTCCTTTCCCTACTTCCTGCCCCTGCTTCACACCCCATTCTGAGAAGACAGCCCCAGTGGAACTGTTTTCTTTCTGCCTCAACCCATGACTTCCATGAAATTAATTAAATGATGTCATGCTTCATTTTATCTGATTTGGAAGCAATTCATCACCCTTTTGCTGGTTGTATTAGTCCAAGCGATCAGCATATTAATTCATTTGTGAGAATAAGCTCAAGGGTAATTACAGTGAGGAGGTTTAATGCCTAAACGTGTTAATGTCTGTAATCAGAAGTATTTTCTCAGTGCGGAACAATTGTTAGACAATTACTGGTGGATATGATTGCCCTGGTAGACAACAGACGTGGTGTCAAGAGGGAAATAACAAAAGCTTGTTTGGCAAGTACTGTATTAACAGCAAGTTCTCTCCCCCTCCACACACACTATTTTCTAAAATGTTCAGCTCATGTATAGCTATCCTTGTACTTACTCTCTACATTGTTGATTAAGTAAAAAAAAAAAAACAAAAAAAAAACACGCTGTATTTGTTATGTAAAAAGATCACAGGAGACAGCTTGGCACTTCCTGAAAGTCTTACCCTTTTCTTATTCTGTCTCTTTTGTGCTTTGATTTTTATTTGCATAAAATTACCAACTTAATCACTTTCTTTTATTTCTCAATATGCCCCAGAGTCTTCATTACCTATTTTTTTTTCCTGTAATGAGAAGGTTCTTAGTTCTAAATTTCGAGACCCAAACATTCTTTTTCTTTTTTTTAATTTTTAATTTTAAAGATGTGGGGTACAATTCAGAGTTAGGTATACAAATATTCATTATGCAGGTACCCCTGTTGATGAGGTTTTCCCACACTTCTCTGGCAGTTTCCCACTACTGCCAATCCCTTTCTTATAGTATTATGATAATTGTTTAAAGTCTGCTTATGAGTGAGAACATGTGGTATTCAATTCTTTGTTTCTGTGATAGATAACTCAGTATTATAGACTCTAAGTCCATCCAAGTTGCTGCAAAGTTTATAATTTTGTCCTTCATTAAGGCTGCATAATATTCCATTGTGTATAGGTACCACATTTTTTTTTTAATGCATACACTCTTAACAGAGAGCGGTCCTGTACAATCAGCCATTACAATGTATTGGTTCAACTCAGCAATAGAACTTGATTATTAATTATCACTCCTCACTCTGCTGGAGTGATTTTGAATGCAAATTTGACTTCAATCTCTATTACATTTTTTTGTCAACTTTTTATTACATAATTAGAAATGAAGTGGCTGTCATACTTTCCTCTCCACATGGTACCATTTTCCAGGACTTTTTAAAAGTATCCAGTTGTATCCAATTGTATCCAGTTGCAAGGAACAGAAAAAAAATGACTGAAATAGTCTTAAATCATAACCTATGAAGAGCTCATATTGCTTTATGTAATTGGTATATTTCAAGGTAGAGGATGCTGAAGCATGTTTATATGAGGCCTCTAGTTCCATTTACTTGCAGTTCTCTGCACTCTTTTCTATGCTGGTTTTCCCTCCAACTGGCTTCCTATGTGATCTCAACTGGCTATACTATCCCTAATTCTCACATTTGCATATGGTCTTTAACTACGTTTCCTCCAAGCATCAAATCAGAAGCAGGTCACATCCTGATATACTTTAGGACAGACATATCCTCTACCACTCTCAATAGTACTTCACTAAGCTTCTTATGAACATGAGTTCAAACGGCAATAAAAGCAAATGTGGTGTATGACTTTTATTTCTTCCATTTCACTCACCCTATTTTCCTACTATATTTTGAGGTGTAGCACATTTTCGTTTATTGTTGTTATTGTTGGTGATGGTGCTATTGCCTGTCTAAAGCATCTTGTGTTAATGCATTGCCGAACAATGAGAATCACAGCAATTTTTTTTGTGACACTATTAGATTATTACAGTAATATTCCAGTTTTACACATATCACTCGGAAGGAAATAATTTCATGTCATTTTTTTGTAAACTACCTGATAGAAGCAGATATTCCCCTCTGTCGAAGACTGGGAAATTGTTCAACTATTATTTTTCCTCATTTGTATTTTTCTTACTTCGAGGGCTTTAGAAATAGTAAATGTATCTCACCTGCACAATGAGGCAGCTGAAGGCAGAAGGGAAGTTGGACTGCAGTTTTCATGACATTGGAAGCAAATGTTGTAGCGTAAGATATGCTAGTCAGCTAGAGCTGCCATTACAAAATACCACTGTCTTTGTTTTTGTAATACAACAAAAATGTATTTTCTCACAATTCTGGAGGCTAGAGGTCTAAGATCAAGTTGCCATTAAAGGTGGTTTCTTGTGAAGCCTCTCTTCGCAGCTTGCAGACAGCCTCCTTCTCACCTTGTCCTCATTTGGTGGAAAGAGAAATAGGTCTCTGGTGTCTCTTCCTCTTCTTATAAAAACACCAGTCCTATAACCTTAGATCAGAAGTCAGCTGTTAAATCTCCCACTGTCCAAGGCTGAAATAATTTGTGTTCAAAGTTACACTGAATTATAACCTAAAGTATAAAATAAATATTCATTGTCCATACTGATCTAAACAAATTATTTAATGTGCTGATGATGATGGGGAGAAGAGACAAATCTGTGAGATAAATTCCAAATAACTTATGAAGATATTCAGCTCCCAAGAAAGGTGGCATAACTCGTCACTCTTCCAGTGTGAGCTGGGTACAATGATTGCCTTCCAAAAAGCACAGTGTGGACAGGGAGAAAGAAAAGAGAAATGCTAAGGGGGAGAATTTTGGGGGATACGAACAATACCTTAGCCAAGTCAACAAGTTAAAAAAGTCACGACAAGTTGTCTATGGTTTGGATGTTTATCCTCTCTAAACCTCATGTTGAAATGCGATCCCCAGCATAGAAGGTGGGGTCTAATTGGAGGTGTTTGGGTTACGGGAAAGGATCCCTTATGAATGAATGATGCCGGCTTCATAGGAAGGAGTGCGTTCTCACTATATTAGTTCCTGTGAGAGCTGGTTGTTATACATACTTGGCTCCTACTTCCCTCCATCCCTCTCTCATTTGGTCCCTCGTTATGTGATTTCTACACACACTGACAATCCTTTGTTATCTACCATGAGTGGAAGCAGCCTGAAATTCTCACCAGAAACTGATATTGACACCACACTTCTTGTACAGCATTCAGAACCCTGAGTCAAATAAATCTCTTTTAGCCGGGCTTGGTGGCTCAGCCTGTAATCCCGTGACTTTGGGAGGCTGAGGTGAGTGGATTGCCTGAGCCTGCGGGTTCGAGACCCACCTGGGCAGGGAGACCTCATCTCTACAATAAATCAGAAAATCAGCCGGGCGTGGTAGCGCACGCCTGTAATTCCGGCTACTTGGAAGACTGAGGCAGAAGGATCGCGGAGACCAGCAGGTCGAGGCTGCGGTGGCCGGGAGCGTCCACTGCACTCCAGTCTGGGCGACCGAGTGAGACTCCAACTCGGAAAAATAAATAAATAAATAAATAAATAAATAAATAAATAAATAAATAAATCTCTTTTTAAAAATAAGTTACTCAGTCTCAAGTATTCCTTTATAGGAACACAAATGGATTAAGACTGGTTGATAGTATGTACTCTTGATATGATGTGATAAGAATGGCATTTTATTTCATGATCTTCCTCCAAAAATTTATAACCCCAGTCTAATGAGAAAAAACATCAGATAAATCTCAACAGAGGGATACTCTATGAAACAACTAACCAATTTGCCTCAAAACTGTCAAAGTTTTCAAGAACAAGGGAAGATTAAGAAATTGTCATAATCAACAGGATCCTACATGGAGACATGAGGACTAAATGCAATATGATATCAGTGATGGAATCCTAAAACAGAAAAAGAACATTCAGTAAAACCTAAGAAAATCGGAAGAAAGTATGCATTTCAGTTAATAATTATGAAAAAATATTGGTTCATTAACTAATAATAGGTGAAACTGGGTATGGGGAATCTGAGAAATCACTGCAATATTTTTGCAATATCTCTGTAAGTCCAAAATTTTTTTGAAGTAAAAAGGTTTTTTTTTTAAGTAATAAACAGATGAAAAGTCTAAATTTAGTTTTAGAAGGAGGACTGAGAGAACACAAGACTATGAGAAAAAGCACCCAGTGGCACAATCGGTGACTCTAAACAAACCCAGTAGCCATAATCGTGGTATGAGAAAGAATCTCAAAATTACTTTATCCAGTTGCTGGAATTATAGAGCCACCATTCCCAGCTGGATGGTGATTTTTTTGTGTTCCCTATTTAATAAACGAGAGTCTCTAGGAGCTGGTTACTCAGGTTCTACTCTTTTGGGGGGTTTGCCTATTTCTGATGAAGGGATGAATAAAGGAAGCAATAGGCATAGGTGGGGTACAATCACTAGACTAACCAGTTTTGTGATCTAAGACAAATAACCTAATTCTTCCATCTTAAGGATATTTGCAGTGCAAAAGAACATGCCATCAGTGGTGTGTGCTGCTGTTTATAAAATCATGCCGCTATGCTTTAGAGCAATAAATGCAAAAAACATTTGCATAGAAGGATATGAAATGTGCAAAAACAAAACAAAAGGCTTAATGGGCTTTTTATTTATATCAAAAACTTTAAGTGGCTCATGCTTACATTCTTTGAGAATATTAAATTCATACTGCTGTTCTAGAGATGTAAATTCATGACTAAAGCATGAGATATGTTACAATTAGCTTTTACCTGGGTCTCAGAAGGTCAGTGCACCATCTCTTCTAGATCAGCTAACCATCTTATGGATTCAGTTTTTTTGTTTTTTGTTTTTTTGTTTTTTGAGTCGGAGTCTCACTCTGTCGCCCAGGCTGGAGTACAGTGGCATGCTCCCGGCCACCGCAGCCTTGACCTGCTGGACTCCGCGATCCTTGCGCCTCAGCCTTCCAAGTAGCCGGAACTACAGGCGCGCGCCACCATGCCCGGCTAATCTTTGTTTTATTGTAGAGATGGGGTCTTGCCAAGTTAGACACCATTTGCATGCTGTTATCTTTATCACCTGGAACCTGCGGGCTCAGGCAATCCATTCACCTCAGCCTCCCGAAGCGTGGGATTACAGGCTGAGCCACTGAGCCTGGCTTGGATTCAGTTTTCTTAACCATAGAAAGGAGGATCATTCATTTGTTCATTCATTCAATTCTTATTTATTAAATTGTAATATGGGCAGGATCTGTGCTGAGGTGATAAAGATAACAGCATGCAAAGGGTGTTTACCTTAAAAATTCACTATATAGTAAGAGACAAACACCACAAATGAATAATTCAGCACAATGAAACAAAGACAATCAAAATATTAAAATAAGTTTTGCAGGAATATGGAACTAATATATGGCAGTGAGATGAGAAAACTTTGTAGAAGTCATAGAAAAGTTTGGTTTTAAATTCAGAATATGAAAACACAAAGAGAAGAGGGTCTTCAAAGGGTTATTTTTAAGGTTAAATGGGTGAACAGACACATCAGTGCTTTCAAAGTTTTAAAATTTAAATAGAAGTTAATACAAACACAAAACACAATTGCATGTGAAGTGAGTACTAATTAGTTTGAAAATATAATTTTTCACTTTGTGCATTGCTCTCTTTCCCAAGTTTCCTACTACCTGTATATAGCTATTTTGTGTTCAGGGTTCTGGAAATAACTATTTAAATAAATAATTAATACATTCAAATATTGATTGAGCTTCTATTATGTTCCAGGCACAGTTAGGACTTGGACTTACCAATTTTTTTAAAGCCTCTACTCTCATGTAGTGTATATTCTAAAGGAGTGGGGAGAGTAGATGCAATAGAAAATAAACAAGTTAAAAAAAACCCCACAGATACCATATAATGGTAAGGATTAAAAGGACATGAAGTTATACAAGAAGATAAAATAATATTTTGGATGGAATCATCAGGGAAGAACTCTCAGATAAAATAACATTCAAGAAGAGATTTCAATAAAGGAAAAGAATAAACAATTTTAATGGCTTTGGAAAGATCCTTTAGTGATCAAAACTAAACTTTGCTTTAGTGATCAAAAGTTCTTCAGTGTTTGCCAGTATCTGTAATTCCCTGCTCTTCCATCAAACCAATGTAATCCAGTAATCTGTTTCCATCCCTGTACCCGAGTCATTAGAAAATACCACACTGCCAAGCAGATGACTCCGCCCCCCAATTCGGGATCTCCAGTTCCTTTGGATCTCGGATACTAGTCAGCATTTATTCTAATCTCTACAGGCAGAGTTCTTCCCTCATCTCCAACATAACTACCCTCATTCTTCTCTATGCTTCACTACACTATGAGCCCCCTCCTCCTCCTTCTCTCCTTCTTCCTCCTTTATGAAGAAAATAAACAAGCAAAGAACCAAACTGAAAAAAAAAAACTGCATAGAACTCACTATGCAGTTACTTGCAAAATATTGCCACAACCTTACAAAATATAGTATATACAAGCTAACTTTTCTTCTTCTCTCTTATTTCTCATTGAAAATGCGCTGCTTCTCCAGTGTCAGCTCACTCCCTATGCTTGTGCTTTTATCAGGGATTTCACTCTTTCTAATATCTTCAAGAATTTTATTTTTATTGCCTTTTCTTTTTTGATTGACATTAACCCCCACTTTGCATCTTTCTATCTAAAGTTGCGAATTCTTCATTTTTATTTAAGTTAGCTAAGTAAATTCACTTACTGAATGTGCAATAGCATTGTACTGGGCTCTGGAGACATATTAATGTGCAAAATATAAAATAAAATAAAGACATGGTGTACACTAACCACACTATAACAATAAAAGATATCCAATCCAAAATTGTGATAAATGGTTTGTGATAAAGGAAAAAGTGCTATGAAAAGTACACCTCTCCCTTGGGATCTGACATAGTCTGGAAATTCAGGGAAATCTTCCCTAAAGAGAAATACGCTCTGAAGCAACCACTATGGAGAGAGTTTTTCGGGTGCAGGGAAGGCATGTACAGAGTCCACAATGTGGGAGAACCTTACAGCAATGTAGGTATGGTGGAGAAGGCAAAGGGGAGATACTGCAAGAAGAACTTGAAGAAGCAGACTGTTTTTTATTGAGAGCAAAAAAAAAAAATTTATTTAAGCAGAAAAGTGACACAATTCGATATATAAGTTTGGAAACATTTACCGTGATCCTGTAGAGGGAATGAATTGAAGGTGAAGGAAGATCAGGTATTCCAGAATTCAGAAGCTCAGGAAAGACAAGATAGTAGATTAAAAAAAAAAAAAATGATGGTAGAGATAGAGAACCAATGATGAATTCAAAATAAATGTATAAGGCAAACTGAAAATGCTTGGTGTTGCAGTTTTTTGTTCCACGAGTTGGCGAGCCGAGCCCCCAAGAGATCTTGCAGCTCCTGAAACTGTACTGCCAGCCTGAGAGTCACACGGTGGCCGAGGACGTGATGGCATCCAGAAAGGGAAACAGGGCAGTGCCCGGGAACTTGGGGATGACAAGCGCCGCAGAGCCCCCAAAAGTGTTGCAGCTCTCTTAGTCCGGGGGTCTGCAAGCCCAGCCCCCAGAAGTATTTACAGCGGGTTTGGTGGGGGGCAAGGACCCAAGAAGTGTTGCAGCTCCCTGGGTTCAGCGAGTTCTGGGTTCTTGTCTCACGCCCAAGAGGAATGAAGAGCTCAGTCACCAGAGGATAAGTCAGAGTTTATTAGAAAATAGGAAAGCTCCCAGCTGCAGGAAGAGACCTGAAAGGGATTTGCTTGACCACCCTGCGAAAGTCAGGGGTTTATATAGTCTTGAACGCATGCTGATTGGTGGGTGGGGCAGGCTTGAAAAATGCACCAATCAGAAAGAAGCATGGAAAAGGCGACATCTGTGGACCAGGGAATAGGTGTTCTCACCCTGGTGTGCAGAAGTTTTTTTTTTTTACCAGGGTCCCGCCCTAGTCTGTCTTCCTGTCTGGTTTCTTCTTCCTCTCTCATTGGGATGTGAGTGGATCAGGAGGGAAATAGAATGATTGATCCCCAGTTTTCTGGTTTTTCCATCTGAAAGGACAGTGTTGATTGAGCCAGGTAGGATTTACTGGAGAGGAAGAGAATGAGAAGGCTAGGTGATCACTGCTAGGAGTCTGAGATCCATGTTTGGTTTCTGCCACCTAGCTGTTCCCCCACCCACCCACTTTCCCTGCCAGTACTTCTCCACAGGATCCTGAAAACCTAGTGGCATCCCAGGAAAGAAAGTGTGACTGCATACGCTTAATTTTCTTTTTCTTTCTTTCTTTCTTTTTTTTTTTTTTTTTTTGAGTTGGAGTCTCACTCTGTCGTCCAGGCTGCAGGGCAGTGGCACGCTCTAAGGTCACCGCAGCCTCAACCTGCTGGACTCAGGTAATCCTTCTGTTTCAGCCTTCTAAGTAGCTGGAACTACAGGCACATACCACCACACCTGGCTAATTTTTTTTTTTTTTTATTGTGGAGATGAGGTCTCACCTAGTTGCCCAGGTTGGTCTTGCACCCGTGGGATCAGGCAATCCTCTCACCTTGGCCTCCCAAAGTGCTAGGATTATAGGTGTGAGCCAACATGCCTGGCTTGGCTTAATTTTCTAAACTAAATTTTGCTTACACTTTTCAGCTATATATACAACTTTTAAGCCATTTTTTAAAGTTTTATTTTTTAGAAAACTTTTTTTTCCTAAACAAATGCATGAAATGTTGGTGCAATTAAAAGTTTTCTTCAGGGCAGAGAGCATGTGACAACACAAAAGGTAACCTAGGTTCATTACTAGGGGGAGTGAGGACCAGTTGGAAGACCAAACTTCAACAGTATGCAGCCTGCTTATATATTTAATCCTCTCTATAATAAAATGAAAATTAAAATTTTTTTTTTTTTTTTTTTAGCCGGGCTCGGTGGCTCAGCCTGTAATCCCGCGCCTTTGGGAGGCTGAGGTGAGTGGATTGCCTGAGCCCGCGGGTTCGTGACCCGCCTGGGGCAGCGAGACCTCATCTCTACAATAAATCAAAAAATTAGCCGGGCGTGGTAGCACATGCCTGTAATTCCGGCTACTCGGAAGGCTGAGGCGGAAGGATCGCCAGAGCCCAGCAGGTCGAGGCTGCGGTGGCCGGGAGCGGCCACTGCACTCCAGTCTGGGCCACAGAGTGAGACTCCAACTCAAAAAAAAAAAATTTTTTTTAACCCACTCATCTGTTTCCACATATATTCTGTTTGGTTTATTGAACTTTACATCACTCGTTGCCTAAATCTGAGAGAAGAATAATAAAATAACTTCAACAAATTTTAAGCTAATCCCTGATTTTAAAAAGGCTTCAATTTTTAAAAATAACATACTGTGTTCTGCAAAGAAGGAAAGAAAAAATCATCTAGATAAGAACTTTGTCAAAAAGAAAATCAGGAGATTATGAGGAAACTTGTTTCCATGGTGATAACTACATTTCTATTGCTTCTTTTGAGAAGAGAGCTGTATCTTGATTTACAAACTTGAAAATATTGCTAACATAATGGATGAAATTGCTTTGGGAAGCCAAGGTGGAGGATTGCTTGAGGCCTGCAGTTCAAGATTAGCCTGGGAAACATAATGAGACCTCCAACCCCACAAAATAAAAATTTTAAAAAAATCACTCAGGAGATTTGGCACGTGCTTGTAGTCCCAGCTACTTGAAAGGCTGAGATAAGAGGATCACTTGAGCCTAGGAGTTTGAGACTACAGAGAGATTGTACCCTTGCATTTCAGCCTGTGTGACAGAGCAAGATTTTATCTTTTAGAAATATATATATATATATATATAATATTATAAACATACTACTTATATATATATGTATAAGTAGTGCGTCTAGGTATATATATACATATATATATATATGTATATATATGTATGAAATTGTCAAAAAGTATACCATTTCTGTCCTGCAAACTGTAATGCAAATGGCAACAGCCTCTTTAAGTTTTTGACTCGATATTCATTAGCCTAATGCAAATGTAGCTTTCATTAGTAAAAGAAAATGTATTAGAAAATTTTAAATGTTAGGATTTTCTACAGTACAAAAGATCTCTGTTATGGTTTGAATGTTTCTTCTCTCTAAAACTCATTTTGAACTTAATTAAACGTTCTTTTAAGAGATGATTAGACCATGAGAACTCCACCCTTATGGGAGGGTTTAATGCCTTAATAAAAGGGCTTTCAGGAGTGGATTCTTTCTCTGAGCCCAGTATATTGCCATGTGATGACAAACCACAAATACCCTCACCAGATGTCAGTGCCTTGATATTGGACTCTTCACCTTTTCGAACTGTAAGCCAACAAGTTTCTGTACATTATAAATTACCCAGTCTGTGATATTCTGTTATAACAGCACAAAACAGACCAAGATAGTCTTAAAAAGTCAACTTGTTTTCTGATATAAAAGTTTACTTTGAAATAACTTTTTAATTTACTTGTGCAATGACCATTTGTATACCTAACCCTGAATTGTACCCCATATCTTTAAAATAAAAAAGAAATTTTTTTAAAATAAGGATTAATTTAAATGTTGTATCTACTTCTCTGAATTTCAGTTTAGCATGTGCAAATAAAATAATTTTATTTTTATTTAATGATAAAATAGCACAATAAATGTACATTTGAGTTCAATTACACTAAGATGGTCATGTAATTTATTATCCAAAGTTTGACCTTTAGAATACATTGGAATGGTAAAATAAATTTTAAAAGATGTTGTTTAAACTAGTTAATAACAAATGCTATATTTTATTGGTAGATGTAAAATATTTCTTCATAAAAATTTCATGATTACGCCGGGCTTGGTGGCTCAGCCTGTAATCCTGCGCCTTTGGGAGGCTGAGGTGAGTGGATTGCCTGAGCCCGCGGGTTCGAGACCCGACTGGGCAACTTGGCGAGACCTCATCTCTACAATAAATAAAAAAATCAGCCGGGCGTGGTAGCACATGCTTGTAATTCCGGCTAGGATCGCTGGAGCCCAGCGGGTGGAGGCTGCGGTGGCCGGGAGTGGCCACTGCACTCCAGTCTGGGCAACAGAACGAGACTCCAACTCAAAAAAAAAAAAAAATTTATGATTCCATAAAAATTAGTACAAAAAGATAAAGTGTATTTTATTTTAGTTTCAAGGGGGGCATGTGCAGATTTGTGATTTAAGTGTAATGCATAATGGTGAGGGTTGGGCTTCTATTGAGCCATCCCCCAGGTAGTAAGCAGGGCAACCAGTGAGTGATTTTTCAACTCTTATCCCTCCTCCCTACCTCCCCTCCCCCTTTAGTAGTCCCTGGTATCTGTTGTTCTCATCCTTATGTCTGTGTGTACCCAATGTCTGGCTCCTACTTATAAGTGAGAATTTGCTGCATGCAGTTTTCTGTTTCTGTGATAGTTCACTCTGAATAATGACCTCCAGCAGCATCCATGTTGCTGCAAATGACATGATTTTGTTCTTTTTTTCATGGCTGCCTGGAATTTCAGGGTGGATATATATGTACCACATTTTCTATGTCTAGTCCTCCATTGATTGGCACCTGGGTGAGTTCCGTGCTTTTGCTATTAGGAATAGTGCTGCAACAAACATGTAAGGGCAGATGTCTTTTTGGTAGAACAACTTATTTGGGTATACATGAAGTAGTGGGATGGCTGAGTCAAATGGTAAATCTACTTTTAGTTATTTGATAAATCTCCAAACTGCTTTCCAGAGAGGCTGAATGAGTTTTCATTCCCTCCAATGGTGTATGAATGTTTCTTTCCTCCACAACCTCATGAGTATCTGTTGTTTTGTGACTTTTTAATACCAGCCAATCTGACTGGTATGAAGTGGTATCTCATTGTGGTTTTAATTTGCATTTCTCTGATGATAAGTGATTTTGAGTATTTTTTCATGTTTGTTGGCTGCTTGTATGTCTTTCTTTGAAAAGTGTCTGTTCATGACCTTTGCCCACTTTTTAATGGAGATTTTTTTGGGGGGGTTATTTTTTCCTTTTGGTTCATTTAGATTCTGGATATTAGCCCTATTGAATGCATCGTTTGCAATTTTTTTTCCCATTCTGTCGGTTGTCTGTTTACTGTGTTGATGGTTTCTTTGTCTGGAAAGAAGGAAAAAAGTTCTTTCATTTAGTTATTTTCCACTTATCAATTTTGTTTTTTGCTGCATTTGCTTTTCAGGACTTGGTCATGAATTAATTGCCTAGGTTGATGTCCAGGGGAGTGTTCCTACATATAGCTCCATGAATTTTATAGCTTGAGGTCTTATGTTTAAGTTTTTAAGCCATTTTGAGCTATTTTTTGCACATGGTGATAGATTCAAGTTCAGGTTCATTCTTCTGCATATGATAAGCCAGTTTTCCTAGCACCATTTATTGAATAGGATGTCCTTTCTCCAATGTTTGTTTTTGTTTCCTTTATCAAAGATGAACTGGTTGGGTCAATGATTTTACTTCTGGGTTCTCTATGCTGTTTCACTGGTCTCTGTGTCTATTTTTACCAGTACTATGCTCTTTTGTCACTGTACCCCTGTAGTAATGTTTGAAACCTGGCAAATGTGATGCCTTCGATTGGGTTGTTCTTGTTTAGGATTGCTTTGGCTGTTCAGGTTTCCTTTTTCTTCCATATGAATTTAAGTACTATCTTTCTGGATTTGTGAAAAATGATGCTTGTAGTTTGATAGGAATTGCATTGAATCTATAGATTGCTTTAGGCAATATGGACATTTCAATGATATTGACTTTTCTAACCTGTAATTATGGGTGTTTTTCCATTTGTTTGCGTCATGTTTGATTTGTTCAGCCGTGTTTTGTAGATGTGTGTGGGTGGGGGGGTGCTATTGTGAATGGGATTGTGCTTTTTATTTGGTTCTCAGTCTGTTGTTGGTTGATAGACATGCAATTGATTTTTGAGTTTTGATTTTGTATCCCAACACTTTATTGAAGTCATTTATCAGTGCTAGGAGTTTTTGGTGGAATTTTTTGATTTTTCTAGATATAGAAAATCTGCAAAGAGAGATCATTTAACTTTCTCTTTTCCTATTTGGATACCTTTTATTGCTCTCTCTGCTAGATTGTTCTGGCTAAGATTTTTAATTGATTATGTTAATATCAAGAATAACTTTAGGTCAATAATTATTCTTGGTGCATATTTTTATGCAATACATGCCACTTTTATACATCTAGATTATACATGTTTCTAACATCTACTAATGTTTTTAGCAAAGATTGTGAAATTTTCAATGTAGTCTTATTACTATTTATTTATTTGACTCAGGGTCTCACTCTGTCATTCAGGCTGGAATGCTGTGGCACAATCACAACTCACTGCAGCATCAACCTCCTCGGTTCAGGTAATCCTTCCACCCCAGCCTCTCAAGTAGCTGAAACTATAGACTTTGCTTGGCTAGCTTTTATGATTTTATGTAGAAATGAAGTCTCGCTATGTTACCTCAGCTGGTCTCAAATTTCTGGACTCAAGTGAACCTTCTACTTTGGCCTCCCAAAGTGCTGAGATTACAGGTGCAAGCTACCATATTTAGCCCAATTATTTTTAATTTTTGATTAAAATTGTCTACACCTTTTATCAGGCTGTATATTATACTTACCACATTTAAAATTATTGATACCTTCAATTGAGTCTCCTCTGTAAGGTCATAATATTTTTATTTAAGAAAATCATCAGTCTAGAGTTGTGAGTCAAAGGTAGAGAAAATTTTAACTTTTTTTAAAATTAAAGTGTGAAAATATTTTCGTCCAAATAATTTTCATCTGTATTTTTTGTCTCCATTTATTGTCATTTTCGTTAATAAATATTTTTACAAGACAAAACTTGTCAAATAAGTTGATTTAATTTATAATTTTAAAAAAATTCTCCAAATGTAGATGCTATAAAATTGTAAGTCTTTTCAATTTCATTTTATGCTTATATAAAATATAAATTTAGGAAATTCAGTATAATTTTATCTTCAAAGTATTCTTTCAATAAGTCAAGATATTCCAAAGACAATTATAAAAGTTAATATTAAGTCTTTTATCTACTTGAGCTCTTATACTTTCATTTGTTCATTTTTCTTCTTGCTATTTTAAGAATAAATTTCAATAAGTTTTATCATAACAGCTCAGTGCATGTCAAGGACCATAGTGGGCACAAATGGTACAAATAGCCAGCAAGCAAAAAGCTTCAAATACTTCCATCACAACCACCCAAGACTGGAACAGGTTAGATAGCTTCCATGGCTTGTATTCAGGGGTGCTTCCTTTTAGTGGTGGGTAACTTGCATGCTGCATTTAAAGAAAGGTATTATACCTCATCTAGAAAAAGTTGGCAAAAGAAAGACAGCTATTTCTGATTATCTTTCACATTTAACTACGTCATATTAAAAAGTCAACTCTTTCTTTAAAAATTAATCTCATACATCACTAAATGAGACCATGAAGAAAACTGAAAACCCAATGTAGTCTATCATTTTCCTCTTGGTTTATTTTAATGTGACTACTGTGAATTATATACTGTTAAAAATTATAAAAATTATACTAATCTTAAATTATACAAGGCATCTGGACCACAGGTACTAACTGGGATTGTCCCACCCAAACCAAGCTCTGTGGTTATTCCGTTTATGGCATATACCACAATTTAAAAGACAAAGTTCTTGTTTATTTAAATTGTTCTTACTTGTTGCTATAGACTGAAAGCTTGTGTCCTCCCAAAAGTTATAGTTTGAGGCCTCCCAAAAGTTATAGTTTGAGGCCTAATCCTTAATATGATGATATTTGGAGGAAGGGACTTTGGTGGGTAATTAGGACATGAGGGTGGACCTTTCATATGGGATTAGCTACCCTTATAAGAAGAGGATACAGGAGAAGACAGCCATCTTTAAACCAGGAAGCAAACCCTCACCAGACACCAGATCTACTAGCACCTTGATCTTGGACTTTCCAGCACCCAGGACTGTAAGTAATAAACGTTGTTTAAGCCACCTGGTGTATAATATTTGGTAATAGCAACCTGAACTAAGATGTGTTTATTATCTATCTTTCTCTTTTGACATTACTGATGTTCATGGAACAATACTTATAACAATGCCCGGCACAACAAGTGTTCTCAATATTCTTAATAAATGAATAAACTTCAACTGGATAGGTTCAAATATGTTCACTACCTCATCTCCCAGTAAAAGTATAAAAACATCTCATCTATCTTCAAACCTGCGGTATTTACCACCACCCTTGCCTTCCTCTTCACTTTCAAGAAATCTAGGCTCAAGAAAAATAAAATTTATCATATTGGGACTCCATCAACTCTCTTCCACCAATCCTGTACCCCAGTCCTTTCTCCTTTTTTATTTGGGGGCAGATTCAGCTCTACTGCAAGTTACCCCTAATCCATCCATTTCCACATTTGCAGAGTCTTAATTGCATCTTCAACATTTCCCCCTCTACTAGCTAGTACCCATCATTATTTAAATATATTCAAAACCTACCAATTAAAAATATTTTTAAAACTTCCTTCTTCTCCAACTGCTCTTCACGATGCTATCAAATTTTTCTTTGTGTTTGTGTTAAACTTCTTGAAAGAGTTGTGTCATTGTCTTACAATTATTACATTCTAAAGATTATAACGATTGCCCATGATGTCTCAGGTAGATGCAAGAGTAAACCCCCTAAGCCTCGAACACAGCAGTCTCCTCTTGCATTCTTTTCAGAGATTACAAAGCAGAAGAGAAAGGGAAACAATCACCCACTGATCATTGTGCAGTCTAAATAGCTCTCAGCTGTGCCCAGTTCCGCCCATCCTTGCCCATCCCAACAGCATGACCTTAGTCCAGCCTGCTCAAATTTGTTTAATGAAGTATTACAATAGCCCCTCTAATAGCTCCTCTGGCTTCCTCTCTCACTCCCTCAGGCAATTATCATCCTGTGGTTAAGTAGAACCTCTTAAACAGCTACTTAGCACTTGGCTGACTTAAACAGTAGTATCTCTTAAAGGCTACCTGGTTACATCTACTGACCATAGTGTCTTATCTGCTTTGTTCCCTTGGCTCACCCTCCTGCTTCAAGTACAGGGCTAGATTTAACTTTTTCTAGAAAATCTTCTGTGAACCTCTGAATCGGTAAAATCCTCTGTGTCCCTATTGCTCCCTTTCACTCTCCCACTATGACAATATCCCTCAAGATTGCACATGTCTCTTTATATGTGTGTAGAAGATAGCATGTTACTACTGTCTGCTGGGTATCCTTTCCTAGAAATCAATTCTTATCTTCCATTCCTACCCACGATTTTAGTGGGGAACACATATAATGCATCTCCCTCAATTCTGTGTGTCTGCTGCCTACCCTCCCCCACAAATAGCCATGCTGATCTGTCAGAGAGAGAATATTTGAATTAAGGTTAATGTTAGTCTTAAGAAATTTTGGAGCCTCAACTAAGAAAGGGATGCTATACTCTTTGAAAGTAAAAGTAGTTTACTTCTAAAGTAAAAAGAGTAAAGGAATTTTTTTGTGTGTGTGTGAACTAGACATTGACCTTCCATATGACCCAGCAATCCCCCTACTGGGGATATACCAGGAGAAATGCAAGTCATTCTATAAAAAAGATACCCACCCACGCATATGTATTGCAGCACGATTCACAATAGCATAAACATGGAACCGACCATACTGCCCATCGAAACTGGACTGGATAAAAAAAAATTTGGTACATATTCACAGTGGAATATTACACAGCAATAAAGAAGGACAAATATATGGACTTCACAGCAACTTGGATGGGTTTAGAGTCTATCACACTCAGTGATCTACCACAGAAACAAAGAACAGAGTACCAGATATTCTCACTCATAAGTGGGCCCTGAACTTTTACCATAGTACTATAAGAAAGGGATTGGCAGTAGTAGGACACTGCTGGGGTGGGTGGGCGGTGGGGAGGGGGACATAAAATCAATAAGGGTGCCTGATCTCAAACCAGGGAAATGGGGACCAGAAACAGGCCCAAACTTTACCTGTAGACGTCCACTTGTATACCTAATCCTGAGTTATACCACATATCTTTAAAATAAGATATACATTACAAAAACAAAAAGTTATTTTTTCTGTCTGCTGTGGTCTGAATGTTTGTGTTCCCCAAAATTCGTATGTCGGTGCCTAATTATCAATGCATAGTATAAAGAAGTGGAGCCCTGAGATGGTGATTAGATAATCAGAATAGAGCCTTAATCAATGGGATTAGTAACCTTACAGAAGAAGCTCAAGGAAGCTTGTTTGTCCCTTCCTCTATCTGAGGACAAATAGAAGGCACTCTCTGTGAGGAGTGGGCCCTGTCCAGACACCAATTCTGTTGGCATCCTGATCTCAGTCTTCCTAGGCTCCAGAACTATAAGCATTCAATATCTGTCATTTATAGACTATCCAGGCTAAGTTATTTCGTTATAGTAGCCCTAACTAAGACACTGTCATTTAAAGCCAAAACCCCAAGGATATTGGTATGTTAAAAAAAAATAAGTATATGAATCTACTCTTTTTCTCTCTGAAGAAAACATCCTTGGTGTGCTATTGGTTACTGGTACCTCTTGTTGAATTTGTTTATGAGGTTTACCCATGGTTTCTAAACTTAGATTACGTGATGTTCTTCAGCATCAATTTAGCACCTGTTATTTATATTTAAACTAAATCAAATTAGGCTTCTTTGGTCTCGACATCAAAGAGATATTGTCTCATATGTGTTCTAACTCATTGAAGTATCAGCTCTTGACTAGGACAGATAGCCACAGAACCTATGCCTGGTATAAAGACGGTTATCAATAACCATTTGTTAAATGAATAAATACGGATCTATGATAAAAAATTGCAAGCATAATATCTAGCCAAATGGGTCTTAGTACTGTGCTCATTGGTAGGAAATTCAGCAGCCAAATGCCCTGTGAATTTATATTCCAGGGACAAGAACTTTTAGGCTAGCTCCCACACCACAGAAATCCATTTTATTGTATTTATTTATTTATTTTGAGTTGAAGTCTCACTCTGTCACCCAGACTGGAGTGCAGTGGCCACTCCTGGCCACCGCAGCCTCGACCTGCTGGGCTCTGGCGATCCTTCCGCCTCAGCCTTCCAAGTAGCCAGAACTACAGGTGCGCGCTACCATGCCCGGCTGATTTTTTGATTTATTGTAGAGATGAGGTCTCGCCAAGTTGCCCAGGCGGGTCTCGAACCCGCGGGCTCAGGCAATCCACTCACCTCAGCCTCCCAAAGGGCTGGGATTACAGGCTGAGCCACTGAGCCCGGTTCAGAAATTCGTTTTAACGACGTGTCTTCCAAATATGTTTAACTGATTGTATATCATTCAAGTCTGAGTTTAACTCTGACAGCGGTGAGATAACAAAGATACAGAAAAGCTCAAAGACACTTGGCAGCTGCTATAATAGTTTTAATTTTTTTACTACCAGGGTTAAGAAGACCATATTTCAGGGATGACGGTACAGAAATAGGGATGAATCGTGAATATTTTGCCACAAATTAGAGAAGGAAACAAAATACACTGTGCTCGATAAATATCATGGGGAATACATGATCACATTGAAACACAATAAATGTGGGTACTGAAAAAAGTTTGATAAGGGGAGACGAGAGAGAGGTTCAAAACCCACCACCCACTAAAAAAAAAAAGAGCAATAATGACTCCTGTTTAGATAATGACTACTATTATCAGTAACAAATTGAAATAATTATTTAAGAATGCAGATGAAAAACAAAAATAGAGGGAATAGGAGGTGGACAAAAGAAAGGGAAAGTATGGAGGAATAAAAATCTGGTGCTGGTTTAAAAAAAAAAAAAAGACCCACATTAGCACAAACAAGAAACTCAAAATCTAGCCAGGCGTGGTGGTTCATGTCTGTAATTCCAGCATTTGGGAGGTAGAGGACAGAGGATTACCTCAGCTCAGGGGTTCCAGACCAGCCTGAGCAACATGGCAATACCTCACCGCTACAATAAATGAAAAACTCAGTCAGGCATGGTGGAACATGCCTGTGGTTCCAGCTACTTGGAAGGCTGAGGTGGAAGGATCACCTGAGCCCAGCAAGTCGAGGCTGCCATGGCTATGAGCAGCGTGCCACTGCACTCCAGCCTCGGCAACACAGTGAGACTCCAATTCAAAAAAAGAAACCAAAATCTAATGCGTGTGCTTAATGCAGATGAACTGGTCACTTCAAAGGATTTCAATACCCATCTAAATAACCCAATATACTCTAATACTATCTTTATCATTTATTCTTTACTTAAATTGTTTAATATTATCAATAAAGTTGGAGAAGATTGTCATTTATGCTAGAATGCTTATGCTAAAATGGCCTCATTCATTCAGTTTATTTCTTATAATCAGTTTGAAGAGCCTTCCTCAACAGATTTTATATAAGAAACATCCTCTCTTGCCCTTTTATTTTATTTTTTTACCGTTACCCTCTTCAATATTATCGGACTTTTTCCTGTTTGAATCTGCAAATACATGCACTACTATTTTCAAGTAACAGTCATTTTAGTCTTACAAGGTTGGTTACCTCTGGCTAATTCTTGTAAACAGCATCTGCTTGTAGAAAGAAACAAATTTTGTATCTGCCATTTGAATCAGTGATAAGTACTACTGTTTTAAAGGAAATAAACCGGAGGAAAGAATTATGCTTTTCTCACAGAGTTGATAAATAAATAAAAACAAGAGCAGAGGCTAAATAAAATCCATACTTAAAAATAAATAAATAAATAAGCAAAATAGTAAACTATTTCAAGGGAAAAGTAATTGTCCATTAGCCAGGTAAAGTCCTGGAGTGGAAAAAGGTATAATCTGATATGCTGAATCTGCCCTAATAGTTCATTAATACCTGGAATGAATTTTCAAGAGTAAAATTATTCAACAGGATGTACTGACATTACTTTAAGAGCCTGAATTCATGTGAAAGACTGGTTCGCCTATTCAATTCCACAGCAAAGTTTTTTTTTACTTTCTTTTCTTTTTTCTTTTTTTTTTTTTTGAGTTGAAGTCTCACTCTGTTGCCCCGGCTGGAGTGCAGTGGAACGCTCATGGCCACCGCAGCCTGGATCTGCTGGGCTCAGGTGATCCTTCTCCCTCAACTTTCCAAGTAGCTGGAACTACAGGGGGGTGTCACTGCACCCTGCTATTTTTTTTTCCTGAAATTTATTATAGAGACGAATCTCTCAAAGTTGCCAGTGCTGGTCTCAAACCCCTGGGCTCAGGCAATTCTCTCACCTCAGCCTCCCAAAGTTCTGGGATTAGTAAGCCACCACACCTGGCTTGATTCTTTTTATACTCCTTGGTAGTATGCTAACTTATCTTGAGGTTTATAGTTCCATATTCCTTTGGTAGGTATTATTGGAATGGGTTCAATTTATAATAAAAACCATACAGCTCAACTTCAAAAAAGAAAAAGAAATAAAAAAACTTCCTGATCTCTTGCCTACTTACGGACCAGCTGGGAAAGATGTCTCTAAACTAAAACCTGGCATGTTGGTGTTTGTAACTAATGTTTTTTTAATCTAAAAAATAAATTCATGACTGCACTTTAAAACCATCTTTGCAGTGTTCACAGAGGCTGTCTCTAATGCAACATTATTTCTGGATTTTTCATTTGATGCCATGGGCTGTTCACATTTTCTCCATTCATTTATTACTCCCAGACATCTTACTTCAGTAAATTGAAGTGGTTGTATAAAAAAAAAATTCTCTGCTCATGAATTTATAGCTTTGCAGTTACCTAAACTTTTCTGAAAAGCTTTAAAAAAGGAAAGAATATGGATTCTTTTTCCAGGAATGACATTCAAGATATAGACTGATTTTTATGTGCTAACTAGTCAATCCTTTCGTGCCTGATTGTTAAGATGTCAAAATCACTTACAAGAGCTATCTCAGAATTCTCCTAGATTCTGGCCAGGTTGACCTTTAAGTTTTTTTCCTTTACCCAGTAATTCTCTAATCATAAGCAGAGCAACTGTCCAGTCGAGCAATGTGCTTTAGAGACTGTGCAAGATATTTAGGGCCCTGAGAACTGCCAAAAGACTAGTAATGTCTCCATAGGTACATCTTTCCTCTCAAGAGCACTCACTTTCCTCACATTTTTTCTCACTCATCTTTGATTTCATGATCATCAATTTAATAACCTTCTTGGTCCACATTTTAAACGCTCTTCTTACTTTAGGGTTTTTCCCAACTTACCGAGGGAAAAAAGCACATCTTGGAGAGGATGTTGTGATCCTTTTGATCCATACTTACACCTGAGTAGGCATCACCCCCGGAAACAGATCAGAATGATTCTCACTATGAATTCGTTGTCCTCCACTTACGCTGGGACTTCCACAGGGCTTATTTCTAGATCTCTATTCCTCCCATCAGGCAATCTCATCTCTACGTATCACCTCAATAGCCACCTATATAAATAGATTGCTCTCAAATTTAGAGCTCCTACTCAGTTTTATCCTCCAAGCACTAAACTGGCATATTTAACTGCATGAGGCAATGTCTCAGGGGTTCCTCCAAAGCACAGTGTCTGGGACTGAACTCAGGTTCTCTCTCCCAATCAATAAAGTTCTTTTATTTTTTCCTGTCTCAGACAAAGGTGACAGTATCTACTCAGTTATAATAATCATAAATTCAGGAGTCATTTTTAATACCTCTTTTTCATCAAGTCCAGTTTAAGGAGAGAGAGAGAGAGAGAGAGAGAGAGAGAGAGAGAGAGAGAGAGTGTGTGTGTGTGTGTGTGTGTGTGTGTGTGTGTGTGCATGTAGTCTCATACTCTGGCATCCTCTAAAATTGTTCTTCCCACTGCATACAGGCAGAATGATAGCTACCAAACACGAATCTGATGATTTAAATCATTTGCTTAAACTGGGCTCGGTGGCTCAGCCTGTAATTCCAGTGCTTTGGAAGGCTGAGGGAGTGGATTGCCTGAGCCCGCGGGTTCGAGACCTGCCTGGGCAACTTGGTGAGACCTCATCTCTACAATAAATCAAAAAATTAGCCGGACGTGGCAGCGTGCGCCTGTAGTTTCAGCTACTTGGAAGGCTGAGGCGGAAGGATCGCCAGAGCCCAGCAGGTTGAGGCTACAGTGGCTGGGCGACAGAGTGAGACTCCAACTAAAAAAAAAAAAAAATTTTTTTTTTGCTTAAACTTCTTAAATAACTTCCCATTGCTTTTAGGAGAAAGATAAAAATTCCTAACACAATATCTAATGGTTTGTGTGACCTAAGATTTATTTTCTGCCCAGGTGCAGTGGTTTACGCTTATAATCTCATCACTTTGGGAGGCCGAGGTGAGAGGATTGCCTGAGTCTATGGGTTCAAGACCAGCCCGGGCAAATTGGCAAGACCTCATCTCTACAATAAATTAAAAAAATTAGCCGGGCATGGTGACACCTTGCCTGTAGTTCCAGTTACTTGGAAGGGTGAGGCAGAAGGATCACCTGAGCCCAGCAGGTGGAGGCTGCAGTGGCCATGAGCGTGCCAATGCCCTCTAGCCTGGGTAACAGAGTGAGACTCCAGCTCAAAAAAAAAAAGAAGAAAAAAAAGAAAAAAGCTTTATTTTCCATCATCTCAAACTTCTCTCTGCTTCTTCTCTTTGACCAGAACCTACACTTTGTCTGCCAGGAGTTCTTGTGCTTGACTCTTTATATATTCTGTTTCCTCTCCCTGGAGCACCCTTTCCTCCTCTCTTCACCAAAATGATTAAAACTTATCCCTCCTAAAGAGGGATAAGTTAAATAAAATAAAAGACATTTCTTATAAATTTATAAAATAAAGGTATTCAAGTGTTAATTTCTTGAGCATCTTCCTTGCTCACTCCAGCTGGCTTTAATTTCCAATGACAAAATTTCATAGTACAAAAAACTCTCTTTATCACACCACTCTTACAAATTGACTCCTTTGTCTGTCTCCCCACAAGATTGTAAGCTTTAAGGCAGCAGGGGATGTGTCTGTCTTTATATAGTATAGATTTTATCCCTAGTCCTTAACATAGTGTTTAGTTGAGATGTCTGTAGAGTGTGTGTGTTTGTGTGTGCAGTTAGGCAAGAAATTGTTTAAGCAAATGGCAGGAATGGAATATGAATGAATATTTGTGTTTTGGAATCATTGCTCACTAATATTTGCCGAATACTTGCCCTCTGTCAGGCATTAATCTAAGAACTTTACATTTATTAATTAATGCATTATCTAATTTGCCCCGTTTTTCTTAGAAGAAACTAACCAAAATGGGGTCACAAATTCAAATCGAAGCATGTCTGATTCCCAAGCCTGAGGCCATATTGCCTCCCAGTCTCATAGTTTAACTTAACCTTCTCCAGGGAACTGTTTCTGCTTTGCCCATAAGAATGAGTGCATGTTTCATTTTCACTCTGATAACAAAAACCAGTACTATTATAGGACACCTTAACTTTTTATTTTTATTATGCTTAATTGATTATGAGGAGGAACACAAAGAAAATGGAATTATCTTTTGGAAGGCAAGTCCCTTGTAGGACAATCAAGCAGTCTATCAAAGTTTTTTTTTTTTTTTCCTGGAAGTTTTAAGACGGCTGCATCACGATTTGTAGAAGAAACATCCCAAACCATAGCAAACACATGACTGGTTCTTCCACCCTGACAGTGCATCAGTCTGCAACTCACTGAGTGTTCAACAGTATTTGACAAAAATGACATGACCCCTGTGCCCCACCCTTCCTGTTCACCAAATCTTGCTGTGAGCAATTTGTTTGTTTGTTTGTTTCCCCAGATGAGAAAAGTTCTCAAAGAGAAATGTTGTATCAATGTAAAAGAGGTGAAATGAAAAAACAGCAGAACTAAAAGGAATCAAAACTGATGGATTCAAAAACTGCTCTGAACAGTGGAAAAAGTGTCTTGAAAGGTGTATTGTATCAAACAGTACTTTAAAGGTGACTGAAGTTTAAAAATGTGAGACTAAATATATAAATTTTTATAAATAAATTGTGGGTATTTTGGGTTCTCTTTGCATGTCTCATGCTCCTCTTTGAAGAAGTTATCAAGATTTTTCCTGTTTGTATTACAAAATAATACTTAACATAGTGATTTAGACACGGTATATAGTCAAAAAACATTAAAATGTCATAGAGCCATGTTTATTACATTGGGGTTAGCCATGAAAAAATAAATGTTTGTAAAGAAATCCATATTCCAGGGTTAAAATGTCACAAAATTGCCATTTGTTCAAAATGAGATATGGCTCAGGCATCATGCTTTTGAAAAGTTTCTCAGGTGATTCTAAGCATAGTGAGTTTAAGAAACTTATTGAAATTTAAGACAGGACTTCATTAGTCCTGAGAATTGAAGTCTGTAACATGAGGCTACCATGTCAATGTGTCCCTGTGTTATGAATCAGTATATTTCCATGAAGACTAGACAGAGGATCAGAGAGATAAATGAGACTACTCTGTTCTAGAATCTGGGAGCTTTACCTCCCATTGTTTAATATACTCTCTGTGACATTTGTAAATTAAGAAGCCGCACACTGAATTCTCTCTTTAAACAATGTCTTTCAAAATTCAAAAGATAGTTATCAGTAGCAGCTCTGCTCCCTCCAGCAGTGAAGACACTGGATGCCAATGTGTTCTTTTCAGGAGCCCCCCGTCACAATGGGTGACTCTATCCCCTTTGATTGCAGAGGTGCCACACACTTGCATGCACCCTACAAGGACCTGAGAACTGGTCTGTGCAGGCCCACCATTGGCAGCATTCCCAAATCCTGTTAGACATATTTACAGGAAAAAGTTCTTCCTTGCAAAAGCTACTCCATAAAACTGGAAGTAGTAACTGTTCTACCAGATGTAAAGATCAACATAGGAACATGAGAAACATAAGAAAGCAAGGAAACATGACACCTCTAAAGCAACAAAAGAATTATCCAGTGACAGATCCCTTTCAGAAAGAAAGCTATAATATATCTAAAAAGGAATTAGAAGTAATGACCTTAAGGAGTATTCACCAAGATTCAAGAGAGCACAGACAATTCAATGAAATTAGGAAAACAATCAATGACATGAACAAGATAATCAACAAAAAGATAGACATAATTAAAAGTAAATCTTGAAACTGAAGAATTTAATGAGTGAAATTTTAAAAAATATAACCAAGGATCTCAGCAATAAACTAGATCAAGCATAAGAAATTATTTCTAAACTTGAAGACGAGTTTTTTGAAAAAAATCAGAAAAAAAGACAAAGGAAAAAGAATAGAAAATAATGAAGAAGACTTATGGCATATATGGGACATTATTAGGTAAACAAATATTTTTATTTGGGGATTTCCAGAAGGAGAAGAGATGCGAAAGGGCATAGGAATCTATTTAATGAAATAATACCATGAAAACTTCCCAAGATTTGGGAGAGATATGGACATCCAGATATAGACAACCTAAAGATTCCTAAATATATGAGTATTTGGCCAAAAAATATCCTCCTCCAGGCACATTATAGTCAAACTGTCAAAAGTCTAAGACAAGAAAAGATTTATAAAAACATGCAAGAGAAAAAGGCCAGTTCATATATATGTGAATCTCTATCAGATAGATTAACAACAGATTTCCTAGCAAAAGCATTACATGTCAGAAGAAAATGGGACAATGTATTCAAAGTGCTAAAACAGAAAAATTTGTCATTCTAGAATACTACACCCTACAAACCTATGCTTTGGAAATGAAGAAGAATAAATTATTTCCCAGACAAGCAAAGACCAAGGAAATTTATCACTACTAGACCTGTTTTTGCCCAAAGAAAGAAAGAAAAAAGAAAAAAATGCTTTTAAGTATTCTACATCTGAAAAAAAGTATCTACCATCAAGAAAACACATGAAAGTATAAAATTCAATGGTAAAGCAGATACACAAATGAGAAAGAGAGAAAAATCAAATGTCATCACTAGAAAAAAAAAACCAAACAAACACCAAACTGCAAAAATAAACAATAGCAGGGGAAGAAAAAAATGCATAAAAAATAACCAAAAAGCAGTTAACAAATGATAAGAGTGAGTCCTCATCTATCAATGCAATTTAAGTGCAAACACTTTAGATTTCCCAATTAAAAGATATAGATTTACTGCACAGATTTTTAAAAAGCAACACCCAAGTATATGCTACCTACAAGAAATTCACCTCACCCGGAAAGACACAAATAGACTGAAAATTAAAGGATAGGAAAGATACTACATGCAATCAGAAAACAAAAGCAAGCCCGAGTAGCTATACTTATATCAGATGGAATTGATTTTAAGTCAATAAACACAAAAGAATGCCATATATCATATAAAGAGATTATCTCTACAAAAGGTTATAAATTGTAATTATATATAACAACACTGGCACAGAAAGATATATAAAGCAAATATTATTAGAGTTGAAGGAAGAAATAAGACCCAGCACAAGAACTATTGGAAATTTCAACACTCCACACTTAGCATTAGATAAATCATCCGAATGGAAAAACAACAAAGAAACATCAGACTTAAAATGCACTAGGACTAGATGAATCTAACAGATATTTACAGACTATTTCATCTTATAACTTCAGAATACACGTTCTTCTCATCAGTACATGAAATATTATCCAGGATAGACCATATCTTAGGCCACAAGACAAGTCTCAACAAATATTTTAAAAATCAAAATTATATAAAGTATCTTATAAGATCACAACAAATATCTAAAAATTCAAAATGACATAAAGTATCTTTTTAGATCACAATAGGATAAAACTAGAAATTGGTAACAAGAGGAAATTTTCAAACTGAACAAATACATGAAAATTAAGCAAAATGCTGTGTGAATGTGTTATGACCGAGTAAGCAAGAAGTCTCACCAGCAAGCTGAGTCTAATTAATAGAGTCCTTTATTAATGCATGGATCAAGAGCAGGCAAACACCAGAACAACTCTTGATGAACTAGTGTAGTTTGTGACAAACTTTTATTGGTAAAATTTGTAGTATTGGCTACATAGCAACTTAGTGGCCATGGTAACTATTAACTAACAACATGGCAACCAAAATGGGAACTTTTATTTTTTAGGGAGTTTTATTAATGTCATGTCCTAGGTATAGCCGGTGCCTGGAAAGTCCCTGAAGTTTTTCCAACAAGATATAGTTTAAGGTAGTTACATAGAGACAAAGTAGAAGAATCATTACACAATGGAGATACCTTGGTTAGGTTATTAACAAAATATAAGAACAAAATATGAAAATGTAAAAATAGTGTCTCACAAAGTGTAACATTTGATTTCAGTTAACAAAGCACACAATTATGGAACTTATGGCTAAGGAGTTTTGTAACAGTCAGCAGGAAATGGTTAGCATGACCTGCCCAAAGGGGACAAAGCTGGGGGTCTGTGGTCATGGCAGTGTTACAGTAATCACACGTAGGCATTGATAAGTGATTCTTAGGTAAGGCAGGCAACTAAGATGGAAGTTTTAAACAAAATGGAGTAAGCTGGTTGATACTATTATTTTGCTAGCAATTTGATTTTTTTTTTTTGAGTTGGAGTCTCACTCTGTTGCCCAGACTGGAGTGCAGTGACCGCTCCCGGCCACCGCAGCCTCGACCTACTGGGCTCCGGCGATCCTTCCGCCTCAGCCTTCCAAGTAGCCGGAATTACAGGCATGCACTACCATGCCCGGCTAATTTTTTGATTTATTGTAGAGATGAGGTCTCGCTGCCCAGGCGGGTCTCGAACTCGTGGGCTCAGGCAATCCACTCACCTCAGCCTCCCAAAGGCGCGGGATTACAGGCTGAGCCACCGAGCCCGGCTATGAAAAAAACTTTTAAAAAATGAAAATAAAAACACAACATGACAAAGTATATGGGGTACAGCAAAATCAGTACTAAAATGAATATTTACAGCAATAAACACTTAGATCAAAAAAATAGAAAGATTTTAAGTAAACAGCCTAATGATGCACCAAAAGAAACCAGAAAAGCAAAAACAAAACAAATCCAACGGAGGTAGAAGGAAATAAATAATAAAGATAAAGGAATAACTAAAGAAAATAGAGACTATAAAAAGATCAATAAAGTAAGGGTTGATTTTTTTGAAAATGTAAACAAAATAAAAGCACCATTAACTAGACATACTACTGCTTATAAGACAAGATTCAAGCAAACTAGAAGTGAAAAAAGGAGACATTATAAATGATACCACAGAAATACTAAAGATCTTTAGAGACTTATAAACAAATATACCAACAAATTAGAAAGACTAGAGGAAATAGATAAATTTTTGGACACATACAACTTACTAAGATTGAATTAGGAGTAAATTAAAAACCTAAACAGATTTAGTGATGAGTAGCAAGATTAAATCAGTACTGAAAAGTTTTCCAATGAAAAAAAGCCCAGAACCACAAAGCTTCAGTACTGATTTCTACCCAACTTTTAAAGAACTAATATCAATTTTTCTTAAACTACTTTGAAAAATTAAAGAGAGTTCTTTCTAACTCATTCTATGAGGAGAGCATTACATCCAAGCAACACAAAAACACAACAGAAAGAGAAAACTATATAACACTATCCTTGACAGGGATAAATGCAAAAATTATCAATACACATGAGCAAATAAAATCCAATAGTATTTCAAAAAGATAATACACCATGATAAAGTGTGAATTTATGACAGGGACATAAGGACAGGTCAACATATGCAAATCAACATATGTGATATATCAGAAGAATGAAGAACAAAACCATATGATCACTTCAATAGATGCAGTAAAATCATATGATAAAATGTAGCATCCCTTTATGATAACAACTCAGCAAATTAGGTATAAAAAGATCATACTTTTAACACAATAAATACCTTATATGACAAACCCACAGCTAATATTGTACTGAATGGGAAAATTTAAAGCTCTTCCTTTAAAAACTGAAATAAGACAAGGATGCCCACTTTTACCACTTTTATTCAAGATAATACTGGAAGACCTAGACAGAGCAATTAGACAGCTGAAAGAAAGAAAGAGCATTCAACTGAAAAAGGGAAATAAATTGTACCTCTTTGCAGTTGACATGATCTTATGCATAAAAAATCCTAAGAAGTGTACCAAAAAATTCTTATAACTGCTGAACATACTCAGAAAATTTTCAGGATATAAAATTGATGTATGAAGATCAGTAGTGTGTCTACACACAGATAACAAACAAGCAGAAAAAGAAATTTAAAAAGCAATCCCATTAACAGTAGCTGCAACAAATAAATACCTAAGAATATATTTAACTAAGAAGGTAAAAGATGTCTGCAAGGAAAATTACAAAACATTGATGAAAGAAATTGAAAATGACATGTAAAAATGGAAAGACATCCCATGTCTATTGATTGAAAGGATTAATATTGTGAAAGCGACCATACTACCCAAAGAAATCTATAGATTCCATGCAATCCTTGTCAAAATACCTTTGGCATTTTAAAAATAAATATTAAAAAAATCCTAAGATGTATATAGAAACACAATAGATGCCAAATAGCTAAATTAATTCTGAGCAAAAAGAACAAATCTCATATATCACAAAGCTATGGTACCCAAACAGCATGGTACTTGTACGAAAACAGACACATAGACCAATGGTATAGAATATAAAACCTAGAAATAAATCTACATATTACAGACAACTATTTTGTAACAAAGGTGCCAAGAACATACATTGGGGAAAGAACAGCCTTTTCAATTAATAATGTTAGGAAAACTGAAAATCCATATGCAGAAGAATGAGACTAGACCCTTATTTCTCACCATATATGAAAATAAACTCAAAATGGATTAAAGACTTAAATGTTAATACCTGAAGCCAATGAACATATGTGTGAAGGTGTCTTTTTGGTAGCGTGATTTATGTTCCTCTGGGTCTATTAGCAGAGGTAGGATGACCAGATTGTATGGTAACCAAATTTTTAGTTATCTAAGAAAATACCACACTGCTTTCCACAAAGGTTGAAGTCGCTTACATACCCACCAACAGTGTAGAAGTGTTTATTTTCTCTGCAACCGCACCAACAACTGTTTTGTTTTTAACTTTTTAATTATAGACATTCTTACCTGTATTAGTTACTGCTGTATTTACAATAGCAAAAACATGGAGCCAATCGAGATGCTCGTCAAAAGTGGACTGGATAAAGAAAATGTGGCACATATACATGACGGACTACTACACAGCCATAAAGAAGAACAAAATCATGTCCTTGTAGCAACATGGGTGCAGCTGGAGGCCATCATTCTAAGTGAATTAACACAGAAACAAGAAACAGAGTGCCACCTGTTCTCACTCATCAGTGGGCCATGGTGACTAGATGCATGAATACAAAGATGAGAACAAGCGATGCTATACACTGCTCATGGAGGGAGGTAAGGAGGAAGGATAAGGGTCACACAATCAGAAATTGGGTGCCAGGTCTACTGGCAGAGAGAGAAGGGGCCTGCAAGAAGCCCAAACTATACCTGCCCACAATTTACTTATGTAGTAAATCCTTACATGCACCCCACAACTCAAAACTAAAATAAAACCTGAAATCACAAAACTACTAGAAGAAAACTTAGGAAAACCATTTAGGGCATTCATCTGAACAGAGATTTTATAGTAGCAAAAGAAACAAATAGGGAAATTGGATTATATCAAACTAAAAAGCTTGGGTACAGCAAAGGAAACAATCACAATGTGAAAAGACAACCTGAAGAAGAGGAAATATTTGTGAACTATTCATGCAACAAAGATTAATATCAGGCCGGGCTCGGTGGCTCAGCCTGTAATCCCGCGCCTTTGGGAGGCTGAGGTGAGTGGATTGCCTGAGCCCGCGGGTTCGAGACCCACCTGGGCAGTGAGACCTCATCTCTACAATAAATCAAAAAAAAGCCGGGCGTGGTAGCGCGTGCCTGTAATTCCGGCTACTTGGAAGGCTGAGGCGGAAGGATCGCCGGAGCCCAGCAGGTCGAGGCTGCGGTGGCCGGGAGCGGCCACTGCACTCCAGTCTGGGCAACAGAGTGAGACGCCAACTCAAAAAAAAAAAAAAAAAAAAGATTAACATCAGGATATACAAGGAACTTAAAAAACTCTACAGCAAAAAATAAATATTTGATTTCAAAATGGGCAAAGGATCTGAATAGACATTTCCCAAAAGAAGGCATAAAAATGGCCAAAAGGTATGAGGGGGCATCCCCCCAAAAATGTAATTTATTTATTTAAAAAAGTGTATTTATTCTTTTCTTCCCCCCCCATTTATTCTTACATGTTAAAACTTCAGTCACCTTCAAATACAGAGAGTTTGATGCAATGCACCTATCAAGACCCATTTCTCACTGCACAAAATAGTTCTTTGGCTGTTTTTTGTTTTGCCTCTTCCACATCAACAAAACCTTTCTCTTTGAGGCCTTTTTTCACCCGGGGAAACAAAAAAATGTCAATTGGGTCAAGACTGGGTGAATAAGAGGGGTAGGGCATGGGGGTGATGCTGTTTTTGGTCAAAAACTACTAAACACTCAGTACAGTGTGGGCAGGCACAATCATAAATCACTCATCATGAAATGGGCAAAAGCACTCCAAAAAAAATCTCCAAAGGAAAAAAAATCATTGAAGCCAAAACGCAGTCTCTGTCAACAAAGTTAGCTAGTACACTGATGCCAGTGGGTTCCTAGAATACTAACCTAGTGGGGGAAGCCTGTACCACAAGTTACATGCCCTCCAAAAATTAATTCTGTTTTTTGGGGTGTCCTCCCTCATATATGAAAAAATTTTTAACATCATCAATCATCAGGAAAATGCAAACCAAAACCATTATTATATATCTTATCACTCCAGTTAGAATGGATAATATTTTTAAAAAAGGATGGTGAGACTACAGAGAAAACCAAGCCTTTCATACACTGTTAGTGGAAATGGAAATTAGTATAGCATTATGAAAAGCAACAGGGAGGCTCCTCAAAAACTTAAAATAGAAAAATATATCATTCAGCAATTTCACTACTGGGTATTTAACCAAAGAAAAGGAAAGCAGTATACTGGAGAGACATTTGAGCCCTTATGTTTATTGCAGCACTATTTGCAATAGCTAAGATATAAAATCAACATGTGTCCCTCAACAAATGGGTGGATAAAGAAAATGTGGTCTAGATACACAATGAAATACTATTCAACCACAAAAAGTAAAATCTTGTCATTTATGGATGCATAGATAAGCCTGGAGGACATTATGTTATATAAAATAATTCAGGCAGAAAGATAAATACTGCACGCACTCACTCATATGTAGGAGCCAAAAAAAAAAAAAAAACCAAAAAAAAAAAAAAAAAGCTCATAGAAGTAAAGAGTAGAACTGTGATTATTAAAGGCTAGGAAGGGTAGGGAGGAGGATAGTATATATAGAGATTGGTTAATGGATACAATATTATAGCTAGACAGATTGAATAAATTCTAGTATTCTATAACACCATAAAGTGATTATAGACAACACTACTTTATTGTATGTTTTCAAGTAACTAGAAAAAAGGAGTTAAAATGTTCTCATCTCCACGTGGATCATTCTCCAAAATAGACCGTATCCTTGGCCATAAATCAAGTCACAATAAGTTCAAAAACATCAGATTATACTAAGCATCTTCTCATACCACAGTGGAAAAAAATTAGAAATCAACGCTAAGAAGAACTCTCAAAACTATACAACTTCATGGAAACTGAACAACTCACTCTTGAATGACCCTTGGGTAAACAATGAAGTTAAGACAGAAAATTTTAAAAATTGTTGAAACAAAAGAAAATGGTTTCACAACATACCAAAAACCTCTGGGACACTGCAAAAATAGTTCTGAGAGGAAAGTTTATAAGCTTTAAATGCCTGCATCAAAAAGATAGAGAGGTCAAAAATTAACAGCTTAACCTTGCACCTCAAAGAATTAGAAAAACAAAAACAATCTAAACCTGAAGTTAGCAGAAGAAAAGAAATAAAGATCAGAGCAGAACTTAATGACATTGAGACCAAAAAATGACACAAAGGATCAGCAAATCAAAAAGTTGGTTCTTTGAAAGGATAAACAAAATTAACAGACCACTAGCTAGACTAACCAAGGAAAAAAGAGAGAAAACTCAAATAAGCTTAATCAGAAATGACAGAAATGACATAACCACAAATACCATAGAAATAAACAAAAGATCATCAGGAACTATTATCAACACCTTGAAGGCAACAAACTGGAAAACCTAGAGGAAATGGATAAATTCCTGGAAACATACAACTTACAAACATACAAGACTGAAGCAAGAAGAAATAGATATCCCAAATAGACCAATAATGTGCAATTAAATTGAATCAGTAATTTAAAAATCTCCCAACAACAACAACAAAACCTAGGGCCAGATGGATTCACAGTTAAATTTTATAAGATGTACAAAGATGAGCTGGTACCAATCCTACTGAAACTATTTCAGAAAATTGAGAAGGAGGGATTCCTTCTTAACTCATTATATGAAACCAATATCACACTAATACCAAAATCAGGAAAGGACACAACAAAAAAAGAAAACTACAGGCCCATTTTTCTGATGAATATAGATGCTAAAATCCTTAACAAAATACTGGCAAACTGAATTCAACAGTATATCAAAAAAATATTCATCACAACCAAGTGTGTTTTATTCCAGGGATGCAAGGATGGTTCAATACTCACAAATCAATAATCATGAAATACTAAACAAACAGAAGTAAACAAAATCCATATGATCATCTCATAAATGCAGAAAAGGCATTCAACAAAATACAACATTCCTTCATGATAAAAACCCTCGACAAACTAGGTATTGAAGGAACATATCTCAAAATAATAAGAGCCATATAAGACAAACCAACAGCCAGCATCATACTTAACTGGGAAAAGTTGAAAATATCCCCCCAAGAACCAGAACAAGACAGGGATGCCCACTCTTACCACTTTTACTGAACATCATACTGGAAGTACTAGCAAGAACAATCCAGCATTAGAAAGAAATAAGAGGCATCCGAATCAGCAAGGAAGAAGTCAAACTATCTCTGATCATGGAGACATAATTGTATACCTAGAAAATCCCTAAAAGCTTTTTGAAGAATCTTCTAGGCCTCATAAATGACCTCAATAAAGTCTCAGTACACAAAATTAATGTACAAAAATCAAACCAAGAACCAAATCAAGAATATAATATTATTCGCACTAGACACACACACACACACACACACACACACACACTATATATATATATATATTTAACTTTCTTAGTTAAAGAAATATATACTCCTATATATAGGAGTACACCTAACTAAGAAAGTTAAAGATCCCTACAAGGAAGAGTACCAAACACTAAGGAAAAAAACTGTGGATGATACAAACAAATGGAAAAGACATTCAATGCTCATGGACTGGAAGAATCAATTTTGTTAAAATGACCATACTGCTCAATACAATATTGCTACAGCTTCAATGCAATCCTGATCAAAATACCAACTTTATTTTTCTCAGAACCAGAAAAGGCAATATTAAAGTTTATATGGAATCAAAAAAGAATCTGAATAGCTAAAGCAATTCTAAGAAAAAAAAAATTGCAGTAGCATCAAACTGCCTGACTTCAAATTAATTATGCTACAAGGCTACAGTAACTAAAAGAGCATGGTACTGACAAAAGAGTAGACAGATTGACTATTGGAACAGAATAAAGAATCCAGTAATAAAACCAAATTCCTACAACCAATTGATCTTTGAGAAAGCTGACAAAAATAAACAATGGAGAAAGGACACCCTACTATGAACAGTGGCTGGGAAAATTGACTAGCCATATGAAGAAGGAAAAAAACTGGACCCCTATCTCTCACATATACAAAAATTAATTCAAGATGTAAGTCCTGAAATTGTAAAAATCCTAGAAGAAAACCTAGGAAACACTCTACTGGACATTGGTCTAGGCAAAGAATTTATGAAAAAAGACCCCAAACCAAATGCAGCAAAAACTAAAATAGACAAATAGGACTTAAACTAAAAAGTGTCTGCATATCAAAAGAAATCTTCAACAGAGTGAAAAGAAAACCCACTGAATGGGAGAAAATATTTGCAAATTATGTCTCAGAGAAAGGTCAAACATCCAAAATCTGCAGGGAACTCAAACAATTCAAAATGAAAAAAACCAAATAAACACCTCAACAAAATGAGCAAAGGACATAAGTAGACACTTCTCAAAAGAAGACACACAGCAGTCAAAAAACATATAAAAATGTTCAACAGAACTAATCATCAGAGAAATGCAAATTGAAACCACTGTGAGATATCACTCACACCTGTCAGAATGGCTATTACTAGAAAGTCAAAGAGGAACAGATGTAAGCGTGGTTGTGGAGAAAAGAGAGCTCTCATCCACTGTGGGTGGGATGGTAAACTAGTTCAACCTCTATGAAAAACAATATGGAGATTTCTCAAAGAACTAAAAATTGAATTACCACGTGCCTCAGCAATCCCACCACTAGAGATCTACCCAAAGGAAAGTGAATCAATATATTAAAAAGATACCTGTACTTGTATGTTCATCGCAGCACTATTTACAACAGCAAAATCATGGAACTAACCTAAGTGTTCACTGACAATTGACAGGATAAAGAAAATGAGATATATATGCACCATGGAAGACTATGCAGGAACAAAAAATAAAATAAAATCATACCTTTGCAGCAACATTGATGGAGCTGGAGATTATCATCCTACCTGACTCAGGAACAGAAAACCAAACATCACTTGTTCTCATTTACATATGGGAACTAAATGGTCACAAAGATGGAAATAGCAGATACTGGGGACACCAATAATGGGGGAGGGAGACTAAGATTCAGAAATTACCTATGAGGCACAATGGTCACTCTCTGGGAAATGGGCCACTTGAGACCCAATCCCCACCACTACACAATATGCCCATGCAATGAACATGCATGCGTACCCCCGATCTAAAATAAAAAGTGTTTAAAAAGTGTTCCAACACAATGAAATGATAAATATCCGAGGTAATGTGAATGCTAATTTCTTTGATTTGATGATTACTTATTGTATACATTTATTGAACTATCACACTATACCCCCATAAATAGGTACAATTATTATGTGTTAATTAAAAAAATAAAATGTGAAGGCTAATCTGCACTAATTAGCAAACATAATTCTAACACAATTCTGCAACATCTGATGCAACCGTCAGTGTGTTTTAATCAGTCTTTTCTTCTTAGACTAATTCTTCTCTAAGGACCATATTTCACTATAGTAAGAAAATATGTGATATTTGGCTTTCTGTTTCTTAGTTACTTCACTTAGAATGATGGCCTCCAGTTCCATTCTTATTTTTGCAAAAAACATGTCTTCATTCTTTTTTCCGGGGTGTATATGTACCACACTCACATTTTCTTTATCCAATCATCCATTGATGGACACACAGGTTGATTCCATGACTTTGCTATCGTGAATAGTGCTGCAATAAACATGAGTGTGGGTGTCTTTTTCATAAAATGATCTTTTCCCCCGTGGGCTAGATACCCAGTAGTGGGATTAATGAATCAAACCTTAGTTCTACTTTTAGTTGTTTGAGAAATCTCCATACTGCTTACCATAGGGATTGTACTAATTTACATTCCCACCAACAGTGTACAAGTGATCTGTTTTTTTCCACATACTCACCAATATCTGTTGTATTTTGACTTTTTATAGTAGCCATTCGAATTGGCATACGATGGTATCCCATTATGGTTTTCATATGCATTTCTCTGATGATGAGTGATGCTGAACATTTTTCATCTGTTTGTTGGTTGCTTGTACTCCTACTGAAAAATGTCTGCTCTCACTTATAAGTGGGAGGTAAACAATGGGTCTACATGGACACAAAGAGTGCAATAATATGCCAGGTGTGGTGGCTTACACCTATAATCCCAGCAATTTGGGAGGCCGAGGTGAGAGGATTGTCTGAGCCACAAGTTTGAGGCCAGCCTGGGCAATTTTGCAAGACCTCATCTCTACAATAAATCAAGAAAAATTACCTGGGCGTGGTAGTGCGCGCCTATAATTCCAGCTACTTGGAAGATTGAGAGGGAAAGATCACCTGAGCCCAGCAGGTTGAGGCTGCAGTGGCCGTGAAAGTGCCACTTCACTTCAGTGTAGGTGACAGAGTGAGACTCTGACTCAAAAAAACAAACAAAAAACAAACAAACAAAAAAGAGTGGAATAATAGACATTGGAGACTCCAAAAGATAGGAGGGTAAGAAGAAGATGAAGGATAAAAAATGACCTATTGGGTACAATGTACACTGTTAGAATCATAGGCCCACTAAACGCCCATGTTTCAGCATTATGTAACACATTCAAGTAACAACACAGTGCTTGTGCTCCTTATATCTATAAAAATAAAAACAAAATTAAAAAGGAAAATATCAAATTGTTCTCCTTAAGTTCTTAGAAGTGAAACCCTATGAATAATTACAATTGCCCAAATCAACTTGAATTATTAAATCACATAGACCTCTGAAGGTCTAGAAAGGTCTCATTCGAGATGATCAAAAAAGGCAGTGAGACTTAAAAAACCTCAAGAGAGCTTCTCTTTGTACACAGTGTACTCTAGCCCCAGAGCCAGGGACTCGTAATTCTATACACGTATGCTTTAAGTTCATAACATTAGGAAAATTACCTCTTTTATAGATGTCTGCTTTCTAGCATCTAACACACAGTTTCTTTAAGAACAAGTGTGGAAGACAGAAACATGTCTCCCAATTTGTCAGGTAACTAAAACTCATTTAAAAGAAATCAAAAGTCATTGAGGAAAACATTTTCTTTTTCGCATCCTGTATTGACTGTGACTAGTATTTTAGCCTTGAACTGATGTTTTTTGGGGATTTAAAATGTTTAGATATCAAGGATTTCTGCATTTTTTAAATCCCTCCCCCACCAAAAAAGCCTCCACATTTAAGAATCAGATTCTGAGGGTAGACATGAAAGGCCTGGGTATCATGTTTAAGATTTCTATACATATTCTTCCTTTTCTTTTCTCCTATTTCAATTTCTTATTCTCTTATTTTTTTAGGAGGAAATAATATGTGTGAGAGGAGGTGAGTCAGGGTTATCCTCTACTCCTGATATAAATTTTAGCAGACATGGGTTTTTAAATGAGAGCATTAATGTCTTGAAATTCAGATTCAACTCTGTGCAACAGCACTCATGGAGATTGACTTGATTTAACCAAAATAAGAAGCTGTTTATTTGCTTGAGTACTTACCTATTTTATTATAAGAGACTAGGGTTGATTTTTTTTCTTAGCAAAGCATGCTGTGAAAATTTCCAGACTAGCCTCTGAAAAGCAGAGTATCCATCATTCTGACAAGTTCTAAACCCATGACTTGTTTTCTGGTGAACATTTAAAGATCACTCTGTCTGTAAGAGTTAACAATTTTGCAACGCTTCTTGCTAAAAGAGTATGCTTATTTAATTTATAACGGAGAGTAATCACATTTTAAACAAATTCATTCGTTTTCCTCTCTGGCTTCATCCAAGCACCCTTCACCTCCACCCAACCCCTGCCCTCACCCCAGGTGAGAAGGTGGCAACCCCTACCTTATGTTTATTCATTTTGGTTCAGCATCATTAATGTTAACTGACTCCTAGATTTCATATTTTCAGCAACTGAAAATGCAAACTGAACCCTATATTTCAACAAATCAGCGACTGCAGAAAGCTATTTGTTGGTGATTCAAGAAAACATATAGTTTACTCTTCACTTAAAATCTCCTATGATTAAAAAACAATACATTTGAAGATTGATGAATGTAAGAAAAGAGCATCCTATAACAAATTGCATTTGTATCATTGCTTCTGTATGATGACATCTATCAAGCAAAATTCATAGAAAAAAAACTCGTCTAAAATGGGTTTGTGCATAGCATTTCACTTTTCTTGATCTGTTACACACTGTTTTTCTTTCAAACGATTGCTTTTCTTTGTCTTTGAGAATGCTGTCATATGTTGAAAGAACCATCGCAGCTTTTTCTTCCCTAATCAGAACAAGTAATACCTATCATATTCACTCACAATTCCAGATTTTATAAATGTATGCTAAAAATTCATTGCATTGTACCTGAACTTTGAACTCCCATTTAAACTATGCTGGCCTTTGGGAAATGCTATTTTTTTATACAAATTTATTTATTTTTATTTTAAAGATGTAGGGTACAATTCAGGGTTAGGTATACAAATGTTCATTATGCAGGTATCCTTGTTGATGAGGTGTGTCCCTCCCTCTCTTGGCAATTTCCCTTAACTGCCAATCCCATTCCCCCTCCCCTGGCAGTTTCCCACTACTGTCAATCCTTTCTTATAGTATTACGGTAATTGTTCAAGGTCCACTTACGAGTGAAACTGTGGAACTCTGTTCTTTGTTTCTGTGATAGATCACTGAGTATGATAGACTCTAAATCCATCCAAGTTGCTGTGAAGCCCATATGTTTGTCCTTCTTTATGGCTGCATAATATTTCATTGTGTATACATACCACATTTTTTTTTTAACCAGACCAGCTTCTATGGGCAGTGTGGTTGGTTCTGAGTTTTTGCTATTGTGAATTGAGCTGCAACAAACATACATGTTCAGGTATCTTTTTGGTAGAATGACTTGAGTTCCTTTGGGTATATTCCCTATAGGGGGATTGCTGGGTCATATGGAAGGTCAATATCTAGTTCTTTCAAAAATTGCCACACTGTCTTCCAAAGAGGTTGCACTAGTTTGCATCCCTACCAGCAGTGTAGAAGCATTCCTTTTTCTCCACATCCTTGCCAACATCTGTTGTTACTTGTTTTATTAATGATGGCCATTCTTACTGGGGTTAGGTGGTATCTCAATGTGGTTTGGATTTGCATTTCTCTGATGATTAGTGAGGCTGAGCACTTTTTCATGTGTCTGTTGGTTGCTCGTATATCTTCTTTTGAGAAGTGTCTATTCATGTCTTTGCCCACTTTTAGGTGAGGCTGTTTGTTTTTTTCCTTTCAGTGCATTTGAGTTCCTTGTAGATCTTAGATGTTAGGCCTTTGTCGAATACACAGTTAGCAAATATTTTTTCCATTTTGTGGGCTGTCTCTCTGCTCTCCAGATGGTTTCTTTTGCTTTGGAGAAATTCGTTAGTTTGATGAGTTCTCACTTGTCTATCTTATTTCTTAAGGTATGGGCACTTGGAGTTTTGATCAGGAATTGGTTGCCAGTTCCAAGAAAATGTTATTGTTTTATCAGGATGTCATATTAATAGGATTTTGATATGGAAGCTACCACATATTGGTTTCTATGGCAAGTATGCAATGGTACAGGTATTCAACTCCCAAAGCAAAAAAAAAAAAAAAAAAAAAGAACATAGTATGTAGTGCTATTAGAGATAAGTTTTACATTTGTTTTTTAGCAAATTATTATCACATGTGATAGATATAGATAAGGGGTTCTCTTTTCTTAAAGAAGAAGTATATTCATCTCAGTTATTACACTCTGCTAAGCTCTAGGACTTACTTTTGAATGTTCAGGTGTAATATGTGACTGAATATTAATTAGTCATAAAGTATTCTCATTAGTTAAGTCCTGATATGGTATTTTGCCAGGTAACTCACAGTCTACTGCTGTTTATATTACTATTTTTAAAAAAATAATTTGTATATTTTGTTTTTTTGCAGCTACATCTGGCTGGCAGTGTTGAGATATCTACTCCTTCAAAGACAGCAACAAAATTTAAATTTAGGAGTTGATTAAATTTGAGCAAGAGTTAATATTGTGCAAAAATTTCGTCAGTGATATATGTGGTACACAGGTTTGTTGAGACAAATTCTACTTATTCCTTACTGCACAAAAGAAACATAATTCAACATCTACAACCATATACATTGTATATATATATGTGGGTCTCTCTCCACACATGCACACACACACACACACACACACACACACACACACACACACACTCTACATATATATATATACTTAAATATTTCTGTGTTTGTTTACTTATTTATATTTGAACTTGTTGAATAACAGTGTAAACACCAGCATGCAGCAGACACACGAATCTTAGCTTCCAGAAGTCCAGTGTTGGCATGTGTTTACAAAGCATTGCTGTGTCCTAAAACCTAACACCTATTCACATGTTTTCTTTCTGTCTTAAATATCGGTTAGTTGGAAGTATCACCTTTACTACTAACAGTGTGTAGTGACTTATAAGAAGTGAGCAAAACTCCTTTGCAGGAATTGGGTGGCAAAATAAACCTTGGACTTCAAGCTGAAAATTTTGATTTTGGACATTGAGGAGCCTGGACCCAGAGCAAGTTTTGGAGCTTTGGCGATTTGCACAGTCAGAGGAAAGCTCTCCCCGGTACTGAAACACGCATAGCCACAAGTCAAAGGGGTAGTCCCTTCTCTGAGATCCCCTCATGGTCACCAAAAGCAAACTGAAACGAGTGACTGAAGCATAAGTCTCAGTCATTGAGGTTTATCACACCGCCTTGGGGTGCACCTGGGAAAAAACATGAGCCACAGACATATCTGTGGCTGTTTTTCAGAAGAGGTTTCCAGAAGGTTTTGTTTTTGTTTTTGTTTTGAGTTGGAGTCCCACTGCGTAGTCCAGACTGGAGTGCAGCGGCCGCTCCCGGCCACCGCAGCCTCGACCTGCTGGGCTCCGGCGATCCTTCCGCCTCCGCCTTCGAGTAGCTGGAACTACAGGCGCGCGCTACCACGCCCGGCTGCTTTTTTGATTTATTGTACAGATGTGGTCCTGCCAAGTTGCCCAGGCGGGTCTCGAACCCACGGGCTCAGGCAATCCACTCACTTCGGCCTCCCCAGGCTGAGCCACCGAGCCCGGCTTCAGGAGGTTTAATATTTATACATTTTCTTAAAGCAGGGGAGGGTATGTGGGGTAGTAAGGTGAATAGTTACATTCTGTGAGACTTTAGTCAGTGCAGGTTAATCTACAATTTATTTATGCTAAGGTGAATTAACCATTGAAGAAAAGGGAATATGGGAAGAGAACAATTATGCAGATATCTCAGGAATTGGGGGAGAGAGCAATCATTCTCATCTTGCCTTTGTTCTGCACCAGGAAAGATAAGCTAGTAATTTACAATTTATCAGAGTGGAATCGAACAGACTTGTAGTTTGGGGAACTAGGCTTTAGACTGCAAGTTAGAGTTACAATTGACATGACCTTGTTTCCTGGGAAGATACACCTTTGAACAATTATAATAATACTGCAAGAAGGGGATTAACAGTAGTGGGAAACCACCAGGGGGAGGGGGTGGGGCACATTTCATCAGTAAGGGCACCTGATCTCAAACAGGTGAAGTGGGGACCAAAGTGAGACCCAAACTTTACCTGTACCATTGCCATTTGTATACTAACCCAGAATTGTATCCCACATCTTGTTTTTTTGTTGTTGTTTTTTTTTTTGAGTTGGAGTCTCACTCTGTTGCCCAGACTGGAGTGCAGTGGCTGCTCCCAGCCACAGCAGTCTCCACCTGGGGGGCTCCGGCGATCCTTCTGCCTCAGCCTTCCAAGTAGCTGGAATTACATGTGCGCACTACCACGCCCGGCTAATTTTTCACATTTTTATATGTTATATATATATTTCTTTTTTGGGGGGGGGCTGGAGTGTCACTTTGTCACCCAGGCTGGAATGCAGCGGGTACTCTCATGGCCACTGCAGCCCCAACCTGCTGGGCTCAGGCAATCTTCTGCCTCAGTCTTCTAAGTAGCTGTAACAACAGGCACACGCCACTACACCCAGCTAATTTTTTGATTTATTGTAGAGACAAGGTCTCACCAGTTGCCCAGGCTGGTCTCAATCCCTGGACTCAGGCAATCCTCTTGCCTTGGCCTCCCAATGTGCTGGGATTACAAGGCTACCACGCCAGGCCTGTACCCCATATCTTTAAAATTAAAAACAAAACAAAACAAAACAAAAAAGGTTTGGAGGCTAGCAAAGAATTTGCATGTAAGTGATTTTGTGGGAAGTGGTCATCAGGAAATAGTTGAGACCTTTCATCTTATTGTGGGAGTCTAGCTAATGTATGATGTTTTGAAACAAAGTTGTAAAGTAACAGTAATTCATTCAGCCTCCAAGCTTAACTTTCCTCATGTAAGGAGTTTGAGGTCTTGAGATTTTATTTTCCTTTACAGCCATATCCAGATAGGCTATGAGTTCCTAGAATATGTTAGGAGAAAAGTCAGTAATGGATTAATCAACTGATTCAAAGTCCAACCATGAGTCAGTGCCAAGAGTCAAAAGCAATAGCAGCAGAAACCCAAACTTCCGAACTTTCGATTCTATATAATATAAACACCAGCACCTTCTCAATAGGGACAACAAAGACTGAAACTGCATAAATCTGTCAATTTCGAATTATGACACCAAAAAATTAAACATTAATGGAGTTCATCAATTTTAGAGGTTGGAGTCAAAGGCTAACCATGATAATCCCGTGAAATTAACCACTAAAATGAACTGTTGCATCTTATCCCACAAATTATAAGTTTTCTTACCTATTGGCAATAGCCCAAAAGAAATTAGAGTGCTTGTGTCTACACTTTAAAAGCTAGTTCCTTTCCTTTCAGGACTCTAAAATCAAAACCAAAATGTTTTATGTGAGTATGATGGTAATTTCTGAAAAAATGAATCTTTTTTCCCCAGAATGACATAAATGCATATCCTTTCAAATAAATAAATATTTCTATCTTAAAAAATTCACTTGGCAGGCATAACAATTCTCTATATAATTCCAACATAGAATATAGAGGCTGTTTAGAAGTTTATTTGGCAAACATCCAATGAAAACTTGCATGGATAAAGTTAAAGAGGCAAGAAAGACTATTCAAGGCCATTGCAATAGGGAGGATAGGCCTGAACTCAGTCCAAGCTCAAGAGCATTAAAACAAAGGTTCAGCCTGTAATCCCGCGCCTTTGGGAGGCTGAGGTGAGTGAATTGCCTGAGCCCGCGGGTTCAAGACCCGCCGGGGCAGCGAGACCTCATCTCCACAATAAATTTTAAAAAATCAGCCGGGCGTGGTAGCACATGCCTACAATTCCGGCTACTTGGAAGGCTGAAGCGGAAGGATCGCCGGAGCCCAGCAGGTCGAGGCTGCGGTGGCTGGGAGTGGCCACTGCACTCCTGTCTGGGTGACAGAGTGAGACTCCAACTCAAAAAACAAAAACAAAAACAAACAAAAGCAAAAAACAAAGGCTGTAGGATTTTTTAAGAGCTGGGGTGGGGTGAGGATGGGGAGAGATGAAGCCATCTGTGTTTGCTGATTGACTTTATCTGAAAGGAAAGTAAACTCTCTCCTATTGTCCTGACAAGAAAGAGTAACACAGCTTGGAACAAGGGTGCCCACTGAAGTAAGTCTCCTTCCCTCCACAAGTGATCAGGAGACAGCAGCTGGGAGACAGGTATATTATTTTTCTTGATAATTACATTTCAAAGGATGGTTCCCAAATCAAAATTTACATCTCAAAGGGTCAGAGAAATAACCTGCAAAGACAAGTGGTCTACAGAAAGGAAAGTCATGGCCTAGAGGCAGAAAAAGCTTGTCTCAAGTTAGGCCAAGTAAGAAAAACATTAAGGCTTGTCTTGGTCACATCTGACCAGAAGTATTCATCTCCCCAGTCATATAAAAAATGTCCAGGCTTTCCAATTTTAGTGTAAGGTAAGCCAGAAGTAGTTTAACAATAATGGAACAATTTATTATTTTGTAGTATTTTGAAAACACGATGTTTAATTTTTCCCCTAATCTCTACCCTGGCCTGAACCTTTGCAATGATATAGTTACCCACTTGCAAGAATTCAGGAACTAGAATGAAAGAATAAGATCCATGGGAATGACAGAGAATCATTAAATATCCTTTAGTACAATCAACTTAATTAGCCACAGGCCAGGTGCCGTGGCTCATGCCTAAAATCCAGCAATTTGAGAGGCTGAGGCAGGAGGATCACTTGAGGCCAGAAATTGGAAGCCAGTCTGGGCAACATAGTGAGACTTGTCTCTACAAAATGTTAAATAATTAGGAGGTGCAGCGGCATGTGTCTGTAGTCTCAGCTACTTGGGATGATAAGGCAGCAGAATTTGCTTGAGCCCAAGAGTTTGAGAATGCAGTGAGCTATGATGGAGCAATGAGCTACGATGGTGCCTCTGCACGCCAGCCTGGGTGACAGAGTGAGACTTGATCTCTAAAAAGAATAAATAGCCACAGAAAAATCCTACTTCTCTGTATCCTAGTAAAAATAACTTTAATCTTAAGAAAGTAATTGTTCTAAATTAGTAATTAGTATCTTCTTAAAATATCAGCAGGTACTTGGAAATGGTCACATTGCCATACTGTCATTTACACCTGAAGATGACTTACTTGAAGAGAGTCTTTTCTCCTAGCAGCTTGCTAAAATCTTATAAATAAAATAATAGTATTTATAATAAAGGAGGAGTAGTGAGGAGGAAAATGCATGCAGCATTACAAGCCTGGGGCAGATTTAAATGGAACACCACAGCTGAAACATTTTCTTGCCCGGGGGTGAGAAACAGAAATTAGAAGGTCAGAGAAAAATAGAGAAAAGAGAAATAGGAGACATTTTTTTTCCAGTTTAACCCAGTACTAGCTCTTCTCCTAATGAGATTTAGTTTACAAAGAATTTACCAGGAAATATTATGTTCCTATTCAAAGTGGCTTTCTGCATACATAAAAATTGCAGTTATTTTATTGAGAGTAAAAGAAAAAGAATTTATTTACTGTAAAAACAAAAGAGCTAGCATGACAATATAATAGCACATGGATATAATCAACAGTTAAAGCAACTCAATATATGAATGATACAATTCTATTTCAATGTAATCAAAAGTCTCAGCTTGGCAATATACACTTGTTAATTTGGTAATGAAAACACTTTGCACATAGTATTTTGGAGCTTTCACTTACATTGGGTATTCCCTTCGTGTTTTTTTTTTTCCGTGCAAAATGTGTATTTGTCAGGTCACTTTTGGTTCCAAGTGATAGAAATATAACTTGAACAGTTAGAAGAGTGAGAAACAAGCAAGAAAAAAACATAAGGTGAGGATGGACATTGGGAGGAGAATGCGGTTTCCCCAGTGAGATCGAGTTTTGATATTTTTAGTATGTAATGTTGGTTAACTTTCACAATAATCTTGTGAAGCAAAGATAAAAATAATCTTTGTTTAGAGATGAGGAAAGAATAACCGGGAGATCCTCACACTAGTTTGCTATGGAGCTGACGATATTAGAACTGAGACTTTTGAGCAGAGTCTGATTTCTTAACCTCGCCAATTCCTTGGGACCTGGAATTACTTACAAACATTCTTGGAAGGAATTACATCTGAACTAGTTATCAGGCTGATGTTTTATGAAGACTACTTTAACAACTGAGGAATAATCAGATCTGCCTTTTTTAGGAAGTGAGGAGACATTTGCCTATTTTTAGATTGTCCAGTCTTGTCCTTACAGAAGGTACCAACAAAATGTAGTACAATTCTGTCTTTTACCTCAGCATCTAGTGCAAAAAAAGTCACATAGCCAGCATTGATTTAGCCTTCAGCTGGCATCTTCTAAACTGGAAGTGAAAAAAAGGCTTAAATTCTTTGGGTTGGCTGGCAAGACCCTAACTCCTTGCTTATTGATTTTATGTTATTGCTCCTGGTTATGAATTGTGGATTTTAAAAAAACCAACTTTTATTATGGCCAATAAAAAGAAAAAGCCAGGAGAAAAATTCCCTTTCCAACCAACACATAGCACCCCATTAGTTTCTTTTTCTTTTTATATTAACCTATAAATAGAATTGGAGGGGGGAGAATATAAAAATCCAGTTTGCCTCACAGAAACCCATGGAGAGAGTCCAAGACAAAAGGACTCTTTGTAGGATTAAGTAGAAGTGGGAGCCTCCCTTTCTCCTGCAGCCAGAAGCAAGTAAGAGAGAGCATTAACCTTTTCCTTGCCAAAAAATAATGTGTGCTTGAGGACAATCATCAGTCACTGAAAAGAACGGACTTGTGTATTTGTTTTCATGTCCAGCTCATTACAGAGCATCAGGTTTGACAATTTGATTTTGTCATGTCATACAGGCAGCTGCAACGTAGGGTGTTGAATCGCTCCTCCTTTATAAGAACTGCAGCTCATGCGTTGTTTTTATTATGGCTCATTGGTGATCTAAGTCAACCTGAATATATAGTTTTAGTGTTCTCAAATTTGACAAATAGTTTTCTGAAAAGTTGTAGATAGGGAGACATCAAATTATCTATATGCATACATTAAATGATGGATAGGTTTTATACACTGTAGGAAATGCTGACTTTAAAAAATATCTCTACTAAATAAATAGTAGTGCCATTTAATTCAAAACTCTGAGTGAGTCTCATTAGAGAGTTAAGAGCTTGAGAACACACACCAACATTCCCAGGTCTTAACTTGCAAGATGTCTTCTAGGTTCCTTTCTAGTCGTGCATTAAGGTTTTGAGAGATGACTTGTCTGGACCTATAGGTAGTAGGAATGAAATGGAAAGCAATCAAAAGATACAAGATTGAAAAGTTACCATAAAGACAAGGAATAGTGAAATTACTAGCTGTATGCTTTGGAAATTAAGGCACTAATAATGACTACTTGCTAAAAAAAAAAATATGGGAGAATTAAAACTTCAGAATGAGCCTTACCAAATTCCCTTGGGAAGATCTTTTTGTTGAAAATATTTTATGTGAAGAAATGAATGCATTAATTTAAAACAATTCTTTGCCTTTATTTAGCAGGTCTGGAATATAAATCAGATTTCACAATCACATGAAAAACTGAATGGAAAATGCTGAGCAGAGGGTCATGAACCTCCCCTGGTATGAATGCTCAGGTGCTTAGCACTGTGCTAATTTGTATTACATTTATCCAGGAGGGAAGGTGTTATTCTTGACATTTAAAATACACAACTGTAATTCAGACAGATTAATTAATTTCTCTAATACTACATAACCACTAAGTGACAAAACTGGGGTTCAAACTACTTTTTCAGACTTTAATACTCAGACTTTTTCTCTCATTTGCTGCCATTCAATTTGCCAGACTTGAAAATAAAGAAAAATTAATCTCTGGCATTCTTCTATTTTTTTAAAGCACTTTTCTTAAGATTAGAAAATATAGTTTTTTTAGAAAGTAGATGAGAGAGAGAGAGAAAGAAAAAGAGGAGATTCACCTCCTCAAAGTAGGAAAGGGGGCCAAAGCCAAGATGCATGGCGACAGGCATAGCTCAACTAGCACATGGCCACACCAGACTCTAGTAAGGCAATGGCCTTAAAGCTTTCTTCTACAATTTCGACTTCTTTACTACCTAGTGTAAGAACTCTATGTTGTCTTTCCTTTATACCTCTATTTTTATCCTGTACTCACACAACACACACACACACACACACACACACACACACACACACAAATTCTCTTTGGACCATGATCTGTGGGCATAACCTTTCCTTCCCTGTATTGCATCTTCCTGTCAAGTAATTCGTGCTTTGACATATTTTCTCAAACTCCTCTTCTTTCCTGAAAGATATGAATAACACAAATTCTTGGCCTTCACCCAATTAAATTTTGTTTCAAATCCCTCCCTTCTCATATTCAATAACCTCTTATACTTTATCTCTGTATCAGTTTATCTAGGGAATCTCCAATTATCCATCGATAATCTAGCCGAACTATTCTTTATGTATAGTTCATACCTCCCTTCCTTCATGTTTTTTGCTCTATAGTCCAAATTTTTACAAACATTATTATTTATCAAGTACTGTACTAAATGAAGATACATCCTAGGAAGACCACCACAATGCAAAATGTGGAATGCTGGGAAAATGGGCTATTTTTTTTTCTTATGAAGCTAACTCTAGTATCAGTGTGAAAAATTAAGAGTCACAAAGAATATATTAGTTATCTATTGTTGCATAACAATTATCTCAAAACTTAGCAGCTTAAAAAAATAAACATTTATTATTTCACACAGTTTCTGAGAGCTAGGAAAGCAAGAGAATCTTTGCTGGGTGGTCCCAGCCAAGGGTCTCTCTTGGGACTTTGATCAAGAAGTAGGCTGTGGCTGTAGTCATCTGAAGTCTTGATTCAGGCTAGCGGATCCACTTCCAAGAAGGCTCTCTCTCATGACTATCGACAAGGAATCTCAGTTATTTATCACATAGGCCTCTCTGTAGAGTGTCCTTATGATATAACCACTGGCTTTCCCCACAATAAATAACCAAAGAAGGAGAAAGAATAAAAGAGTAACTACAACAGAAGTTGTAGTATTTTTTACAACCTGGTCTCAGAAGTAGCATATCATAATGGCAGCCAATCCTGCTGTGACATGAGAAGGTGCTAGATAAGAGTATCAATAACAGGAGATGGGGATTACTGGGGCTATCTTGGAGGCTGGTGACAAATCAGAAGACTGGAGTGAAGGAGCTCAAAACCTTGACATATTCTAAGCCTAAAATGATACAAATGTTTCTGAGGCTAAATCCATGGAACAATTTGAATGAAGGAAGATGAGGAAAACACAAAGTTAAACATAAATTTCATGTTTGCAAATTTAGTCTCTCACTGGTGTCATTAACCACAGTACAGGACACCAGGGAGAAGTATCTTAATCTGGATTTGTGCATGACCTGTTTCATAAACAGGAAGATGTGTCTCCAGATGGAGACATGCTGTTGGAAGGCATTCCTCCTATCCTCAAGACATTCTGAATTTCTTCTCATCTTGCAAAGCTTACCTCAAATGCTACTTTCTCTGGGAACACTTTTATATCTGCAAAACCAGAAGTTATTTTTTTAAGTCCCTGTTTCATTCGGTTTCTTCCTCAGAGCTTAACTCACTTTATCTTATATTAAACTATTCAGCCAGTCCTTATTTGGATACCATCTACTCAATGAAATTAGTTCTTTGAGAGTATGAGCATGTCTTAATGCATCATTGAACACTCTTTAGTCTAGAGTGTTCACACTTGGCTCATAATAGCCTTTCAATGAATTTTTGGTGAGTAGAATTAAAAATTTCATCTCGGCTGGGCTCGGTGGCTCTGACTGTAATTCCAGCACTTTGGGAGGCCAAGGAGAGTGAATTGCCTGAGACCGCTGGTCGAGACCAGCCCAGGCAACTTGCCAAGACATCATTTCTACAATAAGTAAAAAATTAGCCGGGAGTGGTAGCATGTGCCTATAGTTCTGGCTATTGGGAGGGCTGAGGCTGAAGGATCACCTGAGCCTATCAGGTCATGGCTGCAGTGACCGTGAGTGTGCCACTTCATTCCAGTCTGGGCGATAAAGTGGGACTTCAACTCAAAAAAAAAAAAAATGCATCTCAATGAAGACTTTATTAGGACCATTTCAGGCACCACAAATTCAGCAAAGAAGACATTGTTTACTTAAATGGTGGTGGTACGGTGGTATAATTTGGGAAGAGGAGTTCTTTGGTCTTCTATTCACCACATAGAAGGTAGACAATGCTTTCTGTGGCCTTCAGAAAGCAATCCTCAGAAGGATTACCAAGAATGTATCAACCTAACTATGTTTCAGGTCCAAAATTAGTTTTTAATTTTCATGACTTTGTACCTTATAGCTAACCTTTCTGTATTTTTATGAGTCAACCTTTAATATATTTCTTTGGATTACCATGTGAGATTTAAATTATTTTTGCTGTTATTATCTTTTAGATGGCACAATTAATAATAAGTTGAGCCATTGCCTTGGTAAGTTATGGTGTGGCCATGTGCTCTTTGAGCTATGGTCAGGTCATGTTTCCTGGCTTTCGCCCTCTCTTCTACCTTGGGGAGGTGAATCTCCTCTTTCTCTCTAATTTACTTTCTAAATAAATGATATTTTCTAATGTAATAATAATAAGTTGATTTGGAAGACAGTGCTAAGGAAATTAATTATATCAAAAAGGGGCTTATTTTTTATATTCCTGGACCAATGACAGAAATCACATGAGAATGTAAAATAATTTCTGTCCTTCAGCAGCTGGGTGATTTGGAGTTAGTAAATTAAGCTCACGGCCCTCTCATGCTTACCTGTAAATGAAGAGACTGTACAGCTCATCTCTGAGTTCCCTTAGTGTAAGCATATGTTTCTTTTAACTGCAGAGCAGAATATTCACATTCCATACTTTTTTCATGAAAAATTAAAACTTAAAAAATACTTTAAATTACAATAAATATTTTAAATCTGAAAAGTAAGAGCATAAAGGCAAAATGTCATGTAACTAATAAAAAACAATCGTTTCTTTCTTCTGCATAATTCCTTTCACAGACGAATAAATGCCATTCTTATACCACTTAATCATTTAAAATGTATTAGATGCAGATTTGAACCCTGAATTCGTTATATTCATTTGAACTTCATGACAACTTTATGAGCTATTTTTAGCTCCGTGTTTTCAAATCAGGGTACTGAGCCTCAAGGTCACGATGTCTGCATCTCAACTAAGGGCAGGATAGCAGGATTTAGCCAGGCTGCTCTGCGCTACACCTGCTGCTGATTAAACTCAAATACCTTCTTCTAAACTGTCTTTAAACTCTTGTTTATTGTGTGTTCCAGAATTTTATTCATTGACTCTTTATTAATTCAATCAGCATTAACATATGCATCCCCAAGTTTAAAAAATACCTCCTCCTTCCTCCAAAATGGCATGCCCCTGCTTGCTATCTCCTACAGATTTCACAAACTGAGCTGTACATGGTTTTCCAACATTCTAAGGAACACGCCCTTCGGATAATTTAGTTTCTGCACGTTCTTTTTGAAGGTAATTCTTCTGTACCAAATAACACAAAGCAGAAGAGAAAAAGAGTTTTTAACTCTTCAAGAATACATTCAGCATAAGAAAAAGAAAAGTTTCAAAGTGATATTTTACCACTGGGAGATTGCTTTAGCTGCTAGTGTGAAATATTTCAATCTCAACGGTTTCATGTATTTGCTAAATTGTTCACATGCCCTTGAAATATTTTCCAGGCTCCTGTTATTACTATTCTTGTGAAGATTACAGTGTAGCTAAATTTGCATCCTGATTGGAACATATGAATATCATAACATTTGATTATGAGAGAAAATTTCTCAATATTTAGATGACACAGAACAGAATAAAAGGTTCAGAAATTGACACATAATTATACGGTCAATTGATTTCAGTGAAGGTTCTTAGACACTTCAATAGGTGAGGGTAGTATAGCCACACATTATATTGGAACAACTGCATATCTGTATAAAATAATAATTTTTAAAATAACCTTTATCTTACCCATATACACACACAATTTTAACTTATAGTGGATGCCAGTAATGTAAGAGCTAAGACCATTAAGCTTCTAGAACACATAGGAGAAAGCTCTGTGATATTAGAAAAGAAAAGAAAAGAAAATCTTTAGAAAAGATTTCTTAAAGAATGCAAAAATTGACTGGGTGCGATGGCTCACACCTGGTAATCCCAGTACTTTGGGAGATGGAAGCGAAAGGATTGCCGGAGTCCAGGGGTTCAAGACAAGTCTGGGCAACTTGGCGAGCCCTTGTCTCTACAATAAATCAAAAAAATTAGCCAGATGTGGCATGCACCTGTGGTTCCAACTACTTGGAAGGCGGAGGTGAAGGGATCGCCTGAGCCTAGATGGCGGAGGCGACCGTGACGGTGAGCCTGGGTGACAGAGCAAGGCTCCTCAAAAATAAATAAATAAATGCAAAAAATACAAACTATAAAAAGAAAAATAATGTAGACTTCAACAAAAAATTTTTTTAAAATTGTTTTTCATAAGCCAGTTAAGAAATCAAAATTCAAGCCACAAACTTAAAGAAAATGATAAGGATCTTTTTCAATTAATATAATAAGAAAAATAACCAATTAAAACATGAACAAAATATTTGAACAAACACTTCACAAAAGAAGATGTACAAGTGATCAAAAGCACACGAGAATATGTTCAAGAAAGTGCTACAAACAGCATAAATTTATTGTTTCACAGTTATTGTGGTTAGATGTTCAAAATCAAGGTTTGGGTAGGGCACTGCTTCTTCTGAGTCTCTCCTTGTCTATTTCTAGTTTCTGGTGGTTTGGTGGCAATCATTGATGTTTCCTGGTGTGCAGCTGCTTAACTCCAATCTCTGCCTTCTTTGTCACTGTGTATCTCTGGCATTCTCTGTTTATCTTCACATGGCCATCTTCTTGTAAGGACATCAGTCATATTGGATTAGAGACTCACCCTGCTCCAGTATGACCTTATCTTACCTAATTACATTTGCAACGACCCTATTTCCAAACAAGATCACATTCTAAGGTACTAGGAATTAAAATTTCAATATATCATTTTTAGGAGGACAAAATTCAGTCTGTAACATCAGTTGTCAGGGAAATGAAAATTGAATAACAATGAGATACCCTTGAGATCCCCGAGAATGATGAAAGTTCAAAAGACTGGCGGTGCACAGTGGCTCATGCCTGTAATTCCAGCACTTTGGGAGGTAGAGACGAGAGGATTGCCTGAACTCAGGAGTTCAAGACCAGCCCGAGCAACATGGCGAGATCTTGTTTCTAAAATAAATTTTAAAAAAAATTAGCCAGGCATGGTGGCACATGCATTTGGTTTCAGCCGGTCAAAGCTGCAGAGACTGTGAGCATGCCGCTGCACTCCAGTCTGGGTGACAGTGAGACTCCAACTCAAAAATAAATTAATAAATAATAAAGTTCAAAAGTCTGAGAAATACGAAATGTTTGCAGTGATGTATAGCTACTTGAACCCTCATGCATTCATGATGGGAGTGCAAAATAGTACAACTACCTTAAAAAATTGTAAGATTATTTCCTATAAAATTAAATATATGCTAACAATACAGTCCAATGATCTCACTTCTAGGTATTTACCCTCCCCTTAAAAAAAAAAAAAAACACCACAGAAATTCTCGTATACAAATGTTCATCGCATCATTATTCATAATAGTCAACTCAATGCCATAAACTGTTAAATGTTGTGAATATCCATATTATACAATATGACTCTACAATACAAATGAACAAAATATAAATATATGCTACATCATGGATGAACTTCAAAAGAGATCATGCTAAGGGAAAAAAGTCAAAAATAAAACATTACATTTGGTATTGTTCCATTCACATGAAATTCTAGAAAAACAAAACTATAGTGGCAGACAGTAGATCAGTGGGAGCCTATGACTGAGGAGCAGAAGAGACATCTACCATGAAGGGCCACAAAGAAACTTAGCATAGTGGAAACTTCTCCACATCTTGATTCTGGCTGTGCTTATAAAACTGCATAATTACTAATATTAATTGAACTGTACATTTAAATGAGTAAATTGTATTGCACATAAATTATATCTTAATAAAGTGAGAGAGCTGAAGAATTAAGAAATATCAAAGTTGTGAAGTCATCTATGTGGCCTAATGCCATGCTAATTTAGTTTACAATTTTGCTTTTTTTTTTGAGTTGTGGTCTCACTCTGTCACCCAGGCTGGAGTGCACTGGCATGCTCATGTCCACTGCCACCTCGATCTGCTGCACCCAGGCGATCATTTCGCCTCAACCCTCTAAGTAGCTGGAACTACAGGTGCACAATAGTGCGCCCAGCTACTTATTTTTCTTTTAATTTATTGCAGAGATGAAGTCTCACCAAGTTGCCCAGGCTGGTCTTCAACTTATGGGCTCGAGCAATTCAAAGTGCTGGGATGACAGGATAAGCCACCATGCCTGGACGATTTTTTGATTTATTGTAGAGAGGAGATGATACCAAACTGCCCGGGCTGGTCTTGAGCTCTGGGCTCAGGCGATTCTCTCATCCCCACATCCCCAAATTCTGGGAATACTGGCATGAACCATCACATCCGGCATGTTCATATTTTTAAATTCAAACTTCAAACAAGGCACATGCTTTAAAATTCTGTGACTTGAGGAATTGACAGGCAAGACTGGAAGGCTAAGGCTACACACAGAAAGCACCAGTTAAAGATAGTCTGATTTTTATTCTCATGTTATATGTGAAGAAAGACTGTTCTCTCACTGCACTGCAGGGCCTGTGTGGTATTATCTTGGTGAGAAAATAGGGTGTACAATGGTTGATTTCTAAAAGGAACCTTCTATTAAGATACAGTTTCTAGGTTTCTTTTTTTTCTTCTGCTCTTTTAAAATTTCATATTATTTATTTATTTTTTTTTAAATTTTTTTATTTTGAAGATGTGGGGCACAATTCCGAGTTCTGTCTACTGATTGAATAAGACATCTACCTTGCCTCTGGTTCAGAGCCTCAGAGTGTGAAACTGCCTTGTCCCACTACTAATCTAAATTTTGTTTGACTAATTGGGGACAAGTTTCTTTTCTTAGGGCCTTTGTCTCCAAGAATGCAGACACTGTCTACCAAGCTACCGTATCTCCAGGGACCTTTGTCTATGTGATGCTTTTGGATGAGGGCATAACAGATTTCTAATCCTGATTTTCAGTGAAAACAAACATTCTTAAAGAATATATCAGGCCAGGCACAGTGGCTCATGCCTATGATCCTAGCACTTGGGGAGACAGAGGTGAGATGATTGCCTGAGCCCAAGGGTTCAAGACCAGCCTGGGCAACTTGGCAAGACCTCATCTCTGCAAAAAATCAAAACCTCAGCCGGGCGTGATGGTGTGCGCCCGTGGTTCCAGCTACTTGGAAGGCAGAGGAGGAAGGACCGCCTGAGCCTAGCAGGTCCACGTTGTGGTGGCCATGGATGAACCATTGCACTCCAGCCTGGGGAACAGAGTGCAACTCCTACTCAAAAAATACAAAAAACAAAATTAAGAGTGAAGAAACCAACTGTGGAGGCAGACAACTTGGTCCCCCAATATCATCTCTCATCATCATTTTAACTACCAACCTTTCAATTTTCTGGAAGTCTTCTGCCATAGTCAGAACTTATATTAAATTCTTAAAAGTCACACAATTTTTTTTTTGTAGGTAAAGGTGAAATGTTCTATATTTTCTCAGTTCATTTTCATATGATATTTGAATTAAAAATCTAGAGAGTGAAGTAAAAAGTTAAAAGAGAGTTTGTTTTTTCTTTTCTTTTCTTTTCTCTTTTTTTTTTTTTTTTTGGAGACAGAGTCTCTCTCTCTCTCTCTATCACCCAGTGGCATGCTCATAGCTTACTGAATCCTCAAACTACTGGGCTTAAGTGATTCTCCAGCCTCAGCATTCTGAGTAGCTAGTACTACAGGCACGAACCACCACATCAGGCTAATTTTACTGTTTTTTGTTTTTGTTTTTGTTTTTGTAGAGAGATAAGATCTGGAACTCTTGGCCTCCAGTGAAACTCCTGTCTCAGCCTCCCAAAGTATTGGATTTCCAGGTATAAGCCATAGTGCCTGGCCAAGAGAATTTGTTTCTTAAATCCTTTGCTAAGTTATTTATCATTAACTCTAATAGATTTATTTTACATACACTTACTGAAGAAAGTAGATACCTTGATGAATACTTTAATAAACCAAATGACTAACCTTCTAGAATTTGCTTTTATGTTTTGCTAAGCACCTGAGAATGTAGTTGTTTATTTAAAAATGATTTGATTATAAACTGACAGAATTGTCTAAAAATAATGAAAGTTAACACCTTTAAGTTGAAAAGAAGATACCTTCCAAATACACATATATTTATATATATCCATATACATATGTATACATATTCACATACACATACATCAGATTGTCTTTATTTTTATACTTTCAGGTCCTCTAATCTTCTGATCTCACATCAACACCCATATTATTATCCTTTCCACCATCTCTTCTTCATAGCTGATGGTGACCTTTTAAAACAAAATGCAAATTGTCTTTTTCAATGAATTTATAGATATGTCAACTTTCCTGAGTCATTTTACATAGTGCTTTCTTTTCATCAATTAATATGAAAATAATAGTAATGACTCCCAAAACCGAACAGCATTTCTTCAAACACACCTTTTACCCTCCTTTCTGGGTATCACCAATTTCCAATTATAAAGGCAAAGGTTGTCAATAATTGTGTTGACACACAAAGGTGTCAATAATTGTATTATGATTCAATACCTTTGAATCATAATAATCATTATATATTCTTAGGAACAGTTGAAACCCTTAGGGCATTTGTTTGGGGTGGGGAGAGTTTCACAGATAAAAGATAAAACCTTGTGAGGAAGGTCCAACAATAACTTGGGAAAGGCAATAATTAAATCAGGTTTTAAAATATATGACTTTGTTCTGTATCCTTGTAATAATTCAACATCCAGGTGGAGGCAGATGATTTTGAGCAGATTTTTATGGCACGCTTGAATGGTGCAGATTTTTTAATACTACATCCCTCTGAATGCTTGAGGGGAAATAACAATCAATAGAAATTCAATTTTCCTAAATGTTTGCTAAAGTTCATAGAATTACTAAACATGGTTTAATTTCAACTCACTGAAAGTTTCAGTCAAATGATTAATCTTGAATTTTAGCTGACCCATCGGAGCTGTCAAAAAAAAAAAAATCTAGACTTAGGAAAGACTTGATTCAAAAAATTGGTTGCCATGTAGGAGGGAAGCCACTGTAATGGAAGGGGGACTATCTCAGTAGGGGAAGCGGGTATTGTGATACAGTTGTGATACAGGTAAGGAAGTTGTTGCAATAAAGAGAGACCACAGTGATAGAGAGAATGCTCCAACTGGAAGATCTGGAATAGTCTCAAAAGACATGTAGAAAGGCCTTTCTTGTATAGTGGGTGGTAAACAAGGTTGGGAAAAATCACATCTGGTGGAGTGGGATGAGCAGGTGGGATGATTAGACAGCTAAGCAGAAATTTTATTTCTATCAGCTTATTCTCAGAGGAGGTCATAAAGAGGGTTGTTCCACGGTGCTTCCTTAAGCTCAAGGTTAGACCAAAATTAGGCGGCTTTGGGAAAGGAGAAAAGCTAGACTGTAGTTTGGTTAAGTTTGTGATCATTTTGTCAAGATGGTGAGTGGGGACAAACAGTAACGCTAATCAAGTTTGAGGCAAAATATAGGAATGTGGAGGGTCCATGTCTGGCCTTGTCATAGGTAACAAGGGGGTTATCGACCCTTAAGTCCTATGAGAAAGAACAGTTCTTGTAAAAAGTACTTTTCCAGAACACAATAAATAGAGGATTTCTGTTTCTGTGTTTCAGCAGCAAAGGACTCAGGAAAAGTTCAACATTGTCAGGGTTCATTCAAGGTAGGCAAAAATGAAAATGCTATCTTCTTTAATTATTTTATTTTATTTTATGCATGTTTCCTAACTACTAAAAATGAATTCCCTCTAAGTGGTCAATCTGACAATTTAAGTTAGAAGTTATTTATTTTTTTCTTTTATAATCTCAGTGATCAGTAAGAAAATAACAGATCATGTGATGATGCCTCTGTTTATTCATTTATTTGTTCAACAAATGAATCTAGAATAGTGGTGTTAAAAAAAAAAGAGTGGAGCCGGGCTCGGTGGCTCAGCCTGTAATCCTGCGCCTTTGGGAGGCTGAGGTGAGTGGATTGCCTGTGCCTGCGGGTTCGAGACCCGCCTGGGCAGCGAGACCTCATCTCTACAATAAATCAAAAAATCAGCCTGGCGTGGTAGTGCGCGCCTGTAATTCCGGCTACTTGGAAGGCTGAGGCGGAAGGATCGCCGGAGCCCAGTAGGTCGAGGCTGCGGTGGCCGGGAGCGGTCACTGCACTCCAGTCTGGGCAACAGAGTGAGACTCCAACTCAAAAAAAAAAAAAAAAAAAAAGTGGATATGAACCACGGGAAGATTTTCAAAGGAGACCAGAGGTTTTTAATGATAGCAGATTTTGGCTTCCCCTCAGTCCTTGCAATCCTTTCTGAAGCCCCAGTTGCTAAAGGATCCTGCTTTAGTGCCTTCCATCTCCCACTGGTGTGAGCTTTGGTCCCAGGGAAGAGATGAAGATCAAAGAACCTGCCAAGCACTCACCCTCCTTCTCTCAACATTCTAGAACAACACCTGCTGCGCTTTCCTGAGGTAGAGTTACTTGCCGCGAGAAGTAAACTTCAGAAGCTGATGGACCCAGCCTGACCTTGGATTTTACCATTCTAATAAAAAAATCATTAGTTTTGCTTTTCTGGGTTGGTCTGATAATCCAAAGTTTTATTGCACAATGATGTATCTCTTTAAAAACTGCTATATGAGCCTAGAGATTTGCTTCTCCCCACAATAAAGGGATTTTTTTTTTGTCTTTGAAAGAGTTTGCCAGAGTATTCATTCACAAATAATGTTACCTTATGCAGTTATCATTTAGAATAATTGGAGTCATGTTAACTGTATGTTGGAATTGAAGAATCCCAATGTGAAGGTTGCTAAATGGGCATTTAGTTTGTTAGCCCCAGTGGGAGATTTAGCACATTTTATGGTTCAACCTCCTGGTCTTCTTTGTTCTGCAAGGAGATGAGCAACAGAGAGGAAAATGTATGGAATGAAGACAATTTTTAAAGAAAAAAAAAGGCCGGGCGTGGTGGCTCATGTCTATAATTCCAGAACTTTGGGAGGCAGAGGCCAGAGGATTGCCTGAGCCCAGGGGTTCGAGACCAGCCTGGGCAACATGGCTGGACCTCGTCTCTACAGTACATCAAAAAAATTGTGGGATAGACAGTAGTTGATATCTGCCTGGGGAAGGGGGGGCATGGGCACACCTCATTAATAAGGGTAGCTGCACGGTGAATATTTGTATACCTAGCCCTGAATTGTACCCCACAATTTAAAATAAAAATTAAAAGAGAAAAAAAAAGGAAAAAAAATATTAATGGGGCATAGTGGCGTGCTCCTGTCATTCCAGCTACTTGGAAGGCTGAAGCAGAAGGACCGCCTGAGCCCAGTAGGTGGAGGTTGCGGTGGCCGTGAGTGTGCCATTGCACTCCAGCCTGGGCAACAGAGTGAGACTCTAACAAAAAAGAGTAAGTACCATAAATTTTCATCTCCTGGAGAAGTAATAAGGATAAGTCAGTACCAGCTTCAGAGACTTTATGAACAAAATGTTCAGACGACAGGGCACCAGGCACACATTTGGGTGAGAATAGAAGTCAAATGCTTTGCCATCCTTGGGGGAGGTAACAAAGAACAGTGGATATAAATTTGCAGCTACAGATAGAGGCATGAGAGGAAATTCATGCCTGCTTTTTGCTGCTCTGAAGGTAAACTTCACATCATTCTTTCTAGGAGATTCCAAATTACTAAAGTGGTTTCTGCAGAGTAAAACTTTCATAAATGACTACTCTAATTTCAGTCCACACAAAAGACCCTCAAGATTCTGTGATGTACAGTGGTCCTCCTACTTCTATGCTGTTATTAGACAGGGAAATATTGGCAGGGCAAGGAGCTGAAGTCTAGCCTCCCTAAATGTATATGTGCCCCTTAGATATCTCATTTCTTCAAGTTCCTGTAATAATACTTTAGCTCCAAACATTGCCCAAAGTCTAGCCTCAAACATTTTTCCCTCTATTGCTCCCTTGACCTACTAAAAGAATAATTCCTCTGTTTCCTTACCAGGAATATAGTAATGAATTTGGGATTCTCACAAGAGGTAAGAAGATGGTTGTATACAAAAGCCTTTGAGACAAAAAAAAAAAAAAACATAAAGGTCCTGCCTTCTGGAATAGCAGAGAAAGAGAGAGAGAGAGAGAGAGAGAGAGAGAGAGAGACAGAGAGAGAGAGAGAGAGAATAAAGTACAAATAGTTCTTAGTACAGCAAAGAAAGCAACACATAAATTATCATCTGAATACAGTTTTCTACCACCTTGAATACTCAAAAGTTGAAACGGCATCACTTGAATGTTATAATAAGCTCTTTTCTAGAATACAATGAAAAGGAGGATTTCTGTTTCTGTGTTTCAGCAGCAAAGGGCTCAGGTAAAGTTCAACATTGTCAGGGCTCATTCAAGCTAAACAAAAATGAGAATGGTATCTTCTTTAAGAATTTTATTTTATTTGATGCATGATTCATAACTACAAAAAATAAATCCCCCCTCAATGATCAATCTGATTGTTTAAGTTAGAAATTTCTTATTTTCTTTCTTTTTTCTTTCATAATCTCAGCAATCAGTAAGAAAGCACTAGATCATGTGATTAAGCCTCTGTTTATTCATTTATTTGTTCAACAAATGAATCAAGACAGTGGTGTAAGACTGGATCTGGATCCTTAGAGGAAGATCCAGTGCAAAAAGATGTTTCAACCTCTTCCTACATCCAAAGTGAAAGAGGTACATGGATCATTTAATTAAATTCCCACTTAACCACTGATTTAATGCTATGTATATATGTTTAGATTTAGTGTATCACAATAATGTAATGTTATGTCTATACCCCCAGGGTTCCCCATATAGTATGGATGTATATAATTTTTTTAAAAAACCTTGATTAGAATGATCTTCAGAAAATTCAGGAAAGAGTGGGATATGCTAGCTAGGTATGATAAAGATTTCAAGGTAGATTAGGTGGAAAATATGGGTAAGACTGGGGAGTGGAGGTAAGAAACAAAACAGTAAAGTGAGGCTGGGCACAGTGGCTCAAGCCTGTAATCCCCGCACTTTGGGAGGCTGAGGCAAGAGGAATGCCTGAGCCCAGGAGTTCAAGACCAGCCTGGGCAACTTGGTGAGACCTCGTCTCTACAATAAATCCAAAAATTAGCTGAGTGTGGTGGTGCACATCTGTGGTTCCAGCTACTTGGAAGGCTGAGGCAGAAGGATCGTCTGAGCCCAGCAGGTCAAGGCTGCAGTGGCCATGAGTGTGCCACTGCCCTCCAGCCTGGTGACAGAGTGAGACTCTGACTCAAAAAAAAATAAAGGTAGAGTGGGTCTAGTGACTGCAACAAGTATCTGGCCTGTGTTAACATATAATCTAATCAAATGTTAAACATTTTGGCTTAAGGTTGATGATTTAATATGTGTGTGTGTATATATATATATATTTAGAGATAAGGTCTTACTATGTTGCCCAGGCTGGAGCACAATGGCTATTCAAAGTGCACTCATGTATACTAAAGCCTTGAACTCCTGGGTACAAGTTATCCTCCTGCCTCAGCCTTCTAACCAGCTGAGACTATGAATGAATCCTCCTCTGGGGGTTCATACACAATGATGCTCAGTGCTTATACCTTTTCTAGCTGCTTGGAGATATGGTTTATACTGAGAAGCACATTTAATACTTGGAATCTTAAAACTTTTAGTTCTTTTTTAAAGCCAAGTAATTTTCTGACAGAAGTAAGACAAACATGATGGATTTCCTATGGGAGAATTTCAGATATGAATCAAGCCTCCCCAGATGTGTACATGATCCTGTAACCTGGGGACATAACCATGTGAGTTTAAGATTTTAGTGGTTACGCTTTAAGCTTTAAATCGAAGTCCACTTTACTTCTTTACAAAGCTTTCCTTACGCCTTTCGTCCATGATGTGGACCTTCAAGGTGTTAGAAAATAAAAAAGCTTATAACAAGCCAATTCCAGGGGGAATTGTAAAGGTGACAAAGATGGATATTTTGAAGAGAAACTTCACATCCTAGTCCAACAGCTGATTGCTATTGTCTGGCTCTTATTTTCTTTGTGTCTTTCAGTATGTAAGAGGTGATGTTTCCTTTTCTCTCCAGTCAAGTAAAATTTAGTCACTCATATCCTGACAGCTTAACCCATCCAATCTCTCCTGCAAGTGAGCCAATGGTCCCCTGGGACAAGATAAATAACAAAGGTGAAGGGGGTTGATCTAGACTCTAAAAATCCCAGTCTCTTTTCTGCATTTTAATAACTTTGAAATTGTGCGAAGTCATGCAGTATTTTGGTTATATGATTATTTTATTACAAAGAGTATTAGAAATATCATTAATAATGTTCACATTCAATATATTACAGGGTCATCACAGTGATGAATTGATATATGGTGTGTAAGTGCCATGTGTAATGTAAATAAAAGAACAAACTGTAATATTAAAATAAAATACACCCGACTGCATACATTTTGGTCAGTGGCCTTAGACATTTTCGAAGCTTTCAGTCAAAATGATTCCAAAAAGATGAAGTCAAGGAAAGAAAATTCTGAGAAAAACTTCGTACAAATGTTACCACAGGTCATGGTGGAAATGTCTCAGCAGATCTAGCCCTAGTATGACAAAAACATTTTTTTGAGAAACAGTAAGTCCCCTACATACAAACCTTCAAGTTGCAAACTTTTAAAGATGTGAATGTCCAATCATGAAAGTTAGTTCATATGTCTGGCGTATGTTATCATATGTGTACATACTTCACAAGTGGCTGTGCTTTTGTGTACTTTATAGTATGTATACAGTATATAGTACTGGATAGGGTACAGTAGTACAGCATCTTTATTTCAAGCCGAGGATGTCTGGAAGCAAGTGTAAAATCAGCAGTGATGGAACAGATACTGATAAGAAACACCAAGCAATAACAATGGAAACAAAAAAGAAAATAATTGAGAGTAGAATGAGATGAAAAGATGGTAGATGGAGCTTGTTCTTATAAGATGAATCATTCAACCATTGATAGAATTCTAAGGAACAAAGACATGATCACGGACCACGTGAAGTCTGCTGTGCCAATGATGTCAACAACACTATTGAAGAAGCATGGAAAAGTGGTAGAGGAGATAGAGAAATTTCTCAGTTTGTGGATGCAAGATCAGCACCAGCATCAAGTCCCACTCAGCTTAATACTGATTCAGAAGAAAGCTAAAAGCCTTTACAAAGACTGGAAGAAGAAACACGATGAAGAATCAGCGGACTCATCTGTTAATACAAGCCATGACTGGTTTCCTCAGTTCAAGGCTAGAGCCAACCTTCACGACGTAACGAGGCAGCAAGTGCAGATATAGTAGCTGCCTGGGAATTTCTTGAAACACTTCGAGAAATTATTGATGAAGGCATATATTTACCCACGTAGGTTTTTAATGTGGATGAAACAGGGCTGTACTGGAAGAGGATGCCAGACTGACGTTACATCAGTAAGGAGGAAAAATTGATGCCAGACTAGAAAACAGCAAAGGACAGGCTAACTCTGTTGTTTGGTGACATTGCTTCAGGCGAGATAAAGCTAAAGCCTCTCTTAGTTTATCATTCTGAGAACCCCAAACCCTTAAAAACATAGCCAAGGGCTCACTTCCTGTTGTATGGAAGAATAACCCCAAAGTCTTGGTTACACAGGCCATTTTCCAGGACTGATTTTTCCACCACTGTCTCCTGGTGATGGAGAAATGTTGCTTGGAGAAAGATGTTACATTCAGTGTTCTTTTGATGCCCGGCAATGCTCCAGGCCACTCCAATTCATGGAGGACTTTCATCCCAACATCAACGTAGCATATCTGCCACCCAATACTGTTACTCATCCAACTTGTGGACCAGGGACTTATAGCAACTTTCAAGAAATACTATTTATGTCACACTTTTCGTCAGGCAGTGAAGGTGAGTGACGGATCAGGAACAACCTTGTGGCAATTTTGGAAGTACTATAATATCTACGAAACCACAAAAAACATTGACTGCTTAGCGTGAGGTTATAGCTGTCACCATGAATGGGGTTGGAAAGAACATTTGTCCATAGTTTTTTCAGGATTTTGGTTTATTTGAGAAGGTGATGAGGAGTCCAAGGAGGTCTCCAGCAACTTTGTGACCTTCATTAAGAAGCAGAAGCTAGATTTGCAAAAGTATGGCTTCACTGAACTCCTTGCTGTGCAACACGAGGGACTCACTGATGCAAACCTGATGCAATTGGAAGCCCAGAGAAAGGACGAAGAGAGACAAGAGGAAAAAGAAATCACTGAAGAAGTGAAGAAATTCACAATACAGGAAATGGCAAACGGATTTTCTTGATTTGAGGAGGCACTGCTGGTTTTTGAGCACAGGACCCAAACGTAGATCAGTACACGCAGATTGCAGCAGCCATTCGGAATGCCATCCAGTGCTACCATGTCATCTGTGTTGAGATAAAAAGGGCTACTACTCAGACATCGCTGAATCATTTTTTCAAGAGGGTGGATAGAATTGAATGCAGCAAGGAACCAGAACCTGTGCCATCAACATCAGGCATGAGTGAAATCGCAGCTTGCCTTCCATCTTCTATTGTTGACGGTCCTGCAGTTTTAGCGTCTCCCCTCTTCTCTCCCTCCGCCATCAGGAACCGTTCCTGCCTCTTCACTGGAGGCCAGACCCTGTACAGCAGCTGTTGTACTATACTGTACTGTACTCCTCAAGGTACTGTACTGTAAGATTTAAAATGTTCTCTTTTCTGTATTTGTTTGTTACGTATTATATGTGTGAAAAGTATTATCAACCTTTTATTGTACAGTTCTGTATAACTGATTGTGGTTGGTTGGGTACCTAGACTAACTGTGTTGGTCTTAGAACAAATTGAACTTACTAATGCGTTCTAGGAACAGAACTTGTTCTTATGTAGAGGACTTACTGTACTTATTTGTGTTTGTCTCCCAGGGTTTTCCTTCTTCCTTTTTGGCAGATAGGGTACTGGGTGCTCCCTTGCTTAAGGGAAAGGTGGTGGCAGAGTGGAAGTAAAGGTAACTTTCTATTTTAACTTTCTTGGCTTTTGTTTTTCAAAATTAGAAGTCACAGAAAGGGTATTAGAAATTATTTTTAGAATCAATTGAGAAGCTAGTGTCTCTGAGGGAATCATTAGAATGAGTTCTAAGAGATTCCTGGAGACCATCAAGGGGGCAGAAATCTGTAGGCTGGGAAAACAGAAGACTGACCTCTTCATTCTGGCATTACATGGGGAAGTGGCAAAAACTCAGAGGGAAATGGCTGCCTGGTTCCCTCTCTTTGCAAAGAGCTTCCTTCCTCAAGCATGTGTAAAAGTTGAAGAGCCAGGGCCCAGAGAACATCATGTAAACCAGATCAATAAATGCCTTGGCGAAAGATGTGGGCTGTTCACTAGTAGCTAAAGGAATCTCCCCCCAGGGACTAAGACTCTGAGAACTATCTACTCCTCCAAGTAGGGACACCCCCAGTTGGATTCATTTGTCCTTTTGACAAACGTAATTCATACTTGCTGTCAAAATTAACTTGATTTTAAACAAAGCGTTATTTCTTGCTCACCTGAATGATGAGATGTCTTAAAAATTGTTTTAAAAACCAATTACATTGGCAAATATATCTTTTGCTTTTTGCTCAAATTAAGCTGCACCTAATTCAATTACTTAAGTAGATTTAATTGTTATTTATTGGTCAATCAAGTCTATTTAAGACACCATATCATTCATTCAGTTAATATTTATTGCTCATCTTCTATGAACATTGAACATGGAAATAATTTAGTCATTATATGGTGATTTAGTTAATATAAATGGTTCTTGTATCTATATGTCTCTTCACCATCCTGGCAATTACGTGCATGAATAAAACAAATCTTCAAACCACACTTGACTCAATCATCATCTCCAAACAACATTTTCATCACAGTTATTAATAAGCAACATTTTGAATTAAGTTGAATCTGCTCTTTTTATGTGAAATCATGAAATTTTAAAGCTGAACTTGAGCTTACAACATTTCTATCCTCAACTCTTCTATTGAGCAAATTTTAACACTGAACCCAAAACTTAACTCATCTATCCAAATTCACAGAGCTCAATGGTGATACAAGGACTAAAACCCAGGACTTCTGATTTCTGGTCTCTTTATTTATTTATTTACGTATTTATTTATTTTTGCATTGCAGACTTCTAGTCCTCACCTCTATGAAGATGACGTTATCCAAGGTAACTATATCTGAAGAAAAACTAGTATTGAATTATAATATGGTAACTCCGTTTACTGAGTTTTTACTACATGCCAGGCAGTATACTATACACATTTTCTCATCCCAGTTTTTAAAACAAGCCTATGAGATGGGTAACATTAATACCTTAGTTCATTTAATATCGTTCTAACAGAATATTTGTGACTGGGTCATTGATACAGAAAAGATATTTATTTGGCTCACAATTCTGGTGGCTGAAAGGTGCACAATTGTGCAGCTGCATTAGGTGAAGACCTTGGACTGCTTGGAAAGCGGGAAAAGAGTGAGCCTGTGCAAAGAGCTCACATGGTGAGAGAGAAAGGAAGGGAGAGACACCAAGAAAGCCAAACTCTTTTAACAACCTGCTCTTGCAGGAATCAATCCATTCCCAAAAGAATGAGAACTCACTGCTTTCCTAGGGCATTTAATCAATTTACGAGGGATCCACCCCCATGACCCAAACACTTACACTAAGCCTCACCTCCTAACACCACCACACTGGGAATCAAATATCAACATGAGTCTTGGCTGGAACAAACCACATTCAAACCATACCAACTAGAGTCCTTATTTTGCATGTTAGGAAACTAAACTTCAAAGGAAAAGAGTCAAATCATATGCCCAGTAAGTGGAGAAGCTCCTATTTAAACAGAGGTAGTAAGACTCCAGAGCTCAGCCTAATAGGATTTTATTCTCAGTAGTAAATTAACCAAATTAATGTGTTAGTTATTCCTTGAAAAGTATTTAAGTCAAATTAAGATTTCTGTGTAGCAGACACTGATCTAGATACTGGATTACGTAGTCAACATAATCGTGAGCCTTGTAATTTATAGAATTGGAATACTGCCATGATATTGCATTGTGGAAGCCCCTTCATGCTCACAATTCACCTAACTCTTTACCTATTATGATTTGCACGCTTGTCAGAGTTGGCTCAACAAAAATTGGCACCTGACTAGAAGGCAGCCACCCAGAAGTTGGTAAATCAGGTAAATGAGAAGGAGAAGCTGGTAAATGAGAGGAATAAAGTCCCTGATCATGTAGACTTTGTACTCAAATACTCATTGAGTGTTTTGGGAGTGTGGGGAATAAAGCCAGGTTTGGTTCAATAATAGGAAGTTTAAAGAAAATTTGGAAGGTAAGAAACACCAGGAAGTAGACTCCGCAGTTGCACAGCTGGGCATCCTGAGTGTTCAGGTCACAGAAGCAGCCCTGGAGACCTCAGGAACTCTGGTAATCTGGTGTGGTGTTCTCTCAATCAGGGCTCTGACATTTTGAAGATCCAGAGGGATCCTCACTCTGCTCTGATTCACCTAGACCTTGAATGGTTCTTAAAATTTCCTGGAGTGAATCTGGCTGGATCATCTGTCTTGTGACACAGGGCAGGCCTTTTCAGCAGAGCTGCCACGTTGGGACATGTTATGGCTGGCAGTCAGCTTCTGGGTGGCTGCCTTCTCGCCAGGTGCTAATTTTCGTTGAGCCAACTCCAGCAAGGGTGTAGATCACAATAGGTAAAGCATAAGGTGAATTGTGGGCATGATGGGGCTTCGACAATCCAGCATCACTGCAATATTCCAATTCTATAAATTACAAAGACTTATGATTATGCTGGCTACATAAAACCATTTATTTTTTAAAAATTGACGTTTGTTGAATATTAGCTGAAACCTGGATAGGTGGAGCTATATAAAAAACACAGTATTTGTACTCAAACTATACTTATCTCGATAGGATTTATTTAGCTAAGGGATAAAACAAAGTTTCACATATAATTTATAGTTTTTATTACTTTAACAGAATTGTTTCTGATACTCTCTTTTCATGATATAAGACATTTTAAAGTATTAAAAGATGAGGATTCTAAGATAAAAAGAACACACTTCCTAACCTAAGAGTGCCCAAGGGAGTCAGATGAGACAAAAAAGGCTAATACAGTAGATAAAGATGCGCTTTAGAGACTGTGGGGTTACGTGATAAAGTTGTCTTCTGGGGCTAGAGTTGGGAGCAGGGGAAAGCCAGAAAATACTTCCCAGAGAGAAGCACACCGACACTGCACCCTGACAGACTAAGTCAGGGTGAGAAGAGAAGCTGTCTCCACAGAGAAAGTCCTGCGGGTCTTCTGAATCTGTGGTTTCTGTGTCTGTAGATGCAACTCATCATGGACCGAAAATATTTGGCTCGTGCCTGTCATACCAGCACTTTGGGAGGCAGAGACGAGAGGATTACCTGAGCCCACGGGTTCGAGACCAGCCTGGGCAACTTGGCTAGCCCTCATCTCTACAATAAATAAATAAATAAATTAGCTGGGCATGGTGGTGCACACCATAGTTCCAGTTACTTGGAAGGCTGAGGCGGAAAGATCGCCTGAGTCCAGCAGTTCGAGGCTGCGGTGGCCCTGAGCATGCCACTCCACTCCAGCTTGGGTAACTGAAAGAGACTCTGACTCAAAAAAAAAGAAAATAAAAAGAAAATACTTGGGGAAAAAAAAACTGCATCTGCACTAAACATGCACAGTCTTTTTCCCTTGTTGTTAGTCCCTAAGCAATACTGTATAACTACTATTTGCATAGCGTTTACACTTCATTAGGCATTTTAAGTGATCTAGAGATGACTTAAAGTATACAGAAGGATGTGTATAGGTTGTATGCAAATACTATGCTATTTTACGTAAGGAACTTCAGCATTTATGGGTTTCAGTATCCTCTAGAGGTCCCGAAATCAATCCCCCACAGATACCAAGGGAGGACTGTAATTCGGATTATCTGTAGCAGAGAGTTTGTGGACAGTGGTAATAGTAGAGAAGATTTAAAAAGAAAGGAAGGTGGAGCCCTCATCCCAAAAACACTTTTTATGTCTTTTTAAGTACGTTGGCTGTAAGGCTTTGCAGAGTCAAAGAATTTTCGACAAAGAACATTTGAGTTTTAAAAATTCTGCTGGCCTGTAGTACAGAGAAACCAATTGGAGAATTCCAAACACAAACGAGGAGATCCATTATAAGTATAGAAAGATTAGCACTAGAACGTTATAGTTTGCTGCATTTTTTTCTTTTGGCATCTTCCTCTCTTCATCTCCATTAATGTAGCAGACCCATTTTCACCTACTTGCTTCAGGGGAGCCCTTTAAAGAGCTAAAGCCAGATGGTGCCTTCTCTGATTTGTGTTTTTCTAAATTCAGAGTTCTTGAAGAGATTATACTGTGTTTCTGAAATCACTAAGCAGGAAGCGAGTATGTTTTTTAATGAGAATAGAAGAGGAAAAAGAAATATTTTCTAGAAAATTAAAAAAAGAAAAAGAAAAGTGCAAGCACTTCCTCCTGTCCAGGAGCATCAGTCTGAACAGTTGACACGTGACCAGAGGGTTGACTGTTATGTATCTGATGAGCAGATCCCAAATGCACTGAAGTGTATCCAGCTACAGCGATGACTCCATACCCCTGACAGACTCGAAGGAATCCCTGTGATCTTTACCTTGAGTAAATCAGAACCTTCTATGATTGTCTGGAATTCAAGGACCAGTCTCCATCTTCTGGGTCCCACATAAGACTCTTGGATTTACCTGTGGCCCTGGGAGATGAGGGCGTCCTCATAAAAATTGTGATGTTCTTCTCCCCCATTACCTTAGTCAGATGAATGCTCAAAATCAAATACATTTGATTTTTTAAAAAGTAGGTAAATGTGTCAATACCTGTAGACCAGTGTTTAGGTTATGACTCATACTGGCCACAGATAGTTGTGTAGTGGTCCAGTCAGAGACTAATGTGGGTTTGAACTAACTTACTATCAAAAGAGAAGAGACAATGTAGATCGATTCAAATACATTAAGACAGTTAATGGGATGTGAAGATTAATTAGATGATTAATTGGGATTGTCGTAGCCACAGTCATTGCCTCACCCCCGTGCTCTGGGTCTACCAGAGATGTCATCTTTAGAAGTGTTCCAGGTCTCTAAGAGGGGCTGTTCAAAAGAGCTTGATAGTTAACACGCTGTTCTTCTTGATTTTATACTTGTGTAATCTGCTCTATGGGTAAATGGCTTAGATACAAGGACTTATAAACATCATAATCAGTTATTGGGATCTAAGTTCTTAAAGTACGGAGGTCTTTCTGGGAATGTCAGATCAGAATAGTGTATTTGTCATTTTCTCTGAAAATCAATTCTCTATGTCCAGAATATACACAAAGAGACCTGATTCTTGACCAATTTGTGAATTCAACAATCACTTCTTACTTCTTTTTATTAAGCATAGAGTTAAGTTCTGAGAATTCAAAGATGAACAAGATAAACAGTCCTTGGCTTAAGTATATCACAGTACACAGAGTTGGAAATATAAAGACATAATCCCAGGAGGAGGACTTGTTCCAGGTGTTTAGTAGGATGGGGGAGGTGGCAGAAGGTGTCATGGGAGTTAAGACTGATGATGCATGTTTCGTTCATTCATACCAAGGAGTTTCGACTATTCTGTAGGTAATGGTAAGCACTGAGCAGAAAACTGGAAGGCAATACCTTTTGGTTTCATCCTTTCTTTGAAATCTCTGTTAGTCTGTAATATCGTGGATTCCTACGCCTGTCTACATGGTATTATTGCTCATAATTGAACATACTCTGTCTCTCTTTCACACACATACACATACACACACATACACACACACACAGAGAGAGAGAGAGAGAGAGAGAGAGAGAGAGAGAGAGGATACGCGATGTATGTACTGAAAATATTTCCCAGTGTGAGGCCTAAGAATCAAGCCATTTTTTTCCCCCTCATATGTCTTGGAATGTGATCACTACAGCTCACCTTACATAAAAGCTGTGGTCTGTCCTCTCTAAGTCAGGCACTGGTGAGCACATACAGGAAACCATGTGACAGATTTCACTGATAGACCTTGCACTTGATCATTTTAGCATCCTTGAATTTAGAAAGACATCTGCCATTGATAGTTCTGGTTGATTGTGAAAATTACCATCTGATGAAGACTTAAGAGAAATCAGGCATAGTCTGACATCATGATCAAGGTCTTTATAAAGATTTTCATTTTTAAAAAGAATTCTTGAGAGCATAAGAATGGATTTTTCCCCCTAGATAGTAAGAAATACACAGAACTTTAAGTAAAAAAGATCTAAAATTCCAACTTCATCATTTAGTTGTTGGGTGCCCTTATAAAAATGTAACTTATTACCTTAAGACTTAGTATTGCTATTGGCAAATTTGGTGTAGCCATAATAGCTTCATAATTATTTGATAGGAATTTAATAACCCGATGTATATAAATAGTAATTGTGATGGTTATCTATAGCTGTGTGATAAATAATAATAAAATGTAGTGGCTTAAAGCAATTGTTTTATGATGCGCCTGAACTCTGTGATTCAGGAATTTGGGCACCGAGGATAACTTGTACCTCATCTGGAAATATCTGCATGTGTCAGATTCTTCTGTCTGACAGTTGAACTAGTGATTGGCAGGGACCTCAGCTGGCCCGTCAGCCGGAAAACTCGTGTGACTCTTGCCTGTGGCCTGGGCTTTCTCACAACATTGTGGCCTCAAACTTCTTACATGGTGGCTTAAGCATCCAAAAATGAATGTTCCAAGAGAACCAGACAGAAGCAGTGTCACCATTTATGACCAAGTCTAGGGAGTCACATAGCATCACTCTGCTCTGGTCACAAATCCATCAATATTCAAAAGCAGGGAATCAAAGACTCACCTCTTGAGGGAAGAAGTGTCAAAGTCACATTGACAGAAGAGCACATAGGATAGGAGATACTGTTGTGGCTAATTTGAGATTATGCAATCTGCTGTAATAAGACACAAGGTAGTTCTAAATAGTTTTCTCTCTTTTGTTCCTCAGAGGTTCTGTCCAAGGCAATATACATTGTGTGTGCGTGTGTGTGTGTGTGTAAGTTTAATTTGACCAAATAGTTACCTAATACCAACTATGAAGCTGTTTATAAGAGATTAGTATTTGCTGAGTATGTAATAGGCACTATTTGAATCACTTTACCTGCATTGCTCATTTGACCCTCACAACACACTTATGAAGTATTATAAATAGAGAAACAAACTGAAGTATAGAGAAAGTAAGTAACTTCCCTATGTTACTAGTTGCTAGGCCAGGATTTGGATCTGAGTAGCGAGGCTCTGGAGGGCACTGTACCATTGCGTTTTGTCTTTACCCATGTCCAAATAATATTGTGATGCATGAATGTATTGATTCATGACATTATTCTATAATGTCTAAAAAAGCGGAAAAATTACTTCACCCATAGTAGTAAATTGATTTTGTTTCAAAAAGTAAAACTACTTTAAAATGTAGCGATTCTGGAAAGTATGAGCACCATATCCATATATTATTGCTGTGGAAAGATAACTAATATTTTTGGATGCCTTTAACACGTCCAAAACTATGCTAGATTCATTCCTAGAAATAATGACATATGGTAGATACTATTATTCCTACTTGATGCAATGTTTTTGTTTTGTTCTGTTTTGTTTGGGGCTTTTTTACATTGCATTCTCAATCCATCACCCAGGTTGAAGTGCAATAGCACGCTCACGGCCATCGCAGCCTTGACCACCTGGGCTTCAGCGATCCTTCTGCTTCAGTCTTCCAAGCAGCTGGAACTACAGGTGCATACTACTGTGCCCCGCAAATTTTTTATTTATTGTAGAGACAAGGGCTCATCAAGTTGTCCAGGCTGGTCTTGAACCCGTGGGCTCAGGCAATCCACTCGTCTCAGCCTCCCAAAGTGCTGGGATTACAGGCTGAGCCATGAACCTGGCTGATGCCATTTTTAAAAAAATCTTTCTGTCTCTCTCTCTTTCTTTTTATTCAATTGCTATTTACTATTCCAATATCTATTGTGTTCTTTCTCTGTATCAGGCTTTCAGAGAAGGATTACAGGCAAAATACACTTGGGCCCCAGTGTATGTATGTCCCCTGTCTTCAAGGATCTCACAGTTTACCAAAGAAGATAGGCAATAAAAGAAACAGTGTATAAAAAAAATGCTGTGAGGATGGAAGTAGTGGACACAAAGGAGCCCATCATGGGAAACCTCGTGTTGTCCAGGGTTCCTCAGAAAGACAACTCAGTGCAAGTGACTAAACTTGATTATGAAACAGAGAGGACAAACAATGAATAACAACAGAACCTTTTGTACATTTTCATTTATTTCTGTCTCAAACACTACAAGACAGCAAAATCCTGATTCTATTGATGAAGAAGTAAGAATGGAAAGCAAAAGTAACACTTCTATGGTTATCCTGAAATAACACAAGAAACTGGAGATTCAAGCCCAGACTCTTCTAATTCTAATGCCTAGAGGTTTACTCCACAGTAGTATTCATGAAGTTCGATACTTCAGCCAGCAGAATTCCCAGCACTGTTTGATTGCAGAAATACATATCTATGGGCCCACAGATAGTATAAGAAATCAACCTTGGTCAGCAGAATCAGAATCTTGTATTTGTGTGGTGGGAAAGCCGGGCCCAGAAATCTATGCCTTATTCACATTCCAGGTGAATCTGCTGCCCCTGAAGGCTGTGACCTGCTGCTCCAGATGCAATGAGATAGAATAAGTATCCGTAGGCTGAATGGGGTAACAATCCTCAACAAGCTTAAGATAAAGGAGAGTGATAAGACAAATTCAGGAAGATCAAGGTGAATGCAGAAAAGTTGCCATGCAAGTGATCTTATGATTGCCTAAGAGTTCCAGAGAAGGGTATTGTGTGTGCTGCTTGCAGAATCAAGAGAATGATCAACAAAGACATCATGAAGAAGAGGGCGTTGAACTGGGACTTGAAAGCTGGAAAGGATCATTCAACCACGCTGGACCTCAGTTTCATTGTTTGTGAAATCTGGGAGCCTAGTAAACTCACTGCTTCTCAACCTGCTTCCTCCACTGGCTGATTGAAAACACTATTTCCAACTAAGCTCACTTTATCTGCACGAGACCAGATCTTCCCAAGCGTTTGGTTCAGAAGTTTGAAGTAGTTGTACTGTATCTTGATAAAGTAGAAGAAGGCCTTCTAGATAATAGGAGAGTAGCCCTAGGGATGCATATAGAGCAAATAGACAATCTAGGACCTAAATACATCGGTGGTCCAGGACAATGGCAACATGCTTGTTAGAATGCAGACTCTCGGGCCCTACCTCAAACTTCTGAACCAAATACTTGAGAAGATCTGGTCTCATCCAGATAAACTGAGCTCATTTGGGAATAGTGTTTTCTTTTTTTTTTTTGTTTTTGAGTTGGAGTCTCACTCTGTCACCCAGACTGGAGTGCAGTGGCCACTCCCGGCCACCACAGCCTCGACCTGCTGGGTACCGGCGATCCTTCCGCCTCAGCCTTCCTAGTAGCTGGAATTACAGGCATGCGCTACCATGCCCGGCTGTTTTTTTTTTTTTATTTATTGTAGAGATGAGGTTTTGCCAAGTAGCCCAGGCGGGTCTCGAACCCACGGGCTCAGGCAATCCACTCACCTCAGCCTTCCAAAGTGCGGGATTACAGGGGAATAGTGTTTTCAATCAGCATATGGAGAAAACAGATTGAGAAGCAATGATCATACTAGGCTCCCAGAGTTCACAAACAAGGACATTGAGGTCCAACATGGTTGAATGATTGGCCAGATATTACCCAGATAATAAGCAGGGATTAGAACTAAGACTTCTTATTGCTGCTGTATTTCCAAGTCAGGAAAAATTATTACTACAAGTCAACTCTTTCAGTCAGAGTCACTGAGAATGACAGATATAAAAATGGGAAAGATGGGATAGATGAAAGTGACTTAGGATTTATAAAATGTATTACGGAATAAATTTGATGTTGGCCTTAAGGCAGGCAAGTAGATCAGAAATAAATAAAATATATATATATATTTTATTATAGAGACTTGGGGTCCAAGTCAGGATTAGTTACAGAGTGGACTGTATGCAAATGAAGAGAAATGAATAAAATAATTTGGGCTAAAATTTTTCCTGGCAAAGGAGTCTTCCACTCAAATAGCATTATTATTGTTATCTGGAAGACAGAAATGAGTCAATAGGCTAAAGCGTTACAGGCCAAGACTTCTGGCAACAGGGATTTCTTATACCTCCCATATTTGATTGGAAGTCTTTTATCTAAATGTACCAAAGTGGCTTCCTTGATTGTTGTAACTTCCCATCCCTCCCTTAAGGAACTAACAGCATGATTAGATCTTGGACCAGGCAGAACCTGCCTATAGGGCTTGTTAACTCAATCTTGTGACTTGGTGAGAGGATTAGGAGATCTTGAGTCAGGCTTTTGGTAATTTAGCCTAGGGATGGGTGAGGGGCTATGGAGTATAAATTCTGAGTAAGTTGTCCCATCGAAGAGCAAGTTTTTTTTGGGTAGATACACCCACTCGCTCTCTGACTCCATGGCACAGATGCAACTTCCATTTCTCCCAGTTTCTGCCTCTCATCTTGATTGGCCGTGAGAGATTTATTGGTTCAGACTATAAAAAAGGTTGTCTTGAGATGAATCATGCTCTAAAGTTGCAGATCACAGTATGAATTAAAGGACATCTATTTCTGCTACAAACTGAAGAGATTCGTGGAAATGTGTATGTCGAATTGCAAAACAGAAAGTATGCCACTTAAAAGTCAGGACAGTGGCACCATCCGGAGAGCCCAGATTTTCAAAGGCTCTGACCAATGGGCCCCGGAGAAAGTGGAAGGCAGCTGAAGAGTGAGCAAAAAGGAAAGGCTGGGGGAGATGGGGCAAAATGGCAAGAAAAAAAACTTCAGACAAAAATGGGCAAACTACAGGGAAAGAGGAAGCCAAAGAAAAACAGGTCAAAGTGGATGGACTAATAGCTTCGGTTTGCAAAAAACAGTGTCACTAAACCTAAGGAGAGCCCAGATTCTAGTGAAGCAGGAGGAAAAGCAGCCAGATCTGAGTCACATGACATGCACTTGTGTGGTCCGTCGTACCTCTGCGAAGGACAATAAATGATTCATTTCCAGAAAATGGAGTAAGGTTTGCTGACGTGACCAAAAGACAAAACAAAGGGAGGCATGGTGATAGTCACATTTTGGGGAAATGAAACTTACTTTGAAACAAGAAAAGTGAAACTCTTCAATCAAATAGCAACAAGTACTTACTTTAACTTATTTGGACCAAAAACTGCTTAGGAGACATCCAGGAAAAATTGTGACCCGTGAATTACTCAATCAACGAGGAAACAAGGAAGGAGATGACATGCTAGAAAATAGCTTGCTGTAATCACCTTGGGTGTGCCTGCCCACCAGACACCAGACGATCTTGCAAGACCGTCATTAAAACTCTCACTTTTGCTGTTCTTCATGTCTCTGAGTCCATTCTTTTGAGTTTGGACGGGGGAGCGTATTTCTCACACTTCTTGTACATTCTAATGAAATATTTTCATCAATGACCTTGTAAGTTCAAGTTTTTAACAGCATTGAAGAGGCATTTTTAAGAAAAGGTGAATCCCACCTTACCCATTTTTTTAAAACATAGTATAAATGTTTTAAGAGGTGAAATCCCATACTGATTTTTTATTTCAAAAAATAGCGGTATATGGAATTAATAAGGGCTTGGTCTTATATGTTAACTTAACATTTTAATGCTCAGTATCAAAAAGAAATGTTTGAAAATCAGTGTTCAACAGAGAAAAGGCATGTAAAAGCAGGCATACATTTTGTCCAACATACAACTCAGAGCTGTGGACTCTGTGTAAATTAGCACACACATCTATTCTGGCATACTATGTGCAAGTTAAACAAATTTATATTCCAAATAAACAATGAGAAACATAGACATTTTCATTTAAGAGATTAAATTTCTAGAAAATGACCTTTCCAGGCTAGTGAATGTAAAATATTAAGGTTGCTTGAGGAGAGGGGAAAAAAAATAGTTGGCACCTAGGGAAATTGGAATATTTAAAAATAAGCCTCGAAGAGCTAAATGACCTTTACTTTGTTCTCACTAAATATAAAATGCTCACCTGCGTTCAGATTACACATTTATAAAGAAAGTTTGATTCTGGGTGTTCAAGCATTTAGATTTAGGGCATTTGACTTGCCAAAACTCATAGCATTCAAATGAAAGAGAGTTTGCCTAGGAAAACTTTTAGATTTTTATCTGCACAGCTAATGCCCCAGGGAAAAAAAACAAATGGAAAATTACTATAACTTGAGATACTTACATAAGACACAAAGCAAGCAGCACTTTCATATGCAAAAGAACTTTGTAGTTAAGGGATACAGTTTTCCCTTTTGTCCAATTTGGCCAAATAACTAAGGGGTTATACTAAATTTAAGAACAGTTATAAATCGGACTCGGTGGCTCAGCCTGTAATCCCGCACTTTGGGAGGCTGAGGTGAGTGGATTGCCTGAGCCCGCGGGTTCGAGACCCACCTGGGCAACTTGGCGAGCCCTCATCTCTACAGTAAATCAAAAATCAGCCGGGCGTGGTAGCGCGCGCCTGTAGTTCCAGCTACTTGGAAGGCTGAGGGGGAAGGATCGCTGGAGCCCAGCAGGTCGAGGCTGGCCCCTCCTTTTCTGGCAGTTTCCCACTACTGCCAATCCCTTTCTTAAAGTATGATTACTGTTTGAGTCCCGCTTATGAGTGAGAATTCTCTTAAAAGTAGTGCCTGAAGCCTGCAAGTGAAATTAACAAAAGACAGATTAACAGGAGGAAAAGATTGATTAATATGCACGTGCACATAAGAGAAGCAGCTGGCTTTTTAAACAAAGTTACAGGCTTATATATCTAAATTAGTCAGGGAACTGGGAGGGAACCAGTCTATGAGAAGAACAAATAGATGTCTTTAGTAATGGAAAATGGGTTTGTTGAGAGAACAAATCAAAGATAAAGTTTGTGATAATATTTGTCTGTTCAGGTATGAGTGGTCTTTCCATCTTCTTCATAAAAGTCCCCCGAGAGGGGATTTATGGTAGATTTATTCTTGGTCTCTCTTCTAGGAGTAGAAGCCTCCCCAAAGAGAAGATTTATGGCCATCCTCATTTCCCCAAATTTTCTTCATTTAGTCAGATAAGAGAAGCTCCCAGGAAGCGCTTTCTGCGTCAGTTGAATCTCAAATATCTTCAACTTAATCTTTATGCTAATTCCGGGGTTCCATGTGATTTTCCATAGGCTTTTATTCTTCAATTATAAAATTATTTCTCATTACTGTGCTAAAAATAAATATGTTCTCAATACTTAGAAAAAATTTAATTATTTTAAAAATCAAGTTTCTCTTTCTGCCTTCTCAGAAAAGCGTCCCAAGTGTTTGAGTGACTCCTTTTATGATCCAGGGTCTTGCTTTACTTCAAATTTTGTTTCAATGCGCTTTTGGTACAGAACATTAGTGGAAATTCTCATGTTACTTAGATCATTTGGAGGTTTCTCAGCTTAGGTTTTTCAACTAATACTTGTTTTATTGCATTCAAAGTATGATTATCGATGTGAAAAATAAACATAATATAAAAATAGTAACCATGACGTCTACTGGCAAAGAGTAAATAATGGAGTGGACAGCAGACTTAGTGATAGCTTGAAAGGCCACCAAGTTCAATTCCAACTTCTTTCAAATGAGCAGTAAAGGAAACCAGAATGTTTCACCCCCAAATGTACTTCTTTGGCATATTTTGAGATGGCTATTCAGAGAGCTTGTCAACCCCAGGAATAGCTTTGAAAAGCTATCCTTTTGTGGGGGAGATTTGCATCTGTAAAGGAAATCTATCTGAGTGAAATAAACAGCAGATGCAAACAAGCTTTTTCTGACTGCCCCCGCACCCATTTTATTCAGATATAGAAAAGATTAACTCACAGGACAGTAAAGGACTAAAGTCTGACAGTTCTGAAGTTCTGACAGAAAAACTCTTACAGCAGGTTCTCCTCTAGTGTCCCTGAAATTTGCTACCAGAGACTATATCTGCATTGCAAGAGGGCCTTTGCTAGTCATGCGTGCTTCCTTCACTCATTGGCCCATAACCTGTGATACCACCTCCCTTGCACAGCATCCCTACCCAGAAACCTTTCTTTCTTTTTTTTTTTTTTTTTTTTTTGAGTTGGAATCTCACTCTGTCACCCAGGCTGGAGTGCAGTGGCTTGCTCACAGCCACCGCAGCCTCAACCTGCTGGGCTCAGGCATTCCTTCCGTCTTAGTCTTCCAAGTAGCTGGAACTACAGGCATGTGCTACCACATCTGGCTTATTTTTTGATTTGTTGTAGAAATGACATCTCACCAAGTTGCCCAGGTTGGTCTTGAACCTGTAAGATCAGGCAATCCTCTCGTCTTGGCCTCTCAAAGATCTGGGATTATAGGTTTGAGCCACCATGACTGGCCTTCTTATATTTTCTGTAACTTCAGTAGGGTATAAAAACTCCAGTCACCTGGCCACTGCTTTGAATCACACATTTGTGTATGACTCCTATGTTTGAGCACATTAATAAATGTGAATTCTTTTTTCTATTATTAATCTCTCGATTGCTAGTTTGTTTTATAGACTCAAATTACCAAAACTTCAGAGGGGTTGGGAAATTCCCTTTGCCCTTACAATAGCTGGATCTCATTTGCCTTTTGAATGCATATTGTAATTTTTCATGTGAACTTGGCTTTCTGTTGGGAGTGAGTGATAATGCTTCTCTAAGAGCTCTGATTTACTAAGACTATTAGAGGAAAACTGAAGATATTTCCATAATCGCTATAGTTCAATTTATTAAGTGTGTAAGGACATGTAAATGTAAGGGCCTTAAAGTGCAGCTGGTCATTACAGTGCAGCTAGTAAATCCCTGTGCTTTCTAAAATAGAAAATTAACCGGGCATGGTAGCATCTGCCTGTAGTTCCAGCTACTTGGAAGGTTGAGGCAGAAGGATTGCCAGAGCCCAATAGCCGACACTGGGGTGGCTGTGAGTGTGCCACTGCACTCCAACCTGCATGATGAAGTGAGAGTCCAACTCAAAAAAATAAATAAATAAAAATAAAAATAGAAAATTATGTGTATTCTGTTATTTTTTTTGACTTCCAGCAGCAATGGCATCGTCCATGCCATTTTTCTGGGGAGTTCGCACACTCTGCCCTCCCTGGAGCTGGCTGGACCCTCTGCAGGCCTCTTCCCTGGGAAGGGTGGGCAGGTGTGGTAATATTTCTCTGTAGCACTGTCCCTCTCAGGGACCCCGCAGGAGGGGTGAGGCCCGATGGGCCCTCACCCCTTGGAACAGAGTTTCACGATAATAAAACAGCATGCTTACAACAAAACAAAAAAAGTAGCAGAGTGTATCCCAACATAAAGTAGCCCCTGTGCTATCTGGCCTTTTAAGAGATATGAAAATAATTTGTTCCCAGATAAGCCAGTTCAGCTGCTTCCCTCATGGTCAATTAAAGACGAGACACAGAAACTGGGAGAAAAGGGAGTTTTTTTTCTGTAACCAGGTTACAGGGAGGCAAGTGGCATCATTACCAAAAACCCACTCAAATGCAGTACAACTTACTCAGAATTTGTATTCTATAGGCCCTCACTCACCCCCCAAGGCTGAGTTAACCAGGACATGATCAAGATCTCCTAATAATCCCTTTACCCACTACAAGGCTAAGTTCCTTAAGGGGGGGGCAGGGAAAGTTACAATAATGAAAAGAAACTACCTTGGTACATTTAGACAGACAACTTTGAATCAAACATGAGAAATGTTAAGACACCTTCATTCCCAGAGCGTTGGCCTATAAAAAAAGCGACAAAAATGTATTTTAACTCTCCCATGGTCCCAATACAAACATAATGCAAATCTGCAGTTACCTTTTGTGGCTGAGGATGAAATAATGCAAATAAGGAAAAGACATTTCTCTGACCTCACGATCTGTGTCTCTGCTCAATGGTCTCCTGCATTAAAACAAGATCCCTATCTACCACCTGCCACCAAATCAACTCTAAATGGATCAAAGACTTAAATGTAAAGCCTCAAACTATAAGAACCTTAGAAAATGCAGGAGACACCCTTATAGAAATTGGAACTGGCAACCAATTCCTGATCAAAACCCCAAGTACCCATGCCGTAAGAGATAGGATAGGCAAGTGGGAACCTCATCAAACTGACAAGCTTCTGCAAAGCCAAAGAAACCATCAAGAGGGTGGGAAGACAGCTCACAGACTAGGAAAAAAATATTTGCCAACTGTATGTCTGACAAAGGCCTAACATCTGGGATCTACAAGGAACTCAAACGTGCCAAAAAAGAAAAAATACAAACAGCCCCATTACAAAGTAAGCAAAATATATGAATAGACACTTCTCGAAAGAAGACATATGAGCAGTCAGCAGATCCACGAAAAAATGCTCAGCCCCACTAGTCATCCAAGAAATGTAAATTAAGACTACACTGAGATACTACCTAGCTCCAGTCCGGATGGCTATCACTAGTAACTGAAAAAACAGTAGATGCTGGAGAGGTTGCGGCAAAAAGGGAACACTTCTACCCTATTGGTGGGAGTGTAAACTAGTACAGCCTCTGTGGAAAACAGTGTGGCAATTCCTAAAAGATCTAATAATTGACCTTGCGTATGATCCCGCAATCCCCCTGCTGGGAATATACCTGGAAGAACTCAAATCACTCTATAAAAAAGATACCTGCACACGTATATTTATTGCAGCCTTGTTCATAATAGCAAGATCATGGAACCAACCATGCTGCCATCAAAAGAGGACTGGATATAAAAAATGTGGTACATATGCATGATGGAATATCATGCAGCCATAAAGAAGAACAAAATCGTGAACTTCGCAGCAACCTGGATGGGCTTAGAGTCTATAATACTGAGTGATCTTTCACAGAAACAAAGAACTGAGTATCACATGTTCCCACTCATAAACGGGCCTTGAACAATGATTATAATACTATAAAAAAGGATCAGCAGTAGTGGGAAACTACTGGGGGGGGTGGGTAGTAGAATTGGCAGTAGTGGGAATCTGCCTGGGGAACTGTGGGCACACCTCATCAACAAGGGTACCTGCATAATGAACATTTGTATATCTAACCCTGAATTGGACGCCACATCTTTAAAATTTAAAAAAAAGGAGAAAAAAATAAAAGAATGACTTTACATGGAACAGTATCTTGGCCTAAGATCTCGGATCAATTTTCTCTTGCTTAATAATCTATACTTTGTTCACTTCTCTTATGCTTAAAAAAATCGAAATGTTACTAGCACAAAAATGTCGCCGGTGAGGATAAGGAAGTTCCCCGTGATAGGGCAATCATCCTGGTCCCAATTAATATCAAAACATTGTCTCTGTAAGAAAAGAGCTCAAAGTCAACATCCTTGGCAACACTGGTACGCAGAGTTCTGAGAATTGGACTGGCAAAATTCATCCCCTGTTGGTTTTCAGTTTGTTCTGAATGACTCTGTGTTTGTCCACAGGCAGATATGTAAATTGAGGTAAATGAAATATTATTTTATAGTTCCTTAAAGTGTGCATGCTGATTGAATCCAAAAACTTATTTCTAGAAACTTGTCCTAAGAAAATCATGCATGACATATCTGAGAAGCCAGAGCCATGAAGGTGTCCTTGATTAAAAAAAAAAAAAATTGGCTGCAAATGTAAAACAGTTACATAATAGAAGAATATGTAACTATTATAAACAAACTTTAAAAGAATATTTGTGGACCTGAATATGTGTGATATCTTTTAAAGGGTAAAATGCAGTTAATACAACATATATAGCAAATGATATCATATTTGCAAAATACTGTGTGAGGTTAGAATTTGTATACGGTATGACAGTATATGATCACTATTACTATTATTTTTTGAGTTGGAACCTCACTCTGTTACCTGGGCTGGAGTGCAGTGGCATGCTGCTTATGGCCACCACAGCTCGACCTGCTGGGCTCAGGCGATCCTTTCGCCTCAGCCTTCCAGGTAGCTGGAACCACAGGTATGCACCACGACACCCAGCTGATTTTTTTGGATTTATTGTAGAGACAAGGTCTCACTGTATTGCTCAGGCTGGTCTCAAGTCCCTGAGCTCGGGCAGTCTTCTCACCTCCATCTCCCAAAGTGCTAGGATTGCAGGCTTGAGCCACTGCACCCGGCCAATCATTATTTTTAATTTCTAATTTCTGATTCTGTACTTTCTCCTCATTTGTTTCAATAAGTATTTATTACTTGTGAAGTAAAAACTAAAGTCATTTTAAAAAGAATGTTCCCAGGATAGGTGAAGTGTTGCGTCCACGCTATAAGTGCTGTTTTCTGGGCATTCCTGTCAGGCCTGGAGAGGCAACTTGGCTAGATCATCCTTCTTTAAGGGCCTCAATGCTTCTGGCTTTATCTACCCATTGGGAAAAAGACAAAACAGCTTACTCCAGTTTACTGCCCAGAAGCAGCAGAAGGAAAACTTCCCAGATGTCAGACCCACCATGTTTTAGAACATCAAGAGATAATGCTCATCCCACCCTCCCTCAAGCCTTGGGCTGCTTCTCCATCTTACTCCCAAATATAGACACAGATATGAGGAAAACCTCAGCATACCAGGTACTGGATTCCCAATCCTAGCATGTCTCCAGGGGGGTCTGGGGCCATGATTGACCCTCAACTAACTTCCAGGAATGTGGCCCTCAGAATGCTCTTTTTGTGACTAATTAAGGATATTAGTATATGTGGAACAACAGGGCATGCTTACCAGTTACCAGGACATGTTAAGAATGATTCATACAAGATTGTTGATGCGCCTGGTTGGGGTCTTGAATCTTCATCACCATGGTTGGCTGCATTGCAGGATGTGCCTATATAATCAGTCCCCCATAGAAACCTTGGATCCTGAGACCTGAGCAGACTTTCTTGTGCAGATACTTTACATGCATCTCAGCGGCTCTCAGCAGGAGAGAGGAGTGCATCCGGTGTGATGCAGAAAGAGAAGGACTTGGAAGCCTGCACCTGACTCCTATGGACCCCTTCTGAGGCATATCTTTTTCCTGTTGCATTTGCTCCTTTGCTGTAATAAACTTTAGCTGTGAATATAACCTGTTATTTGGTCTTTGAGTTTTTCCAGTGAATCTGAAAACAAAGGTGGTAGCCAGACCCCTGAAACACATGGTCTCCATTTCATCTACAGCTCCTAGACCACTCAGTCCTTGTTGCCATTTCGGTCCTGTACCAAGATGGCATTTGATATTTATCTGGAATTCATTTATTTAACGGTCTTGCTGAACAGTTAGATTGAAGCAGCTCCTCCCAGTGGCCTTGTCTCCATTTGGGCTTGTGAGTTTGCACTTCAACACCCTAAGCAAAGGACCTTACTAAGACACCTATGAAGCAAAAATCTTCTGTTATGAACTCGAGAGCAATATAAGCAGTGGTGAGACTGCCATCCACATCCAGGAGAGAATGCCACAGAAGGGACCAGGCAGGAGACTGAGAATTTGGTGGCTGCAGAGAAAACAAACAGAAAAATGTCAGATGGTGGAGGCTCCCAGCAACTTCTCTGGTTCTTCTGGTCCTTTAGTGTCAATTGATTCAGGAGGTACTGTCAACTGATACTCACTGTCCTTCACCCAGTGGTTTCTTTCTTTCTTTCTTTCTTTCTTTCTTTCTTTCTTTCTTTCTTTCTTTCTTTCTTTCTTTCTTTCTTTCTTATACACTTTTTCAACCTATATAATCTTTGAATTAGCTCATAAAATTACATAGCACTGGGAGAAAAATTTATATTTGTCACACAATAGTAAAAGGAACCCATCCGAGTATTGGAATATAAGGATAATCACCATTTGATCTGTCATTCACTGAGAGTTAAGAGGAGTCTAGTGTAAACCTGAGTGAGGTCAATCTTTTTTTTTTTTTGCAGAACATTAAGTAATTATGTTCCTACCATTAACAGTAAAATGCTTTAACCATTGCTCTACAAAGCAGTACATTATATCTAATACATTGGATACTAAAATGCTCTTTTGTCAGAATTATAATGTCAATAATCAAGGTGGGGAGCAGGGCTCAGGCCTGTAATCCCAGCACTTTGGGAGGCCAAGGCAGGAGGATTTCTTGAGCCCAGAAGTTCAAGACCAGCTAGGGAAACAAAGTAAGACCTCGTCTCTACAAAAAAATAAAAAATTAGCCACGCATGGTGGTGTACATCTGTAGTTCCAGCTGCCCAGGATGTTGAAACAAAAGGATTGTCAAACCAAGGAGATCGAGGCTATGATGAGCTGTGATCATGTCACTGCACTCTAGCCGGAGCAACAGAGTGAGTCCCTGACTCAAATAACAATAATAACAATAATCTAGTATGAATGAATAATAATAATACTTTCGTTATTAATATAAATATTTTTTAAAATGTCTTTTCTTTCTCTCTCTCTCTCTCTCTCTCTCTCTCTTTCTTTCTGTCTTTCTTTCTTTCGTTGGAGTCTCACTCTGTCGCCCAGACTGGAGTGCAGTGGCCGCTCCCGGCCACTGCAGCCTCGACCTGCTGGGCCCTGGCGATCCTTCCGCCTCAGCCTTTCAAGTAACTGGAACTACAGGCATTCGCTACCCCACCCGGCTAATTTTTTGATTTATTGTAGAGATGAGATCTCACCAAGTTGCCCAGGCGGGTCTTGAAATGGAGGGCTCAGGCAATTCACTCACCTCAGCCTCCCAAAGCGCTGGAATTACAGGCTGAGCCACTGAGCCTGGCGCACCCAGTGATTTCTCATACGTTTGTCTTTGGCTCTACACACTTTGTTCCTTCAGTTTTTCCATCTAGGAAACAAGTTTTAGGTCATTAATTATTTGTTGAATCTGAGTTGTTTGGAATTTTATGTGTTTGTGCTAGAAGGCCCCAGTGGAAACAACACTTTTGCTGTGGCCCTATCTGCTGGAAAATTAACCACTTTCATGTCTATGTTTATCTTTTGCTCGGAGGTCATCCTCATGTGCCCTTATCTAGGACCACATCTGTAGCTGAGAGAACAGACAAAGTTTCCCAAGAGTTTAGATTTCTGAAAGTTTCCTAAAATGAAATAATGGTGGTGGATGGCTGTACAGTGCAGTTTTGTTTTGTGGACTTGTGGAATTTGAAATCTATGAATCCGTTTATAATAATGGCCATTCACTATAAAAATGGTGAATTTTATCAATAATTAGTTTTAAATAAGTTTGATTCTTTTAAATAAGTTTGATAAGAAACTAAAAAAAAAAAAGAAAAGCAAGCACTCTAATGTTTTAAAATGAATACCGTCAAGCACATAACTTTCTTTGGAACGATTTTATTTTAATTGATTTTAATATTTTCAAGTAACCCAGTATCCTCATTCCAATAACTTTAAATTGTTCTGATCTATTTCCTCTGGCTGAGAGTACCAAACTTTATCTTCTAATATTTTCACTTCTTTCTTCACCTTAAAAGTCCAGCTGGGCATTTGACTAGACAGGAAACTGCAACGTATCTGATTAGTACTTTGCTGTCTGTCCTTTGACAACAATGGCAGGACTGTTACTAAACTTAGTGAGAATTCTAGTTCAATCCAGATCAATGTTAAAATCTTTCCTGCAATGACCCCTTCTATGGCCTGAACGAAAGATGTCAATATTTTTCATTATACATTTTTTTCAACCTATATAATCTTTGAATTAGCTCATAAAATTACATAGCACTGGGAGAAAAATTTATATTTGTCACACAATAGTAAAAGGAACCCATCCGAGTATGGGAATATAAGGATAATCACCATTTGATCTGTCATTCACTGAGAGTTAGGAGGAGTCTAGCATAAACCTGAGTGAGGTCAATCTTTTTATTTTTGGCAGAACATTAAGTAATTATGTTCCTACCATTAACAGTAAAATGCTTTAAACATTGCTCTACAAAGCAGTACATTATATCTAATACATTGGATACTAAAATGCTCTTTTGCCAGAATTATAATGTCAATAATCAAGGTGGGGAGCAGGGCTCAGGCCTGTAATCCCAGCACTTTGGGAGGCCAAGGCAGGAAGATTTCTTGAGCCCAGAAGTTCGAGACTAGCTAGGGAAACAAAGTAAGACCTCGTCTCTACAAAAAAATAAAAATTAGCCACGCATGGTGGCAGGCATCTGTAGTCCCAGCTGCCCAGGATGTTGAAGCAAAAGAATTGTCAAACCAAGGAGATCGAGGCTATGATGAACTGTGATCATGCCACTGCACTCTAGCCGGAGCAACAGAGTGTGTCCCTGACTCAAATAACAATAATAACAGTAATACTAATATGAATAATAATAATACTTTCATTATTAATATAAATATTTTTTTAAATGTCTTTTATTATTTAATGAATAACCTAAGTATAGTCATTCTTCTTCGGACACAGACACCTCCTTCTTCACCCCTAAAACTCCAGGGACAAATGATTACCAAGCACCAAGAGTTTGGAAAGCAGAATAAGACAAGGTCAAGTAAGTGTAGGTCAGTGGGGCCTGGAGAAGTGAATGCCCCAAAACTCAACACACAAGAGCTCCTACCAGTTGGGTAAATGACATAGTATGCAAGACAGAAGAGAGAAAAGATCCCACCTGAATAGTGGAAAACCAAACTAAAAACAAAACAAAACAAAAAAAACACCTATGGCCCTACTGAAAAAGAGTATACGAGAATGGGTCCATTTAGAGAGGCAATATAGCCAAGATCCAGGTGGCCCTTGGTTGGAATTTCAGTCACGTGACCCCCTAGCTTGGTAACTTTGGTTAAGTATCTTAATTCTTCTCTATTTTAGTTACATTAATTGAAAAAAGAGGAACTATGACAGCTTGTTATCTAATATTTTAAAAGTGCTGCCTGACTCAGTTTTGAGATTATGGCTAAAAACTCTGAATGTGTAGTTTGCTAAACCCATTTTATAAGACTCTAACACTCTTGGATTACAACACACACCCTCAACTGCCAGAAGCTCTGGATGACAAACACCTAAAGATAGACCTTTCTTTCTTGGGCCTGCAGGTTTTTAAAAATACTCAATTGACAGGAAGTCCTTGAAACGCCTCTAACTTGACCCAGCTTGCCATACATATGCTGCCACTTACAGTTCCAGCTTGCTGTTACCTTTTTCCCCAGCTGCAATCCGGGTGTGGCCCTGCATGGCAGTCTTCTCTCCTTCAGGGCAGTAAGTAATAAGGAATTCTGCCTTTCATCTACCCAAGGTCATCTTATCATGTCTATCATTATTCAGAATGGGATGATGTATGCCATTTATTCAGCACACTGCCTAGTACAGAGTTGTTTCCCTTTTCATAATTCTTTTACCCATGAGGAGTTCCTCTTCAGGATACAAGATAGGAATCCTCCAAGACACCATGGGGGAGAGAACTAAAAAAGAAAAACAACAAAATATTGGTTTTTAAATTAATTCTTTAGAAAAATAGTCATATGATAGAACCCATTCTTTACAATAATTTTCTTCCCCCACCAATCCCACTTTTCAGTCTAAAAAGCTCCTCTGGCCTGTGGAGGAAGAATGAAGAGGAAGAGGAAAATGAAAAATTCTGATGAGTATTTATGATTATAGGATTTTTTTCTGCATCTTCCCTTAGATTAACTTTGGAAACATTACTACAGAGCCTGGCGAATCCTTAACAAGACAGGCCTCAGAACTGAGGAAGTACTGAGAAAGAGTCCTCCATTGGCTGAATATACCCTAAATGGATTCTGAAAAATTTACAATTGCTTAGATTATGTTTTCCCATTTTCTGCTAGAACGTTAAAAGAAAACCTGGCAGAGTTGCACTTGTCCTTGGGTGAAGAGTAATGCAGGTCAATGGGGAATCACCAAGCAGCACTGAGTTCTTAGTGCCCAGAGGTCATCCAAGCAAGAATGCTGTACTATTCCTCTAGAAAGGTCCAAGGGTTTTTAGGAGGACCTGAAGACCCTGATCACATTAAAGGCTTATGAAAGTGAGATGTGAATTAAACCAAATGAGTAGGTCCCAGATGGGAATGCAGACGTCTCAAAGGAAACCAGAGTTAAAGAGTGATAGTAACCAATAGACAGAACTATAGTATATATCCTAACAGATATCATCATTAGATAGTGGCCAAGGACCACACATTTGCCTTTATCGTCGTAATGTCGTGTCAGACAAATTTATGTTCACCCAGTCCATACGTGTTCTCACATCTCCCTTGAACTGAGCAGGACCAGGTGGCTAGTTTCAACCAATGTACTGTGAGCTGGAGTGATCTGTTGCTTCTCTCAGCTGGTTGTGACAGTGGAAAGTCCCTGTTTGACACTCCAACATTCTTCTCTCTGTTATGGTGATCATGGAGATAACAGATTGAGATAGATGAGCTACAAGGTAAAGTAGCCTTGTCTCCTAAGGCATCTTTGGAAGGAAGCTGTCAAATCCACAGCAGAAGGAAGCTGTTATATGGTCAGCCAATGATCGTTCAGGGTTAATTTATCATCACTACAGAACCTGGCGAATTCTTAATAAGACAGGCCCCAGAACTTAGATGCCACCTCTGAGAAGAAATGATGAGAAAAAGCCCTCCATTGGTTGAATGTTCTCTAAAGTGTTGCTGAAAAATTTACAATTGCTCAGGTTATGTTATCCATTTCGAGATAAACTGGAAATTTGGGAAAGGCACTAAGTTTTGTTACAGGAAAAAAAAATTACATCTGCTGCAGGTCTGAGTTTAAATGTGTGAGGAAAAAACTCACTATTGCTATATAATTATTAATATTATAAGTTCATTGCAATATAACATAAGGAATAAAGTATTTTGATGTCAAGTAGATTTGTGTCCCAGTTCTGCTACTTTTTGTGTGGCTTTGGACAACATGTTAAATCTTTCTAAAATTTTACTTTCCTTATTATGAAAAATAGAGAATAATGGTACTGAACGAATAAGGTTGTGGTGAACGTTTTTCTTTTCTTTTCTTTTTTTTTTTGAGTTGGAGTCTCACCCAGACTGGAGTGCAGTGGCCCCTCCCGGCCACCACAGCCTCGACCTGCTGGGCTCCAGCGATTCTTCTGCCTCAGCCTTCTAAGTAGCCACAGGCGCGCGCTACCACGCCCAGCTAGTTTTTGATTTATTGTAGAGACGAGGTCTCACCAAGTTCCCCTGGCGAGTCTCGAACCCGCGGGCTCAGGCAATCCTCTTGCCTCGGCCTCCCAAAGCGTGGGATTACAGGCTGAGCCACCGAGCCTGGCCAACTTTTTTCAATATATATGTTTTATTTTAAAGATGTGGGGTACAATTCAGGATTAGGTATACAAGTGGACATCGTACACCTAAACTTGGGACCTCCGTCTGGCCCCCACTTTGCCTGGTTTGAGATCAGGTACTCTTATTGATGTTATGTGCTACCCTCCTTCACCCCAGCAGTATCTCGCTACTGCCAATCTCTTTCTTATAGTATTTGGGTTAGTGTTCAAGTTCCGCTTAAGAGTGAGAACATGTAGGACTCCGTTCTTTGTTTCTGTGATAGATCACTTAGTATGATAGACGCTAAATTGTGGTGAACTTTAAATGGGACCATGCTATATAGTTCCTAACAGCAGATAAGCACACGGGAAACATCTGATCTGCTATTGTTTGGTTGTTCTGATGGCTGAAAATCCACATAATAGTTCCATATTAGCTAATGGAAAGATGATTCCACAAGCCCCTGAATACATGAAAAAAGGTGATATAAAAAGATGATATTTAAGATAACTAAAATGAGATATTAAGATGTCATCAGGATATTTTGTTTTATGTGTGTGTGTATGTATATACATTATATATATGTGTATATGCATTTTTCTTGCAATAGGAACCAGTGGGCAGCTAATAGAATATATCTCTTATACTTGGAAGCTTAATTTTTCTGTTTCTAAAAGGGGAAGAAATCTTTGATTATGTTATTTTTAGAGCACTCCACTTATCTTGGAAAGATAAGTAAGTAGACATGGGACAAATATCTTGTAAGATGGATATTTGTCTTTTGAAAACCTGTGAGTAACTTGAAAGAACAGGTATTCCAATATTCATTCTCATGTCTCCTGTGTATCATTTGATTTACAGTCTTCTGATTGCTCTCTTGTGCAGAATTGTTCTGTTTATAGCGTTAAAATTGCTACCTGGGTGACAGTCTTCTGCTTCTAATCTTAAGATGGCTGTCTAGTGGCTTTGCTCCCCATGGTTTATCATGCAGCTTGATAATCCTGCAGGGGGAAATGCAATTAGCTAACTACGCACCTGCTCAGTTTACAGTTTTATGAGTCTAACTTAAAGTATGATATACGTTGGGGGTTTGTAGTAAAAGTGCTTAAAAATAGAGATTTTTAAATGAAGGTTCTGCATTATACAAACATGTCTTTATGTATTTTATATGTGTCTTTATTTTGCATATAACTATATATGCATATGTATATGTGTCTTTCCATCAGGCTTTTTTTTTTTTTTTTTTGAGTTGGAGTCTCACTCTGTAGTCCAGGTTGGAGTGCAGTGGCATGCTCACAGCCACCACAGCCTCAACCTGCTAGGCTCAGGCAATCCTTCCACCTCAGCCTTTCAAATACCTGGAACCACAGACACACACCCCCACGCCCTGCTAATTTTTTTTGATTTATTGTAAAGACGAGGTCTTGCCAAGTTGCCCAGGCTAATCTTGAACCCATGGGCTCAGGCAATCTTCTCACCTCAACCTCCTAAAGTCCTGGGATTATAGGCGTGAGCCATCACGCCTGGCCCCCATCAAGCTTTTAAGCAAATGTGAATTAAGCAATTGTGAATTCAGGATTTTGGCATATATAAAGCAGAAGACAGTAACTAGAGTCTGAATTTTGGCATTTGTTGTAGCCTCCAACCTCCTAGGTCCTTCCCCATATACCTCACAGTTTCTCTGTGATTTTTCCTCCTCCCGATTATTTTAAATGAAGTTTTGACATTGAATCAGGATCAGATTCTATGCTGAGTGTTTCAGAAGAAGCTTACATTTAGCTTGCAGCTAGAAAATTTATCAACTAATAAATTAGATAAAGTATGTGAAGTTTCACTTCCATTAACATTAAAGTATGTATTAACATTGCTAGAGATAAGTGTCATTATCTGCAATATTCTCTGATACATGTCGGGAACAAGTGGCATCCTTACCAAGTAAATTTATAACACCATGGGAAAGGTACACAATCAGTAGATTTTCCACGTGTTTTTGTTGTTGTTTTTAATCTTCGTACTTGTGATGATGTTGTGTTTATCGCTTATGGATGCAAAGAACCTGATTCTTCATTATAGATAAGTTGCTCCCAGGTAGTTTGAGGATGTGAAGTTTTTAGTTTGTATTGGAAGAGCAGTTGTCAAGGGATTCATGAAGACCATTGGTAGGCTTGAACTGAGCCAGTGTGCTAGCTTTAAGTATGCTGCCATCAGGGTGAGTTTTCTTTTCAGCAGATGAAGAATGACAGGTGGTTGAACTAAGTAAAGAAAGATACTTTAGTCAGAAGATGAGGCTTTAAGGGTGACTATCACCACTTAGTAATGTTTGTGTGACTCTGGTTGGATTTGCTATTTTAGTTTTAGTTTCCTTATATGAATGTCTAGAAATATTCCACTAATATTTATCTTAAAAGAGTGTAGAGAGTCAAATGAAGCAACATATGCAGAATATGTTTGTACATTGTAAAGCACTATGTCATCAGCAAGCATTGTAACTGCTGTGAGGTAGCCTGGTGCCACTGGAAATTTCAACTGGACCTCAGAGCATTGAAATACACATTGTTTCATCCCCGTTTCTCAGTCTATCAATTGTTTGAAATGCGTAGTGCCCTGCCACATATCACCCTGAACACTATGAAATGACAATGATTTCAGATGAAAGGGTCAAAACATCCAAGGGAGGGTATGTGTGCATGTCCATGAAAATAGCAGGAGGTGTTATTAACAGAATCTTTAAAGTCCCATGACTGAACAACTTTAAGAGAATTTACTCCAATGTGTTAGGTTGAAAATAAGTTTTTGTTCCCCTGACTCAGTGGACACCCTATGTAATCAAATGATCATAGTCATTTGAATGAATGATAGAATCTTTAAGGAGAAGTTTTTGGAATCTTGAAATTCTTACTCTTTGGAGGCTTGAAGGAGTAATGTACAATATTTAAAATAAAAAAGTTATAATAAAATTATGTCAAGAAAGGATCTTATTCATGGTATCAATGTCCTTGAAATCACTCTCACACTGTTATATGGACTTGTTTTAAGTTGATTGACTATTTAAGGTCTCATTGACTATTTAAGGTCTCATCCCTCTCCCCCATTGCAAGCACAGTGCTAACATTTGTTTTTTGTTTTTTTTGCAAGAAAAGATTTGCCAAGACTCATTTTGTAAACTGCAATAAAAGCAGAAAGAAAAATAAGTAAATAAAAATAAATAAATAAAAATATTAATGTTATTTGGATACGACCTCCAAAATATTGTATAATTATTTTATTCCCAAAGAAACAAGCCAACTACAGTTAATTAAGCAAAGTTTGCACAGATGAGTAAGTCTGTACACATCAATAGGCATATGCACTGGATGGTAAAAACATATGGAATGCCTCCCATTCCAAACAGTCAAAGAGTCCTGAGGAATAATTAATGAGATTCATAAATATGGACAGCGGTAAGAGCATTTTTACATCTTCAGATTATTGCACCCAGAACAAATCTTCCTCTTCCCCAATTGGTTTTTCTAATAACAAATTTCCGACACAGAAGAGAACATTTGTTTCATATTTTATTGAATTTCATTTATATTAAATTAAAAATATATTTCTGACAGATTCATGTAACAAAAAGGCAGAACAGTTTTCAAATTGTTCAGCTGGGATGATCAGTATGGAATGAGGCAAAGCAGTTCGCATTCTATAATTGCCTTTACGGGTACAATTCTTTCCCAAGAGCCAAAAGAGGATCCTTGAGAACTAACTGAAAAGCCTAATCACATAAATTTAAAACACTGTTTCTCCCTCATTCTCAAATAACAATAGAAATAGGGGGAAGGAAAGAGAATGGGCAAAGGGTCAGAGGGAGAAGAAAGAATAAGGGAAATTATACTAAAAATATACCTAACATTAAAAATGTTAGTATGTGTTAGGTGCATAATCCTTCATAGATAAAATAGAAAAGAATTAAAACAACATGACACCACACACAATTGGCATATCCTATTGTGTAAGCGAGCGCAGAGGTTGAACACATCACAATAGTGCAGAACACAGAATCACAAGTAATGTCAAATGATAACTTCCAACCAAAAAAGAAACAATCACAAGCCAATTACTTATATACAAATCAACTCTAAAGACAATTATGTTCCAAATAAAGATGTCCACAAAAGAAAATCAAAGCAACATTATCCTTATTTACAAATGCAACTAGCCATGTCTTTAACAAGCTATAAAAATACTATTCACATTTTCAAACATACAGTAGTATTTTTTGTTTGTTTATTTCAAAAAGGCAGCTAACTTTGAATGCGTGGATTTAAATGAAACATTGATGGCTTACCAGCAAGGTATTTTTTGCACCCCTGTCCTTTGAAGACACTTCACAAGAGAGAGGGCTTGTTTTCTGTTTACAAGTTAAGAAAATAAGGAAATGAATACAAATGTATATAATACCTTAAGCCTCTGCTTTTTCAATAAAGTGTCTCCCTATCCCACCCAAACTGATTTTAGAAAACGACTTTGTTGCGGGTATGAGTGTGTGAGAGACGATTCCACATGACTTATTTTTTTGTGCTATGAATTATCTTGCACGTTGATCTCATTTTCATTTGATCTGATTGTAACGGTCCTCAAGAAGGAGATGAATGAGTCATACCACATGAAAATGTGGTTTCAACATGCAGCAATGCTGCCCCTGGTGTTCCCAGCCTGAGAAGGAGACACACCAGCCAGTGAGATGTGCATTCAAAGTTAGCTGCCCTCACACAGCTGCTCCGTTTAATAATCGACCCATTTAACAGCAGTACCAGTTTATGCTACATATTTCAAAGTACCTTACTTGAAAAGAACAGCTTACATATCTACATTTAGAAAATGACTTTCGTAATTGATTACTGGAATAATCCCAAAAGGGTTCTTGGAGTGCTGTGGTTGTAGTCCCCTCACTCCCCCCTCCCAGCCCCTGAGAGATCCAGAAATATACAGGAAAATGACTCTCACATTAAGGGAAAAAGCACAACTCCCCATTAACTGAAAAATCTGAAAATGAAACTTGAACACCAGGTTTATGTTGATATATAGGAGGTATGATTTGCTTTCCTTCGAAAGAGCTACAGGCCTGGAGGAAACAGCGACACATTAGGGATAAAAATAGCAGTAAAGGCAAAGTGGTTTGGACAAGTTAGACTATGGCCTACAGGTATGAAACTTTGTTTTCTTATGCTTGTGTTTTTGTACAAATATAACCACTTCTCACGATATGGGAAAAGCTCCCTAGAGCATTAAAAGAAAAATGTCCTTAAGGAGCAAAAGTGGAGAAAGAATGGCATTCTATGAAACACATGAACTTTCATTAAAGTAAAAATGCACTCATTACATTTTTGTTAGATGAATTAATGATCAAAAAAAATAATTGCAGGTGGTTCTCAAAGCTGAATAACCTTTGCCTTTATGATAAAGGTAACTCCTCATTTGGAAAAAAAATTACAGCAGCTATCAAATATTTACTATCAGAAATAAAATAAGATGAATCAAGTAAATAGGTTAATTTGCTGGTTAAAAATAACTTCTTGGTCATATGTATCATTTTTATGGAACAATTAAATTGAAGACCTACCAAGGCTATGTGTATATTTGCAAGTTTCACAATTCATTACAGGACTAACTTGTCTCAAATTTCTACAGAGAAGAACATAGAGAATCGATCTTCATGGAAAACCCCAATTTTAATATTGTAAAATATTCCCTGTGCAGTAATTTATTTGAGAAATAATTTAAACAATGTCCAAATTGCTAAGCTCTTTTATGAAAAAAAATCAGGCATTTGAGGCCAAAGGCTTGAAGTCAGTGTTTCACAAAGTAGGGTGTAGGACCTCAGCGATCCACTATGGCTTACAGAAGGGACAGACCAGAGTTAGGAGGGCCACTTTGAGTGAGAGTGGTAGAAAGTGAAGAAAACAGGGGTAGTTGTGTCAATGAGAAAAATAACAAAGGGTGCTATTTTCCTCTAAAATTCAGAAAGAAATAATTTTGTGTGTGTGAGTCCTAGCAAGGTAATCACTTACTTGCAAAGCTGGCTGTCAAAGAGTATTTTCCAGGGGGAGCATGTGAATACCCCCATGAAATTGGGGTTTCGAGTCTTTTTAGCTCATCTCTATAGAAGCATTTTCTTCTGCCCCAAATATCACCTGGCTGGGCATAAGATAAGGCAGGGGTCTGCGAAAGTGACACATCCCACATCATTTTTTGGACCTCTACAAAATCAGTGGATCTTGAAAAGAATGTCTGAAATTTCTGCTATTTTAGAGTTTCTTTTAATGGAAAGAACAAAGCAGCCCACAGTGTTAATAGATATTTGCCCACATAAACACAAGGGTCCCTGGCCCGACACGATGCCCACAGCTACTTCATGCAGAGAAAATTTCTCTTGCAAAGGCATCTCTGGGATCAGAAAAAAAAATGTATTAATTCTTCCAAGAAATATTAAAGTTGGCCTCATTATTATATCAGCCAAATAAGAGTTCCACTGCTAATGATGTTTTCAAATTATATCTGATCTATATCTGTGTAATGTCCTTTGTTCTTAAGCAAATGACAACGAGGTGACACCAATCTATCTTTATGTATCTACGTGGGTAAAAGGGTACACACTAAAGTCAATGCAATGGAGGCACAGCAGGATTTTCTGCCCACAGTATGTCCAGTAGAATTTAATTTATTTATTTTTTATTTTTTAACAACTAGAAGTGTATACACCTGGATTTCTCCTTTGCTCCATAGCAATGCATTATTCTCATAACTAGCGTCCAAAAGCATGGCAATCTAGTAATTTGAAATGCTTGATTTAGCATTTATCTGTCAGAAATGTGTTATTCTTTGTTTTTGTTTTTGGAGACAAGAGGGCATCAAGAGAAAGAAAGGCCATGCCACAAATTAAACGTATTTTGCTTGCTTACTAAATGATATAACTCTGTTTTTTTTTCTCTGCATAAGGTAATAGAACATTTACATTTCCTTTACTTCATTTTCAAGACCTCTTCCTTAAAGTCATATGTAATATATTTGCCTGTTAAATTCTACAAGGTGGTGTTTGCAAAACAAACTCAAAAAGTAAAACTCTCTTTACATGTAATGCATTTAAAAAGTGAAATAGGAATAAGATAATGAGATAAAATTTTAATTGTAATGCTTTAAAACAAGTTTTCACAAGTGGAACCCTATATGCCTACTTTCAGTTAAACCCAACAAATAACAATTTGTAATGGCAAACTTATTTCTTTTACTATGCAAAATCCATCCACATTTTCATATCCTGCATCTTATTTTGTTACATTATATATGTGGTTAGTTTTCTAGTTTATTTAATTATATTAAAATCATTTAACATCTGAAAACTAAATCTACATCTTACAGTATTATCATGATTCTGTCCAGTTACATACATGCTTTCATAATCATCTTTTCTATTACCTTATGAACTATGTATACTAGTTAAATAGTCAACAATTACAGATGAATGAATAATTCAAGTTTTGAAATAAAGGTTAGATGACCCTAGAAAAACTTGTATTTACAACCTTCCCTGTCAGGCTTAAACCATTTTCATTTTTGCTTCATTTTTGACACTTCAAAAAGCACACTGATAGTTCTTTCTTCATCTAGAAGCAGAGGCTCACAGTCCTTTTACTGATTTTTTCCCTCATATTAGAATTATGCACAATCTTCATGCCATGTCCTTCCATTAGTAGGTATTAGCTCACACACGATAACATTTAGAAGAACACTATTTCTTCTCTCGAGTGTCAGTTATTCAATCACTCTTACTAATCTACAAGAATATCTGGTTTTTAGTTTGTACCTCTTAATAGAGTTTGAGGTTTGCATTGATTTTTATGCTACTTCAAGAATGTTGCTGGAAAAAGGAGTCTCATCCTAAGCTGTGCTACTAATATTATTCAGAAAACCAAGAGCTGCTGCAAACCCAACACCTCTTTGTGGTGCAGATGCCTTGTGGTTCTAGAGCTACCCTGGATTAGAGGACATTTCTCATCAGTTTAAGAGCTACTTTCTTTAAACAACCGTTTGGCTACAAAGGTTTTCCATGCCTGAAATTAGGTTTCCCCAGGATAAGTGTAATCTACAACACTGGGTGATTTTAAAAAATATAGTCAGTATAATTTTAATATTAATTTTTCTCAAATTCATATAATTGATTCTGCATATTTCTATTGCTAAAAGTGGCCTCTAGAATTTGATATTCCAAAGCATTTTGAAGTCTTTAAGTGGCATTTTAAAATTTTACTCTACTGGGTTAAACAAGTTATTCTCTGGAACAAATAAAGCTCCCCCCCTTCTTATATACTCTCAAATATGTTTTCTTAGAAAGGACAAAAACAAAACAAAACAACTGAAATAATTATAGAAATTACATAAATACAGAAACCATTAAAAAGGAACAGTAAAGTGGTGCTATTATAAAGCATTTTAGGTCATTTTGGATTGTACTTGTATCCATCTCTAGGTATCACCTTAGTGTAAGAGTCTTGTGTTCTTAGGAGTTAAGAGTTAAAAGTCAATTTTTTTCCATCTCCAAAATAAAAATTCTGTTTTCTGTATCCCAGTAGCAAACATATGAATATTGTAAATCAGAAAGAAAAAGTCAAGGTATAGTATGCAAAAAAGTGATGAGTTAGTGTGGATTTATCTAGAAAGGGAAGCTTATATTCAGTTTTTCAATAGGACTGATATGAAGGCCCTTTTCCTGGAGATTTATCTGAATGGTTGAGAGAGCTCTGAGCTACCAGGTTGTGGTGCCTGGATCATTTTGAGTCTTTAACGCTGGAACATTTGTGGGTACACTTCACCACAATTGATCTCACAAACCCCTTTCCTGCTCTTCCAGTCTGTCTCATTTCTCACAGCTTAGAAAGAAGCTAACCTGAATGTCTCCAAGGTTCTTGGCCTTAAGACCACCATCTGCTGTTGATTTAATAGTGAAGTTTAGAATCCCAATAGACCAGATAACCAGTGATGCAACATCCTTCTAGACCAGTTTTGTTTGAATGATAATACTAAAACTATTCTATTTGCCAGTTTCAATCATTTGAAGAATGTTTAATTCATGTCCCAAATGAGTTCACAGGAGATCTCCTACTAAATGAATGATATGAGAGTTATTCACAAGACAGTTCATGCAATCTGATTCCTTGAACTCATGAAGAAATGAAAATGTCATTCCAATTAAATCTCCTAGAATATAACATTTGAAGTCAGGGATGATATTCCATTTATCTAGGTGTTCCCCACATAGCACAACTATTTCAGTAGGCTCTAAATAAATAACAGTGAAATAAATGAGGTTTGGATAGGCGGATGGACTAGCTTTTTCAAAGGAAAAAGAAACATATATTTCCTTTTTCTTTAAATTCTCTCTGCTTTACCAATAGATATTTTTAGTCTAATTGATTTCTTTCATACAATTGACTCTGATTTGGTCCCAATACATTAACACTAGAAATAAATATATTTTAAAAATCTAAATGTCTTGGGATAGAATTTTCTAGGAAAAAAGAGACATATCTAATTTTCCTAATTATTAATGTGAAGTCCCCTTTTCCTGGAGACTCATCCCTGTCATTTGTTCTGAGCATTCATCTTTCAGTAAGTATTCTTTCAAAATGTTACATAATAAAGATGGTTCTAGTGCTAGGATACAGTTTGTGAAGAAAAGGAGTTATTATATAAAATATCAAAAAATTAGTATGTTGGGTATTAAAATAATTGCATGAGATAATATTTCACATTTATTTACAACTTTTGACCCAATGACCTATTTATAAATTCTTTTTCTTGAGTGTTTTTTCTTTTTATTATACCAATTTATGTGCAAAGAGTTACCTTCTACTTAATATAAATAGAGTCTCAAACTAGAAATTCCATGGAATTCCAGCCAATCCTTATTTGCATTCCTTCTTATGGCGTATACAAACTGAACAAATTTCCTTGCGTGGTAAATATGATATCATATGTAGACAATGTGCTGTCCTCTCACCAAAATCCCTGGATACCGTTGCAAGGTCCTAATTTGTTTGGTTTGGCGTTTCCACAGTCTTTATTTTAACTTTTTTTAAAAAATGTACTTAAATTAAGTAATTTGCTGGTTGCTTCCATATTGCTTCATTCAAAATCCAGAATGGAGTTTAGAAAAAAGAACAAATAAAATTACAGCTTAAGTGCAAACTACATTTCTAAGTATCTGCCAGGTGGACATACCCAATCCAGTGTGTTTCTTCCAGTTCAATGGATCCTCCCATTGGACTACCCCTGAGGGTATCAGTAGTTTTGTTGAACCACATAGAACTGTCTCTTAGTTTCCCTTCTATGTTAAGATTACTAGCTGTCTCTTAGTTTCCCTTCTATGTTAAGATTGCCTATCAAGTACTGTCACTTACGGAGATGAAGAAAATGTTTAAAAAAATGTAGAGGATGGGTGAAGAATATATTCAGTAGTGTGAAACATGAAAGGTAGACTTGATGCTACATTTGACTAATATCCCGGCCTCCCCTTCTAATTTTAAAGACTGTTTATTTAAAATAGGGGTCACTTCACCATATTAAAATCTTTCTTGTGTAAATTCTTTCAAGAAGCTTTGATGTAAACATCATTGCAATTAGAAATTAAAGCCAAAAATAGGGGAGAAACTAATATAAAAGAACAGGCCAAAGCAAAACAAAATGAAAAAAAAAAGCCTTCCAAACATAATTACTAGTTATAAATTTGATGAAGATTTTTAAATTGTGAAAGCTGAGTTGGCCATTCTTACTTGCAGGGTAGAAACTCTTGGGGGGAAAAGTTGGTTTCTCAATTTCAGAATCTATCACATGTTATAGAAAAAGGTATTCTTTTGTTCTAATGGAAACTAATTTCCAAGGATGCTGAATATACACACACATCAGTTCCTACAGATAGGAACGGACAGCATGGGTGTTTCAACCATCTGCATTAAAAAAGAAGAGGAAAAACAAAGAAAGAAAGAAAAAGAAAAAGAAAAAAAAAACTTGACAGCTAGTTTGACAACAGGCAGTAGTATTGCCTTACATTTTCTGGTCCTTCTCTAGCTGCTCCTTTCTCCTAACCAACCCATGCAGAGAAATGAAGAAACAATGTGGTTCCTCCTGTCTTCCTCTTTCAGTCCTTCCTTCTAGTGTTCAAGTTAGATAAGCACGTAACTATCATTACATTTCTATATCTTCCGCTGGGAAGTGTTAAAACTACTGGCCTTGGGGATAGAAGGAAGACTACCAGAGAAAGAGAGGGGGGTGGAGAAATTGGAGCGGGCGTCTCTCTCCAGGTTAAAACCACAGCTGAGCTTACACCACAGTATTCCGGTGTCTGTAGGGTGGAGGGGGCAGCACAGTGCCTGGCTTCAGCGAGAACTCAGAGAGGTATTCAGGATTCTCTGCCACAATAGGCCGGATCCGTCCATTCTGTTTATAAAAATATTTTGTGCTGTACTCCTGCAGGTAGTCTGGGTGCTGAAGGGTGCTGCGAGGTGGCAGGCTGTGGTTCCAGTAGTCAGGGTTGTCAAACGCTTTCTTGGCTTTCTCTGGCACAGACAGTACGTTGTTCTTCAGGTACTCGGCCTTTCCCAAGGCGCTGGTGAATGTGTTGAGGTACAGCGGCTCGTTCACATACTCATCCTCCGCCTTGGGTGGACCATTGGAAGCATTGTGATATTCGGGATTATCCAGTGCTTGGAGGTCTCCATTTTTCCTCCGAGAAACAAAAGGGTTCTCCTCCACAGGATTCAGGTATTCTAAAGGAATACAAAAATAGCAGTTAACCTCGACTTTCTGAAAAAATGGTCATCCAACCAAACTTACACACGATGGTGATCTCCTTTGTCTAGAATAAGAAAGTCATGGATTTGATTTCATGAATTCTCACAACTCTTTGTGGATTACTATTGCTATATGAGAAAAAGAGCCAATGGGCAAAAAATGTTAATGATCTATCAAGGTACCCACAAGGCCAGGATTGGGATTCCCATCTCCTACACTGGACTTTCCTTTAAAAAAAATTTTTTTTTTAGGGTTTGTGTCTCATTCTGTCACCCCGGCTGGAGTGCAGTGGCATGATCATAACTCATTGCAACCTCAAACTCCTGGGTTCAAGCCTCCTTTCCTTCTAATTGCATTTGTCTCTTCTGTATATGGGGCCAGTTGTTTAAATGTTTTCATTTTCTAAAAGTCAGTAATGTATATTGACAGTAAGTATGCCTATCAGGGTTAAATAGACCTTAAATGTAGAAAAGTAAGAATGTTTATAAAGAATATTGGAAAGCCAAAGGATCTATAGCTTAACCCCATGCCAAGATAAATTGATAAAGTGAAAGAATAATGTTCCTTAGGCTATATGGTTTGCTGTGAATGCCTGTACAGGGAACAAACATTTGACTGGAGATGCTCACCAAAAAGCTTTCAAACATGAGAAAAAAACTCAACTAATAAAGCAAGTCTGATATCTTAAATGCCTCTAGTTGACTTGCTTGACATTACATATGCTTAACAAAAAAGTATGATTATAATATTTATTTTCATTTCCCAATCATAATCACAAAATAGCAAACTATTGTCTGAATTTTATGAAATTGCTATTTTGTACATTGAAACCAGTCAATTAGTGCCTATTTTCCATGGCTCATTCTAATAAATCCTAACATAAATATTGGCCTAAAATTTTAAAAAATGCTGATAATTAGTGCTGCTCTCCTCAAGCTTAATTTTACCTCTATGTCTATAACATAGAATGCATATAGGAATATATTCCCATGCATTGTAGACCCTCTTTCTGGCCTCTCTTTTACTGTGCACAGAAACCTAAGCTATTCCTATTTTGGACAGCAAGGGCTTGAAGAGGGCACAATTTTTGTAGAGATGCCCACGTTGTGAAATAAACTTTCTATCCCATATATTTAGCCCAACTTTGAGAGAGCATAATCCGATCAAGCCGGGTTTATTTTTTCCTGAATATAGCCATATTGAATAGAGTTAAGTTTTTAGCAACATTTATGCCAGATAAAGGGCAGTATTAAATATCCTGCTACCAGATATCTACAATATAGTCATTTACATGACATTATCATTTTTATCCTCATAACAATTCTGTGAAAAAGGAAATGCAAGTCTTATTTTTACAGCTTTATAGACAGAAAGATGAAATTAAATGATTCATTTAGAGACACAGTTAGTGTTGGACTAGAATTCAGGCCTTCTAACGCCTACTGCACAATCTTCTTGTTCTACTTCACCAAACTTATTATTGCCCTTGTAGGAGCAGGGTGAACTTTACATGTAGCAACAAGTTTTAGTTCGAAAAATGTACAAGAAAGGTAGAATTTAATCTATCTTACCAGATTCTTAAAGTGTAGGAATGTCTATGCTAAAACTCTATGACTAGGTTAGACTGTAACAACCTTCCTTTCTTTCTTTCTTTTCAGAGCTCTCACCAAGTTGCCTGGGCTGGTCTCAAATCCCTGGGTTCAGGCAATCCTCTCACCCCCACCTCCCAAGGTGCTGGGATTACAGGAGTGAGACACCGCACCTTCCTAACCTTCCACAGAAATGGATCTCAACGTTCAGAGATAAGATATGGGAATATTATTTTACAGTGAGACTATATAGACTTACTTGATTTTCTCTTAGAAACCTTGTATTACCTTTTCTCAACGCAATCAACTTATCTATTACCCTGATGCTTGTATAGTTGTGTAGTAATTTAGTAGTTGAGATGAAATTCTTCCCAGAAAGGATTCTGCGTTGAAAGGAATCTCCCCAATCTTTACAAAAACCTACATTTGTGTCACTAGTAGGCTACTAGAAACATCCAACTCTTCATTGCATTAAAACACACACATATTTTAATAGGCTATTTAAAATATGTACTTAAGGCTCTCAGAAGTGTATATTATAGGAGTAAACATAACCATATAGAAAGGACACATTAGGTCTTACATGAAGGTGTCTCTCTTTATGAGAGGCTTAAAACATATTTTACTGTTGACATTGAAGACTCGGAGAGATATGCTCATCATTTTAAAAATAATAATCATCTATCTTCTTTGTTATGTGATGCTGTTGGCATAGGACAAAAAAGAGGTTTTTTTGTTTTTTGTTTGCCAGAATGTGATGTGGTGTTTAACATTTCTACTACTAAATTTACAAAATCATCATTGCACTTTGTAAAACCACAAACAATTATTTTCAAGACTTGGTTGTATCTCAGGGTTTAAACTTCAATTTTTGAAAAATATCATACAAAAATCAATCATATTTCCTGTAATAAGCTAGGTTATTTAAGCGACACCATTTTAATGCAGCAACCACGTCTTTTATCGGCATCAGACATTTTTGCCAACAGTACTAGTCGTTATGGTCTCCACAATCAAGTCCAATAAATTAAACAATGGCTGTGAAATCTTGGAATATGCTACTTCATTAAATTATTCCAATAAAGATATGCTTAAGTTAGTGCTTTTCAAGTTTGATTGTGTACACAGATAACCTGAGTATCTTGTTAAAATCCAGATTCCTAATCAGATTTATTTATATACATAGATTCTAACTTATATAAGTAATAATAAAATTCAGTGTCCACCCTGCAAGCAGCAGTAGCTTAGGCCTTTTCTGAGTTGCTGGCATTACCCAGTCCAGCCGTTGGGCGATTTCTGTTCTATACTTTGCTTCTCTTGACGGAAGGGAACCGCGGATGGCAGTCATTTCCGAATATTCAGTGTGTACCTTGTTTGGGCTTGTCTCGCATCGGAGTCATGTAACCTTCTTCGTCCAGCTCTCCTCGCGGGCTCCGTTCGGGGGCAAACACCGTGGGGTCAGCGCTGTATCTCTGAGTGCTACTGTCCTCTGGGACGTGGGGGGCCACTGGCTTGCGGAGGGTGCCGTTGCAGCAGGAGTCATCGAAAAGCTCAGCCGTGGCCCCCTGCGCGACGGGAGCTTCTGGGATGGTGCTGGTCGGGGCCCGGTAGGGCACGGCCACTCCCTGTTCTGCAGCAAAGCCCCCATCTCGGTACACGAACTGGTTCTGTCGATAGCAGAAACACATTGGGAGAGAAGTTGCCGTTACCATTAGTTGGACGCTGATAACCGAAAGGATACCAAAGTTAGACTTTCTGAGAATAATAAGAGTAGTTACTGATTTTTTTTCTCCCTGGTAGCTAGTGGATTTCAGTTACAAACTAGAAACTCTTAAAATTTCGATTTTTCTTAAAAGATACGTGATTGGAAAATAATTTGGAAATATGTATTTTAATTTTACTAACCAACCAAAACAGGATCTGAGAAAAAGTATTTGGTACTCTTTTTCCACAAGTGCTAAAATTATGTTAATTGCTACAATTAATATAAAAGACAAAATGAATTTTTATGGCAAGAATTTGGTAGACAGTTGTCATTCACAGAAGTACCCTGATATATTTTGAATGGTGTTATTTCCTGATTGCTTTTTATTCTGTAGTTCCTCTGAGTCTCTACCTTACTAGAGAATCATCACTGAGACTTACTTTTTTAGTACATGACCCATAATCACAGGAGTAAAGATAACCACCTCATCCACAAGCGTAGTTTATAAGCCCAGATAAATCCCTTAGATAAAAATTGAAAGCTACTGCTGATGCATATCTAAATTTTAGATCATCTACTGAGATAAAACACATCTTCAGAGGCAGCTGCACACTCTACATCTAATTCTTAGCTCACTGTTGGCAAAGGCAAAATGAGGAAATTATGTGGAGACAAGAGAGAGGAAACATGGCAAGCCAAGACAAAAAATCCTAAAAGATGAAGGTTGATTGTGAAATACTTACTCCTGACATGGGGGTGTAGGCAGGAGGAGGGCTGTGTCCAATTTCACTCTAATAGGAAAGAAAAATGGAATGATGGATATAATAAGAGGCAACGTGAATGAAAAACTTAAGAAAAGAAAAAGAAAAGCCACATGAGTCATATGAACCAAAGAGGAAAAAAACGTGCACAACAGTGAAGTTTCCTAACAGTAAAATTGTATGCATTCTGAATACAAGACAGCTTTTTCGTGTGTCTGAGGAAATTAAATATTTTAATTTATTCCCTGAGAAGAAAAACAATACAGAAAAAGTAAAAATTTTCAATGGATTAAAAGGATCCATTATAAACATTATTCTGATTAACCCTAAAGGAAAGAAAAAAAACAGTAAATAATTAGCTGCAGTCATAAATGAGAAACGGTTTTCTTCCTTACGTGTCAAATGACCATGCACCATAGTATTAAGAAGAAACATGTCTTGTAGGAGACTCAAATTTGTCTGGAATACTTTTCACTATTGGGCTACAATTAATTTTCACCATTCAGCAAAGGATCAACTTTTTAGTCTCTTCTTATAAAAAGGTACATCATATTTTATCTTCAGTCTCACTTTTTTGTTTTTTAAGTTAAGAAGCAACAGAAAATTTGGAAAATCAATTCCTTTTCCTGAAAATATGCTTTAGATTACTTTTTAATATATTTATAATCCATCAAAACCAGATTTCAGTTAAAGAAACAATAACAAAAACACATCTGTATTTTTAAAACCTAACACTCCATCCTATGGGCTAAGTGAAATGAATATAAAAACATGATAAAATGTTAAGACAATGTTCCTTAGGGTAAGGAGAAGGGGTTGTATGAACACCAACTCTGTTTCTTAACAAAACACATAATTAAGTACATTTCTTGGGAACCTACTGTCTGTATGCCAGACACTTTTCTAGGCACTGGAGATAATGAATAATATAGACCAGAATCATTGATCATATGAGGCTTGCATTACCTACCTTCCAGCTTTAAGTGACCAGAGATGACTAAAATAAACCTCCAGGACACCTACATCCTACATCTTTTTTTTTTTTTTTTTTGAGTTGGAATCTCACTGTCGCCCAGACTGGAGTGCAGTGGCCGCTCCAGGCCACCACAGCCTCGACCTGCTGGGCTCTGGCTATCCTTCTGCCTCAGCCTTCCAAGTAGCTGGAACTACAGGCACACACTACCACACCCAGCTAATTTTTTTTTTTTTGATTTATTGTAGAGATGAGGTCTCGCCTGCCCAGGCAGGTCTCGAACCCGCGGCTCAGGCAATCCACTCACCTCAGCCTCCCAAAGGTGAGGGATTACAGGCTGAGCCACCGAGCCCAGCTAAATGTAGCTAAATATTATTTCAGATCATTATTCATGTAATATAGATTCATAGCATAATCTAAGACGGAAATAGTCCCATGGAGATGAACTGTTTAATGTAAATCAATAACAACTGGATAATGCAATTTTCCTTAACTAAATTTGTACGCTGGACTAGTCAAAGAATAAATTCTGAGTCCCTGTAGTGAATTTACCTCTTAATTTCCCCAAAACTATGATGGTAAAGAGAATATCAATTTTCTTCTCTAATTATTAACAACATATTACTAACAACACATTGAAGAGTATGACATGGAAAGTTAGACATATGTTTAATATGCAATGCATAAGAGACGGTGCTATGCAGCAGATAGATCGTTTTATGAGTATTAGAAGCCCCAGGCTCTAGTTCCAATTACAAGTGGTATGAATTTGGTCAATCATTAAACATCTCAGACCCTCATTTTCATTTCTGTCCGCTCTATTTTATTCTTAGTAAAGATAAAGTAAGATAATGTCTATAAATTAACTTTGTAAGCCCTGCACTATCATATAAATATAGAGGATATGCCAAATTTAAATGTTCCATCTGCAACGTTGAATTTTTAGACTAAAGCAATAAGATGCCAAAGCTACTCGTCAAAAAAGAGGCATTTTATTTTTATTTATTTTATTCTATTTTACTTTATTTGAGTTGGAGTTTCACTCTGTTGCCCAGACTGGAGTGCAGTGGCATGCTCCTGGTCACCACAGCCTCGACCTGCTGGGCGCAGGCTATCCCTCTGCCTCAGCCTTCCAAGTAGCCGGAACTACAGGCATGAGCTGCCACGCACGACTAATTTTTGATTTATTGTAGAGGTGAGGGCTGAACAAGTTTCCTGGGTGTGTCTCGAACCCACAGTCTCAGGGAATCCACTCGCGTTGGCCTCCCAAAGTGCTGGGATTACAGGCTGAGCCACCGAGCCTGGCCAAGAGGCATTTTAAATGCTACCTGTTTTCTAGTTATTTTAAGTATAGACACATTTTGCTGTCTTTTGGGAATGCACAAAATCAAATACACTTGTTCCTAAAATTTGAGAAAGGAATTTATTATATAGTTCAGTGATTTGAAAAAATACGAGGGATGAAACAAGACACACTGGCAACTTCCTGGTGAAATTTTATCAAATTACAAGCACTGGCCTTACCCTCATCACTAAACACCTAATTATTTAACAAGCACTTAGCAAATATTTATTAAATCTCTTCAGCAGAGCATAGGTACCCTGGAAGATGCTGGAGATCCTGTGAAACATCAGGAAAGACATGACCACTGGCCTTTCAGAATTTATCATGCACCATCAAATATCATCTGAGATTACTAGAAGGAAAGACAAGAGTGAAATGAAGCTGGAGCGAATTTATTTCAGTTCTATGATTATCTATTAGAGGGCAAGGCACTCCAAAATATTTGTAATTGCTAGTGCTCCTTTGACCTTCTTCCAAGAGTTGCTCGTGCTGGGGACGCTCGTCTAGAATTGCAGCTGAGGGAACACTATTGATAGCAGCACATTTTATGTTTTTTAAAACTTGGAGATAAATGATCAAAGGAATAACTTACAAGCCATTCTTCATCAGGAAACAGTATATTATCTATATTCATTATCTGGACTAGAATGCCTTCGATTGTAAAGGCGATGTGTTAAAAATAACTGGACCTCTTGCAGTTCGTCCGTTCCAAGACATGAAGCGAGGCCATTCCCTATTAGAATGCATCCACTGTCCCTGCTTTGACAAGTCTTTCAGTCAGCAACCTGCCAACTCTCTATCTGGACAGACTGCCAAATATCATCACAGTAATAGGAGCGTCTTCAGGCTTTTTCCTGTTTTCAGCATTAAAATGAAAAAAAAAAAAAAAAAAGCTAAGCAAACCCCCTTTAGCATTCATTGTTTTTAGGGTTACTGGCTGTTTTTTGTGTTTCCGTTTCCATTTTTTCAGTTTGCTTTTTTATCTGTTTTCCATGATAAAAAGCACCTCATTCATTTCCCCCTGGAAGGGCAATACAGCTCTAAGGGAACATCTGTGAGGCCAATTAGCTGGGTTGGAAATGTGATATAATTGTTGTTTAAATATATTTAAATTACATGTTAATCACTATGTCATAATTTATAAGCTTTGAAAATAACTTTTTGTACTTCAGAGCCAAGCCAGATTTTACTTGTTTTCGCTGTTTTTAGTTTGTAACAAGCTCTTCTCATTTCTCTCTCCCTCAATTCCCCACACTTGAAGAGCTGAACTTTTAATATTGGAAAGAATGACAGCTGCAAGTAAATTGGTTGAGTAAAAATTAAGATCCTCACAGCAGTCAGAATGAGCTAGAGTGACCTTAAAGTTCTAAGAGGAACAAAGCAGTGCTCTCAGTTTAAAAGCTTTTGTTTTTTATCATGCCACTTTCTGTTGTCCATCAAAGTCCAGCTTTGTATCTGTTCAATTAGCTGGTGAGGCGATTTACCGTCAGCAGGGCTCAGACAGAAAGAGGTGGGTTAGGAGCTTGTCGGTTATATGGAGCTTGTTTCTGGTGGGAGGATTTGTAAGAGTGATGGAAATAATTAAGTTTAATTCTGCGGCCATATCACTGGGATGTTGTATGATTAACTTGGACGAGAAGGCCAGAGATTATAGAGAAAGCAAGTGTCAGCAAATAAATCAAATATAGTGTTAATACCCTAAAATTTACTTTTTAGTTGAATAATACATATTTGAAGCTTTGTTTCATTACATGCACACTATTTCTGTTTGTATTTTTTAATGTTGTTCTTGAGGAATTTTCAACTGTTAAGTACATGGACTGTGTCTTGTGATATTTTTAAAAATTATTATACAAATCTATCTACTTAGGAAACAAAAATACATGCCTAACTTCTATCTAAATTAAACATGCACTTAAGAGAGTTGTTTTGTAATCCTTAAATAATTATGAATCTCAATAGTAACTATAGGATTACAGTTTCTAGGGTCAAGAAATTTAACTAAGATAGAATGTGTTTCTGGAAGACATTGTTAATTCTTCAGCACTCATTTATTATCTAGACACTTCCACATAGTGACTATTAAGGTTCTCAACCTGTTATCCTCCCTGACATATATGCTTAACACTCTGGTGGGTTCTTCCACACTTTCACAGGTCACGTAACATCAAGCAGAAAATGTCATTTGCATTACTCGTAATTCCATATACAAGTCTGTTACTCTGCATCTTTCACACAACTGATTCCAACATATCAGTGTTTTGAGACATTTGGATTTAGAACCCTCATTTTTTTTATAGGGCAGCCAGATGAAGACAAACAAAATGAGTCCCTATGTGCAAAAAATCAATAAACACTGACTTCTTTAGCAGCGACTGAAATGTGTGTGTGTGTGTGTGTGTGTGTGTGTGTGTGTGTGTGTGTGTGTGTGTGTATTACACATGCTGGCTTTTATCTACCTACTTGTCTATTTGGTTTGATTATGTGAGATTACTTTTATAAGGAAAATCTCTTACTCTGCACACACATACACACACACAATAATGACCCTATGATCTAGTTGAAGGGATATTGACTTGGGCTTCCACTGTTTATCTACTTTTCATTAATCTTGGAACTGTTCATCTTTCTTATATGTCTCATCTACTCAATAACTACAAAAATTTTAAAGAAGAGGAGCTATAAGTGGTATCAATAAATATGAACAAGCCAATACTGAACTTACAAAGTATATGGAAATGGTGTCTTTTACAAACCTTAATAACGCTGCTATTCTAAAGCCATTCCTCGAAGTCTACTTAATTTTAATGTGTGTTTGGTTTCACAGACGGGTGTATGACTACTCTGAGGAAAAACAAGATGTGGCAAGGGGAACTGGTATATATCCTGCACTTACCCTATGCCAAGGACTATTTTAGCTTTTATTTATTCTTGCAATCTTGCTAGGTAAATGTCATTACTAAAAGTAACTCCCATTTTAGAGATGAGAAAACTGAGAATCGGGAAACTTGAAGGATCTGCCCATGTGCACACAGCCATTGTTGGCTATCTGACCATAAGGCCCAGCACTCTATTGCCTTTTCCTTATGCCACACATAGATTTTGACTCTAGCATTTCTATTCTTTCTCATATTTGCCCTCTCATTTTCTAGACTGTGCCTCAACTCTTCTCTCAAATGAATTCTTAGGGTTTCACTTCCCAGTTTTAGTGACAATCTTATGTTGCAGAGGTGTTTGAAACTCTAAGTCTTGGGTATAAAATACTGATATTGCTTTACAGTATTGCCTTACCCAGCCTGTTTGCACTTAAGTTAGTTACAAGGTATTAAACTGGAAGGAAGGAGATTTTAGAGTATTTTCCATTCTTTCCTAAAAGTCTTTTCTTGTTGATCTAAAATCATATTCTGAGTGTGTCTTTACCCACTTTGCCAAGAGCAAAGCCAGTCCTGAAGCAGGAAGAGATAGTTTTAAATAACTAGAGAGCACAAAGATTTTTCATGACAGCACTTGCTTATGGATTTACTGTTCCTAGTACAAGGCTTAGTCAATAAATTCCTCTTCCTGCTTGACTGGGGGTAAGTAAGCTATTGTGTCCCCTGGCAGCAATTCCTATACCCTTTCAAAATATCAGTAGAACAAGACGATATTTCCTTTTAAAATATTCATGGCTAGGTGAGTCAATAAAATGAAGCCGAAAATTCCCCTCACTTTTTACCTTTTACTTTAAGTTGCTGCTCTGAGCAGTGCTATATGATTGCATTGAAGATAGTTACTAGCACAGTAAAAAAAGAAAAGGCATAAAGAAACATAATTTTACATTAATGCTAACATTCCTTAGCTTCATTCAAGATAAGCAATAAGAATTTTGTCACCCTTCTTGAGATTAATAATCACACAGAATTGGTATCTTTACCCTCGTGCAAGTTCTAATTTTGGTTTATTTGTTTGCTTGGTTGATTCTGTCAACTTCTTTTTTGTATGTCTATATTTCCTTTTGCAAGAATGTTGTGATAATTGAAGATTTTCCTAATTATCACTTAACTACTAGCTAAGGCATATATAGCTAGAAATCTAGAGAGCAGAAATTCTGGGAATTTCTCAAAGACCTTCTAATAATTCTACTCAGTGATAAAGGGTTTGCCCACTTTTCCTAATTTTTTTAACATAGGCTAAAGGACATCTACTGCTACTGCAATATCTTTATTTTAAGAGAAGAGATGAAATAGTCAAGCCTTTACTATGCCCAAATTCTGAAGTAGCCCAACTGATTCTTCAAATGAATCTTAAACTTGTCACTGCTTGAATGTTTTTATCACAACATCATGAAGAGTATGTGATGAAGATTTCTTAGTACATGAACAACATAGGTTCAACCCATGAGCATTGGGTTGGACAACTTTTGAAGATAAAAATGCCACAGAGCTAGTACAAATGGTCACATGAACTCCTTCTGCCTCAAAGATTGTGTTTTTGAATATTTTTGACAAAATCATGTGACCTTTAATGAATTCCATAGTCTCTTGGGCCCTCACTTTATTTAACTCTAAAAAGAGTAATGGGGCTATGGGAGAGATAACAGGAAAGATTACTCCCGATTATCAAAGTATTTATATGTAAAATGCATATTCTCCCTTAAGCCCCCATGATTAGTGATTAAATATTGGAAAATGCGATTAGCATTGAAGCAGAGTATCTTATAAAGTTTCTTTCATAAATCTTTCAAAGTATATTAATCACTTTTTCTTTCTTTTTTCCAAATGGTGTACGGGGGGTACCCAAAAAACAACAAAATGACCTTGTAGTACAGGTTTCCCCAACTAGGTAAGTGCACTAGAAATCTATTGGCATTAGTGAACCAGCTAGCACTGCGGTGAGAGACTATGTTCTACATCAGTGAATTTTTTGGGGAGATTCTTTCAACACATTTGCCCATTTCATGATGGGTAATTTATGAGTGCATCTGCCCACACAGTGCTGAGTATCCAGCAGTTTTTAACCAAAAACAGCTACCCCACCCTCCTTATTTACGCAATCTCACCCCAGGCTACTATTTTTTGTTTGTTTCCTCAGCTGAAAAAAGTCCTCAAAAAGAAACATTTGCAGATGTGAAAGAAGTGAAACAAAAAATATCAGCACTAAAAGGCATTAAAATTATGAGTTCAAAAACTGTTTTGGGCAGTGGAAAAAGCATCTCAATAGGTATATTGCATCAAACGGAGAGTACCTTGAAGGTGATTGAAGTTTAAACATGTAAGAATAAAGACACATTTTTTTATAAATAAATTGTTTTATTGGTGTCCCTGTTCATTTATACAAAGTATCAATTATCCTCCATAGAATATTTGAGAGGAGACCCAAAAAACCCAGTATTATCTTTTAAAGGGCAGGTCCCTTGTAGTATACTCAGAATTGTTCTTTTGAATCAAATGGTTAACCAAAGTTTTTTTTTTTTTTTTTGAGTTGGAGTCTCACTCTGTCGCCCAGACTGGAGTGCAGTGGCTGCTGCTGGCCACCGCAGCCTCCACCTGCTGGGCTCCGGCGATCCTTCCGCCTCAGCCTTCCAAGTAGCCGGAATAACAGGCATGCGCTACCACGCCCGGCTAATTTTTTTTGATTTATTGTAGAGGTGAGGTCTCGCTGCCCAGGCGGGTCTCGAACCCGCGGGCTCAGGCAATCCACTCACCTCAGCCTCCCAAAGGCGCGGGATTACAGGCTGAGCCACCGAGCCCGGTTTAACCAAAGTTTTTATGTGGAAATTTTGAGAAGATGGTGTCACGATTTGCTGAAGAAACTTTGGGAGTTGTGGTAGACTGGTGACTGGTTTTTATACCATGATACTGCCAATACCATGCTCAGCAGTTTTTGACCAAAAAATGACATGATCCTCTCTCCCTACCATTTATTTACCTGATCTTGCCCCGAGTGACTTTTTAAAAAAATTGTTTCCCCGGATGAAAAAAGTCCTCACAGGGAAATGTTTTGCTGATGTGGAAGAGATGAAACAAAAAATGGCAGAAGCACTAAAAGGCATCAACATGGATAAGTTCAAAACTTTTGAGCAGTGGAAAAAGTGCCTCGACAGGTGTATTGCATCAAATGGAAAGTACTTTGAAGTTGACTGAAGTTTAAACATGTAAGGATAAATACAATTTTTTATAAATAAATTTTGTTCATTTTTTTGGGTCCCCCTCATATGATTGTATGTTTTGGGGAGGAAGAGCCGTATTTGGATGGTAATTAGTGAAAGTACAATTCTGAAATACAATTTGATAATTAAAATTTTTAATTTACAGATGACGACTGGTTAATTTTTAAGGTCATATAACTAATTAGTGACAGTACAAGAAACTAGATTCCCTGAATTCCCATCTAATGTAAAATCCATTATATCTTACAGTCTCAAATGAGCACCTATAAATAATAAAAAAATCTGCTTTGGAGGTACATTCTTTGGTTCTAAGGAAAAAAAAAAGCATATTTATTTTGTTAATATAGCTAAAAGCTGTTGCCTTAACCAAAATGACATTTGTATTAAACTGAAATACATGTTAACATATTCTTAAAGTCAATTTAATGACACTTTAATTTTTAAAGAAACCGATATCAACTATTCTGTTAAATAGACTGTAAGTTTATTAGCCAAAAGCAATATTTTTATAATATGAAATACTGTAGATAAAAGCTGTCTATAAATGTATTAAGGAAAAGTAGTATTTATTAAAATGATACTTTATCTGCAAAATAGGTTGCCCTCCATAGAGAAGTGATATATTATTTAAATGCTTTAGTTGTAAAAGCCAGTGATTAAAAATCAATATATACATACTCATTGTCATTTTATATACTTTCACCTTCATAGTATTTATCTCTATATCTGCCAGTCGACATACTTTTACCTGTATAGTGTGACTTTATCTCTAGCTATATAATTAGATTCTATCTAGGGATTATAGAAATATATATATTTTAGTTGGAGTGTCACTCTGTCACCCAGACTGGAGTGCAGTGGCCGCTCCTGGACACCGCAGCCTCGACCTGCTGGACTCCGGCGATCCTTCCGCCTCAGCCTTCCAAGTAGTTGGAACTACAGGTGCACACTACCATGCCCGGCTAATTTATTGTAGAAATGAGGTCTCGCCAAGTTGCCCAGGTGCGTCTTGAACCCGCGGGCTAAGGCAATCCACTCACCTCAGCCTCCCAAAGGCGCGCGATTATAGGCTGACCCACTGAGCATGGCTAGAAATAATTTTTTAAAATAAGTAATCTATAGGGCAGACTTGAACAAAGAATGAAAATAAAAGACTACAAACATGTTGAATTATAATGCCATTACTTTAGAATTTGAAATGCAGTGCTTTGCCTAGATATGTTTCTTTGTGTACTATTGGTACACTTTTTAACACAATTTTAGTCTCTGTGTGCATGTGTATATGTAGTCATACACAACTTAAGAAAAGTAATAGCTTAAAACAAAGTAACACAAGTAATCTAACCCACTCAATCTAACACATTGTCTTTTACAGGTTAGCTCATTTGTGAATTTGCTTTCATATCATTTTTCCTATCTTTCACATGTGGATATTGTGTATCAGCAAATGAATTTTGTTCACTAAAATTTTAGTTTTACTTGGAAACATTTTTTAAAGGGATTGGCAGTAGCGGGATACAGACGAAGGGGAGGGTGGAAGGGACACAACATCAAGAGTACTTGATCTCAAACCAGGCAAAGTGGGGACCAAAGGGAGGCCCAAACTTTACCTGTACAATGTCCACTTGTACAATCCTGAATTGTACCCCACATCTTTAAAATAAAATATATATTTTTAAAAAGAAGATTTTAAAAAAGAGCTATTTTTAGTGGTTATTTGGAGGGTTTATTTTTTACCTTGCAAATAATAAGGCATATTATTTAGCCTCTCTTTAACAATTATCCAAGCTCAGGATGTTTTATTATATATTCAAAATAACAATGACAGTATTCAGAAAGCTGTATGTGTGAGACTGGAAAAGAATACAAAGGGCATAGTTTATGTATTGGAGGATGGATGACAAATAATATTGAAAATGGAATTGCAAATTTTATGAACCTAATTTTGGCATGTAGATTCCATTCAGTGTTTTAAATGAGAGGTGTTGGCAAAAAGCAAACAATTTAACATAATACAGACAAAGCTTTTCAGTGTTCATATCATTTCAATGTGGACCAGGTTGGAAATATCTTCAGTCATGCTAGTTTATGCAAACTGTTTATTAGATAAAAAGTGAATTTATAGTGATGATTTATTCATCCAACTACTGCTCTTTAAGCTACCAGGTGGCACAGCTGTTGCTGTAAGCAAAAAGATTTCTAACAGTCCACCTGGAATTAGGACAGCTGGTTCATGTGAGCTGATCTGAATAATGTACTGTGGATACTCTGGTACAGCTACTGACTGAACAAACAGCACATGACTGTCCCATCAGCCCAGAGCAAACACTAGTTACATTTCACAGAAACAGGCTGGTATTTACAACTGATCAGGGCCAAAATGAATATCAGATTGAAAGCAACACCCCAAGAGAAAAAAGCTCTTCCTAAGAGCTACTCGTGTACCATAGTCTAAGCAGCTTTTACGATTTCGGAAAAGCCCCCAAATCTGAATTTGCTGCATATAAAAAAGAAGAAGAAAATACACAAAGCATTCCTGTATCTATTTGTGAACCACTTCGGAATTTCCTTAAAATTAAAAAAAAAAAACAAAAACCAATCCTTCTTAGTTTCCCATTTACACTGTCTGCTGCCAACGTCAACCTAGATTAGCCAGGATCATGGGCATAATAATTTTCTTTCAAGTTCTAAAATGGTTAATATTTTACTAAAAAAATAGAGAAAACAAAAATTAAAATAGAACTAAAACTAGAGAATCTAATTAAATCTGGCATAAATACCAGAGATGACCCACTCACACTTTATTGTCAGCCAAGGTAGTAGAGGAAGCAAGTGGCTTTCCTTAGGATAATACAGCTAGTTACTAATGAGAAAAAAACAGAATTGATTAGAAAATATATTTATGGTTTAGTATAAAGAGAAAAAAATCTGCTGGACAGCTTTAGATTATGTCTGCCTGAGTCAACGATAACCCAGGTGATACTCTAAGGCGGGTAAAGTCCGATCTCAAAGTCTTCTCAACAGCATTGACTTCTCAGTTTCAGGCCCATGAATCTTTACTCTTTGCTAACAAATCTCTGGGTCCATTTGTTTCTACTCTGGTTCTATAGGAAATATGGTGATATTGTCCTTCAATTCCAATTGCACCATTCTGTAACTCACACTCCAGAAGCATCCTCTTTTATCTATATTCTCACCTTTTCCTCAGGAGTGTGACTTTAGCTAGGCCAGAGGGTGTCTGTTTAGTCTGATAAATTAATTTGGAGAACTAATCTCAATTTGATGTTAGTGAATCATAACGAACCTACCTCAAGTAACTCTGACAACTGATTATTAATCCATACCCATATGCTTAACGGTTGACCATATCATCACTACTAAAATGCTTTGTGGCATATCAAATGTCACATTTCCTAAACTGAAGTAATCATCTCCTCTCCCCGACTCACTTGTGTTTCTCAGCTTGTTGAATTATATCAAGAACTTACCCACTTAGGGAAGTCACACATTTCAGAGTTATCTTTGAGGTCTCTTCTTTTACACTCCTCATATGTAAGCACCCAAGGTCTACCATTTCAAACATCTTAGTATTCCCAGAATCCAACTATTCTCTCCATTCTCACGGCCAATGTTTCAGTTGTGGTTACAGTGCTATATCATTTATCATTCCAATTTGCAACACGTTGAGGCTAAGAAGAAGTGCCATTAGTAATTATGCCAGGATAACGGAAGTAGACTAAAACACACTAGGGAAAATAGACACTTGTGATCATCTTAATTATGGTGTCATTTTTTGACTGCACTACTGTAATAGCTTTTTAACCGATCTCCTTGATGTTAGTCTGTCCCGTCTCCCCAATCTAATAGTCACAGTTCATTCCCCTGCTTAAAAAAAATGCAAGGCCAAAAAAAGAACAAAATTATGGATTTCACAGCCACTTGGATGCATTTAGAGTCTATAACACTCAATGATTTATCACGGACACAAAGAACTGAGTACCATATGTTCTCACTCATGAGTGGACCCTGAAACTTTACCATAATACTTTAAGAAAGGGATTGGCAGTAGCCAGAAACTGCCAGGGAGGTGGGTGGGGAGCAGGCACATAACATCAATAAGGGTACCTGATCTCAAATCAGGCAAAGTGGGGACCAAAGAGAGGCCAAAACTTTACTTGTATGATGACCACTTGTATACCTAATCCTGAATTGTACCATCTTTAGAATAAGATAAAAAATAATTAATTAATTAATTAAAATACATAAATAAAAAACCTAAGATAAATTTAAAAAAAAAGAAAATATTTTAAGATTTTGGTGATGGTTACACAATTCTGTGAATATTCTAAAAGCTATTCAAAAAAAAAAAAACTTTAAATGAGGGGGAAACCCGCAAGATCTCCTATTACCCTCAGGATAAAAAAATCAATTTTTTTGGTGTTGAAGGGTTTTGATAATGATGATCCTTGTGAATTTCTTCAGTTCACTGCTTTGCTCTCTACTCATAAGCCTCCAGTCAAATAAATTGCAAGCTGCTCCTATGATGAGCCATTTTCTTTCTTGCCTCCAGGCCTCTGTTCAGGTTCTAGCTATTTCCTCAATGTTCTTTCTGGCTTCTTTCCCTTGATTACATGTTGAGTCCATGAACAATTAGTATTACCCCGATTATACTGAATTGTTGATCCAACAATATTTATCAAGAACTCATGTACCCCATTTCAATAATGTATTAACTGTATTCTGTTTATTTTATTGATACCTCTTCTTTCTTAGTCTATGAGTCTATTTGCAAGAGCACTTTCTATTATTTACCATTCTATTTTCTTTCTTTTTTTTTTTTTTAATTTGAGTTGGAGTCTCACTCAGTCGCCCAGACTGGAGTGCAGCAGCCGCTCCCGGCCACCGCAGCCTCGCCTGCTGGGCTCTGGCGATCCTCCGCCTCAGCCTTCTGAGTAGACGGAATTACAGGCGCACGCTACCACGCCCGGCTAATTTTTTGATTTATTGTAGAGATGAGGTCTCGCCTGCCCAGGCGGGTCTCGAACCCGCGGGATAAGGCAATCCACTCACCTCAGCCTCCCAAAGGCGTGGGATTACAGGCTGAGCCACCGAGCCCGACTGATACTTAGCACAATGCCAGGCACATGAACATGATAAATATTCAGTAAAGATATATATATATATATTTTTTTCTCCCCCTACAGAATGAATAGAAAAAAGATGTCTTAAAGCCAAAGAATGGGTCTATTGATGAGAATCTTAAGGATTCCATCCAATCAGTTGGATATGTTTTAAAAAATGTAGGATTTTAGCACTTTTGAAATTATTTATTATATACATTTTAGTCTGCAGATAGTTAAGATGAAATTGAACCCAGAGGCAACTATCTGAATATTATATCCCATCTAGTACACTCAATCTTCTTGTCAATATTAGTTACTATCACTTAAAGCGTTGTTTGAAGTCTTAATTCTAATGACAATTTTTTAAAACAAAAGTGTTTTCTTGGTGTTTTTTTAAAAACATTTATAGATACAGGGGATACACCCAGGAAATGAGTATTTCAAAGAGGTAGCTTACAACTCCCGATTACACAGCATTGTCAACAAAGAACAACACATTTTAAAGTAAGTGACAAAACAGAGAAATAATTTTGAATCTGTAGGGGCAGCAAACCTATAAAGCCTAATTCCCAGTGACGATATTTGGAATTAGAGTCTTTGGGTAGTGATTGGGTCATGAGAGAAGAGCCCTCAAGAACAGGATTCGCGCTTTTTAAAATGAGGCCCCGGAGAGCTCTTTTGCCACTCATGTGAGGACATAGTGAAAAGGGGTAACCTGCACCAGAAACTGGATCTGCTTATGCCTTGATCTCAGACTTCCTAGATTCCAGAACTATGAGAAACAAATTTCTGTTGTTTACAAGTCACTAAATTTGTGGTATTTTTATTATAGCAGCCTAAATATACTAAGATAGAAATTAATTCCTTCCTATAGTTTATTTTTTCAAAATTTTATTTTATTATAGAGATGTGGGGTACAAGTGAGGGTTCACTACACAAGTAGGCTGCATGCAGGTGAAGTTTGGACCTTCAACTGGCCCCCACTTCATCTGGTTTAGAACCAGGTACCCTTTGTTACTGTGCCTCCCTTCCTTCCCTTTTTTATAGTTTCAAGATGCTTTTTCATTGTCTTTTGTTTTAAAAATCAGTTGTCTGTACAACTTAATGTGCAAATAATGTGTCTTTTTTCATCAGGCTATTTTCAAGATTTTTTTTTCAAGATTTTAAAAAAAATCTAATGGCAATTTTTTTTTTAAAGTATTCTTGCAAATGGTGAATGGTTCCAAATGCAATGGGTGTTTCGCATCCAGCTTTAGAATTCTTTCACTAGTACCCCACAATTTTAAAATAAAAAATATGTTTTTTTTAAAAAAATTCTTTCACTAGTACAGCAAGAGATGTCTATAATGCTTTGGCAGCCTAGGAAACCAGGCTTTAGCTTGACCCCTAAAGAATATAAATTGTTTACTAAGAACAATGAGAATGACAGACCTTGTGGATGAAGTAAAATGTATCCATTCTCTCAAGAGTACATGCCACCTACCTGCCTTTTCACACTGTGGTGCATGGAACGGACACATAGGAAAAGTTATTATAAATTTTTCAAAAAATATTTTTAGGATAATCATGACTGAATGATACAAAAAAACAAAATTTAAGTCAATGAAGTTCTAAATCAGAATTCTGCCACCGTAGAAAACTCTTTCTCAAAGCTTAGTGTCCTCATCTGTGAAATGGGAAAAATAATGCCTGTCCTGTCTTCTTTATGAGTTTTACAAGTTCATGGTCATGGTAAATATATTTGAGTCAAATAACATATAAATATTTGCAACATGGTTTTTTTTCTCTCAAGTTAATGATGGTATAGCTGAATACTAAGTTTTCCAGACATCAGTCATACCAACTAAAACCTACAATCCAAACATGCATATACTTCTTGTATATCAAAATATAAGTATTTGCACAGCTACATGATTATCTGTGGGATGGTAGAGAGAGATTTGCAAATTTTGTGTCATAAATTTCAGTTGAAACAACTGTCAAAAATAATCGCTGTTATTGAGGTAAATAAAACAGTGAAAATAATTCACAAGTCTCATTTGAATGTATATTGATGAATGCATCATTTAATTATGAATCACTAATAAAAGCCAATTTAATCGTTTTTAGGAAGTCGTTTTAAAACATTCCTTTGAAAATTAAAAAGGCTATGCTCTACTTAGTGCAGCAGTAAATCAAAGCAAGACTCCTTAGAAGAACTCTTTCACCACTGAGTCACAGAAATGTGCATATCAAATATCCAATAATATAGTTTTCAACCAACTAAAATAAATTAATGGAATGACCTAATATTAGGGATTATTATAGACTGAAGTAAAATCTTTATTACGTTTGTTTTCCTTCGATGATGAGGGTGAGAGAATCAATGGAACACAAACACTAGAAATCCACATTTCTGTAGATTATCTATTGACCTTGATTTCTTTCTTTTCTTTCGATCACTTCTACTGAACATTTGAAGGTATCCTGATAGACTCCTGATAAGATATGTCTCAGAATTCGTGCTGAGGTATAGTCAATAAGCCAAGGAGGATCCTCAGTGCTGAACATGCGTCGACTGAATTTTTTCTTCCCTCCGACTGCTGATCTTTTCAGGGAAAGCTGACACACTAAGAGAGGCACACAGTCATGCAAAACATACTTGAACTCTCATACCCTATTTGGTAGAGACAAAATTCCTAATGTGTCCCCTCTTTAATACATTGAGATCTGCCACATTTTATAGATTTTTTTTAAACTATAGATATATTTAAGGAAGACACACCTTGAAAAGAAGGCAGCCAAGTTACAGAAAAGTGCTTATATGTACAACCTTGAAGTATTTTGATATATGAAATGGAGTTGGGAAAAAATAGAATAGATTAGACTTTTCCACATATTGTACATTCCAGCCATTCTATCGATGATTACCAAGCAAAGAAACAAAAAAGTACTAGAGAGATGAGAAAAACCTTTGGTATATTTCCTAGACCACTTTGTCACTTATTGTATTATTAGCACAATTATTATTTATCACATCTAAAGAAAGATATTAAGCCATCATGCAGCTATCTTCTGACAAAATAAAGTATTAATATTTGTCCCTATAAATACATTCCCCAAAAAGAGAATAGTGGTCTTTCTTGCCATGAATCTTAAATATTAGGTACTCTAGGTTCTCTTGGGAAACTTTACTATTTTTATCGTGTATAAATACATTCAAGACTTTTAGAAACTGTCAGATTCATCAGTCTCATCTTTCAGGACAATCTGTTCCTTAAACAGCTAACCAACCAGTTACATTAGTATCCTGCCTCTCTTATTTCTTTTAAGTTTACTTATCTGAGTATTAAAAAGTTACTTAGTGACTTAGATTTTGGTGAACAAATGTAGATGTAGTTATTCTTGCTGAAAACAATAAATGAGAAGGGACATTTTGATCATTCTTAGGACTGATCTCTTAAATTCTTATTGAAAGGTGACCAAAAGCACAGGTGAAGGAAATTAAAAATAATATTAGCACACTGGCATCAATTCTAGGATTTTTACTCAGTCTGTTGCCATATGAAAACATATTAAATGTCAATTATGCAGGAGAAGAAGATATTTCCAAGAGAGCTTGACACAAGCCCAGGCTGTGAATTATTTGCTTTGAAATGCCGTCATATCCTCCTGCTTGGAAATTCTGGTCAAGAGAACAGCAAAAACAAGCAGCAAGTTCATTCTAAGCCTATAGACAGGTGAACATTCATAAAACGTTTATCAGCCTGCAAATAAAATTTTAAAATGTGCTAGACCATCCGCTCCCAGAAGAGAGGAAATACAATAAATATAGGATTCTTTTCCACCCCATCCATCTTGAGGTTCTAAATACCAGAAGTCTCAAAAGCAGCTCTCACTAACATGCTATTTGAAATCAGGATGACATTAATTCCTGACAGCTGTTCTTCCTATATGTTTTCTCATCTCGTCTACCCAGAGGTGGATTTGCTATGAAGCAATAAAGCTTATGCTTCAAACCCTTCAATCAGTGGTGACTTCCATGTCCTGGCAAAGAATCCAAGTCATAAGTTCACAAGGTTTTGCAATTTTATAAAATAAACAAAAGCAAAATGTTAATGTTTATATTCTTTTTTGTCAAAAAAAAAATTCTCCACTCCTACTCTCAATTATAAGTGAAAAAACCTGGATCTACCCCTACTTAACCTTCATTGTTTCTGAAACTTTTCCTACAGTTTATTATTTATCAAAAAGCTGGCATCCATGAGAAATTACCCTGCACATCCAGAAGGCTTTCTTGGAATATCGAAAATCAAGAATGTTTATTCTATTATTCAATGTATGCATTGGAGCCAAGGTTAATAAGCTATAAGACTCCAAATCATAGCTCTTCAAAATCTGTTCAACTCTGCCCCCTCCACATCTTTTAGAGACTTATGCAAGGTGACTAACCATACCACACAAGTCCTTTTATCTGTGATAGTTATCTACAGTCTTTGGAGGCACTCTCCAACACTAAGATTGTTCATGGCATGCCTGGCTCAGTCCCAATACTTTTTGCATGAGCCCCACTGAAAGCATTATTGTTCCTGAGCTTTCTCCTACAATCCTACGATCTTATCTCTGTACACCTTGACTACCATATGGCCACACCCTAACAACACTAGGAAAAACTATCAATACCAATTTTTTAAAAAATCCCTCACTGTGACCACATCCTTTATTTTTTCAGTTCATTGACCTCCTTTTTCTGACCCAGTTAGTTCTTTTTTGTTCTTCTCCATGAATTTCTTGGCACTTTATTTTTCCAACTCGGGTTTAGAAGTAATCCATACCTGGGTTTAAATCCTGTGTCACTTAATAGCTATGTCACGAGCTACTCAAACTCTCTGAATTCCAATTTCCTTAGCCTAAAATGAAGAAAGAATGCTCTCATCTTTTTGTTAGTGATAAATTGATAGTACTGTACGTAAAGAACATAGCATATCCTTCAGTTGATAGTAGATACCCAATGCTAGTATTTATAGAATTATAAATAATTAGGTAGTCAGATCCACATTTTAAAATACTTAAACTTATAAGAACTTACCTATACCCCATAATTAATTTCATCCCTGATTCTCAATATAACCTTTAGTTCCTTCAGCTTTTATAATTATTTTGCAACTGCCCTACCAATTCTCAGCTCTTGATGTATCTTTTCTTTTTTTCCTCCTTAGCTACTAAACAATCATTCATTCGAACAGAATTATACTTCAAAAAGCCTTTGTTTTCTACACGTTTAGTGAGCCCTTAGGTTTACTGGCCTCTCATTAGTCTTTGCTAATTAATATGCCTTACCACAGCATTTTCTCCAAGCTTTAGCCAGTCGTTTTAAGCTTCCTAACAGATCCCCGCTCCTCTCTGACAACAGCCTTGTTCTTTATAAAACAAAGAGAATCTTAATGTCTCTAGGTTGTCCCTCAATTTAGTCTTTGAATTATAATAAGATAAAAACTTGCTAATACTTCTTTTTTTTATATGCAACTGGACTAAAATACCTCTTAAGAGTCAGCGAACTGACTTTGTTAAAAAATATTTTTTGAAACTCTCGATTAAGTGCTTGAGTAGTTCGTGAATCAACTAACAGCTGAGTGCCAAGGCTTCAAATGAGAAGGAAAATTACTTAACAAAATTGAGAAAAGCAAAACAAGACAAACAAAACTTTGGAGTCTCAGATCAATCTGGGAGAAAATTGAGCAGAGAAAGGTAGAGAGAGAAAAGTTTTAGACAGCAGGTTACTGTACTCTCTGGGATGTGGCCCCTTCAACCTAGTCTACCAATTCTGCTTTCAATCTGATCCATCAAATTCACCAAGTCTTGGTAAGCATGATTTTTATGACTGGAGAAATGAAAGAATGAACTGAGTTGTGGAACTCAAAGAAAGGGTGAGAATCCATGAAGTGTGGGAGAGCAATATTACATGAGGAAGAGAGAAGATCTAACAGCTCTTGGGTAGCTACCATGAAGTGCTTTATCTCTATTTGTGCACTAAATCCTCATACACACTAATGGTAGATATTACTCTTGCCCCAATTTCAGAGCAGAGTACACCTAGAGGTTAAGTGGCTAAGTTTACACAACTAGTAAGTACTGGAGCGCTGATTTAAACACAGGCATTCATACTTTCATCTCATGGTATTCCATGTTGTCAGATCACTACATTGCTTCAATTGGCACTTTATCCCCATTAATTAACATAAAAAATGAGAAAGCAGTTTGAATGTCTTCCGCTTGCAAATTATATGTTCAATAAAATTTTTATCTAGTGCTCAAGGAACACAGAAACTCCCATCTGACACATGGTTTAAAGTCTTATTCTTAAATTTTCTCTTGCCAAAATTACTTCTTCATGCCTAAGATTAATCTTTCTCCAAGTGCATTGGGACTTACCTTCCTGTAACCCCTCCTGGAATTTTCTCCACCCATTCCCTTTCAACTGTCTTTTGTCATCTCTATGATTTCACTAGTTCATTTCTCTCTGAGAATGTTTGGATGTCCATTATTCTAGAAAACTATCTCTTACCCATTTTTCTATCTAAGCTCACATTCTGTTTCCTTTCTTTTCTTCATATAGAAGAAATTTTCAAAGAAATTTATACTTCCTGCCTGTACTCCTCAATCAGTTGTACTCTTCACTAGTTATATGTTCTACTAGAACTACTCTCAAAAAGAATGGCAATATGTCATGAATTGAGAATAATGACATCAATAAGGATACCTGATCTCAAACTAGGCAAAGTGAGGACCAAAGGGACCAAATATGACCTATACGATGATCACTTGGATACCTAATTCTGAACTGTACCCCACATCTTTAAAATAAAACAATTAAAATACAAAACAAAACAAACAAGAGAATAATAATCATGACTTATCCAAATCACAACTTAATGTCACTTGGACTCTATACATACATTCCTGGCTATCTAATGACTATATCTATTTCTATATATTTTAACTTTTAATTTTAAAGATGAGTACAATTCAGGGTTAAATATACAAATGCTCATTATGTAGGTACCCTTATTGATGAGGTGTGCCCCCTTCTCCCGGCAGAATTCCACTACTTCCAATCGCCCCCATCCCGGCAATTTCCCACTACTGACAATCCTTTTCTTATAGTATTACAATAATTGTTCGAGGTCCACTTATGATTGAGAACATGTGATACTCAGTTTTTTTTTTTTTTTTTTGGAGTTGGAGTTGGAGTCTCACCCTGTCGCCCAGACTGGAGTGCAGTGGCCACTCCCGGCCACCGCAGCCTCGACCTGCTGGGCTCCGGCGATCCTTCCGCCTCAGCTTTCCGAGTAACTGGAATTACAGGCATGCGCTACCACGCCGGGCTGATTTTTTAATTTATTGTCGAGATGAGGTCTCGCCGCCCAGGCGGGTCTCGAACCCACGGGCTCAGGCAATCCACTCACCTCAGCCTCCCAAAGGCGTGGGATTACAGGCTGAGCCTCCGAGTCTGGCTGATACTCAGTTCTTTGTTTCTGTGATAGATCACTCTGTATGATAGGCTCTAAGTTCATCCAAGTTGCTGTGAAATTCATAATTTTTCCACTTATGTTTAAAAATATTATTTATATGTCCTTATTCTATTCCCATATTTTTGCACACTAATAGTAGTGTTAACATCTTCCTAGTCACCAAATTAGAAAACTTGCTGCCACCCTTGACTTCTCTTCATCTCATTCGGTGACAACCAGCTGGACTCAAATTTTGTTTCTATCTCAAAACCACCACTGACATCAAACTTTCCATTCTATCTCCTCTGACTCAAGAAATAATCAATCACTCTTTGCTTTAGTTCACCTATCAAAAGTTTCTAGAATGTTCTTACAGAGGCCAAATCTGACCTTGCCACATCTCTGCTTAACAATCCATATTTATTCAAATTATCCCTTATGCATTATAACACTCTCCTATTGCATTTTATTAACTAGTTACTTATTTGTAAATTTCTTGAGGGCAAGATTGGAATCGGCTTTAGTAGGCAACCATTAGATCAGATACATAGTAGTTACTTAAATAAATACTTGACGAATACATTGATAATTGAATAAATAAATGCTTTTTGCTACTTGCTTGAATTAGTCATTATTTAGTAGGGATAAGTGGAAATTTCGAAGTCTGAATTAGTGGATAAGTAGCTACTAGTAATACCATTCAGATAGTCCTTTAAAGATTGAAATGAACATTTATGAGGCATCCGATAATAAAAAAGCTCAAAAAGTCAAAATTCTTTACTGATATACTCATCTTTAATGTACTGAGTACTGCCCTTATATCAATTATAAAACAGCCATAAAATGTCAGAGGCAGAGTGAGAGGCAACGTTTCATTGTGGTAAAGAGTGCAGCCTCTAGGGACCTTAGGGTCAGGCTGACTGGTTCTGTCATTGAATAGCTCTGCCTTAGTTTCCTCACATACAACATAAGTGATAAAAATAGCAAATAGTAAATAGATAATAGTAAAAATTATAAATACTAAAATAGTAAAAAAATGAAAAAACTTAACACAAGGATTTTCATAAGATTTAATAAACGAATAAATATTAGACAATATGGTACCTGACACAGGATAAGCAATAATACCTGGTAACCTGGTCTTTATAATTTAGAACGATCACATCTGACTCTAACTAAGATACTGCACCAGGCTCTAAAGGAAGATGAATAATGTATACCTCAACATTGCCAGTATACTTGAAACTATAAACATTTTTTTTTTCTCCCAGGGAGGGAAACAATTAGGTATGAATGTTACTAAACAATGTCTGTGATTATTGTTGGAAAAAAGCAAACCAAATAACTGTAGATTAAGCTTCTGATGTCTTCTCTGTTCTGATTTACAGTACTTCTTTCATCTCATTGTAGAATATTTTGCAGCAAGAGGTATGGCCGTGGTGTTTGGAACTTTTCCCACAGTGGTCTACCCGCCTCTCCATTCAGCTTTGGCTCAAGAGTAATGAGAGGCTGGTCCACAGCCATTCATTTACAGTGTCTGAGTAAAAACGACAGAGCACAAATTAGCCTCTCTTTGGAACCCTTTGGCATGTCAGAATTCTGAGCTGAAAAGGGAACTTTTCATTTGGGCAGGTGAGCGAGGAAAAGGGCTGAAACACAAGATTCTTGTGATGGAGGGTCCGTGCAACTACAGAAAGTGCACAAAAGGAAGCTGATGAGCAGGCCCACCCCCCACTATCCACAGCCATCTCCCCCATTCTGTTTCATGGGGTAATCAAAGGATATTCTGAGACTCTCAAAATGCCATCAGTCCTTATTGAGAATGAAATAGAACATCTCTCTCTCTCAAGCCTTTGCCGAGGCAATCATCATAGCAGGCTGGCCTGAGCAGGGAGCTCTGGCAGACAGAGATGGCTTTGTAAAATAAATAAATAAATACATACATAAATTAAATAACCTTCAAAAATATGAATAGAAAGTTGATGATAATGCCCCAATTCTATTATCGAAAGGGTAAAGAAACTCACAATTGTTCTCTCTAAGTCTAGTACAGTAAAGAATAGGCCTCTTGATGAGATATTTTCTAATAATTTGCAGCAGAGCTGCGGATCTGGTGGCAGTAATACCACAAATGAACCGTCTAACGGATTTAGAGAAAACATTCGTTAACATTCTAAATCCAAGTATCCTCTCTAGTTATACCTTCCCCTTTTGTTTCCTTTTCTATCTCTGATTTCCTTCTCTAACACATTTAAACAAAGAATGGAACAAGCCCATTCTGACTGTTCAAAAAGACTGCCTGTGCTGGCTAATAATCACTCAGGTGTAAAATAACTTCAGAAAGATCTTTAAAATGTTCTTTAATGCCAGACTGTCCTTAAACAAGCAGTGTTCCTATGGTACGTGTTGTCTCAGTGTTGTAGAAACATGTTTGATGGTAGCCACGTTCAGTACAGATAAGAAGCCACAAACAGCAATAAGAAAGGGTTCTTTCAGGTGAAACATTATTTAATAGGCAAGTCATTCTATTTGGAGCTAGAAGACCTGACACTAATTTGGAAGTCTCCAAGTTTTTAACTAAGTTACCAAACCATTTAATAGGCCAAGAATGTTGCCTACTGTGCAATTGGAATTCTGGTGTGAAAATAAAATGCCTTATATGCCAAAGTGCTCTGTAAATGTTAAAGTATTATTCAACTATCACTTATTTTCGTGAAAGTGACAAGAATGAAAATGATTCTCTGATTCTATAAATGTATTGTTTGTGGCCAACCTTGAGGAAGTGAAGGGGTGAGGGTATTTTTCAAAATATTACTTTGTAGACTAGAGTAAACAAAACAAGATGTTATAAAGATTGTCTTGGATATTTAATGAACAAATTAAAGAAATTGAAAATCTGTATCAACTATCTTTGAATGAACTTCATCTGAATAAGCTTACAGTTATTTCTTGTATAATTATAATTTTTTTTTTTTTTTTTTTTGAGTTGGAGTCTCACTCTGTCACCCAGACTGGAGTGCAGTGGCCGCTCCCGGCCACCGCAGCCTCGACCTGCTGGGCTCCGGCGATCCTTCCGCCTCAGCCTTCCGAGTAGCCGGAATTACAGGCATGCGCTACCATGCCCGGCTGATTTTTTGATTTATTGTAGAGATGAGGTCTCACTGCCCAGGCGGGTCTCGAACCCGCGGGCTCAGGCAATCCACTCCCCTCAGCCTCCCAAAGGCGCGGGATTACAGGCTGAGCCACCGAGCCCGGCTCTATAATTATAATTTATTAGAGATTACATATTGTTCTTTCCTTTTCTTTTACTTAATGAAGGGTGAGAGTTAAAAACTTTAGACAGACCAGATAGATCTGTGATCAAACCTCATTGCCATATGTGTTGGAAGCCTCAGCAAAAAGACTTTGCCTCTGTCTATTTTATTTTCTGCCTTTGTAAAATGGGAATAGTAATGCTTCCACTTACCCTTATTATGAAGGTTAAAGGCAATAAATGCAAGAAGCTCAGAGCAGAGCCTAACAAATAAATATGTGATCAATAAATGGTAGTTATATTTAGGTCTGTGTTTAAAAATTTTGAAACTTTTTTAAAACTCATAAGGATCATTTCATTTTCAAGTATCATTTTATTTTCATGTAATTACTACGTCCTAATACATTGTTCTCTCTGCTTTCTGACTTTGATTTTGGCTCTATCTATTCCATTCAGTCTTCCTAAACCATTAACTCTTGATTACAAGGAGCTTACAAAGGCATAAACAGAGGAGGCAAAACAGTAGCAAGGCCTCAGGTTTCTCACTGTACTCCCAGAAAGAAAGAGTCTTTTAAACCAATTGGCCCTACATCTCATTAGACTTGAAGTTAGCATCAAGATTTCCATGGTTCTGAACTGTAATAAACCTGACCCAACCAATAGAGGGCTGAATACTAGACTTAGATTTAAGAGTCTGGAATACGGCTTCCCAATTCTCTCTTAGAAGCACAGGACACTGGGTTATGGGCTTATCTTTCCTAGTATCAGTTTACACATCTGTTGGATGAGAGGGTTTGTACTAGGTCTGGCAACTCTGATACTCCATGAGTACACAGCTACTTAGGCACAATTGTTGGAGCACTTAGGGTTGATCTAGGTACCAAGGCCAAAGGCAAGCCACACTGGCCATATTTCTATTCAGAGAAAATCTAACGGGAACGCATGTTCAGAGAAGGACGTACATGCTTGGGAGAAGGAAGGAAAAACTTAGTTGCCAAAGGAAAGAGAAGTAAATTGTATTGTTGGTATGATAAGGAGAGCCTGATATCTATATGTAAATAGGAGTGTAGAACTTTACAAACAAGAAATAATGTGTGTGTGTGTGTGTGTGTGTGTGTGTGCGTTTGTGTGTGTGTGTGTGTATGTATGTATTACTGCCAGACTTTCCTCCTTTCCCAACTCTGAGGTCGACAAGTTCTAAATGTCAGGCTACTGTTTCAGCTTGTGTGGAAGGTACAATCACCATGATTTATTATGCTGTAGAAAATATTTCACCTCTATCCCATGTGCAAACATGCGGTTTATAGGCATTGGTATTTAGTTGTACACACATGAAGGACTAGACTTTGTTTAAAGATTAGAGAGAGGAGGAATAAGATTAACTTTTTTTTACAAGGGAAAATGTTGAAGGGAATATAGGTAATTATTTAACAACAGAAGAAGTAAATTCCCCGAAGAACAAAGAAAGAAAAAAACTATAGAGGAGTTCACACTGTACTGTAACAAGGTGTTATACAATGTCCAAATCTACTAGAAGTAATTTGTATGATACTTGGAGATACAATTTGAAAAGTAAGTCTAAAACTTATCTCTTTATTACTAAAGAACTTGAGGAAGAGTTTATTTTATTATTATTATTATTTTGAATTTCCTAAAGATAGGACCAAATGACTAATCCGGAATCCAGAGCTGGTACTACGGAAGGATTATCATTATATTTAATATGATGACATGACCTAAACTCTATGAAAACCCTTAGGAAGTCAAAGAGAAATAAAATAACAAAAGCAAGGTTAAAAAAAAAGGAAGTACTTTCTAAAGAAAATCAAATCTTACAAAGAGTAACGTAACTAAACTAATGTATCCAGATTTTAAGAAAGTCACTGGTGGTGACCTTTCACAAAAAGGTCACTTAATATTTTGCGATGTATAAATTAACTATTTGGGAGGGTGAAGGCTTTTCTAAAATTATTGGAAAATCAGAGCTATCAGAATCATTTTTGATATTCCTGTACTTTCTAAGAATTTGGAAGAATAAATAAATGCAACTTGACATTATATTCTTACTTAAAAATAAGAGATTATTTTATAATACACAAGGAGAGATAGCTCTTTGTTAAAATAAGTTGACTAAACACCGATGCCACTCAACTAAAACAGAAAGCACCAACATGTTCTATATCTTGAAAGTGATCAACGTTGAGATAATGCTTGCAGCTCTGGGCGATTATTTTGTGTGAGTGAGAGAGCAGAGGAAAATAAATTACAGTGACTGGTCAACTGGAATAACAAAGGCATTTACTAAGAAAAATGCTCAAAAATCCTTCAACTGTTAGTGACAATAGAATTACATATCATATAAAGAGAGACCTAATAAAACATGTGTCATTCAAGTTTATTCCTCTGATGTAAATAATAGAAAGCTGTGCTCTAAATCAATGATGACAGAAAGAAAAAAAGAAAGAAAGAAAAGACACTGGTGCCAATAAATGATCAAGTACTGGAAATATTCATTACAATTGTCTTTCATTTGGTACAATGTTAACACTCTATTTAGAAATTAAACCCATTTGGAAAAAAGAAATGGATTTCAATTAGGGAGATATTGTAGTAACTTCTGTGAAATGATAAAGACCTGAATTAGAGTCATAGCAGGAGAAACAGAAGACAGGAATTTGAGAGCTGCTTTTCAGAAAGTCCCAAAAAAGGATATTGTTTGAATTAGATAACTTAATAAGCAGCAAGAGATTTCAAAGTCATGTTTTAAGCTTCATAAAATAATAGGAAAATTGGGAGTAAGAACATCTCATCTCCTGTAATAACATAAACGTTCTCAAGTATGTGCAATACATACCTATTACAGAAAGTAAAATTTTAAAAGTAATTTAAAAACACATCTCTTTACCTTTGTCTATGGTGGAGTGGTGGAGTTTTTCGTGTTTTTTTTCCTTTCTTCTGACCCATTTCAGATCTGTCCCACCAAAACTCTATTTATATTCCAAGTTAGATCATCATCTTCTACAAAGATACAGCTAACATAATCTTTCATAACTCCGTAAGCTGATTTTGCTTATTTTATCTTTTCCCCATAATACCCGGTATATCTAGCTTAGAATACTATCTACTCAACTAAAATATACCATCCTTGAAGGTAGGACCTCTGTCTTCCAACTCTGTACCCTCACTGTCCTTAAACAGTGCCTAACCTATAATAAACATTCAACATATTAATTTGTTTACTTTTTCATTATAATAGATTGAATGATTTAAAAGATTCCTACTTAGTCCAAGCACAGTGGCTCATGTCTGCTATCCCAGCACTTGGGAAAGCCAAAGCAGGAGAATTGCTTGAGGCCAGGAGTTCACCATAACCCTGGGCAACATAGCAGAACCCATCTCTACCAAAAAAAAAAAAAAAAAAAAAAAAACCAGCCAAGTGTGGTAGTGGGTACCTACAATACTAGCTACTCAGAAGGCTGAGATGGTAGCATCCCTTGAGCCCAGGTGAGTGTCACTGGAGACTACTCGGGAAGCTGCAGTGAGCTATGATTGTGACATTGCACTCCAGTCTAGGTAAAGCACAAGACACTCTCTTAAAAAAAAAGAATACTACGTAGATGAACACTTTGAGACAAAACAAATAAACAAAAACTAGTAATATGAAGTGTTTAAAGAAGACTCCTTCTTTTGTCTTACTAGATTAAAAAAACAACAAACAAAAACCCTCAAGCATCATGTCAAGGATATCATACAGAAAACCTTGACATATTTTGGATGAAATATAAAACCAATATCCTGAGACTACAATCATTTATCATCAGGTAGCATCCATTGCTAAAATTGATATTGATCCTTGGTAAATTGCAACCAGAGTAACCTTGTTATATCATCACAAAATTCTCCCATTACATTATTTAGCCATAAGATACTTCCTTAACTTGTGTCTGTAGGGTTTTATCATCTATGTTCAATCACATAAGGAAAAAAATTGTATATAGAGATAGCCCGAAATGTTTTGACCATTTTCTAATTAAATATTTATTGGAAGAAAATACAGTATACATGCATGAAATACAATCATTATTTTGAAAAGTCATCCTATGATAAGGTAATTTAAAGACATGATCAAGGTTAAAGTGTCATTTAATTGGCGCCAGAATGCAAGATTTCTAACTTCCAGTTTAGTTTGCTTTTATTCATATTACCATTAAGTGAATGAAAAATATTAGGTTCCATCAGCAACAAGATGTTTAACAGTAACTTGAAGTGAGTAATTTCCCTCCTCCAGCCCCTTTGTAACCTTTAAAACATGGTCTCTGCATGGGACTAATGAAATCCAGACCCAATTTCTAGCTCATTCTCTTATCCATCATAAGTCACCGAAACTTTCCATAGCTCAATTTTTTAAACTCTTTTTTTTCTCTTGAGATGGAGTCTTACTCTGTCGCCCAACTGATCTGCAGTGACACCTTCACAGCCACTGCAATCTTGACCTGCTGGGCTCAGGTGATTCTTCTATCTCAGCCTTCCAAGTAGCTGGAACTACAGGTGCACGCTACCACACCCAGGTAATTTTTTGATTTATTGTAGAGACAAGGTCTCGCCAAATTGCCTAGCCTGTTCTCAAACCTCTAAGCTTGGGCAATCATCTAACCTCAGCCTGCCAAAGTGCTGGGATTATAGGCTTGAGCCACCGCACCCAGTCTAAACTCTTAAAATAAGACTAACATTAGTACCTACCTCCTAGGACTTCGTGAAATAAAAGCAAGCTAGTTTTAAGTACCTGGGTTATAGTAAGTACTCAATAAGTTTTAACTGCTATTACTCTTTCTTATTGTTTCAAAAATTAGAAGGTCATGATTCTGATTAACTGAAGCACAAAAAGCAAACGCAAATCAAACTGAAACTCTCACATTTTAAAATATCATTTTTGCGAGAGACATCATTGGGTCTGAATAATCATTTTGCTTGGACTTCTTCTAGTTTATGCATCATTGGGAAGCATAAATAGAACAATATGATAAATCTTACAGAGGAGACCAAACTTTGCTTGTATTTCATTCTTTCTTTTGGGAGTGCAGTTACATTTATAAAAATGTCAAAGGTCATTAATTATATTGCATCTGGTAAACTTACAAAAATATCTATATCAATGAGATCTAGTCAGAGGTCAAAGTGATAGTGGTGCAAAATAAAGTATACAGAAACATTTTCTTAGCTTTCAAAATATTCAGCTTACATTCAATGATTTAGAAATGGATCAAATGTTTGAGATTACTTTAAATCTCAAAATCAGCTATTTTTCTTTATTTTTCACTTCTTCTGTTTGTATTTTGTCTATTTTTCAACTTATTTATATATCTATCCTGAGAAAGAGCACACAATAAAAAAGGAGGGAAAATGCAAATTTACTAAAAAAGTTACTTCTTAGCAGATAGGAAAGAAGTAGAGAAAAGTTTCAATTATAATAGATTCTTTGTGGGTTAACCACTTCACCACTGTAGGGGAGCTACAATTCCTTTGTCTTTCACCAGTTAGAATAACTAAAAGTTAGCTGATATGCTTTGAAAGAGGTCGAGGACTTAATCTTAAAAATGATTCCTTGCAAATGACAGTGATCCTGCAACAATTGAAATAATATCTTCCCTTGTAAAACTATATAGGTGCTTTTATATTAAATTTAATTTTCTAATATAATTAAAGATAAACTATCTTCAACCATACCATTTGTTTTATTTTGTTTTGTTTTATTTTTATTTGCTTGAGTTGGAGTCTGACTCTGTGACCCAGGCTGGAATGCAGTGGCACACTCATGGCCTCCGCAGCTTCGACCTGCTGGGCTCAGGGGATACTTCTGCCTCAGCTTTCCAAGTAGCTGGAACCACAAGCACGTGCCACCATGCCCAGCTAATTTTTTGGTTTATTGTAGAGACGAAGTCTCACCAAATTGCCCAGGTTGGTCTTGAACCCCTGGGCTCAGGCAATCCACTCGCCTCTGCTTCCCAAGGTGCTAGGATTACAGGTGTGAGCCACTGTGACTGGCATCAATTTGTTACCTATTTTTATTCTTTGCTGTTTTCATTTAATATATGTTTCACTATTTCAAACAGATATAAATCGAGATAAATCAAAAGAAAGATTATCAACATTAACACACAAAAATGGAGAATTTACATATTGTACTGAATTTAATTGAAAATATTAGGCAGTATATATTAAAATAATATATCTAGAGAGAAGAAGGCAGCAATTAAAACTAAAACCTACTGATAGACTGAACATGCAATGGGGCAATGGTTGGACCCTATATAAAGAGAGAACTTTGACCTGCAATCTGAAGCTATCTGCCTAGGAAACAAATTCTCTTATTCACAATAAATAACCTGGAAAGTCAACCTTCTATAATCAGATTTGTAGGAAATCAGACTTCTACCTCTAGTAACAATCCAGGAAACTAAACAATAACATCTGTAAGAATTGGCCCCAGATGATCAGAACTTGAGGAATAACTGACAGCTTTCCTAATTTTTGCCCTTGCATCTAATTTTGATCCAAGTAAAACAGGCAAATATGCACCCCTCACCAATTACTTCTGGTTATGGTCTTCCTGTAAGGCTAACAGTTCAGGCCAATGACCTTCAATCAGAACATACCTGAAGCCATCCCCTTTTCCCCTATAAAGCTTCCTCATTCTTTCGTCTACCTTTCAGTCTATGCCAAAATGCAAGTGATGGTGGCTGATTCCCTTTCTATAGCAATCTCTGAATAAATAGCCTTAGTTAATCATCATTTATTTCCACACTACTGAAAGTCCATCGAATGGGCAGCATGTTTATGTACACAAAAAAGTAGACCTTCACAATGATCTGAGAAATTTTTTTAATCTTCATTTTACAGATGTAGAGAATTGTTTGCAGAGGTGAAATGGCTTTTCATGTTCTCCTGTTTATATCACACTAGAGTAAGTGCTTTGGTACATTATTTTGATAAAAATATTTGAGATAATTTGAAAAGTATACCTAACAATAGTATCAGCTATAAATTGGGTGAGTGCCTTCTAGCATTACTCGCATTTGTATTCATCAAATTTCTGGACAAATATAAACATTATATTTTGAATCGACTCATTGCTTTAGAGTTAAAACTTATCAAAATATGTGTGAAATTTAAAATAATCCGAAGTACTATAGAAAAAAAATGACTTCTAAAACTTATTTGCTAATAGAGCACATCAGGAAAAATAATTTGCTTGCCAAGTAGTAATTGAATCAACAGGCTTTCATAGACGATGGGTAGAAAACTTTATAAGAAAGCGTGATTATTTATGATATATGATATTGACAAGGAAAAAAGTAGAAATGAAGTTTGGGTGATTTTTACAATGAGGGTAATAAATACCGATTTGCCTGGCACCATGGATGCTCTGAAACTTTTTTTAGGTTAACAGTCTAGCATTCATATACGATCGGTACTATTGTGTTTACTTTAAACATGAGAAAACAAAGTCATGGAAACATTCAGAACGTTGCTTAAAGCTTCTTAGTGAGTAAGCAGTGAAGCCTATTTTTAAGCAATGATCATAGTCCATCAAATATGCCTAAGAATATTTTAACAAAATTCACTTTAAGATGCTTCCTTAGCACATAATTTGGCCACAGCACTTAAAATTGAACTAATTTATTTTCTAACTCTAAAATTCTACACTTAGCCTTATAGGAAGAAAGGGGGAAAACAGCATTTGTACATATTAGAAATTGCCATAAAAACTACATAAAGCCAGGCTGAAAAAAATTAGGGTTTTTAACCCGACAATAAAATGATATTTAAACACAATTTTTTCCCAAGACTGAAAAAGTGAAAAGAAATCTACCGTTAGTATTGTGAATAATGCAGAATAAGAAATGACGACTAACGGTCAAATAAGTCATCATGTGATTTCTACTTTGTCTCACTAATTCCATTTAGTTAGCTCAAAACTTAATTAAGAACTCCTTGCATTGAGCATTATAAGTTAAACTGAACAAAAAGTTGGAATTTGAGAAGGTGTATAAAAGGAAAAAGAGTCAAACCCTTAGCCTTTATAGCATTTCAAATTAAGAAAGAAAAACTATTTTCTTTTTTGAAATTTTGAATTAAAAAATTTTTTTTGAACTTCCAGTTACTGTTTTAATTGAAGGTAATGAATTTGTCACTTAAAATTATAAATACAAGGGTATAATTTGATTCTTTTACAAAGTGTACAGAGGAGAAACAAAGTACCTACTTTGCACAGATTAAGGACTTTCTTCCCTTCCCCAAACAAAAGACTGATATTCATGATTTGTCAGTTGATTGATGTATTCATTTTTAAGAGTCCAGGTTTCACTCTGTTGCCCAGGCTAGAGTGGAGTGGCATAATCATAGCCTTGAACTTCTGGGCTCAAGCAATCCTTTTGCCTCAGGCCCTAGATCCTCCTGCCTCAATCTCCAGAGTAGCTGGCACTGTAGACATGAGCCACCACGCCCATCTAAGTTTTCACTTTTTTTTGTAGAGACAGGATCTCACTATGTTGCCCCAGCTGGTCTTGAACTCCTGGCTTAAAGTAATCCTGCTGCCTCGAAATGACCATGCCATGCCAGGTTCTGATTTAATTTTTAAAACGTTTAATTATCGACTCCTTATTGGACAAATGATAACATTTTCAATTTGGGTTGCAATAACATATATTTTCATGGAAAAAATGAATTGAGGTCTCCATCTTTGCCTCTCTCTAGGGCAGACCTCCTAAATAGAGGTATATGGGCAAAAGGTGTAAAGCAAGGTTGGGGATGCCTTTTATAAGAAAATCACCTGGGGAATATGCCAAATAGACAAGTCTCAGATGCTTAGGTTGATGCCAAGGGAAATAATTACATCATAAAAATAACATGTTTCAATAACTTTGAAGCAATAGTACAGTGTAGTCAACAGACACCTTACACTAGCATTCTGATCTTCCACTGGCTACCTGTGTGACACCAGTCAAGTCACCTAACCTTTTGGTGGCAAGTTTCCTCATTTGTAAGAAGGAGATAATAGTTATAGAATCCCATGATATTGTGGCAAAAATTTAGGGTTGACATACATACGTTGAATGGTAAACACTAGGTGAATATTATTTATTATTTATTATTGCTGTCAATCTGATATAAAGCAAATAACTTTATTTTAGAGAATAAGCAGCAAATTGAAATGTTCTTATGGTCAAGTTAAATACGATGCCTTTTACTCTATTACCTATGATAATGTCCTCAGATGAAGAAGGCGATTAAGAAAAAATAATTTTATTTTTTAGAAAAATTAAGCATCATGCATATATTTTGTTAAGGAAACGGATTTCATGTTTATATCTCATCAGAGAAAGAAACTGATTACAGACATAAATTGACTGTTTTTTTGAGCTCCATAACAGCACTTGGGATTACAACAGTTATCATACTGTCTCTATAGCAGTTTATGAAGGTGGGCACTTCTTGAAGGCAAAAGTTATGTCAAAATTATTTGAATTGCAAATGTAAACCAATGATTCACATGCAGTACTACTCCACAAATGCTGAATGAATGATGAATACTTTTTAAATAAACAAATACATGCATTTGACAGCCTTTAGAGAAAGAGTGGTATTTATATGGAGTGGGTTTAGTATTTAAAATGAAATGTAAATTCTTTCAGAAGCTTCTTTCAGTACTTAAATCTACATCTCAGACGCGATTCAGCTTGTCCTCTCAATGTGATTGATTTAGTTCAAAGAATTGCATGGCTTTCTGTGTTTCTACTTCAACTTGACAGAAATTATTTAATGTTTCTTAAACGAGTGAAAGAGAGTTGTACTTGTATTACCTCTCGACTATTATGTTGTATCATCTTTTTAAGTAGGAAGAGTAGAAAGCCTACTTGGTAAGAATTTTTATTTATTTATACACACATACAGTCTTAATAGTTTGAATTGATTTTTTTTAAACTGAGATTTTTTTCAACTAACTTAAGATGAGGAAAACATTTCTTCTTTCGAAATCTTGAAGATATTTCAAAGTGCATGTTGTACTGACCATGCTTGTCTTCCAAATTTAACTCTATATCGCAAACTCAGCACATCTTTTATGAGTATGGCATGTTTTTTAATCTAAGCACTACACTAATTTGAGTGATATAATTGTTTTTAAATTTTAGTGCTTATAATCTATTTACATGATTTTATTTCTCAGGAATAATATGGTACTTGTATATAATTTCTTCTTACCCTGTTTGAGTCAATTCTTGCTCTGGAAGTATAGATGGGAGGTGGGATGTTGAAAGCCTGAGGGACCAGGTACTCCTCAGCATCCATCATGTCTTCTAAGTCCTCTTCATCCAAAAGATTCTGAAAGAACTTGCTGTCATTTGGACTGGGAAGCTTCATACGATCATCACCCTGAAAGATTGCCCATCAAACACACACAAAAATGATTCTTTCTTTTTTCTTAAATATGTGATCTCTGTACAAATCTATGTTAATGTCAAAACAATTGTTAGGAAAATTCAGGCACACCTTTCAAAAAATAATTATTTGGCACAACCACCAGCCATAAAGAAGCCTATACTATACTTAAATATGACATGGTAAGATAAATTCAATACAAGAATACTGTGATCAACAACATTGGAGAGGAATTAAACAGAATGTGAAGGGTGCTTTAGGAGGATAAAACCCATTTCAAATCTGAGAATAATGGCTTATGCCAAGAGGTGTTCAGTTGAGACTTTAAGAATAAATAATCGAAGGAAATCAAGTTATCCATCTTTGTTTTATTTGCTTGGTTTGATGTTGAATTTTTATCAGGACCCATAGGCTCCATAATTATTCTATAACATAATGGCCAATTGTCAAAGCGCAGGCATTCAAAACCACAGCACAAATGGCAAATAGAATAAGCGGGTATAGGAGAGACACCAAAATGCTTGTTCTACTCTTCCTCACCTCATCTACTTCTTAAATATGTTTTCTACTTTTTCAAAGTTACATAACGTTTGTAAACAATTTTAGTTCATAAAAGTTAATTTTGAGGAAAATATAGGAAATTATTATCTTCTAAAACCTGGCTTTTATCTTCATGTCAGACTATTGATAAGAAGATAAAGTCTAACTTGTTTAACTGAGGAAAAATAACTCATTGTAGTCCAAGGATCATTTGTTTATGGTTTAGGTGAAAATAATCAAAGAAATATATTAATTTTTAAATTACCCAGTCTATTTTTTTTTCTGGTGTTAAATATAAAATATTGTTTGGGCTTGCTATTTGATTCTTATGCACATTTGAGTTGAGTTCTTGCTTGGATACTGCATATGTCCAAATAAAACAAAACATATTTTTAAATATTTTTCTGGGAAATTAAATGCTAATATATCAAAACTTTTAATTCATCATCTGCAAGTATGGGCAAGATTATAGTCTTCCTTTTATTCTGAAAAGAAAAGCTTATAGTAATGAACATGACATATATAATGTTAATAAAAATCAAAGGCACTAGGAGGTTTGTCTAAGGATAAGAACCTTTTATGTACATGGATAATCATAATTATATGACTGTTATATAGCAGTCACTTGAATACTAAGGGAAGGTGGTTTTGACATGAAATGAAAAGCTCTTTTCCGTAAGTTGTTTCACATGATAGTGGGCTTAGTTAACTAATACATGTGTGGTCATTTCCACAGTTCATATTTTGAAGTGAGTTTACCATTGATATATAGATAGATAGATAGATAGATAGATAGATAGATAGATAGATATACACAAACATTTTACATACTTTTTTGTTTCTCTTTCTTTTTTTTTTTTTTTTGATTTGGAGTCTCACTCTGTTATCTAGGCTGGAGTACAGTGGCATGCTCACAGTCACCCCAGCATCAACCTGCAAGGCTCCGGGGATCCTTCAACCTCAGTCTTCCAAGAAGCCAGAACTACAGGCATGCACTTCCACACACCCAGCTAATTTTTAAAAATTTAGTGTAGAGACGAGATCTCACCAAGTTTCCCGGGCTGATCTTGAACCTGCGGGCTCAGGCAATGCACTTGCCTCGGCCTCCCAAACCTCTGGGCTTCTAGACTGAGCCACTGAGTCCAGCCTTTTTTTTTTGTTTTTCTATAATTCTTCATAATTTAAAATTAAAACTTTTACATGGGTAAAAATATATTACATTCTCTTACTGTAATAACAATACTTCAATCTTCTGTCTCACACCGTTCCCAGGGAAGCCTATGCTAACATTGTTTTTTCGCTCACTACCATGTTAGGGAATGCAAGACCAGCAGCACAATATTTAATCTATCCCTCTTTTATAATGCTTCATTTATTTATTCATTTGCTTAACAAATCTTATTAAGCACATTGAGACAGTTTAAAAGCAAAAGTCAAAAGTACTAACCTGAATAACTAGGTATCTTTGAGGGTCTCTAGCCATCCTTGAAAATTCGGCAGCCAGCTCCTTAAATTTAGGTCTGCTGTCAGCATCAATCATCCAACCTGAAAATTTACACATAGCAAAAATATCACTACATCCAAAATTTAAAAAAGAAGTGAGATTTAAATTTTGTGAAAATATAGGCAATGGTTTTAAAACTACTGTTTTAATTATGATCTAAAAAATAGTGAACGAAAGGCTCTTTCAATCTATTTGTTGATATTCATAACTAAATGTGATATAACATAAATTAACAGATAACATTTTTATCTTGTTAATTTGATTTAAAAGTTACTTTTCTTCCTGGACAATAGATCTCATGCTAACTATGAAAGCTTACAAAAGCTCAGATTTCTTCCCCCTTGGTGTGGGGATAATTTTTTTTTTTTTTTTTTGAGTTGGAATCTCAGTCTGTCGCCCAGACTGGAGTGCAGTGGCCGCTTCCGGCCACCGCAGCCTCGACCTGCTGGGCTCCGGCGATCCTTCCGCCTCAGCCTTCTGAGTAGCCGGAATTACAGGCATGCGCTACCACGCCTGGCTGATTTTTTGTTTTATTGTAGAGGCGAGGTCTCGTTGCCCAGGCAGGTCTCAAACCCGCGGGCTCAGGCAATCCACTCACCTCAGCCTCCCAAAGGCACAGGATTACAGGCTGAGCCACCGAGCCCGGCTGGGATAATTTTTTTAGAACAATTTTTCTTTGATGATTATAGATGAGATTGATATAATTTATCATTTTGCATCAGGAGTGACATGATAGAAAAGATTTAGTTACAACACTGTTCACAGGCACAAAGGGGGAAAAAAGGAATCAGAAGCAACTTTTTCCTGCTACTTAGTGATGGGTAATGCTTATTTAGCAATAGCCATTGCTTATCTTAGTGTTATCCTTTCCAGAATAAAAATACTATCAGCAATTTTCAAGTCTAGATACAGTGAATTTTATCTCCCCTGGTTCTTTCCCTGATTTTCTTGCCAAATGATCCTCATCTTAAGTATTAAAACATCAGGAAAAAAAGAGGCAAAGTTGTCTATTAGGCAAAATGCTTTCTTGGCTTTACATCATTTTGTCAAAGTAACTAAATCGTGTCTTTTGGTGTTTATGGGATCAATTACTTAATACACGTACGTTTTTCAACTTTCTTCCATAGATGTCTACTTGATAGAATAAAGCTATGAAGGTTTTCCTCCCTTTTCTGGGAGTTCCATTTTAATTTCTGCTCTGGGAATTCTTTGGGTGTTATTTTATGTATCATGAATGTCACCTACTTCTTTTTTCTCTAAAGAAATCTTACACGTTCTATATATTTCTGCATTTATTTGAACACATGCTTGCTTATGCTAAGATGCTAATAAGAAAATAGGTGTTTCTGAAATTATCAGAGGCCAAAAAGGTTAATGTTACAGTGGAGGTATTGGTCTCTCTCCAACTAAATATTGAGTAAATAGAATTCCACTTAGAGAAAAGGGCATGCTGACCTGAACTGCAAAGAACATTTTTTATTTCTTCCCTCACTGTCAGAATGTATCACACATGTCATGAATATAAATCTGAGTAGACCTGGGTCCAAAGTCTCTTATTAATAAGATGCTTATTCACCTTCACCAGTTTGTTTCTTTGCTAACCCTGTGTAAATCAAAAGGGGAAAACCTTGGATTATACAAGAAAGATTGCTACATGTTAATCTCACTTAAATTAAATCAGAAACTCCAGAGACTTTCCTAATTCTGTTTAAATTAAAGGCCTAGACTTCCAAAACACATTTATAATACACATGTGTCTGGGGCATAGGAAGGGGAAAGAAAAGTAGAGAGTTTGATATAAACAAATGATCAAATTGAAAAAAGTAAACATTCACAATCTTTTTAGTTCAATGTAGATTCATTTATTACCATTTTCCATCCTGTTCTGCTAATTTTCTCTTGACTGAAACTGGCAAAACTATTTCCATTTAATTGACTTTTAAAATGATAAGTTTCAAGCTCTTTTTTAAATGTTTAGGTCATTTTTTAGGCTGCTCTTTTCCCATAAAGATTACTAACATTGATGTTATGACAAACATTATTGTGACTAATTATATATCTTTGTGATGGGCAATTTGACTGTCATAGAAATTATAAGAATAAAAGTCTTACAATTTTGACTTTATAACATTAAAATATTGCTTCATATTAATAATGATTACAACAAACAAGTGTTTACTTATTTCTTTCATAATTATTTTTGAACTGTAACATTTTTCAATATGCAGAAACATTATTTTGGTAGAATAATCTGTACCATGAGTTTACTAAGAATGAAGATGAAATTATTTTGAGATCTTACATTTGACCATGACCATGTAAACGTCAATAGTGCAGATGGGAGGCTGAGGCAAACGTTCTCCTTTCTCTAACAAATCAGGGATTTCTCGTGTTGGAATTCCGTCATAGGGTTTTCCTCCAAAAGTCATCAGTTCCCATATAGTGACTCCTGTGTTGAAGACCAGATTCTTATAAAAGTATTGACAACATACTTTGAACTAGCCAGCAATATACCAGTGACAGAAGAATGTTCTCTAAAGGCCAAAGGACAGCTTTTTAAAAAGCTCTTTAGATTCCTAAATTCACTATGAGAATCCCAACGCCAAAATCATTGTGGAAAAATTCAATTTTTCTCGTATTGTCTTGGAATTTGCTTTTTTTAATGAAAAATTGTGAATTATTTTATTTTTTGTCTTTTAATTTTTTATTTTGAAGATGTGGTGGATAATTCGCAGTGACAATTTAGAGCATATATCAGCGTAGAGAATCTGGTCCACCTTTCTACCTGTATGTGATGCTATGTTTGCTGATCCAAGTTACCTTTCACTACACCACATTACAGCCCATAAAACAGTTCATTTACTATTTGCATATATATTCAGGACCAATAAATATTGCAAATAAATCCGATATTGACTAATTTTTGAGATTAGCATCTTTGCTATAGAAGCCCTAATAGGCTAAACTGGAGTACCAGAATAATAATGTTATGCTATGGAAAAAAATTGTGACTCTATTTTTATCTAACATAAAGAAAATAAAGTGAAACAAAACAGATTCATTTTGTTAGCACATATGAGAGCTTGAGTGAGGGATGATCCATATGTAAGATGTAATACATGTGAAGTGGGAATCCACAAAATTGAAGGGATCAAATATCTTATTACTTCAATAATAAAATGACTTTCCTAATCACTAGAACATTGATTTTCTCTGAAAAAGCAAATACTCTAAATATTAGTATGAAACAGTCAGTTTTCATAATAATGATAATTCTGATTTAGACATTAATATAGACAGTATAGATCTTTATGATAAAATTACATAACTAAAATTTGTGTTTTTCTTAAGAACAAAGATGTTTAAGTTCAGAAATGACTAGCTGGGCACAACAGTATTACAAAGTAAATTTCGATTGATGCATATATAGTCATCTTTTAATATAAAATCAATTAATTAGGGTTATGTTTTCTTTTCCACTGCCATCTGTAATGAATTCTTTATTCAAAATGAAGTATTTTTTAGTTTATAATAGCTATCATTGTCTTATAACAAAAATACAAAGTTTAAGCTATAAAAGTGCTTGCAAACTTAAAATCATCATTTAAAATAGAATGATTAACAATTACCTGATTTTTTGTTAATATTTACATCTTATGATTTTAAGCATAACGTTAATATGTAAACTAGTGATAATTTAGTTGATTTGTAATTGTTAAATTTTTTAATTTTCCATAGTAATGAGTAGCTTCATAGAACAAAGGGTTAAAATGTAGTGCCCATGAGGCAGTCTGGAACAAGTTTAGTGGACAACTGTTTATTTCTAGTTAGTCAGTCATACTTATATATTTAATGAAAACAATTTATTTACTTAGGTACAGCAGCTATAAAAAATGAAAAAAACACTCTCACATCTCTATCAGAATTTTCAATATAAGTAAGGTAAAGAGCAATTGCAAATCAAAACAATAAAAAATATAATAAACAGAAGCATACAAATACAAAAAAGTCAAAACATCAATACCTCCACTTATTCAATAAACATTCACTTATATCTTTGTAGGGTGATGACAAGACACAGTTAAACAAGAATGGTTTGATGTAAAAGGACAATCTCAGGAAAACTAAATCAAAAACATCCTCAGAACTTACACTGCAATTCTATCATCTGAAGATACATATCATGACCAATGCTTATTTTTATAAAAACAAAAATGTGCCCAGTGATAATTTTCCATGAAGGTATACTATAAACAAGATTATGTAATGTGGTCTGCCTGTTATGCCTTTTGCAATCAACTATAATATATCATAAAAATCTTAAAATGCCTTATAAATATGGCTTGAAGACCTGGGCTATGTATTAAAACAAAATACTATCTATCTGTACTATCTATCTATCTATTTTTACTGAAAAAAATCCTGGAATTTTGTGAGTCAACATGAAGAAAAATGTTATAGCCTGAGTAACAAGATTTTTCCCAAGAGTCAAAAGTTACAGTTGAAAATATGACTGTTCTGTCAACATTATACACACACACACACACACACACACACACACACACATCTTGAGGTTATTTAAAATTTGTCTACAGCAGATTGCCACATTTAATTCAGAGAAATATAATTAGACAAAAAGAAGAGGAAAAGAAAAAGAAAAAAGAATACAAATATACATACAATGACATGATACGCCAATATAAAAATGTCATACTAGATAACATAAATATACATATATATTATGTAACATATGCTAATGTATCATGTGATAGATGCTAATCTTCATAGTAATCTGTATTATATAATATATAAATCTATCATTAGATTTGTTTTTCTATACACTCCTTCTAGTAGTTCAACAATTAAGTTTTGTCGAGAATTTCTCCTGCATTTGTCTATACCTCAAACATAAAACATTCTCTATTTCTAAGCTGAGTAAAATAAATATGTGAGAATAAATATGAAATTTTAACATCTTCCATGGCATATGCATGTGGAGGTAAAACCCGCTGTAATGAATATGTCTTAAGTAATTTTGTAAAGATAATTATTTCCTAGATAGGAGATATAAGTTTTTTTGTGATCGAATGGATGAAATCTTTTTTTCTAAAAATGAAAAGGTAAAACTAAACTTAAATTTGATCTGCATTGTACCATACTTAAATACCACCACCACCCTTTTTATTTAAATGGGTATTGTGCTTTTTAATATGTAAGAAATGATAGTTTTCTGGAGAGTATTCCAAGATGGTGATGGACTCAGTCAGCCTGCATGAGTAACTGCATAAATGAGTGGACACAGGAATGGGTATGCATGCAATTGTGTCAGCAAGTGGCTATGTAAGTGTCTGACTGAGCGGGGACATGGGAACAAGTGGCTTGAGCTCTCCTGCTGAGGTGGCTACTCTGTGCAGCAACTCAGATCCCAGCATGCTCTATGGTGCAGAGGCAGTCATCAACTCTGGGACCCTACCTGGAAGAAAGTGGTGAAAAACGGCTGCTGCATGGTGCTGCCCACCACCACAGCCTTTGATGCCAGATCAGACGTTGTAGGGACAGTGGAGAAAATACACTAGAAGAACTGGCTGCCAAGTCCCAGCAGAGAACAAGACATAGAGCCATTCCTACCATATTTGTTCTTTTGAACAACAGAGTGACTCCCTGAGACTGATGGGTGAATTCGGCACCTCTCTGAGGTTGATCATTGCCAACAAAAAGAGGATACCCCTGGCGCAGAATCCCCAGAGGCACAGGCCAGGCAAGGAGACACAGGCACCCATCTCCCTAACTAAAACATTTGTGGGTCTATGACTGCAACCAGAGACACAGAATTCAGCCCACACTGGATGAGTGATGGTGAGTTTTAAGGTAATCCAGCACGTGTGTGTGTGTGTGTGTGTGTGTGTGTGTGTGTGTGTGTGTGTGTCGGAATTTCACTCTATTGCCCAGGCTGGAGTGCACAGGCATGCTCACAGCCACCACAACCTTGGCCCACTGGGCTTAGGCTATCCTTCCACTTCAGCCTCTCAAGTAGCTGGAGTTAGAGGTGTACAATACCATGCTTGGAAAATTTTCTTATTTGTTGTAGAGATGAGGTGTCACCAAATTGCCCAGGCTGGTGTTAAGCCCTTGAACTTGAGCAGTCCTCTCACATGGCATACACATGGGGGAGAACCCATTTTAATTGAAATGTCTTAAATAATTTTGTAAAGATAATTAATTCTTTCCTAGAAAGGAGATGTAAATTTTTTAGTGATTAAATGGATGAAATCTTTTTTTTTCTAAAAATGAAAAGGTAAAACTAACCTTAAATTTGAGTAAACTATATTGTACTATACTTTTAAATACAAAGTGCTGGGATTACAGGCATGTGACACTGTTCCCAGCCTGCTCAGCTCTCATTTCCCATTAAGTCATGAGACATGTGATACAGGCAGGAGTGTCCTGATCAGTACACATGGAGAGAGCTGAAAACAAGTGGATCAACTGGGGGTGGTTGGCAGCCTCCCTCAAACTGTATGGTGTGTAGGGGTACAGATCTAGAGGGCAGAATCCCCTCCCCTCTGCACAAACCAGGAGCGGCAGTGCTTGGGTCATGTCTACAAGGAACTCAAAGTTTCAGAAACTGTCACAAGAGGGCACTCAAGGATTACAAAAGTTATTTTGTTTTCTTTTAAGTTTTCCTTGCTCTTTCTTTCTTTCTTTTTTTTTTTTTTTTTTTTGATTTGGAGTTTCACTCTGTCACCCAGACTGGAGTGCAGTGGCCGCTCCTGGCCACTGCAGCCTCGACCTGCTGGGCTCCGGCGATCCTTCCGCCTCAGCCTTCCAAGTAGCTAGAACTACAGCCGCACGCTACCACACCCGGCTAAATTTTTTATTTATTGTAGAGATGAGGTCTCGCCGAGTTGTCCAAGCGGGTCTCGAACCTGCGGGCTCAGGCAATTCACTCACCCCGGTCTCCCAAAGCTTGGGATTACAGACTGAGCCACCGAGTTCGGCCTTCCTGTTTTTTCTACATAGTTTGCAAGGGTTGTGTATTTCATCTTATTTTACTCCTTCTCCTTCTTTTCCCACACATATATGAGTGTGAAAATCTCCTCATAATGTCAGTTGTATTTATTTTTTTCCTATTTTCTACTGGTTTGTCTATCTGATTTTTGGTTTGTCTGTTACGCCTTCTCTTCTTCACTCTCTTCACTGTCCTTTCTTCTCCCCTTTTTCTCTTAGTTCCTTTCCTTTTCCTTATGTAAATTTGTACCTGGGGGGAGATACATATGTTCCCACTGCATAGACATACTGTGAGGTGGTGGGAAGTGGGTTCCTGGAAGTCCAAACACCAACCAGTGAACACTGATCTGCAGGCAGCTTTCAAATCGTAGCATCTCCCAACACACCTTATTCGAATCTCAAAGCTGCAAAAGGACAGCACAGTTCCCTATCCCCAGCCCAGCTTCAAAACTGAGAAAATTTGGAAGCTTTACCAAAGGAAAAATAAGTGATTGAGTAAAAAAATAAGTGATTGAGCAACAAAAGTAAAGAGAAAAGAAAAAGCCATCACAAAATGAACATAAATCAATATATATATTTTAAAAAACAGAGGTACCCCATAAAGTCTAAAAAGGATAATACACAAGAATACAGACTTCAGAACTCAAACAGTGAAGAGTGCCCAGATCTACTGGTCTCAGACCACAAATGCAGAGATCAAGGAATGGTTAGAAAAGATAAATAAAAACCAAGAAAGAAAAGATGAAAACATGAAAGAATTAATTACTGAGATGCAAGCTATAAAAATACTGTAAATGAAATAAATAATAATCTGAAAAGCATGGAATGCAGAATTAACCAGGCAGAAGAAAGATTCTCAGAATATGAAAACCAAAATATGGGACTAACCAAATCTGTTAAATACATAGCAAGGAAGCTTTAAAAAATGGAGCAAAGCCTTCAAGAGATGTGATTATATTAAGAAACTAAACTTATACCTGAATAGTATCCCTGAAGTAGAAAAGGAGAATGAGAACAGCCCAGAACAAACATTCCATGAGGTCATCCAAGAAAACTTCCCCCAGTCTCATCAGAGACATGTTCATCTTAACACAAGAGATTCGGTGAACATCTGCAAAGCAACAAACAAGAAGACCAACTCCTAGACACAAAGTAATTCACTTAAACAAAGGAGGTATAAAAGAAAAAATTCTAAAGGCAGAAAAAGAGGTCAGACAACCTACTGGGGAAGACCTATTAGAATAGCAACAGACTTAGCTACAGAAACACTACAGGCCAGAAAGACTGGAGTCCACTCTTCAAAGTTCTCAAAGATAAGCAATTCCAACCAAGAATCTCCTTCTCAACTAAGTACCTATCCTATTTTATCAGCGATGAAGAACTAAAATACTTCCCAGGGATTCAATCTTTGAAAGTCTATGCTGCCTCTGGATCAGCTCTACAAGAGAGGATTAGTAAGGTCGTAAGCACAAAAGAAAGAAAAAAAGAATGGGCATGCTGTTCCCAAGAATGCAGGAATACAGAGAACCAACACAGCATGCCTCATGACTGCAAAATTGTGAACACACACATATATCAACCCAAAAATCAAAAGAAAACCAACAAACAGATTAACAAACACACAACAAAAATAAAGCTCTATGAGAGCCTCATGACAGGGATTAACTCTCACATCTCATCAGTCAACCTAAATGTGAATGGACTAAATGGACCACTGAAAAGATATCGAATAGCAAACTGGTTTTAAAAAAACATGACCCAGCAATACAATGTCTCCAGGAGACACATCTCACCAGAATGGACACTCACAGACTCAAAGTTAGAAGATGGAAACCAAATTTTCAGGCAAACAGAACACAGAAGAAGGTGGGAGTCACAAGCTTAATATCACACAAAACAACCTTTACGCTATCAAAAATTAAAAGATACAGAAGAACGTTACATAATGATAAAAGGCTCAACCCATCAACAAGAAATATCTGTCCTAACTACTCAACATAGCAGGACCAGTTTTTATAAAACAGCTGCTAAATAAACTAAAAAACATATTAATTCTAATACTATCATACTTGGGCACTCAAATACCTCACTAACAAACCTAGGTAGATCTTCAAGAGATTTGCAACCTCAACTTGACACTTGAGCAAATGAACTTAATAGATACCTACAGAATACTCAACCCAACAACCATAGAATATACATTCTAATTATCACCACATGGGATGTACACTAAAATCGACCATAACCTTGACTATAAATCAAACATCAACATATTTCATAAGATTGAAATAATGTCATGTAATTTCTCAGACTACAGTAGAATAAGAATCAAATATCAACAACAACAAAATTCCCCCCAAACCCACAAAGACATGGACACTAAACTGCATGATGCTGAATAACTACTGGGTCAAAACAGAACAGAAATCAAAACAGAAAATAAAAATTCCTGGAAACAAATGAAACTATAGACACACATTACCAAAACCTATGGGATGCCATGAAATCAGTACTAACAGGGGAATTGATGTCTCTAGGAACACACATTTAAAAAATGGAAAGATCACAAGTTAACAGCCTAACAAATCACCTAAAAAAGCTGGAAAGACAAAACCACCAAAACCCTAATTTCAGCAGATGAATACAGATCACCAAAGTAAAAGCCCAAATAATGGACATAGAAGACAAAAATATCATAGAAAAAAATCAGTGATACAGAAAGCTGGTTCTTAGAAAACATAAACAAGATTGGCGAATGCTTAGACAGATTGACCAAGAAAAAGAGAGAAAACGCCCAAATAAACACAATCAGAAATACAAAAGATCAAGTTACAACTGACCCTAAAGAAATACCAAAAGCTATCAAAGATTACTATGCCCGTCATTATGGAAACAAACTTGAAAACCTAAGTGAAATGAAGAACTTTCTGATGCCACACAACCTCCCAAAGTTATAACAAGAAGACACTGAGATCCTAAATAGACCAATAACAACCCAGAAAGTTGACTCCATCATAAGAAAACTACCTACAAAAAAAAAAAAAAGCCCCATCAGACAGATTTCCAGTGAAATTCTACAAAACATACAAGGAGGAGGTGATACCAATATGACCCAATGTATTCCAGTCAATTGAGTAAAACAGAACTCTCCTCAAATCATTTTATGAAGCTAACACCACATTGATATCCAAAATGGGTAAAGATCCAGGGAAGAAAGAGAGCAACAGGCTAATATCCCTGCTGAACACAGATTCAAAAATTATCAACAAGATTCTAGTAAATCTGATCCAACAACACATCTTTAAAATTGTCTATCAATCATCACTGACCAAGTAGGATTCATCCCTGGGATGTAGGGCTGGTTCAACATTTGTGAGACCATAAATGTAATTCAGTATATCAACAGATGTAAAAACAAGAACCACATGATTATATCATTAGATGCGGAAGAAGCTTTTGATAAAATCTACCGTTCCTTCTTGATAAAAACCCTTGAACACTTAGTCATAGAGGGAACATACCTCAAAATAGTAAGGTCCCTCTATGATAAACCCACGATCAACATATTGCTAAACAGACAAAAATTAGAAGTATTTACCCTGAAAAACAGAACAAGACAAGGCTGCCCACTGTCACTCCTTCTGTTCAATATAGTGTTCGTAGTCCTAGCTAGAGCAATCAGACAAGAAAAGGAATTCAAGGGTATTCAACTAGGAAAAGAGGAAGTTATGTTATCCCTCTTTGCTGACAATATGATCCTATATCTTGAAAACTCAAGAGAATCTTTCAAAAACCTCCTTGCACTGATAAAGGACTGGCAAAACCAATGTGCAAAAGACAGTTGCATTCTTATACACCAACAACAAACAGGGAGAGAACAAAAAGCACAATCCCATTCATATCAGGCACACACACACACACACACACACACACACACACACACACACACACACACACACACACACACACAAATGAAATATCTTGGCATCTTCCTAAACAGAGAATTGAAAGCCTTTTACAATGAAAACTACAAACTGCTGCTCAAATAAATCAATGAAGACACAAACAAATGGAAAAATGGTCCATGATCATGGATTGGAAGAATCAGCATTGTTAAGACGTTCATCCTACCAATGGTAAGCTACAGATTCAACACAATTCCCATTAAATTACCAATATCATTCTTTTCAGGTCTGGAAATGACAATTCATGTAGAAACATAAACGACCAAGAATAGCCAAAAGAATCCTTAACAAAATAAACAAAGCAGGAGGAATCACACTTCCAGACTTTAAACTTTACTATAAGGTTACAATAATCAAAACAGACTGGAATTGGTACAAAAACAAGCATATAGACCAATGGAACAGGATAGAGATACCGGAAGCAAAACCTCAATTTCTCAACCAACTCATCTTCGACAAAGCCTCCCTCCACAAGAACCACTGGGGAGAGCAGAACTAATTCAGCAAATGGTTCTGGGAAAACTAACTGACCATGTGCAGCGGAATGAAACAGGACCCACACCTATCACCATACACAAAAAACAACTCTAAATGGGTCAAAGATCTTAACATAACACCTCAAACTATAAGAATCTTAGAAAACACAAAAGACACCATTACAAAAACTGGGATAGGCAACCAATTCCTGATCAAAATCACAAATGTCCATGCCATAAAAAGTAAGATTGGCAAGTGGGACCTCATCAAACTGAAAAGTTTCTGCAAAGCAAAAGAAATTTTCAAGAAAGCAGGGAGACAACCCACAGAATAGGAAAAAATATTTGCCATCTGATGAAGGCCTAACATCCAGTATCTACAAGAAACTCACATGTACCAAAAGGGAAAAAACAAACAGTCCTATTAAAAAGTGGGCAAAAGATATGAATAGACACTTCTCAAAAGTAGACATATGAGCAGCTAACAGATACGTGACAAAATGTTCAGTTTCACTAATCATCAAAGAAATGCAAATCAAAATCACACTGAGATACCACCTAACTCCAGTCAGGATGGCCATCACCAATAACTTAAAAAACAACAGATGCTGCAACAGAGGATGCAAAGAAAAAGGAAAGCTTTTACACTGTTGGTGAGAGTGTAAACTAGTATAATCTATGTGGAAAACAGTGTGGTGATTCCTAAAAGATCTAAAAATCAACCTTCCAATACAACCCAGCACTTCCTCTTCTGGGAATATACTTGGAGGAACTCAAACCATTTTATGAAAAAGATACCTGTTAAAGTATGTTTATTGCAGCACTATTCACAATAGCAAAAACATGGAACCAACCGTGCTGCTCATCAAAAGTGGACTGGATTAAAAAATACTTATGTGGTACATATACACAATGGAATATTATGCAGCCACAGAGAGCGATAAAATTATGAACTTTGCAGCAACATGAATGGACTTAGAATCTATAATACTCAGTGATCTATCACAGAAAAAAGAACTGAATACCCCATGTTCTCACTCATAAGTGGACCCTGAACAATTAGCATAATACTTTAAGAAAGGGATTGATAGTAGTGGGACACTGCCACGGGAGAGTGAGAGAGTAACACAACATCAATAAACCTGATCTCAAACCAGGTAAAGTGGGGAGCAAAGAGAGACCGAAAGTTTACCTGTACAATGACCAGTTATCTATCTAATCCTCAATTGTAACCCATATCTTTAAAATAAATAAGTTTAAAAAAATAAAAACATAAAACAAATGTTAGGTTTCTATAGTATATTTAAACTTTAAAAAAGTGTCGACTCCTTCTTGCTAATACTGGATTTAAGTTGTAAGCAGTCAGACTGATGCTCAGTGGCTCATCTTAACTTAAGTTAAACACTATGAAATAAATGTTCTCATTATAAATATCACCATTTTCCAGTTCATATTATTCATTCTCCAACATTTCTGTTACTTTGAAAGTAGTTTGTAAATTAAAATTAATGTTGCTATTAGCGGTCTTCTCTCTTGCCTCTCCCCTCACGTTCTCCACTCTCACTGCTCTCAGTAATTGTTCTTTTTTATGACAATAATTTCTATTTTCTACCAGAGAACAGAAATTCTTACAATAAAAACAAACCAAAAACAAAAATTTGCCTTCGTTTTGGTTTTAACATTCGTTGCATTTGGAGTTGTTTTCAAACAGTTATTGAAATCAAGGTTATGAAATTCTATGAAATTGGCTGGATTTTTTTCCTGTCAAAATTGTCAGACAAATTGCTACCAAGTCACACTTTATGAAAAAAAAAAAACCTTCCGCAGATATATTAGTATATTACATTTTAAATAACAAAGAAATAACTAAAATGGCAAATAACACTGTTATTTAGAATATTTTGCTTTTTTAAGTGAAAAAGCAAAGAGTTAATTACTTTATAAATAAAACTTATAAATAGGAATTCTAACACAATACATAATTTAGTTTAAGATATTTTTCATGAATTTAACATATTTATTTTTGCCTTCAAAGCTTTAATTCACAAGAAAGATTTATTTACCATAGCTCCAAACATCACTCTGATGGGTGAACTTCCTATAATGTATACACTCCAGAGCCATCCATTTAATTGGCATCTATAGAGAAATAAAAAATGGAAGTTTTTCAATTACATAAAAAGTCATTTCTATATTAATTTCCCACATGAGAATCTCTGAACTGGCTTCAAATACATTTCATGGTTGTGTATGTAAAGATATGACTAAATATATGGGTTATTTTTTAATAAAAGGAAAGAAGTTAATTAAAATTTATAAAATTCAAAAAAGAATTAGCCTCAAGATTTATTATGTTTTTTAAAAGGTTTATAAACAATGAAAAGTACAGTAATTAATAGGAATAGCTTTCTACAGTTCTTAATTAACATTCAGTAATTAAGTTCTTAATAGTATTACTTGCAATGTCAAATCTAAACATCTAGTACATGTGCTTCCAAAAACACATTCATATTTTTTTTAAATGGAGATTTTTTGTAATTCCAGTCATTCCTTCTGACCCTCAGACATATTTTGGGCTACTGGCACAAGGAATACTTTCTACACTTGCCCTTGCCTTCTTTTCTCATATAATTTGGTCACTAAAATGCCTAAAACCATTAATTCCAAAGTTAGTTTTGCATTGTTTTCTAGATAGAAATGATCTCCCTCCTCTTGGTCAGTCCATATTGAAAATATGTCCCATTTTCAAAATAGGAACTACAGTATATGAAAGAATGTGAGAGGATCAGCACAAATCTATCATCACTACAAGAGAAACAACTCAGCCCACATACCCTGCTGATGATGGGTCAGCAGAACGAGTTTCAACTACGAAGGGCAGCATTATATAGCTGGAAATATAATTAGATTCCATGGAATAAAGATAAACACTTCTACTTTGCAGTTGAAAGCTTAAAGCTAAATAGGCGTTTGAAATCATGAGGCTGGCTGCTCACCAAGGTGACACCAAGGTAACTCTATGACAGAATCATGGTATTCAGTGAAAGGGAACAGAAGACACATTGGAAGTAATTTCCCTACGGGCAAGGAGTTAGCGGACTTTATGGACTACGGACATTGTGTTAAAGAAGTAAGTTTAAATCACAGGTGGCTTGATAAAGACTTAATGGTTAGCAGGCATTTAAAGCTATAATGAATCTTGCTTTAGACAAATCTTATGTCTCAAATCTTATGTTCTCAAGACAAGTGAAGTCCTGTGATTTATAGACTTCAACTTCTGGGCAGTCTTATAGTGCGTTTCAAAGCTGTGGTCTCAAACTACTACGACTTGGTAGTAAACAGGCAAAATAGGCTCATAAATCAAAGGAAAACCAGATAATTCCTCAAAACTGAAGATTTTCCTTTTTAAATTTTGTGTGATTTTGCCTTGGGATAAGGTTGATTATAGATAGTCATATAACAATTTAGGATAAAAATAAATGTTAATTATTTGAAAGCCTCTATCATTACAAAATATTTATAATATATATTTGGACAGTCACGATAAATAAGTAATACAATAAGCATATTTAGATGACATATGAATAACTTTTTTTGTTATTGTAAGCTTATGGGTCACCACAGGTTGAAATTGTTGGTTTCATTTGGCCTGCCCACCCTAGGCTTCCCCAGGACAAGCTAGAGGGACCTCCATGTGAAGATTATCCTACTTGGCTAGCCAAGAAAATTAAGCCAAACAGTGGGTTAAGGAGAAAATATAAGATGTGTAACTAAGGTATGTACTAAGACCATATAGTGGGTGACAGGCAGGAACACAGTTGTCTGGCAGCAGCTGAGGCTAGAGAGTCAGAAATGATAGACAAAGGAGGGGGCTGTATTCAAAGTGATCAGCCTTCTGATGAACCATGATTCTTAGTGGTAGCTAAGTTTCCTCTAATTTACGAGTGACAAGTGTCTCTCTCTAAGAGTCAGTCCTAGGGTTTTAAAGACCGATGGGACAATTTCTACAGTCCTGTATTAAAGTTTAATTTCTAGACTCTCTAAGGATCCTCCCACTTCCCATCAGTGGACCTGGGTTCAGGTGAAGGCCACCTGGGTTCGGACAACCATATCCTTATTTTAGCTACTTTTGAGTAATGGAGACTGGTAATATAGGTCATATTTTTTTTTCTGGGCAAGAAAAAAGGTAAATGGCCGAACTGAGGTATTTTAATCTCCAAGACTCGGGCTTTTTGGTTTATTCCTATAAAATCTAAGGAGATAAAAGGATAGAGTCAGATTATATCTTTAAGCAATATTCCTCCCAAAAAGATACCCACCTTTCCTCCGTCCGCATTGTACTCTTTTTCATCTCCTTCCAAGAGCCTGGCCAGCCCAAAGTCTGTGATTTTCACATGGTTTGGCGATTTCACTAAGACATTCCGGGCTGCCAAGTCTCGATGAACGAGCCGTCTTTCTTCCAGGTACATCATTCCCTGAAAAACATCAAGGTCCTCAGTGATAGTCAGTTAGTGCCTAGGATTTTCTCTTTTCTAAGAAAAAGGAGTCTCTCCGCATTCTGTTAATTTTTTAAAGTGAAGCCAGAATCCTGGAATATTTTCAAAATTAGAGAAAACTGCGGGGTAGAAAGAGGAGCACACCACACATATTGGACCTTTTCCCTCTAAAGTCCTATTAAGAAAAATGAATTACTTGCACATGAGCTAAGTGGTAGATAATGTTTTTCCAGAGACTTGATAAACCTTTTGCAAAGTTTCATAAGTGAGGTGTGCAAGTGTCTTAGTACATAAGCTAACATAGACTTGGATTGACCCACATATTCCTGATGATTTTCTTCTCAATAATTTCTGTTTTATGTCATCTTCCCCCACTTCACACCTACTCCACACAAAACCCCTAGCCATAATTTTTTTAGCAATATTTCATTTGAGCTTTTATGAAATGATGCCAAAGTCACCACCATAGTTTCTATTGAGGTGAGGAATTGTACTACTCCTATTAATTACGCACACAATGTAGTATTCCCTAGGGACCTTAAAAGCCTCTAATTTTTTAAAAGGCTCCTATGATATCAATAGTCATTATAAAAGCCCACAAGTGAAATTACACAGTTTATCGTGAAATCAACCTTTAATATTGTGTCTTTGTAAAACACAAAGAAATGAAAAATAAAATGTGTTGCTAGATGCCAACAAGAAATATAGCTGGCTCTCCCCCTCCCTACTTATGAAATATATGTAGTCTACACAAATTCAGAAAAAGTAATTCATAGAAGTAATAATTAGATTATTAATTGTATTTCAGCAGTAGGAAAGAAGGTTTTTAAACATTGTCTTTTACAAAAGAACTTATGTAAAACTAAGGAAATAAATTTTGAGGCCTAGATCAGGGAGTGAATGTATCTTTGTTAAAGATTTAGGGGAAATTCTAGATTTGACTATTTTAGTAGCAAAAAAGTCATTATTCCAAAATAGATCAGAATTATTATACAATGATTGAAGCCTACTCTTATGCCAATTGCAAATCACTATTGTTGGCAGTTAACATTATAACCGCGGGACTTTGAAGGATGAATGACTTCTGATATCAAAACAAAAGCTGTGGAAAACAGACACATAAATCACACAGGTCAAAAAATTATGAACCGTATACCTGGTGTAGTATAAAGAGAAGATTGCTTCAACAGCCTCATGAGCCAGACTCCATATAAATGCCCATTAAACACAACCAGTGGAGATACTGCTCGATATGGCCCTATCCGTCAGCAGTTGGGTGACACTGTATGTATGAGTGTTTTCTGAAATCAACCCACAACTGAGATTTATGGGGTTTTTGCCCTCCTTCCTAAGTAGTGCTTTCTGTTTGAGGACATTAAATTAGAAATTTCTAGAAGAAAGTGAATCTGAGAACATATAGCCCTTATATGACTTAAAGGATCAAAAAATAAGTGCATTGCCTTGGAGAGAAAATATTTTCATGTCTCCCCAAATAATTTTGTTCTTTCAAGAAATGTCCACAAAAACATTTATCATTCTCTTTCTTGCTACCTTCATACTAGAATATGAAAAATGTGTTGGCACCGTGTTAATATTCAGATCCACATATAATTATAAAGCATGTACCATGTGTGAACTCTGTGCTAGACACTGAGAAGTAAAAAAAAAAAAGTCAGATAAAGTCTGTGCACTAAAGGAGAATAGAAGCTAATTAACAAAGTAGGCAGATACAGAATGAAAACTTGAATGGACGGGTGTGGTACACAGAAAGCATTTAAGGAGAGCTGCTTTCTGAGGCTACTCTGAAGGATAGCCTAGCCAGTGTGGATGAGAGGAGCAACTTCAGGGAGAGGGAGTAATTGCAGGCAGAGGGAATGAGCACGGGGGCATCAGAAACATGGTGCACTTATTTAAAGTTATGTGTTGAAGGAGGGACAGTGGTGAGTACAAAGACTGAAAAATTAAGAGGCAGAATCCAAGAAGAAGCCCTTATAGGTCATGGTAGAGAATTTGGACTTTTAAACTTTATGCAGTATACAATGTGGTGATGTGGAAGTCGTTTTTAAAAAGAAGAGTGACACGATTATTGTTGAACTTTTGGAAACACGACTTTTGGTGCCAGTATAGAGAATGGATTGGGCACAAACGTGGTTGAAAGCAGCAGCCACTGTCATAGCACATAGGGAAGGTGTGAAGGCGAAATATACATGTTGCAAATTGGCAGTCCGTGAACTACATCCATTTTTCAGATTTTTTTTTTTTTTTTTTTTTTTTTACACACTGAGCACAGGTCAATCATTGTCTTTAGCTAAGACCAACTTCTCAGGAAATCTGCTTTTATCATAGGCAACTAACCTTCACCAAGAACCTTAAAACTTTATGATCTGAATGCTTTTGTGTTGCCCTCAAATTCACATGTTGAAATCCTAGTCTCCAAGTAAAGGCATTAGGAGGTGGGGCTTTTGGGACGCAACCAGGCTGCTCATGAGGTTGGAGCCTCAAGAATGGTATTATTGCCCTTAGGAAAGAGACCCCGGAGACATCTCTTGCTTATTTAGCTATGTGAGGTTACAGTGACTCTGAGGAACCAGAAAGTGGACTTTCAGACATCAAATTTGTCAGAGCCTTTCTTGGACTTCCCAATCTTCCGAACTGTGAGAAATAAATATTGTCTTTTTTTTTTTATTTAAGCCACTCAGTTTATGGTATTTTATTATAATAACCAGAACAGAGTGACATGCTAATGACACATTCTACAATACAAGGAAAACTTCAAAAACTCCCAAAGTTCTTTGATATTCTATAAGCGAAACCTCAGCAGGTGATAGCCTCTCCTGAAGCATAATACGATTTGTCCAGAAAAGGTACTCTCTTCAAAATAATGAGCACTCAATTTAGAGAACAAGGTGACAATCTCCATATCCCTTTTCCCCACCCAGCTGACAATCATTAAAAGCAATAAGAACAGAAGCATCCATATCATTTTCAAACCATCAAAACGCTTTTTCCTTTTTTTTTTTTTTTTTTTGAGCTGGAGTCTCACTCTGTCGCCCAGACTGGAGTGCAGTGGCCGCTCCCGGCCACCGCAGCCTCGACCTGCTGGGCTCCGGCGATCCTTCCGCCTCAGCCTTCCAAGTAGCCAGAATTACAGGCATGCGCTACCACGCCTGGCTGATTTTTTTGATTTATTGTAGAGATGAGGTCTCGCTGCCCAGGCGGGTCTTGAACCCGCGGGCTCAGGCAATCCACTCACCTCAGCCTCCCAAAGGCACGGGATTACAGGCTGAGCCACTAAGCCCGGCTCAAAACACATTTTAATGATTGTTTTTAAGTAGGAAACATCCCCGTGTAGTTGCATACTTTCAAATCATTGCTTATGCCTGCCACCTTAGTCCTGTTTTCACACCCTGAATCAGAGTGTTGAACTTTCTATGGATGGCTCACAATAGGTTTCGCCACATCACAGTCATTAAAACAGGATTTTCTTACTGGAAGATCTCATTAGAGTCACATTCTCTGCTAGATTCCTTCAAAATGAAATCACTCTTCAAATTAGAGCGTGGTGCAATGGAGGCAGACTGTTATTAGAAATAGCAGTGACAAAAACAAATTGGATAAAGTCTTTGGAAGTTTAAAGGTAAATAAAGAAAGGTTACTTGTGACGATGCTACACTGGTTAGAAAATAAACTTCGTACTCTGCCTTGTAGCAATCCCCTTGTCCACGCCATGCCAGTTTGGGTAAAGTACATTACGAGAATACAAACACTGACAACAGACAGTTAATATTGACCCAGGACTCAGAACACAGCAGTCATTAGACTAAATGCTTCTAAATTGATTGGTTAACGTAATCCTGTGACATACATACTGTTTTCGTACCACATTAAACATGAGAAAACCAAGGTTAAGAAAGGTCAAGTTATTGTTCTAAGTTATCTAGCTAATGTATAGCAGAAGTGGAATTTGATCCCTTGCTGTGGAACTCTAACGTCTGCACAGTTAAGCTTATGCCTCCCTCAAAGGGTCACAGGGTCATGTGGGCATGGAGAAATTAATGGTCACAATGAAGATATATAGCTTGAAAAGATCATAGTACTTTTGCAAAACTAAAAAAAAAGTATTACCAGGTGTTTTTAATAATTTCAAGACATAATGCAGGAGATTGACATTTGTTTAATTTATTATTTTAAAGACAGCTAAATTATAGCATCTACTTATCATTTAGCAGGGATTTTAGTTGTGTAAGCTGGAGACTCTGTTCTTACTTTGGCCACAGGGTATGCAGGATGATGGAGAGTTCATGAACATAGACTCTGTAGTCAATTGCCTGGTTGAAACCCCAAGTCTATCAAGTTCTTTGCTGTGTGGCTCTAGGCAAGTTATTTAATCTCTAACCAGGCATAATAGTAACTATTCCACAGGTAGTTGTGAAGGTTAAATAAATTAGTATATATAAAGTATTTAAATAGTAACTGACATGGAGTACTTACAGAATCGCAAACCTTTATTATTGTTCCACAGATAGATATCAACAATCCTAGAATGCATGGAATTACTTATCTTCCCTAATTTTAATTGCCTATTTCAGAAAATCTGTGAACCTCAGTTAATACAGCACAGTGGGTGTCTAATAAATGTTTGTAAATGATGCATACACTCATAACCTACTCATTATGATTATGTGTGGATACAAATTTCAGAATCATTACTATTAAAAGTATTATTTTAGAATTCACCTAAGGATGCTGTCATATAAGAAGAAAGAAAAATTAGGAAACATATAAAAAGATTTGGTGCCCTCTATATATATGTCAATAATTTAGAAATGTAGTGAAGATAAAGGTCACGGACAAGATAGAGCTAAAAGTCTTCAGTGCTGTAGAACATTTTCCAAGGGTTAATAAAATACTAGATTTGCTTTACCAAAGTATCAGTCATTAATCAACACAGCATGGAGATTTGGTAGATGTGTTTTAGGGGCATTTTGTCTACTTCATGGTCCAAATGCTACAAACTATTCAAACTATTCAGCATTTAGCATTATTCAAACTATTCAGCATTTAGCATTAACAAAATATTCATAATTTTAGCATTTTTTCATACTTTCTCTGAATACCATGGTAAGTTTTTAAAGAATGCTTACTTATGTATGGCTCATACTTCTGAAAATATTTATCATAGTAAATTCAACCTAATTAGAGAAAGTAAAATTTTACTTTTGATTTTCAGAAATGCCTTTATATATAAAAATCAAAAAAGCATTAGAATTAAATTTAAAGTTTTAATCTCTGGCTAGAATTGTCTCATGTAAACTGCTTTATGGAAAAGATCAGAGGATGACTTAATTTTAAAATATTTATATTGACAAACACCTAGGAATGGCCTTCTTTTGAATTTTATGACATTTTAAGGATAACTATCTAGTGCAGAGGAATTATTATCATTTAAATTCAATGTGAAATGTGTTTTGCTCAGCTGCAGGAAACTAAAGGAATTTAAGAGAAACTGGACTATTTCTCACAATAAATATTTGCTTCTCACATATTGGTCGTGCGACGATTGCATCAAATCCATGTGTGGAGGGAACAATTTCAAGCTGCAGTCAGCTCTCGCAAGCACTTATCTCTGGAGTTAACAAGAGTATATTTTTCTTCCTATTTTCATTCTAATAATCTGAAGCTTTCATTCTAATAATCTGAAGCTTTCTTAATAACAGGAAACTTCAGGAATCTAACTTCAAAAGAAAATCTCTCCTCTTTTCTACCTTTCCTTCTAAAAGCAATTCTATCCCTGGGGAGTGGAAGGGACATAACGCTTATGAGGACTAAAGATATAAGCATATTCAAGGGAAGAAAGGAATCTTTTTGGATAAAGTAACTTGATTTTATCCAAATAGTGCATCAAGGGAGAAAGGGGGCTTATAATTGAATCAACTGAGCAATCTTTTCAACCAGAAGAAGCTGGTTCTTGATGGGTAGAAAGAATGCAGAACTGAATGTTGCAAAATAGGAGTTTTGGACATATTGTTAACTAGGTTTATGACCACAGGTACGCATTTCACCTCTGCTATAAAAGTGATAGATTGACCTAAATGATCTCTAAGCTTACTGCTAGCTTTAAATTTTTATTCCATGATATATGAAACTGTAAAATATATCTATCTGCAAAATTAAATTGTGGGCCAATAATAGACTCAAAGAACAGTAAAGAGGCAGAGTAGATGTCTCCCTTCAAATGTTTAGTGAGAGTCGTGAATACGTTTTAGTAAAAGTCATTTTAGTGTACTCTAAGTTTAAGGCATCAAACTCGAGAAATAAACCCTGGCTACTTGCCAGCTATGTGATCTTGGTCAATTTACACATCTATGTATCGCTTTCTTTATTTGTTAAAGGGGGTAATAGTAGAGCCTACCCTGAAAATTGTCTTGAGGATTCGATGGTTTTGTAAAACGCCTGGAACATATTCCTATGATAAGACACTATGTGTTTTTTAAATAATTAAATAAGCGCCAATATAATTTGACTATTGGAAAGAAAAGGAAAAGAAAGGAAAGGAAAGACAGCCAATCGAAACATCTATTGCGTAGTCAGCACTGCTAGGTATACTTCTGCTTCTCTTTCTATTTGTTCCTGAATGTTCTTCCTATTTCTATACTCAGAGGAAGAAAAGCTAACTTAAGCCAATGCATGTGACTTTTTTTCCTCTTTGTTTTCATTTAGGATCTCAGGTACACAGAAGTTTTAGCTAATCATACTCCATAATTCATGCACATTATTATCACTGTTCCCCCAATTATTGACGCAAGTCCCATTCCTCCATTCATTATATGGATTCACAACAGTGTTGTTAATTCATAACCTTCTAATCCATTACCCGTGTTTATTTAGTTTTATCTATATTTTTTCAAAGTATTTTGCGTTACTTTCAATACATACCCAGTTTATATATTATATAGGGTCATATTTTATACACTATGCTTTTTTAGATGCAGATATGTTGCTCTAAGTCATCCAGTTTATTGTTTCTCATTGTTGCCTAAAATTATACACACAAACTCACAGACATATACACACGTGACATAAACGTACACTGTCAATTTATTGTCTATTCCTTGTTAATGGCCACCAAATTCTCTTTGACACTACAAACAGCACAGAATTACACTATTTGTGCAATACTCTAAGTTTGCTTAACAGTATAAATAATCCACTATTCGGTTCTAATTTGAGTGTAGAAGACTCAGGACAAGGAATAGTAGTAATAGTAACTGTGGAAGACTAACATGGAGAGGTTTCCTGCTAATTTAAAATACTGAAATCATATGGGAAAGAGAAACTATAATTGTGTGTTATCATTATATCTATTTGTCTATATAAATAGTTAATATGTATTAAACACATACTCTGCCAGGGGCAGTTCTAAATGTTCTGTATATAGGACTCACAAGCACCCATTGAAATCTGTACTGTTATTGTTCATTTTTTAATATGTGGAAACTGATGAACAGAGAAGTAAAATAACCTGCTCAAAGGTGATAACTAGTGCATGATAAAGCTTTCCAGAGCCAAGGAAGCTTGATTTCAGAGGCAACAATCTTAACCATTACTCTCTATTACCACACACATAAAATAATATTCCATAGACATAAAACCACATATGAAGCTCACAAAAGATAGCATATGTGAGCAGGATCCCTCCAAAACTGAATTTACTTATAAAAAATTGTATATTTATTCTTATGTGTTTAAACTTCAGTTACCTTCAAAGTACTCTCCATTTGATGCAACACACCTATTGAAATATTTTTTCCACTGCTCAAAACAGTTTTTGAACTCATCAATTTTGATGCCTTTTAGTGCTTCCACATTGGCAAAACATTTCCCCTTGAGACTTTTTTTCATCCAGGGAAACAAAAAATAAAGACGCTTGGGGTGAGATCTGGTTAATAGGAAGGGTGGGGCACAGGGGTCATGTCATTTTTTGACAAAAACTGCTGAACACTCAGTGCAGTGTGGGCAGGGAGGTTGTCAGGGTGAAGGAACCTATGACCTATTTGCCACAACTCGGGTCGCTTCTCCCACAAATGGTGACACAACCTTCTCAAAACCTTCAGATAAAAACATTGATTGACGATTTAATCTGGAGGAGCAAATTCTGAGTGTACTACAAGGAGCTAACACGCCAAAAGATAATTCTGTGGTTTTTGGCATCCCTCCTCAAAAAGAACTAAACGCCTGTTATGCAAACAATGAATGTTCTAAGAACTCAGTGAAGAGGAAACTCTTGTATATACTAAACATTTAAAGCTTATAAACAAATCTCTTTAGTTTTGCTGGGTCTTCCAAGGATGTTGCATCTGTAGGTACTTTAAAAACTGACTATTTGTGAATCCAACTACACATCTTTACCAATTTACAGTTTGCCTGGCATGTAACTGGTGCTTGAACCACCTGTTTGTGGTTGGAGTAAATGAGCCAAAAGAGCAAAATTTTGAATGTCTGTCCAGGTAGTGATTTTTTTTCTTTGCATTATAGATAAAGCAAATTTTAAACCTACAATACTATGAGGGAATGGAGAAAAGTAAACACTGCAGCATTTAGGCAAAACCCCAGACATTGGTATCAGAGTACCAGAGTGAATGAATGACAGAAATAACACAATTCTGTTCTCCTTGTTCCCTACATTCCCTTCAGAAATTTTGACCGCTCTTGGCAAGCTTTTGGAAAGCTTCACTTGAAGAAAAGCTTCCTTGGGACTGGAAAGCCCGCTTAAAGAAAGCAAAACATAAAACAGATTCATAAAAACAAAAGCAAGAAAGGTAATTTAAACAGCATGTGTGACAGACCTCTGCTTTCACACTAAATAAATGAACAGTAGAAAACTCATCTGCTTGCATCAAGAGAATACCAACCACTCTACAGCATTTCCTCCCATTGACCTCTTGCCAATACGATTACAAGAGGAGAAGTGAATCGTGTAGGGTCCGAACTCTCGCAGGGAGGTGTGCTTAAAATGGATTACTTCTGCTCCTTAAGCAGCCGATCAATAAAGATGTGGATTGCAACAAGAAGGAAGATGTCTGTGGGCGGTAGTACTTATCCTCTGTGCCTCTTTAGAAATTAATTAAAAATCAATGAAGTGTGCAACCTATTAATACAGCAACTTCTAGATTAACAGATAGAAGCTGAACCTTTCTCTGAGCATACATATTGTGTAAATGCATTCAAACACTGTAGGGAAGAGGTGGACTCTCTGACCCCTTGGTAATAATTGCATAGAAACAGATCATTCCTCATATCTTATGGTTTCACAGAGTTGGCTGCTACTGGTTGAAAAGCATAAAGGTGGGTGGGGGGAGTATGTATTGTCCTTCTTAAGCTGATTATATCAAATTTTAGGAAGCATTCTTATCACAAAGTAAAACTTCTGCCATCATACAGACCTTATGAATTTCACTACTATTTTCTTAAGCATGGTCTACTTATCTATGAGTCCAGGCAGTGGAATTTATTCCTATCTGCTAATTTTTGGGATTTTTTTGAGTTGGAGTCTCACTCTTTCACCGAGTCTGGAGTGCAATGGCATGCTCTCAGTCTCTGCAGCCTCAGCCTGCTAGGTTCAGGTGATTCTTTCTCCTTGGTCTTCCAAGTGGCTAGAACCACAGGTGTGTACCACCATGTCCGACTAATCTTTTAATTTATTGTGGAGACAAGGTTTCACTATGTTGCCCAGGCTGGTATCAAATCCCTGGGCTCAGACAATCATCTCATCCCCACTTTTCAAAGTGTTAGGATTACAGGCATGAGCCACCATGTCCAGCCTGACTATTTTTACATAAGTATATTCCCATTTAAAAATGTGAAATTTCTAGAACACTAAAGGCTCTTATGTGATTTGAGTATCTACATAAGAAGCTGAAACATGTGTCTTTCAATTCAGCTCTGCCTTATCACATATGGGCATTAATGGACCCAGCCCATCCATGGAAATGCCTACCCAGCTCACGTAAAATCTATAATGGTGGTACCCAAATACTTCCTTCTGGAAGTTACCTAGTCACTTCCCAACTGCCTATTCTGACCCGTGCTCCTCTTGCTCAGGATTGTTCCTCCTCAGAAACCTCAGAAGTATCTGAACCACAATGTCCAGTTTGTTTTTGTTTTCCCTTTTTGAGTCAGAGTCTCACTCTGTTGCCCAGGCTGGAGTGCAGTGTGGCACACTGCTCACAGCCACCGCAGCTTCGACCTGCTGGACTCCCGGGACCCTTCGCCTCAGCCTTCCAAGTAGCTGAAACCACAGGTGTATGCCACCACACTAATTTTTTGATTTATTGTAGAGACAAGCTAATTTTTTGATTTATTGTAGAGACAAGCTCTCCCCAGGTTGCTCAGGCTAGTCTCGAACCCTTGAGCTCAGGGAATCCTCTCGCCTCTGGCTTCCAAAGTGCTAGGATTACAGGCATGAGCCATCATGCCTGACAATTTCCAGTTTTATCTGAATGCCTCATGGTTGATTTGGAAGCCCATTTTGGTGCACTTCCTTGTGTCAACCTTTGCCTTTTCCCTCTAACAGAATTCTGGGGCCTTGTCTCTAGTCCTTACCTGAAGACTAAGAGAAGGAGACTCCAGTTTTGTACCTTGGCCCATTTTCTAGCTTAACATTATCATAAAAGTATCAGATATCATAATGTAACCTAAATGCGAATGGTCTATGTGTAGTTATTTAGATGGGTAAGAAGTAATCTTCTGAATGCCTGCTATTTTACACGTTGGAGGACACATATGTGGACATAGTAAAAATACAAATTGTCACTGTTTCTTAGCTTCACATGCTTGCAGAACACCTGCAGCTCCTTGCTCCTTAGAAGCCTTTTCTAGATACCTCTAGGGTTCTTTTGCTCATGAATATTCTTTCTTGGTTCTTTCTCTCAGGACTCTTCATTGATATCTGCAGTTGTTGAACCCACAGCTGGCACCCCTGTGGAAACGTTCATGTTTTTTCCAGGGCTTCTGTCTCTTGGTGTTCAGAAGCTGCGCTCACACAATTTCAAGGCAATGACTGATGCCCCTCTGTCCATCTCGTGGTGTTAGAGCCCTGTTGACTTCCACACAGCCTTAGAGAAGTCCTCTACCCTTTTCTGAACCTAGCAAATTAATAGCAATCCTTGAGATCCTGGTAATGAATAGTCCCCTTAAACACGACTTCAGCAACTTTAACTCCTAACTCTATAAAGGCTCTGGTCTAGTCTAAGAGGTAGGCACGAAAAATTGGCACATCCCTCTTTGCTTAATTTTCACCCCATGCACTTCCTATCATTTCCTCATTCTCCCTTACCTTCCAACACACATGCAAGCACGCACGTATGTATGCTGCCATGCACATGCTCTGAACAACCTTTTATCTCATGTAGTTGAAAAAGTCTACAAGCAGCTTGGCTGCTTGCCACTTTGGCGTCTTTTCTTGGAACTCTTCACCTGCAGCTGCACGGCCAAGCCAAGTTGAAAATCCTCCAGGCTCTTTGGCCTTTGCACCACATGTTTCCTTTACCAGAATTCCTCTTCCCTATCCTCTGCTCTCCACTCTTCCTACTACGCTATAGACACACAGTCAAATCTAACCTTCTCTTAGATAACCGATTAGACACCATTTCCCCTCATTCTCAAGTAGATTGGGTCATTTTACTATATGATTCTATCTATCTATCTATCTATCTAATCTATCTTCTATCTACCATCTATCTTTCAAAGCGTGAGATTATCAAGCATCATTTTATTTATGCATTTATTTTTATATAGAGAGAGATATTTATTTTAAAGAACAAGCTCGCATGATTATAGAGCCTGGCAAGTTCTAACTCTGTAGGGTAGGCCAGCAGGCTGGAGACCCAGGGAAGAACCAGTGTTGCAGTTCAAATCCAAAAGCCATCTGAGGAAAGAAACTCCGCTAGCATGAGGGGAAGTCGGTTGTTTGTTCAATGTAGGCTTTCAACTAATTAGAGGTGGCCCTTCCACACCGTGGAGGGCAAACTGCTTTGCTCAAAGTACACCGATTTAAATCTCATCCAAAAACACCCTCACAGAAACGTCCAGAATAATATTTGACCTGGGCACAGTCTCATCCAGCTAGGTTGACACATAAAATTAAACATCACAAGCCCTAGGATAAAAGGTACAACTCTTGTACTAATTCTACAAGGAAACTGAAGCACAGAGATATTCAGTAACTACCTTGATGTCCCTCAGAAAGTAAGTGGTGGTGTTGAGATTCAGCACCTCCTAAACTAGCTACAGAGTCCTACCTCCTAAGTCCCACCCAAGCCTCAGTTGAATAAATGAGTCTCCATCGTTCCAGACCTGGAAATGCCTCCAATGTAGAGAATCCTGTTGGGATTGCCCAGTATGAGGCCAGGAAATAAATTTGGAACTAAGTCAATATTTTTCACTATCAGACAGACTTAAGCTGACAAAAGCTATAGGCTTTTTTTTTCCCCTGTGGAACTGAAAGCATTTATTATTATTTTTTAAAATTTTAAATTTTAAAAATTTTAAATTCATGAGGTACATGTGCAAATTTGTTACATGGATATATTGTGTGATGGTGAGGTTTGGGTTTCTATTGCCACCCAAACAGTGGGCATGGGACCCAATAGATAGTTTTTCAATCCTTGCCTCCTCACTCCCTCTTCTCTCTAGAAGACCCCACTATCTGTTATTCCCATCTTTATGTGGGAGTGTACTCAATATTTAGCTCCTACTCATAAGGGGAAACATGCTACATTTGGATTTCTGTTTCTGCACTAATTTGCTTAGAATTAGCTCCAGCCGATTTGTGCTTCTAAAACAATATTCCGGTATGTGATAAAGTTACTTTATAAAAGAGAAGAAACATATCCTTATATTTATACATTAGGCTGCATCTTCTATACTCGGACTTTCGAAATGCTATGTAGCATGTTACCCAATGGTTCGGATGAGGAGCAGAAAAAGCTCAAATATATCTGAACCCCAGCTGAGCCCTCATCTATTGACCTGATTAATTTGTCAATCTATGTGCAAGAGAATTAAACACTAATGTGAAACTAGAAAGCTATATTTTACCTTGTTCAAATCTGAAAAAAATAAAGACGTTTATCTGACCATCTTTCATTCTTTTGCTCCAAACCCTTATGGATCGTTGACTGTTCAGAGTTGTAAGAGTCATTCATGCTCCTGTGGAGGTGACATAACTCAGTTTCACCCCACTCAAAGTTACCCACGCCATCGCATTTTGGACAGTAGATAAATAGTAGTTGATTGATTGATGGATTTCCTTCTCTCCCTACTTCATCTATTCATCCCTACTCCTTCTATTGCCGTTGGATTGCCAGTTTAGGAGAGAAAAGATCCTCAACAATAATAAATATACTCTCCGACATAGTCTCATAACCATTGAAAGTAAAAGAAGAGGAAAAGGATAATAAATTTTTAATACTGTGGTAGTAATTTTGCATTGCTAATGATGATTTTTATTACATTGCCCTTTTGCTCTTTTTGTAAAGTATTAAACATCTGCTAATTTTCAGGCTTACTTTGCGTATATGTTGCGAATGGCAAATTGAATATTTTTTAATCCTGGAAAACCATTTGGGTTTCGGGCTAAATACTATCCATTTTCTAACAATGGTAGGAAAATTAGGGTGCTATTCATGCACACCGTGAAAGTAAAACTTGAAAGTTGCTCTCTTCATTTGGTCTCCTCTCCAGTTCACAGATTTATGCAGTTAATTTCTCATATAGAAGAAGGTTAAGAGCAAATATAAAAACAGTTCTAAAGGGTCATTGTCAACCTATTCATGTTCATCTTTGACAGAGGATAGGGAATGCAGTGCAGAAATGAAGTGTTGGTCTAGGTCAAGACTTTCCAACTTCCATTTTAGGTCAGCCATTCACTACATGCAGCCATCTGTGTGACCTTAGGCATGTTAGTTTCTGCCTGCTAGTATCTCCATGTATAAAATGGGATAATAATACTCATCTCATAAGGTTTTTCTGAGAATTAAAAACTACTACATGTAAAAACTCTTAGAGCAGTGCCTAGTCAAGTGTAAACTCTCAACATTGTTGGTATTATCATGTCCTTTGTTCAACACCTTACAATATAGATGATTCTTGTTTTTCAAAAATACAGCTTTGGAGTAATTAGCAATTTCCTTAGACATTCTCAAATATATCGTTATACTTAGAATCCTAAAGATCATCAATCAACTGATAACCACATCTCCTGGTGTTGCTGTCTTTACTGCAACAGTTTAATTTTGGCAGCCTTACCATCTTTAAAGTTTGTTTTATTTTGTATACTTTCATTTTCTTGTACAATAATCTGTACAACATTTTCATTTACAGTTCTAAAAATGATAGGATAGAAAACAGAAATGATGAGAAAAACATCCTAATAAAATTAAGACAAATTTAAAAATCACTAAGGATGCTAAAATTAGCATATATTTAGACTCCACTGGACACTCAACTTAAGTTGGATGATTATATATTAATCATAAGAGCAAAATTTAAGTACATGGTGAAAAAGCTGTATGTACATCATTGTACATGTGGTTTAAGGGGAAAGCAAAATCAGATATTTTGTGTTACTATAAGTTATCTACCACTGAATCCACTTATAGCACGTAGATCTAGCATTTGTATTTAAATTTTTTTACTAGCCAGGCTCGGTGGCTCAGCCTGTAATCCCATGCCTTTGGGAGGCTGAGATGAGTGGATTGCCTGAGCCTGCGGGTTCGAGACCTGCCTGGGCAACTTGGTGAGACCTCATCTCTACGATAAATCAAAAAATAAGCCGGGTGTGGTAGCGCACACCTGTAGTTCCAGCTACTTGGAAGGCTGAAGTGGAAGGATCGCCGGAGCCCAGCAGGTCGAGGCTGCGGTGGCCAGGAGTGGCCACTGCACTCCAGTCTGGGTGACAGAGTGAGACTCCAACTCAAAAAAAAAAAAATTTTTTTTTTACTTTGGCCTCTTTTAGGAATGCATTATGTATGAAAATCAGGAACACCTTGCACTGGCTTATAGGTATACATATTGCATTAGGTTATTAACTACTTAAAGGCTAATAACTGGGAGGAAAAACAAAGTATTATTTATTTTCTTTTAATCATTTTCTAGCTTATTGTGTATACAATACACATTGTGTATACAACTCACTCACAATGTAGTTGAAGAGAATAAAGAAAGTTTCTTTGCTTCCCTCAACAATCATTTATTGACTAGATAGAGTGCTGAGCACTCTGCTAATGGTTTCACATATAATGACATAGTATTTTTTTCAAGTTGTTCATCATCTGGTATTTGAGACACACTTGGACACAGATTATGTAAAGAAAGTATTCAGGAAATGCAGGAAAAAAAGAAATGCATATTCTGTGTTGATTACAGAAAATCTTGCAGAAGAGGTGGCATTTGAGCCTGATAATGAATGAAAAATAGATATTTACATTTTTGGGTATAATACTGTAAATAAAGGGCATTCTAGACATAATAAAAAAGTATATTAAAAAGGATGGAGTTCTAAAAGTTAATGTTATGCTTGGAGAAAAAGGCAAGACGTTCTCTGAGGATAGGATCTAAGTTGACAAGAGCTAGAAGTGACACAATTAAGTGTCTAACTTAATTGTGACTACCTAACGTGATATGCAAAAGAGTTTCTAAAAGTCTTGATAAAACAAATTGACATGATCAGATTTGGCAGTTGTGTGGAGAACAGATCAGGATAAAGGACATTAGAGAGAATCAAGGAGATAAATTAAGACACTATAATACTATTTCAGATAGCAGTAGCTTAGTGTAGAAGATCCAATCCATGGCCTTCAGGCTGCATGTGGCCTACGACAGCTAGTAATGCGGTCCCACGAAAATCTTTTAACATCATGCCAAAGCAAACATTTCTGATGGACACCTTGAGAAGTCCTATTATGTATATACACTAGCAATATTATATAACTTATGTGCGGTTCAAGGAAATTTTCTTGGACCGCACATAAGTTATATAATCTTGGGCACGCCTGCATTAGTGTTCGACTAGGACAGTAACTTGGAGAAGGAAGTTTAGGTTGAGGACAGACAAACATGGGAGCTTATCAGTAATGAAAACTATAGGAGAGCATGAAATAACTCAACTTTTTTTCCAGGGAAAATGAAAAAAAATAAAATAAAGTCAACAACAAAAACTCACCATTGGTAAATGGGCGAGAGCAGAGAAAAAGTGAAAAACGTAAAAGTAACCCAAAGTAATGGCCAGATTTGTAGAAATACAAGGACAGACTTGTACTGTGGAATTAGAGAGGAAAAGAGGGAGTTTCAAGAAGGTGAAATGAGTGATAGTGTCAAGGATCATAGAGATGTCAAAAAGAATACCTAACAAGGGACCCTGGAATTGGGAAATGGGAATATTGTGATCTGATGAAGCAGTCACTAGAATGTAGCGCTCTCGGGAGTGAACAAGGATTTGAAAAATGGTGGTCAATAAAACAAAAAATTATGCTTTTGAAATAAATAAATAGGCTGTCGTTTTAGAAAGAGGAAGAGATAAGTTTGGGGGTGTTGATCCCCTCACCCCCAGAGAATTGACACATTTATATGATGTGTGAGAGGAGCCAGTGGGTCAGGAAATAGCAGTGACACAGGAGAGAAAAATGATGCAGTGACACTCCAGCAGGAAAGGAATCCAGTGTGCAGGTGAGGAGGCAGCCTTTGTCAAGGAGGAAAGATGCTTCTTCTGAATTGGCGACAAAGAAAAACTGGGAGATGGAAGAAGCAAGAATCAGGAAGTTCATGTCCTACCACCAGTATTTTTCTTGATAAATTAGGAGACACTAAGGCAGACTAAGAATGAGAAGAAATACGAGACAGGGAGAAGAGGCTGGAGGTGGCCCAAAAGAGGAACATTGTCCTGATTTCACTGTGCACCAGCAAAGCAGGTGTCCATAGAGAGTGGAAATGAAAATCTGCAGAAGAACAGGGTAAAGATTGCGAAAGAATACTGAACGATAATATAAGATAAAAACTACTTCTACACTGCTGGTGGGAATGCAAACTAGTGCAACCTCTTTGGAAGACAGTGTGGTGATTTCTGAAAGAACTAGAAATTGACCTTCCATGTGACCCAGCAATTCATCTATTAGGAATATACCCAGAGGAACTCAAAAATTCTACAAAAAAGAAATCTGGACACGTATGTTTGTTGCAGCTCTATTCACAAAAGCAAAAACATGGAACCAACCACATTGCCCATCGAAGCTGGACTGGATAAAAAAATGTGGTACATATACACATTGGAATATTATGCAGTCATAAAGAAAGACAAACCTATGGACTTTGCAACAACTTGGATGGATTTAGAGTCGATCATACTCAGTGATCTATTACAGAAACAAAGAACAGAGTACAGTATGTTTTCACTCATAAGCGGACCTTGAACAATTATTATAATACTATAGGAAAGCGATTGACAGTAGTGGGAAACTGTCAGGGGAGAGGGGTTGGGATTGGCAGTTGAGGGAAACTGCTAGGGGAGGGAGGGGCATACCTCATCAACACAGGTACCTGCATGATCAACGTGTGTATAGCTAACCCAGAATTGTACCCCGCACCTTTATAATTAAAAAAAGATAAAAGCCCTAAACTTGTAAGTGCATCACCTGCCCTAGGATCTTATTGTCCCCAGAAGCAGAGAAACAGAAAATTGGATAGTTGGGCTCATCTAGGGAAGGGTATTAGCGGGTAAGTGAGACAAGAGTACAGAGATAAGGACAAATGAACAACAACAACAACAAAACTTTATAGAAATACAAGAATGTTAGAAAAACTCTTAGGAAAAAAACTCAGAATGATTTTGGACATTAGCGTAACTTTTAAAGTCGGTTTCTTCTTCAAGGTTTCTTACTAGCACTGACAAACACATGGGTCACAAGGTCTTTCTTCACATATAAATGCTTTAAAAATAGAATCAGTTTCTCCAAAATGCTATTTTTAAAATTTTCTGTGTTTTAAGCTTCATATATAAACTCAAAAGTGTCAGCTTACAATTTTATGGAATCCGATAAAGAGGTATATTCTAAAACGATGTGACAACGAGAGAGTTCCATCAAGCAAACAAAAAGATATTCTTTTCTATTTTATTTATTTGAAGAATTTGGCTTCCAGTAATTCTCCCTACTTTTTAGTTACATTGATCCATGTTTTTCTACCAAATTTCATTTTCGACTGTCATATATATTTTAAACAAGTTGAGGATTTTTCACATGTTGCAACATATTGCATTTGGCATAAGAAAACTACAGACCCTCTATAAACCACTGAGAAAGTGGTAGAATGAAGTGACACACACAAGTCATGGAACTGAATAAATGGATTTAATGAAACCAGTGACCTTGGGTTACAAAAATCAGAGGGTTTATTTTGCTGTCAGAGTGAGTTTATTTGAATCATAACTTCTATATTCCTTTACAATTATGATCATGTTTGGCAAAGTTAGACTACCTTTATATGACTTTACAGTGTTCAATTTCATTTTAAAAACATATAATGAAAATGTAATGCTTTCATCTTTTATGGCAAGACTTATCCTCGCCTGAAATAATCACTGTATTAACATTTTTTACCATTCAAATAGTTCAATTCATTATTACAAAAACAGCAAGCATCCCCAGCCCGCCGTTAAGTCCTACTGTTTTAATTACAAGAAAAAAAGACTCCGTGAAGGCTTTTGTGAATAATGGAATTATATGCAAAGATATGAAAATAAAATTGAGTATTTTTTTCTGGTGAAAATATATTCTAGTAGAAATACCATAGTTTCTGGCAAAAAAAAAAAAAAAGACTGCTAAAATATAATGGTCCTGTCTTTGAATTTAGTCACAAAAACACACTGCTTGCAAATTCATCCTACATTCTACTATTTGGAAACACTTGCAGTCTACATTGAAGGCAATTTTTTTTTTTTTTGAGTTGGAGTCTCGCTCTGTCGCCCAGGCTGGAGTGCAGTGGCCGCTCCCAGCCACCGCAGCCTCGACCTGCTGGGCTCCGGCGGTCCTTCCGCCTCAGCCTTCCAAGTAGCTGGAACTACAGGCGCGTGGTACTACGTCCCACTAATTTTTGATTTATTGTAGAGATGTGGTCTCGCCAAGTTGCCCAGGTGGGTCTCGAACCCGCGGGCTCAGGCAATCCACTCACCTCAGCCTCCCAAAGCGCTGGGACTACAGGCTGAGCCACTGAGCCTGGCTTAGCTATTTTTATAAAAATAATTTACATTCACTAGAATTTCAGACCTTTTATATGTCTCTACAACCAAACTTAGTTCCTCTTTCTGCATATTGTGATTGCTCATAAATGTCTGCCACCATCAGGAGAGTCAAGCTATTCAAACTCTAAAATTAAGTGGTACATACGGTTTTCCTCAAAATAAAACCCAACTTTTGACATTAGTAATTAGTAGAATGTTTAAATCAGAGTCTTAACAAACTGAACGCTTAATTTGGAATATATGTCAAGAGGCACATGGCCTGGTAAGTAAGGAGGAACTTCATAGTATTTTTTTTACTATTATCATTATTATTTTTTTTTTTATCTAAATAAGAATAAGTCTCACAAATAGAGACTCTTCAGCATGTTCCAGGCTGAAGAAGGTGACTTTAAATCCAAACAATATTAGAGGTTAACAAACTTGGAGCAAGTGCTTGAACAGTTACTCATAATCTTCTAAGGGTGACAAGGACAACTGTATGCATGTAACATACACCTGGATACACACACACACACACACACACACACACACACACACACACCATACCTCTCTATCTTTCATATACACACATGAACACAAAGATAATACAATACAGATGACAAGAAATGCTATAATGAAGGTACAAAGATATATAAACAAGTAGGTTGAAATATGAATTAGCAATGGTTTTTCACAAAAATGGGACTCGAATCACATCTTGAAGAACCAATGAAGTTTAGGATTTTTTCTTGGTAGAGCTATGCAAGCATTAAAAACCATAAATCTACTCTTTTAAGATCAACCCCAAGAACAGTTTAAATATTTTGTGTAACAAGGAATTAATTAAATACAATATTTTAAATATATATGTAGAACTACAGAGAGATATCTTTTCTCATTTAGGTCACCCAACTTCTCTCTATTGTGAGAGAGAAGTAAGTACTTAAAATTGCTTTGGGCCAGATATGATATTCACGTATACATGTTCAATAAATTTCAATGTTCCCAAATAAGAAGACGAATCAACAAATTTATTAATCACCATTCTTTTTGCACCTCTAGCATCCACTTTAATCATCTTTACAAACTGAAAGTATGTATGTCTGGATAGTGAAACCCGTTAGTACCCAGTAGTGCACATTCCACATAGAGTTTGATAACTAGTATTTAAGTTATTGGTGATAACTCAATCTGAGTTTCTGAATTTCTATCTGAAACAAATTGCAGAACTGCACAGTATTTACTAAAAAGAAAAAAGTTATGGGCCAGTTGTGGTGGCTCACACCTGTAGTTCCAATGCTTTAGGATGCCGAGGTGGGAGGATTGCTTGAGTCCAAGAGTTTGATACCAGCCTGGGCAACATGGTGAGACTTCATCTCTACAAAAATTTAAAAAAAAAATAGCCAGGTGTGGTGTCACACACCTGTAGTCCCAGCTACTCGGGAGGCTGAAGTGAAAGGATCACCTGAGTCTGGAAGGTGGAGTCTGTGGTGAGTCATGATCATGCCACTGTACTCCAGCCTGGGTGAGTGAGATTCCAACTCAAAAAAAAAAAAAAAGTTACATTTTCATGTTACCACAGTATTGTCCTGAAATGTTTCTGATTGTGAGCACTGCTAGCAAAATATTGAAACTGATATGAAAACAAGATGTTTTCTCAATAGTTTAACTTGTTTTATAAAAATCTAATATTTTGTATTTCACAGCAAGTGAAAATTTCAGCTACTATTTTTATCTATTAACATTTGCAGTTAAGGCACAGAGTTTTATTAAATTAGAAAATGGTTATTCATTATAATATAACCATAACTTGAGCTCTAACTCATGAATGTGCTAATTGTTCTTTTCTGCTGAGGACAGAAGCTTATATTCACTTTTAAAACTCAATAGACATAGTTCATATGCAATTTAGATTAAATCTGAGTGTGAAATGGAAAGCACACATACCATCTGTGAAGAAATATCCTTCTCCCTAATTAATATGTATCATGTATTATAGCCTATTTCATTACTGAAGACAAGTTATAAAACATAAAGTTGGGTTTAATAAAAGAAAGCTAATTTAATGGGAATGAGAAATTACCCACAAGAATATTGTAGATATTGGCTACAATATTCTTTGCCTAAGGAAGTATAACTTGATTTCCACGTAAGTTAAAGAGGCCTGGATATAAGCGCATTTACAAGAAGAGAGAAATAGGCCTCTAGAGGTTGACCAGGAAATTATTATTCAATATATTGATTATCTACCACAGTCCAGGCACTGTGGTATAATAGCAAGAAAGTGTATAATGGTAAACACACGTATAACACTTGCTAAGTGATAAGAACTGCCCTAAGAAAGTTACACAATCCCATAAGAACACAGTATTATCATTCTCGTTTTACAGATAATGAAACTGAGGCACAGAGATGTTAAGTGATTTCCCCAAAGACACACAGTAACCAACAGCATTGGAATTGTAACAGAGACAACCTGGTTTCAGAACTAGGGAATAGCGTGTGTAAAGCTGAGATTAGAGGGGTTATGGAATTTGGTGAGCATATAAGAAAGCTAATGGGGATATGCAGAAATAACAAGATGGAAAACTTGATATAATTAGATAAGGCTAGAGGAGTATGCAGAGGCAAACAGGAAGGCCAGACTCAAGATTTTAACTTTTATCTTAAAGCCAATACATGCCATTGGGGTATTTGATAAACTGGAGAGCCTCGGAAGTAACATGACTGAATCATACTTTAGGAAAATCTCATTGGCTACAAGAATGATTAGAAAGAAAAGATAGACGTGAAAATGAGAGTTGAGGCTATTTTATAGTCCAAGTGAGAGCTGATGGCGTCACTAGGGTGGGGCGAATGATGGTGGAGATGGAGAGAAGCAGATCGACTTGAAAGAGGTTAAAGAGCTAAGAGCAACAGCACTTAGTGTCAGATAAAACAGGAGCAGGAGAAAAAGGAAGCATCAAGGAGAGTGCTATGGATTGGATGGTAAATATGCAGGACCAGTTTTTGCGTTATTCAACTTCTGCTTAAATACCATCTCTTCCGAAAGGCTTCTCCAGCTGTTTCAATTAAAATAGGATCCTCCTGTCCATGAGACTCTGAACCTTACCCTGCTTTACTTTTCTTCAGAGCTCAAAGGCTACCTGGCAACATATAAGCTTATTATTTGCCTGTTCATTGTCAGTTTCACCTACTATAATGAGAGCACCCTGGGGAGCACTAGCTGGTAGCTTCTATTCAAGTTCTACTCCCTACACTTCAGAGTCATGCCTTGGATATCACAGGTGGACAGTCAATATTTACTTAATAAATAAATGACTGAATATGAGAGCCCTCAGAATATGCGAAATAATTAAAGTTGTGGATCTGGATAGAATCTTTCACAGGGACCAAACTGAGGAAACATGTAGGTGATAAGCAAAAATCAAATCTCAGGGGGAAAAAAACTGAGAGGACAAACTTATGGCGTGGGAAAAGACCCACCAAATCTAATAGGGTAGAAATCCAGAAAACCAGCCTTGCATCCCAGGAATGAAGCCTAATTGGTCATGATGGATGATTTTTGAGATGTATTGCTGAATCCAGTTTGCTAGGATCTTGTTGAGAATTTTAGCATCTATGTCATATGGAAACACAAACGCCCAAGAATAGCCAGAACAATCCTCAGCAAAAATAAAAACAAAGCAGGTGGTATCACATTACCAGACTTCAAAGTTTACTATAAAGCTACAATCATCAAAACAGCTTGGTATTGGTATAGGAACAGGCATATAGATCAATGGAATAGAATTGAGATTCCAGAAGCAAAACCTCAATTTCTCAACCAACTCATCTTCAACAAAGCCTCCACCACCTACCACTGGGGAGAGGAGAACCTATTCAGTAAATGGTGCTGGGAAAACTGGCTGACCACATGCAGAAGATTGAAACAGGACCCCTATCTATCCCCATGCACAAAGGTTAACTCCAAATGGATCAGAGACCTAAATGTAAAACCTCAAACCATAAGAACCTTAGAAAAGGAAGGAAATCATGGAAATCAGAACTGGCATCCAATTCCTGAACAAAACCCAAAACCTTACAGGTCATAAGAGAGAAGATAGACAAGTGGGACCTTATTAAACTGACAAGCTTCTGCAAAGCCAAAGAAACCATCAAGAGAGAAGGGAGACGGCCTACAGACTGGGAAAACGTATTTGCCATCACCAGGTCTGACAAAGGCTTAACATCCTGGATCTACAAGAACTCAAACGTGCTGAAAAGAAAAAAAACAGACAACCCCATTATAAAATGGGCAAAAGATATGAACAGACACTTCACAAAGGAAGAATCCGAGCAGCCAACAGACACATGAAGAAATGTTCAACCTCACTAATCATCAGGGAGATGCAAATCAAAACCACACTGAGATATCACCTAATTCTAGTCAGAATGACAATTATCAACAACTCAAAAATTAACAGCTGCTGGAGAGGGTGTGGCAAAAAGGGAACACTTCTACACTGTTGGTGGGAGTGCAAACTAGTGCAACCTCTGTGGAAAGCAGTGTGGCGATTCCTACAAGCTCTAAAGATCAACCTCCCATATGACCCTGCAATCCCCCTACTGGGAATATATCCTGAAGAACTCAAATCATTCTATAAAAAAGATACCTGCACACATATGTGCAGCATTGTTCACAATAGCAAGAACCTGGAAGCAACCATGCTGCCCATCAAAAGAGGACTGGATTAAAAAAATGTGGTACATATACATGATGGAATACTACGCAGCCATAAAAAAGAACAAAATCATGAATTTCGCAGCAACCTGGATGGAACTAGAGTCTATAATACTGAGTGACCTCTCACAGAAACAAAGATCTGAGTATCACATGTTCTCACTCATATAATGGACCTTGAACATCCAATGTAATACTATAAGAAAATGACTGACGGTACTAGGAAACTATGGGAGGAGGAGGGAGATGGGATTAACAGTAGCAAATATCTGTCTGGGAACGGGGAAACACTTCTTATCAACAGGGTGCCTGAATGGAATGTAATTGTATACCTAACCCTTAACTGTATCCCACAACATCATGATAAAAAAAATTAAAAAAAAAAGAAATCCAGAAAATACAGAGTTTTAAATGTGCAATAATTGACGATATCAAATGCCAGTTGCAAGAATGGCAATATAGAAAGAGGACTAAGGAGATGTGATTGAGAGCGGCATTTAGGAGGTCACTGGTAGTGTTGCTGATAGAGGCATTCAGGACGGAAGACAGGCTAGTGTGGTTTGGACAGGAAACTGGAGATGGAAAAGGAGAAACAGTGGGTGAAGACTATTCTTTCAAGAGGTGTGGCTATAAAAATAAAGAAAGAATGTGGGAACTTGTGAAGGATGAAGAGAAGTGGAATGTAAAAAAGAAATATTATATAAGGATTGATCCAGAATCCAGAGATGTTTCTTGACGGTGGTCATCATCCTCTGGTCAAAAGCCTAGCAAAACAAACAAACAAAAACAACTATCTCTAGCCAGGGAAGTGGTTGGGGAGAAAAAAGCAAGACTCCTTAGGGAGACATAGAGAATCCTAGCACATGAACTAAGCTGTATCCAATTGGCTTAAACAACAGGATAAAAATAATTACCAGCCGGGTTCGGTGGCTCAGCCTGTAATCCCGCGCCTTTGGGAGGCTGAGGTGAGTGGATTGTCTGAGCCCGCGGGTTCGAGATCTGCCTGAGCAGCGAGACCTCATCTCTACAATAAATCAAAAAATCAGCCGGGTGTGGTAGCGCATGCCTGTAATTCTGGCTACTTGGAAGGCTGAGGCAGAAGGATCGCCGGAGCCCAGCAGGTCGAGGTTGCGGTGGCCGGGAGCGGCCACTGCACTCCAGTCTGGGTGTCTGAGTGAGACTCCAACTCAAAAAAAAAAAAAAATAATAATAATAATAATACCATGACTTGCAAACCTTTAAGTTCAGGAAAATGGCTTATTTCTATAAACGAACTTAACAGATTTTAGACTTAGACTGCACAATGTAAGGCTAGACCAAAGGATCCTGTCTCAAAACAATATTTAGAAAGAAATTTCTTAATAGTTTCAAGGGGTCGTATGTAGTGTCTAGTTCAAGTGTTAACCAAATAGTGGATACTCAAAAGTATTAGAGACTGGAAGTATCAAGTTGTCAGGAGTGAATTTCTATTATCTGTAGACTGGGTTTGTTTTGTCATGTCAACACCATAATATTTCATTGGAAATAGGAATTTTAGGAAATTTATTTTTCATTTGTACTTTTCTTATTTGTACATATTTTGAAGTGACATTCTTTCTAAGAAACAGCCTTACTCCTATATACACATGCACATAGCTATACTTAATTTGAAGATGAACAAATGCATTTAATTTTGGATTTGTGTCTCAGCTAATATATTTGTAATAAAAATACATAAATGAACCCAATTCTTCCCATTTTCTTCATAATTGCAAAAATTGCCATGTACACTCTTGAATTATTGATCCATATATTCTTGAATGAATCAAGTAAATATTGATACTCAAACAATAAAGTAGCGCTATCACCAACGATCTCAACTTCCAGCAAATTATCTGTATTGACATGATATTGACCAGGTAAATATTATCAGATAATTCCTTGGAAAATATTTTTAGACCTATACATTTTATAGTATAAAAGCTTAATTGCATTTTAAAGACACCACACTAGTAGGGAACTTCCCCGGGTTTTACCTAAAATGATGTTATTAGTGTTATGTTAAATAATCAATTCTAATAATATTTTATGAATATCAAACAATTGAAATCAACATAAAATTTCCCTGTGCAGTAAAATATGTATGATTCCATCGAGAAAAATAATAAATGATTAATTATGTCTCTCAAAGTGTTTAAACTTAGTTAGAAAGAAGACATGAAAACAGAATCATAGGACTTTCTCCTTCTCTTTTCGTACATTAAACTCAGACAATCCACCTTTAATTTCTTTTCTCTAACACCAGATCGCGAGGAGAAAATTTGTAGCCTAGCTTCCCAATGATTTTTTTTTCTTTATTAATTGTCATAAATGCCTTTTCATTCAATGTGCTAGGTTGTGCTAGGTAATGTTTCAGCAATGAAATGGTAGCACTCCAAGAAAAGGGAAAATTAACACTTGATTAAATAAAATTCATACAACTCTCATTTAGTAGTAGTGTAATTAAATTCATGTCTTTAAAGTTGAAGGTCTCTGAAGTCTTCAGCTCATTTAAAAGTATAATAAAAACACCAAAATAGCAGATTACACAGGGTCACTACATAACACAAGTCCACAGAGCACTGTTTACATAAAAAATTTGGTCTATTCAATTTCATCATGTTTATAACTCCTTTTTACATTTTCCTGATGTTCCTTTTCATATTCTAGTACTCTTTAATATTTTCACTAATTAACTATCATTTGACAGAGAGAGAAAAAAGAAAGTAAGATTGTGCATGAGAATTAATAAAGTGTACAATGCGTTTTTGGCTACATCCAGTAAACATATTTTCAAATAAAAAACTCTCACGTTTTCCTAAATTCAGTTGGTAGCATTAGAGTGTTTCAGATCTTAACTCCATAGACACGTGTTATAAATCAATACTGTTATCTCATTCACAACTCTAGCGCGGAAAAATAGACATGATTCTCAAGACAATAGCTGTATTTTGCGTTGGATCAGGCTAACTAATGGTAAAAATGTGTCTATGGCAACTAAACAATCTGTTCACTTGCTATTTTATAGAGACTTGCTTATCTGCTGTAATGGACCTGAACATCTCATTTCACAAAATGCACTAGCACTGCTTCAGAGACCTGTCCAGGAAAAAGATACCAAACAACTAAAATGCAATAGAGGCTATAGGAACAGTAAAAATATGGAAACTCCACATATTCTTATAAGTGGGGAAAGTCTAATAATCAATCAACTATATACACTCAAATTTTTATGAGAGTACAATGGTCATGAAATGTCTCTAGAAAAAGTTACAAATAAATCTCCAGACATGTTTTCATAAATTGTACTATAAAGATTCCCCATCTTCTTCCACTAGCAAAAAAAAAAAAAAAAAAAAATTCTAATAGGTTTTTCTTATGGAGATAACACAATGGTTTAATACTAGCATAAATCTAGCCTTTTCTTGTTGCATAGATATGTTTGCATTAAAAATTATGTATTGACTATATATATATAGAATATCTTCCCTTAAGCATATTTGTAACTTGAGAATACTTATGTAGATCATTTGAATTATGACCTATTAATACTTAAGAGTTTATTACTAAAAGCTCAGAGGCAGCAGAGACTAAAATGCTGTAGTAATATTTAAGACATGACAACTTTGAAAATAAATTTAGGTTCATCTGTGTCCATATATTCTCTCATTTTATGCTTCACACTTCTTAGGTAATATTTTGAATGCATTATGAAGAAAATCAGGCACCCAATTTCACTGATTTCAGGAAATGTCCAACCTTAAAACTTTGAACAGATGCATTTCTACCTTTTTTTCTTAAAGCAATTTAGAAATGTTTAAGGTGATGTGAGTTAACGAAGGAAACCAGAATATCAGAGTATATGTGACAAGAAAAAGTAACAGAAGATGTCGGTCAAGGGGTTATTAGCTTAATTTTTAACTCCACATCTCCTATTCCCTGTTTTAATTGGGACCATTGTAATTGATGTTATTTAGTGTCTGGAAAGAGAGAACCTTGAGAGCTCCATTAGGTTTCTTGGGATAACAAGCAAAGGTAATAACTTTTCCTATTAAGCAAACAAAGACCGTGGTCAACTCTCATTTGACTTACCAGCGCCTTCCCGCCAGGACGGTTCTGCCTCCTCACTTGTGTGAGGAGCTGGTTGCCTGGCCGGCTCACAGGGTATGCTGTCAAGATTGCCTAGCAAGTTGTAAAATCATTTCCTAGACAAAAACCCTTTGAAACTTCTATGAACCATTCTTTTGCTGAATGTATCAGTCTTTTGCTTGTTATAACAAAGGATGTGCTTTGTCCTCAACGGTGCTTCCCTAAGTCTTGAGTGTCCTTTTTATTTCTGTCTCCAATAAACTTCATTAGCACAGTAGAAAAGAAGTGACTCTGTTTAATATGATCATCTATTTCAATAGAAAATACTCTTACACAGATGGCTTACATTTTTTTGAGTGTGTGAAATGCAAAATTCAACATTGCATAATCTACTGTCGACTCTTGACTGCAAACTGCAATTCTCTGATGGACCTATAATTATGATTTCCCGCTAGCTGATTGGGGAAGTTATTTCTGTAGGTAATTCGGCAGACTTGTTACTCAGATGCCACAAATACTTGTATTTCTGTGTGTTGCAGGGACAGTGGTTCCCAGCAGTGCTTGATGGCTTTCTGAGCAGTAGATGGCAGCACTGTTCAGCAGCCTTTTGTTGTGTTTAGTTTTGCCAATTGAAATCAGTTTCTTCACCATCAGAACAGGAAAAGAGCTTCACGTGTCTGTGCCTTACATAGAGATTTCTCATAATTTTGCACTGTGAGTTAAAACAGCCACTTAAGACTCAAAATGACAAAACAGCTTACATGACCGTTTGTGGTTCATTCTACACTGCTGCTTACTTTTTAATGTTTTGCCTTTTATTTTTCTTATTTGAAATGAAAAATGGAAACAGGACATATGTCCATAAGTGAAGTTCTCGATCCATATCTGTTGCCTATTTTTTTTTTTTTTTTTGAGTTGGGGTCTCACTCTGTCGCCCAGACTGGAGTGCAGTGGCCGCTTCCGGCCACCGCAGCCTCGACCTGCTGGGCTCCGGCGATCCTTCCGCCTCAGCCTTCCAAGTAGCTGGAATTACAGGCATGCGCTACCAGGCCCGGCTGATTTTTTTGATTTATTGTAGAGATGAGGTCTCGCTGCCCAGGCGGGTCTCGAACCCGCGGGCTCAGGCAATCCACTCACCTCAGCCTCCCAAAGGCACGGGATTACAGGCTGAGCCACCGAGCCCGGCTTGTTGCCTATTTTAAGAGAGAGGTTTTTTGTGTCTTCTCAGATGCTTCACGATGTACACATGCCCTATTTGATCACCTCCACAAGTAGTAAGCTTGTCCTGAGTGGTTTTCTGAAGAGTAGCCAGAAGTTTCGACCAGTTCACAGCATAAAGCTTAAATCTCTCAAAGATTCAGGCACTAAATATATATCATTTGCTTGTTTTACACAGCATTACACACTCACATATATACACTCTTCTGCATGTGTACTAAAAATGCACAAACTTTTGTGTACAGGTTCATGAGGAGTCTGGGTTTGTGAAACCACCCATGAGAATGAGGAATTTGAGGTAAGACTCTTCTTCAAGTCCAGTACTTTTTTCATTTGTTAAGCAGGTGATCCCAATAACTACCCCAAAGGTTTGATGTGAGGTATGAATGAGGCACAATATATAAAACATTCTGTAAAAGAAATAATTCTATTGTTTTATGATTTTATGCTTGTCTTTTTGCTAGGCAGTTCAACAGTATAAGGGTATCATATACATTTTGTAGTCCCAGCACTTAAGCACAGTGCTATACAAACATTAGGCCCTCGAAAATAAATGTTTGAATCAATACATAACTACATGATGGCATATCACGCAGCCATAAATAAGGACAAACATATGGGCTTTGCAGCAAAACTTGGATGGATTTGGAGTCTATCATACTCAGTGATCTAACACAGAAAAAAAAAATTGAGTACCACATGTTCTCACTCATAAGAGTACCCTAACATTTACCATAATATTATAAGAATAAGATTGGCAGTAGTGGGATACTGCCGGGGTTGGTGGGGGACATAACATCAATAAGGGTACCTGATCTCAAACCAGGCAAAGTGGGGATCAAAGGGAGGCCCAAACTTTACCTGTATGATGTCTACTTGTATACCTAACCCTGAATCATACCCCACGTCTTTAAAATAAAATATATGTATTTAAAATAAATAAACAAGCCGGGCTCGGTGGCTCAGCCTGTAATCCCGCGCCTTTGGGAGGCTGAGGTGAGTGGATTGCCTGAGCCCGCGGGTTCGAGACCCGCCTGGGCAGCGAGACCTCATCTCTACAATAAATCAAAAATCAGCCGGGCGTGGTAGCACGTGCCTGTAATTCCAGCTACTCGGAAGGCTGAGGCGGAAGGATCGCCGGAGCCCAGCAGGTCGAGGCTGCGGTGGCCACTGCACTCCAGTCTGAGCGACAGAGTGAGACTCCAACTCAAAAAAAAAAAAAAAAATAAATAAATAAATAAACAATACTTTCACCCAATAAATAAACAATTAAATGACTACAAATTTTTAAAATATAATGAGTTTATAATATAAATGTCAGTCATTTTATCAAAGTAAAGTCAAATATCTTTTCATTTATTCAACATTCAAAGAGGCTTTTATTACTTTGAGCTCACATTCTAGCAGATGAGGTTGATGTATTAAATATATACAGTATATGATTTATATAAATATATTCCTATGATTATTATATATGTATTTAATATTCACATAAACCTCACAAAGGTGATTTATACATAATATTTTGATATTTATGAAGCATTCTATAAATATACAAATTATCCCATTCAATATTTGTAATTATCCAGTTAGAAATATTTAACACCAAACAACTTGAGACTTAAGAGTTTAAGAGGCTTACTTGATTTGCTCTAAATCATCATCTCTTCACGCTATACTATGTAAAAAGAACCCACAGGAACAATCAGTGCTTCTAAAAGTTGGTCAATAGAGTGTTGTTACATTAAACTGTACAATTTTCTTAGATTAAATGGTTTGAAATTATCCATAAAGAGAACTACTTCTTTACAGATGTTAGTTTTCACCTCGATGCCACAGATATATTTTATGCTCGGTAAACAAAATCCCTCCTCTCCCCATCTATCTTGCACTCCACATCTGATGAAGTACCATATGTGTTAGTCTTTGCAGTGACAGGCAGAAAGAAGCAATCGTATGTATTATCGTTCCAAGACTCTCATTGGGGAACTACATAATAACTCTAACTGCTGTTTATCTTAGAGAGGTAGCAATATGTAACATCAAACATTTCAGAGAAATGAGTCTTGAATATGACCTGACGGGACTGGGGCCTTAACTTGAGTCAACAACCACTCTTGAATTTTGCACAGGTAGACAAAGGTCATGGAAGGAAGAACACTTGTGCCCAACCTACAGGATAAAGTTAGGGTTAAACTCACGAGGAAAGCGATGTAAATATTTTCTTGCTCACAATCTTCAACCACAAATATGTTGTAAGAGTTATATATGTTCAACTATAATGGGAGAGTTATGATTTGTCTTTGATGTCCTGGCTTTTAAAATTGAGATTGTTGCAACCATTACCACAGGTGACTGCGGAGGACCAAAAGGCAGGTGTGAGGGGCCACTGGCCCAGTGCAGGCGTCAGGTTAATTCATTAAATCTCACATCACATATGTGCTACTTCAAATTTCTTCACCTGAATCCTGGGCCTTTGCTGCTTTTTGTTTTGGCTATCACTTATGGTGACCAGTTCTTGGGGGTTCCCATCGGTCCCCTCACGATCACTTAGTCTACCTTTCATTCTCACCTCCTGCTCGGGAGTTTTCCTGTTGACACTGAGATGAGCAGACTTTCTCTTACTTGGCTACCAGGCATGCACAACCTGGACGAGCGGGGGAGCTAGCCTAGCGGTGGCTGAGCGTTTGACGAACGGGAGAAGGACACTGTGATCAAATGCCTCTACTCAGATTTTTTCTGAGAGGCAATCATTCAGATGACAGAAAGACTGTCCCAGGAGATGAACAAAGATGTCCCTAACTCCTGCTTTCCTGAGATTGAACACCCTAAAAAGGAAATAACACAAAAGCTTTGGCCCCAAGCTTTGCTTTCAGGGAAAGCGAGGCTAAAATACACACTACTAGCAAAAATAGAAAATCCAAACCAAATACACGATGAAATCCCTCAATCATCACCAATACTCACAGAACCTCCTGCAAACACTAAAATGAGCAAAGCCACAGTTTTATGCAGCTCCAAGAAAGTTGTAAGGAAGTGTTATTGGTTCAACCAAATGTTCTGGAATAGGATGGTTTCTTTTTTTGTTTCTCCAACATAGTATAAAATGATTAAAATTATAATCTTTTAATTTAATTCAGAATTTTATTTCATTAACCATAAGATTTTTTTCATAAAATCAGACTATTTTTTAGAGAAACGTCTAAGTTATAAAAGTTCCCAATAAAATATTTAATGTTTGCCTGTATCTGAAATTTCACATCACCCAGATAACTGACTGATTGTATAACACATATAGCATAAGACAGTGGTACTTCTCAGAAAATGTTGAAAAAAGAAACGTGATTCCTTATATCTTTAAGTAATTAACAAATCAATCTTTTTCCAAGAAAAAAAATTAAAATAAATGATTAGGAAAATACAAGATGATCAACCAACTGTTTCCTTGCTGTGGTAATACTTTTTCTATTTGAACAACCTATGTTTTCTTTAATATGTTTTTTTCTATCAAAAATAGTAATTCTACCACTCTCCTTCTGGAGAAATCAATCAAAGACAAAAATGAAATAGCCCAGGCACATTTGTCTCAGGGTGGGGGGACAGTCATAAAATTTAGCTTATCTCATAATTGTTTATATCTATAAAATGAACATTGGATTGAGACACCATGAGAATAATAAATATATACGCAACATGTATGTAATCTTAGTATATGGTTTATAGACAACATTAAGTAATTAAGGTTAAAAGGGAGTAGCAAAAGAAATAAAATTTTTAATTAGGGCCATAGTGGGAGGTTAAAGAAAATTAATATAAAAATCTTCCCTTTTTCCAGAAGCGTGCTGGTTTCTGAAATCTCCATAACTACCTTTTTCATGACCTCCTCACCCAATTCCAGGTAAGACTTTTAGGAATGCTTAAAAATGCCAACACTATTGCTATAAAAAATTATTTTGGAGAATGTTAATTTTTTATTATTACCAGTAAAAATGACTAGGATATTTTCCACTGCTTGTTTCATCAATTTGTATCTCTTTTAAATCAAACACTTTTCTATTGCTGACAATGGTCTAATTCCTATGGAACTATAATCACCTTGAAAGTACTGTTGAACACATGTACCTCTGTGAAACTTTGAGTGTTCCACATCACCACTTGCATGTAAGAGGTCAGTAAATATTTCCTGGATAAATGAATGCATCTTTGTTGAACCTTAACCAGTCTATGCACTGTTAGAACATTAATTTCTTAGAGTGGGTTAATAACCATAATTAACTCAAAGTTGAACTGGGGGTAGATCATGAAAGTTGAAATATAATCACTGTTTTAAGACGAAGTTAATGCAGTTTCCTAATTTACATAATTTGCCAGTAGAAACTTCATCTTGGCAAAAACTTGATAAAAAAAAATTCTAATCATGAACTTGGATTATGTAGTATAAATAATCTCTTATATTTCAACATACCACGTTGAAGAATACAGCCAGGGCTTGACTTACTCTGTGATTGATATAATACAGATTCAAGGGAAATATTTATGTATTTCTTTTAACATTGCCTTGCTTTTTTTTTTTGGTTTCAGTGTTTCTTGAGTCTTTACAAATTGTATACCTAGAAGGGCCTAGTTAATCCCAATTTGAAGTATGTAAAACTTGTGAAAACCAAAGGAAACATTGTTTCTTAATTTGTTACAATGACCACTGTCTTCTTTTGACCAGATATATAACTCATTTATTTGGTATCGCCTTCTATTTCCTATTCCATGTTAGAGAGTAAAAAAATCAAGTACAGGAAAGCTTCGATCTGGCATTACAGTATATATTAGGGAGTTAGCTCTCATGCCCTCCTTTCTTTACTCCTAGATATAGGAGAAAATCCTTTGCTCTTGATTAAATCATCTTGATTCAAGTTTAGCTTAAAAGATGTATGAAAATTCACTGCCCAATGGCAGTGAGTCACTTGGCTCTTTATTCGTCTCTTGTATATTATTATTACATATAGGAAATTATTTGTCTCTTGTATATTATTATTACATATAGGATATGTTTATATAGCATCATATATTTAAAAAATTATTATAAGGCAAAATAAGTGAGTCACTTGGCTCTTTAAAAATAAAGAGGAATGTTTTCCTTTATTAGCAGATATTTATATTGTTATTAATACTAATGAGATGAAAGAACCCAGAGCTGATCTTGGGGTGGAAAAAGTCACATCGAAGAAAAATAGAATTGGACTGCAGAGTGTTTTTGTTTCACTTTTTAAAGAAGTAGAGACTTAAAAAAAATTAGAGATATCAGAGGAAATCATTGCTGAGGTTATTTCCTTTTCTTTTTGCATATGACTCATCTACTTGATATCTGGCCTGTAGGAAAATATTTTTTTCTAATTACATTAAAATGAAAATAAAGACAGATACTGATGAAATGAACCATAGTTTATATTTGAGCTGGAAAAATGTGTTCATGGTTGGGCAGTGGGGAAGTTGCAAAAAAAAAAAAAAGAACCATAAACATGAAAGCTATGCGCACAGAGTAGGAGAGAGAGAGATACTGTGAAAATGCGGGCTGGCCTGCGGCTCCACAGAGATGCCAGCTGAGCAGAGATTATCTGGAAGAGGTTATTAAAAACAAAAAGATTAATCAAATGGAGACCCTTGAAGAAAAGGAGAAATGGTAATTTGATTTAAAGAACTCTGGGTTAACAATTTTAAGGGTGATTATATATTATTATTATTCTCATTATTATTACTTTTTTTCTTTTTTGAGTCAAGATTTCACTCTGTCTCCATCCCTGGGGTGCAGTGGCATGATCATAGCCACTGCAGCCTCGACCCCCTGGACTCAGATGATCCTTCTACCTCAGCCTCCCAAGTAGCTGGGACTAAAGGCATGCATCACCAGGTCTGGCTAATTAAAAATTTTTTTTGTGGAGATGAGGTCTTGCTGTGTTGCCTAAGTTGATCTGAACCCCTGGACTCAAGCAATCCTCTTACCTAGGGGCCTCCCAAAGCGTTGGGATTACAGGTGTGAGCCTCTGCCCACCATGTATATTAATTTTTAACTTGCAAAGGGATATACAAGTGAGGGCATAGTCTGAAAGCCAGCTATAATAGGTAAACAAGAGTTCCTTATGGCAATAAATAAGAAAGTTCAGCAAATAGTAATTCACAGAAAGCAAGTCTCACTTCCAGATCTAGGTTAGAATCAACTTTTTTTTTCTTTTTAACAAGCATCTTCTCCCCTTCTCTGGTGGGTCTTTCCAGGAAGTTGAAGAGGAGGTTAGAAATAAAGGTTGATACTCCAAGACTCCAAGAGGCCACCCATCATTAAGCTGCCTTGCTCTGACTTTGTAATGGCCCGTTATGTTTCTCAGGATTTCTAGAAAAAATAGCATTAACACAGTATGCAATTGCCTCTTCCAAAAGTCAATATTTTTTAACAAACTATTTAAGCAGAAATATTATCAAATTTCCAAACATTTCATTTTAGTCGATATTTAAATAGTTGGTATTGAGCCTGAAATTATATTGCTTGAGTTCAAAATCAATAATGACTTTTGTTTCTCTTTAATTCAACCACAAACTATAGTTTTTGATTTTCCTTTTTTATTCAACAAGAGAAAGTCCTGCATCTAGGATCATACCAAAATTAAATCTGATAGAAAACAATGTGGTGCTCCTTAGGGACAAATTACCCAAAAAAGTATTCTGTTACTGCATTCTAGTCCATGGCTAAAAGGGTAAATTAGGAGTAATTTACCCATCCTAAAATTATCCCAGTAAAAAGGAGTTTCTGGGGACTTAAGTGCTCAAATGGAATATACTCTTTAGTCACATGCTGTGATGACCTGGCTTAATGATAATTCCAGATCTGAAAAAGAAGCTAGGAAGCCCAGTCCTTATCTGTGTAATTGATAATTCTCCTTCATCTACAAAAAGCAGGGCTACAGTTTTTGGTTTCAAGGGTTCCTGGCTACAATTCCAACAGGGGTTGTTCGTGTAAAAATTGCAAAGTTACTAAACGGATTAAGAAGGCTAGGTTAACGCTGTTGTGTGGGCTGCACACACGCATCTTGGAGATTTTGCAAATACATCTTCCTGGGCTCCTATAGGGGGTTTCAAAGGTGCTAGATCAGCGCTGGTTTGCAGAAGCACGCAGTCTGTCCACAGCTCCATTAACCTCAATGGAACTGGACCACATTTAGCATTTCCCAGATGGTAAGATTGGGGCTGATTATCTGGTCTTTGGAAGCTGAAACGTGCTAATAGGTCAGAAAGTTTAGTGGACACAGAAAGCAGCTGGGAGCAATTTAAAATGCAGATTACTCGACCCCACTTACAGATCTGGTAAGAATCAGCTTTTTTTTTTTTCTTTTTAACAAGCATCTTCTCCCTTTCTCTGGCAGGACTTTCCAGGAAGTTGAAGAGGAGGTTCGACAGCTCATCATTTCCAAGCCAACATCTAAGTCCTTCAATGACTTCACAACCCTAAACGATTTAGTCCCCATAACCTGTTGGAGCTCATCCCCCTCCTTCTTCTCACTTTGCTCCAGCCACACTATCCTCCTTACTGTTCCTCCAACCTATCAGGGATGCTTCCACCCCAGAGACTTTGCTTTTCTTCTTCCTTCTGTTTATACTGCTCTTTCCTCAGATAGCTGCAAGTCTTGTCTCACATGCCACTTTCTCACTCCCCTTCCACCAAATCCAAAGTTGCTACTCCTCTCTATACGTATTCTCTCTTTCTTTGCTTTGTTTTCTCCTGAGCATGTATGTTGTTATTTTCCGATTTCTCTAATTTCTCAAATAGAAGATAAATTCAACTGCAGAATTTCTTTTTTTTTTTGGTCTGTTTTGTTCACTTGTATAAACACAACACCCAAAACAGTGCCTGAAACACATATAATAGGCACTCATCAAATATATATTGAGCATATAAATTAATGATGAGTCACTGCATGGATTTATGCAATATTGTGGCCTTCCAAACAATTGGGGTATTGTTCACATTAGCTCATTTGTCAGAAAAGTATCATTACAGATATGACTGGGTTTCTTCAATTTCAGCGGTCTCAGCAGTAACCCAATAAAAGCTCAAAAGGCACAGTATACCAGTATACAAATGGCAACATGCATAAGAGGGGGCCAGTTAAATAAAAAGAGTAGGCAGATATTTTGCCAATTTGTGCGGAGAGCAAAATATATTTTGGCTGGTACAGAATAATAGAAGCTTTTCAAGCCACAGTATTTACTATCTACATGGTCTTGGTTAAATCACTGAAGGATTCTATTAAGAAGTATATCACAACCACCTCACTGATGCATGTCCTCATCTGTAAAAAGACAATAATGGTAAATGTTTTTTCCAACTTATAGAATCTTGAGAACTAATGTGAGAAAAACTAAAGATAGGCAAGAGGCTGTCTTGCATGATGTGACCCCAATTGAGGTTATGAGGGGCCTCAGACATACCAGTTAGATCAGAAGCACCTCCCAGCTAAGTCCAGTCAATCACAGAAGCAAGATAAATAATAAAGTGCTGTTTTAAAACCTAAGCTTGGGGATGGATTGACATGCAGAAACAGAAAACTGAGATCTCTGGGTTTTTTTTTTTGCAAATGACAACATAGCTCAAGAGAATGATTTAATAGCAAGAATTCTAAATATTGTATGAAGCAGGAGACAAGCTAACAGGAGGAGAAGGATGGGAAACCCTCCGAAAATTCTTAAAATAAAATTAGACGTTCACCCAGGTCACTTACTTTTTAAGCCTAAATGACAATTAGGACAGAAGTTGCTGCTTATTTCTGTAAGAACCCCAAACTGAGTCATTTTATGTCTATTCGAAATCTATGTTGAATGAACAACGACCAATCATAGTACATGGGAAATTCCTGTCTGATGCTCCTGAGATTCACCAGTGCAGAGGCGCCAACTCACTTCTAGAGCAATTCTTAAGTTTGTATTTTCTAACTTAGAGTAGGTACCTCTTGGCAGGAGTCTTTTGTTAATGATTAGGGCTTCTAAAAAGGAGCAAATCCTCTAGCAACTTCCAGATTTACCAGTGGGGATCTACACCTTGGTGCATAAGCCACATTGCTGAAACTTCAATGGGGGTCTTAATCGGTTCTGAAGCTAAGTTCAGAACAATCAAAGGTCAGAGCCTTTTGACTGTGATTTTTGCTTTGTGTCCGTAAGGTCCTGTTTGGAAGCATTTTGTCTAACATTTGGCAAAAGGGTGGAAGCAGGGAAGTGAAGTCCTTGTGGAAGTACAGGCAGTCACAGGGCGTTTTATTGTCATTCTGGGAGAAATGTTCTCAATTCAGAAAGAGCTCTGACATTTTTAAAAGAGATATTGCGAACTCTTACAAGAAGGCTTTGTGTCCTCCAGGATCTCATTGTTGTTTAGCACAATAGCTTGTACTTTCTAAGCAGAAAGGTTGGGAAGCTTTTCAATGCGAGGTAAAAGGTGTCTTCCTACTACAAGTAGGTAACATGTTTTTATCTTTTTTGTAAGTTTTAAAGCCCAGGAACACAGTCAATGATGCAGTGAAATATGAATGAGTTATCTTTTCCAAATTTGTGGTGAACATCCTTGATATTGTTGAGGAATTCAAGCCTCCGAGGAGTAAATTTTTGTTGAATCTCAGGTAGGATGCCAAGCTAGGTTCTTTGGTACTGACGAATATGTGTCAGAACTGATATCTAACAGCATTTCAAATGTATCAGCAAACTGAATCACTGTTCATGAAACATTCTGTAAATGAAAAAAGACATACCTGCGACTAACTAGTACCTGTAATTTCTCATATAAGCTCAATAAACGCAGTGAATATAAGAAAAATAAGTTCCAGAAAAGGGCTAGGGTTTTCAGAACTTTTTAAAAAGTAATGAAACCCACACAAAGTCATCAAATGAAGATATTCTTATTATCTGAAATCTATGTGGGTTTCCAAATTATAATGCTCAAATATAAGCACTATGATGAACTGAACAAAAAGATTCTCCTATTATAAGTGGTAATAGATCCTTTTCTTTTCTCTTGCTCTGCAGTGTTTAATTGCATGCTTTCCTTTATGAAATATGTAATAAGTGGCATTATTATAAAATAACTGTTCCCTGAATTTTAAAAGTACAGTTTTTCTCAGATAGAATATATTATATAATATATATTCCTGGAATCTTCAGGTATGCCACATACAGAACTCCACTGTCCATGTTAGTAATTATTCTAAAAATTATCTTTTTAAGTGACAGAGCCTCCTAAAATGTACTTTACATTACACAGTGAATTTATTAGGACGTACCAGCTTTGGTTTATAGCAGCGTACCTATTTCAGAGCAAGGGCAAACATTGTGTAAAGACTAAGAAAATCTATAGCAGAATGAGCATTTATTGAGAATCGAGAACTGTTTCTTGTTCCCAACACATCTTGACTTAATTACATACAGTTTCCTTTTCTAAAAACTGGGAGCACTGTTATCTGGTCTGTCTACCTCCCTGGGTTGTTGTGAGATTTTAGTTAGATAATGTTTATACACGTGATTTGCAAAAGTACAATGTAATACACAAATATACAGGTTTATCATTATTATGTTGTTTTTACGCAGAACTAGTCTACTTTTGTTTTCTATTTTAAGCCATGGTGATTTGTCTATGCTTACAATGCTTCTACCTGCCCATGCAGGGAAGCTTATCCTTGGAAAGACCCTAAGTAAAAAAAATCTCCCCTAGAAAGTATACACCAACAAGAAGAAATTATCATCTAACTGAATTTCACATCTAATATTGAGTATTTGGAGGCAATGGAAGTGGGCAACTATGGAAGAAAACACATTCTCATGCTAAATATCCTCTTATTAATAGTTTATGCTATTAAAAACAGCAGAAGAAGACTAGGTCATACTGGAGGAGAAAGGCTAATTTCCATGCCTCTTTCTTCTCCAATCTACTGGAAGGTGAACTTTAGATAAAACATGTGACTTTAATCCTAGACCAGCAGTCAGTATTATGATTCTCAAAATACCTGTGGAAACTGGGCCAGTCTAGCACACCCCTTAAGTGGAAAATCATGCACTATTACCTTCTAGAGAGGCCTAAAGGAGCAATCTAAGCACACTTTTACACCCAAGTTTGAAGCAGCTGCTGATAGAAACCCAGAAGAGATTGGGGTACAAAGTGCGGCCTTAAGTGGATGAATCGTGTCTAATGAAAGACATGTATTTAGATGCAAGTGAAATATCTCCTTTGGTCTTCATGAAAAACATTTAGGAGATACTAAAGAGGAAAGAGAAAGAGGAAAAAAAAAAAAAAGAAGAAGAAGAAGAAGCAAAGGTCTAGTAATGAACAACTACATACCAGCTACGACGTCCTAACACATGTCTGTGAACCTCCACAAACCAGAATGCAGAGAGCGAAAGGGAAGGAAAATTCCACACTGTCACAGAATGTTCTGTTAAGGGAAGATAAAATCAAATATGTGTCTTTATGAAAGGGAGAGAGCACAGCAAGGATGCTGAGTATGCCAGCTCGTCTGGGGGTTTGGGACTGTCATGTGTGACGCAGAGATAAGAGCATGTTCAAAGGATGAGGGCAGTTTGACAGAGAACAGCACTGTACTTGTAGAAAACCTATATGAAAACCTGGAAGTTATAGATACAGAGGAATCTGTTTGCCTTGAAAAATGTGCTTCTCGTGACATAAGGAGGTGGGAGAAATGCCCCACACATCTGCACATACCACCTCAGACAAGGTCTTTCGTCTCAGGACTTTAAGCAAGGAAGGGTGACAACGAGATCAATAGCGTTTGATGTTTACGAAGAAGGATCTATGAACGGGAAAAAAAGTTAAAGTGGGATTAATATTTTACGCCCCCAACATATAAAATCACAGGAGAAAAATATCACTGCCCCTGTATAATTTGGATCCTGCAGAAGAATAGCAACAGAACAACAGGAATGACAAAAAAAACCCTGCATCTTCTCTTCCAAAATATTATGTATATTTCTTCTGTTAAAAAAAAAAAAGAAAAATCCTTAAAGGCTGTGAGTCCTGTGTTTCATGTGTAGCATCGTCAACTCATCTGGCAGAGATGAGAAAACTGACAGCCCTCTGGAGGGCCCGAGCTGAGGCTGCGTGCAGAAGTCTGGAACGGCAGAGACCTGATCCCGCATGTAATGAGACCAAACAGAGCTGGAAGGGAAACTGCTCTCAAGCCCCCTCAGACAAAGAATCCAGCAGCAGCTGCTCGCCTGTCATGCTTCACCCTCCCCTCCACGGCCTCCCTCTTCTGCAACAGCAGGGGCGACATGAAAAGGCTGCAGTATATTACAGTTAGGTCAGTGGCCATCAGACCACTGGGTAAAGATATTCCTTCATGTATTCATGCATTCAATATGTATCCCAAATTTGCCATGTGCCAGGCACTGGGCAAAGTGTGCGGGATGCAGTGGTTAATAAGACACACTTTCTGCAAGGAAAGCCTTCGTAGTCTGGTGGGGGAAGTGAAAAATGTAAACAAACAGTTGTGTGCACATGAGCCATGCAAGTGCATCCCAAGCCTGCTAAAACCTCTTCCCACAGCTTATTAACACACACAGCACACTACTGAATTGAAAAAGATATATCATTACTAGGTACGTTATGCTTAAAGCTTGAGGAAGACCTTATAACGATAGAATTTTGATCTTGTGCATAAAGTTGGTTAGGAATCGAAGTCTTTTCACATTAAAAAGGGAATAGACATAGCCTTTCAGTTACAACATTTATGTGAACTAACTGGGTGTTAATTGGAATCTCTGTCATTTCTAAGTCACACCTCAGTCATACATAAATTTTTGACATGCAAATATAACTGGGATACCTCTCTTTGTATCCTGGGAAGAAGTGTAATTGCCTATCTTTCCTATTTTTTTAAGACTAGGAAGACTTTTAACAGAACAAAGGGGTTGCTCACAGCCTCCCAGTGGGAAACAGTCAACCTTAAGACTGTTGAAGTGGATTTAGGAGGGAGATTCAAGTGTTAAATCCTGTAATTTTATTCAGAGAGATACCTGAGGAACTGGGAGTTCTGGTTATAATCATATACTTGAAAAATGAAGAACAAAGCACAAGTATATTCTTTCCTTTTATTTAAAATAGAAAACCTTATGATTAACAATCCTGCCTAAAGGCACTTAGTGATTTCTTTCTTTTCTTTTCTTTTTTTTTTGAGTCAGAGTCTTACTATGTCGCCCAAAGTACAGTGGCACGTTCACAGCCACCCCAGCATTGATCTGCTGGGCTCTGGCTATTTATCCACCACAGCCTTCCAAGTAGCTGGAACTATAGGCACATGCTACCACACCCGGGTAATTTTTTTGTTGTTGTTGATTTTTTGTAGAGATGAGGTTTCGCCAAGTTGCCTGGACTGGTCTCGAACCTGCAGGCTCAGGCAATCCACTCGCCTCGGCCTCCCAAAGTGTGGGGATTACAGTACAGGCTGAGCCACTGAGCCCAGACTAGTAATTTCTTAAAAAAAAAAAAAAAAAGCTTAACTCGTGGTTTGCTGTAGCAAACAAAAAGTTCCATACTTAAATGGAAAGAAGTACTTATATTTATCCCGCTATGCCAGTGGTGTAGGGACAGAATTTGATAATCAAATTCTTAATCAACATTGCCATTTTTAAGATAAATTCTGCTAAATTCTTGAGGGGAAAAGGACTGTGTGAGTACTACAACCACTCTGGAATCTTGACTGTGCTCAGACTGGCTCCTCTTCAACTCTTTGACTTCTTTTTTTTTTTTTTTTTTGAGTTGGAGTCTCACTCTGTTGCCCAGACTGGAGTGCAGTGGCCGCTCCTGGCCACCGCAGCCTCGACCTGCTGGGCTCCGGCGATCCTTCCACCTCAGTCTTCCAAGTAGCTGGAACTACAGGCGCATGCTACCATACCCGGCTGATCTTTTTTTATTTATTTATTGTAGAGATGAGGTCTCGTTGCCCAGGCAGGTCTCGAACCCGTGGGCTCAGGCAAGCCACTCACCTCAGCCTCCCAAAGGCGCAAGATTACAGGCTGAGCCACCGAGCCTGGCTCAACTCTTTGACTTCTTACATATTAGACCTCCAGTGTAAAACTGGAAAATATTACAGAACAGGTGTTTTCAAATAAAATTTGAAAGCAGATATCATATCAAGGAAAAAAAACTCATAATTCAACTGAGTGTAGGAAAAAACTATGAATCAGCCATGTTTTTTTTTTTTAAATTTTCACACACTTTTAAATTTTTTAAATATAAATGTTTTATTGGCATTATACTACCTGACTTATTTATTAAATATATATATATATATTTTTAGAACCAAGGAGTACACATGTGGCTTTGTTACATGAAAATGTTGGATAATGGTGAAGTTTGGGCTTCTATTAAACCCTTCATTGAAATGGTTTTGATACCTCAGTTTCCTAATCAGAAAATTGAGTATCAGTATATTTTACAAAGATGCTTTAAGACAACTTTAAAAGTCATGCATGATTTCTATAACACTGGAGAACTGCAAGATGTAATCAACTAGAACAGTTTCTCAAACCTTAAAGTGCATGTCAAGTCAGCAGTGGGTCTTGTTCCAATGCAGGCTCTGATTTGGTAGGTGTAGGCTATAAGACTCACTCTTCCATATTTCTAGGTGATGCCAGCATTGTGGCTTGCAGGTCACATTTGGAGTAACAAGGTTCTAAAAACACATTGCCCAACTATCATTCCCAAAGATGACCACAACAATACTTTTTCAGGCCATATGCCCTTTGGCAATGTAAACTATTTGCTACTGCAGCATAAGGAAGTAAAGTAGAATCTATTACTATGTCTTCTTAAATGTGAGCATGCCCCAAGCCCATTTGGGTAAATAAACTATGATGAAACTGTGACTGTTTTGGTTACAAGTCTAAACTAGCCCAGTAGCTTCAACTTCCAGACTTTGAAAGCTAGGTGCCATGAAAGTACTATTTATACTCAATAAATGTGATGATTAAACAGTTCCAAAAGAAAACTTGGGAGTGACATGTCTCCTTCCTCACTTCTGGAAAATATAGATGTTATATCAATATTCAAACGAAAATATTATTGTTTATGCAAAATTTCAGTAGCATCTATAAAATAGTCACAATGACATTTTTGTTCTAACAAAACGCTATTGACATAAGAGGTAAGTGGTAAAATTTGGTATTTTAAGATTAATATATATGTTCTCTTCATTGCAGCAAAAAAAGTAAATATCATGGTTTTTTCGCTCTTTCGCAAGATTTATTGGGGAAATCATCACCGTAGTTATTTGTTTAACATGCTTTTAATGAGTCCCTACTGTGTAACAGACACTGTAGCCAGCTCTGGGCTTATAGAATGAAAAGGAAAGCTCCTGTCCTCATGGAAACCATAACCGATTTAAAAACTGTTAGAATTGATAATAGACAGATAGATTACAGATAGGTAGATAGAAAGATAGATAGATAATTGATAGATGATTGATGGGTTGTACCATATATTTTAAATTGTGTCAAATATCCTACTGTGTACTTTACATACACTATTTGATATGATCTTTAAGGCAATCTAGTGAGGTAGATACTATTGTTAACCACATTCTCCAGATGGTACAGAGGCTAAGAGAATGTCAACGACTTGCCCATCATCTCACAGTTAAGAGGTGGAACTGGAATTTGAAGCTGTGGGTGGCTAAGTCAGAGAAAGCAAATAGGCTGAGAATATTTAATGAAAAGTTTCCAAATTTAGAAGGTGCTTGAACTCAGTCTCCAAGAAGAGTCAGAAAAGTGAAGCAGTTTGGAGCAAGAGAGGTAGCTCAGTAAGAAGGATGAGCAACATGAAGAATGGCACATTGATGAGCGGAACAGGAGGACTGGAGTAACAAAATATCATTCTGACCAGACTTGATGGCTCATGCCTGTAATCTCGATGACTCGGTAGGCTGAAGCAAGAGGATCACTTGAGGCCAGGAGTTCGAGACCAGCCTGGGCAACACAGCAAGACTCTGTCTCTTAAAAAAGATAATAATAATAATAAAAGAAAATCCTGGAGCAGTAGGCTCCATGCTGTGGAGAGTCATCGCAAGCTTTTAAACTGATGAACGATTTGGACCAACTTATATTGTAAAAGATCACTTGCTTTGGTGAGAATGCATTGAAGGAATTTCAGGCTAGAGGTGGAGAGACAAGTTTGAAAGCGGTGCAAATACATAGACAAAACATACTTCTGTTCTAAAGTGAGGAATGGGAACAGGAAAGGAAAACACTGGTTCTAAAGGTATTTTTATGATAATAACAACTGTCTTGACAACCATGACACTAATAATAATGCCATATTTATTATTTTTTACTGTGAGATGCAGTTGAAAAATATTTCCTCTTAAATATATCCGTGTTCTAATCCCTGGAACCCATGAATGTTACTATATATGGGGTGATCAAAAGGGTCTTTACATGTGTGATTAGGTGAAAAATGCTGGCGTACTCTGGGTGGGCCATAAATACAGTCACAAGCATTCTCCTAAGAGGGAGGCACAGGGAGATTTTACAGATGAATAGAGGTCAAGGTGATATGAAGGGAGAGGTAGAGATTAGATTAATGAGGCCACAAACCAAAGAATGCTGGCAGTCACCAAAAGTTGAAAGAAGGAAAGAATGGATTCTCCCCTAGAGCTTCTAGAAAGGAGTATGTCCCTGCCAACACTTTGATTTCAGCCCAGTGATTTTGATTTTAGGTTCCTGGCTTCCAGAACCATAACAGATTACATGTCATTTGTTTTAGGCCACCAGTTTGTGACAAGTTGTTGCTGTAGCCACAGACAATTAGGACATGGGAAAATAAATCTTCCTTGAATTTCTTAAGCTTCTGTAAAAACAGCCAGGTTCTGCTATATGAAAATGTGTATACTATAAAGAGAGAGAATATTTGCCTTTATTTTCTCTATAAAAGGTGTACTTTTTATATGCTATGAGGATTAGATCTATAGCCATTTGTCAGGTTAATTTCTATGTTCCAAAGGATAATAAACCTCATCACCCTGAGGGAGCTAAAAGTTTACAGCCTAGACGAGGCCCCTACATTAAGCTCTTTGACCCAAGGTAGAAGGATTGAAGTTCTGTTTCCCTGTGTAATTTCGAGGACGAATAAAATCCCAAATTCAGTATAATAGAAAATACCTGACCAGTGGTTATCAGTTGATTTTGAATTTGAATAACTAAAATGGCATATACATTTCAAAGTGACCTGAAGATAAAGACATCCCTAGGTCATAAAAGTCAGAAACTGAAAGGACATGGAGATATCCGGCTGCTGGAGAGGCTCCGGGTCAGAGGAAACCCATGTTCTTTTCTATTTTGACTCCAAGAAACAAAGGTTTTCCTCCCTCCTCTCAGGAAGAAAGGAGGACTGCAGCCTCTCTCCTGTATATAAATGTCCTAAAATCTATTTTCTTCTGTCTTCTCCTCACTTATGAATTATTTGGCCACTTGTGTAAGATCATTTTATTTTTTAATTCTGCTTTTATTGTGTTGCCCCCAAGTAAGAATTGGAACACAAGGAGCCAGCTCAGTTTTATATTTTTGTTTTTTAGATTGGAAATATCGTTTATTTAGAAAGTAAATTAGAGAAAGAAAAGAGAGAGAGAGAGATTCACCTCCCCAAGGTAGAGGAGGGGGCCAAAGCCAAGAAACATGATGGCCATAGCTCAAACAGCCCTGTGGACACACCAGAGTTTAACAAAACAGCGGTGAATGGAGAGAGAGAGAGAGAGACAGAGAGAGAGAAAGAGAGAAAGAAACAGATTCGCCTCTCCAAGCTAGGAGAGGGGACCAAAGCTTAGGAAATATGGCAGTGGCCATAGCTCAAGGAACACATGGCCATACCAGAGCTTAGTAAAACAATAGCCCAACTCAGTTATATATAAGTAATGGCTAATCTGTCTCTGGTTTTGAATGCCTCATATGCCCAGTGAGGATTAAAATTAATAAAAATAAATATTAAAAGCCCAATGTCTATGTTCTAGGCATCTCTTCAGATTTATTATCATCTACATTATTCCGATGAGAAAACTAAAGTCTGAATTTGATTAAAATCACGTTAATAATAAGTGACGTAGCCAGTATTCCATGTAAAATATACTTGATCCCAAAGTACATGCTCTGAACTATGGATTTAATGATAAACTTTGGGGCATAAGATAGAATCTAGGATTACTCAAGACTTATGACTGAGGCTTCTGTGTATACTACTATACCAAGGAGTTTATAGGAAGTCAAAAATCACTTAATTGGGGAACACCATGTATTCCATTTCTAGCATAGTGGTTTTGAGGCCATAAAAATATTTTTTCAAAAAGGTTTAACCAAGTAAAATTGTGATGTAATCAGAGAGACAAGGAGTGAAGATATACATTTCCGAGTCATTGGCATCTAGGCGCTAGATAAAGTTTTGGTTTGTTTGACTTTCCTAGAATGGGCAGAGTGAGTGAGAAGGGTCCTGAGGGTGGGACATTAAGTGCACTCTTGAAGTGTGAAAGAGCCCAGGATGTAGGGGGGATGACCAGAGGGAACAGTAGCATGGAGTGGAGTGCAAAGGGAATGCTCACAGCAGAGAAAGTAACGAAAGAATGGAGGAGGGAAATTGGGTCAGGGATACAGAAAGGTAAAACAGTATGGTGATGAACATTTGAGATGACAAATGATGGGAAAGAATCATCACTGAGATGGATTATCTCATGTATTACATGAGGTCACTTTCCACAGGCATTTTTATTATTAATTTAGAAAATAGCAAAGTAAGAGACTTATTCCATGCAAAAATAATAAGTATAATGATGACTCAAATATATGGCAAAGTATTGTGAACATCTTAATAAGCGCAAAAGGGGTTCTAAATGCACAGAGAAATGCGTCGGCTCAGAAACACATAGAACAGAAGACTATGTCAAACTACACTATAACAAGGCAGTCAGCAAAATTGTAGCTCTGGGAAACACTACAAGTAAAAAAAAAATAGATTCTCCAACAAACAGATTGCATGGGGAAAGGAGGTAGGGAGGAGGAAACCTATATATGAGGACTAATTTTATATGTCAACTTGGCTGGGTCACAGTGCCTAGATAGTTGGTCAAACGCTTTTCTGCAAAAGTATTTTTTGGATATGATAACCATTTAAATTGGTTAGATTTTGACTAAGGAAATTACCCTCCATGATGATGGAGAGCCCCATTTAAGCAGTTAAAAACCTTAAGAGAACAAAGACTGACCTTCAAGCAAGAAGGAATTCTGTCTGCAGCCTGCCTTTAGACCTGAGCTGTAGCTCTTCCCTTGGTCTCCACCCTGACAGCCCTGCTCTGCAGATTTTAGACTTACCAACTTCCAGTCATGTGAGATGTGAGCCAATTCCTTAAATCTCTCTCTCTCTGTGTGTGTGTGTGGGTGTGTGTGTCCCTGTCTTTTTCTCTCTCTCTGTCTCACTATCTGTCCTGTCTCTGTTTCTCTCCCTCTCTCTCTCTCTCTCTCTGTCTCTTTCTCTCTCTTCATCTCTCTCTTGCTCTCTATTACATATTCATATGTATTCAAACATTTATATTATTTTGGTTTCATTTCTCTATTGTTTTTTTTTTTCCTCTAGAGAACCTTGACAAATACACCATAGATGAAAAGAGACTTAGAATATATAGAAAAGTAAAAAAGGGAAAAATATAGTGCATATGAAACTATAAAAAAGAAAAGTGATATGATAAAAGTCAAATAATGGTTATTTATGGGGGAAGGGATAGAGCTGTGACTGGGGTGGAAAATGGAAGGAGCTTCTGGATTATTTGGTAAAATTTCATTTCTTGATGTGGGTGATAGGAACAAGTGTATTCACCCTATAAAAATTTATGATGCTACGCATGTGTTTTGCATGTGTTTTCTAGATCTGTGTTAGATTTTATCATAAAAAAGCAAAAGAAACCAGAGAAGAAAGATAATAATAGTCACCTGCTATTAATAATAGCTAACTCAAATTAGTGCATAATTGCCTTGGAAACCATAAATGTGCTAAGTGTCTTAAGTACTACAGTTCAAAAGTAACTTTTTATTGCATAACATTTCTCTTTGCTTTTGTGAAATGACTGACCTGTTATTAATTAGAATAAAGGAATAATACAATAACAGCTCTAACTTTTTGCATAATAGTTTCCACAGAATAAATTCAAAAGACTATTCTGGTGGAATGAGAACTCAGGTCACTGTTCATCGGTTAAAAGTTAGTAAATCAGTTAAGGAAAGACCCCTTGAGCAGCCCAAGCTACAACACCTCTTGGCTTGTGAATTCTTGGCACTCAAGGCCAACAGGAAGCCAGATCTGCTATCCAGTTTCTGCAGGTGCAAACTCAGCCAAATAAAGAGATGCCAACCCTATTAATGGGATCACTAGAAAACAGTTTATAAAAGCTGCATAGTGAGAACTGAGCAAGATGTTGGAGACTTAACATTATCTATACCAGAACAATTATCTTTGCCAGCATTGGTCAATAGCTTACAGGAAAAACAAACTTAATGAACCACTGATTACTAGGTTCCTATTTGAGCAGCAAGGGGGAGGGATCAAGTAAAGAATAAGGGTGTATTCTAAAGTTTTTGTAGTCAAAAACAGATCTGCATTTCCAGATATATGTTGGGTTAAATGTGTCATTAGCACATAAAAATGAATACATTCAAAAGCAATCACATATTCCTCTCCCAAAATATTGTCTCTTCCTAACATCCCTATCTCTATTCATGGTAAAATCTACATCTAAATTTCCAGAAATAAAGTCATTTTTCTTCTTCCTCAATATTTTCTCCAATCAGAGGCCAAATACATTTAATTTCGAAGCTTTTGACACACATCTTGTAACTGTCCACTTAAGCAAATGAAACACTGCCTGAATCTTTTCACGTCTCTTCATCCCTGCTTTCAATATCCTAATTCAAGCTCTTACTCTTCTTGGTGGACTACTGTGAGTCTCCTAGTTCTTCACGTCACCACCTTATCTCTATTCCAACTCCTCTTATGAAACATGATGACATTAATAAATACCAGATGTATTAATGACAACATCTTTCTCCTTCACAACAAAACTAGTACCAAGAGGAAAAAAAAAATCGTCACGGGTGCATTATCTCACAGCACTATTAAAGCTTTTCAGGTTGGTGATTTGAGCCTTTGTCACATTTTCCCAATTACGTTCTTGGTCTTGTCTGTCTCATCACCTTAACTTATTACTCATCAGTCACATGGGCCCCGTCCTCTATGTATCCCACACGACATCATCTTGTCCCTTTGTTCTAGGTGCCTCCTCTAAGGGCTTCTCAAACTTGAATGTGCATCAGAATCACCTAGGGGACTTAAAACCCCGGGTCTCAGTTTGAATTTCTAATGCAATAGGTGTGGTGGTGGGTCGTAAAAGCATATATTCTTCTAACACTTTCCCAGGGAGTGCTGATGCTGCTGGACTGGGGCTCATACTTAAACACCACCACTCACACTAAACGTCTTCCCTCTATTTCTATGTTTGCAATAAACCACTGAAAGCTTTATGCAACATTATTTCCTGCTATCTCTGGCCAAAGCCTCCCCAGTCCAAAGCCATCAAGATACTTGTCTTTTCTCTGAATGCCTATAGTGTCATATTTCTCTTCATGTCACCATCTTATCTCTATTCCAACTCCTTTTTTTTTTTTCTTTTTGAGTTGGAGTCTCACTCAGTCGCCCAGATTGGAGTGCAGTGGCCACTCCCGGCCACCGCAGCCTTGACCCGCTGGGCTCCGGCTATCCTTCCGCCTCAGTCTTCCAGTAGCTGGAACTACAGGCGCGCTCTACCACGCCCAGCTAATTTTCTTTGATTTATTGTAGAGATGAGGTCTCCCCTGCCCAGACGGGTCTCGAACCCGCGGGCTCAGGCAATCCACTCACCTCAGCCTCCCAAAGTGCTGGGATGACAGGCTGAGCCACCGAGCCCAGCCCAACTCCTCTTATAAAACATGATGACATTAATAAATTTCAGTTATATTAATGACAACATCTTTCTCCTTCACAACAAAACTGGTACCGAGAGGAAAAAAAAATTCTGCATACTCTTTGAGGATAATGTACATGTTTACATTTTCTAAATGATAGATTCACAGCAAAAAGTATGGCATCTTATCTATGAGACATGAGATAAATATCGTCTGCCCACTAAATAAATACATCTGAAAGAAGATATAATAATTCTGCCACAAATATCTACTGACATATGAACTGGCAAAGGTAATATAAGGTTGTCTTTTGGTACAAAGCTTGGTTTTTCACGTGCCCATGCTTTGCCAATGCACCTGGGACTGCTGTTGTGATTTCAGCTTTTGGAACCAATGACTGTGTTTTGGGGCAAAATATTGGGGCAAAATATTTCAGCAGTTCAATTACAGTATTTTATCATATAATGAGGAAAAATAACACAATATTTCAAATCTCATACATTAATTCTATTTTTTTCTTTTTCTTCAGAGGTAGTGTGAATTTCAGAGTAAAATAAGGAAAAATAACACAATATTTCAAATCTCATACATTAACTCTATCTTTTTCTTTTTCTTCAGAGGCGGTGTGAATTTCAGAATAAAATGACCTTGAATAAAAAGCCTCATGATCTCAGCTGTACATGGTGACTCGTCCCTGGCATCTCTGCACTTGGGGAAGCCAGGGCTGGAGAACTATTTAAGTTCAGAATTTGAAACAAGCCTGGGCAATATAGTGAGACCTTGTATCTACAAAAAAATAAAATAAAATAAATTAGCTAGGTGTGTTGATGCATGCCTTTAGTCCCAGTTACTCGGGAGGCTGAGGCAGTAGAGTTACCTGATCTCAAGAGGTGGAGGCTGCAGTGAACCGTGATTGTGCCATGGCACTTCAGCCTGGGCGAGAGAGTGAGAACCCAACTCAACAAAACAAAACAAAACAAAACAAAAGTCTCCTGATCTCTCACAGCAATGCAATAGAACCATAGTTTATCTGGTTGTCTCTACCAAAATCACCTCAACACTTCAACAAAAATCTAATATAGCTCCCACTGGGGCTGACCTAGTCCTTTGTTTCTTTTTTCCTCTCCTTATTTGCAGTAACTGTGGAAGCATGTTTGGACTTCATGTTTTTGCTCTTGTTGCCTTTAGAGCAGTGGCATGGCTTCCTTGAGCAATGTGTTAGAATTAAGAATCTTGTGTTCTAACTTTCCTGCTGCCCCTATCCAGCTGGTGAAATGCATTATCTGATTAGACTTTGTGGCTTTTTTCCATCACATGGTAAGAGAAAAATGTCTTGTTTATCTCTGGCTCTTTGGACAGCTCTTCCTTTCTTGAGAGATGTAGCTTCCATGGTACAATAAGGTAACATATCATTGTCCAGAAAAGGTTAATGCAACCTCTGAAAAGTAGTTTTTATTTGAATCAGGAATAGTATGCTCTTTATATTCATTACGACTGAAGTATATTTAGCTCATAAATTGCCATTTCTATTATTGTTAGCCCTATGTATCAGCATGACATAGCTGCTCAATGCACTTAAGTAAGAGTCACAACTGCTAGTTAGTTGATTCACCAATCAATTACACACCTATAGCAGTCCACATATTTTTCATTTTAAATAACATTATTTTCATTGTCAGTATCTCATTAAGAGGTCATAGAAACATTAGTGAAAAGTGATTGAGTGATACTTTGAATTTAGAACAAACCTCAGTAGGATGTTTCAAATATATGCTAAAGTAATAAGAAAGATAATTGATGTGAAAGATGAAAAAAAAACCAGATAAAAAGCCACATTGTAAATATACATGTTTGAATTCCAAGAGATTAATGCTATTTTATTAATTTCTAACTTCTACTTTCATATATTCCTATACTCTTCTGTATTAATTTCTTAATGTTTTACAGCACTCTGAAGATAGGATAGAGTTAATATGGTACTCATTCATGTCTCAAATATTTATAAATGAAGAAACTGAAGTTCAGAAATGCTGAAGAATTTGTCATTTATAAGGTAACAGACCAGAACAGGAAATTACTATTGTTCCCCCATGCAAACTAATATTTAATCTGGAGGTAAAGGCATGCTTGTGAACAAAGAACATACATTATCATGATTCTTATTCAATGTCTATGTATTTCTCACAATATTCAACACAGTACCTATAGCATAATAGGACAATATATGTAGGGGAAAAATGCTAATAAATGTTACTTCAGAATTTCATTTGTTCTGAAAAATTGAAGCCTTGACATTATCAATGATTCAAAATTGCCTTAGTTTCAGGCTTCTGGTCAAGATGGAGAAGCTTCTTGGTTTACTCTCCCAACTAACAACTAAAAAGCAACTCTATAAACTGGTCAAAATATATCAAACAATAGTACTTGAGACATTGAATAGCAAGCAATGAAATAAAGTGACCCCCAAGAGATGAGCACTAAGATTGCTCCAGCATATTGTTGGAAGAAGTTAAGTTTCCAGGCCACGGTGCAAGGAGAGCAAGCCCCAGTAGACACAAGCAGTCTCCTGTCTTGAATAGATAAAGCTGAGAGACCAGGGAAGAAAGGTGAAGCAGCTAGAGTTCACATGGCAAATGAGACAAAGAGAGAGATGCATGTGGAGAATTCAGAAAACTACAGAGTGTCCTTCTTTGATGATTCATTGGAATACTGATCAGCATACGAGTGTGAAGAAACTATTGATGTCCGGGTAAAAAACCACCCAAAATTAATATAAGAAGCAGTGCCTGATTGCGCCATAAGCCCCAAACAGAACTTGTTCTCATTAGTCATGGTAGAAAACATCACACTTCAAGAGTCATCTGTTAAAGAACTCAGAAGGGCCATGCTTCAGTAATGGGGAAAAAATTAATGCTAGACTAAATGCAGCTCTCATCTGACCTTACAAATCTTAAAAACAAGATCTGAATGTCACTTTCCATGTAACATAACAGCGTCCTAAAATAAAGCTTAAGGATATTTATGGAAATAAAAATAATCTACCATCTCTCAACAAGTAAAAATTCATATTCAGGCAATTGATCAAAGATCGAAAGGTCCAGAAAGAAGCAGAAAAATACAACCAATACTGAGGGGAAAAGTAAATTAATAAAAAATAACCTAGAAATGATACAATGTTATTAGTAGAAACTAACATTAAAATAATTATAATTGTATTCCCTATGTTTAAGAACCAGTAGACGTAGAAGACATAAATAAATACATGAATCAAGCTTCTTGAGATAAAGCCAAAACACTGAGCTAAAAACTCAATTTAATAGAATTGAAAGCATATTAATATTGCAGAGAAAAAAATTAATGAACTTGACAACAGAGAAATAGAAACTCTCAGAAATAAAAACTAAAAAAAAAAAAAAAAAAGACAGACTAAGCAGTCATGAATCAATGGATAAATTAAGCCTTCAAATACATATGCAGCCAGGCTCGGTGGCTCAGCCTGTAATGTCGCGCCTTTGGGAAGCTGAGGTGAGTGGATTGCCTGAGCCCGCGGGTTTGAGACCTGCCTGGGCAGCGAGACCTCATCTCTACAACAAATCAAAAAACCAGCCGGGCGTGGTAGCACATGCCTGTAATTCCGGCTACTTAGAAGGCCGAGGTGGAAGGATCGCCGGAGCCCAGCAGGTCGAGGCTGCGGTGGCCGGGATCGTTCACTGCACTCCAGTCTGGGCGACAGAGTGAGACTCCAACTCAAACAAACAAACAAACAAAAAAAAACAAATACATATGCAATTGTAGTCCCTAAAGGGAAGGGAACAAAAGAGGAACTAAAAAGAAAATGCTTTCATAGTGGACAAATTTTTTCCAAATTTGAAGGAAACTATAAACCCACAAATCCAGGAACCACAATGAGCCCCAAGTAAAAGAAACATGACTTAAACTATTCCAATGTCATAATCATAAGTAGATTGCTTAAGATTAATAATAAAGACAAAAATTATACAAACAGCCAGAGGGGGAAAAAAGACATGATAGATGATAGATAGGAATATAAGAATGACAGCACATTTCTTGTTGGGAATATTGCCAAGTGAGAAGATAGCAAATAAAACCTTTAAAGCACTGAAAGAAAAAAAAAATCTGGCAACCTAGGATTTTTTGCTCAGGAAAAAAACTTAAAAAACAAAGATGAAGCAGACATTTTTAGAAATATGAAAGCTGAAAGAATTTAAAACCAGGAAATCTGCAAAAGAAATGTTTAAAAAAAATCCTTCAAGCAGATAGAAAATGATACCAGAGAAAAAATATGAATCTGCCCAAAGTAATTAATATACTGAAAATAGTAACTACATGAATACACGTGCTTTTTAATTATTAGTGTCTCTTTAGAAGACAATCAAATATTTAAAGCAAGAATAGTAATAATAATGTATTATAGAGTGCGTGAGAAAGCAAAATGGATAACAGAAGTAAAAATGGTGACTTGAGAAATGAAGTAGGAGTTTAATACTGTATGTGAAGCAGTACAAATATCACTTGAAGGTAGATGATATTAAATCAAAGGTGTACTATAAGCCTCAAAGACACCATTAAAATAAAGTAACCAAGAGTTGTAGCTATTGAGCCAAAAAAAGAGATCTATGAAATCATAATAATTAATGAAAAGTGAGAGAGAGAGAAAGAGCAAAAAGGGAACAAAGAATACACGAGGCAAATAGAAAAAAAAATATCAGGATGGTAGATCCAAACCCATTTACATCAATGAGCACATTAAATGACATAAACGTTTCAGTGAGAAGACAGAGATTGTGAGGTCAGATGACACCTATACTTACAGGCTACAGGAAACTCGATTTAAACATAAAGATACAAATAATTTAAAAGTGAAAGGATGTAAAAACTTATAGCTTGCTAGCAATTATCAAGAGAAAATTTAAATAATTACATTAACGTGAGACAGGATAAGTTTCAAGGCAAAAAATATTACGATGAATAATGGACATAATGTTACAATGATCAAAGAGTCAATTATTCAAAAGGATATAATATTTCCAAATAATTATGTACCTAGTAATGGAGCTGTAAAATATCTCAAATAGAACCAAAAGGACAAAAGAAAAAAAAAATCAGGCTGTGATTATAGTTGTAGGAGATTTCAACATTGATCTCTCAATAGTTGATAGGAGTAGAAAGAAAATCAATACAGATACAGATGACAAAGATTATCAATCAACTTTCCTCAATATCTATGAAAAGCTTTCTTCTTAGTGTGTATATACTCACCACCTGGACAAGTTGCCCAGCCCAGGAGTGGGTACCATACCTTATTTAAACTGATATAGTTAGAGTTCTCAAATGTTTAAAAATCTTGACTGAGAGATTACAGTCTGAAGCTAAAATATAAGACACCTTTTCCACAAGGGCGGCAGTATTGGAGGTGCCAATAGGCAAAGAGATAGAGAAATGAGGAGACTGATAGAGAATTAAGAGACTGGTGTGATGCTTTGTGGTACCCTGATTGCTGGTTTTCTTTCTGATGCCTGCCCTCCTCTCCTTTTTGTGTCTTAGTTTGTCAACTTTTAATTGACTTTGTAAAACATCTCAAAATCTGTTTCTTCTCTAAGAATCCAGGGCGACACCGAAAAGCATGCATCGTGCAAACATGAAGTCCAAACGTATTGGTTTGACTTCTGAGATCCTGCCTTCCTTAACTCTTGAGGTCCTTGCTGACTCACTCATTTTCCATAGGAAAGCAGTAGCCCTGCAGGAGAGCATTCTTATTCTGATGATTCACCCTCCTTGATATTCATTTCTCAGTTTTTCCATTTTTTCCTTCAGGCTCCCCAACCAGACTGCACATTATTTAAGGTGATTGGGTTTTATCTTGAAAATCCAGGAATACCCCCCTACTTCAAGTTCATGAAAGTCCTATGATTAGCAGTTATTACAAAATATTCTTTTTTTTTTTTTTTAATTTGTTGCCCAGGTTGAAGTGCAGTAGCATGCTGCTCATGGTCACCACAGCCTTGACCTGCTGTGCTCAGGTGATCCTTCCGCCTCAGCCTTCCAAGTAGCTGGAAGTACAGGAGTGTACCACCACACCTAGCTCATTTTTAAAATTTATTGTAGAGATGAGATCTTGCCAAATTGCCCAGGTTGGTCTCGAACCCCTGGGTTCAGGCAATCCTCTTGCCTCTGCCTCCCAAAGTGCTGGAATTACAGGCGTGAGCCACCACGCCTAGCCTACAAAATATTCTTTAATGATAATAAATCATCAAGGTTTTGTAGATTGGTTTAGGGACCTGAGCATTTATAACTGTATTTTTTATAAGAGAATATATTCTAATTTTTGTATTGGTTTATAAATAATTAGTTGGAATTCAATTCATTCTTATATTGGAGTATTTCTGTATTGACAGGTAAATACATTCATATAAAAACTTGATTCTATAGTTTTATCCATAACAATATATTATAACTAGGTCCATTGTATAATTATTAGAGGTTTACAGCAATTAAAAATATTACTTGATCCATCCCGGAACTTTTTAATCTGCTGATAAGTATGAATTCAAAGAAAAATAGTACCTTGCTTTTCTTTTTTAAATTTTCCCTTAATTAATGCTGCTTGATGCCTTTTCATTCCCAGGTGCAAAAAAGATGGTTAATGAATGCTATTAATAAATGAGAAACAATATTAAATATTAATTTTTACCACTTTTTTGTTCTCAATAATGTAGAAGAATTTTCCCTAAGGCATTTGTCTTAGTAACCTCATTGTAAATTGATTCTAAAACATTTAAAACTTAAGAAGTTATTGTAAATATCCTCAGTTGTAGAGTGACCTAGGCCAGAGATAACCTTAACCAGAATGGAAATGACAGTAATAAAATATGTAAGATCTGACAGTTTTCTCTTGAAAATATGAAAATGAATCTCACCATCTTAGAGTTGTTTCACTTTTGATATATAAAAGGTGAGGTGTACAGATGAGGAGACTTGACATGGATCTGTGGTCAAATCTCATCTCTGCCATTTACTATTACCCTGCATGACCCTGTGCAAAGCTATACTGTTTCTCTAGTCTCAGTTTTATTTCTATAAAAAATCTGGATGATATTAGCATTCAAATCAAAGACTTGTGGTGAAGTTTAAATAAGTTAAAATAGGTAAAGTGCTCACTAGAAGATAATTGCTCAATAAAATTTAGATTAAAATATCTTCAAGAAAAAAGTAATAGTTTTGTTTGATTCAGGTTGATAAGTAGATTTAGTTCAAAGTGTCTGTACAAAATATAACAGCTTTATCAAATAATAAATTCTTAAAATGACTCATTCATCATTCTTTAAATTATATTAGAAGCTTTATTTTTCTATCTAAAAATGGTAGAGTTTTATGCTATCCAACTTAGAGACTACTTATATTTGGTGTTAACCTAACTGGTATTAAAATAATTAAACAAAAACAAATTTAATCACTACATTATTATTTTCCCTCCATGCCAAACTGTTTTGGCCAACTTGTATTTTTTCTAAGTAAATTAACTGAATACTATGGCATTATATGGCTGTACACTCAAAATATCTCCACCCCAGCAACTTGACATTTTTGTTAAAAAATTATTTTCTATTTCATTGCACAAGTCATAATTTCTAGGAAAGCAAGTGCTCTTTCTGGGAAAATAAGTGCTCTTTCTTCAGAACAAGTGGCCTTGTCATGTTGCCATTAGTCCAGAGTGTGGATATTACCCACCGGTAAGGTGATTCAGAAGCCAGGTATGATAAAAGGAGATGGTGCCTTTAAATAACTAGTAGAAAAGCCTGGCAGCAAGAGAATATCAGGCCATTACTGTAAATTTCACTGACAGTAAAGGGCTGTAGGGGTTAGGGAAAAGGAGAGGAGTTACACAATAGCCACTGGCCGGAGTAATTAGTTGGAGTAATGAAGAGAGAGGAAAAGTGTGTTGGACACCGAAGCCCTGAACTGTCAGCATTATTGTTCTCCAAGGCTTTGGAAGAACAGTGCTCTTCTGAGCCTTTCAGTAGTTGCTACACATGACTACTCATGAAGAGAGTAATTAAGAAATGTCAGTGCTTCCCTGGAAGAAAAATTAACACCCATATCACACAGAGTGTCTCCCGGAAAGAACCACATTTTTTGTTGTTGTACTAAAATATTGATAGAGTGGTATTTGTACTTCTTACCACTCAAGAGCATGATCGATGATCAATTAAACAAACCCAACAATGTCACTCTTCCTTTCCCCGGTATGCCCTTCTTCTACACTCAAAGAAACACATCCAAGCTGGATGGAAATTATCTTGAGCCCTGTATTCAAAGTATCCCACATTCCCCAGCCCCTAGATTACTCTATGTCACATCACCTTATTTTGTTTTTACTGCGGTATTTGTCACTATTGGAAATTATCTTATGTATACATTCATGTATTTATCACTTCAATAGATTTTAAGCTCCATGAGGGTGAAAATTTTGTCCTTTTGGTTCACCATTGTTTTGCAAGAGATTGGAAAAGTATCTGGCAGTAGCAAATGCCGAATACATATTTCTTAAAGTAAAATAATCCAAGAATAGCATTTTGTTTAGGAAAACTATAATGTGAAGCCTCACACATGCCTTAGGAGGCTAGGTTCTCAGTTAAAAGCAATCGATGTTATATAAAAACATAAAATATCAAGGTAAGCAACATACTGAAGTGTTATAAAATATATACTTTTAAAAAATAGATTGAATGGCTAAAAAAACTCACTCAAAAGTTATTGCAAAAAAGAAGCTATTCTATGTAACTCAAAATTTCTAACAAAAAAAGTTTGTCTTCATTCTGCAAAAGATAAATTGTTGTTTTTTTCTTGCAGAAGTAAACTATTAAGGACATGAAAACACAGACATTACAGAGCAAAAAGGTGAGACACCAATCCTGCACTAATGAAGCTAATCAAATCAAACACTCTTTTCCCATTCCATTCCAACTTATTTACTCTGCTCTGTGAATTAAGCAGTTGTGTCTATATGGCTAATTGTAGCTTTGATTCTCCAATTTGCTCTTTAATCAGATTGCATTAGAGGTAAATATTTATCTCCCCAAAGTTGCAGACTTTATGGCTGGAAAGAAACAAAAGAGAATGTTTTGCATTTTCCAGGTAGAACATATTTTGATTCAGGAAGGAAATAAGTTGAGTCCCAAGAATGAACAAGATATTTTATCAGTTTGAGAGAGCTTTAACTGAAAACAGAATTGATAATGATTTCTGAATAAGATTATTTTCATCACAGCTGACTGCTCATTGTTTCATTAATTCTATAATAAGAATAAGTGGATAATAAAAATGTTCTCTAACTGCAACAGTTCATTATGACTACTATAAAACAGTATAATGTAGTGGCAATGCTCTAAATTTTTGGAGCCAGAATGTCTGGGTTTGAATCCTCGCCCTGTTACTTAATAGTTATATGATGTAGTTACATAAAGAGTTGTATTTATTCAACTACAAATTTGGAATAATAATAATATCGACCTCAAAGCATTATTGAGAGAATTATATGAATTAAATACATAAAAAAGTACCAAATGTTGGTTATGACTGGCGTTATTATAAGAAGATATCGCCGGATGCCTCATAGTTATATTCATTTTCTAGCCATTGTCAAGCTTCCTTCCTTCCTTTCTTTCATTCTTTCCTTTCTTTCTTTCATCTACAATGTCAGCAATTTAATAACATAAGCAATATCATATAAATTATATAAAATTTTTATTACTTGAAAAAATGAAGAGAAAAGTAAACATGAAAAATCACTGATTTCTATTCTGAGTTCATTCATATATATGTATGTAAAACATGACAAATAGCGTATGAAGGAAAGTGACACAGCACTAATATATTAATCTACTCATTCACTTATTCAGCAAACATATATATTTTTAAATTTTTTATCTTGAAGGTGTAGGGTACAATTCAGTGTTAGGTCTACAAATGCTCATTATGCAGGTACCCTTGTTGATGAGGTGTGTCCCCCACACCTCGACCCCGGCAGTTTCCCACTACTGCTAACCCCTTTCTTATAATATTATGATAATTGTTCAAGGTCTCCTTATGAGTAAAAACGTGGTACTCAGTTCTTTATTTCTGTGATAGATCACTCAGTATTATAGAGTTTAAGTCCATCCAAGTTGCTACAAAGTTCATAATTTTGTCCTTCTTTATGGCTGCCTAATAGTCAGTAAATATATTTTAAGAACCAATTCTATGTCACGTCCAGGAGATACAATTAGTGATCAAGATATATAAGGTCTTGATTTTAAAGAGTTAATAGTAAATAAAAAAAATCATTTAATGTGTGTTCCTGAGAAAATAAGAAGCTATCTGGTGCCACCTCCAAAATTCAGGTAACGCCAATGTGATATTATTAAGCAGAGGGGCCTTTAGAAGTAATTAGGCCATGAGTGTTCTTCTTTGTGAATGGGATTAAGCTCTTATAAAAGTCTCCACATCGCATTTGCTTAGTAGTTTGCTCTTTCTTTCCTTCTTGCTCATCCATCTTCCACTACGTGAGGAAACAGTAAGAAAACCCTCACCAAATACCGAGACCTTGACCTGGAATTCCAGCCTCCAGAACTATGAGAAATAGATTTCTGTTCACAGTATTATAAATTACCCAGTCGGTGGTATTCTGTTATAGCAGCACAAGTGGACTAATACGCTGGTAACATTTTCTCCTGTCTTTTAAATAAATCAAATTTGCTGTGGTTGTTCATGTAATTTTCTGTTTTAAAAGTATCATTTTTGCTTCTGTCTAGATCTTTAATTACACAATTCTGAGATCTTCCATGTTAATAGTTTTTAAATCCTTAGAAATTATCAGCTTTCAGTGAAAACAAACTTACAGTTGTTTTGTCACTCAAGACATTGCCAGGCCAGGGCAGTGTGTCAAAATTTAATAGCAAAACTTTTCACTAGGTAAGATTAATGTCAAATATATCATTTTAAAAAATCATACTTTTTACTAAAAGTGAAGTTGTCATCTACCTGCAAAAGCACCCGAGGAGGGCAAAGACATACACCTAAATGAAAAACAACTTTCGTTGACTACCTCAGCAGAATTTCACATTGCTAACATTGAGCAGAATGCATTTTAATTGATACTAGGTTTCTATTCTCTAGGGAACTGCTTCCTCTTACTTGAATTTGGAATATCATGTAACACAGTTGACCATGCCTTGCTTGAGCATTGACTTCTAATCTCTTGGTTTTCATCTGTCTTCTGCTTTCAGTTTGCTTTGTACACTTCAGCTTCCTCAGCGACTATTAACACTTGAATTACAGTGGGTCAGTGCTGGTCCACTTCACAGTCCACCTCTGGGTGAGCTTGTGTAATCCCACAATTTTGCCGTCTCTATGGAGATGCCTCTTTGAGCTCAGAATCAAAGTGTAGGAGAAACATATAGGTCTAACTGCCAACTTGGTATCTCATGTTCATGATGTCTCACAGCCATCTCAGATTTAACATGTCCAGAACTGTTCTTTTGATCTCCCCCAAATCCTTCATCTTCAGCTTTTTTTCCCATTTTAATAAATAACAACTCTATCCAATCATGTCAGAAACATGTTACACTCTCTGTCGTGTCAGAAACAGGGTACTTATACTTGAATCCCCTTTTCCTTTATCCTTCACACCCAAGCTTGTCCATTTTGACTCAGTAATATATCTCTATAACTTAAATTCCTTTATTCCTTTCTAGCCTTTTGCTGCCAGTTCAGTCTAAGCTACCCTTTTCTTTTTGTGTGTAAAACATGCCCTAATCTCCCAATTCTTGTCCCTTTCAATTCATTCTCTATAGAGTAACAAGTGTAATCATATTTTTCAATAAGTGAATTTAATTATGTCAACTCCATGCTTAAAATCCCTCCCATTGGATTTAAGTTTGGTTTTTCTGTACATGAAATGATCTAACTCCTTCTTCATTCTCCGGCCTCACCTCCTACTCACTTTTAAATTGCTCACTAAGTTCCATTCACATGGCTTTTTCATTCTTTTCAAAATATGGCTATTCCTGGAATTAATATTCCTCTCACACTGCAGTTGACTAAGTGCTACTTATCTTGCAGATCTATACTCTAGAGAAATAATTCTGAAATATATGCTATTATACACTGGGGGGGTGTAAAAAATGTATACACAAAATGTATAGATAGAGATGTTATCTATGTATTACTTTGCCATAATCAGAAGTATCTGGATGTTGACAGTAAACACTTTGAATACCTCTTGTAATTGCAGAAGTCAAACCTGACTTGTATTCATCTTTTGTTATTGGTATATATTGAATATATACCTAAGCACTTTGGTATATATTGAGTATTACAATTTTAATACAGTTTTTTTCCTTTATAAAATGTGCATAACTTTTTGGCGCCTTCTGTATATGTTACTTTATATATATATACACACACACACACACACACACACGTATATATAATGTACTCATTATCTCATGAACTTTATTATATCTTCATATAATTTATCCTAAATAACACTCATATGTGTATCCATTTTTTCCTTGAGTGCCTACCTTGCCCACTAGACAATAAGCTCCATAGAAGCAGGGGTAGCTATTTGTTTCCTGTTGAATGCCAGCACTTATCAAGAGGTGTTCAATAGATAAATGATTGAATTAAAATAAAAGAGCAAAGGATTTATATAACTCACCTGTTGTAAATCATAGGCGGCCTATAGAAAGACCCTCAGGAGTTATGGAGAGATGAAGTGGTGGGCTGAGGTTGAAAGATTAGCATCAACTCAAGAAAGTGACAGTCTCCTTGCCTATGGTTTGTGAGACAAAGAATCAAGGGAAAACTAAAAGGAGACATGCAGGTATCCTGCACACAGATTTTGCATTTTATTTCCCCTATCTCTCCCTTACAGTTTTGCGCTCTAATTGGCAATACAGCTCTATTCAACACAGGGAGAAAGAGACATCTTTGATGCAAGTTAGTTTGCTTTCCAGAAAAGTATTACATAATCACATATGTGAGCATATCATTTTCAGTCACAGTTGTGTATAGCTTTAAGAATCAGAAACTGTGAGGTGTTTCAGGAATTGTTCGTTGAATATGTGCTGTTGGAAGGATGACACTCCTCATTGTTAAATACATATTCACCATAGACCCTGCTGGGATTCTAACGTGATGCCGTTGATTTCAGGATCCCTGGTGGAATTTGCGAAGTCTCTTCAATCATCAGGTGATAATATTTATACTTCTAAGACATAAGTGTTCACGCGAAAGGGAAGATTTATCAAAGACTGATTCTGCAGAACTGATCCTAATGGCTTACTGGCAATTTGTTGAGGGAGATTTTTTTCTTTAAGATCATTTAGAATAAACCAAATTTTAGAAATGGACCAAGTCTCAAAGAGGACTTCATTCAATCATTTTGATTTATCGATTAAAAAAAAAATGAGGCCCAGAGAGGTGAAATGACAGAATCAGGATAAATATCAGTATCTCCTGCTTGAAACTGAGGATTCTTCAACTGTATACAGGATGCCGAAAAAGATATCACAAATAATTTCAATGAGATCAATATTTATTGAAAATGCTTTTTAGTGGTTAGTGCACTTAATACTCATTTAGGATATCAACTTATTATGTTTTAGAACCCCACTCTAATTATAAAAAATGTATTATCAAATATGTATTGAACACTTACTATCCTAAAAAAAATATAATTTGGTAATTACATCACATTATAAATAATAAATTATAAAGATCTTAGAAATGGTAATTATAAAGTAAATTTAAAATAAATTTAAAGTCTTTAGAAAGTAAAGTAGATTTTCAAATTATTTTGAGTTTACAAAATAAATCATGAATGAGATCAATGAAAACGTTTGAAATGCTAATTGTCTGCAGAAATATGTGTTATTTTGTTTCTATTTCCCCACATCATTTTTAACTCTTTTAGTAATGCTTCACTTGGGTTATGTTTTCAGTGGGAAATTGATAAATATTTAATGATAATGATTATATGAAAGCCTGAGGATTCAGGGCTTGAGGCAGGGAGAACTACAGACCATTCTTACTAATACATTGTTATTATTTGTACTTTTGAGCCTCCACTATGTATTCCATCAAGAACAGGAAGATGGCCATCATACTGGGGCTAATTCAAGACACAATAAATTACAGCAAAGATGTGTAAATTCATCTTAAGGAAAAGAAATTAAGTAAGACTTGTTTATAACTGAATAGGATATATTACATTAGCTAAAGAGAAGTGTAAATCAGAAGATTGAATTGCCTTGGAAGTGTAGAACAAAGTAGAGTTCCAATGAAAATATTGGCAGTGTCTATCTAAGCACTTTTAAGGGAAGAGGAACTTTTAGCTAATACGTTCCATTATTTTTATTCTATTGGGAACATTCAGGTTTTGAAGTTACACAGAGCAAAGTTTAAATCTTGGTCCTGCCACTTCCAAAGTAAAATCTTGGACAAAATAATGCATTTATGAGTTTTGTTTCCCTTACTTGTAAAATTGAGCTAATAATGGCTATAATAATAATGTTTATTATGAGCATTAAATGATATCGTATAATAATAATCCACGTACCCCCGAGGACTTATGTGGCTGGCACTATTCTAAGGACTTTACATAAATACTCTCATATGATGCTTATAAAAACCCTACAAGGATTATACTAGAGTCGATAAAATAATGGCAGCCGAAAAAGCTTTGTACCCTGCTCAGCAAGGAATAACAAATAGCAACAACAAAAACAAAACAAAAAACACAGATTTGAACTAGATTATTAGACCTCAGAGCCCACTCTCTTAACTTGTCTTCATACGGCTTACCTATGTCTTGAGTTACAACTGATACAGGTGTAAGTCTACAACAATCAGTAACTATTACTAGTAATAATATAAATAAAGCCGGGCTCGGTGGCTCAGCCTGTAATCTCGCGCCTTCGGGAGGCTGAGGTGAGTGGATTGCCTGAGCCCGCGGGTTCGAGACCCACCTGGGCAGTGAGACCTCATCTCTACAATAAATCAAAAAAATCAGCCGAGGGTGGTAGCGCATGCCTCTAATTCTGGCTCCTCGGAAGGCTGAGGCGGAAGGATCGCGGGAACCCAGCAGGCGAGGCTGCAGTGGCCGGGAGCGGCCATTGCACTCCAGTCTGGGCGACCAAGTGAGACTCCAACTCAAAAAAAATAAAAAATAAATAAATAAATAAAAACAAGATGTTGTAATCAGACCCACTAGGTATTCAACACATCAACTGGTTTCTTTGGTTTTGACCCTTGTTAGCTAAAAATGATTAAGCAACTAATTTTTGACTTACCAAATAAGTTGACCTTCAGCCACAGAAACTGCTTTTCATGCAGACACTAGCATTCCAGGATGCTTGATAATAGGTTTTGTAAATTAACAATTGGCACTCAGGCTTTGTATATTATTAATGACTTTGATTCATATATAAGTATGCCTGGAAAGATGGAGTCCTTCTTGTGAGGGCTAGGTTCTTAGTAATGAATGCCAACCCATTAGGTCATTTGAGAGGTTATCAACCAGCTTGTGGTCACTTTGGATCCGATCTTCCTTCAACTTTCCACAATTATATCATTTGAACTTCCTTATAACATGCTTGTTTATTTTTATACTTCCAATGTCTTGAAAGCAAATGCTTGATATATTTTCTCTTTTAAATAGAAAACCGCTGGGCCCGGTGGCTCAGCCTGTAATCCTGCGCCCATGGGAGGCTGAGGTGAGTGGATTGCCTGAGCCCGCGGGTTCGAGACCCGCCTGGGCAGTGAGACCTCATCTCTACAATAAATCAAAAAATCAGCCGGGCGTGGTAGCGCATGCCTGTAATTCTGGCTACTTGGAAGGCTAAGGCGGAAGGATGGCCGGAGCCCAGCAGGTTGAGGCTGCGGTGGCCGGGAGCGGCCACTGCACTCCAGTCTGGATAACAGACTCAAAAAAAAAAAAAAAAAAGAAAAAACCAATTGAGGGCAAAAATGCACAATTTAAGATAGTAAACAGACACAACAATAAATACATTCCTTCCACTACCCCATTCACTGGCTTAATCTTATAATGTTGTAATTGACATCCAGTTTGACTAAATTTACTACTCACTTATTGGGATAAAAGGCTTACCATTAAAAATCTCTTAAATATTTTTATATTTTTAAAAATGTTTTCTGCATTCTAATCCTGAATTATAATAAATAATTTTTCTATAGCATATAATGAAAAACATAATTTGAAATTCAAAGCAACTAAAACTCAATGAATAACTAAAAAAAATTTTTTTTTTTTGAGTAGGAGTCTCATTCTGTTGCTCAGGCTGGAATGCCGTGGCACGCTCACAGCCACCACAGCCTCAACCTGCTGGGCTCAAGTGATCTTTCCACTTCAGCCTTCCAATTAGCTGGAACCACAGGCGTGCAGCACCATGCCCAGCTAATTTTTTGATTTATTGTAGAGATGAGGTCTCGCCAAATTGTGCAAGTTGGTTTCGAACCTCTGGACTCAGGCAATCCTCTTACCTCCACCTCTCAAAGTGCTGGGATTACAGGTGTGAACCACCACTCCCAGGGAATAACTGAACTTAAAATACAAAATAAAAACAAAAACAAACACACATTTGCATAGTAGTTTATGATTACATTATCTTATTTAATTTAAGCCACATAATCAAAGAAAGTTGGCATCTTATAGGTGGTTTGAGATATACATTGTATATAATTTTCACCATTACACTTAAATCTTAAAACGTAGTCTCTTTTCAAAGAAGCTCTACTTTTCCAAAGTGCAAGATATTAACTGGCTTAAGAAATTAGAAGTATCTCTAACTACATAAAATGTTTTCCTAACTTAAGTGGTTTTTCAAAATATGGTCTCTGAATAGCGTCAGTAATATCTCAGAATTTGATAGAAATGCAGGCTTTCAGATCTCATCCTGACTTGCGATATGCTGATCGATAAGCCAGATTTTTAAAAATAAAGGTCCTAGTTTGCAACCTTTGCTGATTTCCATGATGTAACTATTCCCAGCATGGCAAGTTTTAAGCTACCAACTTTACTTCTCCCAACTTGGTGTTGGAAAAGAAAGCTTAACCAGTGTGCAAACTTGTTAAGAGATAGCTTCAACACACAAACACCCCAGACCTACTGAATCAGAAATACTAGTAGTGGGTTCTATAAATGTGTGTTTTAACACACCGTCTAGATCAGGGGTCCCCAGTTCCCATGCCATGGACCAGTACTGATCTGTGGTCTGTTAGGAACCTGGCCACACAGCAGGAGGTGAGCTTCATCTGTATTTACAGCCCGTGGCTTGCACTGCCTCCTGAGCGCCACCACCTGTCAGATCAGCGATGGCATTCGATTCTCATTGGAGCTTGAATCCTCCTGTGACCTGTTCATGCAAGGGATCTAGATTGCTTACTCCTTATGAGAATCTAATGCCCCATGATCTGAGGTGAAGCTGAGGCAGTGATGCTAGCTCTGAGGAGCAGCTGCAAATACAGGTTAATGTGAGCAGTGAGGTTTGACGGCACAGAGACCATCATAAGTCAATTGCTTGCAGACTCATATCAAAACCCTATCCGTGAGTGGCAAGTGAGTTGGTGTACTTCAATTGTACAGCTGTATCTGGTGGCAGTCGTTAAGTCAGAATCCGGCACTTATTTTAGTCCGTGTGTGGCCCACCCATTATTTTATTTACTACTTCCATCTGTGCCTCTTTCCTGCACTGAACACTTGTCTCAGTCACAGTTCTGGTTAAGCCCACAAGCTAACCCTAGCCAAATCAAGTAAAAAACAAACATCACTGGAGAGTTTCTTGAACAGGGGGAGAGATCCAATGATGAGACAGCAGAGGACTCCAAGACTGCCAACAAAAAGAAAGAAAACACCGAGTCCAGCTTAAATTACGGGTTCATTGCAACAAGTGATTCACATTCTCCAAGCCCTCTTTGTATAATATGGGGTGACCGGTTATCCAACGAAGCTATGAATCCTTCAAAACTGCTTCAGCACATGGAGACCAAGCATCCTGCATTAAAAGACAAGCCTTTGGAGTTTTGCTTCCTTCTCTCCTCTCCTCTTCTCTCCTCTCTCTCTTTCGTCTTTCTCTTTTTTTTGAGCTGGAGTCTCCCTCGGTCACCCATACTGGAGTGCAGCAGATCACTCACGGCCATGACAGCCTCGACCTGCTGGACTCAGGCAATCCTTCCTCCTCGGCCTTCCAAGTAGCTGAAACTACAAGGCACACACTGCCAAGCCCGGCTAAATTTTTTTAAAAAAATATTTATTATAGAGGTGAGGTCTCACCAAGTTGCCCAGGCTGGTCTTGAAATCTGGGCTCAGACAATCCTCTCGGCTCAGCTTCCCAAAGAGCTGGGATTATAGGTGTGAGCCACCGCACCCAGTTGGAGTTTCTCAAAAGAAAAAAAAAAATGTGAACACAGAGAACAGAAGCAATTATTGAAGGCCATCACTTTATTGCATGTGTCTTCATTGAGAGCAGCTCTCTTAGTGGTTCACTGCACTGCTAAAGCTAAGAAGCCCTTTACTATTGGTGAAGGGTTGGTCCTGCCTGCTGCTAAGGACGTTTGCTGTGAACTATTAGGAAAGACTGCAGTTCAAAAGGTGACACGTGTTCCTCTTTTGGCTAGTACCATAACTAGACTAATTAATGAAATAGCAGAAGATATTGAAGCACAAATGTTAGCGAGGATTAATGAGTCACCATTATGTATGCACTCCAGGTTGATAGTCTACCAATGTTGACAAGACAACAATGAAGACAACAATGATTGTTTTTGTGCGATATATTTTTCAGAAGAATGTGCATGAGGATGTGTTCTGTGTACTTCTGTTGCCAGCTAACCTCACAACTGCAAAACTATTCACCTCTTTGAATGATGATATATCAGAAAAACTGGGCTGGTCATTTTGTGTCAGAATATGCATGGATGGAGTGGCTGCCATGACTGAATGACTTTCTGGTTTCCCTACTTGGGCCAAAGAGGTTACTTCTGAACATGAGTCTATGCTCTGTGTCATCCATAGAGATATGCTGGCTAGCTGAAAAAATATCACTTGACTTTAGCAATGTTTTGCAGGATGTGATTAAAATCATCAACCACATTAAAGTATATGCCCCTAACTCTTGTCTGTTCCCGTAGCTCTGTGAGGAGATGGATGTAGAGAACACACGTCTTTTCTACACACAGAAGTGAGATGGCTTTCTAAAAGTAGATCACTGGCCTGAATGTTTGACTTATGAGAGTTGCTTCAGAGTTTCTTTTAGAAAACCATTCAACACTGGCAGTACATTTCAGTGACACAGAAGGTGTTGCAAAACTTGCTTACTTGTGTGACATATTCAACCTGCTCAACAAACTCAATCTGTCCCTTCAGGGGAGAATGACAACTGTGTTCGAGATGGCAGATGAAGTGGCTCCATTCAAAGGCAAACTGGAATTATGGGGGTGACCAGTGAGCGTTGGGATTTTTGACATGTTTGAAACATTAGCAGAGATTTTGAAAGAGCCAGGGCCATCTTTCTCCCAGCTAGTGCATGATCACCTACCTCAACTTTCAAAAGAGTTTCGGCATTACTTCCCAACCACAAAACATACCCACACTGGGAAGGAATGGTTCCATAACTCATTTGTGAATAAGCCAGGTGAATTGACTTTGTGCTAGAAGAGGATCTACTGCTTGAGATTGCAAATGACGGTGACCTTGAAAGTATTTTTGAGACAACTTCAAATCTCCACGTGCTCTGGATAAAAGTCAAGGCAGAATATCCTGAGAGTTCCAAAAAAGTCCTGAAAAGCACGCTTCCACTTCCAATGTCCTATCTTTGTGAAGCAGCGTTTTCTACAGTGATAGCAACCAAATTGAGATTACAGAGTAGACTGGACATAAGCAACACACTTTGGCTGGCACTGTCCCCCACCACCTCCAGATGGGACTGTCCATCTAGTTGCAGGAAAACAAGTTCAGGGCTCCCACTGATGCTGCATTGTGATGAGTTGTATAATTATTTTATTATTATCACAATGTAAAAATAATAAAAATAAAGTGCACAGTAGATATAATGTGCTTGAGTCATCCTGAAACCAACCACCCCTGCCAACTTGGTCTGTGGAAAAGCTGTTTTCCATGAAACTTGTTTCTGATGCCAAATAAAGTTGGGGACAGCTGCTTTAGGTGACTGTGATACCAAAGTTTGAGCATCTCTGCCATAATGCATCTTCACTATCTGTTCAACACTCACTCCCCAGATGATCTCATTTACTCAAAGAGCTTTATTTGCCATCTGCATACCCATGACCTGTAACTTTTAATAACCAGTCCAGATGGATCTATTCACCCACACTCTGATGTTCCAGTGACACCTCAAACATCACACGTCAAAAGTTGAACTTCCGGTGATTCCCTGCAAATCTGTTGCTCTTCTAGTGTTCCCATATTGACAAATGGCACAATCTTCATCCAGTCACTCCTGGAGAACCAGGGACTCAACCTTTCCATGTCTTTCTCTCCACTGTAACAGTAACTCAATACCCAAGAAATCAAGTGGATAAAAACTCTTGCTCTCTCATTTCCTAATATGTGTCCTTGGGCAAGTTCATGAACTCCTTTAAGGCTCAATTTTCTCACCTCAACTCTGTCTCTCATGCTGCCCACACCTCTATCTGCTTCTCTCCATTTCCAGGATTTACTTAACCCAAACCACCAAAACTTTTTACCCGAGGCGATGAAAATGTCTTCTCACTTGTCTCCCATTACTGTTGATCTTTGCTAATCTACCATTCTCAGCATTGTAAATTAAGGGGGGGAAAAGAAAGCTCTCTCTGTGATTTTGCTCATTATGCTTCAGCTATGTAGCACCTCTGAAAAACAATCAGTGGTTGGAATACGTGTATGCTGGGATGGAGGCGGCAGACTGAGACAGAACAGAAGAAGAGTTAGAAGGTGATGTTGCTATGTTCTCCAGAAGAGAGAAAACTTACTTGTAGGAAGTCCTGAAACAAGGAAGTCCTTCCTTTCCTTCTCACCAATTAGATGTCATTTCTACAATGAAGCTTACTGTTACATCAGACTAGTGGAGTTCCTTAGATAGCCCACAGCACCACTAATGCAGCATTTTCCCAGTGGCCATTAATTATTTGTTCAAAAACTTGTTTATGTATTTTCCATCATTGTCCCATTTCCTAGGTGTCCCATTTCCTCTGAGCCGACACATGTACCAATATAGGATGCAGGCTCAAGAAAATTTTGTCCAATACCATGTTTAGCATAGCAAAATCTAATTGTATAAAAATTGCTATCAGAAGAATAGTTGTACTAAATGTCATATATGACAATATGTAGTAGAGTAAACACAAAACCACAATTATTCCATTTTAGCTTTGTTGTAATTGTTTTAATATGTTGTAAAACAACTTGGAACTATTTCTGGTTTAATTTGCAGAATGCATGTTTCAAAAATTTACTTTACTTTGTACATTACTTTTTAGGCTATTTTGGACATAGAAATGTGTTATGCATATAAACTTTGGAATAGTAAAAGATTTCTGTTAAAGAAAATTCATAAATTTATAAAGTGTCAACGGATTAAGTAATTTTGAATTCAAATTTATTTGTATATTTGCCTAGGTGAATGAAACTTTAAAAATATATACCTTAATGTCAGAAAAAGTTTATGGAGCTCATAATACTTAATGACTTTAATACTAATTAGAAAAGTAATGTGTATTTGTATACGTCTACACACAAAAGTGCTTCTTTGTGTATATACACATGTACACACCATTAATATTAGGAAATTAGAAAAACAAAAATAAAATTTATTTTGCACTTGTGATCTCCCTGTTTCAGGTACTAGGAATATTACTAATGAAGTAAGTAAAAGGCATTTGCTTCCCTCCCTCTGAAACCAGTAAGACTGAAGTTCTAAGGCTACAAAAACCAGTGCAGTGAACATGCCTACCAAATAAATTTTACTTTTTTTGTTAATTTGAAAGAGTATAAAATGCAGTATTATTCTTTCTGCTTGACTTGACCCTTTTTGATAGCACACACCCAGTCCCTAACTCAGTTCTAGGCAGCGGCACCTCTTTGCCCCTTGAAACTGTGTTTCGAGGAATCTCTACCTTAGAAAGATGACTTTTCAGAGAATTACCTACTTGCCACCTAATGATTCTCTGAAATTTGAAAGGAGGCTGAATGACTCCCATTTGAAAGGTGTTCGTGATGAGTGTTCACTCACTAGTTTAGATAAGTCATAATATTTTCAAGTGATAGTTTCAAGCCTGCATGTTGTTTAATTGGCTGCTTTCAGAGGGCAACTGTTCATCTGACAGTCATCTCATGTGCACTGGGATTCACTGTGCACATCCTTGGGAATTGTTTTAGAAAACAAACTGTATTTTCTAATAGGCCACATGCCAAAATTTATGGCATTCTTTTGAATAGGAGGAAAAACATCTCAAAGCATTGGGATATAGTTGGTCATACAGAATTTTAAAATAGCATCGTTCTTTAGTTAATAATAATCATATTGACTACAGTATGCTCGTGAATAGATAAAAATATCTTAGTATTTTATTTGAGAGACTAAGGCTATAAAGTATATTAGTAAAAATAAAAAAGCAATTAAAATATAACATAATTTCTTGATATAAACGACATCTATTATACTAGAATAATAAGCACTATGGATCTGTTAATAGAAATAAAAAGGATGGACATTTAATATAATAATAAATTGGAAATTACACATCATACAGCCAGTTTTCTTTAGATTACATGCTTAATCCATTGTTGCCTGGAAAAATTGCATCAAAATAACTGTTAAGGATACACTGAATATAATCGAAAATGTTGTCCCTTGTAATGACCTAAGAATGAGAACATAATAATCAGTCTTTTGTGAAGAATAACTCTTCTTCTATGAGCTGTTAATAATACATTTGTATATGTATATGTGAAAAACAACTCTATTTCATTTTTCTCCCGTCTGCAACACCAACGTTTCTTCACATATTCATTATTGTGACAACAGGTTGAAATTTGCAATTCACCATCTGCCTAAATAGCATTAACCTTTTCTTAACCCCATAATATCACTGTCACGCCTTGTCTGATATCTGAGTCCCTCTAATATAAGCTAGGAACAAAATACACTGTCCTCTCTATTAGACACACATCAGTCCATTACAGAAGCCAACTAAAGTTAAGTATCACATGCAGATGGACATTAATATTTGAATTCATTTTCATTAAAAATAATCAGAGAAAAAATAGGCTAGCTTGCAAATAATCTTAGCCAGGATAGATTTTAATTAATATACAGCAATAATAGTGGCAATAATCATTATTATAAATTTGAATAGCACATTATAGTTTACAAAACTTATGTTCACAAAAAAGATCTATAACTTAAAGAGGAGCCTATATAATATGCTAAAAATATAGGCTTATCTTCTTCTATTTCCATAATCAGAAAATAAATCTCCATACTGATAAATATATTATCACTATTTAGGTTTCAGCTACTCAACCCATCAACAGCACTGACATAGTTGATTTTTTCTCTTTCACAATTTTTTATTTCTTATAAAAACAAAGATCTAACATTTTATTTTTTGCAAATAGTCGCTTGTCTCACCACAATTTATTGAATGATTCATTCTTTCTTCAGTGATACAAAATGTCACATTATCATCAATGATATTTCCATATAAAATGGTTCTGTTCTGAGCTCAGTATGCATTACCTATTTTGATGTATCTATATCTAAATTAATACCACAGTCTTAATTGTTTTGTTCCACTACATATATTAGAATTTAATATTATATATATACTCATATATAAAATCTAATATATATAAGATACGTATTAGAATTGTGGGGAACAGCCGGGCTCGGTGGCTCAGCCTGTAATCCCACGCCTTTGGGAGGCTGAGGTGAGTGGATTGCCTGAGCCCGCGGGTTCGAGACCCGCCTGGGCAGCGAGACCTCATCTCTACAATAAATCAAAAAATCAGCCGGGTGTGGTAGCGCATGCCTGTAATTCCGGCAACTTGGAAGGCTGAGGGGGAAGGATTGCTGGAGCCCAGCAGGTCGAGGTTGTGGTGGCCGGAAGCGGCCACTGCACTCCAGTCTGGGTGACAGAGTGAGACTCCAACTCAAAAAAAAAAAGAATTGTGGGGAACATGTGAAAACACATCACATAAGCATATTGTGTGAAGACAAGGTTTGGAGTTCTGATGGGCCCTATCCCCCCCCCAAAGTTGTAGGCAGTATCCAACGAGTGGTTTTGTATCCATTATCTCTTCTCTCTTCATCCATCCTTTAGCAGTGCCTAGTGTCTGATGTTCCTATCCTTGTGCCTGCACACCCAATGTTTAGTGCCCACTTATGAGGGAAAACATGTGGTATTCATTTTTTTTGTTTCTCTGATAATTCACTTAAAATGACGGTCTCCAGTTGCATCCATGTTGCTGCAAAGGATATGACTTTGTTCTTTATCCATGCATAGTGATCCATCGTGTATGTGTACCACATTTTTTTGTTTTTATTAGATTGGAAAAACATTGTTTCTTTAGAAAGTAGATTAGAGAGGAGATTCACCCCCCCAAGACAGGGGAGGGGGCCGAAGCTTAGGGAACAAATCATGGCTTCACAAATGTAATGGCCATGTACCACATTTTCTTTATCCAGTTCGCCTTCGATGGGCATATGGGTTGGTTCCATGTTTTTGCTCTTCTGAATAGGACCACGATAAACGTATGCAGACAGGCGTCCTTTTGGTAGAGCAAACTGTGTTCCTTTGGGTATATTCCCAAAAGTGGGGTTGGTGAGTCAAATGACAGCTCTATTTTTAGTTCTTTTAGAAATATCCAAAACGCTTTCCATAAAGGTTGAACTAGCTTGCATGTGCCTACTGTGTGCCAGCTTCTCCTCTAGCCCTGGAGACACAGCAGGGAGTAAATGTGAGCAAAATCTCTGTCCTTGTGGTTTTTCTCTAGATTATTCTATTTTTCTATTCTATTATTCTATTTATTCCAACTACTACAACTCAAAATGCTGTAAAACAGAATGATTCTATGAACAAATAAAATTAACACATATACACATATATAATTCACATACACACATTATTAATGAGACACAGTTTGATGTTGGCACTGAGGTGCTGATCTTTGAAATCCATCTCTAACTGTGAGAAAAAATTCTAAGTATACTACAAGGGGCCCACCCTCCAAAAGATAATTCCAGGATTTTTTTGCAATTCCCTCCCCCCATATTAATTCTTCTAGCCCATGAGCATGAGATGCTTTTCCATTTGTTTGTGTTATCTTTTACTTTTAGCAGTGTTTTGTATTTCTTATTGTAGAGATCTTTCACCTCTTTGGTTAGATGAGTACTGTGCTTTTTTGGTGGTTATTATAAATGGGATTATAGTTTTGATTTTGTTCTCAGCCTGCTTGCTGTTGATATATAGAAATGCAACTAATTTTTACACATTGATTTTGTATCCCAAGACTTTACTGAAGATGTTTATCAGCACTAGGAGGCTTTTGGAGGACACTCTAGGGTTTTCTATGTATAGAATCATATCTTCTGTGAAGAAGGAAAATTTAAACTCCTTTTTTCCAGTTTGAATACCTGTAATTTCTTTCTCTTGCCTGATTGCTCTGAATAGGACTTCCAGTACTATGTTAGATAGGAATGGTGAGAGTGGACATCCTTATCTTGTTCCAGTTTTTAGGGGAAATGCTTCCAGCTTTTCTTCTACTCATTAAAATATGATGTTGACTACAAGTTTGTCATAGACGACTCTTATTATTTTGAGAATTGTTCCTTCAATGCTTAAGTGTTTGTAGGTTTTTATCAAGAAGGAATGTTGGATTTTATCAAATGCTTTTTATGCACCTATGAGTATTGAGATAATCATGCGGTTCCTGGTTTTACACCTCTGTGTGCATTCGATTACTGTTATTAATTTGCATATGTTGAACCAGCCTTGCATCCCAGAAATGAATCTTACCTGGTTATTATGGATGATTCTTATAATGTGTTGTTGGATGCAATTTGTTAGTATCTTGTTGAGAATTATTGCATGTACGTTCATCAGAAAATTTGACTGTAGTTTTATTTCCTTGATGAGTTTTTTGCCATTTGGGTATACTAGGATAATACTGGCCTCATAGAATGAGCTAAGGAAGATTTCACCCTTCTTGATTACTTGGAATACTTTCAGTAGGATTAGTATCAGTTATTGCTTGTATGTCTGGTAGAATTCATCTGAGAAAACATCTAGTCCCTTGCTTTTTGTGTTAAGAAGCTTTCTATTACTGAATCAATTTCTTAGACTGCTGTTGGTCTGAACCCTAAAGGTTTCAATTTCTTCCTATTTCAATCTTGGGAGGTTGTGTGTTGCCAGGAATTTCTCCATTTCCTTTAGATTTTCTAGCTTATATACAGATGTTTGTAACAATGTCTAATAAGCTTTTGCATTTCTTCAGAGTTGGTCACCTTTTTCAGTTCTGATTGTGTTTATTTGAATTTTCCTTCTCATTTTTTTTTGTTTATCTGGCTGGGATTCTCTTAATTTTATTTAACCTTTCAAAGAATCAGTTTCTTGACCCATTGAGCCTTTGCATAATTTTATTTTTGGTCTTTATTTCATTTAGCTTTGATTTTATTTTGATAATTTCTATTCTACTTCTGGTGGCATTGGGTTATTCTTATGTTTCCAGCTCCCTTAGGTGCGAATAAATGTTAAATTGTTTGCCTGAGATCTATTTTGTTTTATTTCTATTTTTAATTTTTGTGAATTGGAGTCTCACTATTGTCACCTAGGCTGGAGAACAGTGGCAATGCTCATGGTCACCACAGCCTCAACCTGCTGGGCTTAGGCGATCCTTCCACCTCAGCCTTTCAAACAGCTGGAACTACAGACACACTCCACCGCACCTGGCTAGTTTTGAGATTTATTGTAGAGACCAAATCTCACCAAGTTGCCAAGGCTGGTCTCAAACTCTTGGCCTCAGGCAATCCTCTTGCCTTGGCCTACCAAAGTTCTGGGATTATAGGCTGAGCGACTGCACATAGTCAAGATCTGTTTTATTTATGTGTGTGTACAATGTTATAAATGTCCCTCTCAGCATTGCCTTCATAGTGTTCCAAAAGCTTTAGTGTATTGTGTGTTTTCATTTTTGTCTGTTTTTGAGAAATCTTTTATTTCTGTCTTGATTTTTGTGTTAACCCAAAAGCCATTCATAAGCCTGTTGTTTAATTTCCATGTATTTGTTTATTCTGAGGAGTTCCTGTTGGTGATGATATTTATTTTTATTTTGCTGTGGTCTGATAAGATACTTGGTATGATTTTATCCTTTTGAAATATGTTCATGCTTGATTTATGGATGAGTATGTATACATTTCGTAGTTAGGTGAAGTGTTCTGCAGATGTCTATTAGATCTAATTGGTTCAGTGTTAAGGTTCTGGATCTCTTGGTTAGTTTTCTGCCTCATTATCTGTCTAAAGCAGTTAGCAGGGTATTAAAGTCTCTGTATATTATTGTATAACTGTCTATGTCTTCTCATAGATTAATTGGCACTTGTTTTATATATCTGGGAGCTCCTATGTTGAGTGTGTATACATTCAAGATAACTATTTCTTGCTGGTAAATTGAGTTAGTGGCCTATGCTGTTCCATTTAGCTTTTATTGGTTTAAAGTCTATTTTATCTAATATAAAAATAGCGATTACTGCTCTTTTTTGTATTCCACTTTCCTGGAACATCTTTCTCCTATCCCTACCTTAAGCCTGTGGATGCTGTTTGGAGTGAAATGGGTTTTCTGAAGGCAGCAGAAGAATGGATGATACTTCTTTATACAATCTGCCACTCTGTGTCTTTTAAATGGTGCATTCAGTTCGTTCACATTTAAGTTAATTATTGACATATAGGGGTTTGTCCTATCATATTGTCATTAAGAAGCTACTTTGTGTTCCAGACTATGTATGTTATATAAATTCTGTGCATTCTAGATTGATTTGTATGTTCTATAAAACTCTATGCTTACCTGTGCTTTTGGAATACGATGAACCATTTATTCATTTCTGTGCTTAGAACATACTTAAGCATCTCTTGAAGATCTGGTCTGGAGGGGATATATTCTCTTTGGGATTGCATATCTGGAAAGGATTTCTATTATCCTTTATTAAGGAAGCTTAGTTTGGGAAGGTAGGAAATTCTTGGCTGGAATTGTTTTTTTTAAGAATATTAAAGGCGGTTCCAAGGCTTTTCTGATTTATAAGGTTTCTGCTGAGAGGTCTATTGCAATTCTGATGGACAGTCTTGGTAGGTGGTCTGTCCCTTTTTTCTAGCTACCTTTAGGATTTTTTATTTCGTGCTCACCTTAGCAGGTCAGATTATCACATGCCTTATAGTCTTCCTGTGTAATACTTCCTAGGAGTTCTATGATTCTCTTGTGTCTGCATAGCTTCCTTTCTAGTGAAATAGGGAATATTTTCTTTGATAACAACTTGGAAAGCTTGTTCCAAGTTGTTCTCAATTTCCCTTCTCTCTCAGAAATGCCAGTCAGCTGTAGATTTGGCATAATTCTAAATCTCTTGTAGCCTTTGCTCATTTTCCCCAATTCTTTATTCTTCTTTTTGTCAGACTGGGTTAATTTAATCATCCAGTCTTCAAGCTCTGAGACTTTTTCATCTGCCTGACTGATTCTGCTGTTGAGACTTGCTACTGTGTTTTGAAATTTCAGAAGAGAATTCTTCATTTCTAGAAGTTCAGTTTGCTTCTTCAGCTTTTACTTTCTGTACTGTTTTCATGACTTGATTGATGTTGGTGTCAACTTTCTCCTGCATCTCTTTGCCATCAATAATCTGAATTCTGTCTGTCATCAGGGATAGATCATTCTGGATGAGTTTCATTGCTTGGAATCAGAGAAGACTCTGTGGGTGTCGATTCATTATAGTTTTAGGAGTTGTCAGTGTTTTTTCACTGGTTCTTCCTCATCTGTAAGGGAAGTATCCTTCTTTTTATTTGTATTTGTTAAAGTTGCTAATATTGGATGGTTTTCTTACTTGGCTTCCCTTCTCTGGTTTGCCTGAGAAAGGGGTAGAAGTGGCAGGGTGGGTGATGAGCTCAGGGAAACCAGCTGGCACTTCACTGGCAAGGTGGGGAAAGTCCTTTCATCCAGATGAGGAGCTTTCCCCTCCCTCCAGCAAGTGCCAGGGGCTCACATCCGCACATTTCATCTGCGGGATTGGTGGGCAACCAGGAGGGGCCCCTTGGCTCTACTCTGCCACAGGTGTTCTGGGGGGCATGAAGTGGCCCCCTTCTGTCTAGATGAGTCTGCTCCTTTCACCTAGAAGTAGAATGGAGGTCATTGCCTTGCTGGAAGAGACCTAGTGTTCACCACCCCAGTCTGCAGGTGGATGGAGCCACCACTTCCATGCTGTGCAGAGGTGTATAACCTCCTAGTTCCCATCCTGCTTTGTGGAAAAAGCAGTAGTGATGATGTAAAAACTCTTTCATTCACCCACCATTTCTTTCTCTAAGATTAGTCTCCTGATCTCTTGTCAGAGTTGCTTCTGGGGATGGTTGGGACTTGGGGCTGTCCATTCTGTGTATCCCCAGGTGACCATCAAAAAACCCCAGCTTGAGTTTCCAGGCAGACCCTCAAATCACCAGACTTGCTCCTCTTTAGATTACTTTGCCGAAAGCAGAAGTTGTCTGATGTCTCCAGTCAGTCATCTTGGCCCTACTCTCTGGAAATTTAAATTTAAATTAGCACAGTGTCCCTCCTATCTTTCAGACAGCTTCTTCTCCGTCTCTTTTGCTGGTTCTTCCTTGTTTCTCCAACATCCTAATCTAGACCTCTTAATTGGAGTACCTCATTTAGAATTAGTTCTTTAATTTGGAGAATATGAACTTTCCCTCTCTCTCTCTCTCTCTCTCTCTCTCTCTCTCTCTCTCTCTTTACATTCAGTCACTTCCTATATCATGTAATACTGATTCTAGGGTTTAAAAGCACCACCTAAATGCCTATGATTCCTAAATCTATAACCCCTGTCTGGACCCTTCCCCTGAATTCTAGATCCTTATATCCTATTCCTTATTTGACATTTCTATTTGGGCCTTTTAAATGTTATGTGGCCAAACCTGGGCTCCTGTTAATTTATACCAAATCCGGTTATACACCAGTCCTTTATGTATGTTAAAAGCCATTCTTCTGGTTGCTCAGGTCCTAACCATTGGTACTAAACTTGAAAATTCTATTTCTCTAAGTTGTATACCTTGTCAAATTTACCTTTAAAAAATAATTCAAATGATAACTTCCTTCAAAACCTCTAATATGATCTCCCTGACCCAGGCTACCATGCCACCTCTCACCTCTAATATGACCACCCTGATCCAAGCTACCAAGTCACCTCTCACCTCTAATACAACCACCTTGATTCAGGTCACCATGTCAACTCTCACCTATAAAATGGCCACTCTGACCCAGGCTGCCATGTCACTGCTCACCTTGGTTATTTGATTGCCAGTATCCCTGCTTCAGTCCTATCCTCACTTTCTGTAGTATAATCTCAACACAGAAGTTAAACACATTCTGTGAAGATGGTGACAACCTTATTTAATTTCTGTTTTGAACACTGCGATGGCTTTCCATCTGACTCAGAGCAAAATCCTGAGTCCTCACTAAGATCTAGAAAGCTCCAGATGAACATACTTCTGTTACCTTACTTCATCCCTTGCTACTCTGTTCCTTGTCATTCAGCATATGTTCCACAGGACTCTTTGGTGATCCTCCATTCTGCCAGAAACATTTCTGTCTCAGGACCTTTGTTTGTACTTGTGTTCCCTTGCCTGAGTTTTCCTCCAGAATCACATGTCTATCACCCATACACCCATATTATCTTCATGTCTCTTCTCAAGTGTATTCTCAGTGATACAATTAGGAAACAGTCAGTCTACCATTACACATACATATGCACATTTCATGTGACATTTCATTTTCTTTTTCCTGTTTGTTTATAGTTTATGTCCCTCCTTGAGCATATACTCTAGAAATAAAGGATGCATTTGTCTGTCGTGTACCCTGATATGTCCCTAGCATCTAGAATAGTCCTGGCATGTAGTATACACTTAATGAATATTTATTGAATTCATGCACAAGCATGAGTAGATTTATTTAAATAGTATGTATAAGTTGTTACAAAAATAGCAAAATCTAAAAGTTATAATTAAATATAGATTTTGACCAACTATTTTGGCATACAATATTCTAATCATTTAAAATTTATATTTTAATGGATTTTTTTTTGAGTCAGGGTCTCACTCTGTCACACACATTGAGTACAAGGGTATAATCATGGCTCACCACAACCTGGACCTCAATCTTCTGGGCTCAGGTGATCCTTCCACTAGAGCTTCCCTAGTAGCTGGGACTACATAGCTAACATGCACCACCATGTCTAGCTAATTTTTTCATTTTTTTAAAATAGAGACAGGGTCTTGCTATGTTGTCCAGGCTGGTCTCAAGCTCCTAAACTCAAATGATCCTCCTGCCTCAGCCTCCCAAAGTGCTGGGATTACAAGCATGAACCACCACACCCAACCTATATTTTAATAATTCTTCAGGAACACAGAAAAGTTTTAGGAAACAGAAAGAGGCAAGCCTGATTAGAACACAGCACAACACAACAAACAAACAAACAAACAAAAAACTCCATTAAACCTGATTATGTCACAGTGGCAGAGTGCAACGTTTCGTGTGTATTTGTTTTTCCATTCTATTCCTTTATATTTCTAAGTACTCTCAAAAGTGCAGAGTAAACACTGTAGCCCCAGCACCTCTGAGAGTTCCTGACACATGGTAGGCATTCAGTATTTGTCACATTATAGATCTACTTATACTGGAAACGTACAAAAATCACTAATGGGAAAATGAAATATGTGAGAAAAATATGGTCATTATCTACTTCAATAAGGATACCGACGGGAGTAAAGCATGTTATAGAAAAGCTAAAAGAACAGTATCATGTTAAGGAAATCAGGACAAATATTCAGTTAAAGGAAAGACATGTTGGTAGGACTTGCTATAAGTGACTGAATAGGATCTGATAAATAAAGGAATAAAGGATAGTCTATTTAATGGAGAGATGAGGCTCTTATGAGAGAGATGACTTATTCCCAGAAGGTCCATATATTTGAAAACGTAAATAAAATCTACCATATTACCCCTTCTATAAGAATGTCTGGGTCTGAAAAGCAGAATACTATCCAGTTGCTTATTTTTTCACATGATGTCTGTTTTTGTCTACTCAGAAAAGATGAACAGACAGAAACTTCAAAAGCCAGTATGTTCAAGGTGTCTGGCAACAGGATGAAACACGCATCATGAAAGGGATATTAGGAGCAAGGTCTTGTCAGTAGTTCAGCCATAGATGGCTGCATTGTGTACCATCACCCAGAGATCTGCATATTTTAACGAAGACGATGTCACCAGCCCACGTAGAGCACCATGTGAAACCCGTCATTCCTTGATGAGAGATTTGTGTGTCTTTCACTGCTCTTCCCAGTTTTCTAAGTCTGTGATGGTCTCTCCACAATATGTTATCCTGGCTTCTTGCAACCTGCGAACTTCCATTACTATAACTATTTGGGCTCTAATTGGTGGTCAAGTCTTCATCATGCTCTAGAATTTGTGACCCATTCTAGGCATTCAACTAGTTTGGATGGCATGGCATTGGAAACATTATAGTGAAAGAATCATGTGTTAATTTCTCTATCTTGAGACTAATTCTTTGTGTTTGGTACATTCATGTTATGTATGTTTATATTCATTTATAAATATGATACTAATACATATCATCAGAATAAGCTGCTTATAATTATTTCTAAATATCGCCATTGCCAGTATATTGCTCATATTTCACACTCACTAAAATTCCAGTTTTTTGTTACATAACCATTATGTTACATGACTGCTTTACTCCTGGACCATTTTTTCTAACACATAAATAGTAATAGTTGAGAAGATTCCAAATGCTTCATCAAAGAGCTGTTCTTTTGTATTATCCAAATTGCTCAAAAAGAAACTAAAAAAAAAAGGTTATTTCTTCAACAATTTTTTCCATCCATTCATAGTCCCATTACAACTTTACAAAGAACCCGTATGCATAGCGCAATCTTGAAAAAAGTCTGAGAGATGGAAGTTGGGGAGCTGTGTAATATGAGTAAAGGTGCCATTTCTGTTAGAAACATAATCAGAGATCATTGTTGGTGGCAAAAACTAAGTGAGAATGCACTCGCTGACACAGCATAACTGCTGATGCCTCCCTTGGGGACACAAGGGAACTGAAGGGGATTGGCCAACAATGGGTTATAACGCAGATCTGTCACGTGTGAGCACCATGAAGACAGCAGCTTCACCTGTCACATTCTCTTTCGTCACTCCAGCACCGAGCCCAGCACTGAGTAAGCATGCAGTCACTCTTTGATAAGGTGAGGAATGATCAAGCAAAAAGCCTCCTTATACCCTTCATTCTTCCCATGTATTAATCCTGCACCGTGTGCTAGGCTCTGGACCAGTGACCTTATACCCTTAAACTCCTCCTTAATGGGTGTGGTATCCATCTTAGAGGTGAGGGAACTGTGACTCAGAGTTCTTAAATAATGTGCACACGCACTAAACAGCAGAGCTGGGATGAGTTCATCAGTCCACAAATGGAAAGAGCATATCTGGGGTTGGGATCAAAGAATGCGTGGTATAGGAAGGAATACGCTCACAAGCATCAGCATCTTCCCAACAACTTCAGGGTATTTTTCGTTGCTCTTTCTAAGTAAAAATACCCAAAATAAGTTCTAGCTCTGAGACTTTCCAAATTGTTCTTAAACCAAGGCAATGCAACAGTAAATTTGGTTTTAGGAAGAGTTTCATTGTTTTTGTTTTGTTTTTAATTTTTTACTTATTGTATTTTAAAGATGTGGGGTACAATTCAGGATTAGGTACACAAGTGGTCATCATACAGGTAAAGTTAGGGTCTCCCTTTGGTCCCCACTTTGCCTGGTTTGAGATGAGGTGCTCTTATTGATGCTATGTCTCTGCACCACGCCCCCATCCTCCACAGCAGCATCCCAGTACTGCCAATCCCTTTCTTACAGTTTTGTTGGTTTCAACCTCAACATCTCACCTCCCAAATTTTTTAATTTATTTTATTTTAAAGACGTGGGATACAATTCAGGATTAGGGATGCAAGTGTTCATCACATAGTTAAAGTTTGAGCCTACCTTTGGTCCCCACTTTGGTTTAAGATCAGGTACCCTTATTACAGTTATGTGCATTTGTAGGAGTGTGTAGTATTTCTAAAACATGGGCATTGTGATTATCTTGCCTGTGGAAGGCAAGGGAATACAAAAGAGTGAGTCGTGCCCTGCGCATAAGTGGTGAAAATCTTTACCTCCTCTAATTGGACAATGGCCTCTTCACTGCATGAAGCAACCAAACACATGAAAGGATAGAGTGAGATTGAGAACAGTGAAATGCATCTTTGAAAATACTTGAGATTTTTTTCCTGTATGTGCAGACTGTGTGTACCATCTGCCCTGGCCTTTTGTAAGTTTCATAGAGACACAATTATAATTTTCTTCATCATTTATTTCTAATTTATAGCCATTTAAAAGGCTATAATTTAAGCCACATTATTTATTCAAATATTTAACACAATATTTCCACTGGACTATTCATAGCAACAGATATTTTTAAAATTCCCGCTGCTTTTTACCTAGAATAGCAATTTAGCAGAACTCTAGATAATAGTTTGAAGCTTATTTACTAAGAAAAAAACTAAAAATAGATCGCTTGATAGAAAACTGGCTTATTTACCACAGAAAAGATAATTTATTTAAATTTTCACTTATTAATGGATTTGATTCTATAAAAATAGGGATCTAACACATTACAAATATAACACGAGGCCAATTTCCATTTCAGTCAAATGATGAAACAGTTACTTCACTACTACTTAGTTTATCATTGTCTGACTAGAATCCATGCTTTTCTTAGGTCACTTTTAAGAAACGGAAACTCAACATCCAAACAGTCCCAGTTGCTGAGAATAAGATAAGAATCTTTTTTAAAAAAGAATCTTGTAAGTATGCTATGGTTAACATTTCTAAATTACCTTTTTGTGAATTAGTGCTTCTTCCAACAATTTTTTGAAAACTAAATTTTGAGAACAGTGTACATCTCTCCCACTGTGAACACTGGTCTGCCAGGTCATTTTAATTATTTCATTTTTAAAAAACTGACTCCATTGACATAATAGGTTTGGCATTAATGAAATTAAAGGTTGTGTCTCAATAGTGGTAATGGTCTTACATTTCAAAAATAAACATTTTTCTTTTGTCTCCAAGTTTATTTCCTCTCATTACTTTAGTAAGATTTGACATGCAGATGTCACTGGAATGCTATTATCTGTTCATAATGTGCAATTCCATTAACAACATTACCTAGTTAATTTATAAGAGGCTGCCTACAAAAAATAAATAAAAAGATAGGCATCTATTTCAAGATAGAAAGGAAGAAAGCATTTATATACCTCATTTGGAAAATAGTTTATTAGGAAACAAATTTCCTTCACAGAAGGAAGATAAACAAAATAAACAGCATAGCAATGGTTGGTTAATGTATACAAGAAAACATTTGGAGAGAAGGAATAAGATCTTATGTTCAGCATTACAATAGGGTGACTGCAGTTAAGAATAATTTATTGTATATTTCAAAATAACTAGAGGAGTGAAATTGAAATGCTCCTAACACAAAGAAATGATAAATGTTTAAAGTGATGGATGTCTCAACTATCCTGAGTTAATCATTACACACTGTATTCTTGTATCAAAATAACACATGCACCCCATAAATATGTACAACTATTACGCTGTATAAAAATAAAAATAAAATAAACACCATAAATCAAGACACTTGACTTATTTGCGTTTCTTTTTAGAAAGCAATAGTATACTATTATTTTATAATTATCTTCCTACTTCTGAATATAATGTACTCTGGAGTCCATATCCACCAATATAATAATAGCATATTTTTCTAACAGTATCAAGCAACAATTACAATCCATGTAACTATACTTTTCCCAAAAGAATCATTTCATGTAATTTTATTTTAATTATGTTATTAAAATTTCTTTAAAATGTACTCTATACCTTTCATTATGAAATAGAATATACAAAATATGACCTAACGTTCTATGTTGCTAATTCAGGACAATCGTAAGAAATACCCAATACATTCTGTGGTCATAAAACAAAGCCTTTGGGGGCTTGAGTAGTATGAGGTCACATTAAATGTCTCAGAGCATTTATTAACTACTTGTCGATATTTGTTGTTCTTTTTTATTATTTTTTGGGGGGTTGGAGTCTCACTCAGTCGCCCAGACTGGAGTGCAGTGGCCGCTCCCGGCCACCGCAGCCTCGACCTGCTGGGCTCCGGCGATCCCTCCGCCTCAGCCTTCCGAGTAGCCGGAATTACAGGCATGCGCTACCACGCCCGGCTGATTTTTTGATTTATTGTAGAGATGAGGTCTCGCTGCCCAGGCGGGTCTCGAACCCGCGGGCTCAGGCGATCCACTCACCTCAGCCTCCCAAGGGATTACAGGCTGAGCCACCGAGCCCGGCTTATATTTGTTGTTCTTACATAATCTCCCCCGACCGGAAGGTAAAAAGAATCAAACTATTCTTAGTATTGACAAATTCAGATAATTTATTTGCAAAATTCGTTTTGAAGCCTTGCTTAAAGCCAAATAGATGAATTCCAAATGGTGGAACTTCGGGGTATTGGGGTAAGCTGATTGGACAATCACTGGGGCTGGTGGAGTCATTTTAATGTTCTTCATAGCAGACTTCGGTGCTTCAAATTCTACAGAGCTATGAGACAGGTAACACCAATAGTTATGAGAGTGCATTTGCCCATAACATATTTCTGTGGATTATGATAAGCAAACTGATGAAGATAATATCATTCAACAGTTCAAAGGAAAACTTTGCTTGACATTTCATATACTAAAATTAGGGTAATGCTACAGAAAGCTAATATTGTGAGTCAAAAATAGCGTCTAAAGTGGTCTCAAGGTTATTTATTATTTCTTATTGATTACCCTTAACATCATCAGAGTATAAGCATTCAGTTTGTTATAAGTCCACCTAATTAATAAAACTATATTTTAAAGCAACTTACTATTTTAAAGATGCATTCCTACTGAACCAAGGAAGACTTCCCTTAGCAGGAGTATACTACAGAGCTCATCGCATACCTCTCACTATAACATAAAAAATTGAAAGCATGCAGACTCAGAGTTCTACCGTGTTTTTGTGGTGTTCCTTATATCGAGAACCCACAGTTAGATTCACGAAAACTTAAAAGTGTAGCTTATGATGTGGTAATATTGATGGAAGTCACCTTTGATGGCTCATTTAAGAATTTCTAATCTCTGAAAAATTTTAGGCTTTATACATGCCTTGTCTAGAACGTCTTGGATTTTCTTAGGCATATTTCTGACATTCTTACTAAATAAGAAGAGCACATAGGGCCATTTATTACTGGATCCTTAAATAATGCATACTAAAATGTTGCAGTAAAGTGAGCTTTGTCTCTATATTTACTTTTTTTGTGGAAGTTATCATCTAAAATACTTAGAATTCATGGATCTCTTGCAGATGAAATGTTGTGTTATCTTGAAATTGGAAAATGTTTTCCATTATGTATCTCTGAAAAGTTCTGTGGTTATTAAATATAATTTCATAGATTCCTACCCATGTTAGCATTATGTTATTACTTCAATAGCTTTCCATTGTTTCAGTAGCTTGCCATTTATTTCTGAGAAATTTCCAAGATCAGAAATGCTAACATCTTTTCATTCTTAAAGAGAAAATGAAAATCTTGTTTATTTTTCTTTTTGACCTGATATGGTTTCATATATTACTATAGTACATTTACATATTGAACAGTATAAAAGAATTTTTAAGATTTACATAACAATATCAAATATATAAAACTGATGATTTAAACTTTAAACCTTAATGTGAATGCACCAAGGTATTATGGAAAAAAACAAACAAACAACAGAGGTATCAAAATGTTTATTGGACTAGTTACCATAAATTTAATAAGCTCCAAGTTAATTATCAAATCAATGTTTTATTAGATTAAACTGCCTACTTTAGGCCAGACCAAAATAAAATACACTGTAATTTAAATGAGACATAAAAATCTCTTAAGTGCTGGACACATAGATGAGCTTATTTATATCCTCAACATTGTCTAGCATTGTATTTTTCCCAATGTGGGGGCTTGAAAAATTTGTTAAGCTAATTATAGGTGATGTGATTTGATAGCAATGTCAAAATTTGTAGTTATTATGGTTGTGTTACATAGCATGACTATGTGCATGTTCTTGAATAAATACAGAGAGAAATATTACACAAAAGCGACACTGATATTCTAAGAAGAGACACAAAAATGAAAATGGGCCATGAGTATTACCAAAAAGGAATAATTTAATGGAAAATTTCTGTGATGTTTTACCCTGAAAAGGCAAAACTTAAGCCATATCAACCCTAATAAGAAATGACAAACCTTGAAAAGCTATCTATAAATTTTCTTTAAAACAGTATGCTTTTCAGATAAGCAAAATTGTTTTACATTGTTACCAACTTCTATAAATACCATTTCAATTTCAGAATCCGTTGTTTAATTGTGATCCTATCAAAGAAGAGCCTTTCTAGAGAGCAAAAGCATTAAAAAAATGAAAAGATTATGTTAATAAAGCAAATATATCTTGTTACCATGGTAACTTTGAAACTAAAATATTCAGAAAAGTCTTTTTCCCCCCCGTGCCTTTGTTTTGAGGAACTGGTTAGTTGATTACCAGCCCATAGAACCATAATCATTTAAAATAGTGTCATTTGAAAGGCAGAATATGAAACTTACGTGGAACAATAAGATCTAAATTCCCATGTTTCTGAAAATAAGTCATGGGGACAGCATGACAGAGGGTACTCAAAACTATTGGGAAGACATGAAGAAGTTTCAAAAAGCACTGGTTTAATTTAAAAATTGCTGCATAAAGCCATTTTTAAATGATAAATCATATTATAGACATGAAATTCAAAAGTTGCACATATTATTAAGAAACAGCCCATTTGAAACTCTCGCAGGCTCTTGTGGTCTACAAATCTAAGAACCAGAGTGTTCTCACTTGTCTTCTATTTTAGGATAAAAGTTTGAGAAACTCTCTGAGTATGAACTGAATGTCACCTGTTTATTTGTAAATCATAAGCATATGATTCTTCCTTCAACACCATCTTATATCTTATTCCATAACTCTGGGAGATCTCTTGTGTTGGAATAAATGCCAAAATTTGAGGGTTTTACAAAGCATTGATTTCAGAGCCAAAGGATTCTCTTGGCTTATTATTTCAAAGAATTAAAAAAATTTCAAAGAACATTTTTCTATAGGATGAAATTTGATAAAGACATTCAGGTACTGACAAGTATATTAAAATCACTATTGCCAATGATAAGGGAACAAACAAAGTGAAATAAAAAAACCCCACCTAGTTTTGGAACTACTTTTGAACATACGCAAATTTTCTCCTTTTAATTAAAAAGTTCATTTTCTTAATAGTAGGCAAAACATGTTTGTTCTTCATTTTCAGAGTGCTATGTCTTTAAATTTCAACAAAACATTTAACCTTAAAGTACAATTCTTTAAAAGGGCATTTTTTTCTTGGTAAGAACATTCCCAGCAGGTCACCCACTGCCATGTTTGGAAATTTGCATAATAACACAACTAAATACCTGACCCATCTCTACATGTAGAAATTAATAACAAAGATCTTTTTGCCTTCTAGGTGTCCATTGTCATAGTTACCTCACACGTTCTGAGAATATGCTTAAATAAACTCGGGTAGAAATTAATCATTGACTGAAAAATAAGTTTCATGATGAGGTCAGGCTTTTGTTTCTGGGTCAGACTGAAACATTCGGCAGTATTCTGATTTGAGCAGAACTGATTGCCTCTGGAGATCTGACTCTTAGGTTCTTACACAAAATACTGGCCTGCTTGAGTGTGCAGGGATGATTGCTTTATGTATTTGTTCCCCCAATCCCTATATATATAAAAAAAAAACCAAAACAATCCCCCCCAAAATTTTCAACGATCATGTTTTAGTGAGAGTGCAGTAGAAATAACAAATCAGGGAGCGGTCTCATGGGAACAAATTATACTAATGGGCCATCTCTTTGCAAGACTAACTAATGAATGCAGGACTTTGAAATATTGAATGGAGATGAGAGGGTCTCAAGCTATGGACCTTGGTACAAGGAGCAATCAAGAACAAGAGGAGTAAAGTTTAGAGCTATCGATGAGAAGGAGACCCCAGAGAAGAATAGGCAACAGGACTAGCTTTACATGTCTTGTAAAAAGAATGAGTTAATAAAGTCTCAGTCCCATTAATGTGAGTGCAAAGACTTGGGCATTCTCATGCATGCCTGATAGGAATGTAAAATGGTGCAAACCTTGTGTTAAACAATGTTGCGATACGTATGTTAAGAACTTTAATATACTAAATTTTTTTTGCACAGTAATTCCACTTAGGAGAACCTTTCCCAAGGAAATAACCAAAGATTTGTTCAAAAAATCATGCATAGAAATGCCTGTCTCGTTTTATCTCATCTAAATTATTCACCATAGTGAAATATTTGAAATACTGCTATTGGGATTTTTCAATTAGGTAAATAATGACATATTCAAATTATCCAAAATGATCTTAACTGAGAATTATAATATTCAGTGACAAAAACCAGAAGTGTGTATATATTTGTGATATCATGAATATCTAGCTAGCAATATTATTGCTTTATATCAAGACAGGTTCTAGATCTTACAGAAGTTTCTTAGAAATTTTCCCTCAGGTACTATGAAATTCCCTGAATATCAATTAAGCAATATTTCCTGTTCATGAAATTAAAGAACATATATATATATTTAGAGTCTCACTCTTTTGCCTAAGCTGGAGTTCAGTGGCACACTCATGGCCATTGCAGCCTCGACCTGATGGACTTAGGCGATCCTTCCACCTTGGCTCTCCAAGTAGCTGGAACTACAGGCACATGCCATCATATCCAGTTAATTTTCTGACTTATTGTAGAGACAAGGTCTCACCGAGTTGCCTAGTTTGGTCTTGAACCCTAGGCTCAGGCAGTCCTTTTGCCTCTGCCTCCCAAAGTTCTGGGATTACAGGCATAAGCCACCACACCTGGCTTGAAATTAAAGAATATTAATGCTATAACATCGATCCTAGAAGAGATATGTCAAAGGTTAACTACATCTTTTTCATGTGAAGTATTTGTTAAGTTTCTATCCTAGACCTTTTATTTAAGAATCCTTTCCCTCTCTCTATAAAATCTCCAATTATTTTGTCATGGCTGCTCCCGATGATTCAGGTTCATTAAGTTTACCTGGGGAGAAAACTATGCCATCAGGTGTAACAGCATTACGCTTGGGGATGGGGAGAGGAATGAGAAAATACTATTTATCACAATCTTCCTTTTCAAACCCCAGGAAAAGAAACATTGAAAGCCCCTCCTGTTGCTGGAGCAATAGGTATTTGACAGTTTTCCATTCCCTTCTAGGTCTTGTTAGCCCTCAACAGGAGAGAGAAATACAGTACAGGCACAGGGCTCAAGCTTTCTAAAACAAGTGTTGAGACAGACAGTTAAGATTCTTTTTTGGCTTTTTAACCTAGAAACAATAGCAGTACATATTGGATACACAAACTATTTTGATGCATATAAACATGTATAATGATCAAATCAGGGTAATTGGGATATCTACCATCTTAACCAATTATTATTTCTTTATGTTGGGAACATTCCAAAGCTTCTCTTCCAGATAGTTAAAAATAGATAATAAATTGGGCACAGTGGCTCACGCCTATAATCCCAGCACTTTGGGAGGCCAAGGTGAGAAGATTACCTGAGGCCATGGGTTCAAGACCAGCCTGGGCAACTTGGCGAAACCTCAATTCTACAATAAATAAATAAAAATAAAAATTAGCTGGGCATGGTGGCGTGTGCCTGTAGTTTCAGCTACTCACAAGGCTGAGGTGAAAGTATCACCTGAGACTGAAAGGTCAAGGCTGCGGTGGTTAACAGTGTGCCACTGCACTCTAGCCTGGGTGACAGAGTGAGAATCCAACTCAAAAAAAAAAAAAAAGCAAAAAAAAAATATCGTTAACTATATTTACCTACTGTGTTATCAAGCACAGTATTGATATTATTATTCTTTCTCCTAGCTAATTATATTTGTGTACCTATTAACCAATCTCTTTCATTCCCCTTTAACCACCCCCCAACTTCTGGTAACCATTATTCTTTTCTCTAACTCACCGAGATCAATTTTTTTTTAGCTCCTACATATAGGTGAGAACATTAATAACTAAGTCTTTTGGGGTGTAGTGCTGCATCTAAATATAAAACCTATTTCACTTTCTTGAAGTTTTGAAAGTGATGTCTCACCATAATTGAAAGAATCAAGTGTGATCAGTTGAGTGAGATGGGTCACCTCTAATTCTGCAGTCATGGTTTAATGAAAAATTAGTGTTTTTAATCGCTTAGCATTTTCCAACTATTTTTTCTTTTTTGAGTTGGAGTCTCACTCTGTCATCACCAAGGCTGGAGTGTCATCACCAAGGCACACTCATGGCCACCCCAAACTTCACATGCTGGACTTAGGTGATCCTTCTGTCTCAGTCTTCCGAGTAGCTGGAACTACAAATGCATGCCATCACACCCAGCTAATTTTTGTGATTTAGTGTAGAGAGGAGGGCTCACCAAGTTGCCCAGGCTGGTCTTGAAACCCTAGGCTCAGGCAATCCTCTTGCCTCGGCCTCCCAAAATGCTGGGATTATAGTTTGAGCCACTGCACCTGGCCTTCCAACTTTTTAACAATGAGCATGTAACAAGAAAAAAATTCTGAGTATATTCAGAAAAAAAAATGTGAAGCTGCCAAATCCCAAATAAATCAATTCCTTATGAGAATCCTTACTACTTAGAAGCGCTAGACTAATTCAAGCATTTAACATTTTTTTACATATTTTACGTTATACATTCTAGACCCTGCTGTAGCAGATGAAGATGCAAAATAAATGTTATTGTTACCTCCAATCAACTCACAGTTTGATAAGAAAAGTCAGATACAAGTTGAAATGCTTGGGACAGAACTATTTCAGATTTCAGGGTTTTAAAATTTTTTATTTTGAAATATTTGCCTTATACTTACCAATTCAATATCCTAATCTGGAATTCCAAAACCTGAAATGCTCCAGTGAGCATCTCTTGTGAATGTCATATTGGCGCTCAAAAAATTTCGTACTTTGGACCATTTTGGATTTTGTGTTTCTGACCTTTATAACAAATTAGTGAAATACAATATTTACAGGGGCTTGGATAGAAATATGCACAATGTACATTAAGGAATGGAAAAGGGATGGATTATTGGCTGGTGAGGAGAAGGGGAGGCTGCATATAGCAGATGAGCCTTTACAGATTCTCCATCATGAGGGTGAAAGTCTGGAGGAGTTTCAGGCAAAAAGAGCAGTCCTTGACAGAGACAAGAAACACCCTGACATGTCTCAAGATGTGAAACTTGCAGCATATAGTGAAACTGGATCACAAGAGATCTGAGAGAAAGGCAACATATTAAGGCCGTGATCCTGAAATGCTGGGAAACCAATTAGAACTCAATATTGTATGAATTCCGGCAAGAGGTTGATGGTTTAGAAGTGATAAAAAGGAAAAGCTATAAGACTTTAAAATTTCCCCAACACAGGATGAAGGGAAAGCTCTTGATTAATTCCAGATTTCTGACTTGTGAATCTTGGTGGATTGGGTCGATGTCTGTTGAGTAGACTAGAGATTAGAAGAAAGATTAAGAGATTAGAAAGAGATGTCAATGAGCTCAATTTAGACACATTGAATGTGCCTGGGGGCTAATGTTCAGAATTTGGCTTGATAGTGACACAAACTCACTCTGCCAAGAGGTTCATTTCTCCACTGTTATGCAAGGGTGATATTGAACATACTTGACCATGACAGGGTGAAGAATGATCAGAAAAGAAACTGATCACAGCACTGAGGTGTGGTCCTGAGTACCCCTCCTGTGCCACTCATTTCCCTTTAATTGGTGGATTAGGAAATGCCCAGAGGGAAAAGCCAGGCAGGTAGGGCAGGACAGTGTGAGGGTATTTGAAGTCCTAGAGGAAGTGACTGCTTACTAACTGGTACAAAAAATATTTTAATATTTTCACCACTACACAGCCATATCTGTTGGTAACACATTAATTTTTAGCCTTGCTCTTGGGATCTCTTTTGTGGTCTTGTTATGATATTATTTCATCCCAATTACTTAGCAAAACTTACAAAGGGGAAATTGAACTAAATAAGGGAGAAATGAGGTTGTCCCACACTGTAGTCAGAGTGTATAGAAGGATTATTGCACCACGAGGAGGCAGACTTCATGATGGAAACAAGAACTGGCAGCTCTAAAGCAAATAGAGTAGGAAACCACTTGAGTAACAGAGATGTGAAAAGCTCTGATGATTGTCTCCTACTTAGGCTCAGGCACAGGGAAAGTGACCTTGCTCCATTTTTTCCCCCGCCTGTACTGGATCTCACTGAACTTCAGAAGAAAATCATCTTGGAGTTGTGTTCCTGCACTGGAAAAAGCCACTTAGAAGCAGAAAAACAGCACATTAATAGAATGTATCTGCTTTACTCATTTTAAACTTTTGTTGACATTTTCCATAACTTACTGTGGCAATATTATATTAGAATACAAGCATATGGTCCTGGGAAACAACCAACTTTGGTTCCAGCACCAAATTTATGCTTCATAATTAAAAAAATAAGGCTTAATATCCTTATATGTGAAATAGGCATAATGATACCTGCTCATACAATTTTTATAAGGTTGCGAATGAAATAAGTGATATCTATCAGTTTTGCACCTCTATAGCTTGACTATGTCATTTGGCTACTTTGAGTTTCCATTTTCTCATCTGAAAATAAGAGTTTTTTTTCTTTCCTAGTTTGTTTCTGTATCTTTCTAAATCTAACATTTTACAATGTTGCAAACTAATAAAGAACATTTTTTATGGGTTAGAGTGGATGACTAGATAGTTTTCTTTATTATCATTATCATTATTATTATCTTGCATTTTTTCCCTGGTCCTTAACCTTTTTAAAGTATAGGCATACCTTACCTAAATGAAGAGTTCTGTCTCTGACATTTACATTATTTCCTGGCTAGCATAAGACTAAATTTGTATAAGTTACAAGAAAGCAAATCACTTGTGTTTACATAAATTACATAAAAATCCAAGACAAGCATTATAGAGACATTTGCAAGATGTTTGTACTTCTGAATACCAGAAAATTAATTGCCATTTCCCCCAAGGTAAATAATGATATAAAATAGAGTAAGTTGATTTTATTTTTGATGTCTCCTCTGTTGATAATCACAGAGAAAGAGAGATGGCTGTTTCCTTTTATATTTAAGCAGTCTTTCACATCCTACCTTTGCACCGGGCTTGGTGGCTCAGCCTGTAATCCCGCGCCTTTGGGAGGCTGAGGTGAGTGAATTGCCTGAGCCCGCGGGTTCGAGACCCGCCTGGGCAGGGAGACCTCATCTCTACAATAAATTAAAAAATCAGCCGGGGGTGGTGGCGCATGCCTGTAATTCCGGCTACTCAGAAGGCTGAGGCGGAAGGATCACCGGAGCCCAGCAGGCCGAGGCTGCGGTGGCCGGGATCGTTCACTGCACTCCAGTCTGGGCGACAGAGTGAGACTCCAACTCAAAAAAAAAAAAAAAAAATCCTACCTTTTAAAAATACTTTTCTTTGAGATCATCATCACTTCTCCACCACCTCATTTATTTATTTCTACCTGGTGTTATTGAACAAGTATAAATATTTGCTCTCACTTATCACACCTTAAATGTATATACTTTATTCTCTGTAATTCCTCATACTTATGTAACATGATTTTTCTTATTCCTTGGCATTAAATACGGGCTGAAGGAATGAGGTCTGGAGTGAAATTAGGTAACTCTTAAGTACCTCAGTTTTACACATCTATAAAATAGGGATGAAAATTTTCCCTACCTCATAGGACTTATATATAGATGAAATAAAATAGTCCCCAGAAATTTGCACTCAACAAGAGCTCATTAAAGGGTAGCTGTTATTACTCTGCAAGGGACGTAAGATCAAGTTATTAAGTTTGTCATTGAATTTGTGTCCCCTTGAAAACACACTTGGTTAAGGAATCTGAAAAGAATTATTGTAACTCTATGTCAAGGGATTTGTTTACTAGACAGTTTATATTAGGTAGTAGAGGATTTTCAAAAATACTTTGTCTTTGAGATCATTCATATTATAGTACAATCTCTGAAAGATATAAAATGACCATAATTAATGAATGAATTTTAAGCTTTATTTTTTGTCAGGCTTAAATTTTATTTTGTAATCTAAGTAGGGGGTTTAGCATAGGATCAATAATTATTTATAATTTACTTATTTTGTCTCATATTCCCTACAAGGTCAGTCTTCAGTCAGCCCTCTCCGCCTCTTTAGGGGAAGGTTTTTTTTTTCCCCTTTCCAACTTCTAGTTCCGAAGACATCAGTAGGGATTTGGGACTAGACAAAGAACCCTGCATTTTCTCACTTCCCTAAACTGTCTGTGCTGAGCAGAGCTGAACTAGTTTGAAAGAGCCAAGCAATCTGTCAGTGACTCTGTCCAGCATCTTGGTGGCAAATGATGACAAATTATATATAAGAATGCTGTATACACTAGGCTACTGGAGTGCAGAAAAGAATGCCTATTCTATAAGCATACATTTAGAAACTGTTTTATTACAGTGACTCAATTCTTTATTGCATAAATATTTTTGCATAATTTTAGTGTAATTTAGTCTGTTAGTTCGGACATGTGGTTGATTGACTACATCCAGTTAATACAGACAGTTGGCTGTAAAGTTCTCCTTTCTGTTTAAAGTTGTAGATCAAATTGACATAGTCATACGGCAGGCACAATTAAAGCCCTTCCCCATCTCTTCCACTGCCATGGGTACCAAAGACTTTCCATCTCAGAGCAGATGGCTACTGAAATCCCACCACTGCTATTGTAGTGTGGATCCAGAAAAGTGACTCGATAATAGTTTAAACTTGCTCAGAAATTAAACCTGAAAAAATGGTTACTATTCCAAATGTCAGACAAATAGAACTAAAGATCACATAGAAAAACGCTGCTGAATCTGAAGGACACAAATTCGCCCCAGCAAGACAGTTAAACATGAATGAAAACAGAGCTAAAGAACAGGAAGGGCTTCTTAACCGTCCACCGTTCTGTGTCTTTTCAGTGGTGCATTTAGTCCATTCACATTCAGGTTAATTATTAAAATGTGGGGGTTTATCCCTGTCATGAGGTTCTTCTAGAGTTGTTGTTGTTCCTGTTTGTTTGTTGTCTTTCCTTTATTTTGGGGTTGACTCATGTGTCTTTTCCATCTTTTTCCTGTACTCTTGTGAAGAACATTGTTGCTCCTTTCTCCTTTACTTCTGTGTTTAATACTTTCTTAAGTGTTTCTTGTAGAGGTGGTCTGGAGGCAGCATAAGTTCATAGGGATTGAATGTCTGGGGAAGATTTAAATTCTCCCTCACAGATGAAGCTTAGCTTGGCTGGGTTTGCTGCATCCAGGAGACTCCTCTCACTACAAGGGATGTACACAGACTCAGAGTTGATGGACGGAAAACGAGTTTCCAGGCAAATGGATCATGAAAGAAGGCAGGAGTTGCGATCTTAATATCAGACAAAACAACCTTTAGGCTATCAAAAATGTTAAAAAGATGCAAAAGGACACTCCATAATGATAAAAGGTTCAATATGTCAACAAGAAATATCCATCCTAAACTTATATGCACCCAACACAGGAACACTAGCATTTCTAAAGCAACTACTAAGTAAACTAAAAAAAGATATTGACTCTAACACTATTATAACAGGGAACTTGAATACCCCACTAACAGCCCTAGATAGATCATCCAGGCAGAAAAATCAACAAGGAGATCCAGAACCTAAACTTGACACTTGATCACATGGGCTTAATAGATACCTACAGATTATTCCATTCTGTGGTTGTTACCACAGAATATACATTCTCTTCATCACCACAAGAACGTACTCCAAGATCAATCACATCCTTGGCCATAAATCAAGCATAAACAAATTCCATAAGATTGAAATCTTGCCATGCACATTCTCAGACCACAGTGGAATAAAAAAAAATATCAAAACCAACAACATTTCCCCAAAGCCCACAAAGACATAGATGCTAAATAGCATGATGCTGAACAACAACTGGCTCAACACTGAAATCAAGGAAGAAATTGAAAAATTCCTGGAAACAAATGAAAATGAAGAAACATCTTAACAAAATCTCTGGGATGCCCTGAAAGCAGTTCTCAGAGGGGAATTTATATCTCTACAAGCACACATCAAGAAAATGGAATGGTCACAAGTGGAGGACCTAACAAATCACCTAAGGCAGCTGGAAAAAGAAGATCACCAAAACCCCAACCTTAGCAGAAGAATCCAAATCACAAAAATAAGAGCCAAATACGGGACATAGAAAATAAAAATATCATGGAAAACATCAACAAAACAAAAACCTGTTCTTTGAAAGAATTAACAAGATTGATAGAACCCCCTAGCCAGAATGACCAAGAAAAAGAGAGAAAAGGCCCAAATAAACACAATCAGGAATACAAAAGATCAAATCACAACTGACCCCAAAGAAATACAAAAGATTATCAGAGACTACTATGTACACCTATATGGAAACAAACTTGATAGCCTAGATGAAATGGAGGAATTTCTGATATCACACAACATCTCCAGGTTAAAACAAGAAGACACTGAGATACTAAATAGACTAATAACAACCCAGGAAATTGACTCTGTCATACAAAAACTACCTACAAAAAAAAAAGTCCTGGACCAGATGGCTTTCCCGCAGAATTCTACGAAATGTACAAGAAGGAGCTGATACCAATCCTACTGTAAGTATTCCAGACAATTGAGAAAGATGGAATTCTCCCTGAATCATTTTACAAAACTAACACACTGACACCCAAACCAGGTAAAGATCCAACAAAGAAAGAGAACTACAGGCCAATATCCCTTATGAATATAGATGCAAAAATCCTCAACAAGATTCTAGCAAATCGAATCCAAAAACACATCTCAAAAATCATCCTGCTGGGCTCGGTGGCTCAGCCTGTAATCACACGCCTTTGGGAGACTGAGGTGAGTGGATTGCCTAAGCCCGCGGGTTCGAGACCCACCTGGGCAGCGAGACTTCATCTCTACAATAAATCAAAAAAATCAGCCGGGCATGGTAGCGCATGCCTGTAATTCCGGCTACTGGGAAGGCTGAGGCGGAAGGATCGTCGGAGCCCAGCAGGTTGAGGCTGCGGTGGCCGGGAGCCGCCACTTCACTCCAGTCTGGGTGACAGAGTGAGACTCCAACTCAAAAAAAAAAAAAAATCATCCACCATGACCAAGTAGGCTTCATCCCCAGGATGCAGGGCTGGTTCAACATCTGCAAGACCATAAATGTAATTAAAAACATCAACAGATGTAAAAACAAGAACTACATGATTATACCACTAGATGCAGAAAAATCTTTTGATAAAATGCAGCATCCTTCTTGATAAAAACCCTCAAACACCTAGGTATAGAAGGAACATATCTCAAAATAGTAAGTGCCATCTATGATAAACTCACAGCTAATATATTGCTAAATGGACAGAAACTAGAATCATTTCCCCTGAAAACTGGAACAAGACAAGGCTGCCCACTCTCACCCCTCTTGTTCAATATTGTGTTGGAAGTCCAAGCTCAGGCAATTAGACAAGAGAAGGAAATCAGGAGTATTGAAATAGGAAAAGAGGAAGTCAAGCTATCCCTCTTTGCTGATGATATGATCCTATACCTTGAAAATCCAAGAGAATCTGTCAAAAACCTGCTTGCTCTGATAAAGGACTCGGCAAAGTCTCAGGGTACAAAAGACAGTTGCATTCTTCTACACCAACAACAAGCAGGCAGAGACCCAAATAAAAAACATAATCCCATAGACAACAGCCACCAAAAAAATAAAATACCTCAGCATCTTCCTAACCAGAGAAATGAAAGACCTTTACAACGAGAATTACAAAACACTGCTTAAAAAAATCCAAGAAGTCACAAACAAATGGAAAAATATTCCATGCTCATGAATAGGAAGAATCAACATTAAGATGTCCATCCTACCAAAGGCAAGCTACAGATTCAATGCAATACCCATTAATTACCACATCATTCTTCTCAGACCTGGAAATGACAATACAGAAATTCATATGGAAACATAAAGGACCACAAATAGCCAAAAGAATCTTTAGCAAAAGAAACAAAGCAGGAGGTATCACACTGCCAGACTTCAAACTTTACTGTAAGGCTACAGTAATCAAAAGAGCCTGGTACTGGTACAAGAACAGAGACATAGACCAATAGAACAGGATAGAGTTTCTGGAAGCAAAGCCTCAGTTTCTCTACCAACTCATCTTTGACATAGTCTCCAACAACAGCCACTGGGGAGGGGAGAACCTATTTAGTAAATGGAGCTGGGAAAACTGCCTGACCACATGCAGAAGATTGAAACAGGACCCCGACCTATTACCATACACAAAAATTAACTCTAAATGGATCAAAGACCTAAATGAAAAACCTCAAACTATAAGAATCTTAGAAACGCAGGAGACACCCTAATGGAAATTGGAACTGGCAACCAATTCCTATTCAGAACCTTAAAGGCCAATATCTTGAGAAATAAAATAGACAAGCGAGACCTCATCAAATTAATGAGTTTCTGCAAAGGAAAATATACCATCAAGAGAGCAGGGAGACAGCCCACAGAATGGGAAAAAATATTTGCCAACTCTTTATCTGACAAAGGCCTAACATCTAAGATCTACAAGGAATTAAAATGAGCCGAAAGGAACAAAACAAACAGCCGCTTTAAAAAGTGGACAAAATATAGGAATAGACACTTCGCAACAGAAGATATATGGGCAGCCAACAGACACATGAAAAAGTGCTCAGCCTCACTCATCATCAGAGAATGCAAATCAAAGCCACACTGAGATACCACCCAACCCCTGTAAGAATGGCTATCATTAATAAAACAAACAACAACAGATGCTGGTGAGGATGTAGAGAAAAAGGAACGCTTCTACACTGCTGGTGGGAATGCAAACTTGTACAGCCTCTTTGGAAGGCAGTGTGGTGATTTCTGAAAAAACTAGAAATTGACCTTCCATATGACCCAGCAATTCCCCTATTGGGAATATACCTGGAGGAACTCAAATCATTCTACAAAAAAGGTTCCTGCACACGTATGTTTGTTGCAGCTCTAGTCACAATAGCAAAAACATGGAACCAACCGTGTTGCCCAGCAAAGCTGGACTGGATTAAAAAAATGTGGTACATATACACAATGGAATATTATGCAGCCACAAATAAGGAAAAATATATGATTTTGCAGCAACTTGAATGGATTTGGAGTCGATCATACTCAGCGATTTATCACAGAAACAAAGAGTTCCATATGTTCTCACTCATAAATGGACCTTGAACAATTATAATACTATAAGAAAGTGATTGGCAGTAGTAGGAAACTGTCAGGGGATGGGGGGTGGGATAGGTAGTTGAGGGAAACTGCTAAGGGAGGGAGGGGCACACCTCATCAGCACCTGCATGATCAGTATTTATATTTCTAACTCTGAAACATACCCCACATCTTTATAATAAAATTAAAAAAACAAAAAAAAGAACAGGAAGGGCAAAGCAAGGCACATTGTGCATGCATTTGTGCTTGCATTTCAGGAGGTATCACAGAAAGGCAAATAGAAATCCTATAAATACTTTTATATTTATCAACTATTTTCATTTTTTGTAAAATTTTTAATTTTAAATATGTGGGGTACATTTCAGGGTTAGAAATACAAATATTTTTTATGCAGTTACCCTTGTTGATGAGGGTGTACCCGCCTCCCCTGCCAGTTTCCCACTGATGCCAATCCCTTTCTTATAGTGTTACTATAGTTGCTCAAGGTCCACTTATGAGTGAGAATATGTGATACTTAATCCTCTGTTTCTGTGAGAGATCACTCAGTAGTATAGACTCTAACTCCATCCAAGTTCCTACAAAGTTCATAATTTTGTCCTTCATGACTGAGAAATAGTCTATCATGTACCAACTAATTTCTAAATACAAGAACACTCTTACCCAAGAGAGTTATACTGACCACTTCAGCACTGAAGAAAACTTGTCTGCTCCCTGCCTGTATATATCTCCTAGTCATAGCCTGATAAAAGGAAACAAAATGATTCTCCTGAGACCAGCCATGCCTCTCCCATGAAATGAAGGGAAGCCACTAATACACTGCTGTCTCAGATCACACCTACTCTTCTGCTGATCTAGATTTAGAAAGGGTTTGATAAAGAGCGGTAGTTATCTTAGATATTTTCTTGTGAAAAGTAAGCAATGTGCTTTAGTAGTACATTTGTCGGTAATGACCATGCCAATAATTCAAAAGGAGTAAATTTTGGTTTTGTTTTGTACTGTGTATTTGCTTTTCCAGATGTTATCAGAAGGTAGCATTTCTAACAGTAGGGTGTAATTCTGCTGAAATTTGCTTTAAGTCTAGGAAAATATATTTTAATAAATATTTATATAAATATTCTATAAATATTTATTTAATATAAATATTTATATAAATATTCTATAAATGAATATTTATTGCTTTCTATACTATCAGAATGTCTATTATAGGGAGGAGAGAGAAGGGAATAGTGAATAAAGAGTTTATCTTAAACATGGGTTGAAAAAATATTTTACTTAGGCCATATCTAGTCGGTGGTCTGTTTTTGTTTTTGCCAATTAAGAATGGCTTTTACATTTTTAAAGGTATAAAGGTGTATTAAAGTGACTTTTGCATTTTTAAAGAGTAAGGAGAGAAGAGAAAGAGGAGAATGTGGAGTGGGAGGAGAGACAGAAACCAGATATTTGCTATCTGGCCCTTTGCAGAAAATGTTTGCCAATCCTTGGTCTGGGAAGACAGAAAGTAATAAGAGGTACAGGCACACCTGTTTTTATTGTGCTTTGTCTTATTGAACTTCACGGATACTGCATTTTTTACAAATTGAAGGTTTGTGGCAACTGTGCATCAAGCAAGTCCATGGATGCATTTTTCCACCATCATGTGCTCATTTCATATCTCTTTATCTCATTTTGGCAACTCTTGCAATATTACAAACTTTATTATTATTGTAATATGAAACTGATCTGTGATCAGTTGTCCTTGATGTTACTTTTGTAATGGTTTGGCGGCAACATGAACCGTGCTCATATAAGATGGTGAACTTAGTGGATAAATGCTGTGTGTCTACTGCCTGTTCCACCAATATGCTATTCCGCCTCTCTCCCTCTTCTAAGGCCTCCCTATTCCCCGGGACACAAAAATTTAAAATTAGGCCAATTAAGAACTTATAATGGCCCTACTGAGGGGCCAAGTGAAAGAAAGAGTTGCAGGTCTCTTGTTTTAAATCAAAAGCTAGAAATGATCAAGTTTAGTAAGGAAGGCATGTCAAAACTCAAGACAGGTCAAAATCTAGGCCTTCTGCACCCAACAGTCAAGTTGAGAATGTAAAGGACAATTTATTGAATAAAATTAAAAGTGCTAGTTCAGTAAGCACAAAAATGTTAAGAAAGTGAAACAGCCTTATTGCCAATATGAAGAAAGTTTTAGTGGTCTGAATAGACGATCAAACCAACCACAGCATTCACTTAAAGCAGGGCCTACCCAGAGCAAGGTACTAAAGCTCTTCAATTCTATTAAGGCTGACAGAGGTGAGGAAGCTGCAGAAGAAAAGTTGGAAGACGGCAGAGGCTGGTTCTTGAGGTTTAGGGAAAGAAGCAGTCTCCATTACATAAAAGTGCAAGACAAAGCCGCCAAGTGCTGATAAAGAAACTGCAGAAAATTATCCAGAAGATCTAGTTAAGATCATTGATGAAGGTGGCTACTAGACAATAGATTTTTGATGTAAATAAAATAGCCCTATATTGAAAGAGGATGCAATCTAGGGTTTTCATAGCTAAAGAGAAGTCAATGCCTGGTTTCAAAGCTTTAAAGGACAGGCTGACTCTCTGGTTAGCACCTAATACAGCTGATGACTTGAAGAGGAAGCCATGCTCACTTGTCATTCTGAAAATTCAAGAGTCTTTAAGAATTATGCTACAACAACAACAACAAAAAAGGATTATGCTACATCTACTTGGTTTGTGCTCTATAAATAAAATGAAAAATCTGGATGACAGCACATCTGTTGAAAGCACAGTTTACTGAATATTTTAAGCCCACTGTTGATATCTACTGCTCAGGAAGAAAAAAAAGATTTCTTTCAAATTATTACTGCTCATTGTCAGTGTTTCTAGTCACCCAAGAGCTTGGCTGGAAATGTACAAGGAGATGAATGCTGTTTTTAAGCCTGCTAGCACAACACTCATTCTTTAGTCCATCAATCAAGGAGTAATTTGGTAATTTGACTTTCTTTTTTTAAATTTTAGATTGGAAATGTATTTAGAAAGTAGATTCGAGAGAAAGGAGACTCATCCCCCCACGGAGGGGCAGAGTGGGCAGAGTGGGACAGCTTGGTGATACAAAAGCATGGCGTAATTTGACTTTCAAGCCTTATTATTTAAGATATGCATTTCAAAGGCTATAGCTGCCATAGATAATGGTTCCTTTAAAGGATCTGGGCAAAGTAAATTGACAGTCTTCTGGAAAGGATTCATTATTCTAGATGCCATTGAGAATATTTGGGAGGAGGTCAAAATAGCAACATCAGTCACAGTTTGGAAGAAATTGGCTTTAACCATCATGGATGATGTTGAGAGGTTCAAGAGTTCAGTGAACAGGGTATCTGCAAATGTAACAGAAACAGCAGAAATCTAGAATTCGGAATGGATTCTGGAGATGGTACTGAATTACTGCAATCTCATGATAAAACTTTAATGGATGGGGAGTTGCTTCTTATGAAAGAATAAAGAATGTGGTTTTATTGACACAGAATCTACTCCTGGTGAAGCATGTGAACATTGTTAAAATAAAAACAAAGGATTTAGAATATTACATAAACCTAGTTGATGGAACAGGTATGCACATTGTTTTTTAGACATAATGCACACTTAATAATTAGAGTATAATTACTTTTGCATGTACTGGCTCACCAAAACATTCATATGGCTGGTTCACTTGTCTGGAACTGAACCTATGATATTTCAGAGGTAATGCTTATATTTGTTTACTTGAATTTTGGTAAGATAATAGTGACCTTAGTGTAGCACAGTGAGCAATTTTGAATATGCATAAGAAAGGCAAGAGAAAAGAAATAATACAGGTTACAAGGACTAAAAATAACTTAATTATAATTTATGATGCAATTAAAAGGAAATTGCAAAGTATATAGCAGTTAAAGAGAATCTGAGGGGAGAAAGGGAGCCATGTTAAACAGTATATCATTATTGCCATATTATATCAATGGTGATATTGACAGACAGAAGCTGATACCCACAACAAAATGGGAATCTCCATAGAACAAAGGTGAGCCAGTTTTTTTTGTGCCAAAGCAACAAAAAAATCAGGAAATCACAATAAAAAATAATGGAAAGAGAAAAGATATCTAAACTTCAAAAGGTTCAATCACTGGCATTTTTCTATTACCCAAAATAGTTTTGAGTACTCAATCTTACATTTTAAAATAAGAATATGTTCACATAAGACAGTGCATAGAATAAAAAGTTATCCCCTTTCTTTATGCTCCTCAAATACATGCCATTCTTTAGAGATGGCACCATTAACAGTTTTAAACTTATATAAGCTTTCACATATTTTTCTATGAATTTGTTTGCACATGCAATTATTTCACATTTATGTTATTTAGCATAATATAAATATATTTCTATTTAACATGATACAAATATTTGACATATAAATATTTAACATATGCATATTATAAATATTTAACATTTATAGAAAATAGTTGCTATTTGTTTTTCACAAATGAGAATTTATCATAAAGGTTTTTCTGTACCTTCCTTTTTCATTTTCTATGTTATATGATTCTAAGATCTTAAATATCTTTTCACATCAGCAATATGTAAGTATACTTTTTTTATCGTGTCACAAAATTCCTTGGGTGTATACTATAATTAATGTAATTATTTCTTTTATTTTAGACAGATTATTTCACTATTTTGCCATTGGGTACAATATACAGTCTTCTGTCTATGTTTTTCGTACTTTTAAAATTATTCCTACTGTATATCAGTCTTGCTTGTCACTTTAAATGCCTGTTTGCATAGATAGTTCCTTTTATCATTTTTCTTAAGCATTTTTCCTGACAGAGCTTTTATGTTTTAAAGAGTTGGATAATCATAATCCTTATATTATTTTAAAGTTGAATTTTGGGAAGGTAAAACTGTTTGGCAAATATTGAGTAATCTGTTTGACTATAGATATGAGCATGGTTAGGCAAAAAGCCATGATTATCCAAAAATACAATCTTCTGCTTTAGAAAAAGGTGTGCTACTTGCCATTGGAAATATTTAAATATGGAACATACAAATTTATTTTTTACAGAGTCACTTCGGAGGAGATTAAAGTACTCAGTAAGTGGGAAATCTAGATTATTTTTAGAGACTCCCAACCTGGAGATACTTAAACAGAAGGTGGGGCTAATTATTTGCAGTGCATAAATGTTTGCATTTTCTTTAACTCATTCATATATGGCAAGCTAACAGTGGGCTGAAAAACATGGGCTGGACATGACATGAAAACGAGACTTGACAACATGCAGTAAATCTGGTCAAATATCTTCATGCTCATGATAAGTAAAGAGTGGATATCTCAGAAGATTGACTTTCCTAGATTCCTTGCAAGCTGTAATTAGATACCAATACTGTGCTCCAATACTATTGCTCCTACATAAGTAATAATTCATCACTACTAGAAAGGCAGCTGCAGGATTATTTGGTATGACTTATTCTTGTCTGCTCCTAGCCAATAATCTTCAGTGTTAAATACTTCTCAGATTAGTTGCTATCAGTTGTTACCAAAAGAGTACTTATTCCTCCTTAATTGTTTTTGCACAGTTAGTGTACTAGTTGGGAAAGGGGGGCTTCCTATCTTCTCTGGTAGCATTGAGACAGGATTTACACTTATACTTATGACTGATTTTATGCAAATGAATAATAGAGAACTAAGTGGGTGTTCTGCCTGCTGGTAAATGACAGAGTCGATTCAGGAGAAAGAAGATTTTATCTTTCACATTCTCTCTAAAAAGGATACTATTCTTAAACCAGGAACAGTACCTCTCCAGGAATGTCTTTTGCATATTAACTCTGCAAATGGTCCACACAAAATTATACAAACTCTACATCCTCTTATAGGGCATCATTACACTTTGGCCTCTGATGAAAATCATCATGATTTGAAATGGCCAGTGGCAACTACATCTTTGACATTTATTAAACTATCTTTAGTGGTTTTTTCGCCATAGCCACAAGGGATGCTGCTTTGAAACAGTAGTAATATTAATTGCTGTCATTATCTTGCTTCTCGTGTTAAATTTTGGGTCAAATGATTGGTATAAGTCTCAATGAGCAGTCAGGGATGAAAAGGACAAAGGAGCAAGAGGAAAATACACGACTCGACTGAGCCCTGCTTGCATACTGAGAGGTAATTTACACAAATAGGCTAGACGAAAACAGATGGGAAGAGGGAGAGAGGGAGAGGGTTGACTAATGACACCTGACTGCCAAATGACCCTGTGGGTTTGAACACTGGCAGGACACCTAAAACTGTGCCAACAGCTACTTGGAACCGACCAGTTCTCACTCACATTTCATTTAACAGGCTAACCTTGGTCTTTCTATTGTTACTATCCTAGAGAAATTTATACCATATCTAATTGTGGTCCAGAAAATATACATTTTAACTGAGCTCTCTTCTTTCAGAAGCTAGGTGGGAACTGCTCAGGAGTTTATTGTTATAGTTGCCTTTGCTTCCAACAGGGAAAATTGGATACATTTGTTCTCTTAAGAGCCTCTTTTGTAAATCTGTAGTATGTGGCACCTTTTGTGACTTAATAAGAGATGTGGAGGAAAAAAGGAATTATTTATTTTAAGAGCATAACTATATTATTAAATACTTTGCTCACAATAAAATGTTTGATCCTGACAGATGAGGCATTCCTGGAGCCATATCTAATGGACTTCCTACCTGTCTTCTATTCTCTTTCTTACTTTTAATTTTTCATCTTTTCTCAGCCATCAAATTAATGTTCATAGCTGTATGCTAAAATACACCCTTGAGGAATCAAGAATCTTAGGTAACCAGTACTAGTTATATTGTGTATAGAAAGTGTAAAATCAGGATTACTAAAATCGTATGTGTTTGTCTAGAGTTTATTTCCAATAAAATTCAGATATTTCTAGCCAATTAAAATTTAATTTTAAAAAATCTTGAAGTATTTTTATAATAACTTAGAAGCCTTAGAATGTTGATCATAATTATGATATTGTATGCAATGACAAGCAGCATTTATGGATCTTAAAAGGCCTTCATATGTTCTTGAAGATGCATTTCCCTCATTTTTTTTAAACTTAAAGGAAAAGCAAACAAGAACACTAACTGAGGTCTAGGGCATATCTAATATCTCCTGCCCTAGCCCTTGGAGAAGAGATTAAAATGAACACCAAAAGAAAATAAGTTGCATTCTCTAATTTATAAATTTTTAATCTGAAAGGAAATTCCATTTACCAAGTGTGAATTTAAAATGGTCTGTAAGTCTGGTATAATTTACTTTGTCAAAACAAATGGATAAAGGTTGTAGTGTATAAAAACAAACTAACAAAGAAACTCTAAATTGTGAAAGGTGGCGTCCCCCTGAATCAGGTCATAGACATTCCGTGGGCTAGCCACTGGGGAAGAGGCAGGTCCTCAGACACTAAAAACATAATTTAAAAGGCAAACCCTTTCTGGGCCTTGGACTGCAGGAATGCCTGAGATAATAGTTGTAGAGTGTAGGAAGGTGAGAGTTATCAGGGACAGCTAAAGTGAACGTCCAGAAGAGAGACAAAGACAAATCAATGAAGATGAATAGAGAATTCTTGAAATTAAGAAGAATGCAGGGAGAGGGAAATGAAAGATTAACCAGCCATCAAAGAATGGGAGTAAGAAGTAAAGAACTGAGTAGCCGAGGCATGTGCCCTCAAGTTATAACTTTGGCTCATATCTCACTCTGAATTCTTAGGACTCAGATGGGTTTCTGGATAGCCTACGAACCTTTACTTGGTGTATCCTGACTCGCAGGGCAACATCACATCCGCCACCCTCTCTTTCAACCATCCTCCCTTCCCAACCTATTAAGTAAGGTAGAACAGAAAAAAACACTCTTTTAAGACAGTTTTAATATGAAAGACAAAAGTTTTTCCTTGTTCCTTGGTTGCAGAAATTTCATTAAAGCTGGAATAATGTAAAATAGACACACAAAGTAAGAGTAAAACCAGTCCTGATGCTTTTAATTACCCTGGAAATTAGTATAAAATTAACATTTAAAAGAGGTCAAGCCGGGCTCGGTGGCTCAGCCTGTCATCCCGCGCCTTTGGGAGGCTGAGGTGAGTGGATTGCCTGAGCCCGCGGGTTCGAGACCCGCCTGGGCGGGGAGACCTCATCTCCACAGTAAATCAAAAAATCAGCCGGGCGTGGTAGCGCATGCCTGTAATTCCGGCTACTCGGAAGGCTGAGGCGGAAGGATCGCCGGAGCCCAGCAGGTCGAGGCTGCGGTGGCCGGAAGCGGCCACTGCACTCCAGTCTGGGCGACAGAGTGAGACTCCAACTCAAAAAATAAAAATAAATAAATAAATAAATAAATAAATACATAAATAAATACATAAATAAATAAATAAATAAATAAAAGAGGTCAAATTTCCCAATGATTTGTACTCATTTCTGTTTACTAAGATCCTGACAGTCTCAAAAACGTCACCATTTTCTCAATTATCCCAGTAGTGAAGATAAGCATTTTTCTCTCTGCTACAATGTCTTATGATGATTTTTGTAAACAGAACAAAGGATAAAATACACGATTGCTGTAAGGTTGCCTGTCTCAATTTTCTTGGGAATTTATATAATTTGTTAAAAAGTTTTGAAATTGTAAAAAAGCTTTTCTTTTTAAATGAATAAGTGAAGAAAAAATGTCTTAAACCCGTGTAGTTTGGCAACGAGAGAGGTAGGGACATAAGAAAATATTAAAAGTATTTCTCAGAGTTAAAACATGTTAAACTGTCCACCTTCTTAATTCAGGTCCCTCATTTTAAAAATATTTTTCTTCAAAAGGAACTCCTTAGACTTATAGGTACTTTTATGTTACTTCTATTCAGAAAAAAAAAAAAAAACAGAAGGTGGTCGAAGAATGTGTATTTTCTTAAAGTACATTCCTGCGATATTAAGATAAATATAGCTTCTGAATATATCATTAAAGTCCAACTCAACATTAAAAATACTTTGGTGAACTTTAAAATTTATGCCTGTACCACACAAAATACAGGCTGAATTGACTTAAAAGCTTTAATGAAAATAGAAAAATCAAGATTGAGGTTCACTTCTTATTTTAGCAATGTGTAATGAGTTATAATACAAAGGAAACTTCTATGTAAATGTCTCTGATTTATTTTTACTCCAATCATTTTCAAGAACCACTTTTAAAAAAATCTTTAGATTATGAAATTTTATATGTGCACCATCATCTTCAAATATAATTTCAGAAATTGAAATGATATACAAGCTTATGGCTTTTTTACTTTAAAAATAATTATAGGATTTTTAGTCATTTAATATTCCCACAAAACATATAATCAAATCATAGGATCTTAAATTTGAAAGGTGCATTAGAGATAATAAAGTACTACCTCCTCCACCTGTAAGTATCCCTTTCACAATACCCCGGGCAGGAGATTAGGTGGCCTCTACTTAAAACTTTCATTGACAGAGAGATCATAACTTTATGAAGCATCCCATTCTATCTTTACATAAATCCAAATAGTAAGTGTATGTTCCCTATACAATAGAGAGCCAAAAATCCTTCTTCTTGTAATTTATGTTCCTGACTTTTTTTCCTATCTATTTTGGATGACAAATAATTTTATTCTTTCCAAATTACAACTCCAGTATTTTAAAGACAATAATTTGATCTCCCAATGACTGGATGTCTCTTTCCTGGGTATAAAATTCCTAAGAAGTCCTTCATGCAATATAATATTCTGACCACTCATCAGTCTAAATTACTTTGCCTCAATTTTATTACACGTGAATTTGACCCACAAATAAACATAATATCGTATGTGCAATCAACACAATAATAGCAGTAATCTTCTGATTCGGGACATTGTACATCTGTGAGGGAGACTCAAGATGAAACAGTGTTTTGAAGGCCCACAACAAAGGACCCTTGAAAAGATCCTTAATCTGAATTTTGTAGAATTTACAGCATACCGAGACATGATACCCAGGGAATATCTGTGATCCTCATGTATTTAATATGAATATGAATATGTTGTGTTGTAAGACAGAAAGCATTCAACTGCCATTAAACTATGCTACGAGTTAATGACTCCACTATAGTTCAGAACCACTATCTCTTTAATACATACTACTGTTTAATCAATTCTCTTCATCCTGATTATGTGCACTGACTAAACGAAACAATGTATAAGAATTTGAATATTACTCATATTTATTATAGCACTAACTCTGGAGATACACAGGACACTTAATTTTGTCATCTAAAAAGTTTTCAGTTCTTCCTAGTTCTATCTAATCTGTAACATTTTTAAAGCATAACATATTTTCATCTGTCATCAATAAAACATTTGACCTAACAAGGCTAAGAATAAATTTTCTAACACACTACCAGTCACCCAAGTTAAGTTGGTCTATTAATCATAGCTATTTGGTAAAATTATTGATATCAAGCCAGAATTGAGAAATCTTAATTGCCCCATGGTTTTCCCTGCTCTCATCAATTGTAAAAACTTTGCCCATTCCTTACTAAAATAAGGATTAACTTGAGTAATGAATTTTTCTGGTCTATTCATCTAATAAACCTGAGGATTTAATTTGTTTTAAATAAGTATGTATGGTTCTTTTTGTGCACTCCTTTACCTAATTATTCAAAGCCTTTTGTTTAATAACTAGTGAATCAGGTATGATTTGTCTTTCTGCATTAAAAATATGAATATTCACGTACTTAAAGATTCCTGGCCCCCTTCCTGCTTTCTACAATACCTCAAGAATTCTGGAAAGGGTTCCAAGAGCACACCACAGATCCCTCTGCTACCTTGGAATAGAATTCATCTGAATTTATTTAAAGGACTGAGTGACTCTGTGACTCTATTTATCTCTTCACTGGTATGCTGTTTCAATGCCATACTAAACATGCCTCAGCTAACCTTCCGAGTGTGAAGATGATCCTCCCTAAGAGAGAAGGCAGAAATAAGAGAAGAGGTTATGATTATTATTATTATCATTATTATTATGTTCTCTTTATCATGTCTTGATGTTCCCCAAACAATGAGCAATCTTTCTTATGCTAAAAACGTTAACTTTCGATTTCGATGTCCTTTCCATTGCCCGTTGCACTGTACACAACCTCAATTCGTTCAGCACGTTAGGCTTTGTAACAACGTTATTCTCAAGTTGTTGCCAGTCTTCATAACTTGATTTGATATGCTGTTTTCTTGTGAACATCCTTAATGTAGCCATAAATCACGTGAAATGTCCATTAAGTTACAGTCTAACAAGTCTTGGTGATACTGCCATCAAATTTATTGCCTGTGTAAACAATGCAAGCTCATTTTGTTCATTATCCATGTTCTAAGTATTAGTATAAAGATATCTGCACCTGCACCCATAAATACTGTCCCTGACTTGCCCAATTTTATATATATGCATACATATAGTGACAATATATATACACACATATATTTATTCACTATTTACTTATTTTGAGCACTTATGCTGCAGCAAACACTGTGCCAACTGTTAGAAACACAAATACAAATAATACATAGTGCTTAACCCTTCAAGAATCGCCATCCCGTAGGAGTGAGCAACTGTACAAAAAATTGCAATACAATGGAATAAATGAAATCAATGTCTTAAGTCCTATGAAAGCACCCAGGGGGAACCAAACACCTGACAGGGACAGAGAAGAAACTGGAAAATGTTTTTTAGTGAATTGGAATCTCACTCTGTCACCCAGACTGGAGTGCAGTGGCCGCTCCCGGCCACTGCAGCCTCGACCTGCTGGGCTCCGGTGATCCTTCCACCTCAGCCTTCCAAGTAGCTGGAACTACAGGCATGTGCTACCATGCCCGGCTAATTTTTTGATTTATTGTACAGAAGAGGTCTCGCCAAGTTGCCCAGGGGGGTCTCGAACCCGCGGGCTGGAAAATGTTTAAAAAGATGATGGCAGTTAAGCTGAGTTTTGACTCTGAATAGGATCACTAGGGGATATTTTTCCCCCAACAGGTATTAAACAACTCTCTAGTGGTTGTTCTTTTAAATTTACACCTGGTAGTACAGTAAGTTCTCAATGTTGCTGATAGGTTCTTGGAAACTGACTTTAAGCAAAACAAGTTACTGTATAACCAAATCAATTTTGCCATAGGCTAATTGGTATACACAAGAGTTCAGTTCCCAGGGCATATAGTAGGTCATTTTGCTTAAAGTCATGGCAGTTTCTAAGACCCTACCTGTGACGTTGAGGACTTAACTGTCTCCATTAATATAATTATAATTACATTAAGTATATATACATATATTCCTTAGTTTCTAGAGGAAGGGGTCGATTTTCTCTGTCTTTTTCTTTCTGAGTATGTCTAAGAAACTGCATCACTTGCCATTTTCTTTTCTGGGGAAAGGGTAAAATGTGTTCTCTCGCTATTTTCTTTGAAGTTCCTTTGGTCAAATAGAGACATTTCCAGTCAAATATACTTTCCTTGGTCGTTTTTTGTTTGTTTGTTTGTTTTTTTTGAGCCAGAGTCTCACTCCGTTGCCCAGGCCAGAGTGGCAGTGGCACACTCACAGTCATCCCAGCGTCGGCCTGCTGGGCACCAGCAATCCTTTCGCCTCAGCCTTCCAAATAGCGAGAATTATAGGCGCTACCACACCCAGCTAAATTTTGATTTACTGTAGAGACAAGGTCTTGCCAAGTTGCCCGGGTTGGTTTCAAACCTGCAGGCTCAGGCGATTCACTGGCCTTGGACTCCCAAAGTATTGGAATTACAGGATGAGCCACTGAGCCCGGCCTCTTCTTGATTTTCAAGAGAGATGCATACTATTTCTTTACCAGGACGTGAGAGCTCTGAAAAGCCATGAAATTAAAAAAAAAAAAAATTCTGCTCTTGAATTATGTTTATAAGACTACTTGTTCACTTCCAAATCCTTTTTTCTTTTCAAAATAAAATAGTAAGAAGAAATCATGCTGCTTTTTGTGCAAACATGGAATATCTCTTAATTTCCTCTTCAGGGCTTTGAAGTTCAAGTCCTGGAGATATCGTTCTATTATTTTAATTGTCTTATTTGTTTCACCATAACCTGTAGTTAAGCTTGTTGAATTGACTGGTCTTCTTTTAAACTTAGAAAGACCATCTGTCCCTGAATAGTCTTGTCCAATCATATAGTTGCCTCCTTTTTCCTTAGCAATGGTCAAAGAAGAACCAAAGCTCAACCTTGAGGTAGATGTCTTTGTAACAGGTTGTCTAAATCCTTTTATTTCTCTATGCTCCTCGTGAGGCCATTATCCAAAGGAGTAAATGCAGATGCTCATAGCTGTTGCAATTTTCACCGATGAATATTTTCCTACTCTTCTTTTCTACGCTAGTTCTATTTGTTAACTGTAATATCTCCATCAATACTATCATTGTGAAGTTCATCAATATCTTATTATGCACAAGGCATCATTACACCCTTGCTGTGCATCAGGCACTACATTAAACAAAGTTCTCTGAGCATGTTAACTGATATCTGAGTTACGTTAACCCACCGCTAGCAGGTTAATACTTGTATTATCATCATTTTACCAATGAGGAGTGTGAATTGTAGAAAGATTATCTGGATCAAAACCAAAGATGCAATACATGGTGAAAGTAGGGTTCACATTTTTTTATACGAGTATTGATTCCATCACTTAGATTCTTTCGATTGTCTGAGGTTCTTTTTTTTTTTTTGAGTTGGAGTCTCCCTCTGTCACCCAGACTGGAGTGCAGTGGCCACTCCCAAGCCACCGCAGCCTCTACCTGCTGGGATCCGGCGATCCTTCCGCCTCAGCCTTCTGAGTAGCCAGAATTACAGGCGCGTGCTACCACGACCGGCTAATTTTTTGATTTATTATAGAGATGAGGTCTCGCCTGCCCAGGCGGGTCTCGAACCCGCGGGCTCAGGCAATCCACTCACCTCAGCCTCCCAAAGCACGGGATTACAGGCTGAGCCACCGAGCCCGGCTTGAGGTTCTTCTTGAATGATCACCTGCACTCGCCTAGGAACTCTTCATCCTCCTTAATAAACTGGAGCATAGAAAAGTGCTCCTGAAGTCCTTTACTTTCACCTCTGGAAAAGGAATCAGCTTACATTTATAGCTCCATAATTGGTGAGTGCCTTAGGCAGAAAGATAAACATAGCACATGGCCTGCAGGTTGCTGGAATAGTTTCCTTGTGCCAGACTGCTTGGGCATCAGAATGAAGCAGTCCTTTGTGGCTTCCCCTGGATATTCTTTCTCTAAACAAGCCAAGGAAAACTATCTCTTTGCTCTGGGCTGCCGGTTGTGACAGTGCAGACAGAATAAAATGAGGGGGAAGGCTCTTTCTGGATTGTGACTTCTATACACCTTTTTCCTCCACCGCTTCTTTCCCTGTTAGTCTGACTACCTCCAGTGTAACTGTGATTCATATGACTTGCCCAGACTCTTTTCCATGGGTCTGTCATACATTGTGCTAACTTGGGTGACTATTTTTCTTAATATTTAATGGGCTACATTTCATATATTAGTGAAAATAGGAAACAAAGTTACAATATGTCCAGAAAGTTTACATTTTAAATTTTATTCCAGGCCAGGAACGTTGGTTACACCTGTAATCCCATCCCTTCGGGAGGCTAAGGTGAGACAACTGCTTGAGCCCAGGAGTTTGAGAACAGTCTGAGCGTCATAGCAAGACCTCGTCTCTACAAAAAATTAGAACAAAATGAGCTAGGCATAGTGGTATCTGCCTGTAGCCCCAGTGAATGGGGGCGGGGACTGAGGAGGAAGGATCTCCTGAGCCCAGGAGGTGGAGGCCGTGATCATGCCACTGCATTGCAGCCTAGACAACAGAGTGAAACCCCAAATCAAAAAAAAAAATGTATTCTGGTCGTGTGAGAAAATTGGTAATATTATTTGACGGAATTGACTAAGAGCGGCCAAGGGAGTAGAAAGTCTTTTTTTCTTAATCTCCCATTATATTTGAAATATACATTTCCCTTTAAGTAAACAAGAATGCATTTTCAAGTGCTTTAGAATTATTAATGACCAAAACTCCCCCAGGAGTGATCTGTGTTGAGTCCTAAAGTCACAACTCTTCAAGGACATAGAGCATAGTTAATTCACCCACTTATCTGGCCCAAAATAGAGGTTTTTATATTCCTGCAACCCAACACAGAGAAGTACACACTATTTTTCTGTTAAACAACTCTTATTTAGAGTGGTGAACAAGTAAGTCGGCAAAATGAGGTGATCCATATATTTTCCTGCTTATGTTCTGGGGATAGAAAAATGTAGAACTTCCAATGTGCAATTTTTGTTGACAAGAAATTTAATTATTTTGTTGCAATGGGGATTGCTTTACCAACAAAATTTCTGATTGTAGTAGTCCACCCCCATGTTTTTTCGGTTTATAAGTTGCCTATCAGTCTTTCCCGCACTCACCAGGAGTAACAGCAAACAACAAAACAAAAAAAAACAAGACACTATCTCCAATGGCAGTAACATCAGTAGCTTGGAGAATACAACTTCTTTGTTTTGCATTTTCAATCTTTATTATAATTCTCTTTTGCCTGCAATCCATTTCTTTTAGACTCATATGGTGCCAACTTCTTTAAAGCTCATTGTAGTAATATTAAAAAATCTCAATCTAAATATTAAATCAGACCTCCAAATCTAAGAAATAAATCCATGTGGGCTCACAAAATTTCTTCTTCTGGCCTTGAGATTTTAGTTATTTGTTTCATATGAAGAACAAATTGTTTTTAATGTTGTATTTTATAAAGGACTTAAATGTGTGGGTGTCCCCTAAAGTACTTTACTTTTGTGACTTTTTTAAAAAAAATCATAACTTGGAGAATCTCAATATTTGAGTGATGATAATCAAAATTGCTTTGGGCTGAAGTTCTGCATGCTGTATCACAGTCCAAAGGAAAATTTCACAGGCAAGTAATAAACCTGGAAAATATGGGTTTATAATGGAAACGTTGACAGACCCTAGCAGGCACTGCTGTAATATCTTGAATCTGATTTAAAAGAGGTTTTCAATAATGTTTTTCCAAGTCAATCTTTTGGGGAATGCAAGTTAAAAAAGAAAAAGAAAAAGTTTTGTCACTACTTCTACCACAATGACTGTGAAAATGTGAAGACTTTGTGGCCAGAAACCTCAGGCACCCGTGAATGACATCATGGGCACCTGCAACAGGAACATAAGTATGGAGGGACTACTGTCCTGTAAAAAGTCACCCAGCTAAAGTCTCATTGCTAGAGACATTTTGATTTCATGATGATATAGCTGTCATGGATTATTCTGGTAAGTTCTCAAAGGAAAGCAGTAATGGAGTAAACTATCACCCCACCTGGTCATGTTTTAATAGAAAATTTTCATGGAAGGATAGTAACAAGAGTAACTGTGATTAGGATAGTGATTCTAGGAGTACTTTAAGTCATTATTCGATATACATATTCTGTGCTTTTCTACCTTCTCTCCCAAATTATAGTACAAGATGCCTACCCTTGGTAAATTTTATACTTTAAATGTTGCTGATTATGATAGGAAACAAGAAATATTTTCCTTAATTATCTAATTAAGGGGAAAAATCAATTAGGCATGGATACCATCAATCTGAGGTTGTTGTCTTGATCTGTTCCTAGAGTTATGCAATATCGTGGTCCTGAAAGAGGCCCTGAAAAAGGCAATGTCTAGGTCAAGCTGAGGAGAAGACTATCTGGAAGGAATCACAGCTCCATGCTTACATGCTTATTAGCTGTGTGACCCTGAATACATTATATGATTTCTTTTAATACTCAGTTTTGCACCTAAAATAAGAAGATAGTGAACAATAGTAACAAGAATGATTATAATAATAATAGCTATGTATAGGCGTGCTAGTATAAACTGTGTTGGCACTTTGCATATATTAACTTATTTAAACATAAAATAGTTGCGACCTCATACCTTTGTTGTAAAAAAGAGGTACTCCATGGACTTCATTTGCATGACCTCAATGCAAATGTTAGCTATTTTTATTGCTACAACACTGATCTTTCATGAACAAGGTTAACGAGACATAAATGCTACAACTTTCCATGGTTGTTATCACCATGAATTGTTGTTGAAGATCTATGTGAAACCAAAGTATGACAGGACAACCCATTCCACAAAAGCCTTAGTCAGTGGGGCTCGGTGGCTGAGTCTGGAATTCCAGACTGAGGCCGAGGAGAGTGAATTGCCTGAGCCCGTGGGGCAACTTGGTGAGACCTTGTCTCTATAATAAACCTAAAGAATTAGCCGGGCATGATAGTATGAACCTGTAGTTCTGGCTACTTGGAAGGCTGAGGTGGAAGGATCTCCGGAGCCCAGCAGGTCGAGGTTGCGGTGACCGGGAGCATGCCACTGTACCACAGTCTAGGTAACAGAGTGAGACTCCAACTCAAAAAAAAAAAAAAAAAAAAAAGGGTTGGTCAGAATCAGTCAAGGGCTTGCACATGGGGGCTGAGAGGAACTTCTGAAATTTTCCCAGCCCCACCTCAAAGGACCTTTGGCCATGTAATCTTGATTTTGGATTTCCCAAATTCTAGATTGGCCCTTCATTCTTCTAGTCTATAGTAGAAAAGAAGTCATTTCAAGCTGATGTTGTGACTTAATATGGCAAAACTTTAAAGAAACAGCCATCTAAAATATTTAAAGCAAAATATAAACAGCTAGACTCAACATCTTTTTACAGCATGAAAACATAAAGTAGAGAAAGCACACACTATAAGTATACAATTCAATAAAATTTCACAAACTTGATACATCCATGTAACCAACACCCAGATTAAGAACAGTACTGATATCACTACAGCCACACCACCCATAGTAGCTAGATTTTCATGGAAATCTTCAGCCTTGAATGGAAATTAGCTTAAGGGTATTCTTTTAGTAGGTATTTAGTGAATTCTCCATGAAACTGTATAAACTCCATTTCATTTTGGGAGAATAACTTTGATAAATCTGAGTGTGCTCCAGAAAAGATGTAAAAATATATGTGAGATATTATTCATTTTACTTTAAAAAATGAAATAATTCTAATTTTAGCCTCAACTCAATTCTGGCACTTAATCTCCAAGAGCCTTTATAACAAAAATCTTTGGCTTGGACCTCATGGACTACCATTTCTAGCATAGCAGCACCATTAATAAACCGTATTCATGCTAATATGCTTGCTTGGGGCAATGATCATCAGAGTCCCCAGTTCTGGTCCTTGCCAGCAAAAGTCCATTAAGAGTGGCTACTGTAGTATTGTAATTATACAATTAGCCTTGTCAAGTCATGGAGCACTGGGAATAATAGGATCTTGAGACTTGAAATGTGGCTAGCTGATAGATGACTACCATTAAGCTCATCCTTTGTTCACTTTGTGATGGGGGACATACTGAGCTTAGGAAAGGCTCCCTAATGAAGGATAAAATTCCTGACCCAAAACCACTCTTCTTCATGCGCTCATAACCGCTCAGCTCACCCTTCCTTTCCACAGTGACACATATATTTTGTTCACATTTTACCTGAGCCTAATGAAAAATAACGAACAGCTGCCAGCAAGCTCTTTTCAATCAATCAAATTTAGATGATGGCAAGTGAAATTTTGTACAAATGCTGTTCGGGCCTAATATTTCTGAGCATCACAATAATCACCCTCAACATCCTACATACCTATCCATGTATACATATGAAATTGGGACTTGTAGAATTTTGACTCCTAAGAACTGTTCTACATTCAAATGATAAATCCCTCTTACTATATTCATGTTTATGACATATAAGAACACATATGTGTACATATCACACATGCATAGCATACAAGCTGTGTATATTTTGTCTTATCACATGTGATACTAAAAAAATGTTAGCTAAATTTTGGAACCGTCTCAGAAGGGAAAAGATTGGCATAAAGCCTTAACTGCTTGTTCTCATTCACTTTCAGCCTGTCTTCATTATGAACCTAATTTTCCTCCCTTCCTGCTCAGTGCCCTCTGGGTTTTATTGGGCTATCTCTCTTTCTACAGCCGGTGACCTGCTAAACTGCTTTCCTATGGCAAACAGAAGGGGCAGAAGTGGGAGTATAGATGTTCCCACCGAGTGATTGTAAGAGGATCTAATAACTACTGCTTGACTGTTTCATCCCTTCTAGGTTACATAACTACACAGATGCTCTTCTTCATAGCCACTGTCATAAATATTTATGTACAAATCTATAGAGGACTCTTTAGGAAGTAAGAGCCTACCAAGTTACTAGTGCTAGAATCAAATTTAGTGGCCAGAATATGGATGTCCATTTTAATGTGCAAAACACAAAATAATCAGAAAATGTTAAAAAAACAAAAACAAAGTCATTATTACAAATATTGATCATGGCAAGATTTGAGTGCACTTAAAAAAAAGGAGGAGGTAAGTGTGGTTATAAAAAGATGATATGAGGTCAGGAAACAGCTCTATATCTTGATTGTGATGGTGGCTATGTGAACGTACACTTGTGATAACATTTTGTAGAAATATTCACACTTACAAATTCATGCAAAACTGGCGAATCTGAAAAAGCTCTTAGATTTACCAATGTCAATTTCCGGGTTGTAATATTGTACTACAGTTACACAAGATGTTCTCAATGGGGAAACGAGGTGAAGGACAAATAAAACCTCTTTTAACTTTTTAATAATAATTTCCTGTGAATCTGCAATTATTTCAAAATAGGTTTTTTGTTTGTTTGGTTTTTAGAGCTACCTGGAGAAAGATTTGGTCGTGGTCAAGTGTAGAAGGAAGTAAACCCATTTTGTCTTCAGTTCTACCATGGTTTTTCTGTTTCCAAGCAAATCACTTGACCTCTTCGTTTTCTTTGCCTCTTCTATCGACAAAAAAATGTAAGTCCCATCTCTCTGACTTATCATAAACATTTTGAAATCTGTAGGAAAAACAGCACCGCACACAAACATCTAAAAGATCTGAATATGTGTCACAACTTCCTGAGAGCAATATAGTAACACCCATCTACCACTGTAGTTTTAGAAACAAAAGCTATGGGAGAGTAATAAACTAGATATGTCGGTCCTGCCACTTTGATTCTGCACTGGAGAAAATCACTGTGTTCCTAAAATCTGCTACAATACCAAGCCTCCCAGAGTCATGACTAATAGATGTAATTGTGAGCACTTTACACACATGAAGTACAATTTAGTCCATTTGAATTGGATAGCTTTCACTTTTCTGTCAAAAAAAAAGTGCATTAGAAGTACTAGCTAAGTATAAATTCACAGTAAAGAAATTAAGTTCTTTACTTTCTGGATGTGTATGGCAGCAGAATAAAAAAAAAAAAAAAACCTTTGCCATTTATGGAAAGGAGTAACTTACAAGCTGAATTAGAGTTACTCAGCATGCCAAACAAAGCCACAGGCAAAGCAAGGCCAGAGAGAAGCTTGCTATTTTATAGGTTAGACAAAAAAGCCTAAATGACTTCTCTAAGCGAGAGGCCTTCATATTTCATGCAAACCCCGGGAAATAATTAAGGCTTCAGTGCAATTCTGAGACCTGTGCTCTAGAAACTGCCTCAGTAAACTGCATTTTCATCTGGTGGTATCAAGATCCTCTCTTATCCCTTACTACCCTTTAAATATTGTCCTCCTTTAAGGCAGTGGAAATTTGGCACATAAATAAAAAGCATGCGCTTGTTTCAGGGAGGAGATGAGCACGGTTCAAATTCAGCCAGGTGCTTTATCACCAATTTGGGAGGTTGCAATGCTATTAGACCTTCTGATATAAAGATCAAAAGGGAGAACTACTGGTGGAAAGGCTAGATGAAATAAAAACATCTCAGAAGGTAAACTGAAAACAAAAAAGTACTTCAAAGCAAAAATAAGCTAGCTGCCTCATTTAAAATTATATAGGGAATAAAAACTTCATGAAATCACTTAAAAATTATTGCAAGAAAAATATGACCTCACATGGTAGACCAGTTCTCTCTAATACTGTGGTCGCTGTACCACCTAAGTTACAAGAAGGATACACAAGGGTCACAAAGTTAGGGCTTGGGTGTGGTGCTAGCTGCCAGCTAATCTGACCTAGGACATCTGGGGTGGCAGAAAGGTTTACGAATTCAGGTCTTGTTTTGCTAAAACTGTGGCCTTAACTGGACTCTATTGTCTGTTTAGGCTTCACATTCCCTCTCTCCAACACAGGTGCATCCGATGGTCTTGAAGTTGATCTCTAAGAGGACCTGGAGAGCCCTAAGAGTTCCATGAAACCCTCTCACCACTCTTCTGTTGCTGCAGTTGTGGCTCAGTTTCATTGGTTTTGATTTTCAAGTAAGATTTCACACAAAGAAACAAATTAACGCCTCAAGAAAATGTAAAACCACAGAACTAGATGATCTCCTGGGACTCCTTCCTGCACCAAAAATTTCAACAGGTTCTGATATTCATTTTTAAAGATTCGCCAGTTCCACCAAAGGAATTTTTCTTTATTATTTTTCTATTGTTTCCCTCTCCTTTTGTACACAAAGCAGTAAAATACTTTGCTGAAATATCAATTGGTGTTTTGTGCTTGCTTCTTTAGAATAAATAGGAAAGTGTATGTGTTTCCAGTCTTGACTGTTATGTGAAAAGGGTTTTTGAGGGTGTTTGTACTGCAGGACCTAAAATTGCAATTTCAAAGCACCAGCACCCAGGAGATAAGTCTCACTGAGGTTCTATTGTTTGAGAAATTGACTTATTTCTATCCAGCGGTGGAGGTGGAATGTAGAAAGATCTGAACTAAATCATCTGGAGAAAAGAAGTTGAGTTTTTCCAGACTGAAGAGGAAATCACTGATTTCAGGTCCAGAGGAGGCTGGAAGTGGGGTCGTCAGTGTATACCCACACCAGCCCACAGGGACCTAAGCCCTGGGAGGCTGAGCAGCATGAGACCAGGGTGTGTAGGACCATGCTCTGGACAGGCTGATGGAGGGAGGGCAGTTATGTGAAGTGGAACTCTGTCAGTGGTCACTCCTAGCTAGCTCAGCTAACAGGAAGCCAATACCTCCAGCAGACCCGGATCCCAGAGCCACCCAGCAGAGCAGTAGCTGACCTCAGACTCGTGAGCAATACATACTTATGTAACAAATAAAAAAGAGAGGGAAACAATGGTTTGGAAGTTATATAACAGTGCATGCCTGACAGAGAGATTAGAGAGCTCTGGGCTTGGGGGCTGAACCAATGACGAAATACAGAAAAATGGAGTCTCTGCTCCTGTCTGATAGATGCCCTGTATTCCTCTTCAGATTCTTCAACATCTCCAGAAGAAACCTTGTGGGCATCTCCCAATACATAATTAAAATGGAATTCCTGGCCAACTATAACAGGTGCATACCAAACTGGGATAATCCCCCCCCCCTGCTTTATTGAGGTATGATAGACAAGCAAGCATTGTATGTATTTAAGGTGCATACCCAGATTTTTTTTTTTTTTTGCATACACACACATTATTAAGCTAACTGACACAACTAAGTAGCCTCACCTAGTTACTATTTGTGTGTGTGTGTGTGTGTGTGCTGAGAACACTTGAGTTTTACTCTCTCAGCAATTTTCAAATATACATTACATCATAGTTAGCTGCAGTCACCTGGTGTACCTTATGTCTCCAGAATCTGTTCATCATATAATTGCAGAGTGGGTCAACGTTTATCTCTCTTCTTTTCCCCTACCCCACAGTCCCCTCTCTGATACTATGGAATTATTTTAATTTAGAAAACATACTGCAGTGTTTCTTGAACCTGGAATCTCAGTCCACGTTTGTTTCTGTCTAACATGAGGAAATGATGAAGGAAATGTCTCTGGAGTAGACTTGTCTTCCTGCTCTCTAGATCTCCAGGCTGCCAACTACACATACTAGGATTCTTCTGTTCCATACTCTCATGAGCTCACTCCTTATAAATATAGTTCTCTTTCTATATTTATATGCATCCTGTGGATTCCATTTCTCTGGAGAAACTTAATATACACAATATAATTTTTAAATTAATAATACATGATTCACTCCTGATTAGGCAAAGGTTGTAGATAATTCTCCTTTGGGATTCAGTTGTCACATCTCTAAAGAAGACATGGCTCTAAGTAATGTACTGAGACCCTGCCAAAATTCCCTGAGTTGGCTGCCCTTTTAATGAAAAGAAAATCAACGCTGGATCTCTATGAAATAATCAATGACTTGCCCATGATTTTTAGTTCAGTTCTTCATTCTTAGATTAGTTCGCAGTGTGACCCTGTGACAGTCACTGAAGATGTTTATTCTAGAAAAACTCTAGCCGGGCTCAGTGGCTCAGCCTGTAATTCCATGCCTTTGGGAGGCTGAGGTGAGTGGATTGCCTGAGCCCGCAGGTTTGAGACCCGCCTGGGCAACTTGGTGAGACCTCATCTCTACAATAAATCAAAAAATTAGCCAGGTGAGGTAGCGCATGCCTGTAGTTCCAGCTACTTGGAAGGTTGAGGCGGAAGGATTGCTGGAGCCCAGCAGGTTGAGGCTGCGGTGGCCTGGAGCGGCCACTGCACTCCAGTCTGGGTGACAGAGTGAGACTCCAACTCAAAAAAAAAGAAGAAACTCTTACACCAAGTCAGATGCCACTGATTTTCACAAAGGATCTGATAATAATTCATCAGAATATATAATGATTCAAATTTAAATTATAGCAATAAAAATGAAAATAATAAGCTATCATCTTTTCTCCCAAAAAATGGTCGCACAATTATAAAAATAATCCATTTTGATTTTAATAGTGAATTTGTGGATTGTCACTGAATAGACTTTGACTATGCTCCTAATACTACGACTTCTAATTTCAATATTTATCTTTTATTGTGCCCTAATAAAACATAATTTTTTTCTATGTTAAAATATACTCAAGGAATCCATTCAATCAACGAATATTTACAAGCTTCTAAACAGTATTAGATGTCATTACCATATTTTTAAACGTAATAATAAGTGTCAATTTCATATTTTCTATAATGTTAGTAGTGTTCTATCTCTTCTCTAGAAGATTATTGTTTTTTAATTTTGTAGTTTGTATGTATATGCATATGACTGAGATCATATCTACCCTTTGTATCTGGTCTTGACCAGAAGCAAAACAAAAATGTCAACACCCAGTTCATGCATTTAAATGACATCAGACATTTAGATTTGAATCTAATATTAATTCATGCAGAAATAAATGGCTGTATCAAATGAGAAATTAAAATTTCTTGTCAGTCGGTATAGTTATTGCTAGAGAAAAATGGAAAAGAGGAAAGAAAGAAAGCAAATGAAAGTTCATTTCACATACACATTCAAGCTATAAGGAAGACTTTGTATCTGTGCATAGAAGAGAAATCCATTTTTTAAATATAAGAATATGCTCTCTTTTTAATCACTGTGAACAGTGTTTTTAAAACGAAAGAGGTTCTTTTCTGGTCTTTCCCCTTCCCCACTCAATCTCACGCTGCCACCAATAATAAAAAAATAAAGTCCACAGAAAACTCACCACAAAAACAATCAGTTTCACTATCACCATTAGGAATATTTTATGGACAAGAAAAGTAATTTGGTGATGAACAAATTAGAGTGGGCAATGAAAAAATATATAATTGAGAAGGTCTACTAAACTGGTCCAAAATAAAGGTGACTTTAGAGATAGGTTTTCTCAGAGAATATAAAGCTGGAATCAACCTATCTGAAAAAATATTAATGAGTCTTATTTATAGGCAGAATCTAAATTATTTTGGTTAAACATGCTAGGTAAAAAAATTTAATTATTTAAAATATTGAATGATTTTTATTATCTTCACATTTTGGAAGAATTTTAAGATGGGTGAATTTATAATGTAATCAGGTAATCAGAATCATCTTGAAAGGTGCAAAGGACTGTGGACATATTTTTAGAATCATCCCTTCAACTAGTTTCAACGGCAAGCCACCAAAAAAGAAAGCCCTCAGAACCCTCCTTCTGAGTTACACGGCAAATCAATTAGAGAAGCAGAAAATAAATCTGACAACGCAAAATAGGCCAGCAAAGCTCTGAGGAAGGTTTCAGAATTGCGAAAAATAATAGTGGCCTAGACACTGAAGTCCAGCTTTCCAAATCCAACAACAACAACAAAAAGCTACAAATAACATTTTTCTTAGAAAGGAGTCAGGAGCTAAAATATTTGCAGTAGTAGGAAGTCAAACCATTATCAGCTTTTCTAGCTTGAGATTGAAGTTAGAATTTTCTTTTTGCTTCTCTTCAGTAATAGACTGTTCTATTCTAAGAATTACTCCTGACCTTGACTCTTTGCCAGTTCACTGGTGGTTTTACTTGTGTTCAATATTACAAGTAATCCAGTTTTTCTCACATGAAAATCAGATAAATACACAAGCATCTTAGGAAACCGCTTGGGAAAGCACATGAGATGGGAGATTCTAGTTCTTTTTCCCAAAGGTCAGAATATTGAATATTAAACATGAGATTCCCTCTTCCCCTCTGTCCTGCAGGTCTCAGAACAAATGCTAAACTTTTGTATCTTGGATTTTAAAATCAGGGATTTTAGGAGTGACATCAATAGGGTGGTCTGTGAATGTATGTGTCTTTTCTTAATTTATTCATCCCAGATAATACCCCAAATAAACCATAGTGTACATTCTCACTTTATGCTAAGCAATATTCTTAGCACATTACAGTATCACCTTACCCTCATAATTATATATAATCCTCATAATTCTATATCCTTCCTATACAACTGGTTGTATCATTATATCCCTTCTCAGGGGCACAGAGATCAACTGATTTATCTAAGGTCACAGAGCTAATAAGTGATGGAGATTGGATTTGAACCCAGCCAGTCCGGTTCAAGAGTATGTGGGTTTAACATAGACTAATGCTAGATTACACATTTTAAATTCTTAATTTATGATATCACTTGTGACTAGTATTTATATGACTCATAGTAGTTCACACATAATTGTTTTGATTGTGCTTAATACATTTATGTGTATATTTTTTCTGTTTTATTTATATATTATTTTGTGTTATTTATATATTCTTTTTGTGAGATGGATTCTCATTATGTTGCCCAGGCTGGTCTTGATCTCCTGACTTCAAGTGATCCTCCCTCCTCAGCCTCCCAAAGAGTTAGCTGGCATTACAGGCATGAGCAACCATGTCTGCTGAATGTGCTTTATTGTAATGGTTAAAACATTAGTTGAAAAAATTTTTTTCCACAATTATTCATCTAGTACTTTCTCCTGAAAATGTGACCTAGATGCTGATGGTGACATGTGTTCAGCCCAGCACTTTGGAAGGCTAAAGCAGGAGCCTTAGCCAAGGATCACTTAAGCCAAGAAGTTCAAAGCTGCAGTGAGCTATTATGACATCACTGCACTCCAGCCTCAGCATCAGAGCAAGAATTTGTCTCTACAAAAAAAAAAAAAAAGTCATCATCATGAAAATAATAACAGGTGTTATTCATAATAAGATATTTTCCTTATGGGATTAACAATGAGACCCAACTACAGACAAAATGCCATGCTCCTCTTCACTCGAATTCAGATCTGTTGTTCAAGAAAAGTAGGTGGCTGGGCTTGGTGGCTCAGCCTGTAATCCCGTACTTTGGGAGCCTGAGGTGAGTGGATTGCCTGAGCCCGCAGGTGCGAGACCCTTCTGGGCAACTTAGAGAGACCTCATCTCTACAATACATCAAAAAAATTAGCCGGGCATGGTAGTGCTCGCCTGTAGTTCCGGCTACTTGGAAGGCTGAGGTGGAAGGATGGCCGGAGCCCAGCAGGTCGGTCTGGGTGACAGAGTGAGACTCCAACTCAAAATTAAAAAAAAAAAAAAGAAAGAAAGAAAAGAAAAGGAAAAGTGGGTCACATGAAGCTGAACTCATGTGTGAGTGTGTGGACAGGAAAGAGTGCAAAGTAGTTTTGAAAACCTGGCTCGGTAGTCAGAGTTATCTGGTCATCTCAGTATCTTGGTGTATTCTCTTGGACTTAACTTCCCATTTTCCTCATCTAGAAAGTGGCAAATCTATAGGCCATACCTGCTAGAGTTTTAGTCAAGAAAAAACGTCACACTTTGCCTGCCCAACTTCTCAGCAACAACTGTGAAAGAAGAGATTCTCCCCATTACCTTCTACCGTGGATTCATAAAACACCAAGAAGGCATATATTATAAAATAACATGTTCGGCTCTGTTAACCAAATTAAATCAATTTCCAAATTCATCACATACAAAGTGAAAATGGCTGCCTAGAAGAAACAAATGAATTTGGTGTTTAAATTTGTATTTTCTGTTACATAAAATTCTGAACAAATGATGAACCAATGGAAAATGGAAAGAAAAAACTTGGAATCTGAATGAGAATATATGTATGTATATATGCTCACAGCTACTACAGCCCCCATCTGCGAGGCATAGGCTATCCTGCTTCAGCCTTCCAAGTAGCTGGAACTACAGGCGTGTGCCACCATGCCTGGATAATTTTTTGATTTACTGTAGAGACAAGGTCTTGCCATGTTGCCCAGATTGATCTCAAACCCGCCCCTCACATCTGCCTACCAAAGTTCTTGGATTAGAGATGTGAGCCACTGCACCCCAGCCTGAGACTGTATTTTAAAATACTTTCTTATATGTAATGGCAACACGGATTAGCAGTTCCACTATTCAATTCTTAGTTGTGTGAATTCAATCAAGTTACTTAAATTATCCATATCTCACTTTCTTTATCTGTGAAATGGTCATGGTAATACTTACCTCAGAGATTTGTGATAAAACAAATTAATCAATATATAAAAAATACAGAACCAGCACAGACTGCTTGATAGAGTTAGCTATGATGGTGATTTCTTCTGTAAACGGTTAAACTTTCCATAGGCATGTTATAACACATCTATAAATTGGTTATTGTACTGCGTCATACCTCCCTCCTTCTTCCAAACTTTTTCAGTGAAAAAAGAGATATAGTCAAAATGCAAGTGAGTACTGGGGTAATTATGATATCTCACACACTTTCATGACTTTCTCTTGGTAAGAATTGGAAGCAAAGAAAAATAAGCCTCTAAGTTATTGAAATAACATAACTATTTGTAAAATATTTGCCTTTCCTCAGACCATATTATTCATATTTTACAGACATTTCTAAAATAATTTTCTGTTATGTTGCTGTCAACATACAGTTAATAAGAAGAAATTGTTTTGAACACTGTATGTTCTAGGAGCTAAGCTAGGAACTATACATGGGCTATTTTATTTAATCTTTGCAAATCACTGTGAAGAAATGTATTAGTTTTCTATATTGTAACTAATTACCACACATGCAGTGACTTAAAACAATACGAATGTAGTCTCTTATAGCTCTGTAGTTTAGAAGTTCCAAATCAGTTCCACCAGACTAAAATCAAGGTATGTGTTGACCTGTTTTCCTTCTGGAGATTCTAGGGAGAATCTGTTTCTTGGTCTTTTTCAGCTTCTAGAGGTAACTAGAAGCTGTTCCTCAGCTTTTGGTGCCTTTCATTCTCAAAGTGTATCATCCAATTCTTCTCTATCCTTACATCTGATCCTTCTGCTTACCACCTATAAACACCCTAGTGACTACAAAGGGCCGATCTGGGGAATCCAGGCTAATCTTATCACAAAACCCTTAACTGAATAATATCTGCCAAATCCCTTAACATGTAAAGTAACGTATTCCCAGATTCTGGGTCTAGGGTGTAGCATATTTACAGAAAATTGTCATTCAATTCACTACAGGTAAATACCATTATGTTCATTTTGCAGTGGAGGAAAAAATGCAGTAATTATTACCATCACTGTATACATTGAGAAACAAGAATTCAGAGAGGTTGAATAACATTCAAGCTCACAAAACTGAAAAATGGACATCAACATACTAACATAGGTCTTTCTGACCCTAATGCTATTTGTAGTAAACAATTCTTCTCCCAAAGTAGAAAAAAGATAAAGAAGAACTCCCTCCTTAAGGATAGATTTTTAATTTTCTTTATGAGTTATAAATACGTATTTATTGAATGGCAACTGTATGTATAATCCAATTTTAGGATATAGTGAGTCCCTAAGTAATCTCATATCTTTTCATATATATAAATACCTATGACTTCTAAATCTATATCTACAATACCAACCAAATTTAGCTACCTAATTAACATCCTTAGTTTCATGTTCTAGAAACTTTTCCAAATTCCTGTATCTGGAAATGAACTCTTGATTTTCTCCTACAAATATTTGCCTCCATCCTTCACTAGCTCAGAAAATGCAACCACCATACTCTCCTTCCCACCACCCACAGTTAACCAATTATCAGATATCTTAGCTCCATCTACTCTTCTCTATTTGCATTGCCTCCAAACTCCTAACCAGTATCTTCATTTTGATTCTTGTGTTGTCTCAAGCTAATCTCCATATAAAAACTGGCATAATCTACTTAGAATATAAATTGGATGATGTCAATTCCATGTTGAAATGCTTCAATAACTGCCTACTGAACTGTAATAAAGCTTAAGTTTTTCATGGTATATTAGGTTACCACATACTGTGCTCTGTTTAGGACTTTTACTTTGTGCTGGTTGTCCTGGCGTAACTAGTAACAGAGCCTCTTTCCATTTTTAAAATGGCTCCATTTGTATTGGTAACAAATTCCATGGTCACTATATCTGTAGGGCCGGGTGTGATCTTTTCTCTTCCTAAATATCCTTCTCATGGCTAAAGTATTTTCCATTAGGACTCAGTGGCATCTTCCCTTAGTATCCCATACAATTAATGTTATTTAAAATATCAGCCACAGTATTCAATCCCATACTTAATTTTTTAATTTTTTGAATGTGTCTTCTATCCATCAGGGTACACAGAGAGAAGCAGGCCCATATTTTTGTTGTATATTCCGATATACCTTGGTCAGCATAGTATCCAGTACATGGTAGGTGTCCACATATATTTATTGAGTGACAATAATTAAGCTTGTCATACAGTCAGAGAGATATGTAAAAACACATGTAACACTTAAAAATAAAAATGTGTTCAAGAAGAGGAAGTAGTTGCTTATGCCTGGAGAGAAGGGTTGACTATGAACAACACCATAAATGGAGGAAGCCCAATCAGGGTTGATGCATGAATAAAACCATCAAGTATAGATCAAGAAGGTATGAGAAAAGACTTCTAAGCCGAGAGCATGGCATTTTCAAAGGCAAAATGATATAGAACTGTGGGATTATTGAAGAAATAATATATGAGGAAATACAGATTGAACTAAGAAGTTTAAAGCTTGGCTTTGTTTTCAATGGTAGTCCTAGGGTGACTTGAGAATTTCTATTGCATATTTGGCTTACCTTACAAATTATGAAAATTCTTAGATAAATAAATCAGCTTCTGAAGAGTTATAATTCAAGATTCATTACCATAAAGAATTCTCACAATTGTGAGTTTATTGCATAATATTTACAAAATTATAATACATTGTTCATAAGGAAACTATGAACATATTGAGACTTATGGTACATAGAATTTAGCTGGGTTTTTCTATCATACAATTTTTTGTTTTAAAAATTATCTCCAATTTCTGCTTTTTGTAATATATTTTTATTCATTATTAGATTGTAAAAAAAAAAATAGGCCAAAACTACTAAGTTGCTATTTTGGCATTTGTATTACACAAACAAAAAAATGAAAATATCTTTAGAACACATAAGACTGTAAAAATAAATAGACCAAAACTACAAAATTGTCATTATACAAATGTAAAATAAAAATGTGTATAGAATTTATAGGACATCAGATCACATTTTTATGTAACCAGGAGTTGATATAATGAATTAAAACTCATCACAGTCCTATTCTTCTAGAAACAGAAATTTTTCAAGAAAGATATTTGGTATAGATAATCATAAATAGTTGCTTTAAACGTGAAGAATGTACATGCATACCAGAAGCCACACACACTAGTGGACTGAATGATATGAATGCTTTGTTTAACCCCCACAGTGCTTCAAATATTTGAACTGAGATTTAAATTTGAAGAATTCACATAAAAATCCAGAATTCTGGCCACCCTCTAAAAGACTGAAAGATTAGCTATCTCTGGTAATTTCCAAATCACAGTCCCTTAGGGAGTAGTAGATATTCTCCTGCTTCACCACAGAGCCACCTCCTCCATCGTCTCAGACCACTTCTGAGGAGATCTGAGGTGTGTTATATGACTGAGCCTTCCTGTCTGACCAAAAAACTCTCTCGTTCTAGATGAATTGAAATTATCAAAAATACTAGGAAAATATTTAGAATTTACCATTTGTAATATAGATACTTGAAAACACAGTTTATTTAAAAAATCATCTAAATATGGAACAACTCAGACATTCAATCTATTCTTTCTTGGATTTTGTTTGTAAATTGGACTATACCAAAACAAACAAAAGTCAAACAAATCCGGTATAAACATTTTTCTGCCTGGTTAGTGAGCTACAGGTTTCGACATCCAGTCAATACAATACAAATAGCACAGTTCGATAATCCAACAATATATATCATGCATTTAATTAGTGGTTTGCATAAAAGTATCTCCCTACTATATTTCTTTCAGTATAGCAAATATAATTTATTTTATTTAAGTAAGTTAAAAGACTCTACATGTTTCAGTATCCAAACTGTTCCAGATGAGGAGATGTAACCCAGACGTGTCATTTCCATAGGAAATGATGGGCACTTACCTTAGCTATTTGGACACACCAGTTAAGCAAGAGCTGTGATCCTATGTTATCCTTGTGCTCATGGACGTAATCCAGCAGGCAGCCATGGGGCATGAGCTGGGTAACCAGTTGAATGGTTGGGCTCAGGCACACACCCAACAACCGAACTAGGTGTGGATGGTCCATACTTGCCATGATCAGAGCTTCCTGTAAGAAAAAAAAAAGTAACTCAAACTTCATTTCATTCATAGTTACTTGCATTGTCCTAATGGGGCTATAAATGACGTTGAAATGTACTCTCATTCAATGGAATCAATTAAAAGTGAAAAAAAATTATTGCAACTATTTTATCTTTAAAGTGATTTAATTCGACAAAATTAAATGAAAACTAGACTATACATTTATTGAAATGGAAGCTATTATAAAATAACTGTCTTATAAAATGAATAGCAATATTTTTTTCCTTTGTGATATGAACAATATTCAATTTATTTACTGCCAAGTAAATTGAAATGAATCACAATTTATACTGTGTAGTTTCAACCTTTTGCCTGGGTTCTAAACTACAATTATATATATATATATATATTCAGTTATCTGCGAATCAGGTGACCCAAACTTAAGTCACCTATTGTTGGTATAGAGTTAAACTGTACACATTGTGAAATGTATATATTGTAAATACTGAAATGTAAATAATTACAAGCAATATGCCTATTACCTATTTATATAAAAGAATAAACATTTTCATAAAACATTTTGTTTCATAATTTTACCTATCCACTAATTTATTTCATTTTCAAAATTATAAGTTGTGTCGTATTCATAGTGTATTAGAATTGAGAGCTAGGTAAACTATAAAAATTTGTCTAATCCAACTTCTTTATTTTATAAAAACAGAAGACTGAGTTCTAATTTCTTTATCACAATAATTAAGCCACCTTTGCTTAATGGAGCTAGAAAGTTAGCATGTGACAATTATTTAGTGTATTTTAAGTTAACTTCCAATGAAAAATTTTTGTGTATTTTTATTATAATTTGAAAAATATATAAACATAAAGGTATGCATATGCACTCTGTTATGCTTTGCCCTATGCTTTTATATCACAAAAGCAAATAAAATAATATTTATCTCCTATGAAAATAATAGTAACAATTTGCTTTTAAAGAGCTACATAATATCACCTACATAGTATTCTTGTCAATATTTAACTTGACACTAATTATGAGGAAAAAATCAGACAAATCCAAATTTCAAGAAATTATGGAAAAAATTGGCCTGAATTAAAAATGTCAATTTTAGAAGAAACATAAAAAAGGATATGACGTTCAAGCTAGAATTGATAACAGAAATAAGGTAATACTGGGTCTCCTGAATTAGAAAAAAAATACACACATGTCTTTGCTGGACAATTGAGGAAATCTAAACAGAGATCATATATTATGTAATAGTGTATAAATGTTAACTCTTTGAGAGTGATAATGGTGTACTAGATATGTAAATAATGTTCTTTGACCTTAGAAGATCCTAAAATATCTATGGATGACATATCTTGTATCTGCAACTTACTTTTAGATGGTTCACTCAAAGAAAGAGAAAGAGAGAGAAAGATTGAGGAGGAAGAATAGAGGGAATGTATGTTTGTTTGTGTGTATACACACATACACATATATACACACATACATACACACAAAAACATACGCATAGAGGGAAGTGGCACATATATGGCAATTTGATATCTATATGAAGTTATAGGGGTCAGCGTAGTATTGTCAAACTTTTCTGTAGCTTTGGAAAATTTGAAAACAAAAAATTAAGGGCACAGAACTATTCTGAGTTTCTACGTATAATGGCATGGCAGATTGAATACACGAATCACTTCTCTTTCATTTCAATTCCACTATACTGACAATAAAGAAATTAATAAAAAGACAGGCACCAACAATCATAGAAAGGTGACAGTAAGGATAGAATAGTAAAAGTAAGAAGTGGCTTATTAGTGTTAGCTGACTTAGTAAACATAAGACATCTGAAGCCTCTTTTCACAGGAGAAACTCAGAGGCAACGCAGGGATGCGCACCACCAAAGGCTCAGTAGCAGTAAATGGAGAGAAAGCCTGATTCTGGCAGGACTGCTTCAAAGTACGTGTAAAAAACAGACTACAGCTCTCCTCCTCCACTCCACCCTTAGAAAAGCCTAAACCAAAAGAATTGTGGAGTGTGGATGTCAGGCATAATGGAAAGAGAAATACCCTGGATAAAATAAAAGAATTATGTACATGTATATATGATGAAAATATGGACAATCCTCCAATTTCTTCTCCCAAATGGAGCTGTGATTTCAAAATTCTGAGTCTGTTTAAATTTAGGATTGTGTAGCCAACAACATTTTAACCAAGTGAATTCATATAACAGACGTATTCAGACATGTTAGATCTTAATAAATGTACCCTTTGTGTGTCTCTTCTTTGTTAATTGTTCTCATAAAAAGGGGGCAGGATTTAAAAGAGTACATTAAATCAAGGAAACGAGGCTCCAATGTGAAAGACAAAAATCAAAAAATGATAGTGAAGACATATTCTAGAATAAAAGTCATACAACAGACCGAGATAGCAGCCAGTCCAAACTGTAACAGGACAAGGCATTCTGGGAAAGGTGACCTAAGAAGACGGAATTGCTAGAATACCTAATGAGTTTAAAATACATTAAGATGATATTTATTTTTCTAGCAGCAGTTGAAGGTCAAATTAGTGATAGATACACAGGAAACTAAGCTAAAGTAAATACGAAGAAATTAATTTGAGATAAAACTGAAAGATACGCATAGAAAGACTCAGGAAGCTGTAGGGGTGGGAGGGGTGTGGGGGATGAGAGATTACTTAATGGGTTCAATGGACGCTATTTGAATGATGGATACCCTAAAAGCCCTCCACCATCATGCAACCTATGCATGTAACAAAATTGCAGTTGTACTCCATAAATTTACACAAATAATTAAAAAAAGAAAATCACCATGTTCATTACACAGCACAGCTGGGAATAGTTACATAATCATAATAGTATCAACATGAAATACTGATATAAGCAGAAATCGTGTAACTATATTGGAGGATAGGGTGGGGATGCACTTCTGAAAGGTGATGACGGGAAGGGAGTTGAAGATACTTGACTGTTGTTGCTTGGGAGAAGTTAGGACATGGAACATAAAAGAAAAAAGTTAAGAGCTGACAGCATAAGCACACTATCTATGGAGTTAAGTAACAAAAATGCCAAAAACTTGAAAATCATTGCTTTGGGTAGTGGAAAATGGGAACAGAGACAAGAGAGCAGAGCAGTGAGTGGCTGTTTTTCATCATTAGTCTTGTCAAAGGATTTGAATTTTATTATTATTACCTTAATAATAATTTGGAAAGAATGCGAGGACATTACACACACTAACCTCCACTACAATTTTACTGCTGGGTGAGTTCAGCTGAACCTAAAGGTTATTCACAATTATGGAATGTGCTCGATGAAACAAATGGACTTCCCGGAACTAGCCAAGGGTTTTCTCTGAGGTCTAACCATTTACTTTTGGATTAAGAAAGGGTGGGCAGTGTAACCACGTGCCTGGAAAAGAGTGATGCAAAACCAAACAGAGATAAGCTGGTAAAGCAGTCACTCTACTTCAAAGGACTTTTTGTTTTTGAACCTTTGTGGCAAAAGTGGAAATCGTTGTTTTTCAGATGGCTTCCTCGTAGCAAAGATCCTCCAATTGCCCCCTTCCTCACTGCCCCAGGGAACCAAATGAGTCCCACCACAGAGAAGAGAACCAATGTCCATACTTCCTTGCTGAGACCACCATGACTGCGACACTGGCAGCTCAGGGAGCACAGAGACGCATTACGGCCAGCAAGGATGTCTGTAGACTCACCAGCCACAGACCAGCCAGTTACACCAGTGGGACCTATCCAGTAGCTCAGAGAGATGAAAAGCTCAGCATGGGCACCAGAACACTGTGGATACCCCAGGGGGTCTACAGCATGGAGACTGGCTTATGGGTACATGTGAGATGGCTAACAAGTTTGAAACACATTTGCGGAGATTTCTTTCAGGGCTGGGTGTTTCACATCTTTAGCAAAGTCAAAAATTTGTGTTATAATGGTTCATATGATCTCATCTGGATCCACAAGATGAGAATATTTTGATTTCACTTATATATTTAAGTAAATATTTGAAATAAAACAAAACAATGTTATAAGGAGAATATAGACAAAAATGTTAGACACTTTAAATGACCTATTATTTAATCTAATATTAAGTGCTTATTTTCACAGTGTAAACCAGAAGTTTCCTTCATTGAATTCTAATATGCACATATATAAACATACACATACATACCAACAAGTGAGCAAAACATTTAACTAGAGTAAATATCTGATTTGATAATGTATTTAATTGTGCATAAATTAGATATTTAATCAAATATTAAATATGAGCTATCCAATTAAATTACATTTATGCTGATCATATTCTTTCTTTCTTTTTTGACGGCTGTCAGTTTTTCATATGTATAACAGTCACCTAGGTTTATCAATGCAAATGTAGTTTTCCTAGCCCCACTCCCAGATAATCAGGTCTAGAAGTGGGTCTTAGGAACCTGTTTCTGTGGCAAGCTCCCTAGGAGAAAGGACTGGAGGAAACATAAAATTTTGAGACACTCCGACATGTCTTGCTGTCTCCATCAAATATGTGCTTCTAGAATCCATTGCAAAAGCAATGAACATGCAACAATTTTAAAATCTTCATTATAGACCATTGCTTCACTAAGCTCTGATGTGACCTTGTGCTCTTTGAGCTATGGCTGACGACATATTTCCTAAACTTTGGCCCCTTCCTCTACCTTGAGGAGGTGAATCTTCTGTCTCTGCTCTCTCTAGAATTTACTTTCTAAATAAACTATATTTTCCAATCTAAAAAACCCCCAAATCTTCATTATAATCCTGTGAAGCAACCAAAAGAGGTAGTCATTCTCAGCTGCAAATGAGGACACCAAGACTCAATGGGATTGCTGTCCCAGGTCACACATCTAGTCAGTAGCAGGGACAGTTTTAAGACCCAGGAATTTTGATTGTGTGGTATTCTACTAAAAGTAAAAACATAATTTCGACTTCAGTTCCACCACCCCATCCCAGTGTGGATGTTTATGTCAACAAGGAGACAGCCTAAAGCCTCTCATCTTAGCCATTCCTGAATGAATTGGGTCAAATTACTCTTTCATTACTGAGAAGCAACTAAAATCAAACAATTTAATTTGGGCTTACTGGTAAACTGCTATCGCTTATAACACGTTCTCAGAAAAGGCTAAAGAAAACATATTTCTCTGATTTACTGAGACTAGTTTTTGATACTTCTTAAGGTAAAGAGAATGATGAAATTTATGGTAGAAGAAAGATTTTGAAATATATTAAAGAATTGTGGTTTTTTTCCTTCTACAACTCAAGGAGTAATGCTAATTCCATTCTAAATATGCATTTAAATAGTTTACATCAGAGGAGTGTAAAAAAAGTCACATGGATGTTCCCGTTTAAAATATCTATTAGTAAGTCCTGGCAAAAAAGCTGGGTTTGTATTAAGAAAAATTGCTCATCACACTACAAAGAGTATTTGAAACCAAATTGCAGAGTATTTGCATAATAGTTCTCTTTTTTTGAGAAAGAAAAGATGAACAAGACGCTAATTGTAGGTTGCGCTTTTTCATGAAGGAAATAGCAGATGGCTTTTTTGGAGGATAGGGAAGTAGATCAAGATAAGGGAATGTGAACTCATTTAGAGTGATAAGTGGGGTGGAAATGGAAAATATCTCAATATTTTAATCATGGAGTGCTGTGTTTCAATAAATTACTCGGTGTTAAAATTAATAATGTCTTCTGCTACCTACCTCTGTGTGGGGCCTATGGAAGCAATTTTGGAAGCTTTGCTGCTGTTACCAGAAAGTGTAGCCCAAAGCTATGGGGATAAATACAATTCGACAGATACATTATCTATTTTTTCAGAAATAAAATTATTTTGTCTTTATTGTCATTTTTGCTTTATAAAATTATTTATTGTAGATGAATTAAGGAGTTTTCTCATTGAACAGAAGTTAAGAATATAACAGGCGCTACTATGAAAATTCTAAAACAATAATTTTTTCCTTACAATGAGGTTCAATTGGAACAGAACTCTTTTTTAAACTACTAAAGGACTACCAAGGTATAGACGGAAGGTTCTGAAGCATGTTTGTCATCAGTCTTTAGATACATACTATTTGTGTCTCCATTTTATTTTCAAGAAAAGACACTCCAGTACAATAAAAAGTGAGCAACACAATTTTTTACATTAAGGTATCATTTTCCTTAGCCACCAGATATTTATACCTTACCACTTAGACTTGTTTTCTCACTCATACTGGTTAGTAGTTACACATACACAAACCCACACATACACAACACACACAGCCAAACAGTCAAAAAAATCTGGCTATTTTGTTTTCAAAAATGTTAACTTCAGCCAGACTTGCACTGTTTCATTAGGTCTATGGACCATAAATGCAATACCCTCCAGCAGAAAACCAGGAAAATCTCATTCCATCAGTGATAAGGAAATTAAAAAAGAGATAGAGGAAACAAAAATGTACACAATGAATGTAAACATATAAAACTGCACTTAACACAACAGTCAGCAGATTTGTGAACGCTTGAAAGAAAAGTTGCCCCTAAGACAGTGAGAGTTGTGCTAAAAAAGACGATAATGAGGAGACAGTGATGCAAGATGTACTAAGATAACTGGTTCATCATCATGTTTTACTAATCTGTTTTGCTGCAGATGATTCCAAGGTAATGAAATAAATAAAATCTGCATCTGTTCCTTTATGTCTAGAATGCATGATAATTGACGTGTGCAAACAGGTGAGCAGGAATTAGGCTGAATTACTGTGCCATCACTTGAAGTTTGTCCACATTGCCCAGTAGCCTTACCACATTCCCTTTCAAACCTGGAACCATTTTTGTGGACTTCAACAATCAAGATGAAAACCCTTCTAACCTTTGGAGTCAGTAGTTTTCTGTCTCCATTCTACATTATTCACTCTCTGGGTAGCTGTATGTTTGACTTAGTCATTATTGAACACTGCCTCGTAATGAAAACCTTTATGTAGAATTCTACTTTCTGTGTTTTCTCCTCTCCCTTCCACCCCTGCTTACACTACATTTGTCTCTATCTTTATTATATTTTCCTGTCTCTTTAGTTACACACTTGTTCACTTGAAAATACTTATTGAGAACTTGCCACATGCCTGGCACTATGATTAAACCTGTGTCTACAAGACTTGAATCATCTCTATCCTTGTGGCACTTATATTCTACTGGAAGAGGCAACCAATAAACAGGAAAACCAAATAAATATCAAACAGATGCAGAAATAATTAAAATTATATTAAGGGACATGGCAAAAATAAACAGGGCGTTGTGATAGGTAATGCAACCAGGGTCACAGAGCTATTTTAGATAAGCGAAGTCAGGAAATGTGTCCCAGGACCCCACTTATGAGATCAGATATACAAATACTCAAAAAGAGCATTCAGACAAAAGCGTAGCCTGGATGCTGGCATATTTTCAAAGCTCTGAGAAGTCTCATGTGCCTGGAGTTTCACAGTTGCTATAGTGGCATGAGATGAGATTGAAAATATGGGTAGAAGCCAGGTCATATAGGGCCTTGCAGTCACAAGAAGAAGACTGGATTTATTCATAAATCTTTTTTTTTTTTTTTTTTTTTTTTTGAGCCGGAGTCTCACTCTGTTGCCCAGGCTGGAGTGCAGTGACATTCTCACAGCCAACCCAGGGGTGACCTGCTTGGCTCTGGAGATCCTTCTGCCTCAGCCTTCCAAGTAGCTGGAACTACAGGCATGCACTACCATTCATACTTCTTCTAATGCCTGCTTCCTATTATGCTTCTTTTACCTCTATCATAGCCTGATCTCTAACGTTGACTACAAAAATAAAGCATTTGCAGTCATCATATTTTTGTTTTCCCTTGATATTACTACTCCTTGGCTGAAGGCATTCTTAGACTTTTGTTTCTCTTTGCATTTTTAAACTTTCAAATATTGTTAGAGAAAGGCACAGATTCATGGGAATTTGTCCTAAGTCTTCTAATCTGACTTTCTAAAAATAGTCCCTCTATTTTAGTTTTTAATTTCTTACTGACTCCTTACTACATTAACTATGGGCTGTATCTCTGGGTAGATAGAAAAGGTTCTCTATTTTCCTCTATATTTACCCTGTCAAATGTACATTTGACACCATTTCATTCTGTTTTCTTGAGTCATTTTGCCACCGTTTATTTATTAGTACCTTTACCAGACCTACAAGTATATTTATGTGTCCCATATTCCAAAAATGAAAGTCCCTTCACTTTTGCCCTATCTCTACATTAGGAATATATGCTATACCCATTTTGGCTATTTCTTCACTTTATACTCTTTTGTTCCCTTGGAATCTGACTTTTCTGCCACTTTCCTACATTCTTACTATTCAAATTACTCTTGAAAATGTCACCAAATACTTCCTTTTCACCAAAAGCCAACATGCTTGTTCTCTCATTAAATGTCCCTGACCTTCTACATTGTATTACCTCACTGGCAACCGTTCTTTTTCAAAATTTCTCTGTGCTTGATGCTACTGTTTTATTCTATCCCGATTTTTCACTCTGAGTACTCTTAATACAATTATTGGCACCTGCCTTTTCCTCTCATTCCTTAAAGGTAATGATGCTACCATGGCTTTGTCTCTGAAACTTTGCTTTAGTTTGTAGTCTCTTGTGTCCATACAGATTTGCTTTCCAGTCTCCCAGAGATGAAAATATTTTATAACTTTAATACAATAGAGTTGTCAAAAACATATAGAATCAATTGCAAAATTTTGGGAATTTGTCATGATTTAATTTAGCTTGAAACAATGTAAACAACAGAGCACTTAAAATAAAAATAAAGATTAAAAAATCCATTATCATCACATCCAAAAGATGCTCTTCCAAACATGAGGATTGTGCAGTGCCCATTGACCAAGTCTTCTCCTCCACTCATACAATTTCAACTGTATTTCTGAGCAGGAACTTATAGATTGCTATATATATATATATATATAAATGTATAAAACCATATTATGACATCTATTGTATTTTAATAGAATTATCTATTAAATGCCTGGCATCTCTAATGATTTCTCTGAAAGCAATAATATGAGTCAATCCTATTCATTGGTTTATCACCAAATCCTTGTAGAAAATATGGCTCATAAAAAAGATGCAATACACTTTTATGAATAAATGAACAAAATCTTTATTATAAACTCTCCTTCCTCACCTACTTCATCTTAGGAATCAACTCATTTCAAATGCCTCTCATCATCTCGACATATATACAACTAGATCTCAAAGTTGTGGTAAGACAAACTAAATAATTTCCTTACGTGAGCTTGTCTGCTATACTTTACTAATATTTTAAATTTCAGAAATATTTCTTAATGTTGTTTTTAAAACTTGGATTCATATTGATGATTTTAATTTCTATTTTTAATCATATTCTCTATCTAATATTTTATCAAATTCTTTGAATTGTTCATCCCAGTGTGACCCAAATCTATCTCTTTTTGTGTATTTTCATTCTGACCCCTACTTAAGTTCAGGCTCACATCACTACTATAAAAAGACTGCTTTTTAAAAAATGGACTCAAATCTTTTTATGCTACATACAAATTACCCTTGGCATATTTTGAATGGCTACATGGAGAACTTTAACACTGTATGTACTCTAAACATTTGTTGAACTAAATTTGATATGGTGAAAATTGTAGCATATTTTAGAATGAAGAAATTTAAACTACTCCCAGCCATGGTACTAATGATGTAGGAGATTGGTCTGTATAATTTTCTTCATCGCCCCGGCTGCATTCTCCATCATTCTTTTCCCTACCATGTGTCCAGTGAGACTGGCCCAAATGACCAATGACCACAGCTGCTGTCAGTTCAGGGTAAGCTTCCCCTGGTTTCTTCAAGTCTAGCAGTGCTATTATTAATTTTGGGATAAAACAGACCTTGCTGGTGTTATTTAACCCTACCTATACTTTTATAAAAACATCTTTGGTAAACTCTCATCAGCTCCTTCAGTTTAGTATGCCATGTGTTTCTTGCTGGGATTTTTCTAATGCAGTTATCCTGGACAAGGTGTTTAAATTAACACTTATCCATAACATCACAAATTAGGTCTGTAGCAAGTACATGGCATCCATGCTATTAACAATGTCCTCCTCCTGCCCATGGCAGATATTTCTAACCAATCATTGCATGGTAGGCTGATAACGCCTTCCAGAATATGCCCACATCTTAATCCCTTAATCTCTTAATCATCCCTGAGGTGGTTATTACCTCATTTGGGAAAAAAAGGTCTATGCAGATATGATTCAATTAAGGATTTTGAGATTAGGAGATCATCCTTCATTACTCAAGCAGGCCTTAAATACCATCACAAGTCTCCTTACAAACGAGAGGAAGAAGGGGCTTAGAAACAGACACAAAGAGAAGGCAATGTAAAGACGGAGGCAAAGACTAGATAATGTACCCACAAACCAAGGAACATCTGTGCCACCAGAAGCAGAAGGAGGCAAGGAATGTATTTTTCCCAGAGATTCTTGAGGGAGTGCAGCCCCACCAACACCTTGATTTCAAATGTCTAGCCTCCAGAACTACCATACAACATATTCCTGTTTTAAGTCATTGGATTTCTGGTTCATTGTTTCAGCAGCCACAGGAAACAAACATAGTTACGTATTCTCTCCTGTCTGGACTGGATGAGAACTCATACTCATTCTCACCTCAGCGCTTTAGGCAACAAGAACCAATTTATTGGGAGGTCAAGGTGAGCTTAAACACCGTTGCCTTGATTGCGTACATATTTTAAAAATTGATGTTGCTGCTAAACCTTCTTTAGTTGGATATGCTATATTAGTCTAATCTAAATGGTGCAGATACTTTTAATTCATTTAGTAATTAACATATATATGTAATAGCTAAATGATACAGTGCAGGCAAAGAGCTTATCACAGTGCCTAGTAGACACTTAAAATGTTAGCTATTATTTTTATTAAACCAATTATATCTAAAGGGAATGAAACCATTAAGCAGTAAAGGCATGGCTGAGAATCTGGAAAAAGGCTGCAGGGTGAGTGGTCATTTTGATCTTTTAAAGGCTAGTGGGGACATTAAGAATGCAAAGCAAGAACATTGTCAACAAACATTTTTTTTTTCCTGCCAGCACTTTCTTTTCCTATTTAAGCCCAGAGAGAGCTAGAAATATCTCTTTCCTTCTTCAATATGTAATCACAAAGTTATGAAATGACTAAAGTAACTTTTGGAGTTGTAAAAGGACTTTAAGGACTACATAAACTTGTTCTTTAACAAAGAGTAACCACAATATCAGTGATAATAGTCAGTACAATCGGGGTTAAAGTAGATAATTGAGATCAAGAGATGCTGATGAAAAAAAGAGAGATGCGGATGAATTCTTGCAATTATTGCAGACAGAGTTAATAGCCTACTTATTCATCTTTGCCACATTACAGAAAGAAAAATGCAAAGGTGACTGCAAATAACATCCTAGGACTGATGGAGAACAATCTTAGCAAGCTCCAATATGAAACTTCTTATGAAGATGACACTGTGAGGTGCTGCAAAAAAGGAAAACACAAGCATACTAGAACTAGAATAAATCATTCCAGGATACAGATTTTACCACTAGGGAGGAAGGAATAATTATTAACATTCGGGTAATGCCTATTGCTTTCATTTTTTCTTTCTCTGTAGGAAAATGCATTTCTAGAGGGATTAGTAATCCTGTTGGATAAGACCTCTATTTGTTTCACTTACAGTTTTCTAGTTCTCAGTAAACATGCTAGTGGTCCCTTCAAAGTCGCATATTAAAGAATTCCATCAGATCACAATAACAGCTGCTACTCTTTGTTGAATTGTGTCAGGCACATTGCTATTGATTTTACACATGGACTCATTGAGTTCTCAGGATGATCTTGTCTGACAGAAATTATGTTGACTCATGGATAAGAAGGCACATTTTAAAAGGATAAGCAATTTTCCAAGACTCTAAAGTTCTTAAGTAGTCAAGTTGGGATATGAATCTGGCTTTCATTGTATCTACAGCTAATACTCTTTTCCCTATGTCTTCCCTTCGGGAGTGTTAATGTCAGTTAGATAACCAGGTAGGCCCAGCAGATTTTGTAGTCACTATTCTAGTGTCCTAATAAGAATGATTATTGATAAGATTAACTAGTTAATGAAATCTTTGCAAACTGATATTCCAACAGGTAACTAACTTTCCTCTATATTAATCCAGTGAGCACCATTTATCGACTACTTAAAATTAATCTATCATTAATAAAACGCTAAATAGCCTTTGCAGAAGGGACCAAGACTACTCAAGCCTTTATTATATGTGCACAGAAGAACTAGAGTCTAAAAGTGTTCAATCAATATTTTTTAAAAATTAAATTTGACCCAAGATAGATCAGAATTTAGTGATTTTGTTAATTGTCCTTAGTTAATAACTGAGGACTTTATTATTGACTATTTTGTATAATTTAGAAAATTAATATTCATTTCTGTTTTCCTAGATACTGTACCTTCTTTAAAGGATGGCATCTATCTTCTTTTAATATGAAAAAACAAACTGTTATTTAATTACATTTATATTCAAAGCATGTAACAGCAAACTACTAAATAAAATTGGAGAAATCCCCCCTTTACACTTAATAAGATATATCAAATATACTTCTGGTATGGAAACAGCAGGATTGTATTATTATGACTCATCCAAGATAAAATAGTGAGTGACTTTAATTAAGTCTTCCATTTTTTCTTTACTAGTTTCATGCTCATATAGGATAATTTAGATATAGAAATCATTTGTCCTATCATTCACTTATTTTTTATCTCCTCTAGTTTTATAATGAACTTAATTATTACCATCAGATATATTAAATTTGAAGTCATGATTCATATGCAAGTTCTTATATTAAATATTCATGTTAGTGTTATTTTAATATTGTATGCTGATCCAGATGTCAAGGGCATTCAGTTGGAGGTAATCACAATGAGTATACACCTGTGTTAATGTTATTTATTCTTTTATGTTTTTAATATCGTAGCAGTAAATAATATTACCACCCACTCAGGCAAAAAGAGTTATAATAAGCCCTGAAAGAAAATATATGGTGTCACAAAAGACCCCTACTGCTAACGTCTTTATTTCAGGAGGCCGAGTCAACAGAATATGTGGCTTTGTGTCTAGACACACACTGTGTGGGGGTGAAAAAGTGGCAGTGGAAAAAGGAGTGCCTCATAAAGCATCTCTGCAAGAGGGCATCCAATTTTGATCTGGTACTTGAACATAGGCATGAAAATGAACCAATATTTTTAAAATGGAATGGCATCTGGGATTTCTGTAATGTGTGCCCTAGGAAAGGTCAATTTATGGCCATTAGATTCCTCACCAGCAGCTTCACACAGTAGTGTAGGGCACTATTCTAGTTATTTTGCTATATGTTTCCTTATTAATAGCTGTGTTGAGTTAGGAAGTGCTTGTAATGAATAACTAACCGTTCTTTCATTCATTAATTCTTTAACTCACTTCCGATATTGACTGAGAGCTACGCTATACATTCTAGCGCATTCAGTATAAAGTACTATAAAGCATCACAAAGATGAGAAAGACATATAGTCTACTCTTCTGCTCTAAAGTAATCAATATCCTAGCATTAAAATTTTGTTTTAAAAGGGTCATGAACATTAATAATTATGATGAGTATATATTTAGGATGTAAATCTCTTATAATAACTCATTGAAGAAAGATATTGCCTAATCAGTGAAAAAAAATGAATGCAGAAACAAAGAAAAGCCTTGTTGAGGAGAATAATCTGATTTTGGATATTTGCCTGTGGGAAAAACATTAAAAGCAACAGAATAAACAACATGGGTAGGGTGGCATGATGAGAAAAAAGGGTTGTGGAAACTTATTCTCACAAATTCTTTTTAGAGTCTGCCCTGTATTTTGCTAGTAGTGTGATATGAAGCAAGTTATTTGCACTGTCAAAACCTCAGGTCACTCTGCCGTACCATGGGATCTGTAATGCCCATCTTGTGAAACAACAATTTCATGTAATATCCGAGAAAGCATCTAGCACAGAGCTGGTATATAGCAGCTGTCCAATACAATTAGTTTCCTTTGCTTCTAAAATTACGAAGGTGGGAAAATGTGGTTTGCATGGGGAATACAAATCGATCAGCTTCCATGGGGCATCCAGTACATGACAGAACAGAGTAAGGAAGAAAACTGAAACGGCAGGTTGGGATTAGAGTTTGTAAGAGTTTGAATCATAGGCCGACGTTCGTATTTTACTCCAAGCAAAATGAGAATCAATCGAAAAGTCTTGATCACGAAACTAACGCAATCTGGTAGCACTGGCCTCAGGACACCTCAGAGAAAGGGTCTGGAAGCTAAGAGATCGGTTGGGAAGGTGCGCTCAGCAAGTGAGATACTTTCTTAGCGTGGATATTGTATCTTGAGGAATCTGAAATGAGTGCCTAGCTTGTGCAGGCAGATTAAATTTTATTTGTTTATTTATTTTTGAGTCGGAGTCTCACTCTGTCGCCCAGGCTGGAGTGCAGTGGCCGCTCCCGGCCGCCGCCGCCTCGACCTGCTGGGCTCCGGCGACCCTTCCGCCTCCGCCTTCCGAGGAGCTGGAACCACAGGCGTGCGCCACGACGCCCCGCTGATTTTTTGATTCATTGAAGAGGCGAGGTCTCACCAAGTTGCTCAGGCTGGTCTCGAACCCCTGGGCTCTGGCAATCCACTCGCCTCCATTTCCCAATGTGCTGGGATGACAGGCGTGAGTCACGGTGCCCCGCAACTACATATTTAAAAGGCCTTGAACTTGTATCTACGAGCATCTGGGTAGGGGTTTCCTACTTCTATTCTTTTTTGTTTTTATCCTCCCATAAATAACAGAGAATCTTGGGTAATCGGGTTTGTAAAATAGAAAAAATATGACCTACAAGTCAGGATATACGATGAAAAAACAAAACAAAAACAAAAAAACTAGACGGGCGTGGTGGCGGGCACCTGTGATTCCGGCTACCTGGAAGGCTGAGGCGGTGGGACCGCTGGAGCCCAGCAGGTTGACGCTGGGGTGGCCGTGAGCGTGCCTCTGCACTCCAGCCTGGGTGATGGAGTGAGACTCCGACTCAGGGGGAAAAAAAAAGAACAAAAAAATTTCCTGTTCTTTTCAGAGTTATCCTCCTTCAACTTTCCTTCTCTATAATGGGACATGAATTTGCTTGTATCTCTTTTTTTCCCATTATTCCCACAACTAGTTGTATTTTTTTTTCATAGTTCATGCTATCACTGTAGGTTTTTTCCCCCCATCACATTTCATGTTAGTGCGGATCCGTCTGGGCAATTGCTTTGTTTGCACATATCCTCTGCCTACTTCAAGCATGACAATGACTTCTCTCTTTTTTTTTTTTTTTTTTGAAAGCAGGACTAATTAAGAGGACAGAAAAGCTCCCACAGCGGGAGGGGACCTGAAGGGGTGGCCTGACAATTACTCTTGACTATCTTGCTAAATGATTCTGAAGGGAGCAAAAGTAAATATGGTGTTCAAGTCAATGTAATTTCAAACAATGTCTTTTTTTAACAAAATACAAAGGGGCAGTTTTCCAAGGGTAGGTGCAGTGACTTTCATCTGTGGTCTTCATGAATTGTTGTCACTTTGTTTTTATTCTGCCTTCACATATCAGGGGCATAACAAGCTCTGAGGTAATTCCAATCTTTGCTATTGTTGGCCCTTTAGAGTATTATAGCTTTCAGAACTCCTGAAATTCCTGTGCAAAATTTTAGCTAATTTTAAGGATCTGAGAGATGTGATCTAACCTTTCCTTACAGAAACCAGCTTAAACTGGAATGGAACCATAGATAGAAGAGTAAATCTAATATTTTGAAAGTTAAAAATAAAAATTTTGAGCCCGGCTCAGTGGCTCAGCCTGTAACCCCGTGCCTTTGGGAGGCTGAGGTGAGTGGATTGCCTGAGCCCGTGGGTTCGAGACCCGCCTGGGCAGGCGAGACCTCATCTCTACAATAAAATAAAATAAAATAAATCAACCGGGCGTGGTAGCGCGCGCCTGTAATTCCGGCTACTCGGAAGGCTGAGGCGGAAGGATCGACGGAGCCCAGCAGGTCGAGGCTGCGGTGGCCGGGGGCGGCCACTGCACTCCAGTCTGGGCGACGGAGTGAGACTCCAACTCAAAAAAAAAAAAAAAAAAAATTTGAATTATTGGAAAATGTTTCTGTAGCACTTCAGTTCTCAAGAATTATTTGCTTAGTCTGTTTCATCAGAGGAACTAGAAAATTATTTATGATAACATACTAACATAGGTTACTTAGATTAAAAGCAAAGGAATTCATACATTCAGAGTAATTATTCATCAAATCTTCAAATGGTATGCAAAATACCATACAAATAAATTATTCACTTTTTAGGTATTTAATTGAAATTTATATACATTAAAATTCACAGATGTGTTAAAACATGTACTGGAACATCATAACCTAAAATTTACTTCAATTTTTTAAAGTATCGCATAAAAAAGCAAGCATTTAAAGGTTCTTCTAAACCAATTTCAGTGATTTTTAAGTGCAAACTATGCAATTAAATGTTAAGTGTGATTTAAAAAGCTATGTACTTGAGAATATTGGCAATATCTGTACAGAATTGCAGTGCTTTTAAAGGCATTTTTGCATGTTTGATATATTTTTTGAAAATGTGATGGAAATATTTAAATACTTCATTTAGTATTTATTAGATGATTTAAATGAATTTGAAAGTAAATTCCTATAGATATTTTGGTCGTATGCTAAAAGTTTGTAATGGGACAGTGTGCTTTTCAAATAATATGATTGATTTGATCAAGAAACTTAAATACTTACTGGGCACTTAATATACATTGTCAAATTCTAAAAATAATACATGTCATACTAGATGGCATTAAAAAAATTTAATTTCATAAATTTTCACATTTTCAATGTCAACACCGATAAAAAGCAACATTAGTTTGTGTTCAGGATATAGCAAGTATTTTCGTTTTCTTTTTTTAGTATTTTCAAATAGAACTATTGGGTGGTAAAATGTTGAGAGAAATACATTTTGTTTTGTTTTGTTTTGGAATCTCACTTTGTCACCCAGGCTGGAGTGCAGTGGCTTGATCATGGCCACCACAGCCTAGACCTGCTGGGCTCAGGTGATCCTTCTACCTCAGTCTTCCAAGTAGCTGGAACTACAGATAAGCACACTATGCCCTGCTAATTTTTTGATTTATTGTAGATATGAGGTCTCTCTATGTTGCACAGACTGGTCTGAAACCCACAGACTCAGGCAATCCTCTAGCCTCTGCCTCCCAAAGTGCTGAGATTACAGGCGTGAGCCACTGTGCCCCGCCAGAGAGAAATAAATTTTAAGTAATTGTTAACATTTTAGAAAAAACTATAATAAATAAAAACGCGACCCCCAACACATCAATACAATAATTAATACATATTAAAATATAATTTATAAGTTATTTATATCCCTAGACTTTTGGGAGCATAGTAAATTTTTTCTAGATAAATTATTTTACTTTTTTATTTTTTTTTTTGAGTTGGAGTCTCACTCTGTCGCCCAGACTGGAGTGCAGTGGCCGCTCCCAGCCACTGCAGCCTCGACCTGCTGGGCTCCGGTGATCCTTCCACCTCAGCCTTCCAAGTAGCTGGAACTACAGGCGCATGCTACCACGCCTGGCTAATGTTTTTAATTTATTGTGGAGATGAGGTCTCGCCAAGTTGTCCCGGTGGGTCTCAGATCCTCGGGCTCAGGCAATTCACTCACCTCAGCCTCCCAAAGCGTGGGATTACAGACTGAGCCACCGAGCCCGGCTGATAAATTATTTTAAAATATTTTTAACAAAGCTCTACTTCCTAAAATAAATGCAAAATAAACTATATTCAACAATGCACCATTATAAAAATTTAGGGTATGGCATTAGCTGTAACAAATAAATATCTGTAGGACTTTATTTTATATTCTTTAAATTTGAAACAATGCAAGAGGAATAAAATCTAGTAAAATATTTTCTGTATGTATGACATGTTAATATAAACAATGTAACTAATAAACAGACAGAACATAAAGAGGTCACAGAGGTTATTTTTTGGCAATTATATTAATACCACTGTTTTATATGTGAAGCTGTTTTCTTAAATGTTACTAAAATAAGAAATACATTTTTCTTTTGACTTTGCCCCGTAGGTTTGCTTTAATAGTGGAATTCAAACAATTTAAAAGGCAATTTGAACTTCTATTTTTTATTGGGCTATGCATTTCCTTGAGAATTAAAAAATATGCATTGTGACAAAAGCGATCGTATACTAGATATTCTCTCTTCTTCATTAATTTTAAAGTAATTGCAAGAGCAAAAGTCATATCCATTGTGCATGTCTGAACTGTCTCTAGAAAGATCCAATTACAAACCGATATGTTTTCAAGACACAGAGCTTGCATATTTAATTCAGGTGTAGCTCTCAAATGAAATATGGCTTTGTTAACTTCACAAAAGATTTCAGTTGAACCAGAACTTTAAAAATATATTAGACTTATTTCTGGCATTTTGTTTTTGCTATTATTGTTTATATTTTGTAGGTATAAATATAAAATATTTGATGTTATGAGTATGTAATTCATTGGGCAAATAATCATTTGTACATTTGAAGATAACTATGTTCCTCTAGCACATGCGAATTGAGTAGTAATATGTTTAACAAAATAGTATATACTTATTTAATATTTAATATTTTTCATTCCAAATGTGTAAGTCTCCATAGAGTACAATGAAAAAATTTTATTTGATTTAATATTTCTTTCTTCACCCTTGGAAAGTATGTGATATACTTTGATTTAGAACACAGATCAAAATATATTTTGAACACCAGACTAGTTTTCTCTGTTACTGAATTTTTAGCCTTTGTCCAGAACGTTGGCATATAAAGATTAAAATTATATATTATATGTGAAAAAGAAACACAAAAAAGGTACTTCATATTTAAACAGTCACAGAAAAAAATAAATGAAAAATGTATTCTGACTTTAAATATACATGTATATTAAATATTTAAATATCTATAATTATAAATTGGGGGTGCCAAAAGATACATACATATTTTAAGAGATGTTAAGAGATGTTCACTGTCATCAGAATTGTCTGGATGATGATGGTTATCACTTGGATTAATTACAGAAGTCAAACATGACTTGTATTCATCTTATTGCGTATCACAATTTTAATACAGTTTTTTTCCTTTCTTAAAGTGTGTATACATTTTTGGCAACCTCTGTGTTTGTTTATGTATATATTTATATATAATATATTATATATTAAGTAGGAGAAAGAAAATGAAATAAATGTATTTTATGGTACGTACCATATACATATAAAAAATATTGATACGTTTATTTTAAAAATATTTGTGCACATCGTGGAGCACCAAAAGAAATCAAAAGCTACATGACAAACAGGAAAAATATTTGCATTTTTTATCATGAGTTAATTTCTCTAACATATAGAAGTTCATAGAAATTAAGAAGCAAAAAAATATCAACTTAGTTAATAAAGAGCATAGATCATAACAATATGTATTCAGCAAAAGAAAGACAGAGTTGTACAGCTTCATTCACATTGGAAGCATTTTAAAAAGTTAAATATTGATCTGGTCACTAAGTTCGTTTGATTCTCACCACATCTTGCAGCTGGAGACCCTTTTCTTTTTCTGCCAGAATACTTCCTTCTACTTATTTTATATCCAACCACAGAGAATGCAAGTAAAACTCTATTCCTCCTTAACATAGTCCTCAGACAATGCATAGTGACTAGAAGAGTAGAGATTCCTGGAGGACTGTTTGAATCTACCATGGTTTTGTTTTAGTTGATGAGTGTAGGATCTCTGTTAATTGGAAGCCAGAGTAAAACTTAAGGATATGAATGTATAAAATCTGCCTTGGTCTTTGTTTTAGGTGTTTGTCTTCCATGCACTTCACTCACATTGATGAAAAACATCAGTTCAAGACTCATTTATTCATTCAACTGGTATTTATTGGGTGCTGTTATGGGTGAACTGTATTCACTTAAAAAATATATATTGACGTCCTTGTCCCTAGTATCTCACAATGTAACCGTAATTCAAAATACAGATGCTCCTCGACTTATGATTGGGTAATATCTCAATAGACTCTTTGTAGAGTTGAAAAATTATTAAGTTGAACCATCCTAAGTTAAGGATCTTCTGCAGGTTATTGCAGATATAATTAGTTAAGATGAGATAATACTGAAGTAAAAGGGGCTTCTTCTCCTATATGGCTGGTGTTCTTATGAGGAGATGGCTATGTGAAGACACAGAGACACAGGAAGAATGGCATAAGAAGATGAAGGATTAGGGTGATGCATCAACAAGCCAAGGAACTACCAGAAGCTGGAAGAGGCAAGGAAGAATCCTTCCCTTGAAGACGAGAGGGAGTGTGGCTCTGCCAACACCATGATTTTGGAATTTTAGCTTCCAGGACTGTGAGAGAATAAATTTGTCCCCTTAAGCCAAAAACAAACACTGGGATACTATTTGTAACTTTCCAAAGATTTGGTAATGATTTATCCTCTACCACATGGGCCATGGGAAGACAAGTGCTGGCATACATTGCGGGTGGGAAGGCAAAATGAAACAACCTCTGTGGATAGTAATCTAGTATTAGCTATGAAAATTACAGGTGTACTTACCTTTTGACCTGGGATGATTCTACTCCTGGAAATTCATTCTACAGTTGTACCTTCACATGTGTGAAATGATATGGATTCTTCATTGCAGCACTGTTTGTAAAATTTGGAAACCACCAAAAGGTCGAACAATATGGATAAGTTACAGTATAGCCACAGAGTGTAATGACCTAGAGCTGTTTGAAGAATGAATATTCTTTATGTCCTGATATAGAAATATCTCTAGAATATATTAAGTGATAAAAATAGTTATAGAATTATGTTTCTAATGTTTTTCATTTTCTGTATTAAGTTGAGAAAATAAACAGATAAGTTCACATTTACCTACCGTTTTATAATGAAATTGGACGAATATACAAGAAGTAATAAAATGATTCATTCTGGAGAGTTGACTGGGGGAACATTGAGTAAATTGAGATGGTGAGATGGGTAGGTATGAAAATTCATCATGTGATTTTTTATGTTGCTTTGACTTTGGGCTATATAAGTGTATCACTACTTCAAATGTTAAAAAATGAAGCAAAAAGTAACACCAAGAAATGTATATGCTTGGAACAAATGAGGATATGCTTTCAAATCCAATTCAAACAGACAACTCATAGATAGTTACAATAAATAGAAAATGTTGTTGTCTTTATTTTGGCAGGCACATTTGAATTAGTAATAATTGTCATGATAATCAACATTTAGATTATTACGATTGTAATTACTTTTCCTGCATTGACTCAGCTAATTCTTAAAACACCCCTACAAGGTAGTTGCTAATATCACTGCTATTTTACAGATGGTAAAAGTTAACCTGGAGAGGTCAAGTAACTTGAGCCACATAGCTAGAAAGTAGGAGAGCTGAAATTCTAACATAGTATCTTGTCTTCAGAAACTGTTATCTTAATCACTATGTACCTTACCATTGAGGATATCACATTAAATCTGTCAGTATTAAATGTGAGCCATTAGGCCTTGAAAGGTAGAAATTAGCTTTCGATTTTTTTGTTTACAAATATATCTTGGTCTGAACAGCCCATGTCCTTTTGCAAATACTTAATCTGTCTCTTAGCACTGGGTGAGGAAGATGATAACAGTCTCTATTATAAAAGATACATGAAAAGTATGTGTATAATTTTTGAGCATATGGAGAATACAAGAAGAGAATATAAATAAAACTATGTCCAAATCTTGACAATGTATAATTGCAATCTCAGTTTTTAAATTATCATGAGTTTTAGGTAAGATTTCAAGCCAACAAAAGTTTGGCCAAGTCAAAACTTTTTCTAGTTTGTCAACTCTTAACATAATATCACAAAATATTGTGAAACATAATCAAAGTAAAAAATACATATTTATATTCCCTAAAGTAACTATGATCTCCTCTTCTTTTCTTAGGTACACTTTTTAATTAAAATGTTACATCTACATCTAGAAAATGTATCAAAGATAATTGTTTAGAATGTATGTGAAGAAAAATATATAAATACCTATAAAGCTTAAAACATAAACCTAGTTAACATCTCAATGGCATTAAAGTGAATGTCCACATATAGCTTTCTTAAATCAACCCAGACCTAGCTCAAAATAAAACTTGCAGTCCTAATGAGTAGTCCTTACAAATCAGCCATCAGGTTTTTCTTCCTTTTTGATATCACCATTTCATATCACTTCTACACAAAAATTTCTTCAGTCAGCTCCAACTTTTAATTTCCAGGAGCAGCAACTTGATTAACTATTGATAGCATGGAATGGCTTGAAACTGAGATTAAATATCAAAATGAATAGGTAAATTTTTAATAATGTCAGTCAAAACTTTGAAAAAAATCTATTTGGAGATACTGTCTGAACTGAATTTAAAATTGATTACTAAGCAAAAAGTACCTATCATAAAGTGGATTACAATTGGATAACTATGTTCAAAATGTCCATTTGAAGTTTAACCCTAATTTTAAAAATCTTACTTCAATTATCAGAAGAGATCATCTGATTAATTTGTAGCCACAGTGGTAACACTGACATTCACTTCATAATTTCCATTATAAAAACTTTTAATCGGGTCAATTGGTATGCTTCCTTATTATTGATCTACAACTATGAGAAGTTAATGATATTATTCATTTTGAATGTACATATATAGATATATATTGTATAATCTGTTTCTAGAAAAGAAATGCCTGGTAGAAAAGTGGGATGAACATATAATTTAAACAGTGAATATTTGGAATAGAAAAGTTATCATGCTAAGGTTAATCACATTTCCCAAGTAATTTACACTAAAAATATCCACAGGAAGAGGCTGTTTATTAAACAAAAACTTGCTATCTTATTATGGGCAGAAGAAGAAGTATGAAGAGCTTTTTGAGATGTTCTCTTCAATGATTACAATCTTAAATATATAATTCTTTTCACCAAATATAGGTCTAAAATACCTAAACAGCACAATTGACTTCATCTGACTATGTTGTCATGGTATTAGCAACAAAATGCTAAAACTAAAACATGTTCTAGAGGATACCCAGCAGATGAATAAAGGTATTGATTTATCTAATATATAACTGCAACCTCTAGGGTCACTGGAACATTATTATTTAGATATTGAGATAAGCTCCTTGATTTTAGTCAGAATTATGTGGAAAGTCACTTGCTTCAGTTTTCAAATTATACATTACAAACATCCATTTATCCGCCCACTGGAGGGAGGGCAGTTAGTTTATCATGTGATGGTCTTAATGTTTTTTTCTAACTCATCTCTGACTTTATCTCTTGTCACTTCATGCAATTAACTACATTTCCAGGCAGGCTTTTTGGAGTTAAATTCCAACATGCTAGGCCTTTCCAGATATCACTGTGCTGTTGCATGGAATACTACCCCACTCTTACTCACTTGAACACTGACAGACCAAGTTCTATTTGTCCATTATGATCTAATTTAAACAGCACCACTTCTGTGAAATTACCTCCAAGCACTCTAGGCAAAGTTAAGTACTCTTTTCTCTAGATCTCCACAGCGTGCTGTGCATGCCTCCCTTCTAGCACTTACTATGCTAGTGGTTTCCTGCACTCAGCTCTGCAGTCCTCAAAACAAACAGACTATGTTACAGTTCTGTGTATTTTTAACACCCAACACTGTGTTGTCCACTTATTTTTGGATGGGTTGGAAAGTTCTCAGTGTTGGAGTCAGATAGACCCCAGTGTGATTCTTATCTGAAACACCTACCTTTTTTAACTTTAACCAAGTCAATTATTTAAACCGAGTCTCAATTTCCTCATTTTTAGGATAAAAACAATGGTTCTTATCTTATGGAGGGTGTGTAGGAAGTAAATGAGCTATTTATATCATGAGGTGTTGTATAATGTCTGACAAGTCATAAGCTTCCAGTGAATGTCTGCTGTAAAGCATGCATTAGTAATGAAAGTGAGTGAGATAAGGAGGATTGCAGTCTTCCAAACATAAAAAGGGTTGAACGGCGCCAAACTAGGGATCTTCCATTTTAGCACTGGCAATGGAGAGGATGCACTCTTGTCCTTAGTGTGCATAGGAGCTGGCAAGATGACTCTAGCAGAAAATCAGCGGGACAAAATAACAATTTCAATGGTCATCAGAAAGTATTTGAGGTTATTTGATGGGTGAAGAAATTAAGACAGGCTGAAGCAACTGACATTTCTAAAACACGTGTAGAAGTGTGAGGGTTTAGGGGCTCTGGGTGAAGACAAGACAATACTTAATAAAGTGTTAGAATAAGATGTATGTGAGACAGGGTAATTATGATCAGCATGTGGAAATGTTGAGTTTGATTTCTCAGAGTTAAAACAGTTTTTATTAAATATAAGGCAAATCTATCTTACCCAAAGACATAACGAAATGCAAGAATTTACTGTCCTCTAAACCCATCTGAATCAAATCCATAGAAAAACAATGAGCTCAAATCTTATCTTTTTCACATCTCCCTAAAGTCCTAGTATTTATTAAGCTTTCTGTTCTCAGAAGCACAAAATATACTTTTATTTAACTCTATCTTGCATTATTCCAAGTATCTTAACTTTTTTCATCACATACAGTTAGTTACATTAAGTCACATTTGTGTATGGCATCATACAAAGATACTCCAGCACCTGCACCCCTGGTTATATAAATAATGCTGACCTGGGATAGGTTTATTTATTGATACACTATGTACAAAAGGACCACCACCCTGATACTCTTTCAAGAAAAGATTTGCCCCAACATTTAAGAGTACTGTTGGCAAATAGCCTTCAGCTATCCCACCCTTCAGAGATTTCCTCAGCTACAGACACTTTATCCAAATTTTTACCCCTTCCCTGGGTGAACCACATTTCATGCCTGATGAATGCCAACTCAGAATAACTTTGACAGGTCATTCTAACACCACAGCTTCCAAAGGGGTTACACCAGGCTGTTCTGAAGCCTGAATCACATCCTGATCTCTCTGTTCGATTCTACCCTCCCCCCCACCAAAACTATTGGTCTCAAAGGCATTCCCCAAAGGCATTGTTCACTTCCTAATAAATTTGCTTGAGAGTAAGAAAGATCCAAATAAAATAATTGCTGGGTGCAGTGGCAGATGTCTGTCATCCCACACTTTGGGGGACAGAGGAGAGAGGATTGTCTGAGCCCAGCCTGGACAAGAGACCTCATCGCTATAACAAATCAAAAAATCAGGCAGGAGTAGTGGTGCGTGTCTGGTTCCAGTTACTTGGAAGGCTGAGGCACAAGGATCGCCTGAGCCCAGCAGGTCAAGGAGTGACAGAGTGACACTCCAACTCAAAAACCAAAAAAAAAAAAAAAATCTTTTCCGTAATAACTTTTCATAGAATAATATAACAAAATGTCTCTAAACTATGAGCATTAACTTGCCTAGAAAAGTCAATTAATCAAACAACTTGGAGAATCTGCCTTGTAAGAAACATTGTGCTACTGAAGGTTACTTGGTAAGAGCACATTAAAATGGTGATAAGATTCCTGACATGCTCTAAAATGCAAAATAAAATTTAATAGACTTTCAAAAAAACAATGACATATGAGAAAAAAAGTCACTCAATTGATGGAAACAAAAAGATAACCAAAAGAATGCAAAAATAGAAATAGAAAAAACTAAAATATGGTCTGAGATATGCAAGAGTTGAAGAAAGTACCTTATAAAATCCTCATCCAGTGAAAAAACAGAAGTACAGGAAAAATAAAGAACAAAAAAATAGATAAAACTAGAGGAATTATATCAGAAACGAGATGAAAACATCATAGTTACTAGAAGGATTTGCAATTATATTAGGAAAAACACTACTATTATTTAATACGTGTTCTAAAGGTTCCAGACAATACTGCAAGTTAAAAAAAAAAAGCAGTGTAAACATTAGGAAGTGAGTGACAAAATTTCCATTAGTCATTAGCCATGTTTTTTTCTGAACTATGGAAATAAACAACCTATTAGAACGAACAGACTGCATATAAATATAGTTGACACTTGAACAATATGGTCTTGAACTGCATGGAACCACTTACTGGGGACATTTTTTCAATTCAGTTGGCCCTCTCTATTAGCAGGATCTATATATGCAAGAGGACTGCAATACAGTATTCCTGGGACATGAAATCCACAGAGACAAAGGGAAGACTTTTTATATATGTAGGTTTCACAGGCCAACTATAAAACCTGAACTGTGTCTAGATTTTAGTGTCTGCATGGGCCCTGAAACCAGTCCCCCAAGGATAAACATGGACAACTACATGAAAAATCAGAAAGGTTAATTTATGCCAACAATATCCAATTAGAAATATAAATGAGAAATAAAATTCCTATGACAATAGCAACAAAAACAACAAAATGCTTCAAAGCAACCCCCTGTAAAAAAAATATATTTGAACAAAAGTATAAAACTAAAGTATATTAGAATAAAAAGTTTCAATATTATAAAGTTTCAACTTTCTCCAAATTAAATTACATTTTTAATTCAGTGTTACATAAGATATCATTTGGGAGAAGAAGAGATGTTAATGCAGCAATTATAAACTTCACCAGCAAAAAAAAAAAAAAATCTGAATGCTTTGAATAGTAATGAAAATATGCTTGCTCTATCAAATATCAAAATGTATAATAAAGGGGAAGGAAATACAATGGTGGGTTATTTTCATTTTCTTAAGTAGAAACAGATAGGTCAATAGAACAAAAAAAAGAGGTTTCAAAATAAGATAAATATTTACTGGCAATTGGTTCTGGTAACTTGAATATTAAAAAAAAATCCTTTTAAGAAAGCAACAACAGCCGGGTTCGGTGGCTCAGCCTGTAATTCCACGCCTTTAGGAGGCTGAGGTGAGTGGATTGCCTGAGCCCGCGGGTTCGAGACCCGCCTGGGCGCGAGACCTCATCTCTACAATAAATAAAAAAATCAGCCGGGCGTGGTAGCCCATGCCTGTAATTCTGGCTACTTGGAAGGCTGAGGAGGAAGGATCGCCAGAGCCCAGCAGGTCGAGGTTGCAGTGACTGGAAGCGGCCACTGCACTCCAGTCTGGGCGACAGAGTGAGACTCCAACTCAAAAAAAAAAAAAAAAAAAAGAAAGCAACAACATACATAGGAATATTTATCTTTGATGCCCACTTTTGTCAGATATTCAGATGGTTCTAACATATAACCTGTAGAACTCCAAATAAACCTCTAAATTCTCTGCTCTTTTCTAGCACTCAAGATTCCTGGAAATCTCCTTGCTACCCTTAAAAACCTTTTTCTGGGTTCCAGTTTTGTGGTTGTTGTTTTTGATGACTTTTTTTGGGGGAATCTCAGAGTTATTTTTTCTTGTACATCCTTCTCTAGTATATGTAGCAACTAAAAAATGTAGCTCTTTTCACTTTCTCAAGAGAATGTATTTATTCACTCGTTATTTATGTTCTCCAAAGGCGAAAGAAGGAGAAAAAAAGAATAATATCCAAATGGGGCTAGGAAAAAAACCTCTACAATTCCATATATGAATACATACTTGTCCATGGCATATGACAGAGGGGATCAAGTATGTCTAATCAGTCAAGAACAAAAAAGTCTCAAAGATATATATAAAATTCTTGTTATCAATCATCACTGGACTACCCAAATATCATTTTTTACTTAAGTAGTACTGAATTTCTATGAATGCATATTGGTTTATAATTAGAATACAATAAGATAAATGCTTCATTTGCACACAATCTACTAACATTCTTTTAAAATCCCCATATAAACAACTATTTGATAAAATAATGTTTTCCTATTTGAAACACAGCTGTCTAGTAATGCATCAAGAAAATTGTGAGAGTTAAATAATTTTTGTGCTTTAGCAAATTGTTAATTCAAATAAAGCTTATTATGGAATAAGGTTAAATTGTCATTATCAAGGCAAATTGACTATATTATATAACATCTCAAAAAAATTGCACTACGAAAATTCATTTTTTAGATATTTATTTTTATTAGAGCTATACTCAACTGAAATCTAAATTACTAAAATGGTAAGGAGACTTTATGTTACTACCTCTCAAATAATCATTTACATCTTTACATTGAAACTAACATGATAGTAAAAATATTACCTAAAAAATGATCACTTGCTAAATCAATTTCATCAATGGATTTTACAATTCAAAGATTCCAACTTTTTAAGATTAAATGAAATTTATTCCAAAAGAAAGTTCATGTCTTCTTAAAATGTTATAGTTTGATAAGAAGATCCCTTATTGTGTTTCATCAATCAAAATGCTGTCAAAATAAGAGAAAGGATAATTCTATGAAAGTGGCAGTTTGGCATGCCTGTGGGACATAGAAGGGAAATGCAGCTAGAGCCCTCTGATGTTCCAGGTGGCCTCTTGGTGGCCTGTGGTCTGTGCTGCTGTTAGACTCCTTACAGGTCTTCATCTTATGAAGTACCAACTACCAAGGGAGAATGGAGAGCGTTGAACCACACATCCCTCAATGTGCTTCTCCTGCTCACTGTCCTTTCCTACAGGGCAGATGCTTCTAAGCTTTCTTATACAAAATCTTTAAACAAGACCGCCTCAGCTGGATAATCAGCTTTTTGCCTTTCCAAAGACCTCACTGGCAAGCATGTGAAGCTTGGACTGGAGAGGATTAAGCCTGAAAACAGGAAGATCAGGGAGAGCTCAGGCTGAAAATGTCTTTACAGTGTTGTGCTAGGCTGAGATATAGGGGAAAGTTGTGGATGACTTGGGGGATTCCATCGATGGTGTCACAGTTCATTACGATAATGACAGAAAACCTAGGCAAGTATAAGAGTGAAGACTACATCAGTTTGGAGTATGTTGAACTGAGGGCCTAGGAATCTTTTATGTTGTTTTAACTAGTCGGTAAACAGTTGCATATTCTGGTCTAGGTTTCAGAAGAAAGACCTTGCAAACCTATTTTATTTTTCATTTTGACCTGAAATGTTTTTACCATTTAAGCACTCCCATTTATTTCTTTTGGGCAGACTTTTTAAAATTTACCTATTTTGTAACTATTTAAATTATTCTAGTGAAGTCAAAACTTTCCCATAAGAGTGAGTATTACACGTACTAGGAAAATACAATATTCTTTTTTGTAGTTTTAGTTGGTGTTACCCACTATTAACTAGATTTCTCATATTACCCAAGGCTAAATTAAAATCTTACTATCCAAATATTTTTGGTGACACATATAGTAGATTCTGTTGCCCTAATTTCATTATTTTTCACAAAGATACTGAACAATGTGAGTATTGCAACTTGATAGAAGGAGACATGTTCAGCAAAGTCATGTATTTGAATCCTGCACTATTGCTTACTTGTTATGAGACTTTAGACCATGTATCCTCTTTTTTCATTGCACAAAACTTATTTTACAAATTGTTGTGTGATTATAAAGATACTGATATTGGTCCTAATACATTGCCATTGTTGAAACACTTCGGTAGTCTAAGTGCAGACAAGGCTATTAAGTCACCTTTGGGGTTATAATATGAACAAAATAACACTGGGTTTGAGAAAAGACTTGAAGCCAGTGATTCTTTACTGTGCATTCACTCTCCTGAGGGATTACAAATCACCAGAAACTGAATGGAAATCATGCTTGAATATACAAGTATGCGTACTTTTTCTGAACAAAGGATCCATAGCTTTCATCAGATTTTTCAAAGAAATCTCTGAATTGAAAAAAACTATAAGAACCTTCCTTTAGGCTCTTTTCATTTCTGCCTACAAAGAAAATATTATTGGCATAAAAATATGACTAGCCATGCTAATTTCAGTCACCTTCAGTCCTGTGTAAAGAAATATCCTTTAAGCTAACAGGCTCACAAAAAAAATTTCATGTTCTTTTTTTCCCCCAACTCTCAAGGTAGATAGATTTGGTGTGTTAACATTTAGATTCCTTCTCCAAGAGGCATACAATTGTTAAATGTCTTCTTTCACCTTGATAATCTATATAACTCTATAGTCTATGAAAAGAGTGGACATTATAAATATTTCCAAAGCACTGCCAACCTCCACCCTTAGACAATTTAGATTGGGCATATTATTTCTATAAAACTTCTCCTATATTTAAATCAAAGAGGATAACTTTTGGCAAACTGTTCCCAATATTTTAAAATTTTACCTTTGGAAAAAGTCAAAGGAGTGCAACTTTTCATTACAATATAGGAACTAGATTTTTTTTAGGTATCTCCCCTAGGAGTGACTGCCTTAAGTACAGTTATAAACTACCATTTCATAACATGGAGGCTTCTGGTACTTCTGGTTTCCATATGGTGATGACAAGATCATATGCTTAAGGAATCCTGTAGCTCTCAATAAGCAATCAATAATTATCCAAAATATGCCTAATGCTGTTCTTCTGAGAGACTCTTTCCATAATAGAATGAGATTATTGAATTGCTGAAATTATAGGGTATATATTCTTTAGTTTTACTTTCATAAAGTCTAATAGGAAAAACAAAACAAGGCTAAAAGGATCTCTTCTAAGATTTTTAAATTTAAATTCCTTACAGGACTTCAAGTTAACAACGGTAGTTAACTACATATATTTTCTCCACTCCTTACCAAAATCCTACTAAAATAAGAGTGAAGACATTAAAATAATACAAATGTAAAAATCAAAAAAGAATGGGTGGGGGATAATTCAAGTGAAAAAATATCAACAAATTTCAGAAAAATGATAAGAAATAGTGACAACAAAACCAAGAGAAAAATGTCAAATGCCTACAAAGAGGGATGCCAGTAGTAGAAAAGCCATTTCAGTCAGGAGAAAAATATGAAAGGTATAAAAATTAGAACACTTAGTAGTACAGATGGTGAAGTTGAGTCAAAAACAAGAATAATAATTAAAATCTCTATAAATTACAGTTAGACTTGTATTGTCTCCCTATTCAGGGTAGCAGGTGACTGAATCAATTTGGCAAGAAATAAGAAATGCTTAAATGGAGAAACTGAGCCAAAAAACAATAATATTTAGGAATACAAGGCAAAGTGGAAGTTGTAAGGGAGGATCTAGTAAAAATATCTTGCTTTTGGCTGTTTGCTCTCTTAAAAGATACATAGTGAACTAAGCTAATTGCTCAGTAAAGGTCAAAGCACCAGAATTCTGTGAAAAACCTTTAGTTCTGAAAAGAGAGCCCATTCAAAGAAACAGAAAGAAAAAAATCCAGAGGGAGAGACAATTTAGGGAACAGAAGGCAATGTTTTTAAAAATAGCATCCTAAAACAGATGAAAAAATATATTGTACTCATCAATCAATCACGTTTAAAGAAAAATGATGAGAATAAAAATGTTTTTTGAAATTAAAAGTATCTTACATGGCATTTGATAACAACTGAAAAATCAAGAAAATTCTTAAATCAAAAAAATATGTAAACCTACAAAATCTGAGAAAATGGACTAAAAATTCAGTGGATCAATCCAGAAGATCCAGCAAATGATTAAGGATGCCAGAAGAAAGAACAGAAAAATGTGATAAACATTATCAAAGATGCCACAGAGAAAAAGAAAATCCCCATTTTAAAGTTACTAAGTTTCCATACTTAAAGCATCCCTTGGCTCAGAACAATAAATGGAGGTGGGGAAGGGGAGAAGTCCTAAGTCTAAACACTTGGAAATTTGGGGAATAGCCGAGAGGAAAAAGATCCTGAAATATTTACAAGAGAAAGTCAGGAATTTGAAATCAGAATGGCACTGGACTTCAATAACAACAATACTGGAAGATTAAAAAAAAATGGAGAAATGTTTGCAAAATATTGAGGGAAAAAAACTATAACTGAATTTCACACCCTGGCAAACTAGCAAACAAAGAGGGGGTATAAGTATTTTCAAATGTGCCAATTCTGAAAGAAAGACAGAAATACAAGAAACACAGAAAGAAAGACAAAGACAAAGAAAACAACTGTGACCATGCACTCTTTCTCGGGAAGCTATTAGTGTAAGACTACTGTGTGAAAGATCAATTCATTACTATACCCTTCAGTGTATCCTCTGTGGTAAATAACTGAATTCCTTTCAAAGCTTCTCCTTTAAAGTTGGCACGATGTTAACATTTTGGGTAGAGGGCTCTGGAGGGACATTGCAAGAGGAAGATTCCTGTTATTTCTGGCGCAGGCAGGAGGATGGCGTGGGCCGGTGTGGGGAGCGGGGAGGAGTCCTGGTGTAGATATGAGAAAAATCCATAGTGCAAACCCATCAACACAGGCCCAGGATCTGGTTGGTCTTCCTTGACCTTCAAGCCTTGGTCTGGTGATAATCTTTCCCAGCTCTTTTGACATGAAAAGCAGAGTTTTGCACAGCCTGCCTGTTCTGCAGGCTTCCACAGTGCAGGTGCCTTGGCATTTCAACAAGCTGTCACACCTCCTGCCCTTGCCGGCCCGCTTGGATGCCACCAGCAAGCCCCCTCACAATCTGTATGGATTTCGTCAACACCCACACCGCCAGTCACAGATCACTTGCTCCCCGGTCTACACACCAGAAGACGCTTACTGTTTGCCCTACAGCTCCAGATCCACTCCAGTCCGTCTACAGCAGCAAATGTTATTCAATGGCCAAAACACCTCTCAAACCACGTCTAGACTCTTTCACGTTTATCCTTTCTAAGGTATTTTCTCTCACCACCAGGACAACCATACAGAGTTTCCTCATATTTAACCCAGAAGGACGAAGACATGGTTGGTATCCAGGAACTCAGGAGAGAAGCCAAGGGACGGTCTAGATGAGAAAGAGAGAATCTAGAATGATCTGGATGGGACTCAGAACTAGATATAACCAGTCCAGACTATAGCATGAGAGGCAATTTCTAAGGAAGGATGGCTCCCAAGCAAGAGAAAAAAGAAGAGTAATTGATAGATTTCCTGATGGGAAAAGATAATCTGATCATATGATTGGTAAGAATTAGATGTAGGGATATAGGAAATTTAGGGAAAGAATTCTTAATAAAACGATTTTCAACACTGGCTGGACAGTGCTAAATATAATGTGAAGGTATGGTATAAATACTATGTAGGAAATATGAATAAAATATGTAGCAGATTTTCTAAGAAAACTAAATATCCATTTTCCATATGAGAAAGTCAATAGAATTTTTTTTAAGTCAGTAGATTATATCTAAAATAGATACATCAAGAAATGGCAATAGAAGCATAATTTTGAAAGCATAAAGGTAAATACCAGAAGAAACAACTAAAAGCTACCTCTGCGATGAAAGGCCCCAAAGAGCAATCAGTAGGACAAGAGGCTTTTAAAATGTTGATTATAAGTCTTGTAGTACTATGCACTTTATACATATTGGGTGAATATACAATTATATTTATATACTTATATATATATATACTTATGATATATATATACTTATATAAAATTGATATAGAGTATACACTACTCTAATTCTTAAAAATTGAGAAAAGAACTTATTTAAAGTTTCTATTACAAAAGATGGGCAGGGAAAAACTGAAACAAAGTATGAAAGGAAAGAAAAGAGAAAAATGAGGTATGTTGACCCGCGCTAGTAACCATTTTAGCAGACACCTACCAGGTTTTCTCTAGTTCTTCCCTCTTGACATATTAATATTGTTCTTCACCCACTGTACATGATAAAATTTCTGGACCGTTAGCAGCCATTTTGAATAACGGGACTATGTCCTCTTCGTTTGATCCAAGGATAGGCACAATTTCAAGACAGGCCAATGAGAATCTTTTTCCTAACCCTGCTTCCCATACTAGGGATTAGTGGGGCATTTCACACAGGCTGGGCAGAAGCTGAGGTGAAAGAGATCTCTGTTGATGCTTACAGGGTTAAATGTCCTAGTTCTGGGTCATTCCTGCGGCATAGTTGTATTTCTGCTGTATGTGTTCTATCAGATTATCCATAATTGTTCAACCGGGCATATTAAATTCACATTTTTTATTGAACTATTACAGAATCCCACATTTACACAGACATTTTTCCTACTTTCTCAAACTATTTTACGTTTTTTCTTTGATACACTTCAAATTGAGTCTTACAGTCTAATATATAGGTCAACTGATGCTGCAATGGTAAATTAAAAATGCCAGTTATCAGGAATGAAATATAAATATGTTATTACTCTCTGTAAGGTGTTATCATAGTAATCAACACCCTGAGAAAAAGAAACATGATTTGAGCCTTAGCTTATATGAGCATAGTGAGAGCTCTCCAAATGGTAATTGAATTTCTACCTATTTTTTGTTTGTCTGTTTCCTATGTTTCTTTAAATGGTGAAACTGATATTGTTTTACTTATAGTTAAATTTCACCTTGAAATTATGCTACTGTTCCCTAGCAAACAATGATATATTCCTAAATTTAAATACTTGAGAAAGAAAAACTCAAATGATATATATCACTGAGTAATCCTCCAAGGCCCTAGTCCCTGAATACTTTATGCTGTAATGCTGATTTGTAAGTCAAATAGTTTAGGTGTATGCCAGTGTTCACTTTCAGTCTTATCAACCTCATAGTACAAAGAGACCTTGTAATGTAATATCTCATCACCAAAATGACAGTTAGATAACACAGGATCATGCTTCAAAAATGCCTTAGCTGGCAAATACATATTTTTAAACAGATTGTTTGGTTGACTTAAATATCAGAACTGTCTTTCATCAAGTCTTGATTGGTTGACTGTTATCCTTGAACCAACATTGCCTTGTTTTGAATGCATTTTATTTAAGGTGATGAAAATAATAAGTTGTATTATTAGCAAAAATACCTTAAAGCCTTCATTTACTATCCACATAATAACAATTTGGCATATATATTACCCTTTAGAAACTGGAATATTCTGCAATCTATTTGAATTGCTAATGTGTAAAATGGACATGCAGAGAAAATTCCTAAACAATAGGAAGTTCTTAAATACAGGCTTTCATTTTCTTATTGTGAATAGTTGGCAGTAATTATGCAAGTCTTTCTGCTAGCATGTACTTTAAAGCTGGATGGCCTTTGTTGCTTTATTACCACTATGAATGGAAAACTTCTTCAACATACTTGGATCACGGTTAACAGACTTCACAAAAACTGTTTCTCTGATATTGTTTTAAGTTAAGGCTAATATAAATCTAAATCTAAAAAGGAGAAAATAATTCACTGATTCAAAATGGGCAATGATGTACAAACCCTGCAAAGAGATACATACTAAGTTCTCTGGAGAAATGTTCTGTACATCAACGTCACTCAATCTAGGAAATGCTGTGCTGTAAAACCTATGGAAAGAAGAGTATGGAAGCGTACTTGGATATGAGGGCCCCTTCTGATTTAATAGTAATTTCCATATGGACATTAGGAAAATACAAGGGTTCTCGTCTACTGTATGTCTCATTGCAATGTATGCACTGCTGAAGTCTGAATTTCCTGAAATCAACCAGATGGATGTACTCTTCACAGAAATTGAAACTGAGTTCATCGTTTCCAGCTTATTCCCTGTTCAAAAATGTGCCATCCTGCAGGGAGCATGACTCAAAAGATGGAATATGAATAGAAGTGATTTTTCTTTTTCTCTTTCTTTTTTTTTTTTTTTTTTTGAGTTGGAGTCTCACACTGTCGCCCAGACTGGAGTGCAGTGGCGCTCCCGGCCACCGCAGCCTCGACCTGCTGGACTCCGGCGATCCTTCCGCCTCAGCCTTCCAAGTAGCCGGAATTACAGGCATGCACTACCACGCCCGGCTGATTTTTTGATTTATTGTAGAGATGAGGTCTCGCTGCCCAGGCAGGTCTCGAACCCGCGGGCTCAGGCAATCCGCTCACCTCAGCCTCCCAAAGGCGCGGGATTACAGGCTGAGCCACCGAGCCCAGCTGAAGTTATTTTTCCATAATATCCTGACTTACTTCACATGTAATTTAACAGAAAATGGATGCTTCATACTAATAGCTACCATGCATTATTATATTTATTAAAACCTGCCAGAGTTATTTTACAAGACAGTATTTTACACTAATATAACACTTAATCGAGAAATTTTTTTTGAGTCGGAGTCTCACTCCATTGCCCAGGCTGGAGGGCAGTGGCACACTCACGGTCACCCCAGCATCGACCTGCTGGGCTCCAGCGATCTTTCTGCCTCAGCCTTCCAAGTAGCCGGAACCACAGGTGTGCATTACCATGCCCGGTCAATTTTTGATTTATTGTAGAGACGAGGTCTCACCAAGTTTCCCAGGCTAGTCTTGAACCTGGGCTCAGGCAATTCACTCACCTCAGCCTCCCAAAGCGCTGGGATTACAGGCTGAGACATCCAGACCAGTAGTCGATAATTTAAAAAAATATATTTTTTAGCATCTCTGACAACCCAAGATCAGTTATCTCTCTTTTTTTTTTGCCTTCAAAACATAAATATTAGCTGGGCTCATGTTGGACACTAAACTTGTAGGTAACAGAAGTAGAATTTAGGCCAAGAACTTCTATACCAAATTCTACATTCAGTACTTCTTCTACATAAGAGGTCTCTCAATGAGTATTTATAAAATCCTCATTAAAATGTTAAAATAGAAAAATAAAACTGCCCAGTAAAAAAATCTTATTGAAGTCACCTAGGAGATTTAATTAATTAAAAATTTAGACACAGATGGTGGTAAATTTCTCTGTTTAACAGATAAAACATTCAATGAAATAATGATAAACTACAATAACAATTCTGTTTGCTTCAGAAACAGAGGAAAGACTATGCCTCATTAAGGAAAGTCCTCTGCTCCATTTTCAGTTAGAAAACTCTGCTAGTAGACCTTGAACAACTATCCTAATACTATAAAAAAGGGATTGGCAGTAGTGGGAAATTGCTAGGGGAATGGAATGCATATCTCATCAACAAGGGTACCTGCATAACGAACATTTGTATAGCTAAACCTGAATTGTACCCCATGTATTTAAAATTAAAAAACTTAAAAAGAGAACTCTGCTAGCAGAATTATATTCCAACTAATATTTATATCTTCATTTATAAATTGGAATGGCATTTCCTTAGGCTACACATATCCATGAAGTATATAAATACAGATTTATTGTGCAAAAAAACTCCAAAGAAATGTGTATATCATAAGAGAATATAACAAAGATTGAGGATAAATGAATAAATGTTAATTTGAAATGGTTCTAATTTTTTTTCTACAGGCAGTTACTTTACGTGATAATTGGATTACCAAGCAGAACAGTTGATTTTTTTCTCTTACAAACCTAGTGATATTATTTATACATCTCAAAAGTATAAAGGTAAACTAAAAATATCGTTTTGGTCATTTTATGAAATATAATTGAATGTACAAGTTAAAAAAACAGAATAACAGTACATTTAAAAAATATTTTTATGCCAATAAACCCAATAAAATAAGGTAATTCATGACATTCTTCAGGTAAGAATTTACACTCAGAAATGCTTAATAAATTAACCTCCAAAAGTAATAATCAAAGTAGAAATGAACACTTTGCTTTAAAAAGGAAACATAATATTTAAAATATAATATTTATAAATATGTTTTAAACAAACATATTTGCTACAAGAAAATATAAGATGAGAATAAGTAATAACTTATTAGACAGGTATAACCAAATAAATTGGAAAGTCAAATTACTTTGGTATTTTTGCACTGGTGAAGAGATCAAAAGATCTCTAAAATTACCAGTAATTTTTTTTTATTCTTTTAATTTCCTATCATACTTTTTCTGTTTTAGCCTGATGAAATGTTTTGTTTCATTTTCAATTTAATAGGTCACTAAACTTTAACCCCACTGAAGATGAGGCTATTTTATGCTAGCTGTCTTGATAATTCTTAAGAGTACACAGATAACATGGGACTTTGCACCTAGTAGGCACTTCATTAAAACCTATTAAAATATAATATTTTGCTCATTCTTCCAAACTAAGAGCAAATATTTACTGAGAACTTACTACTCAGTAAATGGGCATTATGGGGTTACAAAGTGTATAATTAACCAAAAGACATTTACAACCTTGTTGGGGATGCAAAAATGAAGCATACCTAGACTTAAAGAATGATTAGGTGTTAGCCGTTATACTTTAATATGCACATTATAAATTTAGGAAAATATAAGAGAAAAAAGAGTAATGTAGGTTGAAATTTGCTCCCTTTTTAAGTCAACATTATATGAAAAACTAGAGTATATTGTATTTTAAACCATCTTTCTGCAAAATAATAAAATACTTTTTCTTTCTTGAGAGTATACAGGAATGAGTATTCCACATTTTGAAATAAATTTATTTTGAAAGAATTTGGCTTCTTGCTTTACACAAGAGGAAAATTATTTTCTGACTTTATACTGAAACCGCTTGTATTTGTAGCTCTCTCCAAAAATTTACACGTTTCCTATGGTTAATTTTCCACATGCTTGCTAGAGCTGACAATTTTTAATTTACTGGTCAGATCCACCTATTATTTGTATGCATTATACCAAACAGATTCCTGATTCACTAAAAATTTTTTGTGGAGCTACAAGAAAATTATAGTGCATATAGCTGAAATCAACAAGGGCCTTAGATCTTAATTATAAATCATTTTTTAAAAATGAAAAATGAAAAAAGCAACTGATTCCCTTGGCTATTTTCTTACCAGGAAACAAATGAAAAAGGGAAATTTATTTCTTACATAAATCCCAAATGTTTCATTTTCATTTTCCCCAAGTTAACTTCTCACCTAGCTAAGCAGCATTTTCTGTTATTATTAGCTTCTGGTCCAGTATTAGCTGACCAGTATCCGTCAAACTCCTTGGTTCAATGAGCTCAGGGACTCCCAAGAACTCCATGTATGCAGACTTCTGCTTACAGTTTCTAATTATTTTCCAACAGATAATGGAACATTTAAGTTCAGAGAGGTTAGATTAAATTTGTAAGTGGAACAAACTTTAGATAAAAATTGCAATAGCAAGGATCACTGTAGAAAACTCTAAGCTTTTTAGTTTTGAGATCAAAGGCCCTCATGGTTTTTTCTTTTGTGACAAACTGGTCTCATAATTTTTCTACTTAAGTCATGTTTGTTCCTTTCTAATCACATCGTGCTGAGCTATACATGAACTGTGAGAGCAATCAACAAAAAGATGCAGTAGCATCTAGAAATGTTCAAAAGAATGTCTTGATTTTTATTGCTTACTGGAAAAAAATTCAAGCTGTTTAGGTAGTAACCAAAACATAACATTGTTTCAACAGACTCAAAGAAGTATAGATTCTGGTAATCATTTTATGAAAAGTGGTAACGATGCAACTAAAACATCTATGTAATATTTATAAAAAACACTTACGCACCCGATTTTGAAAATAAATTCAGAGAGGTATGTATGCTTAAGAAAGTTACATACAGTTTGGTTTTCTATTCTGATGGTAACAGTGAGTAACACAAAATACCATATATATAGTAACATAAGATGTCTGTTATTGTAGAGAAGAGGTCTCGCCAAGTTGCCCAGGCTAGACTCGGGCAATCCTCTCGCCTCTGCCTCCCAAAACGTTGGTATTACAGGCATGAGCCACCATGCTCGGCTACTATTACCATTCTTAAGGATGATGATAGTATGGAGTCATTGCTGACAGTTTCTGTTTAGAAAATCATTTTATGTAACCAGGTAAAAGCAGAACCATTGTCAATTTGTTTAATTTCTAACAGTTTGTGCTTTGGAAATAGTAGACATAAACCTTTGACTGATACAGCTGTGGTGTTAGGTAGAATGAGGAATTCTTTTGATTATTTTGAGAAACCCATCAAAGAAAAATATGGAGAAGTCTTTGCAAAGTAATCACTTTTGTAATACCATTTTTAGCATCTCTAACCATGAGATCATTCTAATAGATGATTATCCAGTAGTGTCGCTAAACTTGCAAAGTAACATCAAAAAAATACAACAGAGAGTATTTTTTATCCTTTGTCCACATACCACACATATGTAGATATGCACCTGTGTGTATGTGTGTGTGTGCTTCCCATTGCAAATATCACAGCATAGGAAGCTTTCATTCCCTCAATCCAATGGCTACCCTATGAATAACTAAAATCACTTTATGCCATGTTATGCACAACAGAACTTAATGTAGATAGTTTCAATATTTTGTATCCCTGACTTTATAAACAGATCAACAAAACCATCTCTATCAAGGTTTAACATATTCAAAGTTGTTTTTTGGCTTTCTGAAAATTCTATTTTCTAGACTTTGCTTGCCGTGTGGGCAAAAAGTTTCTACCTGCACTTTATGAACAATCGGTATTAGAAACTGCTTCTCGCCGAGCTCGGTGGCTCAGCCTGTAATCCCGCGCCTTTGGGAGGCTGAGGTGAGTGGATTGCCTGAGCCCGCGAGTTCGAGACCCGCCTGGGTAACTTGGTGAGACCTCATCTCTACAATAAATTAGCCGGGCGTGGTAGCTCGCGCCTGTGATTCCAGCTACTCGGAAGGTTGAGGCGGAAGGTCGAGGCTGCGGTGGCCGGGAGCGGCCACTGCACTCCAGTCTGGGCGACTGCGTGAGACTCCAACTCAAAAAAAAAAGAAAGAAAAAAAGAAAAGAAACTGCTTCTCCTAATGATTTGTCAGACTGAGTGGAGATTTTTTTTTAAGTCCTAATAATCATCAAGCACCATTCATTTTGGAATCATAAACTGTTCTGTTCCAGCTCTATGTGGCATAGTAGCACATTCTCTAATCATATGCACAATTCACCAAATTGTAGAGTTTAGCAAGCTGGAGACTACCTACTATATGGAAAGCTGTGCTTTCGATGGACCACTGATTTCCATCTCCTAAACTGCATTATTGGTACAGTAAAAAACGTGCTCTTAAGAAATGCCCATTCATTCACATAAATTCAAAAAAAGAAAAACAAACATTTTGGTGAAACAGAGGCAGTTATAAAGCTAATTAAGTTTCATCTTGAGGCTTACAAAGAGTAACCTATTTTGGATTTGAGTGGTCTCTTTTAAGTAGTGCAAGAGAGAAATTAAGCCTATTGGAATGCAAACCTTATCAAGTACTTTGGCTCTAAACTCTTTAGTACCCCCTAAGGCAATACTTAAAACTCAAGTTTTATGATAGCTACCAAATTCAGTTAACTCTTACTAACAATGATTTATAATACCTGCTGTCAATTACTTTCATGTATTTATTTTTGGCCAACTCTGTGATCATATCAACTTTTTTTTTTCTTTTTATACAGGATGCTGTGCTTGTACCTTCACTCTTATTGGAACAAAAAAGTAAATAGGAAGAAAGGGACTCTCATAGCAGATTTTATCTGGGGGAGCGAACACTATTTAAAATTATTAGATCCCAGGAACTCAGGTGTAAGAAGCAAACAATGAAACCCAGTATGACCCTCCAAATATAATGGAATATTCGCAGGTAAGTATCAAAAAGGTTTCCTACAAGAGGTTCTTGTAACAGGAATTAGGTCAGGACAGGTTACTGATCTCTTGCATGGATAGGAGAAAGTCTTCCAAGCGTTTTCTCCACAAAGGGTTTTCAGAAGGCACATCATGCCCTCTATTAGAGTCAAAATGGAAGGTCTACATCTCAGTAGTTTATTTGTTTCTCTGCCTTCCACACAGCCCTTCAACTGACTGTGTGGAAATCAGGGATAAGCAACATATAAATCCCTTAGAAAAATGATTCAAGTACAATATTCCAAACCAAGAAAGGACTATGGGGGGTGGGGAATATTACAGAAATTAATTAGACTGGAATAGAGAAGACTTAAAGGAGGAATAGCAAAAGTCTTAAAAAATCTGTTCAGACAATTAACAAGGTAGTTATTCTGTTTTTTCCTGTCCTTGCAGTGTGCTTGCCATTAGATAAGCAGTGGTGGAATCAGCAGACACAGTCCTTTTCATCAAGGATCTTATAGTCCAGTGGTGGAAAGTAGAATTCTACAATAAAGTCAAGGACAAATAATGTAAAGACATGATCATTTATTATGGTAAATGCTACAAAAGAAAATTTCTGAGTGTTGTTAGTAAGTTATAATTTAGATTAAGGAATCAGGGAACGGCTCTTTTTCTTTGAGGAAGTATACTTACGCTAAGAAAAAAAAATAAGTAGGAGTTCACTAGGTATCATTGGGGGATGACACTCCAAACAAAGGCACTGACCAGCTTGGCTTTCAGGGGGATGGAAAGAAAGTGAAGAGACCGATAACTGGGGAAGTAATAAGGAGCTCTACAAGCTAAGAATCTGGTATTCTACATTACTTTAGTACATTACTTTAGTAAGGTTACCACACGTTTTTATGAAGCGAAATGACACAATTCAAGCTCTGTAGTAGAAAGTAGGGAGATCAACTTAGAAACTAGTCTCAATTTAAGCTGAAGAAGTTGATGACTTGGATTCAGGTGATGGCAACGGAGTACAAAAAGATGCAGTTGTTGTCCAGATGTATTTTTGGAATAGAACCACAGCATTTAATCATGAATTGGAAGTGGGTGGTTTGAGGGGTTGTGGCATTTAATGATAAATATTAAATTTCTGATAAGGATAACAGGATGGATAAAGATATAGATTACTTAAATGGGAAGAACTGAAGGCAGAAGAGATTAAGAGGAGAGGGTAAAGAGACTCACTTTGAATGTGCTAAACTTGTGATGCCCTTGAGATTTCAGTGAGGCAAACTCAAGAAAGGAGATGAGGTCAAGTTCATAAAACAGACTAGAGATGAATTTGATCATCTAGAAGGATGCTCTTTTTTAAAATAGCTAGAATGAAAAGAGGTCTACAACCTGGCACTGAGAAATTTCCATATTTCCAGGATTACTCACTGCCAGCATGATTTTGAGAAACAGGAAAGTTGACGATTTTTGTAAGAATATGATTATAATCATACACCATGAGTCGAAGTTAACTGCAGAGCCTCGTGAGGATAGGTAGCAGCTGAGGGATAGTGAGATACAGAAAAGAGTCAGTGAAAGGAAAATGAGCTAGAGGGTCAGTCGAACATCATTCGAGAATGGGTTATTTGAAATAGTAATTTCAGATGTGATGTTTCCGCCTATGACTAACTAGCTCCATACAACTATCAGGACATGAACAAAAGTCCATGAGATAAACTTTAACAAATGTGGTTGATTTTAATTACTGCGATTTTTTTTTTCTTTTTGGTGAAGCTTTGAAAGACTCTAAATCCTGTTTCTAATGAAGTTTAAGATTCTTTTTCTGAAGATATTGTTTTATTATTTAAAGCCAAGTAACATTATAGATGCTTTTAAAATTGCTTTAGCTATATATTTTTTAGATTAGAAAATAGTTTATTTAATTAATAAATTAGAGAGAGAGAGAGAAAGAGAGAGAGAGAGAAAGGATTTATCTCCCCAAAGTCAGGAAACATAGCGATAGCCATAGCTCAGAGAGCATAGGGCCACACCAGAGCCTAGCAAGGCAATGGTCAAGATATAATTTTTTCTTAGGGAAAAGAGGATTGGTTGACTGACTTTCCAAGATCATGCCAATAGTATAGGATCCTGTGACATTTAAGTAATGGCCTAGCCGGGCTCGGTGGCTCAGCCTGTAATCCCGTGCCTTTGGGAGGCTGAGGTGAGTGGATTGCCTGAGCTCGCGGGTTCGAGACCTGCCTGGGCAAATTGGCGAGACCTCATCTCTACAGTAAAATAAAAAATGAGCCAGGCGTGGTACCTCGTGCCTGTAGTTCCAGCTACTTGGAAGGCTGAGGCGGAAGGATTGCGGAGCCCAGCAGGTCGAGCTGCGGTGGCCGGGAGTGAGACTCCAACTCAAAAAAAAATTTTTTTAAAGTAATGGCCTAAAATTTTTCTTCATCTTTTTTTCACCTCTGAAATCGTTGAATTCTATTCACATATGCAAATCAACAAAAGCTGTAAAGCCAAAAGATATAGTTGAATAAAATAATATGAATTTTTTAAAAATCCATTATTAGTATGACACAGGATCTAGCTAAGAGTTAATATTACTTTGTAAAGTCACACACATGAACTTTTGTAAAGTAAAATGTTAATGAACAAAATATCTTTGAATTATTTTGTAAATCTGCTATCATCTGAGAGAAAATGTAAACTACTAGTAAAATTTATTCATCTCACCCCACTAGTATGACATCAATTAGAGTTGAAACAGCTCTCATCAAAATATTAAATATCATAAGGCAATATAGAGAAGGGAACTATAAACACAGTTTACATGGACATTCCTTCGGAAAATAGCAAAATGTCAGCTGTATAAGATATAAAAAAGTTGCTATGGTATAGAGAGAGGGAAACGAGTTATACTGTTTTAATAAGAATATTATCATTTACATAATAAGGCTGGGTAATCTGAAACCCTTTCCCCTGTAGCACTTTACTGTGAACCATGTGGTGAATTTGGTGTGGAAAAGAGGAAACTGAAGCCAAGAAGAGTCATGCAAACACCAAGTCAGTACTTGTTATCAGTCACTGGAATTTAGAATCATTACAGATTTTTTTCATTCTCAGTTCTTTTTTTTAAAGCAAATAATTTAAGTAAAGCACTTAAAAACAATGCCAACCTATATTAGGCTTAACTATTACGGGGAAAAATAGAGTAGTCAGAACTAGAAAAACTGGATTCTGTCTGATTTTACCAGCCCATGGCTCCCAATTCTAGGATTTCTGTTCAATAACATAATTTCCTAGGTATGTGTACTACACCATTTGATGGATAAAAAAAAAATGGCAAAAAACACCAACCCCCTCCCCAAACCCCCAAATCCCTGCATTTTTTCAATAAAATGGTGCCATTTAAAACAAGAACTAGGAGCATGTATAAATGCAGGCATTCTTCTTATGAAGGTGGACCTTTTGAGCCATTTTCTTAATGTTGTTCAATGTGGTCTTTCTTTATGAGACTGAAGAATGTGCCGGTCATTCACTAGCAGAGTGTTATTATTGTCATTATGAATCCATTAGACATATTCAGGTGAGCTGAGTAACAGCCTTGTGACCAAACCCTCCTTCTCTTGCTTTTACTGAAGCCTTTAATAGAACACAAACTGCCCCTTATTTATTTTTTGCCTAAGGTAAAATTCTAAAAAAAATAAAAGGCCTCTCCTTTGTCCTTGGATATCAATAAAAGTATTGAATATGGTGATGAATTTTGAGTATTAAGTTGCTGCATTTGTGTCATTTATTATAATAACCATGAAAGCACAGCTAGATCAGGTGAAGAGTGATTATGGAATCTAGAATGTACTATTCTAAGTGTAAAGCTGGAAGGGGAAAGGGAGGTCTAATAATAAGTGTATGCAATTTCCATTGTCTTTGGAAACTTTATTTTCTTCTGTAAAATAGTACACAACACACAGTCACACGTGCAGATAAATACAAACACACGTATACACTAGTTTGCAAAGGAGACAGGTAGCATAGTAGTAATAGGTCTTATTTTAGTTTGAAGTTATCCTTGGAACATTCTTCCACCCACCTTTCTTCGATCCACAGCTTTCTCTTGCCACTGAAGCCTATTTTGCCACTATCAGCAGGTAGAACATACAGGGGGATAAATGTCCCTCTCTCCCGGCATCCCTCAAAGTGCTATAGCCCCCAGCTCCCTTAACACTTGAATGGGATAATTCTAAGGTGCACATCCCACACCGGCTCAATGGTGAAAAGAAGTCCAGTCACTCACAATGGAAGCTAGTTTTATTCTGCAGTCTTACTTCCTCACTCCCTTATTGGATGAGTCTGTTACCTCTAAAATAAACTACTTTGGCTGAAATCTTTGTTTCAGGGGTGGCTTCTGCTTCCGTAAGAACCCAAACTAAGACATGTTAAATAGATTACTTTTAATCTAGTAACTCTGGAGTAGTTATCATTTCAATTCAAGTCTTAGGTTCAAATTTAAAATGATTTTAGTTATACAAACTTTTCTGTTGTGATTTGATATGTTATTCAAATATATATGTTATAAATATATATTTTAAATCTGGATATTTTATTTTATATATATATATATATATATATATATATATATATATATATATATATATTTTTTTTTTTTTTTTTTTAAGTCTGGATCTTGCTCTGCTACCCAGGCTGGAGTGCAGTGTAGCGGCATGATCATGGCTCACCTCAGCCTGGACCTCCGGGGCTCAGGCAATCCTTTTGCCTCAGCATCCCAAGTAGCTGGAACTACAAGTACTTACCATCACACCCAACTAATTGATTTTTTATTTTATTTTGAGTTGGAATCTCACTCTGTCTCCCAGACTGGAGTGCAGTGGCCGCTCCCGGCCACTGCAGCCTCGACCTGCTGGACTCCGGCGATCCTTCCACCTCAGCCTTCCGAGTAGCCAGAATTACAGGCATGTGCTACCATGCCCGGCTGATTTTTTGATTTATTGTACAGATGAGGTCTCGCCAAGTTGCCCAGGCGGGTCTCGAACCCACAGGCTCAGGCAATCCACTCACCTCAGCCTCCTAAAGAGTGGGATTATGAGCCACTGAGCCCGGCTTATTTTTTATTTTTTTGTAAAGAAGAGGTCTTACCAAGTTGCCCAGGCTGGTCTTGAACTCCTGTGCTCAAGCAAGTCTCTTGCCTCAGCCTCCCAAAGTGCTGGGATTACAGGCATGAGTCACAGCACCCAGTCATGTTCAAATATTTATAATGGTCTACACTAATAACAGATGAGCTAAAAACGTAAGTATGCAATTTAGGCATATGTTCGCATTACAATTATACCAGTCAACATAAAATATTGAATTTGTCATCAATGTTGCCTGTCAAACTGCGTTTTAATCATTGTGATGCTATCCTTCTAATGTTTTGAAAGAAATCACCAAGATAATAAGAAGTGTTTGTGCCTGATATTTATTGACACTCTGTCAATAGTGGTCCATCAATCTGTTAATCTTCTAGCATCTAACTACAAGTAGGAAAGGCACAGTCAAAATATTTTCCTTAACTTTTTTTTCACTTTTAAAAAGAACAGATTTCTTTGAGTCTGTTGGTTACTATATCCATCAACCATCTAGGAAAATGACTCCTTTCAAGGCTCAATCAGAGCCTCATCTAAAATTCAGCAGAAATCTAAGCCTTCAAGCTGTCATCCTCACTCCTGTTTCCATGGGAATAGACTTCAGAAAAAAAAAGAAAAGAAAAGAAAAAAAAAAGATGGGGTTAGGAGCTTTCAAATAATCATTCAAAATCATGATGAGGTTTTTAGAGCTTTTTTCTTAGGTGTGATTATTTTGTAGCCTCTTAACCCCCTTTTACCAGTCTGTTTCCATGGAAATATGACAAAAATGGCTGTCCAAGCCTCCAGCAGAGATTATTAGCATTCTTGTGAATTTCAGCTTTGGCTCTAGCCTAGGCAGGGTAAGACATGAAACCAACTGATCAGAACAGCTAGTTAGTACCAGCTGATTACCAGCCCTGCTATATAACAAGTTAAGCTAAGAGTGATCTTATACAGGGTGGTGGTTTTATGCAAATTATTCGATCATAGACTGAGTTCCTGTAAAACTTGCAAAAAAACTTACAGGAGAAACTAAATAGAAATATGTAGCAATCCTTAAAGAATTCAAAGTGCATATGCTTGCATCATCTTTCATATGAAGATCATTTGAACATAGAAATCATTCTTATTACTAAAGACATTATGCTAAAAGATAGAGAAAGAACATATATGGTCTTTGATAGAATCCCTGTCAAGATATCGTGTATTGAATTTGAAAAAATAACAGCATGATACATACACAGTTTTATTCCATTCTACTCTCTGAAATGTGCTGAACACTTCCATCTACAATTTTTGGCTAGAGGAAATCTTAAAGGTCTGATTGACCTTATAAAGTAAATTTATTCTTTAGAGCTCTCTTATTATTCTATAGTTGGAGTTTTTTAACCTATAGAGTCTTATCTTCTGAATTTGAATTGGAAAAAGTAAATGTCAAGGAGTAATTATCTGACACAGGTAGGTTCCTAATTTAAATTTAACAGAGACTAACGTACAAGAGAAACTAATCTTGATTGATGTTTTCAATTAAGTAGATCCTAACCATAATAAAATAAAGCAGTCTGGTTAATTTTTCAAATCATCATCACTTTCCCAAAATGCAGTTGGCAAATTATTAGAAAGCAAGGGTTCATCTGCAGGCAAAATCTGGCCTGCCTTTTGTTTGTGTAAACACAAAGTTTTATTGGAACATAGTCACACCCTTTTGCATTTAGTTTTGCTTTATTTTGTTTTAGTTGCCTATGGCTGCTTTCCCACCAAAAGGGCCAAGCTAAGTAGTTGTCGCAGAGAAAAATTACATGCAAAGCCTGACTATTATCTGGTCCTTTAAGAAAAAGTTTACTGATCCCTATTCAAGCCTGTCTGCCTGAACTCAAAGCCTAGACTTGCTATATCCTAACTTTGTGACCTTGGGATAATCTTGGGTTAAGGTCAGGTTTCCAGACTGCCATATTCTGAGGATTAACTAATTTATTATCTGTGAATTATTTTCAACAGTGCTTGACACTTAGTAAATAGGGATGACTGATTTATCACTACCACATAGTCCTAATACTATTCAGCATGACTATTTTTAAGAAAATCATGATATATGATTACTAAATGTAATTGGTTATTGTGATTGTTAAATATTTTTCAGTTCAAATTATTTATTGTTTTTGCTTGAAGTCTACTTAGCTATATTTAACAATAAGACACAAAAACATTACATATCTGATTGAACACAGAAGATAATGCACCTTGAGGACTGTGAATATCTTCAAATTCCAAAGACAAGTTTAAGTGCGCTATCTAGGCAGAGAGTTGTGAACCAGAAGTATTCTAAAAAGTATAACATAATATGAAGTTGTCTTAGAAATGTCTTTAATTGTAAGATTATACCATTTTCATAGAAGAAACTTTGTAAATTGTGGAGTCTAAAAAAAATTCTCAACTGATCGCAAACCAGGCAAAGTAGGGACTAAAGGGAGGTTTGAACTTTACCTATATGATGTCCACTTGTATACCAAATCCTGAATTGTACCCCACATCTTCAAAATAAAATATATAAAAATAAATTTAAAAAATAATTCTCCAAGTAGGAAATTTGATATTGGATAAAAATATGATTCTCTGGGTGTCTATACTTACATCCATGAACTCCACATTGGCCTTGGGACCAGTTGTCTCATTGAGAATCTTAATAGCCACAGGAATTTTCACAGTTTCTCCTTCAGGTACCCAAATACCCTTTGGCGAAAGAAAAAATTCACATTAAATTTGACATCACAACCTATTAGCTTCTTAGAAAATAATTTAGAGGTTCTATATCATGTCATTCAATCAAGAAACCCTTATTTGGTACTTGTTATATGTTACAAGTTACTCTGCAACTTTGTTGTCTGCTTTCACTATCTGAAGATGAATCATATGTATATATTCTGTTTTAGAGGTATTTGTTTTAAGATCAAGTTCAACTTGTATGCATAAAAAGTCTTTAAATAGTGAAGAAAGCATGGACATCAAATAGAATAACAATATCTGATTTGGTTGATATGAACTTCTCAAGACTTTGAGAAGGCTGTTCCATTTTTTGAAGTTCATTTGTCTCATCTGTAATTTAGAAGATTGGGTTAAGTAATATTAGAGGTTCTTTTGAACTTGAATATTATCTAATTATTCTGCAATGAGAAAAAAACAATTAAAAAACATATTCTCATGATTTCAAGTTCATATTGACTTAAGAATTTAATTTCCAAGGGTGATTATTTAAGATTAATTTTCAAAGTCAGGTACTAGAGGGTATTGTGCACATATTAATTTGTCCATATTATTAAATTATGCGTGTGTGTATATGTATGAAGAATTTTTATTATCTGTGAAGAAGTATACAATGTTTATATTGGTCTTTAGAGTTCTCTCTTTCTATCAAAATTTAATTATATCTGAACAGGATATAGACATTGGGAAAGTATAACATTGGTAGAATTTGAGTAAGGTACAACATTAAGCTAAATAATAGCATTTCTGGGAAAATAAAATTCAAACATTTCAATGAGGACAAGAATTTTGATAAGACATTCAAGGATGCACAATTTATATAAGAATACATTTAAAAAGACACATTATCCTAAATGACCCACAAAAGTAAATAGGTCAAGAGGAAAACAAAAAACAAAATCTCAAATTTTAATATATTATCCCTGACATAAAAAAAGACTTCGTATGAGAGTTTTAACATTAAAATAAAAGGAAAAAATTTAATCTGTTATTCCTGAACAGGATATTTCTACTTTCTTTTTAATATCAGCTGATTATAGCCATACATAAAATATTTTAAGAAGGCTTTCACTTTGAACTTCTATGTTGAAACATAAGTACTAGTGTTATCCAAAGTTATAATAATATGAGAAGACCTAACACAAGAATTATTAGAAAGCATAGTTATAATAATAAAGAAAATAAAAGACTTTAACCTTTAGAAAGTGAATTTATGGTTGCACTGTTCCTAGGCAGGGTGAATAGGGAGCTCCATGTGTCAAATGCAAAATAATAAGCCTAATTTATTGTATAAAATTTTAAAAAATAAGGTAGACATAGCAATAAGAAAAAAAAACCTCAAGATCTACAAGTTACATTTTTCCACTGATAGTATAGAAAAAAGGCTTACCATTCATGAGTTAATAAAATAACTGCAGAGGGCGTTATTTTATAAAGACATGCACCAATATGAAAGTATTCCTAAAGTGTACTTTTTGAAAAATTACAACATATATTTAACATAATTAATCTATCCTGCTCTTTAAAATAATATTTATTTAAATCATTTACTTCCATTATCTCATTCATAATTTCATCATTTTCTAGGCACAACCAGAACAATTTCAACTATTTGATATCCATAATATTGACTCTAATCTTTTAAACTTCTTTTTGTGTTTGTGAGTCTGAGTCTCACTTTGTAGCCCAGGCTGGAGTGCAGTGGCACGCTCATGGTCACCATAGCCTCGACCTGCTGGGCTCAGGCGATCCTTCTGCTTCAGCCTTTCAAGTAACTGGAACTACAGGCACTTGCCACCATGCCTGGCTAATTTTTTGTGATTTATTGTAGAGAAAAGGTCTCGCCAAGTTGCCCGAGCTGGTCTCAAACCCGTGGGCTCAGGCAATCTTCTCACCTGAGCCTCCCAAAGTACTGGGATTATAGGCTTGAGCCACTACCCAGTCTCTTTTATGCTTAAACATAGCATATTTTTAGTTAGGAGAAAATATAACCAAATAATTGGCCAAGTCAATTTGCATTTCTATGGTCAAGAATAATCATTTATGGTTTAAGACAGCATGTCCTTGTAACAACTGATATTTTGATTAAAACAGCATTAACAAGATAGACTCCAGGCAATAAAATTTAAACAAGGTTATGGAACTTCCCATATACTTTCATTACAAGTAACTTTGATAAAGTCAAACACTCATGAACAGACAAATAATTGATCTTAATAAAAATATTGATAAAGCTTTGTTATTACATGTTTAAATGGGTAATATTTTTTTTTCTTCTGAGGTCACTACATAGTATTTAGCCTTGAGTTATAGGATATCCCTGGTTTAAAATAAAATTTAAACTTCCAGACCAGATTATTTTTTAAAATATAAGGGTGATTGTATTCTAGGAACAATCCAAGACTGAGTTAACTTAAAAATGAGAGATTGTTATAATACATTTAAATTTGGCCATTTATCTCTCTCTCTCTTTTCTTCCTAAATACATAGATTTGCTAACATGCTTTACATTTTGTCAGTGTGACATGCAGAATTGGTAACAGACCAAAATCTAAGTGCAGGGAGTTCTAATATCTTTTTATTGACTTGTCCTTTGGTTTAGCACAGAAACGGAGGTAATCTACAAATATGGTGAAGTGAAGCAATTACCAAATGGGGAAAATCCTACAACAGATCACTGAAATGGGGGTTTATGATGGCCAGAAGATCCATAAATGTTTGCCAGTATTGATCCAGTTCATGGCATTACTTTTAATTAGCCATTTAAAAAACCAAGCCTGGAATTTAGGAATCTACATCTATTAATCTAAATAATTTGCTTGATATGATTTTATTATGAAACATATAAAGATTAAGATTACTAAAAATATTAATAAAATTTCTGTTATTAAATAGATTATCATTTTAAGTATATAAAATGATATAGTCTAACTCTTTTTTCTAGAATCATAAAGAGAAACATGATAAATTATGTTTCTTTGAACATATATACAATTTGAAGTTTAAAAAAGGCATCATCACCCTGGAAAAATGTTTATGTTAAGTAGGTGCTCTATTAATAATTTTAAAGTTAATTGAACATAATATGCATAATAAAATATTAAGAAATGTCTACATATTTCCTTTTAAAAATATTTAAAGGAGATTAGATAGCTTTGGAACACAGGAAAGAAAATTTAAAGTTTATGTTATAATTGTTAATTCTGTCAAATCTTTGTTCTAAATAGAGAACAAAATTTAAATGCAAATTTCCTAAGATGCAATATATTTTAATAAATATGCTTGCAAAAATGTAAGATTGCCTATAGCTTGAAGAAATATGGCCAGGTGTGGTGTTTCACACTTGTAATTCCAGTACTTTGGCAATCCAAGGCAAGAGGATTGCTTGAGACCAGGAATTCAAGACTGGCCTGGGCAACATATCAAGACCTAATCTCTACAAAAAATAAAAAAATTTAGCTAGGCATGGTGGTACATGCCCATAGACCCAGCCACTCGGGAGGCTGAGACAAAAAGACCTCCTGAGCCTAGGAGGTCAAGGTTGCAGTGAGTTGTGATGGTGTCACTGCACTCCAGCCTGGGTGAGAGAGGGAGCCCCCAACTCAAATACACACACACACACACACACACACACACACACACACACACACACACACACGCACGCAGATATAAAACTGCCAAAGTAAGTTTTGAGAATTGTAGTAATGAATATTACAAGAAGGATACAGCATTAGTCTGGCAGAATTTCTTTTTCTTGTTATTTACTATTAAAATAAATGTCATTACAATTAACTTCGGCCTGGCCTCTGGTCTTGCAGTTAACACAAATAAGTAAATACAAATGCCATCACTTGAGCTTTTCCTTTCCAGAACCATCTTCTGAAGACACACGATGTTCCCCTTCCCTCCTCTCTGACCTGAATTTCACATAGAAAGTCACTTTTTTAGTTTGTCAGTAACGGTGAGGACATCAAAACTATGGAAATTATTTGCAAAACCGTAAATGTAGGCCAAAGATGACTTAGGAGCGAGTGCCATCCTAGGAAGGCATCAGCATATTTTTGTGGATCCTAAAGAGATCAGCTTTTGGATTAAAAAGTAAAAGAAAATAAAAGCAAGGGATTATGGCACATTGGCCAGGCATGCCAGGGTGTCATGGCACACTGAGTAGGGGTAAAGGGAAATGGTTGTGCTGACTCTTTTGGAGAAGGATGAAAGTTTGCCAAAGGGAAACTGAAATAAGGCTATGAAGGGCACTGAGAAAAGAACCATACTTGTCTTTGTATCAGTGCTTTGTGCTTTCTCTTAAGACTGTATGGGTCCCAGCTTGTTTAATAAAACTTAGTACATTTAATTGCGCAGCAACTTCTCAATATTATAAAGATTATAATACATATTAACGCCTCAATGTTATGAAGATTACATAATACATAACTTTTCAATATTATAAACGTCTGCATACTATAAAAATTAGGTTGTCTAATATAATAACACTATTGGTTATTATTTTTAAAAGTCTAAAACAAAACTGAAAATATCACTGGTTTGTGTTGTTTTTTTTCCTTACTTTATAAACGGTACCAAAAGCGCCTGAGCCAAGGACTTTGACCCTCTTGAGCTCTGTTTCTTTCAAAATACGAAGTTGAGCTTGATTGGGTGCAGTGCCGCTGGGCGTTAATGGTTCTACCAACTGCAAAACAAAAAGAAGAAGGTTATGTGACTTTCTTTTTTCTTTCTTTTCTTTTTTTTTTTTTTTTTAGAGACAGTCTCACTCTATCACCCACACACTTCTGGGCTCAAGCGAGCCTTCCGCCTCAGCCTCCTAAGTAGCTGGAATAAGTAGGCACCACCATGCCTGACTAATTTTTAATTTTATTATTATTTTAAAGGAGTGGTCTCATTATGTTATCAGTTTCCAACTCCTGCCTTCAAACAGTTCTTCTGCCTGGGCCTCCCAACATGTTGGATTTCAGGCATGAGCCCCCATGCCAAATGATTATGTCACTTTTAATCCAACAAACAGTCCTTTTTTCTCTCTCTCTCTCTCTGGTTCTGTTTCTACCACTTGCAGAGCACACACACTTTTCCTTGATAAACAATGCTTTTGTAATATGGGTCACTTATCTACAAATACACATTTATGCATTCCTTTAGATCCTATACTCTCTTCTCTTTGCCAGGGCAAAAATACAAGTAACAAATATGTGTTCATTAGGCTAGGAAATCTGATGCATTAAAAAAAACAAAACACTGCCTTCTTAAGGCTTGAAATAGACCCATAAAGCCAGGACAAACACATCAGAAGAGAGAAAATGTACAATGCCAACACCCTAGAACAGCACTGCTAAAACTTTACTGTATATATGAACCACTAGAGGTTCTTACTAAGGGCGGGCCCTGACTCCATAGATCTGGGGTGAGCTTCAAATATTGCATTTTCACAGTATCCCAAGTGATACCCATGAGCCTTGGTGGTCCTTGAAAACATTTTAAGTACCAAGGCCCAAATGTATCTGTTAGATCAAAGATTCTAAAATTTTATGATTTAATTCTAGATTATAAGTGAATGCTATGAAATACAAGGGATAAGATAACCACTGAGAAAAGAGGTTCGCAAGTTTTGGCTTCCTAAAGACGGTCTTGAGATAATGAAAATGGTTTCAGATCAGGAAGACGTGGCCATTGTGAAGTGCAATTTGGTGCAGCTCCAGGGAAAAGGAAGAAGATTCATAGGGGAATAAAACAGGGAATGGGACAGGTCTCAAGGGTCAGGTGGGAAATCTATTGAAACATGAGGTGGGCTGGGTGTGGCCGAAAAGAGTAAAATTAGGCTGATGGTTTTAGATGTCATAGTTGAGACGTGATTCAGCCAGAGGAATGAATGAGAAGGGGAAGGGCATGTGCAGGTGTGCCAATCACTGCATATGCGAGGAAAAATGTATGCAAAAGACAGACTTGGTACCAAAAAGCACAGAACCTATGTTAAGACTGTTTTTATCTATGTGAGAAAAAAGGCAAGAGCGAGGCATTGTTTTTTTTCTTCTTTCAGTTAAATAAAGGAACAAAACTTTACACACAGATAGCTCTCTTTCAGCTTAAAGAAATAATAAAGAACTACCACCACTCAAATTGTCCTGAAGCTACCACAGTACTTCAGAATGTCATTTACTTGGCTAAGTACACTGTGTCCCTCCTGCCTGGGTATTATTACCATGCTTCTGTGAACATCACAGCCTGCTTAATTACCAGAAAAGAGTCTTGTGTGAAGGTAAGTGTAACTATAGTAAGGACTTTAGGAAGAACATGGTAACAAATTACCAATAAATTTTGGTTGTTTTCTAACAGTTTGACAACTCATCTGCTTCTACTTCATTTTTAAATTTATGTTGTCAAAATGTAAATTTGCTAACATATAACTGCATTCAAGTAACGTAAAATATCTTAGAAAGAATCACTAAATTATTTCTTATAACTCAGAATGAATCCCCAGCTGAGTCCCCTTGAAGTCAACTCGACTGCATAGGAGCTGTTTGGTAGATTTTAATATATACACTACATGTATAAAAAGTAACTTTTATTAATCATTTTTAAAAATCAAAAGTCACATAAAATTACATGCAACACTGGGGAGACAGTTTCAGCACTTTGGGCTGGATATACTTAAAATATATATTATATAGACCTTGGCATATTCTGTGCTATAATTTTATATTTTGAAAACCTCACAGTTCTCACAGAGTTTGTTTAGTCTTGCAACTTTCTTGAATATCACTCAAAATATTTCTACAAAAGCATGTTTCCAAGAAATTAAATATTACACCTTTAATAGAAGCAGAGTGTCATTTTGCAAGTTAGCAGTAATATGGTGGGAAGAGGACTGGGTATACATTTGGAGGTTTGTATGCCAGTGCTGCCAATCACAGACTTAGAAAGCCATTCCTCCCTTTTGGCCCCTTATTTTCCATTTCCTATCTGTTAAATAGGTCTGAAAAGAATTACCTAGAGGATAAAGGATGAAATAAGATAACATAGGTGGAAAACTCTGGAACATTGCCTAGTATATTGCAGGCACTGAATCTGTCCCTCTTCAATGGATAGGATCATGTTTCATTAATACATTTTTGAATCACGTGATCAACCAAAGCATCAAGCTTACTGTGCATCTCAGTAAGAGTGTGTTGAAAAAAATATCTTTTCCAGTTTTATGCATGTAACATAAGGAAGGCAATGTGGAGCAGAATAATTTGGGGAAAGTGTGTGAACTTGAAGTGCATTCCAACTATCTATCAAGATTCAACAAATTTTCCACCTCTGAGGCAAATTTCTAGCTTCAGTATTTAAGGATTTAAATTGATCCTCTTAAGAATTCCTCTTCTACTTCAATGGTGATAGGAAATTATTTATTTATTTTTATTGACAGAAGGATAGGGTATTCTATGATTATCTAACCTCCAATTGTAAACTATTTTAGTCCTAAGTAATAACATTTTACAAAAATAGAACCTGCTCATAAAATCAATCAGTGCATGTTTATTTAGTAAGGAAATGATAATTTAAAGGACATTTTTATAAAGCACTGCATTAACAAAGAAAACCAAAACAAAGCAGCACAACTCTTTTCATAGCAATGAGTCTTCCCTACATGTGGTTAAGAGGCAGAATTTCTCTTCCATTTATTTATTCAATCACCTAAACGTTCACTGTTATTCCAAGCTTTCAATTACTCTTCAACTCTAGTTTATAGTACTTCACTTATTAGAATTCTCTCACCAACTGCCTCAAGCTGGCTGTGAGGGAAAATGCTATCTGCCTCCAGCATCCTAACTAAATTGAAAATATGCACAGCACGTGGGCTGTGCTCAAACTTTCATTCATATGTACAAGGTTGATAGTGATCAAATTGATTTTCTATAACTATCCAGATACAGTGGGAATTACTACTGTTTTCCCAGGAATGCAATTGACTACTTTTAATTTGCATCAATAAGTCTATTGATGAGACAGCCCATTTTAATTTCTGATAACTCCAATCCTTAGAAAAGTATGTTCTTATAAGTAGTTATATAGTAATTTCCTGAAAGCTACACATGCATGATTCTACTCCATAGTTTTGGGCTCTTGAAAAAACAGAGCCGAATTTTAATTCATTATCATTGGGCAGAATGTATGAATGAATGAATATTTCTGTTTCTACTAGCATTCAGAGGGAAAGCCAGATTGTCACACTGACAATGAGAAAGAAAAAAAACAAAACAAAACAGGGTAGGCTTAGTCTCACAGCAGAATTGTTCTAAATTGTTCATACAGGCACGAATGTTGTATCAGGATAAAGGAAGGTTGGGAGTTGAGAAGGGTCTGGTAACGCACAGTCTTCTGTAATGGTTATTTTCCCTGTCTCCTGTACAATAAAAACTATCAACTTTCATGCCAGAGAACTTAGTGTAACAATACAAAAGAAATTATAATCATTTATGGGTAATTTACATATTCACAATAACCACCATGCATAGAATTGTGTTGTAAGGTCTGTGTGATTACAAAACTAAGCCTTCTCCTATAAGCTCAGTCTTTCACTGCTGGTATAATGAGATTATTAGCTAACAATTTAATGATCCCAATTAAAGCATACATTGCTCATATAACTAGTTTTATTTTGAGACAGGAAAATGCTCTCTTTTTCTAATGTTTTCTTAGATTTGTCACTGAGATATCTTCTATGCAGATATGTTCTAGTTCTGCTGCTATTGAGATATCCTGTACCCAGAGCTTGTTAATAGGAACTTTTCACAACACAAACACACACACAAAGAAATTAATTTGTTTTTTTTCCCCAACACAGTCGTTTTCTTGACTCCTGGCATCTATCCTCTTGAAGCCATGAAGCTGTCATGTCTACTTTTACTATGTAATATGATTTTTCATTAGCTTTGTTTAATATACTATAAAATAAAATCTTCATCAGGAAATTGAACAGAATTTTACTTAGATAAAAACCTGAACATCATCTAAATATTATAAACTTGATAAAAACGCTTAAACACATGAAAAGAAGAAATAAACACCTCCGTTTCCAGGAATCTTCTCAAGGCTCTTTTCTTTTTGATGCTCTTCCTTCTAACATAAACTGCAAATGTCAGACCCAAGATGACCAGAATGAAGAGTCCACCAATGACTCCAGCTGCAATCAGGGGAGTTCTGGTAATCAGAATGAAAAAAAAAAAAAATGAAGAGAGGGAAAAAAGAGGAAGAGGAAAGAGCAGTTGTATAAGACAGTATCTACATTTCACAAATCTAGTCTTTTTTGTGAAATACAAATAAAAATGCATTAGGGCTCAACCAAAACTATATGTTTAAAAACTAGTAATTCATGCACATATAGCTAATCTTTGGGGAGTGAGCAGTCACAACATGCCATGTGATGAAAATATGTAGAACTTGCTAACGGAATAAAAAAATATATGCCGAAGTGTTGATATGGGCACATCTAAAATTTGTAAATTTTACTATTAGCTTTGAATAAATGGAAAATACATTCTAATAATATTGTTGTGGTATATAATTTTATCATCAGTATTTTCTCTAAAGCAGATTTTAACAACAGTGGCACTATTGACAATTTGGTCTGGATACTAGCTTATTGTCGGAGAGTACCCTCAGCTCTTAAGGATGGTTAGCAGCATCCCTGCTTCCATCCATTAGATGCCAACAGCTCCCCTTCCCCCACCCTTCAGTCAAGATAACCTCCAACCGAGAACTTTAAAGCAAAAATGAGTGTTTTGAAGACTTATGAACCCCAATCTCTAAAGTACAAGGGTGTCAATAGGAGAGTTTTTAAAAATGCTGTTTGGAACTCTGGTAAAGGCAACTCTTAAAGGATAAAGGTCAGAAGAAAGATCAAGAATTGGTCGGTTAGGCTTTCAGAATGATGATGACTGGGTTAAGTATTATAATTAATAGCATGTCTAAGCGTCAGACACATAAAAGAGGTCTGTACATTAAATATTACATATAAAATATGTAAGTAGTATGAAAACGGGATTAGGAAGAGATTGGGAATTTTTATTATTAAATGCTTTCCTAAAATATTTCAATATTTCCTAAAATATTGAAAAGGACTACTTCTTAACTGTTTCCTAAGATAAATATTTCCTTGCTTGAACAGTAATAGTGTGGTTTTCAATGTTTTGTTCTGGATTAGACCAGTATCTATATGAGGTTTCAGGGATCAGAGTCCTGAAATATATTAATTTTGTATGCCATAACAAATAACCTGCAGAGAAACACACAGCTGTTATCTAATGGATATTTGAACGTGAAGCCATAATGAATATCAAAACTAAAAAATAATTCCCTGCATGCTCATGAGTTCCAGAATAAAGTATTTAATATATTACATTTCTATTTTTTAAAAAACTATTCTATAATCTCTTAAAAATATTGACTTCCTCTTGCAAAATAAACTTTGCTCAAAGATAGTTCAGAAATAATGATAGTGGAGACCCTAAATAAAATCTTGAAATTTTAAAGAGCTCTTGGAAAAAAATATGTTTAACTTCTATACACAGTCATGACTTAAAGATTATAACTGTGATATTGTCATATAAAATTCCAGAAAAATCTAAAATTTAAAAAGGTAGTTTATTCTAAAAGTTGTTTCCTGACAGCTCAAAATACTATAGTATACTGAAATGTTGCTATAATTCAACTAGATTTTTCTAAATGGCATTTTCTAAAGATATAAAAATCTATGCTACGAAAATTAAACTATAGTATGGATACAAACTCATCATTGTGATATGTTTTGATTTGCATTAGATCGTATATTTGAGCATGCCAGGCTAAATATGTATTATAGAAAATACTTTAGGTTTTCAAACCAAGGCATAATTTTTGCTCAAATACCTAACATATTTCCCCAAAATTACTACTATAGAAAGGGCTGTAGTTTGTTTCCTCAGCTTAATCTTGTTCAATATTTTATTAATTGTAGATTTTGACCGAACTCTAAACTTTCTCTACCTATTTATTTTGTGAAAGAAAAAATTGGTGTATTTATGAAAATACATGTCAATATCACTGTATATTAAAATAAAATGATCTATTTTGGTCTTGTATTTGTTCCTTTGTTTGCTTTTTATTTTTAAGAACAAATTTCCAATAGAACAAAACAAGACCTCTATTCTTTTCATCTTATTTCAGTGGAGATCAATTGCTACATCATTACTACTTAGGTAAGACATGGCAGTCAAATCAAGCATTCAAGACCTCAGTAGACAGTACTTTCTGTTTTTCTATTCAGTATTTACTTTCAATATTTTCCCGTACCAATTCCTTTGGCTGATTTGAGTTTCTTTACTTTTTATTCTCTTATACCCTGCAGGAATGGGGGCGGTAAAAACAATCTGAAGAAACAAAGAACTACAATGTATGCACCTAACAGTCATACATAAATGTCTTGTTGGACATCTTAAGAGACCACATTCTCCATATTCCTGCAGAATTTAATCTTGAAAAATAAATAATTAACTACAAAGAAGAAGTCGGCAAAATTAAGAAGGGATCTTCTACTAGACACTTGTAAGTTGTCTTTAATGGGTGAATGTCATTTTAAAAGGGACTGGTCAAGAGTAAGAAGACTTAGTAGACAGAACCATTAGATGTGAAATGTAACCTTGAATTACACCCTACTTTGTACAAGCCAGTCATAACCGCTATGGGGACAACTTGAAAGGCCTAAATATAAATTAGGTAGTAGATAAAATGGAAGTTGTTGCCACAGAAAGACAGAATATAAACTGAAAGGAGAGGGTTACAAAACTGTAGGATACCAATATGGAAAAAATGTATGCCTATAGGTATATCTCTAGATGTACATATATATATTTGGAATAACATAAAATAATACATTAAATAGTAGTTGTCTCTTGGTAGTATAAACATGGTACTCTTATTTTTATATTTTTACAAATGTGTATTTTCTATAAATTATACTTGTTTTGAAATAAAATTTATTAGATATAAGAAAAATACAGAAAAAAATCATTGTCTAAAAGTTTAGTTTTGTAATAATGACCTTGTTGTCTTTTTCCTTGAATGTTTCTTGCATTGTTTTCAATTAAGATTTAATTTTGTTATTCCTGGTCCACTTTTATAATCTAAGTACTTCTGTGTCTATTTTCTATTCATTATAGTTTAATTGTCATGATGTTTCTTACAATTAACATTACATTTCACAAAACCAAGTTAATCTGTAAAGTAAATACTATTCAAAAAACTCCTATTTCTCCTGATTTTGATGATTCCTAGATGATTTGTAAGTGTAGGATAGATGTCTTTTTTCCCCTGAGAGTTTATGCTTAGCTCTTTATGATAACTCTTTGGATAAAGAGGATACAGCCATACAAGTTGCTTCTTTAAATTGCTGTGTATCTCAGCTAGGTCTAATGATGGCTATTGTCAACCAAACTGTTTTTATGAGTTTATCCTTATCTATGAATCAGAGGAAACTCTTAAGAGGCTCAGATATGACACAACTGAGGTCAGACGCATCAAACACTAAGTTGGGATTTAGAGTACTCTGTGATCCTGTAGCGGTAACAGGGGTACCAGTTGTTTGTTGGTTTGTCTTTTGACTATCCATTAAAAGTGGTTGGGACTCCTTAAAGTATAAATTTCAAGTGCCAAGTCCAAGTTTAGACTAAAAGAATGTGATCAATTGAGAGTTTATCCTATTTTGCGATTTGAAAACAGTATAGTGAAACTGATATCATTCTGCTGCTCAAGAAACTAATAATATAATGATTCCAAATCACAAATGAACTTTGCTAATTTATTTAAAGCATGTAATTTGACTTTCATAATTTCATTTAGAAGTTCAGAGACAACACAATGTATTGTATCCTATTGCCTTGAAAGCAATGACTTTATAAAAGAACAGTGCCTTCCAAAACTATATTACTCATAAAAAAGATAATTGGTTACTACATTTGAACTGTCATTCCTCTCACTGGAGAATATGAAACGTGAGAGAATATATGAATTTTTTAAAGATAAACATCTAAATATTTTCCTTCACTGATCTGTTTTCTTTCAGATATTTTACAAACAAAATATAGTAAAGTCCATGTAATTTGTGATTGAAATTTAAATGTTTCTAAAAACTATTTTGTTATACTCTTGCCATTAAATGTTAAGAGCTAACTATCAGCCGGGCTCGGTGGCCCAGCCTGTAATCCCGCGCTTTGGGTGGCTGAGGTGAGTGGATTGCCTGAGCCTGCGGGTTCGAGACTTGGCAAGAACTCATCTCTACAATAAAATAAAAAATCAGCCGGACGTGGTAGTGCATGCCTGTAATTCCAGCTACTCGGAAGCCTGAGGCGGAAGGATGGCCGGAGCCCAGCAGGTCGAGGCTGCGGTGGCCGGGAGTGGTCACTGCATTCCAGTCTGAGTGACAGAGTGAGACTCCAACTCAAAAAAACAAAAAAGAGCTAACTATCCCTTAAAAATATACAGTAGTATTTTATTTAAAATCGGTAAAGCTGGTATTTTGACTAATATAGTCATTGCAAAGAATTTTACTTCTATGAGTTTTTTTAAAGGTAAGAAGTTCATCACTAAATAAAATATTTATTACATTTTTAACACAGGTATGTTTTTATTTGTTTGAATATAGAATAACTTTCTTTTTTTACTTTATTTTTTTGAGTTGGAGCCTCATTCCATCGCCCAGACTGGAGCCTCAGCCTTCCTAGTAACCGGAATTACAGGCATGCGCTACCACACCCGGCTGATTTTTTGATTTATTGTAGAGATGAGGTCTCGCTGCCCAGGCGGGTCTCGAACCCGCGGGTTCAGGCAATCCACTCACTTCAGCCTCCCAAAGGCATGGGATTACAGGCTGAGCCACCGAGCCTGGCTTAGAATAACTTTCAACTAAATATAAAAAATTATACAGAAAACAACCCGCCGTCCTATAATACACTGATGGTATCATTTGAGATAGTATTGACTATAAGTCAGGGAGTTTCACTTTTGGAAACATGCAGGTTAAACTTAATAATTTGAAGACAGGTCTTCATGATTTGTTGGGTCAGATATAGAGTTGCTTCACTGTTAGCCATGAGCATTAAAGGTTAAGCTGAAATCGTGTTGTGTGTGTGTGTGTGTGTGTGTGTGTGTGTGTGTGTGTGTGTGTGTGTTGTATTTTAATATACACAGGAAGTATAAAAATAAGCTAGAAAAATAAAATTTGTATAAATTTGTATACAAGTTGTATAATAAATTTTTCAGACCTCAAAAAATGGTAAGGTAGTGTCTCTAACACTATTATTTTGGGTTAATCTTCAAATTCTGATTTTTTCTTGGCATTTTGCAGTAGAATAATGCTTTGGAGTCAGAGAAACTTAAGTTTTAATTAAGTGGCTGTCTCTAGTTGTGAGTTTAATGCCTCTATCAAATAATTTTGCTTAAATACATGTAAGTATAATGTTTACCTAGGCTTATAAGAATAAACACAGTAGGAATCTATATGGTTTTTGCATTTATGATATCTGATGAATTTGTCTCGAGATTATATCCAGTATTATCATTAAATCAAATGCCTCTAAACCGAGGTGAATTATATGCCCTATTTTGGCCAGGATAGTCTGGTTATGTCAGTCTAAATATCAATAGTACCCATTTGACTTTCAAAAGTGTCTCTATGTGAGCAATAGATCAACTGTTTAACCTTCATTTTACCCAATCTAAGGAAATCTAGGTACCCTGCATTAATGTCTTTATCTGTACATATATGTGTGTGTGTGTGTGTGTGTGTGTGTGTGTGTGTGTGTGTGTGTGTGTATTCATATATGAGTATACATACATGTGTGAACACCTGCAGAAGCATCTGAGTACTATTTTCAGCGGGTTTATTTGCTCAGAAGGTAAATTAATTACTGTCTCAAATAAACATATATGTTACTTAAATGAGTATTTTGTAAATAGGGTCAGATGTGATGATTATTTATAAATTTACATTTTAATTTAAAAATATAATTAGGAAGCATTAGCTATTATCCTGTATCTTATCTTTTTTCTGAAACTCTTATAGTAGCTATAGACAAAAGCATGAGTCTATCTAGAAACCAGAGGTTACATGTATGCTCAGGGAAATATTATGTTTCTTACCTTGTTTTGTTATAGGAAAAAATGTAGTTGATCAAAAACCTATTGACTATTAAGAGAAAATTTTAGAATCCATTGACAATTTCCAACTGAGACAAGGAATACAACTTTGAAAACAAGAATAAGCATCTTCTTGAACCACAGTGGAATAATATTAGAAATCAACTCTGAAAACCACATTGCTACGTGGAAACTGAACAACTTGCTCTTGAAGGACCTTTGGGTAAACAATGAAATTAAAACAGGAACAAAAAAATTGATTGGAACAAATGATAATAGAGATACCATATACCCCCAATCCTCTGGGAGATAGCAAAAGCAGAGCTGAGACAAAAGTCTATAGTATTGAATGCCTACATCAAAAATATAGAAAGGTTTAAAGTCTACAGCTTAACCTCATACATCAAGAACTAGAAAAACAAGAACAAAGTTTTTGTCCCAAAGCTAGCAGAAAAAAAAAGATATTATAAAGATCAGAGCAGAACTAAATGAGATTAAGATAAAAAATGATACAAAATAACAGTTAACCAAAAAGCTACTTCTTCAAAAGGATAAACAAAATTGACAGACTGTTAGCTAGACTAATCAAGAAAAAAAGAGAAAAGACTAAAAAAATACATTCAGAAATGATAGAGGTGACATTACAACTGATACCACAGACATACAAAAGACCATCAGAGACTTCTATGAACACCTCTATGGCAAAAACCCGAAAAACCTAGAGGAAATAGATAAATTCCTAGAACCATACAAGACTGAGTCCTAAATAGACCAGTGACAAACAAAGAAATTGAATCATTAATAAAAATAAAAATCGACCCCCCCAAACAAAAGCCCAGAATCAGATGAATTCACAACTGAATTTTATCAGATATACAAAGAAGAGCTGGTACAAATCTTACTGAAATTATTCCAAAAAATGGGAGGCTTCTCCCCAACTCATTCTGTGAAACCAGTGTCACCTTGATACCAAACCAGGCAAGGACACACCAAAAAAGAAAACCTCAGACCAATATCCTTGATGAATTTAGGTGTGAAAATCCTCAACAAAACACTAGCAAACCAAGTTCAACAGCACATCAAAAGAAAAATCCATCACAACCAACCAGATTTTATTCCAGGAATACAAGGATAATTCACAATCTGCAAATCAACAAATGTGATTTACCACATAAACAGAACTATAAATAAAAACCATAATGTCATCTCAATAGATGTAGAAAAGGCATTTGATAAAATCCAACATCGATTCATGATATTAAAAAAAACCCTTAAAAATTGGGCATTGAAGGAACATCTCTCAAAATAATAAGACCCATATATGACAAACATCAGCCAACATCAAAGTTAAAAGGGAAAAGTTGAAATCATTTCCCTTAATAACTGGAACAAGACAGGGATGTCCACTCTCATCACTCCCATTTAACCTTATACTGAAAGTCCTAGCAAGAACAATTCAGTAAGAAAGAAAGAGCATCCAAATCAATAAGGAGGAAGTCAAACTATTCCTGCTCACTGGTAACATAATTGTATACCTAGAAAACCCTAAAGACTCCAGTAAAGTCTCATGTTACAAAGTCAGTGTACAAAAATCAGTAGCATTTCTACATCAATAATGCTCAAGCAGAGAACCAAGCCAAGAACTTAGCTTCATTTAAAATAGCCACATAAAACAAACCAAGGTATCTAGGAATGCGCTTAACCAAGGAGGTGAAAGATCACTACAAGGAGAATGACAAAACACTGATAAAAGACATTGTAGATGATACAAATGGAAGACCATCCCATGCTCATGGCTTGGAAGAATCAATCTTGTTAAAATACTGCCCAAAGCAATCTATAGATTCAGTGTAATCCCTATAAAAAAAGTAACATCATTTTTTACAGAACTGGGAAAAACAATCTTGAAGTTTATATGGAACCAAAAAAGAACCCAAATAATCAAAGGAATCCAAAGGAAAAAAATATGGAAGCATCTAACTGCCTGCCTTCAAATTATACTGCAACACTGTGGTAACCAAAATAGGCTGGTACTGGTACAAGAATAGACAGAATAAAGTACCCAGAAATAAAGCCACATACCTACAAACAACTGATCATTGACAAAGCTGACAAAAATAAACAATGGTGAAAAGATACCTTATTCAATAAATGATGGAAAAACTGCCCAACCATACATAGAAGAATGAAACAGGACTCCTACCTCTCAGTGTTTACAAAAATTAATCCAAGATGGATTAAAGATTTAAATGCGAGACCTGAAACTATAAAAATCTTAGAAGAAAACTTAGGAAGCATTTGCTGGCCATTGGCCTAGACGAAAGAATTTATGACAAAGACCCCAAAAGCAAATGGGACAGAAACAAAAATAGACAAGTGAGACTTATTAAACTAAAAAAAAAAAAAAAAACAAAAAAAACTCTGCAGAGGAAAGGAAATAATTAACAGAAAACCTACAACACAAGTTGCCAACAAATGTATGAAAAAATGCTCAACATGACTAATCATCAGAGAAATGCAAACTTTATTTATGCATGCATTGATGTATTTGTTTATTTATATCAAGTCAAAGTATCACTCTGTCATCCGGCCTGGAGTGCAGTGGCACAATCACAGCTCACTGCAGCCTTGAAGCCTGAGTTTGGGCCATCCTTATTCCTCAGCTTCCGAGTAGCTGGGACTACAGGCACATGTCACCGCACCTGGCTAATTTTTTGATTTTTTGTAGATACAAAGTTATGCTGTGTTGTCCAGGTTGGTCTAGAACACCTGGGCTCAAGCAATCTTCTTGTCTTGGCCTCCTAAAGTGCTGGGAATACAGGTGTGAGTCCCCGTGTCCAGCCAAGAAATACAAATGAAAACCACAATGAGATATCTTGTACCAGTCAGAATGGTTATTATTAAAAAATCAAAGAGTGACAGATGTTGGTGTGGATGTGGAGAAGAGGGAATGCTCATACCCTGTTGGGGGGAGTGTAAACTAGTACAACCACTATGGAAGACAGTGCAGTGATTTCTCAAAGAACTAAAAAGTAGATTTACCATGCGACCAGCAATCCCACTAGTAAATATCCACCCAAAGAAAAGTAATCATTATATTAGAAAGATATGTGTACTCATATGTTCATTGTAGCACTATTCACAATAGCTAAGTCATGAATCCAACCTATGTGTCCATCAGTGATTGACTGGATTAAGAGAATGTGATGCATATATGCTACGGAATACTATACAACCATAAAAAAGAATGAAACCAGGCCCTTTGCAGCAACATGGATAGAATTAGAGAACAAAGCAAACTAACACAGAAACAGAAAACCAAGCACCACTTGTTTTCATTTTCATGTGAGAGATAAATGGACACAAAGTTTGAACTTAACCCAATATTAAATATAAGAAAAGCGGGGAGGTACTTATTTTCAATGGGAAATAATCCAATAAAAATGAAATTGTCAAACTTTCTATCTTCAGATAGACAACATTCCCTCTCATACAGGTAAACCTAAAATTTATTTGGTCCTATATTTGCTCTTAAACTTAAATAATTAGGTAGATTATGGATATTCCATTCTAATAATTTCCAACGCTCATGTATTTTAAAATTAAACTTTTTACATATATTATTGTACAGTTTCACAATGACTATTCAACGTAGATCTTATAAACCCAATATTAAATATAAGAAAATAAATTCTCAGAAAAGTTAAAATACCCGGATAAGGTCAAACATAAATAGTAATATTGGCATTTTATGTATTGGTATCTCAAGCCCATTAAATTTTCAGAGAAAATATTATATTTTCTCTCTAAAAATGATATATTAGAATTTTCTTTTAGAGTATACAAATATCACTCATCAGGTTTTTCTGTAATAACTTTGCGTGATAGTAGATAACACAAAATGCATATAACTTTAGGGTTCTCACAGACCTTTTGATTTTATATTTGACTATACTATTGCAATTTCTTTTAGATTATGTTATTTTATCTGCATTGATATACTCATCGTGGGGCTTAAGTTTATTAAATTCTTTGTATCATTGGGCATAAAGTTTGTAAGTGGCATTATTCTTCTTTTAACTTTATCTACTTTTCTCAGTTAGAAAACAGTTAAGAGAATTTTTTAAACTTAAAAGCCTAGATTTTTTGTTAAGGCAAAGACAAGCAGTATTTATCATTACAGTGACAGTGCCAATTGTACTGTTACTCTGTTCAGTCTTCCCCCAAACAGTTCACATTTGAAATAAGAGACCTTGAAACACTAGGAAACATTGAAATACTCCAGAAGACATTTTAAGGGTTACTGCCTAGGGCAAGGAGAGCTGCATTAACACATTTCTTTTTCTCTTGCAAATTGTGCGTTATACTGACCCAGAATTCCACCTGCTCTATAAATATGACATGTCTTTCCTGAGCAAATGAATGTGATCATGGTCAGACGCTGAGGTAGACATCAGTTGACAGTTAACAGTTTTTACTTGACGAGACCTGGGATATTGCAGTTTGTGTCTGTCCTTTGATTAGGGCTTCAGATTGCTCTCCTATATTGTAAATATGACAAGTGTTAAGTGCTGAAACAAATGCATTACCAGGTGCATTTGTGCACTCTCTCTCTTCCTATGCAAATGTGAATGCCTCATGACTTGACTTCACGGTTTAAAATAATACTATTTCCCCAAATATTTTTAATATGTGAATGTCACATTTCATTTAGTAACAGAGGGTTACAAAAGTATTTCAGTAAAGATACTGTCATTGAAACAATATGTAAATATAATCTGGTTCTTTTATATCTAGGATCAGCTTCTGAGAAAAATTTCTGATTGCTTCATGGCAGTTTCTTCATTCTCTTTATAAAAAAAATATTTGCACCTATCTATGGGTTTTTTGTTTGTTTGTTTTACAGTGTTTGGAAAAATATACAAACTTATACTTTTGATTTTGAAGTTTACATTCTAATGACTAAGAACACTAACGTGAGAATATACGTAATCTACCTATGAATTTCTATAAGTGATGTGTTGAAAGGGAATTAGACCTGAAATAACTTTTGAAAAGGTTTTTTAGGAGCTCAGATGAATATTTGGTGCTCAATTTTATTCTTCACAGTTTATGCCACTATCATAATATCTATCACTGTATTAGCATATTATCGTTATCTTACCTATATACTATTACCTAATAGGAGATATATAAATATGTTTACTGATACAAATATTGCAAATATTTAATTACAAAATACATTAATCATTAAGTACTACTAAGTCATTACCTATTTATTACCTGGACAAGGCAACCTGAAGCAATGAAGCAAAGGATTAAAAATTTAGGATACAGCTCCTACAACTACACTTAGATCACCTATCAAAATTGTTCAGCATGCTAAGGAATTTCATAGTTTAATAGTAGAGCAGGAGGGATTGCATAAGCGCTGCTCTGTGAAGGAAAGTGGGGGGGAGGAATCGCTGCAGGCACCATTCTTTGTCCCATATTTAAATTTTTTTTCTTCACCTTAAAATCCCCTTTCATTCTATGTCTTATAACTTCAGATATCTGTGTGGCTAGCAGAGATAGTCTATGTATAAGTTGCATCTATCTTTATATATCAAAGCATCAAACCTGAGTGTTTGTGCCATGTTTATTGGGCCCAATTACATAACACAAATTTATAGCAGTCCTATTTTCACTAGATTTGCAAAAAAATTTAAAGTAATACTTGACTGTCTTCCTTATAGTTAATTCTACACAGAAGGCATCTTTAATTTTTTAAACTATACTTCAGATTTTCCAATCCTTGCCTTAGACTATAAGAAAAATTTCTTTTTATAAAATGTTTTCAAAGGAGGAGTAAGGAAGTGTCCTTCTTAAGAAATATCACTCCTCATTATTCAGATGATGTGTTTTCTACTCCTGTTGGCCTGCTGGCAGCCTTGTTTCCTGCTGAGGAGACCAGCAAATGTTCATGGGAGAGTTGGCAGCCTGGACGCATATTTAAGATCTGGATGAAGTGAGATGCGCGAAGACTTTAAGAATTGGATACAGCTGTGGGAGAAAAAAAATACCAGGATTTTAGAAGTCCATATAGGGTAACTGGAGGGAGAAGACCTTAAAAAGTGGATATGTGGTGGGAAAAATACAGGATCTTAGACGTCCATGTACGGTCACTGGGACATTTCTTTCAGAATTAATGAGCAAAGCACCTTTTACCTAGATATTTTATATGTATTAGGTGAAATGATTTTTCCAGTATAATTGATTTTTTGATTTACTTATGAAAAATCTAATGTAGGTTATATAACTTGCCCAAGATTGTCAGTGGATAGTCAAAGTTTTACTCTTGGTATGTTTGTGCTCCAAAGTCTTTTCTTCGTCCATTACAATATAGGTATAAACATATATTAGGAAAATTATTCTGGTAGCAAATTTTAAGAGTTAAGCAGGAAATGGAAGATTCAAGAAGACTTAGTTGACGGTTTTAATAGTCCTCGTCAGTGGTGATGAAAGACAGATTAGGAGAGTACAGGAGAATAGATAGAGGAAAGATGTATTAACAACAGCAGAACTGATACAAAGTAAAAACTTAACAGTGAAGAAGCAAAGCAGGAGTCAAAGATGACTGGACTCCCACAGCGGAATGGACATAAGGCTAAAGACGCCACTCATGGACCTGCAGAAATCAGGAGAAAAACAGCATTTGAAAGGGAGAGGTAGTGAATTCTTTTGAATCTATGGGTTGGAAGTGCTAAATGGTATCCAAAATCTACTTATAATTTTGCTCTACTCTGTGCACATTTCTTTTTTAATTTCAAGACCTGTATCTGTGTGGATTTTATGAATAGCTTCACATGTTTAATTAAGTAGAATCACAGATAACACCTCATTCCCTTTCTCTTTAACTTTTTCCAATACTTTTTTTTTTTTCCTCTAGGAATACTTAAAAATCAAAGGAAGAAAAATGTGGCTGCAGGGGCATTTTTCCGACCTCTCCTTCTCCTTTTGCTTTGCTGATAGGCTATTTTTGTTGTTGTTGCTCTTTTGGGTTTGTGTGTGTGGTTTGATTTCTCTCATTAAGATGAATTCTTCTGTTTCAATCTCTTTTTGTTCTCATCTTTTTGGTGACTTTTTGAGAACAATCATTTGCAAAAGTAGCAAATCTTACAAATATTCAACACATTTAAAAATCCTCCTCATTCTGTTGCCCGCAGAGATGAAACTCACCTAGGATGACACTGGCTGGATATAGCCAGACACCTTAGTAAGACGATATGGATCTCATTGTTAGTTTTCAGGCCTTAATGGCTTTCCCCACTTGGAGAATTTAAAGTTTGGCATTAAATATTAAAGCTTAAATAAACTTCTTTAATTGAAAAAGATAAACATCACTATTCCCAAAGAGGTTCCTTCACCTATATTTTTAATAATTTGGATATTTCCATAGCAACAACTTTACGTCCCAGACATAAAGTAGTAAGTGGTATAAGTAGCTTTAACTTATTTGCCATCTCTGTGACCCACTTCACTCAAGTTCGTGATCATATTTACAAGAGTATCTCTCTTTGCACGTATGCGTCTCTTTTATACACTTACTGACCAATCTTGATTTAGATATTTATAGTTATTTTCTCTTGGATTCTTTTCTATTTCTAGGTATATTACAAGCCTCATGAGGTTAGGGCCATCATTTTTACTTTTCTTCTTTATCATTTACTAATAACAAGATTTATTAGAAGATTCTCAAGAATTATCACTAAATGACGAATACAGTCAATGGGATATTTTAGGTGATAGTATATTTCTAAAAAAATGCAATTTATCCACATGATTTGACTTTTTAGTATTGTGGAAATAATACATTCTGCTCTCTGCAATTATCTTCTAAACAGTGTGTCTGCAAGTACTCACTCTACTTCCATTCTCTTGATTCTTTAACCAATTTTCATCACATTTTTGTAGTCTCTGGCTCTCCGCTAAATTAGTCCTAGTTGAGGTCATCAACGATTTATTTATAGTCAAATCACACAGTCATTTCTTAGAGCAAGCCTTAACCAATCTGGTAAGAGCATTTCAGGAGTGATCATTTTTTTTTCTTAAGACACTGTCTTCCCTTGATTCCCACCACATCCCTTCCTCCAGTTTCTCCTCTATCTGATTAGTCTTTCTCCGTCATTTCTGTTATTTCCTCCTTATTTCCTTGACCTCTAAAGAATGTAGGAGGGTCCAGGACTCTACCAATGTATTTCTTTGCTTTCCTACTTAGGCTTACTCCCTAGATGTAATATGTCATTCATCACTTTACATATGAAATTATAAGCAAGCATATTCAGAGTTTACTGCCGAAATAATAGTATTTCTAATTGTATAGGTTTGCATATGTCTTTTAAGTGCTAGAATTGTGTCACAGGCATCTTTATATTTTTTAGAGTCTAGTTTATTGTCTCATGAAAAGAAGCACTAAATACATGTTACACAAATAAATAACTAAATGAACAGTTCACTCATAAATATTTATGGGCTTTTTATCTTACAGCAATCCTCGAAAGCACACAAATCCTGCAACAATTTTACAGTTTCCTATACACTTTCCAACTTAACAAAAGCATAATTCTGAAATATCTTTAATGACAAGAAAATGGGAAGAGTTATTTATGGAAAGCTTCCCTGAACTGAAGCTGAGACAAGTCTAGCATTTGTTTATTTTTAATTTCATAGTAATTGGTAAGATAATATTTTATCTTAAAAGCTGTGAAAATAATTATCAGACAAGATGATAGTTTTGTTTGCCTGTTACAGTTTTGTTTATCCCTCACACCCATCACATTGTGTCCAAGTACCTGGTTGACTAATTCAATGGTCTTTCCTAATTCTCGGTTCCCTAACACATTTCAATTTAGCAATTTTTAAAAAGTTAAATAATAAATTCCCTAGTCTCTCTGCATCTTGGTGTGAACATACAATAAATGTATGTCCATTGAAATGATAGCGAATGTCGGCTTAGAGGAATTCTGGGAAAGAATGGTAGAACTGACGGAGCCCATTCTTTCCCTTCTGTCCTAGATGAACATGTAGAGTGACAGCAGCCAGTTTACCACTAAAACAGAAAGATCAAGAAAGTGACACAGATACTGGTCCTGATGTCACTGATCCATGGAACCCATGGCAACAACTATGCCACTTTTAGGCTTCTGTTATGAGATAGAATAATGCATGCAACGATTTGGTGAAGCCATTAATATCAGGTCTTCTCCCTCTTGCAGCTAAGTAAAGTCCTAACTGAAAAAGTAACGATGTCCAGACTTCTCCACTTTTCTTTCATTACAATGGTCAAATGCATTACCTCAAGATAACCATATTTTTTTTTAAAAAAAATGCTATCCATACTCCTTCATTTTCTAGCTAACTTATACTAGTCCTGGTTTTTCTATGAACTCTGTTTCATCATAACTCTCTTGATCATTAACTTGGCTTTCTTTATGTCAACCTTTACTGAACACTTATATTAGATGGGGCAGAGTGGAGAAGTGGGTGTCCTATACTTTTACGAGTAACACTAAGCTTGGAGAGCTTCTTTAGGGATGCAGTGTTTGAATTGTAGAACTTAAATATGTTATAATAGACAGCATGTTGTCATCCATTTTTAAATAATGACAAAATTAAAAAGTAGTAAAATGTTTCATACACACACACACACACACACACACACACACACACACACACACAATCACACCTTAAGCAAATGTGTTGGAAGATCAAAAAAGAGGACATGGACAAGCAAGCAAAGTTCTTCATTGGCATTTAACTTGAAAAAATTCCAGTATCCAATTTTTCTAATTTTTGGGGTCCATAGTAGATTGGAAATAGCCCTCCGCCCCCAAGAAATAAGAAGGCAAGGTTGTTTCTGCCTTCACAAAATACCTGGAGAAAAGAAACAAATCTTCCTTCACAAAGTCTTTTGATCATTGCACCCTACTTTAGATGATGCTTTTTTTTTAACACAGAATTATTTTTTATATTCTAAGGGGAGGTTTATTGTGATTGAATTTACAAAAACACATTTAAAAGCATTTAATAACAATGTTTCATAATATAGCTTCTTTTAAAACTTATAAAAACACCCAACCCCTAATTAGAACACATTTTTAATTATGGGGAAACCCATTTTTTTCAAAAGCAATTGAAACAATGTTATGATTCTGCAGATGCTCTGGATACGAATTCACAGCCTCCAGATAATGTAAAAGAAAAGAAAAATCGAACCTAAGCTAATTCAAATAACATTGAAATAATATATCAAGACAACTTTATACTTTGCCTGAAACCATTTCATTTACATGCAAAAGAAATCATAACTACTAAGGAAAAAACCACATCTACATAAAACATTATCTTTCTAGCTAAAAATATTAATTTTCCAATCTGTTGTCTATTTTTCAATATTAAAATTAAGTATACTATTAACATTCAGCCATATGTGATGGACATTCAGGAGAGGATGTTTTAAAATCCTTTGGTTTTGGAATGGTCATTAAGGAAATAATCTAAAAGTAGTATGCAGTAAAATTAACAATTCCTTTTAGATTTCTATAATGAAGCACATCTATAGACTTTCTTCTTTTCGGTCTTTGATTTTTTAAATTACATATCTTTATTTTTCTATTTGGGATGTTATCTAGGCAAAAGGTCTATCTTTACTTACAAACATACCAGTTGAGTTTATGCACTATTTCAGTTTTTCTTAGAGCAAATGGAGAGGAGAGCAAGAGATACTAGTTAAGAGGCCCTAAATTCGCCCTCTGGCACTAAGTTAGTTGCTACTAAACCTCTCCTCTTTTCTTGAGTACATATTAGGACCACTAAATGTTAGTGCTTAGCTATTTGCGAATAGCAGAAAATAAACAAACCAATCTAAAGAACACACCTGTAAATTTAAGATGGCATGCAGTCTTATAAAATTCATGCCAGTTATTCTTTATTATCAAGTAATAACGTCTCTAGTGATTAAAAAGAATCAATTTAAAAGTGAAAGAGAAAAAGAGAAGAGCCCTCCCAAACAATCCAGTCTTAGTGTTTTATTAAAGAATTGGGCATTGCTATGACTCACTAAGTTATTCTATAAGTTTTACTTATCACTTCAAAACTGTCTGGAGTTAAAGTCAACCTATGTATGAATAGTTGAAATATTTTATTCCTTCTTTTATTCCTCCATAAAAATAAATGATGTTGAAATAGTAAAGATACATATATGTATAGCTGATCATCTAGGATTAGCTAAAACCAACTGATAATCAACAAACTTTGTAAAAGAGTTAATTAAACTTCTTTAGTCATCAAAAATGCTCTATAACATGATTTCATGACACCATGAATGAAGCTATAAACTCATTACAAGAAATTTATATCATGCAGTCTTTGGCAATTTTTGATGAAAAATTCATAGCCATACTTTGATGGGACTTGTCTAATTTTAGATAGGTATAAAATAAAATAATTCATTATAAAATTATGTATTTTACAATAAGACTGTAATTCAAATGATTTTAAACTCATGTTATAATTTTTAATGTCTCCCATTTGACTTGTTAAATAACAATTAGCAAATTTTAATAATAAATCTGAATATTTTCCATGTGTTTTTATTAATAATTCCTGCTAAACATACTTTTGTAATGCCATATATATGTTATTTATTTTATAATTTGTAAAATGTGTAAAAGTAGGAACAGCTTATCTTTCAGGGTATTGGTGGTATATCAATACCAGGAAATACTTGGCAACAACACAAAGGGGTTATATCTATTGATCTGGAAGACTGTCCATAAGGTACTATTAAATAAGCAAAGTAAGTCGCTGAATATTGGATAGCATATACTCCCATATCTGTAAACAAAGTTCCTTATTATTGTATATATGTACTAGTATGTGGTTAAATGTGTGCAGGGACTATCATATCCACGTACACAATTACATCTGTACTTAATACACTGAGAATGTATTTTTTGTCATTTTAATTATATTTTAAATAATTAATCTCAGGAAATAGAAAAAGAAAGACCTAAAACACAGCTACTAAACTTTAACAATTAAGATGACGAGTTCTACATTTGCCTACTTTGGATTAAGAGAAAGGCATACCATTGCATGAAGATAAATTTAGTTACATCAGTACAATCAGAAGCCAAATAAATTTCAACTGTAAGGATATTTTCACCATAATTTCTTACTGGAAAGCATATAAAAATTGGAATAGGAAACATATTTCATGATGTGCTACTGATTTACGAATGTTTGTTACCTGCACAATCGCACAACTGCTGATGTTTACAGTAGTGATGTAATTTCGAGTCATTGAAATACATCAGCCATTTGCAATTAATGCTACAGGTATTGAAATCTGTTAATTTCTTGGAACACATATAGGATGCTGTTAGATTGTGATTATATATTTAACAGTCTTCGAATTTAATGAGTTCAGAGTCACCGATAGCAAACTACAACCGGTTATTTTCCATGCAAAAATAAAATAGGGTGACCTTCAAGTTGGATACATGTAAAGCAACAAGCTGCAAATTACTGATGATTTGTGGATTGATGTCAGAATATTTTAAATGCAAACATTAGCACAGTTTATATCTGAATTTAGTTTTACAGACCACCCTTCCCTTCACACATGCACACACATTAAAACATATCCTCCTCCTTTTGGCAAGATGACTTAATGTACAACCTCAAATAAAATTTAGAATTTTACAGACACTCCCTCAGCCTTTTCCTACCAAACCTAAGCATCTATTGTTGTATTTCTCTAACCTTTACGTATTCTCTCCTATAAAATGGTGAAGGGGGGGAAGTATTTTCTTCAATGTGAATCCTTCCATACTTCTCTTACCTCTTAATTATTCTAGCTTTTTCAGAAAATTGCTATAATTGATAATTTCTTCTCTCTCTTCTATGTCCAGTCTTTCACACTCTATAAGATTTTCCAAAGACACTCAAATTTCATCCATCTTCAAAGTATCTCTTCCTTGAAATTATTCCCTCCCTAACTATTTCCCCATCTTTCTGCTTTCCTTCACATTTAAATGTCTCAAAATATAACAACACTTGGAGAAACTTCCATATCTGCATATTAAATTTCCCATTTGGCATCATTTGGATGTATCAAAGTCACCAAATACGACACATCAAAAACTAAACTCAGGGTGACTAATTTAGCACTCCTCTATGCTGCCAAATCTCAATTCATCCTTCCCCCATCCATCCAATTTTTGCAAGCCAGAAACCTAGGACAATTATTAACAGTTTCTTATCCTAATTTCTTCATACCCATTTAATCACTAAGTCTAGTAATCAATCTTACATTCTAAATATTTGTTGAGTCTTCCCCCTCCATCCATCCAAATTCCTGACTTCTCAATTCCCTGCTTACTTATTCCAATAGTTCCAGTCACCCGTTCACATTGGTAATACTAAATATTTGCATTACCAATAACTGTACAACCTCCAGGATATGGATTTGAAGTCCCCTGCTTTTAGACTGCATCTCCTCTCCTTTAAGTCTACCTACTCTGATATCTCTATGCCAATAATCTCCCGTGTGATTGGAGTCTTTGGACCATTGGTGTTATCATGTTTTCATTGTATATCAGTCTCCCTTGTATGCCAACTTCCCTCCTCACTCAACCAGGTTTTGTAATCCTTCACTATCTTTTATAATCCATGTATATCATATATCCTAATTCATGGTTCCCCTACCTCCTCGCATCAGTATCCATGTGGAAAGACTTCAGTCATGGGTAAACCCACATTTTCAAGTATCCCTGTCTACATCCAAGCAACAGTGACTGAATAAAACATGATACTGACTGAGCTCATTGTAATGTATGACTACACGTCTCAATCAGACCCTCAGCACTACCTAGCAATACCACTAGAGTTCCAGGATGGTGTTTATCTGTCTCCAATGGACTACTTCAAAGCTTCTCTTTCTTTGAATGTCCAGTATTGCCCTCCCCACTGTAGTATAAGACGATATGACCTCATGTTATATTTCATTTAAAAAGAGGATGAGTTGTGAATTTCCTTATCTTCTCTCCATAGACTTTCTCTATACCAGCACTTTACCTGTATACCCTAAATTCTGTCTAGTCACATCTCTACTCTTTTCTATGGTCAACTTCTCGAATTGTGCACTGATTTCCATCCCTTCTGAGGACTAAAGAATATTTTGCCAACTATTGCCAATCCTTTTCGTATAGTATTACGATAATTGTTCAAGGTCTGTTTATGAGGAAACTGTCAGGGGAGGAGGGGTGGAAATGGCAGTAATGGGAGAATGCAGGGGTGGGAGGGGCACACTTCACTAACAAAGGTGCCTGCGTAATGAACATTTGTATACCTAACCCTGAACTGTACCCTACATCTTCAAAATAAAACAATTTAAAATAAAAAAGAAAATTTTACCTGCAGTTGTTCATTACCTCCTGAAATATTTTTCTCTGGAATCATCCTCACCCACTTTCAAACATGTTACATTTCCAATTTAAGCAGCACAAAAATTCATTGTTCCTTGATTTCATATTCCCCTCTCTCTCAGTGAACACCTTGAGTAGACTTTTCTACACAAGATAGCTTCATTTCTGTTTTCTTGTCTTAATCCACTTTAATTGTAAACCATTTGATCCTTACCACTTCAAAGGAAACTCCTTCTCTTTTTTCCAAAATTCAAGTTTGACCTCCATTTTGTCAAATAAGATGGTCAACACTTGCTTTCCAATCCACATTAGACATGGGCTCACTCACCTCTTCCTGGAACATTTTTTTCACTTGGCTTACAGGACTTCACCCTCACATGGATTCCTTCGACCTCTACCCCATCTGTCTCAATTTTCTGCTAATATATCCTCCCTTTTGCTCTGCCCTTTAAATGGTAGAGCATCCTAAAGTTCACCCAATTTTCTTTACCATCTACAGTTACGATGTGTGGAATCACATCTAATGTCATGGAGCTAAATATTCATGGTGAGTCAAACCCCCTTCTTGAGCTCCAGAGTATTATGCGTGTTTTCTTATGCAAAATATTCACTCAAATATTAAATAAGCATTTCAAATTTATCATGACCTTAACAGAATTTTTTTTCCATAAAATGTGTTCTACTTCCTTTTGAGTCTTTCCATTTCAGTTTATGGCATCATTTTTTTACCTACTTACTAAAAAGCACAGGTGCTATCTGTTGACTTTTTCTTTTCTTAGCATCTCCGCCACCCACACAATCCATTTACTGTTTTCCCCATAATAATCATACAAGTACATAATAAAAGCTGATGATGAATGATTTTTTCTTTTACTATGCAATCAATTCCATAATATTAAGAATTATGTTCATTTTTCTCTCTATTCTCTTAGTGCTTTGGTCAATGCTTGATTTTAGTAAATATAGTGAATATTTACTGGCTGATGCTGTTAAATAGCATACATGGAAAAAGTTTTTTGTTTGTTCTTTCCTTTTAAAAGAAAAAGAAAACATGGCATGTTTGACTGTACCCATAGCGGGAAGACTTTTTCTTAGGAGAAATCACTATCTATCTCATTAGCCAGAGCCAAATGATATACAATCTAGGATTCATACTCTATCACCTAAACTCATTACTAACTCCAATCAGCTTTGTCCAATTCCACAATTCCTACAGCATGAACTTGTGAGAAAAAAAAAATACCAGCAAAAGCCTGGCATTACATTGTCTTTTATTTTAGTGTTCATGACATTTAATTCTTACTTATATCTTTGAGGAGGAGGTATTAATGGAATCAGTGACAGGTCTGAAAATTGTTATTATATGGAACCACAACTATTTTTTTTTCAAAGTTCTGTAGGGTATACAAATAATTCCCACTTTAGAAAAGATTTTTAAAATCCGTATCTATGTTTATGTATATATGTCTTAGCTTAGTCACGGATGTATTCAGAATATTTAAGTTTATATTATGCTGTAATTACATAAGAATATGCTTAGATCATGGAAAGTATTACTTGAATAAAATACCTTGCATGAGGACAGCACTATAAAATCCTATACATTAGAGGTAGGCTTAATAGGTAAAAGTTAGAAGTAAGGGAAAGACAATGAGTGAAACACTTTTAAGTAGGCTGTAAAATATTTGGTCATCCTTTTCAGAAGAACAGCTCTTAACTGCTCTACTTGGAAACCAATCTGGTAGAGAGTAAAATATATGGTCTTTAAAATCAAACGCCATCTGAGCTCAACTCTTTGCTCTGCAAATTTTTTTTTTTTTGTAGATTGCTGATTGAGGCTGTTTCCTCATTTGTAAATGGCAATATTGCTAACTTTTTATATGTGTGTTATAATAATTAAATGTTATATGTAGTACTCCTGATAGATATATATTAGGATTTTTTAAAGACTGATGAAAACAAGCTTTTACCTAATTATGAGAAAGCATTGCTACTCTGGGAAAGATAAACACTAAGTGCTTTGGTATTCGGTTTGGTCCTTTTTTTTCCCTCCGATGTGTAGAACAAGTTTAGTCTTTTACTCTGGGATTTGAATTCTAGGATTTGGGGTTCAGAGGTTCAATAATGAAATAGCTTTATAGACGGATCTTGTTTTGTTTATTAAAAAATTATATTTTTCCCTCAACAAGTAAACTTTTTATGGTAAAAGGTTTTTGCTGTTGTTTTATTTGTATTCTACTAAAAGTAACTATAATTATTCCATAAACGACTCAAACATATGGAATACTTTACTGTGAGCAGAGGAACAGAATGCTATAAAAATTACAATGGCTACAAGCATTTAGAGTTTATTAGAGGTGGGTTTCCCTTCCCTGATCATTCATTCTTTAGTACTGGGTTACTGTGAAATTACAATAAAATTATATCACTTTGGGCTTAAGGGTGAGTAAAGAATGAAATCACTAAAAGGGAATTTTGTTGATAAATCAAAGTACTCCCTGTTAATTAGCTCCTGCCTATACACATAGTATGAAAAATAATTGTGTGTTTATGAAAGAATGATTAATTAGGGAATGTGCTGAGGTAATAAGAAAAAAGCATGAAGAGAGCAATTTGAGTTAATATCTACACATCATTTTATGTAACCACATCGCAGAAGGGGGTCTTAGTTAATTAGATTCCTTTAGTTAAACAGAAAAATTTAAAAAGAAAGATACCTAGGGTCTATTGCGAGTATATGCCTAAATTGTATGGAGAAACAATTTTTGCTCTTTTCTAAATATATGGTAGGCGTAAAAACAGAAAATCTGACCTATACTTAAGAAGTCTTTCTGCCTAAATATTGTTCATTTGTGACATATAAAAACTTAAAACAATATTTTGGTAGAAGTATTGACTATACAACAAAATTTTAAGAAGATCTTTACAACATAATTTCAATTTTTAGTAGGTGATACTGGGAACTCTAAATGCCAACTTATCAAAATTTAGTCTCTGATTACAGGCGTTTAAAAGATATGTGTGTATATATATACAACCTATGAAATAGGTTCAGGCAAACATGTTTTTTCTCATCCCATCTGTAACCTATTGAAGTTGATGAAATAAACACTCTTCTGTGAATATGCAAAAACATTCCCCTCCCTATTCTTATTGTGTGTAAAACTATTGCCAAAACTGACTATTCAAAGTTTCATGATGATTGGGCTAGATCGTTGCGGTTCGCCAGATATATATAGCAAGCTAAATAAGTAATTTAAAATAACAAGATGAAATTAATCCTGAAATTGTATTTGTTTACCCAGTATGAGGGAGGACCATCCTTCCAAAAAAGGGAATTATTTTTTCAAGGGCAGGATCCTTACAGGGCAGGCTGCCCTTATTAGGTTAGTGTCCTAAGAATCCATTGGCATAAGTGTATCAGCTAATGTTGTTGTAAGAGGCTTCGTTTGGCTCCAGTGAATTTTCTTTTGTGATTGTTTCAATGTGTTTGCCTGTTTCATGATGGCCTATTTATGAGGGCCCCTGTCCACACCAAGCTGAGGTTCAGCAGTTTTAATCTCCAAATGGCATGAACCTTGTGCTCCATTCTTCCTATTCACCTGATCTTGCCGCAAGTTACTTTGTTTGTGTCCCCAGATTAAAAAAAGACCTCAGAGGGAAACATTTTGCTAATATGGAAGAGGTGGAACAGAAAACAGCAGAAGCACTGAAAGGCATCAAATTTGGTGTGTTCAAAAACTGTTTTGAGTAGTGGAAAAAGCATCTCGATAGGTGTATTGCATCAAACAGAGTACTTTGAAGGTGATTGAAGTTTAAACATGCAAGAATAAATACATATTTTTAATAAATAAGTTTGATTTTTTGGGGGGGAGTTCCTCCTCGCATATCCATATTATTAACATTTCAGCATGTAATCAATATAACACTTTATTAATGAGATATTTTACTTTTCCTTGTTCATACAGGTCTTCAAAATCTGTGCACTTTTTTTTTACCAAGTGCGAATTTCTATTTGTTTTAACTGCATGGGTAGTGATCAATGATCACACATGGCGAGTGTTTACCATATTAGACAGCACAGGTCTGGAGCAATCTTGGGGAAGACTTATCAGTTTGACAACTTAATAAAAAGACCATGGATTTGGTGTTAACCTAAGGGTTCTTTAATCAGAATTCTAACTGTGAGGCACTGCTTCACAATGAAGCACTGAGTACCTGGAACCAGCAAGGACATCAAAACCTAATCTTACCATATACAAATGTACAAAGAAAACCCTGGTTTTAGTTCCAAGAGAATACCTTATTGCTTGCTTCAAGGTCTTTGAAGACCAGAATGGGATAAATTATTTGAAGATAGTTTCACTAATTTATATCTCAGACATAAAGGTGCTCTTACATGGCAAATTTGCACGAAATACAGAAAATAATTAAGTTCCCGGTAGGACAAGAAAAATAAGAAAGACATGATTAGGAATGCTATATGCCTAAGTGATTATGATAGTTGTGGCAGTCAGAAATCAAAGATGGCTCCCAGGAAGACAGGCTCTGGTATATAAATGCACCTTTTTGCCACTTCTCCAATCAAACACTAATCTAGGTGTTGATGTGAAAGAATTTTACAAGGTGTAATTAAGGTCCCAAATCACTTAAACTTAAGGTAGAAAGAGAATCCACTTGGACTTGACCTACTCACTTGGGTCTTCAAATCTGGGTCTGGGGGTTTGAGGGATAAAAAACTAAAAGATTCAAAGAATGAGAAGGGTCTGAAGCATTATTCCCAGCTTTGAAGACAAAATGGGGTTGATGACGTCAGATATACATGGCTGAGAGGTGCTGAGCACAGTCCTGGCCAAGTGTCAGCTAAGAATTAGCAATAAATTGGGAATCTCAGTCTTACAAATTCAAGGAACTTGGTTCTGGCAACAGCCTGAAAGAAGTTGGTAGAGGACTCCAAGTTCTAGATAAGAACATAGTCCAGACGTACCTTGATTTCAGCATGGTGATACACTAAGGAAAGAACACAGCCATGTCATGTCTGTATTTTTTTACCTATAGATCTATGTGGGCTATTTTTAAGCTGCTAAGTTTAGAGTAATTTGTTATCAAAGAAAGAGAAAAAATAATAACAACTGTTTCCTTCATTCTTCCTAGTCAAAATTTTTTAGTTATTATCGTTTTAATAATCTAATATGTAATCCATTTCTATGATATGTTAAATTTTAAAATATGTTTGAGGACCAAACTATAATAGCACAGATTTTGATTCACTTATGTCTTCACACTGGCAAAGTTTATTTAGTACACTCATGGTTAGACAATTAGTTTGCATTTTTTATTGGACAATTTTGCCAGTTTTCTATAGAAAACTGAAATCATTTTACACACAAGCTAAGCAAGCTTTTTAAGAACTGAATACCAGGGTGTAGGTTAAGAGCAAAGATATATGCTTTATATGGTAACTCTAATCATTTTATCACATATCAATTTAAAGTCATTCAATTAATAGTATTTGGACCCTGTCTAGATGAGAAGGCATTGTCTTAGCATTCATAATATTTTACTAAAAATTTTGTGTCAGACTTTTATAGGAGGCCAGGCTAAATTTTTTAGTTACCATTCTTTTATATACATAACTTTTTAAAACATATTCCTAGTCCATTGGAAAGCATAAGGTAGTTTCTCTTTATTAGGAATTTTCTGGGTTATTTTGCTACATCTGCTATTTTTCCTCTTTGTTTGCATACTGTCAAAAGATCTTTATAGGGACTATTTACAGAAATCTTTGCACTTGGTGATAATTTAGATGAATTTTAGTTGAAAGGGCAATTGTTAGAAATAAAATATTATAAAATGGAATTTAATATTTCCAATTTACTTAAAAATCCCAGTTAAAAATTCTGAATAATAATGACATTCAGATACTTTATTCATTTTTTGATCCAGAGTCTCACTGTCACTCAGGCTGGAGTGCAGTGACACGCTCATGGCCACCACAGCCTCAACCTGCAGGGCTCAGGCAATCCTTCTGCTTCAGCCTTCCAAGTAGCTGGAACTACAGGCACATGCACCATGCCCATCTAATTTTTTATTTTTTTAAAATTTCTTGTAGAGATGAAGTCTTGTCAATTTTCCCAAGCTAGTGCCAAAGTCCCAGGCTCAGGCAATCCTCTCGTCTCCACCTTCCAAAGTGCTGGGATTACAGGCGTGAGTCACCATGCCTGGCTGATATTTAGATACTTTTAAAAAAAGAATGCCACCAGTCAAATCTTGAAATAGCACATACAAAGTGCATTTAAAACTACTTTTTTGTGTGCTTTTTTTCTAATAACAGACATGAGATTGTTGGTAGTTAATTTCAATATAGTTTAAGGTATTTTTTGAGATGATAGGATATAGCCAATCCTGACATCTTTCCAAATCACAAATTAATAACTACAAACATTTCAATTTCTATACCTTAAAAAGATGCTTATGGGAAAGCATGAAAGATGAATATTTATGATAGTTCATTCTACCCACTGAATTTTTTGCTTTGAGTCTTAGCTAGTATAATGACCATCTTTCTAATTTAATAATGCTGTCTTTGGACTTTTTAAAAAATAGTTCTAAAGTGATCTTAAAAATCTCTTTGAAAGAAGATACACGGACAGCCAACAGACACATGAAAAGTGGAAAAAAAAACAAAAAAAAGCTTTGACTTTCAATCCTAAGTATGGATTCTTTTAGTCACATTTTATATTTAGTGATTTTATTTAATTTATTTATTTACTTAATTTTTTAGTTGGAGTCTCACTATCACCCAGGCTGGAGTGCAGTGGCATGCTCACAACAACCACAGCCTCGACCTGCTAGTCTCAGGCTATCCTTCTGCCTCAGCCTTGCAAGTAGCTGGAACTAAAGGCACGTGCCACCACACCCAGCTTAATTAAAAAAAAAAAAATATTGTGGAGATGAGGTCTCGCCTAGGTGCCCAGGTTGGTCTCCTACCTGTGTTTTCAGGAATCCTCTTACCTCGGCCTCCCAAATCACTGGGATTACAGGCGTGAGCCACCGAGCCAGGACTATTCAGTGATTTTAAAATTAATGTTTCTAAGGTCTTTAAAAGCACTGGTAACAATGGATGAGCATTTTGCTATCAATGTAAAAGTCACGCATGCAACCTTGTGATACTAAATAGTTTTGTTTAAAGTAACCACTTGAACTATATGAACACTAATTAATATCTGAACTGAGATATTTGGCTCTTCCCTCAGATAATTTTGGTACTTAATGGGTGCTGGGAATTTCAAGACAAAAATCATCTGGAAAAGAAGAGATTCACACACTCTCCTTCACCTCTTCGAACTCTTTTTAATTCAAAAGTAAATTTAATATACAGAACATGGTGGACTGAGGATAAACTTATAATAAAAGGCTGTGTACTTTTATTTATAGGACTTAAGGATCATAATGCAACTACCACTCATTCAAGGTAACCATCTGTGGGCGATTTTGACCGTTCGGTTTGGGCATAAATTATGAACTAAGTTCCTTGGGGGCAAAACAAACAAAGAAAAAAATTGTGCCATTTGTGAAAATGGTGCCAAAAATACCACATCACCTCTCTCGTATATCACACATGGGTCACACGGCTAAAAGATAAACTGTTATGTGACCTCTTAGGTAATAACCACTATACCATAAAGCAAAAGTATGACACAGACATTAAAATGTGACAGGAATATAAAATGTTTCAAATAGCTGCCCATATGAGATTTAGAGAGTTAAACTGAATTCAATTACAAGATTTTATATTAGGAAGCATGTAGAATAATTGAATAGGAGCAAGTAGCCAGATAAAAATGCTTGAAAAGATAACTGGTAATTTTAATAACTTCTCTCACAAATTCAAAAAGAATTAAGTCAGTTTACATTTGGGATTGCCAACGAACATTAAAAAAATGCTTTACCAATAGCGCCTTTATTTGTTGAGATTAACAAATTTAGGTCCTAATGGAAAAAAGAGAGTAAGGCTTAAAAAATAAAACTTTCGACATATATTTAACAAATAATCTAAAAATAGAATCTAATATTTTGTTCTATCACAATCTATAGGAATATAACATATGTGCAAGCTAAATACATAACATACAAAAAAGAATAATAAAAAACTTGCTGAACATATTTCTCTATAGGATTCTTGGCAGAAAATAAAAACCATCAAGGGTAAATATTAGTTTTAAGACATTAAATTCAGATTAGGAAAATAGGAAGAGGTTGCAAAATATTGAGTATTATTTTCATTATAAGTAGAATATTCTAGGAGATGAAAAGTAAGAAAATAAAAAGAATTCTATTCTAGCCTATCCAATCTTCCTGGAAGAAATTCCAGCAGCAGCCTGTAAGGCAAATGGAGTGTAGAAAACCAATTCACAAATTGCAGGCTTGGGAAAGAATAACACTGCTTAGAAAATGAAAGTCGATAAAGATTGGAAACATTTCACCTGTTTTCATTTAAATCTTCAATCTTTTTTCCTGCTGGTTTAGGAAACAGAATACAGCATAATGGGGCAATAGGGAGTATGAACTCTAAATATCTCGAAACAGCCACATTGACATGTGCTCAATGTAATTTTCTATGACTAAAAGAAAACTAGGCATTTGGATAATCTCCCATTAAAATATGGTATATGGAACTTAAAACAATGATTTTCAATAGTTTTTTTGTCATCCCATTATGAAAGATTTACTTTAATCAACTGACAGAAACTTTGAAAGACTATGATGAAATTTTAAAATGGAGAATAACTTAAAATATTACTAGTCGCCTGCTTTCAGTTAAATATACACCCACTCCATCTCAAAAAGGTAAGCATTTGCTGCAATATTAAGGACCTGAAAAAGGAGATACTTGTTGGTTTCACTTCTCACCCAGTCCATGTCAAAATTCTTCATGGTCATAAACACTTTTCCAAAGCAGTCAGGCTAAAATACTTAGTGTAAATTCCAAACTGTCTTATAAATAGCCCCTGACAAGTCAATTAACTCTGACAAATCAATATAATTAAAGAATAGAGTCACATTGCTTTATATTTAAATTCAAAGACAGTATCAACGAAAGATATCCAGAATTTTCTTAAAGGAGCAATTAGCTATCTACTACCAGTTTTGAAATCACTACACTCAGAATTTCGATACAAAATTCAAACGCTTCAAACTTGAGAAATTTTGATATGTCAATCCCAAAGTCACTAACCTATTAAAGTCCCATTGATATATAAATTATGAATTTCATAAAATTTTCAGAGATTATTATACCAATATTTCAACTAGAGTAGTAACCACCACCAGCGAACATATACCGTAGAGTGGCTCTTATGCACTATCTCATTTAATCCTCACACCAACAGTATGAGGTATAATAATTCTCAGTTTAAATATTGCCATTGTCATTTGTACAGATAGAAAACATGACAGAACAAGTATTTGAACCCAGACGCACATTGTAGCTCTATACCTGTACAATGGGCAAAAGTGATTTTTTTCTTAGGAATGATTGGCTATACTACACTGTATTATCTATACACAGTTACTGACCATGTCACCTATTTATGACAAAGCTAATATGAGTTAAATGTTGCAATAGGATTGACAGTCCAAATAATGCTTTTGTTCAAACTTTGAAAATATTAAACCCAAATACGCTGTATTTTGATTTTGAGTCATATAACCTCAGTTACAAGCATTCAAAACTACAAATGATTCATCACTGTAGTTTAAACCTTTTCTCTGCCTCTACATATCAGCCAGTGACCTACTGCCATTGGTAACTGTGGCCCACATTATGACCAAGATTCTCAAGGTGAAGAGAGAAATGTACTCCCTTCCTTCAAGGAGCCCATCACGAGGGCCAGAGGCACACATTAAAGCAGCCGGGGTGACGTTGAGACCTCTCTCCTCCTGGAAGGTAGGTTCTCCTATCCTCAAGGTTGGATAATTATTTATATAGAGAAAAATAATAAATAACACTTATTCAATGATTTTTGTGAGTCAGACACTGTTCTCAGGAAAAAAATTAACCTCTACAACCAATTTATGAACCATATTAATATTCCCATTTTATATATGAAAAAAGTGAGTGCAAAAAAATTAAGGAACTTACAATGGTCACACATCTAAAAACAGTAGAGCCTAGTTTGAAGTCAGATTCTAATTCTAAATCTGATTCCAAAGACAGCATACTTAATCACTATACTATATGGCCTCTAACTGGTCCCCTGGAAAAATTACAAGAAAATCAACATGACAAATGTGAAAACAATCTTCAAAGTGAAAGTCCACTGACTTAATGAAGGCCTCAAGGAAAAAAATTATTTCCTAAATACAGGAGCAACCTAAGTTGAACCTTGACTTATAAAACTGCACTTTAGGTCTTAGGCTTTCTCTCTCCCTTCCTTTCTCTCTTTCATTTTTTTCTTAATTTAATCTGGCTCTAAAGAGCTATAGTAATTAGTTTTGATTGTGCCCTAGTGTCAAAGTGCCACTTTTGTGTAAATTAATAAACCACAGCACATGGCTTCTTTTTAGAATTTAATTTCTCTATTTACTTCATTTAAAAAATTAAGATGACAATTTATTTGATGATTTAAAAACAATTTTAAGGCAATACCAGAGGAATGAAGAAATTGTGACCAAATTTGGTAACACAGATGAATCTCACAAATATAATATTTAGCAAAAGAACCCAGATGCACTGAATATAAACTAAATTACTAAACGCGCACGAAGTAAAAATCCAGACAGCCTGACCTGTGGTAGAATTTAGGACAGTGGTTACCCTGAAATAGGGTACAAGGAAACACCTGGGGTTTTGTTGCTGTCTTGTTTCTTGATCTGGCTAATGGTTGCACAACTGTTTCATTTCAGAAAATTCAAGGAGTTTTAAAATTATGTTTTGTGTGCTCTTACACTATGTTTACTTCAATACAAACGTTTACATTAAAAGCCAACACTTCATTCAAAATTCTCATTTTGCTAGTTGTATTTTACCACTAACTCCTCTCTTCCAAAAGATGCAATGGATTTGTTTCATAAGTAAACCTAACAATATTTCTAAGATGGTCAAGTTACTATTTTCCTATTAAGAAAATGTTTTATAAGATATTTTAAAAGTCAGGTTTATTGAGGTGCAATATATAGAGTAAAATGTACAGTTCTAAAGTTTTTGATAGGCACTTGCATGTGTGCAAACCCCACCGTCATCAAGATAGAAGCAGAGTTTCATTAACCCTTCAAATTCTCTCTGCCCATCTGTAGTCAGACTCATGCCCCAATCCCTTGGCCCTGACAACGTTGGTCAATTTTCTGTCTCTAAAGATTTGCCTTTTCCAGATTGCCACGTGAATGAAATAATACAATATGCATTCTTTTAAGTCTGGTTTCTTTCACTTAGTGTAATATATGTGTGATCTGTCTGGGTTGGGTGTATCTGCAGTTTTTTTCCCTTTTATTGCTCAGCAGTGTTATAATGTCTCAATATGCCATAGGTGAAGTATATTTTGAGTAGCTTTCAGTTTTGGTGATTCTGAATAAAATCACTCCACATAAGAATGTACAGATTTTTATGTAAAAGTGAGCAATATATTTTTAATTCCAAATTATGCTTTTACTTGTACAAGTAATTTTTTATATTGCCTTTTGTCTGTGCTAATTATTGTACCTATAGAATATGCCAACTGGTTCAAAAAATGTAAACTCAGAAACTGAATGAAATTAAATGAAACAAACATCTTGTTCTTATAAGTACCGATCAGTTTTTACAAATTCCTGCCTTAAAATGCTATTTTCAACCTTCTACAAAATTAACAAAAATATTCTATTAAAGTTTTATATTAATAATTCAAAATTCTGCTTAATTGTACACAATTAAGAATCAATAACATTACTAGTTAGAACTCTGAAATCATAATGAATGAAGGAAAAAGGTAAGAAAAGTGGCTTGATAAGGAAAGTGTTTTATGCCTCTTCCCAAACTTTCTAATTGGATATCATAGATTATATTAAATTTATAATATATTCTAGTAAGTTAGAATATATTTTAAACTTAACCCAACTGGTTAGTACTTTTCGTTTATGATAACTGGGAAAGGATTTGAGCGACAAAATGGAAACATGGTAGATGTTACCTAGCATGTTGTGGTAAGGTGGAATGGCCCGTCCATGGGTAGTAAATGCAGTCATGACTAGTGGGACCGTTACACCTGCAGGCAATTACAGAACAGAAAACATCATTCTCCATCCACAGGGACATGCACACACATGCACCAGTGCTCACACACGGAGCCTTGGAGGAAGAACATGGGAAGAAAGCACACCAAGTACCTATCCATCAGGCCGATGCAGTCTTCAATACTTGAGCCTATACACCTGCAAAAGATGCAAATTTAAAAAGAAAACACAAGGAGAGAAAAATTAGCCATTTAAAAAAAATCAGTAAAATACATATTGATTGTCTTATTTTCTTAATGATAAATATTAGACAATTTTGGAACACCATAAATTCCAAGGAAGTGAAGAGAATTTTGCTTGATGAATACACAGAAATGAATTGCAACCACCACCCTAACAGAATGCAAAGAAACACATCCACAGTGAAGGAAATGCTACGCTGGTTCTGTGGATAACTGCCAAGCACATACAACTCACTTTTAATACTTCCAATTCAATTATGTCATTCATGATTATGCATCTTGATGAATAACTTGATATTTCAATGACTGTGATTGTTTTAATGTACTTGGTTTCTTCTAGTAAAAACCAAAATCAATAAAAAAAGAGCAATCCAATACACTAAAATCACCTGATGCTTAATGCTCATTAAAGATTTATTTTGGCAGAAAACGACTTAACACACTTTAATGCTATTCTCATGGATACTTTACATAATCATATTATTCTTGTTCTTGGTGGTGTCTGTCTTTAAAATGTACTTATCTTTAAACATGAATTTATTTAAAAAACAAATTAACCGGTTTCATCACACTGCAGTTTATCTTGACACTCTCTTTTATAATAGCAGTGCCTTAACAGGCAAACAAAAATAGGTTTCTAAACTGCCATAATAATGACCTCAAAGAATAACAAATAAAATGAACACACTGCAAGAAAATGAGCACAAGAAAATGAAGACATTGAGAACTAGGTAACTAAAAAATGCACTGAGATTAATATTTAAATGTAATTTCGTAAGTACACAGAATTTTAATGCACAATCCCTAGAATTTTATTTTGAACTATTATCGAAGTATTGTTTGTTTATCTTCTGATATATTGAATTGGTTTTTTTTTTTGCTTTTCTCCCATCAAAGTTATACAGCTCTGTGGCAAGATTCCTCCGACGGCTGTGTTGTATAGAAGTGCCTAATTTGGCTGGTTATAAAGATTATGTGTTTTCCTAAAGCCTTCATTTAAATAGCTAAACTCTGGAAGCTAATGTAACTTATCCACAATAACATGTAAGTCAGTCTCTCTGCTTCATTAATCTGTTATAACATTTCTACTAGCTGGAAAATGGGTTTGTTTTTGTTCTCAGAATTTGTTTTGAGCAACACCGACTAATTGTAACCAATAGAAAAACAAAAAACACACCTGTGACAAAAGTGTTTATAAAGTAAACAAACAAAAAACAACCAGAGTAACAAGAGTAAATAGCACTGAGTTGGTATTACACATAATCAAAGCCATTTCTTTTTTTTTTTTTTTTTACTAGGAAATACTTTAATCATTTTTCTTAGGAAAAAAAATTTCCAGACACAGTTCACAACATTTCAACAACAAAGTACTAGTTGAGAGAGGGGTTTTCAGAAGTTGGGGATTCTAGAATATTAAGAAATGTTGGTATCCTGCTTCATTATGGGTGACATAGGCCATAAACGGGAGACATCTGGTTGCTAAGCCAATATTTCAAGCTCAGTGGAAGGATACTTTCTTCCATAGGGTTGATTTTCCTTCTTGCTGTCTTCCCTATCCTATGGAAATGCCTGCTGTCATATCTAAAGATGGAAAAATAACTACTAAAAAAGCTTCCAAATTGTCTTATATTATTTTTATTCTATTCTATTTCATTATATTCTGAAGTGGCTAATTTTGCTCACAATAAAATAAAATATTGTTTTTCCTAATTTCCTATTATATCATCTTGAAAATGCTTTTTAAAACACATATTATCATTTTGTAAAAATACTCTACTTATTTCCAAGTGAGAATCTAAAAAGCTATGGCTATCCTGCAATCTGTCTTCATAATGACCCTTGAAAGATTAAAAAAAAATTGCAAGTGAAATTTAACTGAAGGAGAAAGTGTAAATAATGAGATTTTCATTCATTAAAAATAAAAATAAAAGCCTGTGTTGCATGCCTACTAAGTGTTCTTAGTGTTCTAGGAGCTGGAGGGGGAAAAACGATGAATTTGACACTTTCTTATTCTCAACGAGCTCAGAATTTAGTGAAGGAACAGATGCACAAACAGATGTGTATTGTGTACTATGAGACAAGAGAAAGTGGTTTGGGGACTGTACAAGAGGGACACCTAGCTCTGCCATAAGTCAGGGGAACCTCCTGGAGGAGGTTGAAAGCTGAAGCTTAATGCTGAGTGTGAGGTAAGAATGGCGGTGATATATAAAGCGAGAAAGGCAGAGACCACCCTCTGCACTGCAGTAACATATGACATAAGATGAGCTCAAAATATAGTCGCAAAATCAACTAACGGCAGTCTCCTGGAAGCCAAGTCAGAAAAGAGCTTCCAGGAAGTGGGGTGATCATCAGTGTAAAATGCAGAGAGAGCTGGTGAAATAAAAACTTCAAAGAAAATGTTACTTGTCATCGTCATAGTCACTAAAATTTAGGTTTCTGTAGGTTGACAAACAAATTGGTGATGGAAGAACGAATGAAAGGGAGATAGAGGGGAGGAACTGAGGGCGTAGAATGTAGGGTCAAGAAAGGTTGCTGAGGGGATTGTGTAGGATATCTGAGACTTAAACACACACACACACACACACACACGCACACACACACATATATATATATATATATATATATATATATTTTTTTTTTTTTTTTTTTGAGTTGGAGTCTCACTCTGCCCCCCAGACCGGAGTGCAGTGGCCGCTCCCGGCCACCGCAGCCTGGACCTGCTGGGCTCCGGCGATCCTTCCGCCTCAGCCTTCTGAGTAGCTGGAACTACAGGCGCACGCTACCACGCCTGGCTAATTTTTGATTTATTGCAGAGATGAGGTCTCGTCAAGTTGCCCAGCCGGGTCTCGAACCCGCGGGCTCAGGCAATCCGCTCACCTCAGCCTCCCAAGGCGCGGGATTACAGGCTGAGCCACCGAGCAAGGCTAAACATATTTTTATACTGAGAATGAAGGAGAAAAAAAGAAAGACAAAAAAGAATGAGGGCATGACTGACATGTCACTATCCTTTCCAAATCCAAGCCACTGTGCACTTAAAGATGAATATTGTATTTCAACTCTTTGTACTTTATATAAGCAGCTAATTAACACATACAGTTTACATTTATTCAGCAATATCATAGAATAATGGAAAACACAAACAAGTAAAACAAGATATGAAATAACAGAATTATAAAAAAAGTGTTCCAAAGTAGAATACTTACACTAAAGATTAAAAAAAATTAACATGTTTCTAATTAACATATTTCAAGTCAGTATCTGGAGTTTTGAATACTGAGCTCTGTTTAACACTTGCTGGTACATAATGACTTATAAATGTCTTGATTTATCCATTTAACCAACACAGTTTAAATATAGTGACAAACTCTTTAAATTCTGAAATAAGAAGGAAGAAAATTTTTATTTTTTTCCATTGAAATATTATGAAAAATACTTCCACAAGCAGCCCTTCTCTCCTATAAATGAAAATTCTTTTACTACATAAAATGTAAAATTATTAAAAACTATTATAGAAAGAGTAAGGCACATGTGAAACTTACTAATATGAAATCATGATTCTAGTATTAGCAAAAACATGTAATGAGAGTTTTAAAAGATGCCTCATGAAAGGAATATTACAATTCACGTAAAAAAGTGCAGTTGGTTTGAAAGAAAACCAAAGCATGGAATCAAGTAATGTTAGTGAGGAAACTATAATTCTTGCCCTCATCACCGTTTTCTTACTAAACTTTGTCTACAAGTATTCTCTAGAAATTTGCATCTTACTAATTTTAAATATGAACATTCCTAAGTTTTTAATTCCTGCTTATCATGTCAAAATTCTACAGAGAAGGATCTTGTTTCTAATAGAGGATATAAATTAAAGGATATAAATTTATTGGACTGTGAGTTCATAGAGGTCAAGAGCTGTATCTTGCTCATTTCTGAACTTGCATATGATTGTATCTGATGCTGAGTAGGTATCCAATATGATAAAGCTGAAGAATGCATGAAATGAGAAAAGGCTCTTAAAATAAGAATTCTGTAGTCAAAGCAAGAAGAGTCAATGCTGTGTTCTTGTTGTTTTCCTCTGGGGATATTAATGAGTCTTCTGATAGGAGATAAATGGTTAAGCTATTTTAAAGGAATTTAAAGAACTTGACAGAACCAAAATATTTAATGTACTTTTAGAGTAGTAAAAGTGCTTTTAAGATATTACATAGACAATTTTATTTGCAGAAAGCTTCTAAAAATGTGGCCTGAAAAACTATTTCCTATTAACTTGGTTCTTGAATTTTCTGACATAATATTGGCATATAAAAGAAAAGCTGTTTTCCAAAGTGGAGCTGGCTGGTGAGCTCACACTTTCTAATGGTTCAGCTATTGCGTGTGTTTAGAAATAAGATTAGTCACTTGTCCCATTGCCCCTGTGATCTTTCTAGGAAAGATCTTGTCTCTGCATATTAATTTGAAAAGCAAGGACTGACCTCACCTGGTTGCTTCAGTAAAGCATCTCAAAGCACAATGCTTGCATAGTAACAGAGTACATATGGGAACTTAGAAATAATGCTCTTGGGGAATTCCTAAATTATACCCTAGAGTTGGAACCCCTGCACTTTTATAAAGTGAGTGGACCCGGACAATAATGAGGCTATCAGAAAGCTAAATGAAAACAAAGTAAAACATCTTTCAGGATTAAGTCAGTTATGGGGAATATATTTACCTTGGAAGATGTGGGGGAGTTCACATTCTGTCTCATTCTGTCATTCTCAGAATGTCTCATTCACATTCTGTCTCACTGTAATTCTGCAGCCGTGACTTGCTAAGGGCATCTTTTTTCTATTTACTTGGAGTTCCCAAATGATCTAGGGAGACGTGTTCCCAATTACACCTTCAGCTTCTCTTTTGACCGAGATCCGGGTTTTGTTGCTGTGTAAATTGATCTCCGTTCATGACTCTCTATTTCTACTTTCCCCTACCATATATGTTTTGGATTATTCTTATATGATCATGATTAAAAGGTCTGAGAGGAAGACACCAACCACATATACAGACTATGGCTCTGTGATCTCACGTTCATTTCCCTAATGGCTTCATTGTAATTAGATTTGCAAAAACAGCAAGAGGTCTCATTTTGAATGGCAACAGCTGTTGACATCAACATTATATTGAATAATTTACTGGTTTAATTTTAGCTGCAAAACAATAAAATCCTCCTGTGGATGGTTTGAGCTGCAAACTTTTCTCTTTCTGTTGCTGACTCTTCTGCTCCAGCAGTACCAGTTGCTTTTTACATGAAATACTGGACTCAAGTATGCCAAAAACTCGTGAGGGAAGCAGTTTATGACTTCTAGTTTCCTTGAAGCAGAGTCTTTGTGACAATTTCAGGATTCTAGGCCTATGTGCTTCCATGTAAACCAACGAGTTGGCAGTTTGCTCTTCCAAGCTGAATTTGAATTTGAATGACAGAATATTCCTTTAACTTTTGAGGACCTGTCACTTCACAGAGTGACTTAAGCTTATTTTTTTTAAACATTTTTTATTATAAAATTGTGGGGTACAGTTAAGGGTTAGGTATACAAATATGCATCGTTCAGGCACCCTTGTTAATAAGGGGTGTCTCCCCATCCCCAGACATTGACTACCGTTAGTCCCACCTCCCTTCTCCTCCCTGCCCCCCCATAGTTTCCCACCACTGTCAGTCCTTTTTTTATAGTATTATGGTAGATGTTCAAGGTCCACTATATGAGTGAGAACATGTGATACTCAGATCTTTGTTTCTGTGAGAGCTCACTCAGTATTACAGACTCTAGTTCCAGGGCGCGCAGTCTAAGGATCCGACTAAAGCTTATTTCTGACCTGTAGGAAACTGTAGCAGCATCTGCAAATTGATGTTCACTTGGCAGGAAATGATGTTGCTTGCTTAACTTCTTCAACATCCCCTAACAGCTAGCCCTTAATCTGGCATAAAAATCTCTCTACGGAATCTCATACCAGCCGGGCTCGGTGGCTCAGCCTATAATCCCGCGCCTTTGGGAGGCTGAGGTGAGTGGATTGCCTGAGCCCGCGGGTTCGAGACCCGCCTGGGCAGCGAGACCTCATCTCTACAATAAATCAAAAAATCAGCTGGGCGTGGTAGTGCATGCCTGTAATTCCGACTACTCGGAAGGCTGAGGTGAGTGGATTGCCTGAGCACGCGGGTTCGAGACCCACCTGGGTAGCGAGACCTCATCTCTACAATAAATCAAAAATTCAGCTGGGCGTAGTAGTGCATGCCTGTAATTCCAACTACTCGGAAGGCTGAGGCGGAAGGATCGCCGGAGCCCAGCAGGCGAGGCTGCGGTGGCCAGGAGCGGCCACTGAAGTCCAGTCTGGGCAACAGAGTGAGACTCCAACTCAAAAAAAAAAAAAAAAAAGGAATCTCATACTTCCCTGCCAGATATAAAGTATGCAAGATGATTCTCAACAATACGTGTGTGTGTGTGTGTCTGTGTGTGTGTGTGTGTGTGTGTGTGTGTGTGTGTGTGTGTGTGTGCGTGCATATGCCTGTGGGCATTCATAATGAAGAAGACGTTTTATGGACAGGAGGAAGATGGAGTGAGTAAAACTGCTCTTAATTCTAAAATTATTCACCTACTAGAGAAAAGAAAAAGAAAAAAATTCTTACAAAAACAGATTTGTTGTCTTTAAAGAAATAGTTGTTGGAATTTGTTAGATGACTGACTTTATTTCTTTTACAGTTCAATGCTTTTCTTCTTTCTATAATGTGCCTTTGTTATTCAACTGTTATCAGTATTACAGGCAATATAATTATTATTCATTGCACAACACATTCTCTTGAAAAACAGAAAAATATTTACCATCTTTAAATTGTCCCATATCAGTCAAATAAATTCTAGGCACTAGGATAAACTGTAACAAGGTTACTTTCACAAAATACAGTAGTTGTTTTTCATTAATATACATATCACTAGGTTCCCCGTCTTACTCTGCCATTGCTACCTTTGCTCACATTCTTAAAAGAATAATCCAAGATAGTATTTATCAAAGAGAGATATCCTTACTTTAAGTGGATTGTGACACACACAAAAAAGAGAAACAGAAAATCTCTGCTAAAGGTTTAATAAAGACAATCAAAATATTATTACTGTGTGGTCTTTTCTGATATTTGAATCTCCAATATAATTTGAAAGAATTTCTATATTGCATCCAAAATATATCTGACACTAGCTTTATGATGGTGTCAGTAGCATGGCTACAGGTAACAGTTAGGCAAAAGTATTTGAGTGGGTACTACTTTGATTCTTCATTCTCTTAGACAAGATTTCTCTTAATATCAATATATCACATAAAAATATATATATAGTTGTATGACGATGTTCTACACTTAGATGATAGTATCAGGGATAACTGTGTACCCTTTGAATAGCAACACATACCGGTTGAGTCCTTGACCAGCAAGGATGCTTACCCTTGGGTGCAGTTTGGATGACAAGGGTGGCACTCCCGGTCCTGATCAGCATACTTGAAAATGAAACTGTTTGCCCCCTGTAAGCCATCCGGACATTTTTCCACACAGTTTGGGCCATCTTTAAAATGAGAGCACTTTGTACAGTTGTCAGGTCCCTGAAATGTGAAAAAGAAAAAATATAAAGAAAAGTGGGTGCCATTTCCTCTGGAATGTATTCATGTAGTTTAGTAACTGAGACTTCAGTAGGTGGTATATCTCTCTAGGGAACTGGAGAACATTTTCAGCAGTACAAATGGGGATGTAACTATTTTAGTACAAACAGCACTGACGAGATTCTTCAAGTTCAGTTTCGATACCCTGTAAGTGTGAGAGCATTATCATAATATATGTGTTCTTGAAATATTTTTCTTTTTGAAACCAGCAATTCCTGAGTCAATTGATTTCCATAGCATGCCTCTAATGTGACTTGATGCCATCAGCAAAAATGTCCAATGACCTTTTTCAAAATACATCAGTATTTTCTTCTTGTGATTTACTTCTGGTGATATTTCAGTGCAACGATATTTGGTAATAACGCATTTTCCCTGGAGGTATTTCATCACCATCTCTGGGAATATATGTATACTCTTACCAAATAGTTAATGATAAAAAAGATACAATAGAAATTAAGCAAATTTCATATGAGTGGGATGTAAACTCCTTTGGTTGTACAATGACTTTATTTGTAAAATGAATTTTAAATTTCATTCTAACTAAATTATCAGGAATTAACCAGCTTAGGGAAATAAAAGTAATTCCTAGGTTGTTCTTTATTTCAAATCCACTTGTGATCATGCTAAAAGTCATATTATGTTTATTTTTAGGAATTTTTGGCTCTGCCAAAGACTAATAGGCTAAAATGTGAAACAGCCTGTTACCCAGTACCCTTGCCTTCCCATTAGGACATAATTTAAATTATAAGCATCCTTTTAAAAAAGATCTGTGAAGAGGTATGAACCCATCCTTTTTATTCACTGACTCTAGGAATCAAATTTTCTCATGCATGTCCTATTGCCAGCATAGGAATGAGGAGAGGAAAGGGTATTCATTCTGTGTACAGCAGAGACATTAAACTTGATGTATCTGGTTTGTATCATCTTCTTGGATGGTTTCTGTTCTCCATGTTCACATTTTTTCCTGTGACTCTTAAGCTAATATATATATATATATATATATATATTTTTTTTTTTTTTTTTTTTTTTTTTTTGAGTTGGGGTCTCACTCCATCACCCAGACTGGAGTGCAGCGGCCGCTCCCGGCCACCGCAGCCTCGACCTGCCAGGCTCCGGTGATCCTTCCACCTCAGCCTTCCGAGTCGCCGGAATTACAGGCATGCGCTACCACGCCCGGCTGATTTTTTGATTTATTGTAGAGATGAGGTCTCGCTGCCCAGGCGGGTCTCGAACCCGCGGGCTCAGGCAATCCACTCACCTCAGCCTCCCAAAGGCGCAGGATTACAGACTGAGCCATCGAGCCCGGCTAAGCTACTATATTTTTTAATGAGCTGGATAAGCACCAAATTTGGGTACCATTTTTTAAAAAGTTATATTATGCTTAATTTCAGGGATTTTAATAAATCACAGAACAATGCTGAGAGGCATATAAATGTACAGTCTGATGAACAAAGATCAGAAACTCTAATAATAAAGCAGATACATACAAACAAAAACCTCATTGAAAAAGTATCCAAGGATGAAGATAGTATAAAAATGAGAATAATGAATTTAAGTAGAATGAACTCAGTTTATTTATTTATGCTTATAATATACATCAATTTTCTAATATGTACACTGTCAATGAGCAAAAATATATGAAAATATATTTCAAAGCCATAATCAAATTAACACGTTAAAACTAATATTAAACACCTCAGGAGTTTACAAAAAGAAACTGGTTTGATCTGCTGCAGTGATAGCAAACAGGCAAAAAATGATTAGTGTCGCTTTGGATCAAAGAAAAACTAGAACATTTTGATAAAATGTTATTTTTTTTCTTAAAAGATGCTCACATTTTCACACATCCAGCTGTTTTGAATCTTACCTACTGGACGCTTATTTCTAGTTCTCTATTTGAAACACCACACTGTCTAAGAACTCTTCTCTGACCACTCCTTCCCGGAACTCCTGCTGACCCATTCCTCCCTAACATTATCTGTGCCTACAGGCTCACAGTCCTTACGGTTCAAATGAAAGGGGACAACTTAGATAAACAAGATAGAGTAAGTACACATGGAGGCAATTATACCGTGTTTGTAGTTACAAACAAGGTGAATGTGGTAACCAAGAGTTAGCACAGAGCTACACAGTACTGTTTGTCAGGTAAGGGCTGTGGAGAGCATGGGAGTGCCTTACGTCCCTACACAAATGTTCATCCAAAAGCAGCCAGACATTACAAATGGGTTATACAAGGCATAACAAAATCAAGATATACAATATCTTCAAATTTACAAATGGAGGCTGCTGATAAGGAACAGTGGTGTAAAGAAGAAAAAGCAATCAGGAAGAGATTCTGGAAATCCTGAGACTGCAGAGGTCCAATCAAGCACCTGCCCATTTCACTATTTGCTGTAGAGGCTCAGAATTAGAAAAAAACAAATAAATAAAAGCCTATAAAGCCTAATCCCTATTCTACATGATGAGTTTGCTAATAGTAACTTCTTACTTCTTCCCCAAAAAGAATACTTCGCATGCTTCCAATTTTAACACCTGCTCATGGGTACTTAGGCACGTAATACTGTCTATTACACAGAATCATTTACTGTGCAAGTATGCTCAGTATGACTTATTGTACAAGACAAGAGACAAGCTAATGTCTTCTTGCAGCACACAGAAGAAAACTTACTAGATGTAAATTTGGCAGCTATAGTTTGAATTAAGAATTAGGAAGTATTTTTCTCTTAAGTTCTTATAACGCAAAATAATATCCAGGTGTAATCAAAAGATAAAAAGTCATAAAATTGAGTTCAGATTTGTTCTTCAAGTGTACATTATTTTTGTCCTTATTTTTTAAGTATCTCAACTTGAGTCACGTGTTATTTATTGACAGTATGTATTCTGAATAAAATGCAACATGAAGTGATTTCACTGTTGTGTGGACACCAAAGAGTGTACCCAGACCTAGGTGGTGTGGCCTACAACATACCTAGGCCATATAACATAGTCTATTGATCCTAGAATACAAATCTGTGCAGCATGTCACTATATTGAATACTGTAGTAATAGTGACATGATGGCAAATATAGATAGATAGATAGACAGATAGATCTCATGTGTATGAAAAGTAAAGAATAAATGACAAGATATTTTTTAGAAGCTTGTACAAAATAAAAGAGGTAAGGGAAAGAAATAGAAAATTATGTGTGTGAAGAAAAAATAAGCCAGAAAATAGAACGAAAATATCTACATGAAGAAATCTAAATAACAGTGCAGTGGCGTCCATTGTGATTCACCAATGAATCATTAGGCAGTTGTTAGCAGTTTTTGCTCATAATTTTTTAAAAAGTGTTTCTGTAAATCTGTTTCCAGTATACATCATGAATGGTTCTAGGCACACTGATTATTCCCAACTTAGTTCAAAGGAGATGGTTAAATTCTTGATTATTTTAATTATTTATTTTTAAAGTTTCAGTTTCCCTGAAAGAGATTGTATTTATTCTATGATTCATAGTCAATAAGTTACCAAAATATAGCTATCTTAATTTACTTTAACAACTCATTCCAGAAATTTCCTTTACTTTAACAACTTATTCTAGAAATTTTCTTCCCTGTGTTTCATAACATTCTTTATAGAATTCACATGTTTCTGGCATGTGTATATGAGATGCAAACATCTCTAAATGTAGAAAAGATACAGTAAAAATAGGGTATTATAATTTTATGGGAGGACAATCACATATGCTGTCCCTCACCAGTCGAAATGTCATTATATGGTGCATGACTCTGTTTGATTGTATTATCATGAGAGAAAATCTAATGTCATAGGCTGACATAACTAAAAAACGTCCTGCCAAATCTCAAAGGAAATGATATGTACTGATTCACCTTCTCACTTCCATAATAAAGAGGCTTAAAGAATTATGCACATTTCTAATGCTTATCCTTTCCGTATTGTATTCCCTATGCTTTTAAGAACCCAGGTGCAGTAAATGAATTGATACATGCAATGATAAAACCGGAAGGTGAAAATACTCTTCTTTATCCTTAATTCTAAACTGCCTCTGGATTCAATAATCTAGACAGACAACTAAAATATCAGCTAAATGCTGATAGAAACGTTACTTTTTTTTCTTCCCTCAGTGACAATTGATACTTTCTCTGGTAGCTACTGTTAGAGACAAAGCTATGGTTCACCAGAATCCTCTTCTCTTCTATATCTAGCCACATGAGAAGATTGCCATTCCCCTCCAACTAGAAGTAATGTATGGCTTAATCTGAACAATACAATGTAATTAGAAGTGACAGATGAGACGGCCAATGCTCAATTATCTAGCCTTCTCTTTCTGTTGCCATTATTCAGAGACCTACTGAAAAACTGGAGGTGCTATACCATCAAAGCATCCTGGAATGCTAGACCATCTCAAGAAGGGGGATGTTATTTTCCCAGGCTGGCAGTGCACTTTGTATGAAAAGACTAACATGTATTTCTTTAAGTTGCTGAAATATGGAAGTAATCTGTGATAACAGCACAGCTTCCATTAACTTGCTTTAACAGCCGCTTTAACTTTTATAAAAAATGTATCTTGAAACTCAATTCCGTTCCCCCATCCCTTTTCTTCTCTTGTTGTTCCTCTAGCTGATATTTTGGTTTCCCGAAACGTTGATTTCCCTTATTTCTCTTTCTTCTGGCATTTCTTCCTTTATCTTTGTTAATAGGACTTATACAAATCGTGAAAGTAAGGAAGAATGGATACAAAGGTAAAAAATACAATAAAATTAAAAGGACCAAGTGTAGACAGGTAAGGATGTACAAGCAGTGACCTTCCTTTTTTTCACATCTATCCCTCTCAAGATTACCCTGGATTTGTGTCATATTTAAGTAGAATGATATTATCCCATTTAATATATAGCTATCATATTGCCAAACAACCTGTTATTCTTATTATACCAAAGTGTTTTTATCTTTTGAGGAACAAATGAATAAACAAATGAACTGCAAAAAATACAAATGAAGAGAAATTAATAAATGAGCTGTTAACTGGAATAATTGTATACAGCAGAAGGCCGCAGAAGGAACAGAAAGAGCCTGGGACTGATAGCCAAGCACCCTGAGAATAGAAGCTGAAATTGTGATTCCAAAGATTTTCTATACTGAGCAATACATTTAACATCTTTGAGATTATTTTGTCATTGGCAAAACTGGGAGAATAAAAAACAAACAAGAAAAGAAAATGTTTATGTGAAAATAACTAGCATGAGAGCTATCTTGCAGAGGACACTCAATAATGTTGTGAAATCATGAATAAAAATATGATCCGTAATGACTTAATTAATTCTGACTTGATTAGTAGATAAAGTGATAATCGAACTTTTCTCTCATATGAAAACTAGTGGAAGACTACTGACGGGGCAGTTATTTAGGTCTTTCCTTTGAAGGCTAGCCCTTATTCCAGATGTTATGCAAACATCAAATTCTCATAGAAGAGATCCTTTTTGTGAAATAACGCTAGAAAAATTATGATCTATCAACAAATACATTTATACTGCTTCTAACCATATTCATTTTCTGTTTATAGGATTATTTGAATCAAAAGTGTTAATTAATAAAATTACTTGATTTTCCTGAAAAATACAAATTACAATAAAGTTCAAAATATCATGACTTGAATTCATTTTCAACATACAGAATGCAATAGATGGAGAAGAGATATATGTAAAAAATATTAAAATATGCAAATAATGTACCTGTAGTGATTTTAGAGACATATGCTTGAATATTAATTTTTGAATCTGTTAGTTTGTGAAAATTCAGCAGTAGCTATGCTGATTAAGCCTGACACAAAGTAGGTACTAAATAATATTTGTTGAGCAAATGACAAGATATTTCTTAGAAGTTTGTTCAAAATAAAAGGAATAAGGGAAAGAAATAGAGAATAATGTGTGTGAAGAAAAAATTAATCTAGAAAATAGAAAGAAGATATCTATGTGAAGAAATCTAAATGACTGCACTGGCATCCATAGTGACTCACCAATGTTAGGCAGTTTTAAGCAGTTGCTCATAATTTTTAAAAAAATGTTTCTGTAAATCTGTTTCCAGTATACATTATGAATGGTTCTAGATACATTGATTATCCCCAACTTAGTTTAGAGGAGATGGTCAAATTGTTGATTATTTTAATTACACATTTTTTAAGTTTCAGTTTCTCAGAAAGAGACTTTATTTAGTTCATGATTCATCGTCCAGAAGTTACCAAAAGGTAGACATCTTAATTTTAACAACCCATTCCAGAAATTTCCTTCCCTGTGTTTCATGGCATTCTTTATAGAATTCACATTTCTCATGCTGCAGATTAATTGTATCTTCATTGCTGTCCATAGTGGAGAGAGAAAACAGCTGCATATGCCTTTTGCATACTTACTTGGAGATAATTACATATTAAATTGCCTTTTAGACTTTGGTTCTTCAGGCCAAATAACACCACTTCTTTTTCTCAGAGGTCTGATTTTCCAAGCTTAATCATCCTTGTGGCAGTCCTCAGAACTCTCCCAGCTTTCCATATCCTTCTTTAGATGAAGTTCCAGAACAGCTCAATGGGGCCTAATGGAAGTTTGCAGGGCTCAATGACACTTTTTTTCTACGCTAATTAAGTGCTGAATAAGCACTAGGATAGAAAAATTAATACTATTTAAATTTTAGATGAATTATTATGGAGCAATGTTGAGCTCTTGTTTACACCCAAATGTCGGTCCCCAAATTATCTACTGAGAGATGACTCAATAACAGATAAACTGGAAATTTGTCTAAAGAAGGATGAATATGGCACTTTGGAATGACAAATTCATACTGATTCCATTATTAAGAAAAGCCTGAATGATGGAAACCAAAGAGAGATCTAAAAGACGATTATCATTTTGTCTCTAAGGCTAACTTCAAACTGTATTAAATGGCACCTCTTCCAAGAAGACTTTCCTGATTCTATAGTCCCTCCTTGGATTCTTATACTTCAGTTCTTCTCTCTGCTATAGTATCTGTTACACTGCTTTAAGTCTTACTTTATGAGTACTCGTCCTCCTCTTTCATTCCACTATCCTTCACACTGCCATAATAGTTGAATGATTAAACACAGATAAGTATGTATTCCAGTTTTCAAGCATAACATGAACTACCACACTTGCATATTTTTACACGTTGCTTCTTTCCAGATTCCTCTTCAAAGCATAGCTCACACATCACTTCTCTCTGGCCTTCCTTGATGCCCCAACTTCCAAACCAAAGATAAAGTTAGTTTCTCCTAATTTGTGTTCCTATTACAATCTGTACATATTTATATTATCTCAGTGATTGTGCTTTAGTTTAATCACTTGAGTATCCCTCTTTTTTATACTGTACAATCTTACAGGACTAATCCACAAATTATAATTCTGTTTAAATATGTCTGTTACCTGAGGAATAAATATTTAAGACATTGAATTTCTAAATATTTTGTCTTTACTACTCAACTTTAAGCTTCTTGGGGGAAGATATTAAACACGTTTCCCCATAGCATCCTATCACTACCTATTAAATGGATGAATAAATGATAAAACAATAACATAAAAAACATTCATACTTGATACTAAACAAGCCAATGCATTACAGATGCCTTCAGGCTTACCGGTCCATGGCATGTGAGGAGGCCATCTTCCATCTTCTCACACTGGGGGTCACACTCCACACAGATGGAGCCATTCTCAAACTCCCGAAATTCACTGTGGAAACATCAGCTGCATGAGAAGGTGTAAGCAAACAAGCTGTCAACTTAACAAATGAAGTAACATCTGCTAAAAGTCCTATTGGCAGAGTAAATTCTAGAGTTTGTTTCTCTAGGTGCCAGGAGCATCAGAAACATTAAGTTTTCCATTAGGAGAAAAGATAAACGGCAGCCAGATGGCTCACCTCGCCCTCCATTGAGCTCAACGACAGACTCGTTCTGGAAATCTCTCTCTCGTGAGAAATATTCTAGTAGTCTCAAAAATAAAAAGAAAAAAAGTGTAACTCTTCTGATGATACAGCAGAACCACTTTTACCTTTTTGAGTAAAGCTGTGCGTGTTTTGTATGTATATAAAATTTTACTCTTGGTGAAGCTTTAATTTCTAAACTCTGACAGAACTATTGTATTTTTCCTGTTGCTAAGTTACATGAATGTTCTCCATCCTTGTCCTTCAAATCCCAAGACTCGGCAATTTATTTTTAGTGAAACTTCAAAAAATGCTTTGATTCCCTTTTTCCTTTTAAAATTTCTGCCTTGGAGAATTAGAGAAAATATCTTTTTATAGTAGACTTTATTTTCTTAGATTATTGATCTAATAGCACAATATGTTTTTTCAGTCTAATTCTTTTTGAAGTTATCCTATATGGCATAAAATTTTAAAATATAGTTTAATGGTAACGTTATAAAACTTCCTAATTAAAATCTCTGAGATGATAATCACCCTTTCCCACATCCTTACATTTTTGTGACTATTTTTCAATTATATGTGATCTACTTATAAATTTTCCATTTACTTTCTACTCCAAAATTTTCATTTCAATAATAAAGGAATATGTTTAAGTCAACATTTCCCAATAAAACACAAGAGTATAAGGTATTGTGTAAAGACAATTTGGGATGTCATTATTTATGAGTCATTAATAAATATTATTAAATATTTTTATCTGCTTCACTCTTTTGTGCCTTTGTATGCTGGGCAAAAATCAACAGCATTAAAGATATGGCAATTATGGATTATGTAGGTAATAAATTTAAAAATATTTTTTCTAACATTGAAGTGATCACTTTTTCTTATTTGAATACTGTAAAACCTTAATAGACAACAGAAGTCCAAAGGGTAAGTAAAACAACAGAAGTCCAAATGTATGTTTTCTGTTGGTTTGATTAAGACTACATTCCAAGGCAACATAATTGTTTGGTTTTTCAAGATGAATAGTATGGTTTAATCATGTATGAAATGTACATATACTTAGTTATGTGGACTTTGCATTTATAAGTAAGATATTAAATTGTCATGGACTAATTTTTTTTAATAAATTTTCTTGAGTTTAAAATCTGTTAGGTAAAAACAGGTTATCTATTGCACTTTGTTGTCATGAACAATAAACATACCCAACAGAGGAAAATTTTGGAAAATAAAGGTCAAAATGACCTGGTATGGAAAGATAGCTACGTTGTAAAGATAATCAAAAGCATTGTTTGTATAATGAAATTACACCACAGTTAAAGCAAAGCCTGGGATTATCAGCTAATTACTGGTTTTGGTTAATAGTTTCTTGAGTAATTAAAGAGATATGGTACTAAATGAAGGTCATGATTTTTATGCTACTTAACTATAGGTCATGCTTTCCTTACTCTTCTCCAAAACGCTCTTCCACACACACATAGTTGAGCAATAAAATGTACATCATAAAATATCATGGAAAAATCGATTGCCTTTTCATCCATAAACCTCCATTTGTATGGCTTCCGTCTCCCTTTCTGCTCTTAGAAAAGATCCTTGCAGTCTCTATTACATACTTCTTTCCTTTATTGTCACTGTCTCCATCTTTGTTCTTTCTCTTCTCTGTCCCTTAGTGATTTTATTATGGCATTGCCAGTTTCCCTTTGGTCTGACTCTGGCCCAACAAGTTAGTCTACTGAGCATGAACTTTGCATACCCAGTTTTGTTTCACTTGCTTAATCTGTGATACATCCCTCCCGGTTTTGTTGTATGTGTATTACCTTAGCTGCTTTAGCTAATCCTGTGATCAAGCATGAATGCATCTGAATCCAGTCTTTCCCAAATTTAAATCTCAGCACCACACTAATATTTCTAGGCCTTAAATACTTGAACTTTTCTCAGCTCCAGTTTTCTAAATATCCTCTGTAAAAGGGAAAGAATAATGTTTCATTGATAGTTGCCCTTATTAAATGTAAAAATGCCTTAACGATTTTAGACTGCCATTTTCTCTGATGTTTTTGTGTTAGTCTTAAGGTTTCAGAAGAGCTTTAACACGCTGTCATATAAGAGAAGTTTTAAAGTTCCCTTGCAGGTACCTATCTTTTTCTTTTTGATTGCTTGAGCCTGGTAGTGAAATTGTTTAAATATGGTAACTTACGTGTTCTGGATTTGAATGCTAGTCAGCCAGGAATTGACTGATTTTTTTTTTTGATCACACAACATTTAGTTATTTATTATACAAAGAGTTTTCTAACATGCATGTTTGCATTTTCTCTTTTTTCCTTTTCTTTAATGTCAGTGGAAATATCTAAGAACTTCTTTCAGCTTTCTTCAAAAGTTTTCTTTATTTTAAAGATGTGGGGTACAATTCAAGGTTAGGTACAAAAGTGATCATTGTACTGGTGAAGTTTGGACCTCTCATTGGTCTTCACTTCACCTGGTTTTAAAAAGTCTGCTTTTTAAAAGAATTTCTTCTCTCCTAAGGCTTTATAGATATGCTCTTCTGACTTTGGTCAATGTCTTATTTGTATTACTTTCATCAGTTTTTAAGATGACTACTTTATTTAAGCATTTAATCAACTCAGAATAATAGACAAAAAGGAATTAATGACAGCAATATTCATGGTAGAAATTCTAACAAGATTTTATTATGTACTTTCTCATTGGATAATCACTACTATTCTACATATTAGTCTCATTTTTCGTATAAGAAAACTAGTTTACAAAGATTCAATTCTTTTTTGTTTAAGGTTGGGCATTTCAACTAGAGAGTGATGAAGTTGGGAGCTGAATTCATTCTTTCTCAAGAGTTATCTTAACCACTATGCAATACTGAGAAACTAGCCCATGCCATAGGATGAGAAGTGGGGAATCCACCTCTAGGCAAGAATTATATCAGACTTTCACAAGACACTTTCATCAGTTGTCTTTCAAATTAATCCTATGCTTATGATTTCTTATACCATCATTACTATTGCAAAATACATTAAAAACTTTAAATGTATTTATTAGATTTGATTGAATAATGTAAATAAGAAAAATGTTAAATATGAAAACCAATCTGGTAGTCAGTGTTTGTTTAGGAAACCTGTATTTTTCCTTTGGTCAGCTTTCATACACATGTTTGTAAATTTCATATTTCTTTTTTGTTTGTTTGCTTTTGCTGTTTTGTTGTTGTTGTTGCTGTTGTTGTTTTGAGTTGGAGTCTCACTCCATTGCCTGTGCTGGAGTGCAGTGGCACACTCACAGCCACCCCAGCGTCAACCTGATGGGCTCTGGTGGTCCTTCCACCCCAGCCTTCTAAGTAGCTGGAACTCCAGGCGAGCACTACCACACCCAGCTAATTTTTGATTTATTGTAGAGACAAGGTCTCGCCAAATTGCCCGGGCTGGTCTCAAACCCGCAGGCTCAGGCAATTCACTCGCCTTGACCTCCAAAGTGCTGGGATGACAGAATGAGCCACTGAGCCTGGCCAAATTCATATTTCTGAAAAGTTTAAAAATGAAACAGAGAAGAAAATAATGGTCTTTTTGGAGAGAAAACAGGATGAAACTCAGAAGTCCTGAGTTCTACTGTTGGCTTGATTTTTTTACAGTATTGTGACTTTAGGCACTTAAGAAGCTGTTGTTAGATAAAATGATTTTTACAGTCCATTCTCTCCTTAATATTGTGTGTGTGTGTGTGTGTGTGTGTGTGTGTGTGTGTGTGTATATATATATATGTATGTATGTATATATATTCAGTAAACTTTTAATGTAATAGTCACTTAATGGATTTAAAGTCTATTGTATGTGTTAAACACATAAACAAGCATATTTTGATCTAAAGTATTTCATGTACAGAAAATTTTATTTCATAATAATGTGAATAAGCATGAATTCAATCCCATGAGACAAACAGCACATAATTTGCTATTTACAAGCTGATTATTTTCCCTTTAAACAAAAATTTTTTTTTTGAGTCAGAGTCTCACTCCATCACCAGGCTGGAGTTGCACTGGCCCGCTCACGATCACCCCAGCGTCGACCTGCTGGGCTCCAGTAATCCTTTCACCTCAGCCTTCCAAGTCACCAGAATTTTTTTTTATTTTATCGTAGAGACAAGGTCTCACCATGTTGCCCCGGGCTGGTCTCAAACCCGCGGGTTTAGGCAATCCACTCACCTCGACCCTTCCAAAGTGCTGGGATAACTGGCCAAACAATTTTTCTATGTGCTGTCTCCTTAACATAAGAGCTCCCCTTAAAAATCTTGGTGTGCATACACCTTCTGAAACCTTGTTATAATTTTAAAACCTGAACTACTCAGCGCTTCACCATTCATACGGCGAAGGGCAACGTGACAAGAAGCCTTACCCGTCATAGAGATTGCAGGACTCTATGCAGGTCTTTCCCCTACTGAAGCGGCGGCAAGACAGGCATTGGTCTGGTCCAGGTCCCCAACAGCCGTCACTTGAACACAGATGGTTGCACACCATTCCTTCTGCGGCTGCAAAACACCACAATCAAGGGCGGGGGGGGGGACAAAACAGAGGACTGTGTCAAAACTTACGATTTTCCTTGGGAACATTATTTTACAGGAGTTTGCTTGAAAAGATCTGTGGCAAACAACTTTGGCTGCCTATCCAATCATCATGTCCCATCTACATCCCCAACTTCTTTCATGTCACAGAGTCCTAGTCACTGTGTCTGTTACAGGAATCTTGCTTTTAAAAAAAAAAAATAAAAGTGAACAAAATCAAAGTGTTTCCATAAAAATGATAGGGAGGAAAGGTGATATCAGTTAACCTTCCAAGGTGAAAAAACAAAGCACACCTTTTCCAAGTCAGCATTTTGCTCCATGAATACACCATATATTTTGATTTCAATTCCATCTGATAGTTTCATGAATAAATAGAAAAAAATAAACTTTTATGAAACAAAAAATTGAATGAGGACGAGAAAAAAAGAATAATATATGGAAGTTGAGAAGGAGAGGAAGGAGTAGAAATGAAATACACGTTTTTTACAGGTCTCTGTTGTAGTCAAACTAAGCCTGCTTTAATGTTATTCAATCTGGTACATGTAAGAAAAAAGTTTTGCAAGGATATTCAACAAAGTTTAGTGATTATATATGGAGAGGTATAAAGATTAAAGTAGTAATAATGATCTTTAAAGTCTTAGCTCTATTTGTTAATTTTTCTGTTATTGATGGAAGAGTGCCAAATAATTTTAAATTTGCCACTTAAGGGTCACCATCTCTGCCCCCTTTATGCTGAATATCTTTTATTCAGAATTATTATTTACACTGCATGACTTCATTTTAGTGAAGGGATGCTTGATGTTGAATAAGAAAAGCCATAAATACTTCAGATGTTAGTCTGGGTACCTGAAAAGCGATTTGAGGTATTTACAAAGCAATTGTGTTTTTCATGAACTATTAAGAACTCTCAGGAGATTAAAAACACCAAAAATCTTCTTTATCTTCCCATTAGTTACTAATTTTAATTCTTATAGGAAGTAAAATTTTATGGCAAGAACACTTGTGAGGTGGGTTGGGATGGCATGGATATGTGAGTGAGTATTTCATAAGCAGAGAATCGTTCTGTGAAGTCTGTGAAAGTTGATTTCTCTAACATATGCTTGAAAGAGTGATTTGCCTGCATCTGTGATCCTGACCAGTTTAAAACACTGAAACAAATATCTCAATTCATATTTTCTTTGTCCTATATTCTGGAGCTGTAAAAAGGCCTATATGTTAAGCAGTGTAAACTTTTTCCTCAAGGCAGTCTTGTATCTATCAACAAATATTTTCACTTTATAACTGCATAATTAAATAATGTCTTCCAATATAGTTCAAGAGAGTAGTGTGTGTGCACAGTTTCATTGAAGTATACATGACATAATATTCTGCTTACGTATAACGTGTACTATTTGATTAGTTTTGACAAATATACTAAACCACAGCTACAATCAAAACAATACAAGTAACCAAAAGATTCCCTGTGACCTTATGTAATTTCTCCATCCTGGCCTATCCTTTTCAGGCAACCATTGGTCTTCTTTCCATTATTTACTGTAAATAAGTGTGAAATTCCTATAATGTCATACGAATGGAATGATATAGTGTGTGGTCTCTTTTTATATTTTATATGGTTTCTTACACTCACATGATTATTTTGAGCTCTTCCATGTTGCCGTGTGTATTCATCGTTCATTCATTTTGATTACCGAATATATTCTATTGTATGTAGACAGCACATTTTTAAACCACTCACCTATTGACAGAACTTTAGACTGCTCCTCATTTTGGCTATTAAAAATTAATATGCTAATAAGAATGGAGGGGGATTAAAAGATGGCAATGGAGTCAGTCAGAGAGTGTGAGTCTTCATATGAATGACTGTTGTAGGGACGAATATGCATGCAAGTGTGTTGGCAAGTGGGTGTGTGAGTGTCTGACTGAAGGGGATGCGGGAACAAACAGCCTGAGCTCTCCAGGTGAGGCAGCTGCCCATGCAACTACTCAGATCCCAGAGGGATCCACGGTCCAGGGACACTCACCATCTCTGTTACCCTACCTGGAAGAAAGCAAAAAAAAAGCAAAAAAAAAACAGCCACTGCTGGCACCACCAGCCACCAAAGCCTCAGGCACCAAATTGGACATTGGCAGTGGGGGTCACAGAGAAAATACACCAGCAAAACTAGTAGCTAGATACCAGAGGAGGGCAAGATGCAGAGATGTTCCCACTGCCTTTGTCTTAGTAGCCAGTCGGAGACAGGCTCTGACCTGCCCATGTGAGGAGCAGAGCTACTCCTTGAGCCTGAGGGGTGAATTCAGCCCATCTCTGAGGTTGATCACTGTCAACCTAAAGAGGATATCCCTGGTGCAGTATTCCCAGAGGGACAGGCTGTGCGAGGAGACCCAGTTATCCCATCCCCCAATTAGAACATTAGGTTTATGGCTGCAGCCAAAGATGAAGAACCCAGCCCACAGAGGATGAGTGGTGGAGGGGGATATACATACATTTCCATTGCATGGACATACTGTGAGGTGAGGGTAAGTGGGTCCCAGGGTTCCACACCACAGTCAGTGAACACTGGGATCTGCAGGCAGCTTTTGAATCTTAGCACCCCCCAACATACCTTTAAAAAAATCTCAAAGCTGCAAAAGGACAGATAGTTAAACACCCCAACCTGGCTTCAAAATCAAACAAATCTGGCGGCTTGACCAAAGGAAGAATGGGGGTTTAACAAACAAAAGTAAAAACTACTCCCTCTCTCAGTGAAAAACATAAGCAAAGAGAAAAGAAATACCCATCATAAATGAAGAGAAATCAATGAAAAAACACAGGGAACCCAACGAACCCTAGAAAGACAGTGCTGGAGAATACAAACGTCAGAACTCAAACAATGAAGGACACCCAGATATATTGTTCTCAGACCACAAATGCAGAGATCAAGGAATGGTTGGAAAAGATGAATAAGATCTGAGAAAGGCAAGATAAAAATATGAAAGAATTAGTTACAGTGATATAAGCATAAAGAATATAGTCAATGGAATAAATAATGAACTAACAAGAATAGAAAACAGAATTAACCCAACAGAGGAAAGAATCTCAGAGCTTTAAGCCTAAAATATGGAACTATCCCATTCTGTTAAAATAATAGAAAGAAAGCTTAAAGAGACAGAACAAAGCCTTCAAGAGATGTGCAATTATATTAAGAGGCTAAACGTATGCCTGATTGGTATCCCTGAAGCAGAAAAGTACTGAGAGCACCCTGAAACAAACATTTCATGAGGTCATCCAAGAAAACCTCCCACAACTCATAAAAGATGTAACCATCCAAACACAAGAGATTCAGAGAACACCCACAAGACATCAAAGGAGAAAACTAACTTCTAGACATATAATAGTTTGCTTACACAAAGTAGGTATAAAAGAAAAAATTCTAAGTACAGCGAGAGAGAAAGGTCAGACTACTTACCAGGGAAGACCAGTTAGAATAGCAGCAGACTTATCTACAGAAAAGCTGAAGTCTAGAAGAGACTGAAGTTCAATCTTCAAAGTTCTCAAAGATAAACAACTCCAACCAAGAATTTCCTACCCAACTAAGCTAAACTTCATCAGTGATGGGGAATTTAAATCCTTCCTAGACATTCAGTCCCTAAGAGTTTATACTGCAACCAGACCAGCTCTACAAGAGATGCTTAAGAAGGTATTAAGGTGGAAGGACTGCCTACATCCAGCAGGTCATGGGTGTGCCACTGCACTCCAGCCTGGGCGACAAGAGTGAGACTCCAACTCAAATAAAATAAAATAAAATAAAATAAAATAAAATAAAATAAAATAAAGTATTAAGCACAGAAAAAGGAAAGAAAAAATCACACACTTCCCAATAATGAGAAAAAACAAAGAATCAATACAGCATGCATTTTGACTGTAAAATTGAAAACACACATGTATATCAGCACAAAAATCAAACAAAAACCAACAAACAAATAAACAAATGACAACAATAAATAAATTTTATAAAAGCCTCATGACAGGGATAACCTCTCACATCTCAATAGTCAGCCCAAATGTGAATGGACAAAATGCACCACTGAAAAGACATAGAATGGCAAACTGGATTAAAAAAAAAAAAAACATGACCCCAATATATGGGGAAACCCATCTCACTAGATAAAAATCCCACAGACTCAAAGTTAGAGGATGAAAACCAAACTTTCTGACAAGCAGAATACAAAAAAAGGCAGGAGTCATGATCTTAATATCAGATAAAACAACTTTTAAGTTATCAAAAATTAAAAAAGATACACTACATAATGATAAACAGTTCAATCCATCAACAAGAAATATCCATCCTAAACATATAGGCACTCAACCCAGGAGCACCAGATTTTATAAACTATCAAGTAAGCAAATAAAAGATATTAACTCTAACACTATCATAGCTGGGGACTTAAATACCCCACTAACAATCCTAGATAGATTATTGTGATAAAAAATCAGCAAGGAGGTCTGGAACCTCAATTTGACACTTGACCAAGTGGACTAAATAGATACCTACAGAACATTCCGCCCAACAAGCATGAAAAATATATTCTACTCATCACAACATGGAACATACTCCAAGATCAACTACTCAGTCATAAATAAAGCATCAACAAATTTCATAAGATCAAAATACTGCCATGCACTTTCTCAGACCACAGTAGATAAAAATAAACAACTCCACCAAGAAAATTTCCACAACCCACAGACATCGACACTAAACAGCATGATGGTAAACAACTTCTGGGTCAACACAGAAATCAAAACAGAAATTAAAAGACTCCTGGAAACAAACGAAAACAAAGACATCTTACTAATACCTCTGGAATGCCATGAAATCAGTACTAAGAGGGGAATTTATATCTCTCTGTACATACATCAAAAAAATGGAAAGATCACAAGTTAATAGCCTAATAAAGCACCTAAGGGAGCTGAAAAGGCAAGACCACCAAAGCCCTAACTTCAGCAGAAGAATCCAGACCACCAAAGGAAAAGCCCAAATACAGGACATAGAAGACAAAAATATCATAGAAAAAAATCAATGAAACAAAAAGCTGGTTCTTTGAAAGTATAAATAGGATTGGTGGACCCCTAGTCAGACTGTTCAAGAAAAAGAGAGAAAAAGTTCAAATAAACACAGACAGAAATGCAAAAGATCAATAACTGACCTTGAAGAAATACAAAAGATTATCAGAGATTGCTATGTATAACTGTATGGAAACAAACTCAAAAACATAAATGAAATGGAGGACTGCCTGACATCACACAACCTCCCAAGGTTGCAACAAGAGCTATTCTATATCTCACTCTATATTGGTCTACTTAAACAACACATCTCAAAAATCATACACCATGACCAAGTAAACTTCATCCCTGGGATGCAGGGCTGATTCAACATCCACAAGACCATAAATGTAATTCAATACATCAACAGAAGTACAAACAAGAACCACATAATTACATCATTAGATGCAGGAAAAGTTTTTGAAAAAATCCAGCAACACTTCTTGATAAAAATGCTTGAACACCTAGGCATAGAGGGAACATACCTCAAAATAGAAACAGTCATGTACAATAAACCCTCAACCAACATATTGCTGAACAGACAGAAATTGAAAGCATTTCCCCTGAAAACCAGAGCAAGACAAGACTGCCCTCTCTCACCCATCCTGTTCAACATAGCATTGGAAGACTTAGCTGAAACAATCAGACAACAGAAGGAAATCAGGGTTATCCAAATAGGAAAGGAGGAAGTTGCGCTATCCATCATTGCTGATTATATGCTCCTATACATTGAAACCCCAATATAACCAGTCAAAAACCTCCTTGCACTGATAAAGGCCTTTGGAAAGGTCTCAGGGTACACAATCAATGACAGTCACATTCTTATACACCAACAACAAACAGGCAGAGAACCAAATAAAAAGCACAATCCTATTCACAATAGCTACACACACACACACACACACACACACACACCACACACACACACACACTGAAATACCTTGGCATCTTCCTAACTAGAGAAGTGAAACAGCTTTACAATTAAAGCTACAAAACACTGTTCAAAGAAGACACAAACACATGGAAAAATATTCCATGTTCATGGGTTGGAAGAGTCAATATTTTTTAAATGTCTATCTTATCAAAGGCAACCTACAGATTCAATGCAATACCTATTAAATTACCAACATCATTCTTCTTAGACCTAGAAAGGACAATACAGAAATTCATTTGGAAACATAAACAACCACAAATAGCCAAAACAATCCCTAGCAAAAGAAACAAAATGGGAGGTATCACACTCCCGGACTTTAAATTTTATTATAAGGCTACAATAATCAAAACAGCCTGATATTGGTACGAGAACAGGCATGTAGATCATTGGAACAAGATAGAGATTCTGGGGGCAAAACCTCAATTTCTCAATGAATTCATTTTCAACAAAGCCTCCATCAACAACCACTGAGGAGAGGAGGAGCCATTAAGGAAGTGGTGCTGGGAAAACTGGCTGACCGCATGCAGAAGATTGAAACAGAACCCTCGCCTATCACCATACACAAAAATCAACTCTAAATGGATCAAAGATCTAAACATGAAACCTCAAATAATAAGAATCTTAGGAAACACAGGAGACATCCTTACAGAAATTAGAACAGGCAACCAATTTTCGATCAAAACCCGAAATGTCCATGCTATAAGAGATAAGATAGATAAGTGGGGCTTAATCAAACTGAAGTGCTTCTGTAAAGCGAAGGAAACCATCATGAGAGTGGGAAGACAGCCCACAGAATGGGAAAAAAATATATTTTCAACTGTATATCTGACAGAGGCCTAACATCTAGGATCTACAAGAAACTCAAATGTGCCAAAAGGAAAAAGTACAAACAGCCCTGTTTAAAAGTAGGCAAAAGATATGAGTAGATGCTTCTCTTTTTTTTTTAAAGCAGGATTTATTGAGAGGACAGAAAAGCTCCCACAGTAGGAGGGGACCCAAGGGTGTTGTACAACACTTCTCAAAAGAAGACATATGAGAAACCAACAGATACATGAAAAAATGCTCAGCCTCACTAGTTATCAATGAAATGCAAATTAAAACCACACTGAGATACCACCTAACTCCAGTCAGGATGGCCATCATCAATATCTCACAAAACAACAGGTGCTGGAGAAAATGTGGGAAAAGGGAGCACTTCTACACTATGGGTGGGCATATAAACTAGTACAACCTCTGTGGAAAACAGTTTGGCGATTCCTAAAAGATCTAAAAATTGACCCTCCGGATTACTCGGCAATCCTCCTTCTGGGAATATACCCAGAGGAACTCAAATCATTCTACAAAAAGATACCTGCACACATGTTTATTGCAGCAATATTCTCAATAGCAAAAACATGGAGCCAACTGTGCTGCCCATTGAAGCAATGATACAAAATGAAGCACCAGATGCAAAAAAATGTGGTACATATACCTGATGGAATATTACACAGCTATGAAGAAGGACAAAATTATGAACTTTGCAGCAACTTGGATGGATTTAGAAACTATCGTACTTGGTGATCCATCACAGAAACAAAGAATTGAGTACCACATGTCCTCACTCACAGACAGACCTTGATCATTTATCATAATACTATAAGAAAGGGATTGACAGTAGCAGGACACCTCCAGGGGAGGGAGGACACATAACACTAATGAGGGTACCTGTTCTCAAACCAGGTGAAGTGAGGACCAAAGGGAGGCTCACACTTCACCTGTACGATGACTACTTATCTACCTAATCTTCAATCACGTCTTTAAAATAAAATCATTAAAAATAAAATTTAAAAATGACACTAGAAATAGTCTGCTATGAATATATGGGTAATAATAGTCTTTGTATGGACATTCAATTTCATAACCCTGGAGTAAATTCTAGAAGGAGAATGAGTGGATAGTATCATAAGTATAGGGTTAGCTTTTTAAGATATTGTCAAACTGTCAAATTGTTTTTTTTCTTTTCTTTTGAGTTGGTGTATCCATCTCCCTGACTGGAGTGCAGAGGCATGCTCATGGCCGCCCCAGCATCGACCTGCTGGACTCTAGCAATCCTTTGTCCTCAGCCCTCCAAGCAGCTAGAACTATAGGCACATGCCACCATGCCCAGCAAATATTTTATTTATTGTAGAGAGGAGGTCTCGCCAAGTTGCCCGGGCCGGTCTCGAACCCATGTGCTCAGGCAATCCACTCACCTCAGCCTCCCAAAGTGCAGGGATTACAGGCTGAGCCACCAAACCCGGTTTAAATTGTTTTTCAAAGTAGTTGTACTATTTACACCATTAATGAACACAACTTAGGATGTGAAGTACTTCCATATCTTTGCCAACATTTGATATGGTCTCTTGGTTTAATATTAGATTTCCCAACTGGTATGTAGTAGTTTCTCATTGTGGCTTTAATTTGCATTTTCCTGATGATTAAAGACGTTGAGCATCTTTTTATGTACTTATTTGCTGTCCATGTATCTTATTTGCTGAAGTGTCATTAAATCTTCTGCCCATTTTATGTTGTTTTTATTTTTTCTTATTAATGAACATTAAGATTTCTTCATGTATTCCATAGATATTTTTCCCAATCTTAGCCTTGTTTTTCTTTTAACACAGTCTTTTGAAAAGTAAATTTTGGTGACATTACATTTATCATTTTTTTTCTTTTTTAAATCATGATTTGGCATCATTATCTAATAATTTAAGATATGTTTAACCCAGGGTAACAAAGTTTTTCTGTAAGAACGTTTTATAGGTTTTACAATTATATATATATGCAATTATGAATTTGATCCATCATGAGTTAATTTGTACACATTGTACTGTATTAGGGTTCTCTAAAATTAAAAAAAACAGATCAAAGAGAATATATTATATATACATAGGTACACACACGTATGTATTAGATACACAGATATATATAACAATGGCTTACACGGTTATGGAAACTGAGAAGTCTCACTATCTGCCATCTGCATGCTGAAGACATATGAAAGCCAGTGGTGTGGTTCCAGTCTCAGTCTAAAGGCCTGAGATCCAAAAGATCCATTAAGTTCTAGTTCAAGTTCAAAGGCCTGAGAACCAGAAGCGCTGATGGTGTAAGCCCCATTCCAAGAGCAGGAGAAAGATCAGTGTTCTAGCTCATGCAATCAGGCAAAAAAAAATAATAAAATCTTCCTTCTGTACCTTTTCTATTTAGACCCTCAGTGCACTGGTGAGTGCAGTCCATTCACTCAGTCTACCAGTTCAAATTCGAATTGCATCCAGAAACATCCTCACAGACATATCCAATAATAATGCTTAACCAAATAACTGGACACTGTGACCCAGTTAGGTTGACACAAAATTAACCATCACAGGTACCATGCAAGAATCTATTCTCTTTTTTTTGCATATAGATAGCTAGTATTTCCAGTATTATTTGCTGAAATATTGTCCTCACTTCACTAAATTCCCTCTGCATATTTGTAAAAAATCAGTTTATACATTTTTTAGTCTATTTCTGTCTCTAGTCTCTCCCATTGATCTATTATCTCTCGTGGCATATATACATGGCATATATACATGGCATATACTTTTTCTGTCTTTTCATTTTTAATCTATGTGTTTTATATTTGATGTCTGCATCTTCTAGACAGCATATACAATGAGTTCTGTGCATATAAAAAGTTCTATTCCAAGCCGGGCTCGGTGGCTCAGCCTGTAATCCCGCGCCTTTGGGAGGCTGAGGTGAGTGGATTGCCTGAGCCCACGGGTTCGAGACCCGCCTGGGCAGCAAGACCTCATCTCTACAATAAATCAAAAAATCAGCCGGGCATGGTAGCACGCGCCTGTAGTTCCAGCTACTCGGAAGGCTGAGGCGGAAGGATCGCCGGAGCCCAGCAGGTCGAGGCTGCGGTGGCCAGGAGCGGCCACTGCCCTCCGGTCTGGGTGACAGAGTGAGACTCCAACTCATAAAAAAAAAAAAAAAGTTCTATTCCAAGAGCACACACATAAGTCCAATTCGCTTGTAAATCCAAGAAATTTAGCAGAGGTACCCAACTAACACAATCAGCTATATAGTACTGTAATACGTTTATAATACTTTCTACACAAATAATACATAAACAGCAAACAAAAATAAAGAAAATGTTTTTAATCTTAGAGTACAGTTCCTTGAGAAGGACATTAGTACAGTACAGTACAACAGCTGACGTATAGGGTTGGCATTGAGTGAACAGTCAAGAAGAAGAGGAGGGTGAGAAGGTAGAGGATGATAGAGCAGAAAGATCATCTGCAATAGAAGACCGAGAGCAAGATGGAAGTCATAGGACATGTGAACACACGTTTGCATCTTTGAAAGCTTGCCACTTGAAGATTTGTATCTAGGGACCTACTATTGTTGAGCCTTGGTTTTATAAATTTAGTTTGAGAAACTCTGCCTTTTAGTTAAGGTGTTTAAACTAGTCACAGTTAATATAGTAATTGATATAATTAAGTTGAAATAATTCATCTTGATTCTTTGTTCAATCGGTTCTCTTCCCTTTTCTCTTCTTTTTCTGCCATATTTTGGATTAACTAAGTTTTTAATGACTTTATTTGTTTCCTTTTGTCTTTGCATGGGCTACTTAACGTTTTCATTTGCTATTTTATCTTTTGGGTTTATAGTATACATATTTTTAATTAAACTTTTTATTTTAGTATATTCATGTGTAGTTGTAAGGAATGATACAGTGAGAGTCCTTGTTACCTTTGCCTATTGTTACTTAATGATATAATCTTGTACAACTACTGTAGAGTAGCACTATCAGGATGTTGACATTGATATAGACAAGAAACAGATTTTCTTCACAATGAAGATTCTTTAGGTAGTACTTGTATCTTTACACTGACTTGTCTCCTACAGTCCTTTCCATCTTACCCTCTCAAACCTTCCTGCTTCAACCCTTTGTCTGTTCTCCATTTCTATATTTTGGTTATTTCTAAATGCTATATAAATGGAATATACAGTGTGTAACTTTTTAAAATTGGCATTTTTTTCACTCAAAATATGAGGGGGACCCCCCCAAAATGGAATTACTTTTTGGAGAATGGGCCCCTTGTAGTCCAGGCTTCCCCAGCTAGGTAAGTGTTCTAGGAACCCACCAATGTCAGTGTACCAGAGCATTGTGAGAGGCTGCGTTTGGTTTCTGTGAAAATTTTTTTTTTTTTTGGAAATTCTTAGAACATGTTTACCCATTTCATGATGGATGATTTACAAGCGCATCTGCCCATACCAGGCTGAGTGTTGGGCAGTTTTTGACCACAAATGGCATGACCACCTTGCCCCACCCTCCCGATTTACCCAATCTTGCTCCAAGTAATTTTTTTGTTTGTTTCCAGGATGAAAAAAATCCTCAAAGAGAAATGTTTTGCTGATGTGGAAGAGATGAAACAAAATATGGCAGCAGAACCAAAAGGTATCAAAAACTCTTGTGATCAGTGGAAAAAAAGCATCTCAATAGGTGTGTTGCATCAAGCAGAGAGTATTTTGAAGATGATTGACATTTTAACATGTTACAACAAATGTACAATGTTTTATAAATACATTCCAATTTTCTTTTGAGTTCCCCCTCATCCATCTCCAGAGATCATCCAAGCTATTATATATATATTAATAATTTGTTTCTTTTTATTGTAAGTAATATTTCATAGTATGGATTACTAAAGTTTGTTTTAACATTCACCCATGGAAGGACATTTGGGTTGTTTCCAGTTTGGGGCTATTACAAATAGGGCTGCTATAAACATTTGTGTATAGGTTTCTGTGTAAATATAGTTTTTTAGTAATATATCTTCAGGAATATGATTGCTGGTTTTTATGGCAGTAGCATTTTAGTTGATTTTGTAAGGAGATATCAAACTATTTTCTAGAGTGATTGTATCATTTTACATTCACACCAGCAAAATATGGATTATTCCTTTCTCTGAATCTTCTCAAGCACTAGATGTTATTTTGTTTTAGTCATTCTCACAGGTGTAGTGACATTTCATTATGTTCTAAATTTAAATTTCTATAAAGTGGCTTATAATTTTGAACATCATTAATGTGTTTATTTTGTATATATATATATCCTCTTCAGAGAAATTTATCTTCATATATTTGCCTATCTTAATTGTATTTATTTTTGCTATTTAGTGTTGAGAACTCTTCATATATGCCATCTATCTATATAGCTATCTGACTTGAAAATCTCTTAATGTGTAGCTTATACTCTCATTCTGTTATTAGGAAATTTTTTAGAGCAAATGTTTGTCATTTTGATGAAGTTAAATTTATTAATTCTTCCTTTTACAGATTGTGCTTGTGGTGCCAACTCAAGTTCCCCTTGCCTAATCCTAGATCCCAAACCATTCTTCCTGTTTTTTTTTTTTTTTCCTAAAAGTTTTAGCCACCGCAGCCTCGATCTGGTGGACTCAGGTGATCCATCCTTTCACCTGTCTTCCAAGTAGCTGAAACTACAAGCAAGCACCACAACACCCGGCAAATTTTTTGATTTACTGTAGAGTCTCACCAAGTTTCCCAGGCTGGTCTCAAACCCCTGGGCTCAGGCAATCCTCTCGTTTCCACCTCCCAAAGTGTTGGGATCACAGGCTTGAGCCACCATGACCAGCCTTCCTAAAAGTTTTATAGCTTTACATTTTACATTGAATTCCGTGACCTGTTTTTAGTTAATTTTTGTAAAATTGTGAGATTTAGGTTAAGCTTCATTTTTTTTCACCGATGGACATTCACTTGTTTCAGCATCATTTGTTTTAAAGTCTATCTTTCCTCCACTGAATTGCTTTTGCACCTTTGTCGAAAATCTGTTGGGCATATTGGTGTGGGTTGTTTCTGGGTTCTCTATTCAGTTTTACTGATCTCTGTATCCCCCCCATCAGTACCACACAGTCTTAATTATGCAGCTATGTAATAAATCTTAAAATTATGCAGAATACATTTGCCCACTATAGTGTTAGCTTTCCCCAAATTATTTGTTAGATTAAATTGTTTGCTTTTCCATATAAATTATTTAATAATCTTTCTGTATCTCAAAAAACCTTGATAAAGCTTGATAGAACTTGCACTAAACCTATGTATCAGTTTGAGGAGAACTGACATTTTTATAATTTGGGGTTATCCAATACAATAACACAGCATTGGCTCTACATATATTTAGATCTATTTTGATTTCTTCCCTCAGCATTTTTTAGTTTTCAGCATACAAGCTACATCCACGTCTTATTTGATTTACACTAAAGCATTACATTTTTTAGTGATTATGAATAGTATTATAGTTTTAATTTCTATACTTACATGATAATTGCTAGTATTTAGATTTTGTATGTTTTATCTTGTATCCTATGATTATGTTGAATTCACGTATTTATTTTAGAAGTTTAATTGAAGATTTCTTGGAAGTTTTTATGTACACCATCATGACCTCTGTACATGGAGACAGATTTATGTATTCAAATTATGTGCTTAAAAATTATTGTCAAATTATGCTGGCAAGAACTTCCAGTATTATGTTAAATGAGTGAGGAAAGAATATGCTTTTCCCAAACTAGTGGGAATTCTCTCAATTGTACCATTAAATATATAGTATGTTGAGTATACAGTATTAGCTATAAGTGTTTTTTACATGGTTTTTTAAATCAAGTTAAGCAAATAAACAGGAATGAATATTTAATTTTTCAAATGATTTTTTTCTGTATTTCTGTATCAATTGATGTGATAATAACAAGGTTGCTCTGTCTCCCAGGGATCACACCTAGGACAGTGCATTGGTGTGATCATAGCTCACTGTAGCCTTGAACTCCTGAGCTCAGCATCCTGAGTAGCTGGAACTTTAGATGTGCCACCATGCCTGGCTAATCTTTTATTAGCTGTGGAGATAGGGGTCTAGCTATGTTGCCAAGGCTAGGCTTGAATCTCTGGCCTCAAGCAATCCTCCTGCCTCAGCCTCCCAAAGTACTGGAATTATAGATGTGAGCCACCATGTCTGGCCTAGACTGTGATTTTCAAATATTGTGTCAGTCTTATATCCCTGGAATAAAAATCGTTCGGTTATGTGGTATAATTCTTTTTAGATATTATTCAATGCATTTGCTACTACTTTGTTAAGAGTTTTTTCCTACTACATTCTTGAGAGATAACAGTGTTTTTTTGTTTTTGTGCTTTTTGTATGTGTGCACTTTGCTCATATATGAATCCTAATCTTCAAAACCACATGCAAAAAGTAGGAATTAACATCCATTTTATAGATGGGCAAAGCATGGAGAGTCTAAACTGCCTAGGGTCACAAGTGTTAGGTTTAAATCCAGTCCTGCCCGTCTCTTTATCTCACCCAGTGGAGATGAAAGTCTCAGCTGTGTATCTTGCCTGGGCTGATACCACTTGGTAGGGAGGCTGACCTGTTGAGAGTGGAAGTCTACACCCTTCTCTTTTCCATGGGCCTGGATGAAGTTGGACCATAGTTTGCTTTGATTTGTGTTTTGTGTTTTGTGTGCTTCATAATTTGTGTGTGTGTGTGTGTGTGTGTGTGTGTGTGTGTGTGTGTGTGTGTGTGTGGTGGTTTTTTGTTTTTGTTTTTGCTTTTTTGGTGTTTGGCAGAGTAGAGTAGTTATTGTTTAACAAGTTTCTTTCTTGTCTACTCTGCCCTTTTTCATACCTTTTAGGGAGAGAGAAGAGGATTTTGTTGGGGTTTTTGGTATGCACATGTTGGTGTTTCTGAGTTGCCAGTTTCTTTATCTCCAAATCTGAGATATATGTGGCAAAAAAGAAAACTCAGGAAACTCATCTGTGTGTTCCTTGGGTTCCCATTCCTTGGGTTCCAAGGTCTCAAAACCTGTCTGCCTCTTCTTTCCATCTTTTAAAATCTTCTTACAATACCCAAGGTTTTTAGTTGTACTTCACAGAAGTAAGAGGTACAGTATGTCCACTCCATCGTCCTAGAAACAGAAACTCAAGTATATATCTCTAATTTATTGCAACCTAGTTTTAACTTATACTCAGTCATTATAAGTGGATGCTTCCATTTTTTCATTCCATCCTTTTGAGCTACTGTCATACATTTTGCTTTCATGTGTTTGTTCATACCACTACATTGTTATTATTTAAGTTTAAGCATGACATTTTCTTTAAATATAATCAAGTAATAAAAATAAAATCCTAACTATTTACTCCTGTAGTTACCATTGTTGGTGCTTCTTATTCTATGTCTTGACCTATACTCTCTCCTTTCTAAAGAACGTCCTTTAATATTTCTTATAGTACAGTTGTCTCTCCGCATTGCCCTCCTCGCTGGTGCCGTCTATGAACTCTGGTTGCCATACTCCCCCCAGACTCCTCGATTTGTCTTCTCAATTCAGAGTTCTTGGGACTCTGTCTGTGATCTTCCTCATTGTACTGTGCCTTAAAATCTTCCTCAAGGCAATTTGCCTGGGCAATGACAAAGCTCACCTTATTTATTTCTTCACCCTCAGGAATCCCTTTGCTTTTTGATTTGATCTCTTCTGTTGCAAATTACTGTTTCATTTTTTCATTCTGTGTGGCATTCTGAATCTGACTCTGTAGTCACCGTCTTTGTTTTATTTAAGAAAATATAGTCAATGCTTTAAATTTTTTTATAATCTGTTTAAGGCCCTCGACTACTTTCTCAGTTTCTTTCTTGAGAATGTTGACAAAACCAACAGGATGCCCTTGTCACTTTCCCTTTAATGATATTCCATCAGCTTTACGATCCATTTATTTTACCAACACGCTTTTTTCCCAAGATCTGATATTCTCTCACTCTGGGCCTTCTCCTTCCTTTTGCCAAGAGGGATGGAAATTTGTAGTACGTGGAAGAGCAAAAGCTGACTGATTTGTTTTTCCATTATATACTTTTGATGTGAATTGGAGAAGAAGGTTTTGGCTTCACCCATGCTCTTCCCCACTTTGCTGCTGTCTACTGTCTCCCTGAGCCTTTATCCATGTGCCCGATTTCAGAGTACTTTTGGATCAGGGAAGCAGTATCCATCGGAGGAAAGCAATCATATACAGGAAACCATAATGACTATTTTCTTTTCATTCTTTCCAAACCATTAGATGATAGACTTGAAGGCTGGTTGGTCATTTTCTCTAGAGTGAAACCAAAGGGAGTATCTCCACACCGCAAAAGGCCAACGAAACTACTTTATTTTAAATTCTGAAGAGGAAAGAAATTTTCTTCGATCAACACCAAGAATACAACAGCCCTGACTTCCTGCAGTGATAGTCGCATCTGAAGAAGAAGGCCTCTTCAGTGGCTTACAGTTCAAAAGGCCACTATAAACCTCTCTGAAGTAACTTTAGTAATGTAGTTTTTAAGCAACCTTTAACTTCCTCTGTGTATTCTCTGAAAGCTGCAAAACAGATTTTTTCTTTATCTCATCTGGACTGTAGCTGTCTGTTAAAAATTTGGAGAGATAATAACGTGCTTAGTATTTTGACCTTTAAAGAGAACATTGAACCTACTTTCATTAACATAGAGGCAAGCTTAAAATAATGAATTTTGCTACAGTGCCCCATATGTGAAAGTAAATGGATTATTTCAAAGCTACTGAAATGTATCTGGACAGGTATTGTTAATCTTTTTCTTTTCAAAGGTAGAAAGGTGTGGTTTGATGATTCAGGTTTTGCGATTAGACAGACATAGATTCAAATCCTTACTCTTTAATGAGTCATGGAGCCTTGGGCAATCATTTACTCGTTACTCATCTTTAAAGTGAATAATGGCATCATCCTTTCAGGGTTGAGATGAAGATTAGACATCATAGCAGTAGAGCTTTTAATGCAGGGTCTAACACATTAAGTAAGCACTCAATAAATGTACTCAAGAGAAATGTGAAAGCATAAAAGCGTATTCATGTGTTTACCTTAAAAAATATCTGTTGAGAAACTACCTTAGTTTATGCTAGGCATTGCTAAGAGTTGAGGATATAACAGAAACATGAAATGGGATATGTATTTTCTTACACCGTGGAGCTTACAGCTAGTTGGGGAGCTGGGCAAAAGATAATTTTATATATGTATATAAAATTATACAAATTATATACTCTCTCTGAGTGCTGATATAATATAGCAGTTGTTCTAACCCAGTGGGTAAGTGGTATTAGGTCAGTCTACAGAAGGAGGGATATTTAAGCTGAGATGAGAAGGATAAATATCAATTTCTAAGGCACAGGGGGATGGGAGAAATTGGGAATTAAAATTTCTAGCGAAAGGAGTCTGAGAAAGGAATAAGAGTAGTGTTTTCAGAGAACATACTAGATTGGTAACACATGGAAAATGGTACTCTATAAGCTAGCGAGGTAGTTTGGGGTCAGATTGTACAGGATCTAGTGGTTATTTTCAGAATTTTGTGTTTTGTCTTAAGAGCTGCAGAAAACTGTTGAAAGGTTTTAAGCAGGAGAGTAAATGATCTACTATTTTTTTAAAATATCACTTTAGCCGAGCTCGGTGGCTCAGCCTGTAATTCCGCACCTTTGGGAGGCTGAGGTGAGTGGATTGCCTGAACCTGTGGGTTCGAGACCCACCTGGGCAACTTGGCGAGACCTCATCTCTACAATAAATCAAAAATTAGCTGGGCGTGGTAGCGTGCGCCTGTAGTTCCAGCTACTTGGAAGGCTGAGGCGGAAGGATCGCCGGCACCCAGCAGGCGAGGCTGCGGTGGCAGGGAGTGGCCACTGCACTCCAGTCTGGGCGACAGAGTGAGACTTCAACTAAAAAAAAAAAAAATATATATATATATATATATATATATATATGTATGTGTGTGTGTGTGTATATATATATGTATCTATCTATCTATCTATCTCTATATATATCACTTTAGTTGCTTTGATAGGATTGACTTGAAAACATTTTGAACCATCAGAGGCAATGAGATAATAGTGATAACAGAGATAGGCATATGAGCCAAGAAGAATGTTTGGAAGAAAGTGGAGCTTTTTTATCTGTGCTCATCAACACTATAGATGCGCTTAGCATATCCCTGCCAGGGCCAACCATCTGTCCTGAAGAAGAAGAGTTTGCCTAAAAGGAAAACAGAATAAAGCAAAAAGAAAGATAGAATCCTGGTAATCGCCAAGCCATTGGCTCCACTATTAGTATTCCTGGAACGTTTCATTTCTGCAAATTACCATGCTTTCTTTTTTGCCTAAAGTCATTCGATTTGGACTTTTGTCACTAAAAGAACACTGATATGATTTCCCATTGCTGCTGAAACAAATTACCATAAATTTAATTGTTTTAAGGCACACAAATTTAGTCTTTCAAAGTTCTGGAGGTCAGAAGTCCAAAATGTCTCAAGGGGTTAGAATCCAGGTGTTAGCAAGGCTGGCTACTTCTGGAGCCCCTAGGAGAGAATTAGTATTTTGCCTTCCAGTTTTTAGAGGCCCCTTGGCATTGTCATGGATCCACATCACTCTAGCCTCTGCTGCCATGGACGGTCACATCACCTTTTCTTTTACTGTAGTTAAATCTCTTTCTACCTCCTTCTTTTAAGAACCCATGTGATTATTTTTGTACCCCACCCAAATAACCAAGGATAATCATTTCATTTTAATATCCACAACACCTCCCAAGTCCCTTTTGTCATATAAGGTATCGCTGATAGGTTTTAGGGATATGAATGTGGCCATTCTTGGGGATGAGGGGAGTCAATACCCAGCCTATTGTAAACACTAAACTGTACTGCAGTAAGTTCTGTGAGTAGGCAGGGTTAGATATAGATAAAGGGGGATGGCATTATATTTCTTTGCAAAAAAATTATGATGGGTTAATAAATAAGTTGGGGAACTAGAGGTGGAGGAATAAATACTGAGACATACACATTCACCACATAAAATGGATTAAATAGATGTTACCCAAAGTTTTGCTAAGTCTTATGCACCCTGCAAATGCTTATTGCCCTTTTGATAAGAACATAGAGAACATTTTGTATAATTGTTAGTAACTAGACACTGTTCTGTTTCAAACACAATAACAAAATCTTATTTGAAGTTTTTTACACCAAGAGCAGTGTATTGATGTATTATTTAGCAATTTTCAAAGGAAAATCTTAGAAGTAAAATTAAGATTTTCTATCTTCTGATTACCCTAGAAGATTGGTGACTTCACTATACTCTAAGGGACACACTTTAGCTTAATAAAAAGTGTGGTGGTGTTCACTAATTTCCTAGGCTAACAAGTTCAAGGAATGATTACTGCATGCTGGCAGGTAGCATTTTGCTTGCAAATGCACATTTACTCAAAACAGTATGGGTTGGATTAGGAGAGAACAAACTAAATGCAAAAATATGGCACTGTAAGAAAGTAAGAAACTCTGCCACCTTAGCAATATTTTCTTAAAACAGGATAAATCTTAATTTATAATCAAAATTAATTTTCTATAATTTAACAGCTCATTAGAGGTGATGATGATGATATCAAATTTGTTGTGATTGTATAGAAAGCCAACAACTCTTATGATGTTATAGAAAGTAAAATGCTTATTACTGTATTTTGTTGTTTTTAATTAGTTATCAGAGAAAAATAAATTAAAAGATAAGTTAATAATACGTGGTTTTGTTCTCCATCTTGTCAGATACCTTCTATTCCCTACTCACCAGCTCTTTGCCCCAATTAAATTCTGAACATTTAGTGAGTCACTGTAAAATTGAATCAGGTTGTCACCCAGAGAGGTCAGTCATGAGCAATTAACTATATTTTTTCAATTACCTTTTTAAAAATTCATGTTCAATGGGGTAGATTTTTCCACTATTAAATTTCAGAAACATCAAACCCATAGATAAATATATAAATTTACATCCCATCTAACTTCTTTATAAACAGTATTTCCCATCACCAAATATTTGTCTCCTGAGCCAATATTCTAAAATTCATATTTTAGTGGAGGTTTTTAAAGCACTAACTCTATTACTTTTCATAAAGCCAATTTAAAAATGTTTTAATTAGATGAGAAAGGAAACATAGACATTTTAAGGGATTCTCAAACATACACTTTTTATCCACTTAGGATCTTAAGATCTTTTTTCAGATTCTTCAAGCTCAGTTTCCTATTAATTACTACTCTTATTACTTTCATGTCTCCCACTGGTTGATGTTCTTCTTGCAGATTTATAATTCACAACTTTAACAAAGTAAATTTTTTCCTCTGCCTAGGAAGGAAAACTCTTGATATTTCTCTTTCCTGTTTTTATTCCCCAAGAAGGAATTTTTCATTAAGTAAAAGTTAAATGTTCTTTAACCATGTAATCTATATATATGTGAGGGTATAATATATAAACTTTTTTAATAGCAAAAGAACATATTTGATAATAGTAGTAATAGTAGCTAAAACAATATAGTACTGCCTTTGAAGTGGCATTCAATGAGTGTATACTATTATCAACTCCATTTACAAATGTTTAAACCGAGGCTCTGAGAAATTAAATAGTTGATCAAAGGTCAGATAGTAAAGAGTTTTTCTGGAATTAAAACAGGCTATTTGGCTCTAAGGTGTACTCCTGAATATTATGATATGTAGTGTATTGTTCAGTAAATCAGCATATTTTTTAAATAAAAAATTATTACTTTTTGAGAGAATTATGATGAAATGAAGACTTGACTTTGAAATCAGACAGACACTGAGTTCAAATTCTGGATATACTTTTTAGTAGCTCTAAAATTAGGAACATTATTTAACTTTCTTAACATCTATATACTCATTTTAAAAATGGGGTTAATTATACTTTGCAGGGTAATGGTGATGAAAGATTTAAACTATATAGGTAGATTGAGAGATAAATGATTTTAGCTGATTAGCTGAAATATTGCAATCAGTGAGGAGAGATGGGTTGTTGGATAAATTATTTGAATCAATATCCTAGTCAATCAAAGATTTTTAAAGCTGCTAGGCCAAAACTTCCAGATGAATTGAAAACTTTTAATTTAAACTGCTAGAAAAAAATAATTGTCAGTCGGGCTAGGTGGTTCAGCCTGTAATTCCAGCACTTTGAAGACCAAGGTGAGTGGATTACCTGAGCCCGTGGGTACGATACCAGCCTGGGAAACTTGGCGAGACCCCATCTCTAAAATAAAATAAAATATCTAAAAAGTTAGCCGGGCACGGTAACGCGCACCTGTAGTTCAGACAACTTGGAAGGCTGAAGTGAAAGGATCGCCAGAGCCCAGCAGGTTGAGGCTGCAGTGGCCGGGAGCCCCCACTGCACTCCAGGCTGAGCGACAGAGTGAGACTCCAGCTCAAAAAAGGTGGGGGGGGGAAGAAAAAAATAATTGTCTAAAAATATGACAAGATAAAAAACTTGAAAAAAAATCCATTCACTTAACTATATAAAAACATGAAATGCTGGTTTATTTAAAAACAAAAAGTTTAAAAACACTAGTAGGAGGAAAAGTTATTCATAAACACATGAAGGAACAAAACTTAATGTATTTAATTTGTAAAGAGCTCTTTCAAATTTAGAAGAGAAAAAGACCAATAACCAAACTGAAAATGGCAAACAAAAAAAAGTAGGTACATGGATAAGGCAATTTACAAGATATAAATGTAAATGATAAATTTATCATGTAAATGTAAAAGACCTCTTTTTCTTCTTTTAGATAACTGAAATTTAAAACCATGGTTAATATCCAATGCTGTAAAGAGTGGTCTAAATCATTCCTATAATACAGTATTTGGGACAAGTAAACTGATCCAATATTTTTGAAAGATGCTGTAGAAATGTATAAGAACAATTTTACACCAATCCACTCCTAGGATTTCAGTCTCAGAAAATAATCGCACAATACAAAATGTTTTTGAACTAGGATATATATTGTGGCAGCAGTAATATGAAAAATGGAAAATAATTTACAATATTATTCACACAGTAATGATTCAGCAAATACCAACGATTCTATATACAGTTTTTAAAGGGAATAAGAAAGAGTTCTATATACTGTCATGGGAGATGCCCATAATATGTTAAGTAGAAGACATAGATACTAAACAGTATTTAAATATAAATGGTATGACCTTATTTATTTGTGAAAATATACATTTCATTATATACAGCTATATCCATTGCAGATATATCCACCAAAAATTATATCTTCTTTATATATTTATTGATTGTTTAGATTTCTAACAATGAAAAAGGTATTATTATAGTTTAAAAAATAAAAATATCTCAATTTTTAAAAATTAATGAATTTAATTTCTCTCTCATTTATGTTGAGTTTAATTGTATCTATACAAATATTTTTAAGATATGAGATGTATGAGTTCAGATATAACTCAGATTCTGATGGGTTGGCGTAATATTTATCTCTGTACTGTTTACATTTCAGTGTTAAAAATGTATGCTTAGATATTTTAAGTAACTTCAAATGCTTTTATAAACCTACCCTAAAACTTCTTCCACACAGCACTGCCATTTTGTTAGTACTATAACCACATAAACGACAGAGGCAGAAAGTGTTCTAGCTTTTCATGTCCTAGAGTGTCCCTCAATCTCAATCTCTTCAAACAATAAAGTCGGCTTTGAAATCTTGACTTAAAAGAGTAAGATTGCTTAAGCCACTGTCAACCGTTATTGAAGAGGTGAAATTTTCCTTTTACTGTCATTCCTGCTTTAAATCATGTTGAACTCCAAAAAATGATGTTACAAATGAAGGATTGCCTTTTCTTTTAAGTTAACAAGTCAACTCCCAGATATAGATCAGAGTATTTTCTAGCAACTTTGTGTATGAGTAGGTGGGGATGTAAGAATGTGTGTGTGTGTGTGTGTGTGTGTGTGTGTGCATGCGTGTGTGTGCACGAGTGCACATGTGCACACAAGCTCTGGGTGTATGTGCATGGACTTGTGTTATATGTGTATGTTCATACACACATGTATGCTATATATGCATGTATGCCTATGTGTTGTGATAAATATGTGTGTGTGCTTGTGCATATCTTGTGTGTGTCTGGTATACAAAGACATAATTGTGCATATCATGTGTGTGTCTGGTATACAAAGACATAATCTCTAAAAATGTAATCTTCACTGTGTATTGTAAATGAAGCAAACATGTAGACCTTCCCATTTACAGACAGGACTGGGGATGATAAGAAGGTTTTAATCATATGTGGGGAACCACTGCTGGCTTATTGTAAACATCAGCAGCATCTCAGAGGTCAAGTTTACAGGGTAATTACATTTTTGAAAACGCAGGCTTATGGTATTTTTATGAACCCAGTGTGCTGTGAGACTGAAGTCCAAATTTTGATAAATGGATTTCATGCAAAATATATTTATTCTAAGATGTTCAAAATGAAAAATGGTGTGCTTCATTTTATACTATAGTAGCACAAAATCGTGTTTCTCCTAACTGCTTCATTTCTTCCCCAAACTACAAAGTTAACTCTTTGTGAAAATAATAATAAAAACTAATTCATGATCTGAAAAATGGTTAAATTCAGTGTAAGAAGCATAACATTGAAAGTTTATAAACGTCTTAGATTTTTAGCTTATTACCATCATTATTATTCACTGTCTTTTGGTTGCTTAAAAAGTTTAAAAGTTTTGAAGAGGTATGAAATAACATAATATAATTTATTGAAATCTTGTTTCCCATCTTGCTTATCTTTTTCCTTTTTTTTTTTTTTTTTGAGTTGGAGTCTCACTCTTGTTGCCCAGGCTCGAGTACAGTGGCACGCTCACGGCCACGGCAGCCTCGACTTACTGGTCTCACGCAATCCTTCAGCCTCAATCTTCCAAGTAGCTGTAACACCAGGCGCATGCCACCATGCCTGGTTAGTTTCTGTGATTTATCGTAGAGACAAGGTATCACCAAGTTGCCCAGGCTGGTCTCAAAGCCCTGAGCTCAGGCAATCCTCTTGCCTCAGCCTCCCAAAACGCTGGGATTACGGGTTGAGCCACCACGCCCAGCCTTGCTTTTCTATATTTAATTTGTTTCTGTATTTCCTTTTTCTCGCTTGTTTTTACTTTCATGTATATAAAATATGAATGAAGGACTTGTAAACTGATTAAATTTGTCAAAGAAAAATGTTTCCTCTGATTCTTTTATGCTTTCCTTTAGATTATTTTATCTCTATAGTTAAATCTTGTTTTTGAAAGGTAGTGGTACTATTTTTTAAGGAAGTAGAAGAAAAAGAGAGAATAGTTCTGACTAGGAGATTTTTAAAAAATTTGTGTTGGAGAAGATTCTATCTTACTGCATGAACCACCTACTTTGGGGCATACATTGGGCAATGCAGAGTAAGAAGCCTAGGTATTAGAGAAAAAACAAAGGAAACTTTCTGTCGGAAATTCGTAATGTGCAAAGCCAAGAAAATAATTCAGGCTCAATGAAAGGGATGAATGTCCTTCAATGAGTATATACATATCTTGATACATAAGATTTATATTGTTCAATTTTATGTGGAACAGAAGAATATGTAAAAACTTAAGTTGACTCAAAGCAGTAACTTCATGTTGCAATAGATTTCATTTATTTGTAAAATATTTCTAAGAACTAAAAACAGCCAAATTATAAGTGAGTTGCAAATGTTATATTTTATGAAAATTGCTAGACTTAAACCTCTTTTGGAACAAAGTGAGGTATTAATAAATAAATTAATTCTCTGATTACTTAATTGAGTAAACCTAAGTCATGTTGTCATCTTAAGAGTTTGTTTTAAAAAAATCTACTATTTATTCACACACACATACAAATGAACACAATCACTATTTCTGTGTACCCTTAGAGTGTCCTGAAGAAGAGATCAAAGAAGAAAATTCCCTTTTTTTAGAGAAAACTAGAAAATCTGATTTTTAGAAAGAACTGACTTCATGCTCACAAGAATATTCATTTGCAAACAGATACTTTGAGTTCTGAGCTTTTTTGTTCACTATTTACCAAATCTGCATAATAGTGGTACTCATAGGATGTAGAAAAAAGCAGTACTGTGCAGAAAACAGGGAAGAATTAAGCATTCATCATTGAAGTATCAAGGTATTAGATAGGAATGGCATAGTTATATGGCTATAAAAACATTATTTGCTTTGGTGTAACAAAGAAGTGATTAAGTGAATCAATAAGTAGCAAAATAGATGACAAAAAAGATAATAGCATGACTACATAAGTGCATTTATAATATGAACATTTCTTGAAAATTAAAACTTCTTAAACAGTAAACTTCTTGGATAGTATTTTTTTTTTCCATTTTTCAAAAGACTGTATCTTCCTTTTAGACCCTAAGTAGCAAAGCTCTATTATTCTGTTACCCAACTCACTGAAACTAAACAGATAATTCAAAGAGTGGATTTCTACCAACTGATTGGATCCATGGAATTACCAGTGATGCTCATTTACATTCCCAGGTTTCACTTAGACCTACTCAATCTAAATCTCCACAGGAGGGTCCTTAAAATTTGGAGGAAAGATATGCAAACATACAGCATGCTATATAAAAGTCAGTTATTCTGATTATTTTATACTATGTTGGTAATTATAATAACTTTCCTTTTTTTAAGGGTTGAGATAAGAGAGCAGCAAATCTAATTTCCTATTATTTTTATTTTTTGTTTGGTCCAATGCAGAATAGGAGACGATTTTTAAAGTATCTATGCTTTAAATGTCCGAGTAATGTACTTACTACAGTTTTCAGCTTTCCTGTTGTCCCGGATTACTATTCTTTGGTTGATTGTGCTGAAGAGTGTTGTCCAATTAATGGTATGATAATAGCACAGGTTGCTGTTGTCGGTAATATAGATGTTTCCTGCGCTGATTTCTTTCAGAGACTGGAAATGTAGAGAGGTGATGCCCTGCTGCTTGAGAATAAGCAAGGAGAGGCCACTATGGGGAGAGGAGAAGAAAATGGAAGAGTGTCATGGAAACCTCTAGTAAAATAAGAATGTCACATCTCACTCTGAAAAGAATGTTAATAGAGCATTAACAGAGACTCAATCAATACATATGTACTCATAATAATATCTTTTTTAAAAAAATTGCTATATACTGACAGTCTTAAAGTAATAATTTGACCCTTAAAAGTAAAATGCCCATATCTTAGAATTAAAACTATTAACAATCTATCTTGATGTCAATTTATTAAGTATTTACCACTCAACTATCTGCTCACTTTTTTCTTTCCCCTGCTCAAATTTCAAGTTCCTCAAAAATAAAATCCTGCGTTAAGACTAAAAAATGTGTATAAAATGAGTTTGTCTACTCAGAGTAAGATGTCAATTATACTGTAACTATTTAATAGAATTAGAGATGCTTTCAGAGGATAGATATTGCAGAAAATAGCTGTAGCTACTTAACTGTAATTTATACCTCAGAAATCAAAAAATTGGGAGTTCCAGTAAGATGGCAATGGCATAGGTGGATTTGTGAGACTCTCCAAATGTGAGTTCCCAAAAAGATTATTACTTTTCTTCCCGCAGCCCCCTGCTCACTGCCAGCTGCACTGGTAAGAGGCCCAGGGACCTTCAGTCCCACGCAGGGCCAGATATTGTGGTCCCCGGCTGCTGCTGCTCCACTATATGTGACTCCCGCCTGCGCAGGAGTCCCGGGTCTCGGCTCCCTCCCTGGCTACATCGTCTCGCCCAGTACCCAGCACCAAGCTGCCGGTCACCCAGGGAGGCTCTGGGCACACACCCCTCAGAGATATCAGTCCTATTTCTGACTGAAGTACCTTGTGAGGGACTCAGGGCCACTGCCTGCCCTTTGGAGCTTTGGAGCTCTGTAGCCCTGGGCCCACCCTGACTGAGACACTCAGTGCGCAACCCCAGGCTTGTGTAAGGGAACAGAACCCCAAGATTGTGTAAGGTGCTGATCGGAGGCTCCCAGCTCCAGAGGAGGGAATGCCCGACCCTCTCCTCCACCCCAGCATGCTGGTAACACCCCAAATCCAGCACCCAGCTGTGCAACTAATCCCCAGTGCCTCTCACCCAGAGACCCAGATGAGCAGAGAGAAAAGATTCCCGAAAGTGAAGCTGCCACCTCGACCGTTCTCCAGGCAGATTTGCATTGCCCTGCCCACCTCAGAGCCTCCACCTCGGTTCCTAAGGTAACGTCATTAAACAGGAGACAAAGCCCCTCCCCTACGCTGAACAGACAGAGACAACTAAGCATCGCAGACCTCCCAGGCAGCAGGCTAGCTGCCTGCAACAAAAGCAAAGGGGGAGAGGCTGGAGATCAGAACTGAAGTGACTTTAGACACTCCAGAAAGATTCCAGAGCTAGTCTGATTTCTTATTTTGACGTTTGATTTTATCATTCTGACTGTATGTTTTGCACACTTTTGTTTGCTTTCTGACTTACACTATCTGTTTCATGATTTTATTGGTCTGTCTCTGTGTAGCTACCGGTATTCTTCAGGGAATTTTCCTTCTGTGTTTTTTTCACTTCTCTCCGTCCTTGTGTCTCTTTTTCTCCTGGTAGTTGGTATGTATGTCTGTTTTCCCTCTCACTCTTCTCTCTTTTTAACCTCCTGCTGACCCCCCCCCCATTATTTTCCTCTTTTGTACCTCCTTTTGATCCAGGGACCAAACCTACATACTGCTGCACAGACAGATTGTAAGGCAGTGGGAAATACGTTCCAGTGTGCTCATACAACTGTTGGTGGATGCTGGAATCAGCATATAAATTCTGAATCACAGCTTCCTCCTCAATTAAACCTCAAAACTGAAAAAGTACAGCCCATAGCCCACACCCCAACCTCAAAAGTGAACAAGCCAGAGGACACTCATAAGGAAGAACAGGAGATTATACAAGTGAAACAAAAGCAATCCCACCTTCCCTGAAAAATGGAATTAAAGAAGGGGAGGGAAAGGGGGAGAGAGAGAAAAATCTACACAAATGAAGAAAAACCAAAAGAAGAATATGGGTCTCTCCCAGACCCCTAGCAGGTCAGACACTGAGAAAAATGACCTCGGAATGCAAACAATGAAGAGCCCCCAGAATGACTGGTCTCAAACTATAAACCTAGATATCAAGACATCAATGAAGAGATTTAAAAGAATTGAGGGGAGACAAGAAGAATCAGGAAGGAGCTGATATCTGAGATAACAGTGATAAAGAATACTGTGAATGAAATAAATAACAAACTGATAAGCATGGAAAGCAGAATTACCCAAGCAGAAGAAAGAATCTCAGAGCTTGAGGACCAAAACTATTAAAAACACAGAAAGCAAGCTCAAAAAGACAGAACAAAACCTTCAAGAGATGAGTGATTACTTCAAGAGACTGAACCTAAGAGTAATTGGCCTTCCTGAGGCAGAAAGAGAGACAGAGACCACACTGGAACAAACTTTCCATGAGATCATTCAAGAAAACTTTCCTTATCTAATCAGTGATGCAAAAATTCAAACAAAAGAGATTCAGAGAACCCCTGCAAGACAACAAATGAGAAGACCAACTCCTAGACACATCATAATTTGCCTAAACAGAGTAGGCATAAAAGAAAAATCACAAAGGCAGCAAGAGAAAAAGGCCAGATCACCTACCATGGAAAACCAATTAGAACAGCAGCAGATTTATCTACAGAAACCCTGCAGGCTAGGAGACCTTGAAGCCTTATCTTCAAAATCATAAAAGATAAACAATTTCAACTAAGAATAACCTACCCAGTCAAGTTAAGCTTCATCAGCGAGGGAGAATTAAAATCTTTCCCAGATATCCAATCCCTAAGAACTTACACTAGCACCAAACCACCTCTAAACGAAATACTTAGGAAAGTACTAAACACAGAAGAAAAGGAAAAATGAACAACGTTCTTCACAAGAGTACAGGAAAAAGAATAAAATACATATGAACCAACCCCAAAACCAAAAGAAAGACAAAAAGCCAAGTGGAAGAACAACAACTCTATAAGAACTCTATGATAGGGACGAACTCTAACATTTCAATAATTAGCCTGAATGTGAATGGACTAAATGCACCACTGAAAAGACATAGAATGGCAAAATGGATAAAATATCACCAGGCAACAATATATTGCCTTCAAGAGACCCATCTCACTAGAAAGAGACCCATCTCACATGCACAGAATCGAAGTAAGAGGATGGGAAACAAATTTTCTGGTGAATGGAACACAAAAGAAAGGAGGAGTCATGATCCTAATTTGAGACAAAATACCATTTAAGCTATCAAAAATTTTAAAAGATACAGAAGGCCACTACATAATGATAAAAGGTTCATTCCATCAACAAGAAATATCTATCCTAAACATATATGCACCTAACATAGTTGCATCAACTTTCATAAAGCAACTTCTAGGAAAACTAAAGAAAGATATTGACTCTAACAATGTCATAACTGGGGACTTTAATACGCCACTCATAACCCTAGACAGATCATCAGGACAAAAATCAGCAATGAGATCTGGAACCTCAATGTGACTCTTGACCAAATGGACTTAATTGATACCTACAGAACACTCCATCCAAAGACCACAGAATACACATTCTACTCATCACTGCATGGAACGTATTCTAAGATTGACCACATAATTGGCCATAAATCAAGCAGAAGCAAATTTAAAAGAACTGAAATTTTACCATGCACCTTCTTGGATCACAGTGGAATAAAAATAAACATTAACACCAACAAGGTCCCCCACAAACCCACAAAGACATGGACACTAAACAGTATGATGCTAAACAACTCCTGGGTCAATGATGAAATCAAAACAGAGATCAAAAGATACCTGGAAACAAATAAAAATGAAGAAACATCTTACCAAAATCTCTGGGAGATCATGAAATCTGTAGTAAGAGGGGAATTTATATCCCTACAAATGAACATGAAGAAAATGGAAGGATCACAAATTAACAGCCTAACAAGCCACCTAAGGAAGCTGGTAAAGCAAGACCACAAAAACAATAATTTCAGTAGAAGAATCCAGATCACTAAAATAAAAGCACAAATCCAGGACATAGAAGACAAAAAGACAATACAAAAAATCAATGAAACAAAAAGCTGGTTCTTCAAAAGGATAAACAAGATTTATGGTCCCCTGGCTAGACTGACCAAGAAAAAGAGAGAAAAAAACCCAAATAAGCATAATCAGAAACACAAAAGATGAAGTCACATCTGACCCTGAAGAAATACAAAAGATCATTAGAAACTACTATGTACACTTGTATGGAAACAAACTTGAAAAGCTCAAGGAAACGGAGGACTTTCTGTCATCACACAACCTGCCTAGGTTGAAACAAGAAGAAATTGAGACCCTAAATAGACCAATAACAATCAAGGAAATTGACTGTGCAATAAGAAAGCTACCTACCAAAAAAAGTCCTGGACCAGATGGCTTTCCAGCAGAATTCTACAAGACATTTGAGGAGGAGCTCATTCCAATCGCACTGAAGGTATTTCAGGCGATTGAGAAAGATGGAACCCTCCCCAAATCATTTTATGAAGCTAACGTCACATTGATACCCAAGCCAGGTAAAGATCCAACAAAGAAAAAGAACTACAGGCCAATGTCTTTGATGAACATAGATGCTAAAATTCTCAACAAGATCCTAGCAAACCGGATTCAATAACACATCTCAAAAATAATCCATCATGACCAAGTAGGCTTCATCCCTGGGATGCAAGGCTGGTTCAACATTCGTAAAACCATAAATGTAATTAAATACATCAACAGATGTCAAAACAAAAACCACATGATTATATCATTAGATGCAGAAAAAGCTTTTGATAAAATCCAGCACCCCTTCTTGATAAAAACCCTCGAATATCTAGGCATATGGGAAACATACCTCAAAATAGTAAAAGCCATCTACAAGAAACCCATAGCCAGCATACTCCTAAATAGACAAAAATTGGAACCATTTCCCCTGAAAACAGGAACAAGACAAAAATGCCCACTCTCACCCCTCCTGTTCAATATAGTATTGAAAGTCCTGGCTAGAGCAATCAGAGAAAAGAGGAAGTCAAGTTATCCCTCTTTGCAGATGACATGATTGTGTACCTTGAAAACCCGAGAATCTGTCAAAAACCTCCTTACACTGATAAAGGCCTTTGGCAAAGTCTCAGGATATAAAATAAATGTGCAAAAGACAATCACATTTCTTTACACCAATAATAAACAAATAGAAACCCAAATAAAAAGCACAATTCCATAAACAATAGCCACAAAAAAATAATGAAATACCTTGGCATCTTTCTAACCAGAGACATGAAAGACCTTTACAATGAAAACTACAAAATTCTGCTCAAAGAAATCAAAGATGACACAAAGAAGTTGAAAAATATCCCATGCTCATGGATTGGAAGAATCAACATCTTACCTAAGGCAATCTACAGATTCAATGCCCTATCAAATTACCAGCAACATTCTTCTCAGATCTAGAAAAAACAACACAAGAATTCATATGGAAACACAAATGACCAAGAATAGCCAGAACAATCCTCAGCAAAAAAAAAAAACAAAGCAGGTGGTATCACATTACCAGACTTCAAACTTTACTATATAGCCACAATCATCAAAACAGCTTGGTTTTGGTATAGGAACAGGCATATAGATCAATGGGATAGAATTGAGATTCCAGAAGCAAAACTTCAATTTCTCAACCAACTCATCTTCGACAAAGCCTTCACCACCTAACACTGGGGAGAGGAGAACCTATTCAGTGAATGATGCTGGGAAAACTGGCTGACCACATGCAGAAGATTGAAACAGGACCCCTATCTATCCCCATACACAAAAATTATCTCCACATGGATCAGAGACCTAAATGTAAAACCTCAAACCATAAGAACCTTAGAAAATGAAGGACATACCCTCATGGAAATCAGAACTGGCATCCAATTTCTGAACAAAACCCGAAACCCACAGATCATAAGAGATAAGATAGACAAGTGGGACCTCATTAAACTGACAAGTTTCTGCAAAACCAAAGAAATCATCAAGAGAGCAGGGAGACAGCCTACAGACTGGGAAAATGTATTTGCCAACTCCAGGTCTCACAAAGGCTTAACATCTTGGATCTACAAGGAACTATAATGTGCTAAAAAGAAAAAAAACAAACAACCCCATTGTAAAATGGGCAAAAGATATGAACAGACACTTCTCAAAGGAAGACATTCAAGCAGCCAACAGACACATGAACAAATGTTCAACCTCACTAATCATCAGGGAGATGCAAATCAAAACCACACTGAGATACCACCTAACTCCTGTGAGAATGGCAATTATCAATAACTCAAAAAATAACAGTTGCTGGAGAGGGTGTGGTGAAAAGGGAACACTTCTACACTGTTGGTGGGAGTGGAGACTAGTGCAACCTCTGTGGAAAGCAGTGTGGCGATTCCTAAAATCTCTAAATATCGACCTCCCATATGACCCTGCAATCCCCCTGCTGGGAATTTACCCTGAAGAACTCCAATCACTCTATCAAAAAGACACCTGCACATGAATGTTTATCACAGCATTGTTCACAATAGCAAGAACCTGGAACCAACCATGCTGTCCATCAAAAGAGGACTGGATTAAAAAATGTGGTACATATACACGATGGAATACTATGCAGCCACAAAAAAGAACAAAATCATAAATTTCACAGCAACCTGGATGGAACTAGAGTCTATAATACTGAGTGACCCCTCACAAAAACAAAGATCCAAGTATCACATGTTCTCACTCATATAGTGGACCTTGATCATCCAACGTACTACCATAAGCAAATGACTGACATTGGTGGGAAACTATGGTGGGGAGGGAAGGGAGATGGGACTGATGGTAGTAAACATCTGTCTGGGGACGGGGAGAAACCTCTTATCAACAAGTGTGCCTGAACGAAGCATATTTGTATACCTAACCCTTAACTCTACCCCACGATATCATAATAAAAATTTTTTTTTTTTTTTGAGTTGGAGTCTCACTCTGTCACCCAGACTGGAGTGCAGTGGCTGCTCCCGGCCACTGCAGCCTCGACCTGCTGGGCTCCGGTGATCCTTCTGCCTCAGCCTTCCGAGTAGCCGGAACTACAGGCATGCGCTACCACGCCTGGCTGATTTTTTTGATTTATTGTAGAGATGAGGTCTCGCTGCCCAGGTGGGTCTCGAATGTGCGAGCTCAGTCAATCCACTCACCTCAGCCTCCCAAAGGCGCGGGATTACAGGCTGAGCCACCGAGCCTGGCTAATAAAAAATATTGATTAAAAAAAAGAAATAAAAAATTGTAATAGTTGAAGAGTGTATATTCAATATTAGAAGAAATTAAACAGTAAAGAAAAATAAAATTAAACTAAAATAAATTTTAAAAACTCAGATGACTTGGGTAGCTGGGGAAAACTACTCTAAAAGTTAAATAACAATGACTGTATAAACCAAATATTTCAAGGAAATTGCTTTTATTTAAACTAGTTTTTTTCTTTTCCATTATCTAGAGAATAAACATGCTTACCACATTTCAGTCATCTAATGAGCATTATCTTATACTTTGGAGATCAAAACTTTCCCTCTTAATTTATAATTTTAAATATTCTTTGTTGTTAATAATTAAAACTGTTTTCTACATAGGGTGTCTGTGTGTGTGTATGTGTGTGTGTGTGTGTGTGTGTGTGTGTGTGTGTGTTCAATGAT